>JAPVLO010000041.1:6709316-8051179 GCA_027257055.1 Cephalopachus bancanus
ACTGTGGACACGGGAATCTATGTCTTGGAACAAGATTAGGTATGAAAGATGCAAAAAAGAATTTTTTTAAAAAAGTAGTGAAATTGTCTTCAGAGTCTTCCTTCTGCCTTCACTTCCTCACTGCTGTCCCACCAAGACTCCAGGTATCAGCACAGAGATTGGGACCTGAGTAAGTGTTGTAATATGTTAATTCCCTTGCCTTAGGGGGAATCCTAGGAAATGGCCAAGGAATGGTTGGATCCCTGTGTTGTGAATACATTTTCACTTTTCTTTAATCTGGTATTGTATCTTTAAAAATAGGACTGAACTGCTATTGTGCTGCTCCAGAGAGTTGAACACAATGGAAAAATCGTTTGGATACACAGTTGGTCATTTTGTGTAATGCAAAAACAAAACAAAAGGCCCCTTTCATTCTATTTTTGAATTTGAGCAATTCATTGCTCACTGGCAGTCTGAAAAATAGTTTCAAAAGTTTTAGGAAAACACCACATATTATACATCACTGGAATAAATATTACTTTCATGTCCAAAGGTTTCTAAGCTACTGATGGATTACCTAATTGTGCGAATCATCTGAGGACAAAAAAAAGAGTAAGCTGTTTTGAGCACACTGAGCACTTGCATTTATTCTGATTCTGATTTATGACATAGGATGTGAAGGTTAAAAAGAAGACTATTATCCTGGTTGGAGTCTCAATTTTTTTTTAACACTTTGAAAAATCTGATCCCTTTCAGATAAAAGGCATCTTGGTGGATTTTCACTCAATTTGTGAAATTAATCAGGTTAATGGTTCAAACCAGAGCAGGAAGGCAGAAAAATTTTCTGAAAACTCAGGTGTCCTGGACCTTGGTGAATGAATGCTGGGTACCCACGCACAGAGTGGCCTGACACCTCTCCGCCCAGCTCTGGGTTTGCTTAATTCGATATCGTAAACATGACACAAATCCATCATTTCTCAATTGCCTACGATGAGTTATCATTCTCTGGCTCCACTAGCGCTGTTTTCTCCCTGGAGTCATCCACGCTCGCCTTATGCGTCACACAAATCGCAGGAACCGGGAACCGTGGTGCCCACCCTCAGCCTTCTGATGGCGATGATGTGCTCTCAAACCTTTAAAGGGATTTTCTCTGCGCAGGAGGGAACAGACTTTATAGTAGCCTCCTTGTTGAAAAAGAGAAGCCCCTCTGATCTCCCTGGCAGCAGCTCCCGCTCTTACTCTTGTTCCAGGCGGTGCTTTTTGTCTTTGCACCAGCTCCCCCAAGCCTCTCCGGCAGGGACACATTTGATATTTGCACCCTGGTCATAAATCAGCACGGCTCTTCGTGCCCTTGTGTCGCTGGGTTTGGAGACCGGAGGCTGCCAGACGCGCTGGAGAGTCTCCCAGGATGCAGAAGTTTCCTCTCCTGATTTTGGTGTCGGGCGTGGTGGGGGAGGGATAATTTTTCTTGCTGCCGGTGAAAGCCTTTTGCCTGCCCTCTCACCTGCAATTTGTTTTGTGATTAGTGATTACAATATTAAAGTTTACATCCATCTCACCCAAAATGTATGGTTTAATCTCACCTCCCCTTCCACTCTTCTGCTGTCTCTATCAGTCCTCATTGCTATACGGCGAGTTGATGACCGGACACTCAGTGTGAACAAGGCAATCAAGGAGTTTGTCACTAACAAGGGAATTAATGGGAATGTTTTCCAGGTAACTTTTTCCTGGGAGAATGAGCTTAGTAAGGGTGCATAAGAGGACCAGAAATCTACCAGGTCACTGGAAACTGAGAAGTGGTCTTGAATTTCTTGCAGTCAGTAGTTATTTCAGTATACAAAGACACAACTCTCAAGATGCCCAGTAGAGACATCTTCCTATGGGGTGACTCTTCTGTTAATGAGAGATCCACTACTTTGAGAGTGCAGACCGAGCTATAGCTAATGGAGGCATGCGTAATGGCTTATACAGAAATTAAGTTACAGTAATGCACTAATAGTTGTCGAGAGTTGTGGAAGCAGTAATAGTTCCCTGAGGACTCTTACAGGTTGCAAAGGTAATTAAAGCCTCCTCTTAAAGACAAAAATCGTAATAGCAACCAAACAATCTCAACCACATGACACTTGACTATATTTATTGCTTATCAAAGTATTTTTATAATCTCAGTAGATGATTTTAAGGTATCTTTTACATAATGTAAAATTCATAAATCCTAGTATATAAAACAAAATGACTTTGGGCATATGTATATACCACAAAACTATTATACATAACTAACATATAACATATCCATTATCCCTGATGGTGCTGTCATACTCTCTGTCAGTCATCCTCCCAGAAGTAAGCACTATTTTGAATTCTATCATCATCTAATAGCTTTCTTTAAATGGAGTCATGTAATATATTTTCTTTTGTTTCTTTGTGTGTTTGTTGTTTAACTATACCACAATTGATTTATTCAACTTCCTTTTAATGGTAACAGTGAACTTGCTGAATTATAAGGTAGGCAGATCTTTAATTTTTCAGTAGAAGTGGCCAAGCAGTTTTCATAGTTTTTGAGTTATCTCATTGATAATGTACGAAAGTTCCAGTTCCTCTATCTCTTTAACAAAACTTGGTATTGTCATTTATTTTATTTTATTTTATTTTTATGGGTAACTAACTGAATAATATATTCAATTTAATTTTTCATTAGAAAATATTAATGATGCAGGACACTTTTTCATGTGATTGTTGGCCATTTGAATATATGTATATTTTTGTAATGTGCCTGTTGTAATATTTTCCTTGATTTATTAGGTTTATGTCTCATTGATTTGTAAGGGTTCTTTTTATATTTTAAAAAGTTCCTTTAAGTGACATTTATTTGTCATATCTGGATATGTCTTTTTTCAGATACATAGTTTGGAACAATCTTCTCATTCTATAAATTACTTTTTTATATCAAGTTAGAGAATTTTATCCAAAATATAAATCATGAATCATAGAGAATGTAAAAATATAAACTGAGCTGAAGTTTCAATTTGGCATTCTGGTATTGAATCTTTTGACATTGGTAAACATGCTTAAAATTTTACTTTGCCTTTTAGATTGGCCTCTAAGCTTTATTCTAACAAACCTAAAACTATTAGAAATTAAACCAATATTGGCGTCACATAGGTTTCATGACAGTGTATATATATAAAGAAAGAATTAAAGTGTGTGTCTTCCTGTAGAGAATTCTTTTATGTCTTAGTAAACATTCTGCTTTGCATACTTATTCACCTGTTTCAGACTAGGAGCAACTTTATTAAAAAAAAACAATTAAAATTAAAAAAATCTGTGTTAGAACATAATTATCTCTTTAATTGCAATGGATTATAGGAAAAACAAAATTGAAGAATCATAATTTTCTTAATTTTTTTTTTTTTGAGTTGGAGTCTCACTCTGTCACCCAGACTGGAGTGCAGTGGCTGTTCCCAGCCACCGCAGCCTCGACCTGCTGGGATCCGGCAATCCTTCTGCCTCAGCCTTCCAAGTAGCTGGAACTACAGGCGTGCGCTACCATGCCTGACTAATTTTTGATTTATTGTGGAGATGAGGTCTCGCCAAGTTGCCCAGGCAGGTCTCGAACCCTCGGGCTCAGGCAATCCACTCATCTTGGCCTCCCAAAGGCGTGGGATTATAGGCTGAGCCACCGAGCCCGGCTAACTTTCTTAATTTTTAAATAATCTTTGAACTTTGTGTGTCACAGGAGTTTTCACTTTTTAAAAAATGATAGGATCTTCTTCAGAAAAAAATGATGCTGCTACCAATATTTAGAAAACAGAAATAGTCTGCAGTGATGTGAAAACTGAAAGTAGCTAAAGTTTCGCCTTATTTTTTTAAAGATTTCATAGTCATTTAATTGTATTCATATGTACTTTCTTTTTATGATAAACTTTACCGGCTTTATGTTTATGATAATTATATAATGTTTACTTTGTAGATACATTTGTTTAAGTAAAATGGCAAATCAGTCTAAAGAAAAATAGCAGATTACAAGAATATGAAAAAACCATCAAGCTGCTTTACAAATGACTACAGTTTGGACACTGATTTAGATAAACAGGACTGATTTTACTATCCCCTATAATTATATTGAGCTTTCCCTCACTGACCTGTGCGATGACCTACCTGACACCATTGGCCCAAATCTTCATATCTAACATGAGACTGCCTTGGGTATAAAGGGAGGATCTTTTACCAGTTGCTTAAAAGAAAAACAAAACAAAGAAAAGGAAATGGTAAAGTGGCCACCAGCAGTACTGTACAACTCAAATTAGCATAAGTTATATTTTCTGTTCTCTCATTGTTCATATGATTAAATTGTGTCACCCACAAAATAATCATCCCCTAAAGGCCAGGGTGACTGGAAACTATGTTCAATAAGGTAGTTTAGAATTATGCTCAGACTTCAAATCCTGGTTCTGTCACTTAGACTCTGTGGTTTTTGCTTTTGTTTTTGTTTTTTACTATTGGTTTGTGGAGGTGTATCTTAGCTAACCACTATAAAATGAGATGAACAAAATTATCAAAGAAGTTTTGTTTAAAGGACAACTGTCAGACATGCATTTAAGAGTATGGTAATAACTTTGACATTCTAAGCTCCACAGAGAATTTAAATATAAAAGTTCTGCTAGGCAAAACTTGTGAACATTGTATGACTGGCATAGAAAAGATTTTTTCTTTTTTAAGTGTTATAGATTTATTGAAAATTGAAAGTATGGAGCTTGATAATGTGTGGAAAAGCATGTCATAGGAAGTCTTAAATGGAAATATACTTTTCCAGCTGGAAAACATCTTCTATTATCTCTCCACTGAGTACTAACAGAATGTAGAATTATATGTAGTGATTATAGATTTTGCTCATGTGTTCCTTAGCAACAAAAAAGATCAGGGGTATGTTGATGACATAAAGCATTTATTTACTTTATTTTTAGGCAACTGCATTTTAGACCTTTAAACAATTGAATTGTTTATTGCATTCATTTTTTAAAAGATGGGTCAATAACATTTAAGAATCATAATTAACATATCTACCCTTGAAATGTTATGTGGAAACCTGACATTTTGATTCTACATTGTACCTTTATAGACTTTAGTAAAGAGTTAACTTTTTGTAATGTTACTCAATGAAATTAATTAGTAGTCTGTTAGAAAACTATGAAGATTAAAGGAATTCAGGAATTAAACAGAGAAAATAGTGCCATTTGAATAGCCTTCTGCTTAGCTCATGCAAAATAAAAACCTTCACTCAGTATTTAAAGCTTTCGTTTTCTGTAGCCAATTTATCAATAAATATGCCAACCATGAGTCATAGCTAAAATAGTGAACTAACCAAGAAACTGAAACCATAAGTTGATTTTTGTAATATTGCCTTTGAGTATGTATGAAACTATTAAAAATATACTTTAGAAATAAATTATGTTTAAATTTATAATTTAATATAAAGCTCAGATCACCATCTCAGAAGCACTACTTGGTGAAATGATTTAGAATCATTGCATTAAAAAACATAAACTCCCCTTTATCTTAAGAAGTATTTATTTTTACATGTAGTATATGCATATTATGCCGCATGAGATAATGTAATTGAAATTAAGCAGATATAAAAAGAAGAAGAGGGAGGCTGAAGGGCAGGGAAGGCAGAAAAGAAAGGAGACGGGAAAGGAGAGGACAAGGAAGAACTACAAGGCAAACAAAGTTCTGCAATTATGACAATTATTCATGCCAGTAGAAAATAATTTACAAGAAAATAGTTCGTTTTATACATATATATGTATGCATATATATATATTTACTTCCTTGTAGAAAGTGGTAAAATCTATTGTCTATATTTGTATAGCCTCAGCTTCAATAACATAGAACAGTGAAAATTTGTTCTTATATCTTCTTTAACTAACTTAAACTTTTTCATTTTATTGTATATGTATCTATTTAATTATCCATATTTTGTAAGTATATATTGCGAACTGGTGTCATTTAGAATTTTAATAAACAATTAAGAAAATATCTATTATTGTGTTACCAAAAGCAAAATGTTTTTGTGGTAGTTTTTCCACACAGAGTTCAGAGCATCTCTAAAGCTATCTTGCAAAAGCAAGATTATTCAAAATATAAAAACTATTCAAAACAATTTTATATCACAAATAACAAAGTTAATTTTATGTGAAATATCATTTCCTCTAGACATTTTATTAACTGAAAATAATATGTTTTCAAATATTGAGTTTTTTAACAACCATTTATAGTAGGAGCTAGAAAATAATCATTGAGAAACTTTATTCAATAAGGTTTTAAAATACTAAAACCAAAAAAAAGTTTTTATATATATATATTTTTAAAGATGTGGAATACAACTCAGGATTAGGTATACCAGTAGACATTGTACAGGTAAACTTTGGGCCTTCCTTTGGTCCCCACTTGGCCTGGTTTGAGATCAGGTACCCTTATTGATGTTATGTTACCCCACCCCCACCTCCACAGTATCCCACTACTGTCAATCCCTTTCTTTTTTTTTTTTGAGTGAGAGTCTCAGTCTGTCACCCAAGATGGAGTGCAGTGGCATAATCACACCAGTACAGCCTCAACCTGCTGGGCTTAGTTGATCCTTCCACCTTAGCCTTCCAAGTAGCTGGAACTATAGGCACATGCCATCATGCTGGACTAATTTTTTGATCTATTGTAGAGATGAGGACTCACCAAGTTGTCCATTCTAGTCTCAAACCTATGGGTTCAGGCAATCCTCTCACACTGGTGTCCCAAAGGGCTGGGATTATAGGTGTGAGCCACTGAGCCCTGCCTAACCAATCCTTTTTTTTTTTTTTTTGAGTTGGAGTCTCACTCTGTCGCCCAGACTGGAGTGCAGTGGCCGCTTCCGGCCACCACAGCCTCGACCTGCTGGGCTCCGGCGATCCTTCCGCCTCAGCCTTCCAAGTAGCCGGAATTACAGGCATGTACTACCATGCCCGGCTGATTTTTTGATTTATTGTAGAGACGAGGTCTCGCTGCCCAGGCGGGTCTCGAACCCGCGGGCTTAGGCAATCCACTCACCTCAGCCTCCCAAAGGCGTGGGATTACAGGCTGAGCCACCGAGCCCGGCTCACCAATCCCTTTTTTATAGTATTATGGTAAATGCTCAGGGTCCACTTATGAGTGAGAACATGTGGTACTCTGTGCTTTGTTCCTCTGCTGGTTCACTGAGTATGATAGACTCTAAATCCATCCAAGTGGCTGCGAAGTCCATATGTCTGTCCTTCTTTATGACTTCTCTATATTCTTTATGACAATATTCTATTGTGTATATGTACCACATATTTTTTATCCAGTCCAGTTTCAATGGGCAGGACAATCAATTCCATGTTTTTACTATTATGAATAGTATTTCAATAAATATGTGTGTGTAGGTATCTTTTTTATAGAATGATTTGAGTTCCTCCAGGTATATTCCCAGCAGAGGGTTTGCTGGGTCATATGGAGGGTCAATTTCTAGTTCTTTTAGAAATCGCCACATTGCTTTCCATAGAGGTTGAACTAGTTTGCTTTCCCACCAGCAGTGTAGTAGCATTCTCCTTTTCTCCACATCCTCTCTAATATCTGTTGATGTTGTTTGTTTTATTAATGATGGTCATTCTTGCTGGGTAGTATTTCAATGTGGTATCTCAATGTGGTTTTAATTTGCATTTCTCTGGTGATGAGTAAGGCTGAACCCTTCTTCATGTGCCTGTCTGTATATATTTGCTGTCTGTATATCTTTTGAGAAGTATCTGTTCATGTCTTTTGCTTTTAATGAGGCTGTTTCTTTTCTTTTCCTTTCGGCACATTTGAGTTCCTTTTAGATCTTGGATGTTGGCCTTTGTCAGTAACATAGTTGGCAAATATTTTTTCTGTGGGCTGTCTCTCTGCTGTCTTGATGGTTTCATTTTCTTTGCAGAAGCTCTTCATTAATTGAGGTCCCACTTGTCTCTCTTATCTCTTATGGCATGGACATCTGGAATTTTGATCAGGAATTGGTTGCCAGTCCCAAATTCCATATAGGTGTCTCCTGCATTTTCTAAGGTTCTTATAGTTTGAGGTTTTATGTTTAGGTCTTTGATCCATTTAGAGTTGATTTTTGTGTTTGTTGAGTGGTTGGGGTCTTGTTTCAAATTTCTGCATGTGTTCAGCCAGTTTTCCCAGCATCATTTACTGAATAGGTTCTACTCTCCACAGTGATTGTAGTAGGAGGCTTTGTTGAAGATGAGTTGGTTGAGAAATTGAGGTTTTGCTTCCAGAATCTCTATCCTGTTCCATTGGTCTATATGACTGTTCTTGTACCAATACCAGGCTGTTTTGATTATTGTAGTCTTACAATAAAACTTAAAGTCTGGGTTTGTGATACCTTCCACTTTGTTTATTTTGCTGAGAATTGTTTTGGCTATTCGTGATCATTTATGTTTCCATATGAATTCCTGCATTGTCGTTTCCAGGTCTGAGAAGAATGATGCTGGCAATTTAATGGGTATTGCATTAAATCTGAAGATTACCTTGGGTAGGATGAACATCTTAATGGTGTTGATTCTTCCAATCCATGAGCATAGACTATTTTTCCATTTGTTTGTGTCATTTTTTAATTTCTTTGAGCACTGTTTCGTAGTTGTCACTGTAAAGTTCTTTCACTTCTCTAGTTAAGAAGATGCCAAAGTATTTCATTTCTTGTGTGTGGCTATTGTGAAGGGGATTGTGCTTCTTATTTGTGTTTCTGTTTGTTTATTGTTGGTGTTTTGGAATGTGACTGTCTTTTGCACATTTATTTTGTACCCTGAGACTTTACCTTTTATCCTTTTATTCTAGACTTTTGTCCTTTATCAGTGCAAGGAGGTTTGTGACAATTTTCATGAATTTTCGAGCTATAGTATAATATCGTCAGCAAAGAGGAATGACATCTTCTTTTCCTATTTGGATAACCTTGTATAATCAAATTTTCAAGTAGGTACATTGATATGGGGAACAACATGAAATACATATGTAAATTTAAGAATCAAATGTTATTTCATCCCTGTAAATAAATTGGTCTTTTCATATATGTATTATATATTATCTATATATATTAATTAATTATATATTGATATATTATATAACATATATATGTAAGTTTTCCTCAGTTGTAATCATACCAGTAAGAATTTGGAATTAATATTTTAAAAATTGGAGATGTTCATGGGATTAAGATATTTTTATGTTTAGTTTGAAGAAATATTTAAAAGGGTGTCTTGTTTTTAAAGTATTGGGTATTAAAAGTATTAAAAGTAATGGGTCAGTTTGACTTGGTTTTGGTATTAAAAGATATGGTGTTATCTCAATGCTTACCACACCCCATTATGATGAAAACAGATGAAATTCTCTGGATCTTTACTACAAAAAAAGCTTCTCATCAGATTTTTTAATTACAAAAAAAATTTTACCATACATTTTTAAACACCTTAATTGATATTTGTTCCCTCATGCATTTTGATTTACTTGTATTCATATTAAATAGATCAAGATAAGTTTTCAAATTATTCACGTTTAGTTATTTCTGCTGCTTACTTATCTGCTTCTGAGAAAGTATTTCGAATTTCTAGGATTTCTGAATTCAGTTTTGTTTTTAGCAATGTTCTTAATGTATATCTGCCCATTCTAAAATTCTTGTTTTGGTTTTTGTCAAACTAGTATCTTAAGTTTATTTTCATGGCTTATTTGTTCAACATTAGATTTCTTCATATATCCTTGGTATTTTGGAATAGTTGTATTCTCATTTTGATTGGGAGGATTTAGCTTTAGTGACTTGTTCTCACTCCTTAGTAGTGATTTTGTAATTGCAGAAGAAAGCAAACATTTCTACAGATTGTGATGTTCTCATTCAGTTTCAAGTAGACTCAGTAGCATATCAAGAGACATTAGGTGGGGACCTGGATGAATCTTCAGGATGAATAATCTGGTTTCACTGTAGTACTGATATAGTTTTTTATCCACTTGGCTGGCGAGCTCAGTGTTGCTGTTCCCAGAGCTGCACTATCAGTCCAGGATCTGCTCAGAGGCCAGGAAGTGATGGTGTCCAGATAGGAATGCCACAGCACTGGAGAGCTCAGGAATGCCAGCAGCCACAGGGCTCCCTGAGACAGTTGCTGCTCTGTCACCTCCATGGGCCAGCAAACCATGCCCCAAGAAGTATTGGCTCAATGGGCCAGCAAGCCAAATCTGGATAAGAATTGGCTTGTTGGAGTATGGCGTGCAAGATTGTCTGCTATTCGCAGGACTCTCTGGAGAAGAGCCTGGCGAATTGGCCCACACCATCACCTGTTATAGTGGATCAGCTGGAGCCCTGGATCTGATCAGTGGAGAGAGAGGATTGGGGAGAGCCGGAGAAGGCCTGCATTACCCCACTCAGCTCTGCTCAGCTCCGCCCAGTCTCCAACTTGGGCCCTAAGATAGTCTCATGAAACTGAGAGAGACATAATGCCCTCCCCCATGCTGGATCAGACACAGGTCAGATCTGAGTGGCAGACTTGATAGGCAGCAAGCCAGGTGAGTCCAGATCTGGTCCACCCTCCTCCCACAGTAGACCTGGGGCATCTGACCCAAGCTATGAGCACATCAGCCTGCACTGAGAGCAACCTTATCAGCCTGCCCTGGGAGCTAGAGATCAGAGCTTAAATGACGTTGGACTTACAGGAATGCCCTCAGAGCGAGTTTGGTTCCTTGTTTTTATTTTTTGTCTGTTTTGCTCATTTTTGTTTGTTTTTTGTTTTAGTTTTTTTCTCTTTCTGTTTTTGATAACATTTCCATACTTGCTTTGTTTCTGCTATTTTACTGATTTTTTTCTCTTTTCTTTAGACTTCCTGTTTGAATATGGGAAGAGCATATCAATAGGGAAGTTTTTGTTGGATTGTGTGTTTGTAAGATTATCTGAATGTTTTAGTTTTTTTTTTACTCTTTTCCGTCTTTCTGTCTCTTTTCATTTGTTACTTGGTACGTCTGTCTGTTTTCCCTCTTACTCTACACCATACTCTTGTCCCCCCTCCTTCCTTTTTCCATTATTTTTCTTTTTCTAATCTCATTTTGCTTCCAGGGAGCAAACCTATACTCACATTTCATGGACAGATCATAAGGCAGTGGGAAGTGGATTCCAGGGTGACTATGCACCTGTTGGTGGATACTGGGATCTGCAGATAGATTTTGAATCACAGCTCCCTCCTCAATTAAATGTCAAAACTGCAAAAAGTACAGCCCCCAATCTACAGTTCAGCTTCAGAATTGAACAAAGCCAGAGGATCTACATGAGGAAGAATAGGAGACTGAGCAAACAGAAATAAAAGTAACCCCACCATCCCTGAACCATAGAATTAAAGATGAAAGGAAAAAAAATTGTGTGTGGGGGGGGGGACAAAAATCTACACAAATGAAGAGAAACTAAAAGAAGAATATGGGTCTCCCACAGACTGTTGGGAAGTCAGACACTGAGAAAATAGACTTCGGAATGCAAACAATGAAGAGCCCCTGGAATGACTGGTCTCAAACTATAAACCCACATATCAAGACATTAATAGAGAGAATAAATAGAATTGAGGAGAGACAAAAGGAAAATATGAAGGAGTTGATAACTGAGATAACAGCAGTAAAGAATACTATAAATGAAATAAATAACAAACTGATAAGCATGGAAAGCAGAATTAGTCAAGTATTGACTCCATGACCAGCAACCCAGGTCCCTTTGAGGGTTTGACAAGCCATGAACATGGTTTTGCTTCATAGTTTCCCTTTCATCTCTCCTGCTGGCAGCTCAGTGGTCAATTTCACTTTCAGCTCCCATCAGCCAACTCCACTGGCTCTGGTCACTCTGCTGGTTCCCTTGACTGGTAAGGTAGCCTCCAGTGTGTGCAGCTCCTCTAGTCAGGCAGTCTTCAGCAGCTCTTTGAGTTGGTTCTTGTCTCCAGCCCAAGAAGAATGAGCGATGCAGACAAATGAGGGATGCAGACATCAAAGGGTGAGAAAGCAGGAGTTTATTAAGAAAACAGGAAAGCTCCCACAGTGAGAAGGGACCTGAAAAGTTGCTGTCTGGGATAACAACCAGGGCTTTATATAGATCTAGCTGATTGGCTAAAATTAGCAGTGAGCTGATTGCTTGGTACTAAGCACTAAACAGTTAGAGGTAGAGACCCAGTTGTTAGCTGATTGGATGGTGCTTAACAACAATCAGTTGGAGGTATCTTGGTGTGTTTTGAATTTGAGGAAGTGTTTTTGTTCTAGTCTGAGGGACTTGCAGGAAGCTTATTAACAGGACCTGCCCCAACTGTCTACCTATTAGGTTTTTTAACTGTCTCCTCTCTCAGTACTAGTTGTGCATCAAGACACTGTGGATGTTAAGACTAGAAATATATATTTGTTTTAGTCTGTTAACACTGCTATAATAAACTATCTAAGACTGGGCATTTTAAAGAACAGAAATGCATTTTCTCACAGTCTGGAGGCTGGAAGTCCAATATCAAATCTCCTGACTTATTCATGTCTAGTGAGGACACAGTCTCTGCTTCCAAGATGGCACCTTGTTTTTGTATCTTCTGGGGGGGACAAACACTGTGTTCTCAAATGGTGAAAGGGATAGAAGGGTAAAATGGCCTAGCTAGTTCCCTCCAGCCCTTTTATAAGGCACAAATGCCAACCATGAGAGCTGAGCCTTTATGTCATAATCATCTATTAAAGGCTCCACCTCTTAATACTGTTGTATTGGTGATTAAGTTTCAATATGAATTTTGAAGGGGACACAAACACTTAAGACATAGCAATATTGGATTCATAATGCTGAGAATCCTAAACTCAAGTCTAGAGTACCTATTTTACTGTGAAGAAGTATGAGTCAGTCACAACATTTTTCCATCTGTTTTTCTATAGTCTACAAGCGAATAGGTTTCACTTCTTTTAAGTTTTAAAAAATATCGAAAGGAAACTTTGTGTCATAAAATTGTATTAAATTTAAATGTTCATACTCATAAATAAAGTTTTATTGGAGCACAACCACACTCATTTGTTCACATATTTCCTCTGGCTGCTTGTGGGCCACAACAACAAAAGTAACTAGTTCTGACAGAGTCTATACGTGGCCCTCAGTGGCTAAAATATTTATTATTTGGCTCTAACAAAAAATAAATTTGCTGACCCCTGTCCTGGACTTCGTGGAATCATTAAAAATCACTACCTTGGTTTTGCTTTTGCTTTTTATTATAGTCCAGACTAAATCCCTTGGCCTCCATTTCTTAATAATAAAATTAGGGCATTTAATCTCATTCTTAAATAATCATGTAAACTGCTATTTAGTGCATGGGAAATTACTGGGAGATCTAAAATGCTTAAATCCTAAGGCTAAAAATTTAAACCATTAACTATTCTCAGAAGATTGCCTCTGATGAATCTTCAAAGATGTTTGTGATGTGCCTGAAGCATCTGTTTGCCACAATTTTATTTGTATCATTATTTAGGATTATCTTAGATTTGTCAGAGTTGTCATAAAGCCAGTTTGCTTTTAGAGCTTCATAGCTGTCCAGAAAGATAAAACCCAAACTCATTTTCTTATTGTGTCTATATAACACAATAATTCATTATATTTATTTAGTTACATGTATTTAGTGAAGACATCTAATTGCCCTCAAACCCACATGCTTCCTCTTCTCTACAGTGATATAACCCCCAATTTTTAGCTGACCAGAATAAAGACTATGCATATCTCTCCAGCCTCTTTTACAGTTAGAATGTCCATATGACTTACCTCTGGTGAATGGGATACAACTGGAAGTTTTATGTGCAACTACCAGAATGCATCTTTAAGGGAAAAGGGCTTCTTTCATAAGTTTATATTTTCTACTACCTATTAGATAGAATGTGATGTAATGGCTGGAATTCCAGCAACTATCTTGGACCACAGTATGCTCTGGGGAATAAAATTCATGTTTTTGCTTTGTTTTTGAGCAACAAGAAACATGAATCTAAATTTCTTATACTATTGTGTATCTTATCATTGGAGGCTGACTACCTTTTAGTTTTGACTGTAAGAAAGAAATAATCTCCTATGTTGTTTAATGTGCTGTTATTTTGAGTTATTATTTTGCCTCTTTCTAACATAATCCTAATACATTCTATAGTGTGTGCTTAAAAAAGAATTCTCAGCATGCTTTTCATCTTTATAAAATTATATTATAATTATAGTATTTTAAATCTCAGTGTTTTGAATAAAGCTGACCTATTTCTAAGTTCTTGGATGAGCATGTGCATATATATATATATATATATATATATATATATATATAATGTATTTGTTATTTTTGCTAAACACTTGACAAACATGACTGGTAATATTTGTCAAGTGCATTCATGTTTTATCTCAGCCATTGTGCTAAGTGCTTTAAATGAATTTCCTTATTTAATCCTTACATTAATTTACATGAAAGACATTATTATTTCAATTCATAGCTGAGAAATTAAGGAATTGTCTGAGTTTTCCCTATCAAGAAGGCATGACAAATGGGGATCAGATTAAGGTTTCTTAGAGAAGACTTCCAAACAAAGAGTAAGCAGAATGTACAAGTTTACCAGATTCACTCTTACACTCACCCTCATTTACTGCACAAAAATCAATATTATTTCTGCCTTCATATAGCCAGTGCTCCTAGGTCTCTAATTGTCCAATAAAGACTAGAGAGAGTTTCTTGGACACATCTAGATGTACCATGGAAAGTTCTTTCAGAGAGGTAGTAGCTCAATTCTGTGTATTTTAAAGCTGGGAAGGAGCAAAAAAGATTCGGCTAGCCCTTTGGCAACAGAAGCTACTTGTTTATAAGAAATAACATTTTTGGGAACAGGAAATGTTTACAGCTTAAATTTCAATAACTTAGAGAATTTCTATACTAACATCAGCATGAGCTAGTGAATTTAATTCTCCTTTGGCTCATCCGGTTCCATACTGTAGGAGAAGCAGAAAGACTGTTCAGCTAATAAATGGTTTGACATTTTTTTCAATAAATTTAACACCTAAGGTGTATACTGTATTTGAATAAATAATTTTATTTGTTTTTTCTCATTGTTTCATGGTTTTGCTTCTGATATTATCTCACTATATATAACATCCTTAGGTGTGCCCCCAAAAGGTAACAGATTCAGTTTTAATGTGCTTCTTGAGTATGTCTTGGACATACACTATCTAGGACTCTCAGTTTTCTGTCTATTCCAATGAAAGTCTCCCCTACGCTTTAGCTGAGAAAACAAGCAAGGATTTCATTGTTATCTTCTTTGTCAGTGGTGATAATCGGTAGACAAAACACTGCAGGGTAACAGAAAGACACAGAGTCCTCTGATAGTATCATATTTTCTCTATCTGCTTCTCTGAAACTAATTCAAATATTGGAATAGAGGCAATGAGTCATGAGGCTTGACGGATGCACATTCTGTGGTCTGTAAATAGAGGGTGATGCTGTTGTTTAAAAGGACATTTAACATTTTTGTCAGGAGGTTTTCATTTTACCTGCTTCTTCTCTACCACTCAATGGCATGAGTGTTGCAGCAATAGCTATAGAATGTACCATTGTCACATTCTGTAATGCTGTGTGATTGCCTGTTCAAGAAGTGGCTTAAAATTTCAACGATCATGGCATGTAAATGATAGCGCTGTTGTGGTGCTATAAAGAAAAATATGTACCAGCTTTGCTTCTGGCTTTTAATGCAGACTATAGAGAATAAGAGAATAATGACAAGGACATAATGAGGGGAGGGATCCAGAAGCAGAGAGTTGGGAATTAAAGACAGGTCAGTCATGATACGCTCACAAGCCCAACTGTTCTTGGCCTTTGGTGAAGTATTACACCTCTTTCTGTCTCATTTTTTCATCAATAAACTTAGAATTTCATAATATTAATATATTGGACTTGTTGGGAGGATTAAATGATTGAATAAATGTTTCCACAGCGTCTCCATTCGCATTCATCCTATTACCATACGGCTTTGAAAATGAGGCTGAGGTGAGTGGATTGCCTGAGCCCATGGGTTCGAGACCCGCCTGGGCAACTTGGCGAGACCCTCATCTCTACAATAAATCAAAAAATATGAGCCGGGTGTGATAGTGCATGCCTGTAGTTCCAGCTACTTGGACGGCTGAGGCAGAAGGATCGCCGGAGCCCAGCAGATCAAGGCTGCGGTGGCTGGGAGCGGCCACTGCATTCCAGTCTGGGCGACAGAGTGAGACTCCATTAAAAAAAAAAAAAAAGAAAGAAAAAGAAAATGATGAGGAGAAGGATGAGGATTATAAGTGCAAACATGGAAGGTGGCTAATTTGAGATAAAATTGCCTTACAGAAGTTTACATTTTTAATTTGATTCTCCTTTAAAATGAAGCAGAAAGAACAAACTTATTCATTTTTCTTCCTGTGAACTAGTCAGATGTGATGATATGCATTATCATATTTACCTTTGAGGAATATGGGGCTCGGAAACGAAATACAACTGCCCTTACTCCTAAAGCTTGTTAGTGTAGAGTTAGAATGTTGATCTCAGATGATTTGACTATGAGCATTATTCACAAAGGCCTCAAGACCACATGGGGGGTGACTAAGGGAAATGCAGAATATTCTGAGACAGGAGATCTAGGATGATAGGAGCTAGTTGGGGATGTCCTTTGGAGCCCGGAAAATGCAAGGACTGAACCTGGACTATAAGACAATCACCTGGCTGATTCCTGCTCTCCTTCAAGCTTCAGCTGCCACCGTATCACTTCTTCCAGGATGACTTTCTGATCCTTCAGAGAAGATTTAGCCATCTCCTCCTCACAGTAGTCCATGCTTCTCCTTGCAGCATTACTGCATTTATAGTTGTCTCCCGATGGCTTGTCAACTTCCAGAGCAGATGCTGTCTTGACTGTGCACTGTGCCTGGCTCACATCTGGGGCTTAATGTACATGGTTGCTGAGTGAATAAGAAAGGGGGAGACTAGAAAGACAGGTTGTGCCAGTCATCTCTCAACTCCTGTGCATCTGTGGTCTATTGAGAGGGAGGCTTCCGCATGCAAACATCAGTTTGGTGGTAGAACAAGGGGTCTAAAAAGAGTATTCAGTCCCCAAAGGAACTGAAGGTGAACAGAAGAAGATTTACCTCCTTAAAGATTTACCTCATAAAGGCTTTCAGAATGCAGGACAGAAGGTGGGTAACAATGGTTAAAAATTAAGAAACGCAGTTTAACATCAATTTTCCACAAGTTGAGGTGCAGGAAATGTACAGAAGAAATGTATAGAAGACTGCAGACCACAGAACAAAGCAGGAAGTAATTGTTTTGGAGGAAAGCTTTCAGAACCAAGGAAGTCAAGAAATACCATGTGTCCAGCAAACACTTCTGCAAATTAAGAGCAACCTATCACTGACGATGAAGCAAGTCAAGTCTGTTCATAGAGACTTCCACAGCTCCTCTTCCGGATCACCAGGCAAGTATTTGGTAGCCTGCTGTACTTGCCCCTGTGAAAGTAGATCATACAAATCCTGTTATTCTTGCCATGCCCAACTAAAATGGAGTCAAGGAGCTGGAGGGTAAGGGGCACAAAACATTGCTTTATAAATGCACTTTTCTGCAAGCCTGTGGTTGAAACTGCCTGCAGTCACCTGAACCCAGTTTTATCTAAGAACTACTGAAAAAACTTGCTGCAAGTCTTAGACTGGTTTGCCCACCACAGTCACTTAATAATCAGAGCTTGTCAGCTCCTCAAAACCTTACTAGTGCCAGGGAAATTTCTCAAAAGTATAACATTTTTTTCTTCTTATAAAACCTCTAACCTTTGCTTAGTTCTTCAGAGAGCACACTTTGACTTGTACTGAAGGCTGTCCCTCCCCCATTTGCAGATTGTTTGCAAATAGACCATCTATGTTATCTATATTATATGTAGTGTATAGACAACAAAGCTCTCCCTTTTTCTTTACAGATCTCATGGTCTTTTGTTAACACCTCTCAGGGCCAAATAAAAGTTTGTTGATTTGTTTTATTTTTTAACTCCAGGATATGGATAAAATCTGGAGCACTCACATATTTTTGTGGAGATTTTCCAGAATAACACTACCCACATTTCACTCAACATTTTTTTTACTAGATCTCATCCTCATTCACTTCATATAATACTATATTTTCTTTATCTTATATTATTTTCATCTCCAATTCAATTTATATAATTTATTCAATCTGTGTTTGTACCATTGTATAACTTGTTCTTATGTTTATCGAAGCATCTGATTTGATATTTTTATGACTTGATATTGTGTTTCAAGTTCTTTCTGCTTTTTAGTTTTGCCTCTTCTCCCTTGTTTCTCTCAAACTCTCTTTAGATTTGAATCCAGCATTTTTGCATATAAGGTATTCCAGAAATATATATTAAATAAGGATTTTAGTGCTTTCTATCCTCCATGTCATGGTCCCCCATCTCTTTCTCACAAGAAACCGCATAAAGAATGATGCAGAAGAAAATGAAGGTGGGTTAAATGAAAAAGGATCCTTACCCCCAAACTATTAAGCTGTGGCTCTGTGTATATTTGGCTCCATCTAGATTCTCTGAGTGCTGAAGGTATAAACATTTTGGCACATCCCCAAATCATGTGCAGTAAGCCTCATGTCTCTGCACATGATTGGGAAATTTTGATCTATGTGAACTGTCAAAGAAAAATCACAGAGTTGAGCAGACAAGGACATCTTTATTTAAGACTGTTGCAGTAAGGGAGAGAATTGAACTCCACTCCACTGAAACAAAAGGCTGAAGGATTTTTAATCACTGGAGTGAGTTAGTGGAAAAGTATTGGAGGGTGTTAGTGGGAAGGGTGGTCAGTGTGTTTAGGCCATCTGTGTTTGCTAATGAGTGCTTATCAAAGTTAGGATTCTGCCCTCTGAAATTTCAAAGGGGTGGCTTTCAGGTTCTTGCAAAAGACAGTCCTAGGCTGTGAAAGTGGCAGAGGCTGGGAGAAGATTTACACCAAAGGGGCAGAGAAGGAATTTACAATTTCAACTTTTCTAAAGTAAATGCTCTAAGAAAAGAAGGTTAGAAGCCTATTGTCAGGAAGAGACCTGTCTAAAGTTTAAGGGAATATTACTTAAGGCCATCTTGGTGAAAACCCCATGTAGCAGCGCTCCTGTGGGGATACATGTTCTTGCCCTGGGCTTATCTTGAAATGGGACTCAGCTTGATACGAACTCTAAATGGATTCAAATTTCTCCCACATTAATGAGAATAAAATAATTTACTGATGATTTATGGAGAAGGATTGACATGGGACAAACACTGCCACTTAATTAAAATTGCCATTTCCATCTCTGTCTTTGTCTTTACTCTTGTGCTCCAATCATTTTTTCCCCCTTTCACCTCATAGGCCATCAGAAGCCCCTTTGTTGTCTAAGGGGCTTAGATTCTTTTAATTCACAACCTGAAAAAAATCACTTTAACAAAACAGAAGCCCTTTTAGTTAGCTGAACAGTCACTATCTACTAGTATACAAAGATATACCGCAAAATTCTTGGATTTTTGGTATTCTTGTTGCCGTATTTTTAAGGAAGACTTGGAAGAGACTCCAAATATTATCTTTGACTACTGGATGGATGGATAGATTAGGTAGATAGATGATAGATAGATGATAGATAGATAGGTAGATATAGCAGATAGCATCTATCTTTTATCCCAAGCTTTCTGCCTGAGCTAAGAGCTATTTTAATATTTGACTGGGTTGAAAGTCAGAATACCGTTACTAAATACTAAATTTGTGACTTTGAGCAAGTCACTTATTTTCTGTGATGGTCAGTATTATGTGACAACTTGGTTAGACTACAGTCCCAGTTATTCAATCGAACACTAATCTAGGTGTTGCTGTGAAGATATTTTGCAGATGTGATGAATGTTTATAATCAGTTGACTTTGAATAAAGGAGTTTATTTTAGGTAATTTGTCTAGGCTTGATTTATTCAGTTGAAAGGCTTAAAATAAAATTGAGGTTTCCTAGAAGAAGAAATTCTACCTGTGCGCTAACAATTTAGGCTCATTCTCAATAATCTCAGCCTTCTCTTTCTTTTTTTTTCTAGATTCAGAATATTTTATTTTTCTTTTTCAAAGCACCAAAATACTGTTATTATTAGTTTGGAACAGGGTCTTCTTTCCATTTTCAGGGTCATTGCCCCTTAACTCACCACTCTATTGATTTTTAAAATTTTTATTATAAAGATGTGAGGTACAATTCAGAGTTAGGTATATAAACATTGATCATGCAGGTATCCTTGCTGATGAGGTATGTCCCCGCTCCCCTAGGAGTTTCCCTCAATTGCCAATTCCATCAACCCCCCCCCCCACAGTTTCCCACTACTGCCAGTCGCTTTCTTATAGCATGATAATTGTTCAAGGTTCGCTTATGAATGAGAACATATGGAACTCTGTTCTTTGTTTCTGTGATAAATTACTGAGTATGATAGACTCTAAATCCATCCAAATTGTTGCAAAGTCCATATATTTGTCCTTCTTTGTGGCTGCATAATATTCCATTGTGTATATGTACCACATTTTTTAACCCAGTCCAGCTTCGATGGGCAACACGGTTGGTTCCGTGTTTTTGCTATTGTGAATAGACCAGCCTTCTCTTTCTGGTGGCTCATTCTATATTAATTTTCTAGGATAGCTGTAATACATGGCCACAAACTCACTGACTTAAAGGAACAGAAATGTATACCCTTCACAATTCTGCAGGCTAGAACATGAAATCAAAATATTGCCAAGGCCATACTCCCTCTCAAGACTTGTGAAGAAAGTTATTTCTTAACTTTTCTAGCTTGTGATAACTCTAGGTATTCGTTGGCTTGAGGCTGCATAACTCTATCTCTGCCTCCATCCCAAATGATCTTTTCCCCTTTCTCCTGTAAGTCTCTTCTCTGTGTATTTCTTATATGCACATTTGTCATTGGATTTAGGATGAATCCAGATAATCCAGGATAACCTCATCTTTAGATTCTTAGCTTAATTAAATCTACAAAGACTCTTTTTTCCATATGGTTACATTCACAAATACTGGGGTTTAGGACCTTAACATCTTTTGGGAGGGTATAATTCAACCTAAAACATCTCTTAATACATATTTCTACTGCTTCTGTTTGACTGACTGAACCTTTACTGATACTGCCTCCTTGTATCTTGTTTCCTCCTCTTTTTAATGATGGGATCACAAAGGTGATCTTCTAAATCTAGTTTAAATAAATTAAAAAGAATAAAACAAACAAAAAAATCCTTTAAGCACATACAGGTGGGGAGGGACAAAAATACCCATAATTTATTTATAGAATATTGTGCATTTATTCTTACATGCTTAAACTTTAGTCACCTTCAAAGTACTCTCCATTTGATGCAATATACCTATTGAGACACTTTTTCCACCGCTCAAAACAGGTTTGAACTCATCAGTTTTGATGCCTTCTAGTATTTCTGTTGTTTTTTGTTTCAATCTTCCACATAGGCAAAATGTGTCCCTCCTAAGGAAACTTTTGATCTGGAAAAAACAAACAAAAACTGTCGCTCAGGGTGAGATCAGATAAATGGGGGGTAGGGGGTGGGACAAGGGGGTCATCATGTTTTGGGTTAGACAAATAATTCTGGATTTTTGGATCCTCCCTCATAATTCCCAATTTTAAAATTATTGCTTTATTCTATAGCAACCATAGAATGAAAGATCATGAATAATAGTGAGTATGGTGATTTTATTTCTTTCAATAATTAATAAGCTAGCCTATCTACACATAACACTACTGTATTGGTCACAATCTAATTTCTCAAATTTACAGACTATTACTTTTCTTTTTATCCTGTATGCTTTTCTACCCAGATCCTGTAGAAAAGTATAAACAGAGGATAACTTTGCCTTGTCACTTCAGTCAAATATTGGCACACTTTCTAGAGTGAGAGATTTAACGAAGATCAGAACTTATTTAGAAAAGTCTCCCTCTCAATACTTTTATAAGAAAATAACAAGTTAGTCAAATTTCCCTCCCTCTTGATATGACTAAATTTTTCTTGTGGATTCCAGTCCATTTTTTATTGAAAGGATATTGAAGAGGTAAGCATTTTCCCTGCTGTCTTATAAAGGCATCTAGCAATAAATTATTTGTGCTAAAATGGAAAGTACTCAGAGGAATCAATTTTTGATGCAAGAAAGGAATAATTTTGCAACTTGCTGAAAGAATGTGACTTTCAAATGTTTAAAATTATAGTGGAAAATTGACGCTAAAGGCCAAAACAGATATTCCTGCCAGTAAAGTAGAGTAGTGAAGGACCTTCTGTATGATCAAATCAATATTCTTACATGGACAATGTATCTTAAAAAAAAATAATGTGTTTTCTTTCCCTCACCCATATGTAAAATGATTACTTCCAGATGCTGATTAAATCATCCTTTGCTTGAAACACAACTTGCAAGGAATATCAACATTTTTAATGGGCGTTATAGGGGAAAATATCAGGATAAAAATCTTCTGTGATTCTAAATAGATGTTATTTACATATTAACATGTGTATGTATATATACAAAGATATATACGTTTCTGTATATTACCTTTTGGAGTAAAATTTGTTTTAAGTATTAGCTAATGATGAATAACGTATAATAATTCTTAAGCAAAACAAATGCAGAAGAGCCAAGTTATAATACATCTCATTAATGCAAATAATTTTCTAGAATGTTAGCATTGATATCATGCAAAATTCATACAAAGTCCCATATCACTAATTAAGATTAACTGGAATAATGCAAGCTAGAAGGAAAGTTTGAATAAGAATATTTAGGATAAAAATTGGTTAAATGCTTTCACATGTTTACTTATATTCAAAACTTCCTATATGATTTATTTTAAGTGGAATGATTGGTCACTTGTACATGAAAACACATGTCTAAGCAAATTTCCATTACACTCCTTGTGAATAATGGAAAGTTGAAGAAGTAAAAGCACATACATTTTTAGAACTGTGTAGGAGTGTATGCTTATGTTCACCAATCCCAGACTATGCCTGTGAAAGTCATTTAATGTTTTTCTGTTAGAGTTGTACAAATGTTCAAATGAACCCTGCCAATCGACACTTTTGATGGTGTGTCTGTATTTCATTCTACTAGAGAAAAAATAGAATATGTAATGAGACAATGATATTTGCTTCTTAAATAAAGATCTATCATTACCAAAAAAAAAATTTTTTTTTTTTTTGAGTTGGAGTCTCACTCTGTTGCCCAGACTGGAGTGCAGTGGCCACTCCCGGCCATCGCAGCCTCGACCTGCTGGGCTCCAACGATCCTTCCACCTCAGCCTTCAAAGTAGCTGGAACTACAGGCGCGCGCTACCACGCCCGGCTAATTTTTGATTTATTGTAGAGATGAGGTCTCGCCAAGTTGCCCAGGTGGGTCTCGAACCCTCAAGCTCAGGCAATCCACTCACCTCAGTCTCCCAAAGTGCGGGATTACAGGCTGAGCCACCGAGCCCGGCTCCAAAAATGTTTTTTAAATGCTTGAGCACATTTAAAATAATCTAAGCAATACTTTCCTACATATACTTGATAATGCTCTTGCTTGTCTCAGGAAACTTTTGTTTTCCATAGCCAAGAAAATGACTCTAGGTGAGGTTTCCATCCCGGCATTACTGGTCCCAGCATTACTGCTTCTTGGCTCTGTGAAATTGGGCAAGTCACTTTATATCTCTGACTTTCATTTTCTCAACTAGAAAATAAGAGATTTGATAATTCTCCTTCCAAGAAAAATAGATGTATGAAAACTAAGCTTTCTAAAGGAAAACTTAGCTTTGACAGAAAGGTTAGACCATGTTCTGATTTAGCATTTAAAGATTTACTGGGTATAAATGCAATCTGGAGCTTCAATAATGTACAGACCTTCATAAATATACTTAAAAATTAAATGTCATTGATTTATTTAACACTTATTAGTGTATAGTATCTATTTGAAAGCATTTAAATCAGGAAACATTAAAAGCACCTCAAAACAAGGTTTTAAAACCACCTTATTTAATTGTAATGAATAATAGTTACCAAAATAAATGTAAAGTTTCAAATATGTCCATTTATCTTATTTATGTTTTTATTCAAAATCATTTTTTAAAACTGTTCTTTCAAAAAAATTTAGATGATCATGCCTTTCTCATTGGTACTTGACTGCCTCAGGCATTGCTAAATTGACTATTTATATGGAACATTAAGACTTAAATTTGCTTGAGCAGAAGTAGCTACTTATCTCCCAAGGCTGATTTTTTTGCCTTGGCTTTGAACAGTGGATGATGAGTGCTCTTATTATAGATTTGGTAAGTTGCCAAGAAAGTAACTTTGCCCTGACAGAAATTATGTGCTCCTTTAATTATATAATTGTCCATACATATAAAACCTAGAGAGCATATTGTCATCAACAGAGACATCAACTCTGCCATCCACAGGAAATTTTCTTTTGCATTATTGATGAATTGGCCCTAATGTTTCTTTGAGTTCTGTCAATTCATTTCAGTTATATAGTAAAGTCTTCACAGGGTTTCAACCACTAATTCATCAATGCTGAGTATTTAAGTAAAAATAAAATCTGGATTTTAAAACCTGGCTGCACTTATAAGTCTTCAGGGTCTAAAAAAAGTGGGATAGAATAATGTACTTTTCTTTCACCATCTTAGAGAGATATATGTTTCACTACATTTCATACACATTTACTGTAACAGCTTTATTAAGATATAATTAACACACCATAAAACTTACCTACTTCTAGTGTGCCAGTCAGTTGTTTTTAGTATATTTGTAGATGTGTCCAATCATCACCACAATCAATTTTAGGATATTTTTGTCATTTCAAAAAGAAATCCCATACTATTTAGTTATCACCACCTATTCCCCATTTCCCATATTCCTCTGGCCCTAGCAACTACTAATCTAATTTATGTCTCTGTACACTGGCCTATTCCAGAAATTTCATAGAATGGAGTCATAGAATACTGGTCTTTTATGACTGATTAGCTTAACAAAACGTTGTCAAGCTTCTGGACAATCATTTAATGCCCAGAATCTAATCACAAAATAATCTAGTCATACGTAATGATCAAAATCTAGCCATGTGATATTTAACCTTGGCTGCGCCTCAAACTTATCTACATAACTTAAAAAAAATAAAGGTACTTGGGCCTAGCCAGGATGTAGTGAGACAGAATCCCAGGAGATGATTACAAGGAATGAAACTTTCAAACTTGGAAAGTTACAGAATTCTACCATTGGAGTGATGTTCCTAATTTTTCAAGCATAATGTAAATGACATCTTCAGGGTCATTCTGACACATAATAACAACATAAACCTGAAGTTTCAGGAGCATTAAAAAATCTGGAGCTGGGCTCGGTGGCTCAGCCTGTAATCCCGCGCCTTTGGGAGGCTGAGGTGAGTGGATTGCCTGAGCCCGCGGGTTCGAGACCCGCCTGGGCATCGAGACCTCATCTCTACAATAAATCAAAAATCAGCAAGGCGTGGTAGCACGCGCCTGTAATTCCGGCTACTCGGAAGGCTGAGGTGGAAGGATCGCCAGAGCCCAGTGGGTCGAGGCTGCGGTGGCCGGGAGCGGCCACTGCACTCCAGTCTGGGTGACGGAGTGAAACTCCAACTCAAAAAAAAAAAAAAAAAAAATCTGGGACTCCAAATCATTTGACCCCTTCACGTTAAGTGACATCTAAGAGTCTCCTTATCAGCCACTATTTTGTACCAAATTCTCTTAAACTAAAATGTGAGTATTGAATTTAACCATTAACAGCTTTTAGTTTTACAATCTTCAAATAGTGCACTATTCTGTCAAAAGCCATCAGTGAAATGCTGAGAGGAACTTGGGAAGGATAGGACAAAGTTTGGTGTGACACAAAATTTCATGTTATCCAGAGAATATTGGGAACTGAGTTTAAACTTTAAAAAAGTATTATTATTATTAATTTTTTTAGTCAAAGTCTCACTATGTCCCTCGGCTGAAGTGCATCACAGTATTGACATCCTAGGCTCCGACCGTTCTTCACCTCATTCTCCCAAGTAGCTGGAACTAAAGGCACATGTCACCTCACCTGGATAATTTTCTAATATTTTGTGGAGACGAGATCTCACACTACGTTACCTCAGCTGTTCTCAACTCCTGTTCTCGAATTCTTCTGCCTTAGCCTTTCAAAATTCTGGGATTACAGGCATGAGCCATGGCGCCTAGACTAAGTTTAGAAATTTTATCAAGAAGCTGAATGACTTTAATTAGGGAATTTGCAGCATCCTCAAAGCAGGATTTGCTTCACTATTTTCTTGAAGCTGGCCTATCTCCCTACTTCAAATCGTATGAAGTCCCCAAAGGCAAAAACAGAGAGGCTGAAATTCAGTGATGGAATACCCAGTCAGGTGTTTTGTGTGGAAGTTTTGGAATATGATAGAATTGCTGCTGAGCTGAGGCTGTTTGTCTCTGACACAGAAATGGTGATAAATTCTATCAATCAGTGAAATTTGTGTGAACCCAATCTTTTTTATTGTTTTTTTCCACCTCCTCTAGGTTGATCTGTTATTTTAGTATTATAGGCATAGGTTGAATTACCAGTCAATTTAAGACAATAGTGTCCTACAATGAAAAAAGTAAATAAATTGAACTGGTCATTCCATTATGGGAAGTATAAAAGCCCTCCGATCAAATATAACTTTAAGTACATGTGTTGCCATTTCAGTCAGTCAGACGTTTCTGACTTCAACTACTAAAAAATACTCAGTAAATTTCCATATTTGGGAAAACTTATTTCTATCAGCTCTAGATTAGCTACCCACCCCCCTGCTTTTTTTTTTTATCAAATTGCACCCCCCCCATTTTTTGTAAAAGTCTCTAACAATGCATCATTACACCCTAGGAAGGCGCTAACCAAAAATCACATCCTCGCTAGCGACATTTAGCATTCTCTGGTTGTCCATCTGGTTAATCAATTTCAAAAACATATTTGGAAAACAGCTTTGTTTATCCTCCCAATGTTTGCCATTCTCTTCATCTAGTTCCTAATAAATGACTACATTTTTGCATAATAACAATAAGATGGACAATGAGGTTTTCATTCAAGGCAGATCAACATATACTTAGGACAACTTGAGTTTTTAACTTTTGTGTGGTATGCTTCTGCAGGGTATCTATTTGGAGAAATAAACTCTAAGGTTTCTTCCATCATTGGCTGATAGTCTATGATTCAAAAGTCATGTAAAATCAGGAAAAATAATTTAAAAAACGTATATTTTCTAAACTAGAAGTTTAAATACAGTCGTTTATGGATATAGCAATTATTTCTTAGTACAGAACATCATAAATATTCCATTGGGACAAAATATTCTCTTGAAGCTTTAGCTCAGAGGTAGAGTTTTAGCAACATTTTGTTGTTGTTGTTTTTTACATTTTATATTAAATACTTCTCCTTTTTTTTTAAGAGATAAGGGTCTCACTTTATCACTCAAGCTGCAGTGCAGTGGCATGCTCATAGTTCATTGCGATCTCAAGTTCCACGGCTTAAATGATCCTCTTGCCTCTGCCTCCTGAGTAGCTGAGACTACAGTCATGTGCCACCACACTGAGCTAATTAACAACAACAACAAAAAAAAATTAAAGACAGGATCCCCTTTGTTGCCCAGGTTTACTCAAGGAGAAAAAGACAGCTATCTCCTGTTTTTTTTTTGGTTTTCAGTGGCTACTCAGACATAAATAAGATAATGTGGGGATTACATAATAATTGATTGGATAAAGAATTTTTCTTCAGCCTTGACAACTTGGGAGACTTCATTCCTACAACAGATAAAAAAAATTAGCTGGGTGTGGCGGCATGCAGCTGTGGTTCCAGATACTTGAAAAACTGAGGCAGAAGGATGGCCTGAACCCAGCAGATGGAGGCTGTGGTGGCTGTGATTGTGCCACTGCACTCCAGCCTGGGCTATAGAGTAAGACCTTGATTCAAAATAAAGTAAATAATTTTTATTTGCTTTGAGCCTTCAGTCAGACTCCTCTACTAACTGAATAGTGCTTTCAAAGGTAAACTGAAATGTCACACTTGACTTTTAGAAAAAGGTTGAGGTATTTGCATATTACCTTTATGGTTTTACCAGATAAATGTGAACAGTCTTTATCCAGTTTACGTATTAATTTGCCAAACTTGAAATAAAAGTTCCAGTGAGTGTCCTGAATGTTAGATGAGTGCTCTGCATGTTATGAATTGTCCCAGTAATTACATCAGTTGCTTGTTTTGTTTGCACTGTAGTAATTAGGCCAACAGGTACTTTGAAAGAGAGAAAAATCACTAACTTTTGACTGAGAACTAGAAAATTTGGTGATATGATGAAGAGATCTCTTTCTCCTCTGTCTCCATTAAATCACAGCATAAATAGATTCTGAGAAGTAATCTGTGATTTGGTTTTGAAGTGCAAGAAGTGTGTATGTTTCTTATCATTTTAATTATCTTATTAACTATATTTATCAGTTGTAAATTGGGGCTCCCTGATTCAAATTTCTTCTATAGATATAGTCTGTTAAACTGTGTTGGCCCTCTCATTGTATTTTAAAAATTACAGGTAATTCTCTATGCTTACAAATTCAGATTTTTTGGTAAAATTTTACATTTCTAGCTTCTCCAGAAAAATTGAAAGTTTTGGAAAATTGGCCATGTTTATCTACGTACAAGCAATTGGTTAGAGCTGGGTAGCAGCCACTAGATACAGAAATGGGATGATTTCTCCATTTCGCAATAATCTCTTCCACTTGTCTTTGTCCTTCCTAAACTGAGATTAAGAATTATTTCCATGTATTTTCCTGCAGTAAAAGAAAAACAGAAATGGTGAGTTTTTTTTGTTTTTTGTTTGTTTGTTTTTAATCTGAGAAGATATTTATGGCCATGTTATTTAACTCTTTTGAACACAGGCAAATCCAAAATAAAGTGGTCCAATTCAAAGTAAGCTTCTCCTCCTTCAGACCGGAATGAGGAAGACTGAGGCCAGGAGAGCATCAGAGAAGTCTTCACCATACCTTCAAGAAGCAATTTGCTTAACTCTTTTCTGTGCACTGGAGACTTGTGGGGTAGACAGTTTAGTTCCTTATGGCTTTTGTGAATGTCTTTAATTTTGTGTGAGTCTTTTTGAGGCTAACTTCAAGATCACTTTACAGTAAAGGAGAAATTTCTTCACATTCATTGTTTGACTTGAATTTTGTTCAACTGTTTTATTTTGAAGAAATGTAGTGCACAATGAAAGAATGTAGCTGGGATCAGATTGATTGGATTTAGTAGTGTAAGTTCATGGATAGATACCTACGTTAGTTCTAAATATAATGCTCACTCTTGTGGGACCTTAATTTCCTCCTCTGTAAAATAATATTGCCTGCAATAGGGCTAATGACAGGAATAAAATATATATACTCTGGATGATAGTGCTCAGAACAGAGCATAGCACATCGTAAGAACTCAGTCAAATCTAAAGGCTCTTCACCCCTCAGCCCTATCTCCAAAATACCTTGCCATATAACACTATGCTATTTGCACCAGAAAATATTATTCTAAATATTAACTACTACAAAAATGGTAGGTAGTACTTATTGATCACTTACTAGGTGCCAGCTACTTTTTGTGCATTATTTTATTAAATACTGTTATAACTGAATTGCAAGGAAGGAGAACTGCCAGCACACCAAGTTCAAACTATGTGTCCTTTATTAGCGCGCAGTCAAGAGTAGGTTCACGCCAAGAAGCTCTCAACGCCAAACTAAACTAGCAGGAAGCTTATAAAGACAAAAACTGCAAGTGGGTTACATAGTGAGGGGAGGTGGGTGAGGGAACAAGGAACTAAAAACAAAAGGGAACAAAATATAAGAATAAAATATGGGAATGGGGCAGGGAAAATTTTGCAAAGAACAGTCTCTTGGCGCAATATCTGATTTCAGCTAACAAAGCATACAATTACATGGAACTTATAGCTAGGGAATTTCAAACAGCCAGCAAGAATGGTCAGAGTGAACAGCTCAGGGAAACAAAGCTGTGAGCCTGTGGTCATGGGGACGATGTAACAATCACACGTATACATTGGGGGATAATTTTAGGTCAGACAGGCAGATAAGATCGAGGATTTTAACAACATGGAGTTACTTATGTCAAGCAAGTTCTTGCAGTTATTTTATATATTTCATTAGTTATTTCAATACAGTAACACTATATATTACTCAGAGTTCTCCAGAGAAGCAAAGTCAATAGTCTACGTGTGTGTGTGTGTGTGTGTGTGTGTTTAATTTGAGGAAATATGAAGGTTTGGCAAGTCCAGCATCCAGGTAGGTTAGTCTCTTTCCTATTCAGGTCAGATCTTCAATGGATTTGATGAATCCTACCCACATTATTAGATAATATTCTGCTTTATTCAAAGTCTACTAATTCAAATGTTAAGATCAGATGAACTCAGGCACATTTAGGGTGGTATAGCTATAAATGTAAAACATGCATGGCCAAGGGCAAATAGGAATTAAACCCATGAGTAGGGTATTAATGCAATGTAATCAGCTGAACTAACTAGAAGCCCAAACCCCTCACCTGCATGTAATTTACTCATGTAGCAAATCCTCACATATACCACAAATTTAAAAGTTGAAAAAAAGAAAATAATTACCTTATCGAATTTAACATTAAATTATATTGTACTCACTGAAAGATTTTTAATAATAATTTTATGGAAAGCAAAAATATTCTCTGTATTATTAATAAATACTAAAAAATTTAGATTTAATTTAAAATATTAATCTTATCTTAAAAAATATCTTTACAGAAGCATCTTAAACAATATTTGACCAAATATCTGGGTACTATAGTGTAGTCAAATTAAAATCATAAAATTAACCATCACACATTATGAGGTATGTGATTTTATTATTTCAATGCATTTAATTTTTAATTCATAAATTTAATTGTACATATTTATTTGATGTTTTGATACATATATTGCATAAATAATCAAATTAGGTAGTTAGCATATCTGTCACCTCATGAATGTTTCTTTTTTTGCAGTGAGAGTATTCAAATGCCTCTCCTCCAGCTATTTTATAATGTACAATACTTTACTGTTAACCACAGTTATTCTATTGTTCAGCACAACACCAGAATTTATTCCTCTTATCTAATTGTAACTTTGTGCCTGTTAACCAGCATGTCCCTTAACCCCCAACCTCTCTTCCCTCCCCTGTCTCTAATCACCACTGTTCTATTTTCTGCCTGTATGATATCTATTTTTTTTTTAAATTTCACATATGAATGAAATCATACAGGATTTCTCTTTTTGCGTTTTTCTTATTTCACTTAACATGGTGTCCTCTAGGTTCAGCCATGACAGGATTTCATTATTTTTATGGCTATATAGTATTCTATCACATCACATACATATATACACATCATAAGAGCGAATTATGCTTTATTCAACATCTATTAATTAAAATGTTAATCCCAGATGAGATCAGGAACATTCATGGTAGCATGGCATAGACATAAAGCATGCATGGAAAAGGACAAATAGGATATATATATGTATATGCATATGTGTGTGTGTACGTGTATATATATATATATACACACACATATACGTATACATATACATATATATGTACACACACACGTACATATACATACACACACACACACACACACACACACACACACACACACACACATATATATATACACTTCTTTTTATTTATCCCTTCATCCATTGTTGGACACTCAAGTACTCAGATTGATTCCATATTTTGGTTATCGTAAATAGTTCTGCAATAAATATAACAGTACAGCTGTCTCTTCAAAATATTGATTCATTTATTTTGAATATATACCTACTAGGGGGACTGAATCATATGAATATTCTATTTTTATTATTGTTTTTTAAAATCAGTCTCACTCTGTCACTCAGACTGAGGTGCAATGTGTGATCACAGTTCACCCTAGTTTTGAGCTCTTAGGTTCAGATGATCCTTCTGCCTTAGACTCCCAAGTAGCTGGGACTATAAGTGTGTACCATCATGCCTGACAAAATTTTTTTTGTAGAAATGAGGTCGTACTATGTTGTCCAGGCTGGTCTCAAACTCCTAGACAAAAGCAATCCTCCCACCTTGGCCTTCCAGAGTGCTGAGATTATAGGCATGAACCACCATAAGTGGTCTATTTTTAATTTTTTGAGGAACCCACATACTGTTTTCTTTAATGGCTCTGCTAGTTTGCAATAACACCAACAGTGTTTAAAGGACTCCCTTTTTTCCCACATTCTTGCCAACACTTATTTCATTCTGTCTGTTTATAATAGTCATTCTAACTGTAGTGAGGTAGTATCTCATTGTGATTTGCGTTTCCCCAATGATCAGTGATGTTGAGCCATTTGTATGCTTTCTTTTGATAAAAATCTATTAAGAAACTTTTGCCCATTTTTAAATTGTTTTTTTATCACTGAGTTGTGTAAGTTTCTTACATATTCTGTATATTAACCCCATTGTCAGATGCATAGTTTGCAAATATTATATATCATTCTGTAGGTATTTTCTTCACACTCTTGTTTCTTTACCTGTGTAAAAGCTTTGTAGTTTGGTATAATTCTTTTTGTCTGTCTTTGCTTTAGTTTCCTGTGCTTTTGCAGTATTACTTTTAAAAAAAATCCTTGCCCAGTCTATGTTGTGAAGCAATTCTCTTATTTTTTTTTTTAAGTAGCTTCATAGTTTGGGGTTTTAAACAAACATATTTAACCCATTTTGAGTTGATTTTTGTATAGGGTAAGAGAAAATCTAGTCTCATTTATCTGCGTGTAGATATCTAATTTTCCCGTCATCATTTATTGGAGAGATTGTCTTTTACCCATGTGTGTTCCTGTCACATTTTAAGACAGGAAAAAACCATTAAAATTGTGATACTCAGTATATACCAATAAAAAAGATGAATACAAGTCACCTTTGACTTCAGCAATTGCAAGAGTTTCTCAAGGTGGTTACCATCAGCACCCAGACACTCCTGAGTATGGTGAACTAAAGTTGGCAATAGATGGCATCTCTTAAAATGTTTAAATTTTGGCATCCCCAATATTTTTTGAGATAAGATTCCACTGCCCAGACGGGAGTATAGTGCCCCTGTTATAGTTGCTGCAGTCACACACTCCTGGACTCAAGTGATTCTTCAGCCTCAGATATCTGAGTAGCTAGAACTACAGGCACATGCCACCACACCAGAAAAATTTTTTAAATTTTAATTTCTTCCTCTTTTTTGTATAGACAAAGTCTCACTATGTCTCTTTTTTTTTTATAGAGACAAGGTTTCACTTGTCTAAAATAATCCTCCTGTCTCTGTCTCCCATACTGAGATCACAAGCATGAACCATTGTGCAAGCCTACCATTTTAATTCTTTCACTTCGTGAAAACATTATAATTTTCATGTATTTGTGTCCTCTTCAATTTCTTTTATCAGTGTGCTATAATTTTCAGAGTAGAGATATTTCACCTAAAAATGTTAAATTCATTTTTAGGTATCTTATGTTTTGTAGCCACTGTAAATAAAATTGTTTTCATGATTTATTTTTTATATAGCCATTATTAGCATATAGAAATGCTATTGATTTTTTTTGATCCTACAATTTTCCTGAATTTGTAAGTCCTAACAATTTTTTAGTAGAAAAAAATTAGTTTTCTTTATATAGGTTCATGTCATCTGCAAACAGGGACAATTTGACTTCCTCCTATCTGATTTAGATGTCTTGTATGTCTTTCTCTTGCTTAATTGCTCTAGCTAAGATTTCCAGAACTATATTGAAAGGAAGGGATGAAAGTGGATGTCCTTGCTTTGTTCTTGATTTTAGGAGAAAAACTCTCAGCTTTTCTCCATTTAGAATGATAACAACTGTGGGTTTTGTCATACATAAGCTCTATTGTATTCAGGTACATATCTTCCATGCTTAAATATGCTAAAATTTTTCATTATGATGAGATATTAAACTTTGCCAATTTTTTTGCCTCTGCTGAAATTATCATATAGGTTTTTCCTTTCTTTCTGTTATTTTGAAATATTATATTTCTAGATTTGTGTATGCTAAACCATCCTTACTTCCCTGGGATGACTCCCACTTGATCATAGTGAATTATCTTTCTAATATGCTGTTAAATTCATTTTGCTAGTATCTTTTTAAGAATTTGTGCATCTATGTTCTTCAGGGATATTTGTTTGTAGTTTTCATTCTTGTGTCCTTGTCTGGGTATGGAGTCATGTTACTATTGGACTCTTAAAATGAAGTTGAAAGATTTGTCTCCTCTTTAATTATCTGGAATAGTTTGAAAGGAATTGGTATTGGTTCTTTTTTAAATGGTTGGTAGAATTCATCAGCTCCTGGGCTTTTCTTTGGTGGAAGATGTTTTATTACTGATTCAATTTCTTCACTCATTATTGGTCTGTTCAGATTTCTATTTTTTCATAATTTAATATTGGTAGATTGTATGTGTACAGGAATCTATCAATTTCTTATATGTTATTAAATTTGTTGGTATATAGTTGTTCATAACAGTCTTATATGTATGTATGTATGTATGTATGTATACGTTTATTTATTTAGAGTCAGAGGCTCACTCTTTCACCCAGGCTGGAGTGCAGTGGCATGATCGCAGCTCACTGCAGCCTCGACTTCCTGGGCTCAGGTAATCTCTCCACCTCAAGTTCCTGAGTAGCTGGGACTACTGGCATGCATTACTATGCCCAGCTAATTTACTTCTGTTGTTGTTATTTGACCAGGCCTTGCTATGTGCCCAGGCTTGAACAGTTTTTTATGATCCCTATATTTCTTTGATATTAGTTGAAATGTCTCCCTTTTTCTCTCCAATTTTATTTACTTGAATCCCTTCTTTTTTTTTCTAGTCTAGGTAAAGGTTTCCTGAATGTTTTTATCTTTTCAAAAAACAATTCTATATTTCATTATTACACCATTAAAGGAGGTGAAATCAAGACTTGGAAAGTTTATGCTGCTAGTTCAAAAGGCTCATAGCACAATATTGAATATGTGATTTCAACCTATGTCTGACTTTTTGGAGTCTAAATTTTTAATGACAATTTCATAATGCATGATTTATATATTATGTATTATGGTATATAGGTAATAACCATTTTATAATATATAATTTATAATATGATGAAATACACTCTAGGTTTGCATAGTCTGGATCCCTTTAGTAAGGTAATACCTTTTTTTTCCCAGAAAGTAAAGCCACATGCAAAGAATATCTTGTCAGTTATTAGTACAGAGGAATAAAAATATCTAAATAAAAACAAACCAGCACCCTTTTCCTATTTTTTTCTTAGTTGACATGGTCTCAGGCAATAGTGGTTGTTTCTCTTTAGGAATTGTAGCCCGAGCTGTCCTCCCTTGGAGTTACAATTTTTTCTTTAGCACCATTAAACACATCTCAGATTGGATTCACTCTCTTCTCTCTTATGTATTTTATTTTCCCAGAGGATAACTAGGAGGCGCAAGACTTGCAGCACCCACAACTCCCACTGCAGCAACCACCAATCACAGTGCCAGTTTATGAGTATGGTAGCGTTTCTCCCACCAATAATAATAATAATAATAATAATAGTCTCGAGGGGTTCCGGCAAGATGGTGATGGCATAGGTGGACTTGTGAGATTCTTTGAATGTGAGTTCCCAAAAAGACTCTTACTTTTCTTCTCCCACCCCCCAGCCCACCACCAGCCACGCTGGTCCGAGGCCAGGGGACCTTCGGTTCCACACAGGGCTGGATATTGCGGCCCCCTATTGCTGCTGCTCCACCATACGCGACTCATGCCTGCGTGGGACTCTCGGGTCTCAGCTCCCTTCCTGGCTACATCGTCTACTGCCCAGTACCCAGCACCAAGCTGCCAGTCACTCAGGGAGGCTCTGGGTGCCTGCCCCTCAGAGACACTGATCCCATTCCTGGCTGAAGTACCCTGTGGGTGACCCAGGGCCACTCTCACCACTCACCACCTGCCCTTTGGAGCTTTGGAGCTCTGGGGCCCTGGGCCCACCCTGGCTGAGGCACTCAGCGCGTGACCTCAAGCTTGGGGACCCAGACAAGGAAGAGAAACAGATCTGTGAAAGTGAATCTGCCTCATCTATTCTCCAGGGAGAGATTTCCATTGCCTTGCCCACCTATCAACAACCCCAACCTTGGTTCCTAAGGTAACATCGCTAAATAGGCGACAAAGCCCCACCTCTACACTGAATCAGACAAAAGCAACTCCTGGGCAGCACTAAAAAAAAAAAAAAACCCAAAACTGTGAGTAAATCTAGCTGCCTGCAATGAAAAACAAAGGGAAGAGGCCAGAGATCAGAGCTGAAGTGACTTTAGTCTGATCTCTTATTTTGACTTATGATTTTATCATTTTGACTGTTTGTTTTGATCACTTTTGTTGTTTGCCTTCTGACTTACACTGTTTCATGATTTTATTGGCCTGTCTCTGTGTAGCCATCAGTATTCTTTAGGTAATATTTCTTATGTATCTTTTTTCACTTCTCTCTGGCCTTGTGTCTCTTTCTCACCTGATAGTTGGTATGTATGTCTGTTTTACCTCTCGATCTTCTCTCTTTCTAACTTCCTATTGACCCCCCCTTCCTCCATTATTTTCCTCTTTTAAAGCTAGGGACCAAGCCTACATACTGCTGCATGGACAGATTGTAAGGCAGAGGGAAATAGGTTCCAGTGTGCTCATACACCTGTTTGTGGATGCTAGAATCAGTATATACATTATGAACCACAGCTTTCTTCTCAATTAAACCTCAAAACTGCAAAAAGTACAGTCCGCAGCCCACACTCCAACCTCAAAAGTGAACAAAGCCAGAAGACCCTTATAAGGAAGAACAGGCTATCCCAGAAGTGAAACAAAAGCAACCCCACCTTCCCTCAAAAAATAATTAAAGAAGGGGAGGGAAAGGGAGAGAGAGAGAAAAATCTACACAAATGAAGAAAAACCAAAAGAAGAGCATGAGTCTCTCCCAGACCACTGGGAGGGCAGACAATGAGAAAACTGACTTCAGAAGGCAAACAATGAAGAGCCCCCAGAATGAAAGGTCTCAAACTACAAACCTAGATATCAAGACATTAATGGAGAGATTAAAAAGAATTGAGGAGACACAAGAAGAAACTAGGAAGGAGTTTATCTGAGATAACAGTAATACAGAATACTGTGAATGAAATAAATAACAATCTGATAAGCATGGCAGCAGAATTACCCAAGCAGAGGAAAGAATCTCAGAGCTTGAGGACCAAAATATAGAACTAACCCAAACTCTTAAAAACATAGAAAATAAGCTCAAAAAAGACAGAACAAAAACTTCAAGAGATGAGCGATTACTTCAAGAGACCAAATCTAAGAATAATTGACCTTCCTGAGGCAGAAAGAGAGACAGAGACCACACTGGAACAAACTTTCCATGAGATCATTCAAGAAAACTTCCCTTATCTAATCAGTGATGCAAAAATTCAGACACAAGAGATTCAGAGAACCCCTGCAAGACAACAAATGAGAAGACCAACTCCTAGACACATAATAATTCGCCTAAACAAAGTAGGCATAAAAGAAAAAATCCTAAAGGCAGCAAGAGAAAAAGGCCGGATCACCTACCATGGAAGACCAGTTAGAATAGCAGCAGATTTATCTACAGAAACCCTGCAGGCTGGGAGAGCTTAGAGCCCTATCTTCAAAGTCCTAAAATATAAACAATTTCAACAAAGAATAACCTACCCGGCCAAGCTAAGCTTCATCAGTGAGGGAGAATTAAAATCTTTCCCAGATATTCATCCCTAAGAACTTATGCTGCCACCAAACCACATCTACATGAAACACTTAAGAAAGTACTAACCACAGAAGAAAAGGAAAAAAGAACAATGTTCTTCACAAGAGTACAGGAAAAAGAATAAAATATACATGAACCAACCCCCAAACCAAAAGAAAGACAAAAAAACCAAGTGGAAGAACAACAACTCTATAAGAACTCTATGATAGGGATGAACTCTCACATTTCAATAATAAGCCCAAATGTGAATGGGCTAAACACTCAAGTGAAAAGACATAGAATGGCAAAATGGATAAAATATCACCAGGCAACAATATACTGCCTTCAAGAGACCCATCTCACTAGAAAGGACATACACAGACTCAAAGTAAGAGGATGGGAAACAAATTTTCAGGGGAATGGAACACAAAAGAAAGGAGGAGTTGCAATCCTAATTTCAGACAAAATACCATTTAAGCTATCAAAAATTTAAAAAGATACAGAGGTCCACTACATAGTGATAAAAGGTTCACTCTATCAACAAGAAATATCTATCCTAAATATATATGCACCCAAACATAGGTTGCCAATTTTCATAAAGCAACTTCTAGGAAAACTAAAGAAAGATACTGACTCTAACACCATCATAACTAGGGACTTTAATACCCCACTCACAACCCTAGACAGATCTTCAGGACAAAAAATCAGCAAGGAGATCTGGATCCTCAATGTGACTCTGGACCAAATGGACTTAATTGATACCTACAGAGCACTCCATCCAAAGACCACAGAATACACATTCTACTCATCACCACATGGAATGTATCCTAAGATTGACCACATAATTGGCCATAAATCAAGCATAAGCAAATACAAAAGGACCGAAATTCTACCACGTAACTTCTCGGACCACAGTGGAATGAAAATAAACATTAACACCAACAAGGTCCCCCCCCAAACCCACAAAGACATGGACACTAGGCAGCATAATGCTAAACAACTGCTGGGTCAATGATGAAATCAAAACAGAGATCAAAAGATACCTGGAAAAAAATGAAAATGAAGAAACATCTTACCAAAATCTCTGGGATTCCTTAAAAGCTGTAGTAAAAGGGGAATTTATATCCCTGCAAACATACAAGAAGAAAATGGAAGGAACACAGATTAACAGCCTAACAAGCCACCTAAGGAAGCTGAAAAAGCAAGATCACAAAAACCCTAATTTCAGCAGAAGAATCCAGATCACCAAAATAAAAGCCCAAATCCAGGACATAGAAGACAAAAAGATAATACAAAAAATCAATGAAACAAAATGCTGATTCTTCAAAAGGATAAACATGATTGATGCTCCCCTAGCTAGACTGACCAAGAAAAAAAGAGAAAAAACTCAAATAAGCACAATCAGCAACACAAAAGATGAAGTCACATCTGACCCTGAAGAAATATAAAAGATCATCAGAGACTACTATGTACACTTGTATGGAAACAAACTTGAAAACCTTAAGGAAATGGAGGACTTTCTGACATCACACAACCTACCTAGGTTGGAACAAGAAGAAATTGAGACCTTAAATAGACCAATAACAATCAAAGAAATCGACTATGTAATAAGAAAACTACCTACAAAAAAAAAGCCCTGGTCCAGATGGCTTTCCAGCAGAATTCTACAAGACATTTAAGGAGGAGCTGATTCCAGTCCTACTGAAAGTATTCCGGGTGATTGAAAAAGGTGGAACTCTCCCCAAATCATTTTACGAAGCCAACATCACATTGATACCTGAGCCAGGTAAAGATCCAACAAAGAAAGAGAACTACAGGCCAATATCTTTGATGGACATAGATGCTAAAATTCTCAACAAGATCCTAGCAAACTGAATTCAACAATACATCTCAAAAATCATCCATCATGACCAAGTAGGCTTCATACCTGGGATGCAAAGTTGATTCAACATTTGTAAAACCATAAATGTAATTAAATACATCAACAGATGTCAAAACAAAAACCACATGATTATATCATTAGATGCAGAAAAAGCTTTTGATAAAATCCAGCACCCCTTCTTGATAAAAACCCTTGGACATCTAGGCATACAGGGAACATATCTCAAAGTAGTAAAAGCCATCTACGAGAAACCCACAGCCAGTATACTCCTAAATGGACAAAAATTCGAACCATTTCCCCTGAAAATTGGAACAAGACAAGGGTGCCCACTCTCACCCCTCCTGTTCAACATAGTATTGAAAGTCCTGGTTCAAGCAATCAGAGAAGAGAAGGCAATCAGGGGTACCCAAATAGGAAAAGAGGAAGTCAAGTTATCTCTCTTTGCAGGCGATATGATTGTGTACCTTGAAAACCCAAGAGAATCTGTCAAAAACCTCCTTACACTGATAAAGGCCTTTGGCAAAGTCTCAGGATACATAATAAATGTGCAAAACACAATCGCATTTCTTTACACCAATAATAAACAAACAGAAACCCAAATAAAAACCACAATTCCATTCACAACAGCCACAAAAAAAATGAAATACCTTGGCATCTTCCTAACCAGAGACGTGAAAGACCTTTACAATGAAAACTACAAAACACTGCTCAAAGAAATCAAAGATGGTACAAACAAGTGGAAAAATATCTCATGCTCATGGATTGGAAGAATCAACATTGTGAAGATGTCCATCTTACCTAAGGCAATCTACAAATTCAATGCAATACCCATCAAATTACCAGCAACATTCTTCTCAGATCTAGAAAAAACAACACAGGAATTCGTATGGAAACACAAATGACCAAGAATAGCCAGAACAATCCTCAGCAAAAAAACCAAAGCAGGTGGTATCACATTGCCAGACTTCAAACTTTACTATAAAGCTTTACAATCATCAAAACTTTACAATCATCAAAACTTTACAATCATCAAAACAGTTTGGTATTGGTATAGGAACATGCATATAGATCAATGGAATAGAATTTAGATTCCAGAAGCAAAACCTCCATTTCTCAACCAACTCATCTTTGACAAAGCCTCTACCACCTACCCCTGGGGAGAGGAGAACCTATTCAGTAAATGGTGCTGGGAAAACTGCCTGACCACATGCAGAAGATTGAAACAGGACCCCTATCTATTCCCATACACAAAAATTAACTCCAAATGGATCAGAGACCTAAATGTAAAACCTCAAAGCATGAGAACCTTAGAAAATGAAGGACATACCCTCATGGAAGTTGGAACTGGCAACCAATTCCTGAACAAAATCTGAAACCCACAGGTCATAAGAGAGAAGATAGACAAGTGGGACCTTATTAAACAGACAAGCTTCAGCAAAGCCAAAGAAACCATCAAGAGAGCAGGGAGACAGCCTACAGACTGGGAAAAAGTATTTGCCAACTCCAGGTCTGACAAAGGCTTAAAATCTTGGATCTACAAGGAACTCAAACGTGCTGAAAAGAAAAAAGCAAACAGCCCCATTATAAAATGGGTAAAAGATATGAACAGACAATTCACAAAGGAAGACATCCAAGCAGCCAACAGACACATGAAGAAATGTTCAACCTCACTAATCATCAGGGAGATGCAAATCAAAACCACACTGAGATATCACCTAACTCCAATCAGCAATTATTAACAACTCAAAAAATAACAGCTGCTGGAGAGGGTGTGGTGAAAAGGGAACACTTCTACACTGTTGGTGGGAGTGTAAACTAGTGCAACCTCTGTGGGAAGCAGTGTGGCGATTCCTAAAAGCTCTAAATATCAACTCTCATATGATCCCACAATCCCTCTACTGGGAATATATCCTGAAGAACTCAAATCACTCTATCAAAAAGATACCTGCACACGTATGTTTATCGCAGCATTAACAGTAGCAAGAACCTGGAAGCAACCATACTGTCCAACAGAAGAGAACTGGATTAAAAAAATGTAGTACATATACACGATGGCATACTATGCAGTCATAAAAAAGAACAAAATCATGAATTTCGCAGCAACCTGGATGGGACTAGAGTCTATAATACTGAGTGACCTCTCACAGAAACCAAGATCCGAGTATCACATGTTCTCACTCATATAGTGGACCTTGAACATCCAATGTGATACTATAAGAAAATGACTGACAGTAGTGGGAAACTATGGTGGGGGGAGGGAGATGGGATTAATGGTAGTAAATATCTGTCTGGGGTTGGGGAAACACCCCTTATCAACAAGGGTGCCTGAATGAAGCGTATTTGTATACCTAACCCTTAACTGTACCCCACAATATCAAAATAAAAATATTGATTATAAAAAATAAATAAATACTCTAAAAAAGTCTCATAAAGTGACAAATATTCCATCTTGAAAAATATTGTTGCTATGAACTATATGCCATAACAGAGATTTATTTGGGAAAAAATTAAGTATAAAAGAAATAAGGTAGGACAAAAGAAAAAGAGCATAGTTTGGATCAATCTATGCCACTTTTCTAAATTGTGGGACCTGTGACCCTAATGTTATTTCAGATTAATCTCGCTGATGATGAGCAACAAAATCACTCTCAAATTCTGGAAGGAGAGATTCAACATCTATTACAATTTGTCTCCTTTTTTATAAGATGAGAATAAAACAAACTGTAGTTTTGAGATATTATCAAGCCTGCCACAGTGACTCCACCAATCTTTACACTTCCCTGAGCACTCTATCTTCCTTTTACTATTTTTCTTTTTTGCATATGCAAAACTTCCATTTTTTTTCCTTCTCTTTTTTGCCCCTCTACATTCTTGACACTTCATTGTTGAATTAGGTGGTAAGCTTGTTTAGGGATACTGCTGGTCTTAGCTCATTTTTTGTTGCTTTAACAGAGTACCCACAACTAGGTAATTTATAAAGAAAATAAATTTATTTCTTACAATATGCAGGCTGAGAAGTCTAAGATCGAGGGGCCACATCTTTGCGATAGCCCTCTTGTTGGTGGGGACTGAGCATAGGGCATCACTTGGTGAGGATCTGAGTATGCAAAAATGCTCACATGCTTGCTCAGGTCTCTCTTCCTTTTCTGATAAGCCACCAGTCCCACTCCAATAACCCATTAATATATTCTCCCATGAATGAATGAATTCATTCATGAGTGCAGAGGTCTCATGGTCCAATCACCTCTTAAAAGCCCCACCTTTCAATATTGCCACCTTGGTTATTAAGTCTTCAAAATGTGACAGTTGGGAGACACATGTAAGCCATAGAACCACTTTAACTCTTGTAGCAATGTGATCTACATTGCAGCTAGAACTGCTCTAGAGTGAATTCATGGCCATATCTGAAATTTTATGCTCCACCAAAATTTTAAGCCTTCTAGGTACTGAATTCTCTGGAATTACTTAAATGTATTATTTCCTTTCCAGTTTTTTTAAAAGAATTCCTTTTTTTACGCGATTTTTTATTTTTTCCCGAATGAATTCATTTCGTTTTACCATTTTCTTCTTTTTCTAACCCCCCCTTGAAAAACCCCCACCTCTCCCTAGATTTCTGTTTGTACCCATTTAATTCCCCCAATTTAATTCCCCTAACCCCAACGTTTTCCTCCAGTTTTGCAAATTAAAAGTTTAGGTGATAAGGTAGAGAGACAGACAGAAACCAAGGGCTTTCTAAATTTCTCCACTGGATAATACCAATGTTAAGCCCATAAATCATTGCAAGTTGAGAGCTTTTCCAAGATTCATAGAAGAGCTCAGTCAGTCCCCTTACTCACTGTCATAAAATAGTTTATTTTCCAAATTTTCAGCATCTTCACCTCCATCTTTTAGAAAATGATCTGTTCTCTCTAAAATAAGGTGAATTATCCCACTGGAAATATCTTTGACTCATATGCAGGAAAGGTAATATAGGGTTTAGTCCATGCACTTTAGATTCAAATTCTGGCATTGCTAGTTATGAGCTATGGTGTCCATGAGATGCACCAACTTGGATTTTCTCCAGGAGAGCTTGCAGATACCATGTTTTCCCAAACTGCTCAAGTCAGTGGTTGAGTATGGCAGGGATGCTGGTGCCTACCCATCTCTGCTTGATACTGGACAAGTCTTGAGGCAGGGAACCCTTCCCACAAGTCTAATAAGAGGACAGAGTAGGGGCCCTCTTAGTACAGTTAAATAAAAACCTATCCCAAATAATGAAAGAGTTATTCTAGCACCATAAGACAAGAACTTTCTAGGAAGATTCATATTAGAAAGGAATGTAGCCCCAATCTGTAGTGCCCATTTGTAATTCTGCTGTAACCTTGAGCTGTGAAATACCCAATTAGCCTGTTTGTTAATAATATGTTAGCCTTATCAGGAGAACAAAAAAAGCTAAAATTGTATACAAGGCAATGCCCCACTGCACTCAGGGCTCAACCTTTGGATGTGAATCCCCTGAGCCGATCCTGGCACAAATAAAACTGCTTCCTGGCCTCGGTGTCCTGACTCCCTCTGTAAAATCCTGCCACAGTCTTATGAACAATTTTGGCTCAGGATCACTTCATCAACTTGGCCAAGACTTTTCTAATGCCACTTCCCTGCTTAATTCCATTCCTTCCTCTTCTGTCCTTCACAGGAATCTCTACCAGTAAACTTCTTCAACATCTAATTCTATCTTGGCATCTGCTTATTCAAGAACCCAAATGGACACACTAGCTATATAAACTTTCAAGTTAATTAAATTTTCATTTTTTAACACAGAAAGGAGTTGAAGATAATAATAAAAAACAAATATAAATTTTGGATGTCAAATGTAAAAATGAATCTATGCATGCAATGATAACAAAATGAATGCAAGACAGGTCCTTTACAGAGGCACAGTCACCACATTCTTCTTATGTCCTCTTACTCCTCTCCTTTTTACTATTTTACTTCTTCCTATTTTTTTTGTTCTATTTATCATAATCATATGTGGAGAATACAAAGTTGTAGAAAATAGTGGAGTTTCAAATAGTACAGTGTGGGGAATTCAGAAGAATGCTTAGAAAACACAGTGAGTTATATTTAGTTATAAAAGTAATAATGACATAAATCAATTTATTGAACATTTACTACAAACCAAATAGTAGTGAGGTCCATAAAAATATTGTCATTATTTAATTTTCGCAGCAACCTATGATGTGAGAATTTGTATCTTCATTTTAGAAAGGCAGAGACAAAATCAGAGAAGTTAGGTAAGTTCTACATCAACACACAGCAGAGAAAAGATAAGACACAATTTGGATCTATGTTTTGCTTACTTTTATGCCTATGCCTTTTATATATGTATATAAGCAATCATTGAGAATAAAAGTAGACAAAAGACAACTTAAGAAGAAAAACAAAGGTCATCAGAGAATGGTACGAAGAAGAAGAAAGAAAGAAATAAAACAGATAAGAATTTATTATAGGCTAATACAAAAGATATGGTCAGAGGTGGGAGAAGTCAAAGAGAGAAAGGTTCATTGAGGTCAAAATTGTTTTGTCTGGGTGATCATTTCAATTTTCCATTTTATCTGGGATTAAATTCTTGAGTGTTTCTGGATCATTTCTCAAATTCTAGTGAAATGATTAGGGCACTTGAATGGTTAGGAGATAAATTAGTACTATCTTTCCTTTCTCTCTCCTGATCTATAGATTATTGCTACCTAATATTGTCTTGAAGTAGGTCAGGACATGACATTGACAACCAGATGACTTCCTTACCAGCCATTATGGGCAATAAAAAAGAGCTCTGAAAAGGAGAAATTTAGTCTAACAGATGACAAAATATAGGAAACACATCCAACTTAAGGAACTTAATATTTATTAAAATTCAATAACCTCTAAATGTATCTTTAAGAATGCTTCAGAGTCAGCTTGAACTAAAAGACAGTGCCAAAAATCTTCTTTTTAAAATAATAACACTTTAACATAAAGCGTTCACCATGTTATCAACAAGGTGTTGTGTCTTTCCCACATGGATGATTTCATGGTACCCACATCATTGGCTTTAAAAGTTCTTTCAAGCAGAAAGTCTTACATAAAGATCAGGTTATAAATTACATAGAAGTGGGAGTAGCACCTGCTTTCCTCTGGCTTCCCTGCATGACCTCTGAGACATGTACTCAGGATCTCTGGGATTTGCATAATATGGTGGGGAATTACTATCTTTAGTTTATCATCACAGAAACTATTGGCGGTGACTATGTGATTAATAGCTTAAGAGATCATAAATCCCACATGACATGTTTGAATATAAATCCAGAATTTCAAACTCTAAACCCCAAGGGAGAACAAGTCAAAGTTGTCAGTTTCAAATGAAATATTTAGGGGTCAAGGATAAGACTGGTAAAAATGGAAAGTTGAAGAATCCTGCAATCCACACTGATCAGGAAAATATGGGATAGCGAAACTGGCACTGGCCTCAGGATCCTCTTTCATGTCCGTTGCAACTAATTCCACAGAAGAACACAAGAAAGCAACAATTGATCAGGTGAGTAATCAAAGTTGCTGTATTAGAAAAATCTTTCTTAGAGTCATTTCCCATAGTATAGTATAGTCAGCATAATTTTTTGTGCTTGTTGCATTTTCTACATATACATGCCTCTCCATAAAATATGTTGCTTTTGACCCTTAATCATAACTAGAAATATGTCTAAAGTACTCCAACTTCCTATGAGTTTGACATACCTCCCCATTTATTTTTTTCCTCCTGCTCCCCTTCATAACTTAGGTCACTGATAAATTGTGACTCTGTTGGTCTTGAACTGGCCTTTTTAGAAGCCACTGTTCATCAAATGGAACAAAGTAATAAATGGCCAAAAAAGGAGCATCCCCATCTACAATAACTTTTTTTTTGTTGTTTCATCTTATATTGGTGTGGCTGCTTATTTTCATATTTTTCCCTAACTTGATCGTGTGCCTCCAGAGGACAGGGGCCTCATTTTTATCTGTCACTATTTATCTATCATTGGCTCCCCAAACCTCCAGTCTAGAATATAAATTCCATGAGGGTGGGGACACCTTGTCTTGTTCTTTTTTTTTTTTCCCTACTCCTAGCTCCTAGTATGTTGTCTGCAAATGTCCAGCGTTCAATGAATAAGTGATAAGGCACTGTTTCTGGAGCTGTTGTTCATGTTTCTTATACTAATTTAGAAAACCAATCACAGAAGATGAATTTTTCTACCATTTTTTAAATTACATTTCTGTGTATTCCTCTATAAAGCTACTTCCTTTGTTTCTGAAATTTTTTATTTAATTTCTGATATATTTTATTTTAATCATCCATATATGAAGTGAAACCTTATCAACTTCCCCTCATAATATTCAGTGTGTGTGATCCTTCTATGTTTAGTTCATGTTGATGTTTTTTAGGCTCTCAGCCAAGAGCTGAAATTCAAACTACTGGGATCAAAAATCCCTTAAAGAATATTATGACAGACTAGCAGTAGCAATGATGTTCATACACCATGAAAATAATTTCATTACTTCTTCCCTACGCAGACTTTCTGATGTTATCTTCATATTTGGGTAGATGTAAAAAATAGGATTACTTTCCTTCCCTCCTCCCAAGTCCCACAGTCCTGTGAATTACTTCAAACAGACACTCATCTTATTTTAATGGAGACCATGGGTTGGAGTATTTAATAACTGGTTCATCAGTGAAGGATCCTCTGATACCTTTGACAAAGACTAGATGCAAAGGCAAAATCCAATTCTCTGTAAATTTTTTCTAATTAACATATAAGGTATCTATTGTTTTATAGTTTTGCTTTCCTGAATTTACAAATAGGTTTGTTGTTGTTGTTATTATTATTATCAGTGTAAATAAACTATTTATCTCATTTTATCTCAGTATCTTACCAGTGGAAACAGAGATGTATGTTCTACTTTTTTCATTGAAATTTCATTGCACACTATTTTACAGGCACATTTTTCCTAACTGTATTCTTCCTAAGGGCTTTATTACCACAATACATTTGGAGTGAAGCGTGCCTACTGCTTGCTAGTTATTCCTCTAAAAATTGGTTGTAGCTCCTGTAATTAATAATATTAGCAAGAAATAGCAAAATGAGTTTATGCCTATTGGTAAATTTTAGGGCTTATGAGGTTAGGCAGATATTTCAGGTATCAAACAGATGTTTAGAAATGGAGATGTCATTCATTAGTGTGTTAATCAGCATAAACAGCTTCATTATTGTATGAGCCTCAGGACAAAATCAGAAACTTTACTTACCATAAGATGCTGCCTTATTGGCTGTTAAATATGAAGGATGAGTTGCACAAAGGATTCTGCTCTTTGCAAGGGTTCTGTCTGTTTATTTGAGCAAGGATTTAATGCAATTATGCGTTCTTCTTGTAAATTACTTTATTAATACTATTTTAGATTCACCTTATTGTGGATACATCAAAGCTTTTTTTAAAAAAATCTGTTTGAAAAACAGACATCAGACAGATAATTATTTTTAAGTTTGTAAATATTTTCTTGGAAATTTTTGTTTATTCCATTTTCCAGGACATAATCAGCAGCTTTAAGGGAACTAAACTCATTTTCTTGTCACTCCTGATAAAACTGCTTATCTTTTCTTTCTTTATTTCTTTTCTTTTTTCTTTCCTTTTTTTTGTTTTTGTTTTTGCTTTTGTTTTTGTTTTTGGAGGAAGGACTGGGACAATATTTTATCCTAGCTAACAAAGAACAGAGACAGAGAATTATTCATAATCTAAATGTGAAAAACTTTCAAAGAGAAAACATGCTTAGTCTTCACCAAACAATTCTATTTCTATGATAATTCCTTGACCCTATGCATTGCATCAGCTTGGATGTGGAGAAGGTACTTGAGTGACAAAGCTATTGACAATTAGTTGATAAATAAGTGTTCAATAAGTGTTACCTTGGTAGATAATACAATGAGTTTGCCAATAAACTTAATTTTCTGAACCTTTGGTTTGAAATGCATTTACAGATGGCATTTTTAAAACTATGATGGAAAAATAAATTAATTACTTGGTTATTTGTTTCCTATTTTATATGGCTGCAGAGTCTCAAAATCAGAGTGGAAACTTCATGCCAGTAAGGGCTTGTCTATCCAGTTCACCTCCTGGCATTACCTTAGGATCTCATGGCAATTCACCCAGGGAAGGACTTCAGTGAACATGAATGAATGACTGAAGGAAAGCATCACAAGAACTTCAAAGTACTCCCCAGCTGCCTGGTGTGCTGTGGTTAAATACATTACTAAATGTCAGAGTTCTTCGCATCCTTGGAGATGTCCTTCAACGTCCAGCTGCTGAATGATGGTGGCATCTCTTTCTGTATTGTAAGGAAACCATGCAAAAGTAGCATTGCCAAAATCATCTTGAAAAAAACTTTAGAATTTGACTTACTTTTATAATGTCTATGGATTTCAAAATGAATACATATTTTTTTCTGCAATAGAAACCAGTGATTGTAACAAACCTGTAAGGAAGGCATTAACTAGCATGGCAGACTCTGACTGGCATTTTGCCCTCTGGTCCTCAATGTTCCCATATACAAAATGAGGCGGTGGCCAACAGGATTCTTAACATTCCTTCTAGATATAATATTCTATGATTCTATTATCAAAATTTGACAAGTTCTATTTTACCTCCTATGCCCTTCAACAAATTGCAAAGGACTAGACAAACGGAAATTAAAGAAAAAAAAACCAGCTATATAAGTCAAGGGCACCCAGGCACCTAAAGAGTATAAAAAAACAAGCTAACAAAACAAAAACAAAAAACCCTCAGTAAGTAGATATGTATATGAGAAAGAATGGATTATCTTCCTTATTGCACATTGTTGTTTTATCACAAAAGATTTTCACTGTATGAAATAAATAGATGTAAATAAAAATCTGTATGTGCTCAGAGCTGGAGATAATGATAGTGATTAAATAATATTTTTCCTAGATGATCATTTATTGTCTATTAGACTGTCAGATTGCTTTAAAAAACTAAACAAAAACAGCAAAACTTGAAAATCCCTTTTCAAGTAAGTAACTTTGATTTAGAAAGTTAAATTACTTATTATGGGAGCACAAAGCTATTGTCATTGTTGTTGTTTTCAATATCAGATAAACCAGGGACTTGGCAAAGATATTTCTGCTTAATCAAAATTTAACTTGCATTTTTATTAAAAATAACAATTTAGTGGAGTGATATATATTTCCTGCCAGCATTCAGAAAACAGAGATGGTCAAAGAAACTGTAAATAATTTGTTATTCCACCTTCTAGCCATCGATAACAATATTTTAACACTTAACTCACTTGTATATATTGGTAAATTATGATTTATAAATTTTCTCTTAATTATAATTAAATAGGTTTCTTACAAATCTGCTTTGCTATTTTTTTCTCTTGATTTTCCTATTAGAGCCTCAGTTGAACGCCTAAATACATTTTATCTGATTTTCTTTCACCAGAAGGTAGTCAGTGGGAATTTTAGAAACTGTGGAGAAGGGCTCAGCTTAGTTTGTTTTCTAGCAGACACATATATTGGACCTGGTCCTTTGCTTTTCCTTGTATAACTGTGTTAATAATGCATATACTCAGAGGCGCATCCTACTCCTGATAATGTTAACATGGAATTTCGAAACATTTTCTGTCCACATTGTAATACAATTAGAAATTAATAACAAAAATAAGTTTTGAAAATCCAAATGGAAGAATAAAATGCCAAAACAGAATAATTTAATGAAAGAATTGTTAGAACTGTTGTGCCTCCAGAGGGGGCACAGTACTACCGGAGCCAGCGTGCTGGAGGTGTGCACTGGTAACCAGAGATCCGAGTAACACAAAGATTTGCAACACATCAAGAGATGAAAAAAGAAAAGATTTATATAAGAAAAGATCATTTCCCACAGACAGGAAGAGGGCTGGCACTCTAAGATGAGCGTGGTCTTGAAGGTTGGTGAACTGGATATATTTAAAGCTCTTGGAGAGGAATTTGGGTCAAGGAGAATGCTTAAAGTTGCACTTTTTGATGTAGATAACATAAATCACAAGTTTTGTGTCTTGACATCATCAGGCCCCTGTATCTGATGACTCCAGGTGGTGGACTGGAGGCTGGTCACAGTAAACTATTAACAATACATCAAGGTCAGAAGCACAGATGCCTAACCGGGTGGATGATTTGTAGAACTTGAGGAAGACAGGGCGTCTGCTTTATGATTACAGTGGTCAGATACTGGCCATGTTTGAGAGATTTGGGCTTCTGAAAAGACAAAGTCAGAGAAGTTAATCTTTATCTAAAGTATGCATTCCTCTAGGACACAACTTTTACTTTCTCATTATAGTATCAAGATTTAGGAAAAAAACAAAGTGGTTTCTCGCTTTCAGTCCATCGTGTCAATAATTTAGCCAAGGAGCAGCCATTTTAACATTGCTAAGCTTTATCGTATTTTTCTAGCAGTTTGCTTTAATTTACTCTCTAGTCATTAGCCAAGTACCAAACCATTTTCCCAGAGATAGCTATTGATAATTTATGGCACCCTTCCCAAAGCTTGTTTTATATTGTTTATTTTTTTACTCCCTTTGTCTTTTAGCCATAAAGAACCAGGATGAGCTAATGGCACAGACAGACTCCATCACCATGGAACAGTTATATGATGAAACTACCTATCTGCCTGCCTCTTCATGATGACTTAAAGCAGACTACCACCCAGTAACCTTAATGGTCTACTCACACACAAAAGCAAAGGTTTAAAAAGCATTTGACCTCAAACAGCAACTGCCATGCTTTTTTGTAAGCTCTGGCTCCCTCCCCAATTTGGGGGAAGTAGATGCCCCTTTTCTCTCTCTCCAACCTACTTTCTAATTAAATCATATTTTCCAATCTGATTTCTGTGCAATTCTTTGCATCTTACCTGTGTCACCGGCTCAGCACACCAGCCCATTGACCTAACAATCCTACCAGATCTAACATTTTTAGAGAACTAACATCAAAGTAATCTACCTATATCTATCTATCTATCTATTTATCTATCTATCTATCTATACATGTCTTAATTCTCAATGAGCATAAAAATGTAAAGCAGATTATCTAGAAATAAAAATAATGAAAGTACCTCATAATCAAAATCTTTGGCTAAAGATGTGCACAGAAAAAAATCTCAAAGTTTTAAACATTATTAAACCAAGTTTCAAACACATTATGAAAAAAGGAAGATACAAAATAATTAAACAATTTACAGAAGTTGTAAAAGGAGCTGAAGATTTCAGTTTGATTATGAATTGATTGGCAGAGACCACACACATATATATTTGTATAAGTTGACTATATACTTAGTCACTAATATGTTTCTTCAAAGACTTGAGGTGGTCATGCAGAATACATATAGATGCAGCTTATTTTCGCTCATTTTTCCCCTTTGTCCCTGATCTTCTTATAAGGTGTGAAGCTATTAAAGACACCCTCTATGCATATAGAACTCTAAAAGTCTTCAGAAAAAAATCTGTACACTCTGCAATAGTCTTATAACAGTAATGTAAATACTTCTCTTTGATGATATGTTTACAAACATTTAACTCTCATAATTCTTGCATCATAGTCAGCACCAGCAACACTCTATTTTTATGGAGTGAAATTCAGGGAGGGAATCAGTCCAGGTGTCCTTAAACAATAGTCTATTTCTAGCTCTTCAATGGCCCAGGAAGTTCAGATTCCTACAACAAAAAAAGAGAGAGAAGAAAGTAATACAAATATTGATAATTCAGAAGACAGAACAAATAACACATAAATGTAAGAGCTAATATTTTAAATAAACCACTATATGTATAATATGTATATTTCACTAATTCAGTTACTCAAGTATATAAAAGAAAAAGGATAAAATCTGAAAGAAAAACATGACATGATAGCAAAATAATTAAAGGCAATATATGAATAATTTTTAAAGACTAGATAAAATAGATTATTTTAAGGAAATATAATAATTATAAATAAACCCATAATCACTAAAACTAAACATTTCCATAACCATGGAATAAGTTAATGTTAATGAAGAGATGTCTTTCATATCCTGAAACAAAGCAAAACAAACTACCACATACGTGCACATATAATTCAATTTTTCAAAAGAACAGAACAAGATAGATAGCTTCAAAAAGTTGTCATACTTAACTATTCACCTTTTAAAGGATAACAGACCTTCCATAGTTTTCAAACATCAATTACATCATTTACCAGTGGTCTAATCTTTGGGCTTTTATACTGAACTTGAAAAAACCTGTATGACAAACTAGAATGTCTGGCTATTCTTTTTTATTTATGATTTTTTTGCATGTTGCAGTCAATGAGCATTGATAAAAATTGTTTTCCTGTACTTTTTCCCTTTGGACTTTCCTTCCCCTATATGTTCAGAAGAAAATTATCCAATTTTCTCTTTTTCATCATGGAAATAAAGAAATTGTTCTTTTTCACTTTACCCACTCAACTTTTACTATAACTCAGCTAGAATTCATCTTGTGACATAAAGAAATAAATATTGTCTTGGGTTAAATAGAAAATAGCCTTTGTAAATTTGAAAAATGAGGAATATAAGAAGAAAAGAATACATACATATACATATATTATGCAGTATATGTAATCATTTGGAACACTTATAAGCTGTGAATCAAGTCAGCTTTAAGTCCATCAAAAACTACAGTAATATTGTCACATTATGAATCTGATACTTTATACTGTTTTAAGGAAAATGTGCATATACTCAGGCTCAAATATTCCAGAGTATGAAGACTGAACTCTCATGAAAGTATTGACATTGGCAAAGTTTATCTTTGGTATATTTTCTAATCCCCTTTCTCTACTCTTTCCAGGGTTATCTTTCTCTTTAAATAATTTCTTTGGCCCTTCCAGGTCCTCCGGAAATAGAAATAATGTATAAGGATTTTTCTAATAATTATGCTCTTTATCCAAAACCTTTTTGGGTGCAAAAAATACAAGTCTATACTGGTTGCTATAGAAACAAGAAAGGATTTGATGTAAGAATAGGGAGACACCACTGAATAAATAAATGTAGATAAGTTTAATACAGATATAGCTGAGACCTGTTGATTTATTGGTTACCATGGCAGACTTCATATCTCTCTCTTTCACTATTTTTAGGACTTCCAGCTGTAACTTCTCCTCCATTTTCCTTATGTAAAGATTGGCTTCCTACTTTGTTATCTAAATGTATCAGATGCATGAGAATCTTTGTCTACACAGCCTTTTGGCTCAAGCAGCTTCCAATCACTGAGAACAATGGTGATATAGGTAATTTCCCTTTTTTGAGAGACATACTTGTATGGATTACAGATTAGACAACAGATTTCCTGGTTTGGGATCAAATGTGCATTACTGGATCAGTCAACTGTATCCAGTGAATGAGATTCTATAGTTATGTTACACTGTCCCATCTTAGGAATTATGGGAAGAATAGGACATCTATAATATAACAAGAAAACATAGCATTAATATGACTAGAAAATCAGTTAGATGGCTTTAGAAAGATAAGTGTTTTCACGTTTCTTAAATCACACAATTTTATATTAAAAGGCAGTGCGTATCTTAAGAAAAATATTAGTTATATATTTACATTTTTACCTGATCTCCTCATACCTTTAAGCCAGTTTCATTCATTTTCTTTTATTTTCCTTAGAGTAAATTGCCTGTAACCATCCTTGCCCTGCCCCCACTATTTCCTGTTCTGTTTTTACTTTCTGTTTTGTTCCTGGTCCTTAGATTTGTTATACCAATATTGCAGTTGACCAGCAGGCTGATCTTAGTCTTTTGGGCTGAACCTTCATCACTGAGAAACTACTTCTCTTCTAGGTGTCTTAGAGTAACCAGCCTTATTTCAGTTCTGCAATTCAAATTTTAGAACTAGTTACTTAAAAGAGTCTGGACCCCTTTCAAGGTGTTATTTGGATGTGTAGCTACCTGTGTGACACTCCAATTTCTCTAAGATAATAGGAGGTTTTTACTGGCAGAAGCATAAGTGTTTTTTTTAATATATAACTTTATTGATGATGTCTAAAAAGTGGGAAATATTATTTTCAGATTTATTTTCTTACATATATGAATGAAAACCCAATCAACACCTAGACAGGTAGGAAGAAAATGGGGCTATTAAAGTGAAAAATCTAGGTCAGGAAAATCATCTGGTTGGAAGGTCATCTTAAGTAGAATGACATCTTTACAGGCTAATGACATCACTTACTTGCACGTATAAATCCCTCATGTTCATATTTTTGACATTTTATCTTGGCTAACTTTGAGACTTATATAAAATTCTATTTTGAAATGCAGAGAAATCACTCACTTCAAGAATGCTTGCAGGCTTCTTTATAAATTCACCATTAGTCTTTCTATCCAAGGGGAGTTTAAGAATAAATCTGAGTCTCTTAATGGCAATATCAAAGTACTGATGCTCTTCCTTTTCTGCCTAAGATCTATTCCCTGACACAGGGTATTGTGTCTCATCCTAATCCTGGCACAGTGAGCATTTATTCAGTTTGTACAGCAGACAGAATGAATCACTTTATCAACCTTCAAAGTCAGAGTCACGAGTAGAATAGCTTAAGGACGTTTCAGTCTTCAGCCATTCTTGCATAAAATTACTTAAACTGAATTCAGAGGGCAAAATTTCAGTTCTGATATGAGCAATGGAGATGTAACTTACAGTTTTTTTCTCCTTCTACAATTGCAGGAGGAAATTTGCTAAATATGCTGGATATGATTAGTAACATTGATGTGTTGTGATTGGTTGTGATGTGTCTCAATTTATTACATATGAGAGTTAAAATAATAAAGTGGGGTAAGTAAATAAATAAATAAATATATTTTAAAAATAAGTTAAAGACTAACATTTTAACAATTTACTTGAATTTTTAAAGAAGAAGTTAGAATTAATGAGCCTGAAATTAAGCATGGCCTTGTATGCCTTTCTCCTTGGAGTTAAGTTATATATCTATTTTATGTATTTTAGAGTGTGGTAGGAATGTTGGACTAAATGATTCTTTATGAAATGCTAAGTTTCTAAGACAGTACCTACTATCTTACTATCTTTTTGTATCTCAATAACCAGTTTATTCTACATTTAAGGGGCTACTGATAACAAATAAAAGCAACAATGGCAACAAAATGTCTTAAGCCCCTGTAAACATTTAAAACATATGTAAATCATTAAAGGAAATCAATCTATAATCCAGTCTTAAGTTTTCTCTGGATGAGTGGGAAGGTGCCATAAGTTCTTTTCATAGAAAGATAAATGAAAGAGTATGTTAATTAATTAATTAGCATGAAAAGTTGAGAACATTCTGTTTTGTCCCCCTTTCTCTCCTTTTCTAAATTATTATTATTGGCTTTTTTATCTTGATGGCATGAGATAACAGATTTTGTTTAGGTTTAGGTGATTTTCTTTTTTTCTCACAAAACATCACAGCCAAGTAAGTAACAAACCATAAGTTTGACTAGAAACACCATCAGTGAATAGGGTATTTTCAAGAAACTTAGAGTAGCCAAACTGAGTAATTGCACTATTTTCTACAGTTGTCTCTTGGAAATTTTGTAAAACCTTCCAGTTTTTCAGAGACATTAGCTACAATGAACAGAAGTGGGATCATTTGGACCTATTTCTCATAAGGATTTTGGATGATAACGTCCCTTATTAGAAGGTTTTTAGTATCCCTTTCTTAAACCTTTCCAGGAAGAAAACTCCCACTTTCCATACTTAATAATTTTTTATACTGATATTTTACACTTAATGTAATCTCTTATGTGTGAGTTAATTTTCTTTCTGTGATCAGAGGAGATGGAGAGTGATTGGTTACATTTCTATTACAAAAATAAACAATGATGCATAAGTCAGTATTGCCAGGTTTTTGCCCATATTATTTTCAAGCACCTTACAATATCTGGATAATTACTAATTTTTAACTGCTTAAAATGCTCACTAAAGTACAATGTGTGGCAGTATTTTCTGCAACAAATTAATGGGAGTTATTTATAATTAAGAACCAAAAAAACCCTAGAAATTAAAAATCATTAGGAATAATCACATTAGGTGCAATGATCAGAATGTCTAATCTTTGTTGGTTTGGGTTGATGGATATTTAAAAATCATGGAGATTTAATAGTTAGAAAATAACTCCAGACTTAAAATACATACATGCACACACATACACACACATACACACGGGGGACTGCGACACAACGTTTATGGAAATATGTTTACTCATACTATGTGGTTTTTAAATTACATTTTGTTAAAAAAATACCTTTTGTAATCCACTAAATTAATTTAACAACACATTAAGGTTTGTAGCCTGTAGTTAGGAAAAAGCCTAGGCTAGTAAGGGAGGTAGATGTGGGCACGAATACTTACAAAACAACACGCCTAAGAGAGAAATGAACAAGAAACAAAGAAGCCAGAGGGAACATTTTTTATTTAGGGTGGAAATTTTAAGACCTCAGAACAGTGACATGTGTTGAGTATTAATATACATAAGAATCAACAATGGTAGGGCTAAGTATGTGGGTGAAGAAAGATGAAAGAACAAGTCCAACAATAGAGAAAATATAATACTTGAGCATCATCTTGAAGATTGAGCAGCTTTGCTGAAAGTCAGGAGTTCTAGATTATAAAAGGTCTTGTATGTCATGCTGAGGAGCTTGTCTTCATTCCTTAGCAAACTGAAAGATATAGGTAGGAGGTACATAATGGTTATGACTGTGGCCTTGGGGGTTAAACTGCATAGATTGAAATCCTGTTTTCACTTCACACTAACCATGCCAACTTAAGCAAGTGAGGTCCCCTTTCTGTGCCTGTTTTTTCATGCACAGATTAGGGTGTTAATACTACCTACCTTACAGAGTTGTTGCAAAAATTGAATGAGTTAATATATTTTAAATTTTGTTTTGGCTTATAAAAAACACAATAAATATTAGTGAATCTTTTATTATTATAGGATGATGCTAGGCAAGGAGGTAGAAGATGATGGGAAATTATTGCTGGCTAGTTTGTCACATCTGTTTTATCAGGAGTGGCAACCTGTGGCCTGAGGACCAAATCTAGCTGGCAGTATTTTTTTTTTTAATCTTCAGTATAAGAATATTTAAAATATATTTCTAAGGGTTGTAACAAAGAAGAATAGAATATGCAACAGAAAGTGTATGTGGCCCACAAAGCCTAAAATATTTACTTTCTTGTTCTTTACAAAAAAAAAAATATCCTGACCCCTATTATAGATGAAACTACATGTAAACAAAAGGATAGGGTGAGAAGTGAAAATAATTAAGTAAAATAAATACACCTTCAAACTCCCAGACTCCAACATTTTCTTCCTTTCCCCCATCTTACAGGAGTAGCTGATGCTGTGGTTTGATGTTCAGATTTCCCTTTCAGACTAATGATTTTATTACCCAGCATTGGGGAGAATTGTTTCCTGATAGCTCATAGTTGGATACCTCCCTAACAATTGCCTTCTGCAAAAAGGAGCCTCCTCACCTAAGGTGAGTTCCCTTCCCAGGAACCACCAGAATTCAATGAGTGGTTTATGTAAGGGAACAAAGTGTGACTCCCTTATCCGGACTGAGGAAATTCTAAGGGTAATCAGAATTCCAGAACTCCTCCTGAGAATTTTATTGTAACTGTGTCACACTTTGGTCTCTTTCCCTGCACAGTCTGTTTCCTGACTTTCTCATATGTGTTGTTCCTGAAAAATATTCCCCTAAGACCTTACCTGCAAATCTCAACTAAGAGTATGTTTCTTGGGTAAATCAAACTAAGCCTGTAGGTATTAATAATAGTTTAAAAAAGTAGATTCTAAATTGAAATATTAAAGGAAAATTATGTGCTTCCCTACACAGCTGACAAGGAGGATGATATCAATGATAGTTAGGTACATCACTGACAGTTCTTGGCTTGCTGTAGACCAGTGGTCCCCAACCTTTTTGTCATCGGGAACTGGTTTCATAGAAGACAATTTTTCCACAGATGGGGTTGGTGGGGTGGGGAATTGGGGTTGTGGAAGGAGGATGAGGGGTTGGGGACGGGGTGGGGGAGGGAATGTGCAGTCAAATCTCACTGCTAATATTAATCTGTATCAGTAACCACTCCCCAGTGCTAGCATCACCACCTCATTCCACCTCAGATCAACAGGTATTAGATTCTCATAAGATCCCTCACATGCATATAGATCCCAAACGTGCGTATAGTTCACAATAGGGTTCACGCTCCTATGAGAATCTAATGTCACTGCTGACGTGACATAAGGTAGAATTCAAGCAGTAGTGGGAGCAAAGGGGAGCAGCTTTATTAAGGATAAAGCTTCATAGGCTTTCTGGCTGGCTGCTTACCTCCTTCTGTGCGGCCAGTTCCTAACTGGCCAGGAACCAGTTGCAGGGGGTGGTTTGGGGACCCCTGCAGTAGACTATATACAACTGGTAAAAATTTCCAGCCATTGCTTTGTTAAACCCTGGTGTGTCCATGTGGTTCTTTGATCTGTGGCCTCCATGTTTCCTAGCCTTGGCCTCTTACCTTGGGGAGGTGAATCTCCTCTCTCTCTGTCTAATTTACTTTTTTTTTTTTTTTGAGTTGGAGTCTCACTCTGTCGCCCAGGCTGGAGTGCAGTAGCACACTCATGTCCGCCGCAGCCCCAACCTGCTGGGCTCAGTCGATCCTTCCTTTTGCCCCAGTCTTCCAAGTAGATGGAACTATAGGCATGTGCCACCATGCTCGGCTTATTTTTCTTGATTTATTGTAGAGACAAGGTCTTGCCAAGCTGTCCAGGCTGGTCTTGAACTCATGGGTTCAGGCAATCCTCTCACTCGGACTCCCAAAGTGCTGGGATTATAGGCATGATGCTTTCCAACCTAAAAATATATATGTTTCCTCATGTTGAACTACATGGAATAGCTATGTAAGAATGTACTAATTGGTGCAATATCATAGGTGTTTTAAAAAAGTTGAGAAGTTCAAGGCCATGCATGGGAACGTGGATTTCCACTACCAGGACTGATCCTCCTCCTACAGTTGCTGAAACTGATGGTGAAAGAGATCAACACTGAGTTCCAGCATGGTGCCATCCTTTGAGGAGACCAACCAGTTCCTTGGAAGCACGTTAATTGCCTTGGAAGCTTTCTGCCCTGTAAAGGAAAGCCATTCACCTTGATTGAAATTGAGATGTATTCTGAAAATTGTCTTCAGACTCTCAGCCTGAAGTTTGATGACTTACAGTATTTTTAATCTACCAACACATAGCCTCATATTAGATCAGAGCAAGAAACCCATTTCAGAGTAAATGAAAGTAAAACAGTATGTACTATTAGATACCACATTAATATAGTAATGGAATGGCCTCATGAAGGTTTAGCTGGGGGGCCAGTTTGGAAATGATTCCATCCAAGAAGGCAGTGCCATTCTCTGAGACTCAATATATATCCCTAAAGATTGTTATATGATGTTGTACTACAACAGGTAGAATAGATGGATCTGGAACCAAGGCTGAAAGCAGAAATGAACTTGCTTCTGCTACTGTTTCTAGTGATCCATTGGAGAATATGTGTTTTTGAAATATGCAACTCTGGGCATGCTTGTCTAGAGATCCTGGTTCCTAGAATGGTAGTGCTTCCACTAGGGAATATAGCAAGAATCTCATTACACACTAAGCTCTAACTGTCTCCCAGTCACATTGGACTATTTGTGCTAGGGGACCAGCAAGCAAGGAAGTGAGTCACCATCCTTGCAGGGGTTATATAAATGTTTATATTGTGTACGATTATATAGCAAGAATATGGAAAAACATGTTTGGTTCACAGGAGATTACCAGAGTGGTGCCTCTTGATACTTTCTTAACCAATTTTAATGATAAATAAGCAAGTTTGGAAGTCACAGTCTGAAAATATGATGGTTACTGGGGGTTATCTCTCTCAGCAGTTGTGTGGCCCCCTAAAAGTTCACATACTTTAATCCTCATGAATTTGACTATGATAAAACACCACTATTGAGAATATATTGCCTAACATGGCAAAAGAAACTTGTGATATAATTAAGGTTATAATTGGTCAAATATAAAATACAGAGATTATTCTGGACTATGTAACCAGGCCACTGTAATCATACCAACCCTAGAAAAGAAAGCCAGGCATGGAGACTGACACCTGTAATCCATGTACTTTAGGAGACTGAGGTAGGAAGATGACTTGAGGCCAGGAGTTGGAGAAAAACAGAAAAAGAGGGAAGAGGAAAAGTATTTAGGACACCAGGTGGTGCACCTGAGAAAGCATGAGTCTGTATTTAAATGCAGACCCTGCCAGTGACTAGCTCTGGGACCTTGGGCATGCCACTAAACACTCAGAGCATGTTTCTTCATTTTCAAAATACAAAATACAAAATCTGCAAAAAGGCTTCTGTGAGAAATAAATTAAACATATTAATTTATGAAAAGGGGACATCCACGAGGTACTCAGCAAATGTTAATTTCCTCCTCTCTTGGAATATGTTGAATGCTAGAACAAGTAAAAAAAATTATGATAGCTAATGTAAGGGGACACATAAAATGTATAAGCTTCTACTACTTAAGGAAGTTAAAACCTATTTAAGATAGATTATATACGACACATATTTGTGTATATATATATATGTATATGTGATAGGCAGATAAGACATTTTGGAATAGTCATCTAAAAGTTTGAAAAGTTTTATCTTTATTTGAAATTAATATATTGGAATTAGGTCCAATATTATAACCTTGTAGTAATTTTTTTTTTTTTTTGTCACCAATCTTTTGCTTCCTGTCTTTGGCCTCCTAAGTTTCAAAGTTTTATCAACTGACAAAGTGTATCCCCTCTCCGCTCACATCGCCTTCACTGCAGTTGCCTTGTGTGTAATAAATAGATCTAGGTAGGATTGTTTGTCTTCCCAGCATGTTGTTCTTTCTTTGCACCTGCTCCTCTGTTTCTCTTCACTCCCAAACACAAATAATTTCCCCTATGGCGACTGTTTCCAGAATGAGCCAAACACAGCCATCCAAATGAACCCACTAGAGATGAATAGAAAATCAAAGGGATGGGAAGGGAAATTACCTCACAGAGGTCACCTCGTGGGTGAGCAGAAGAGTCCAAGGGAGCCCTGGAATGCCGTTTCCTGCAAACGCAGGTAATTACAGAACTGCCAGCCTGCAGATGCCTGTGAGTGACTCGTGAGATTCGTGTTCATTCTCTCTTAAAAGGTTTCATTTCTCCACTCTCCATGATGTTTGCTGAGTTAGAGCTGCTGATCTGAGCTGGATATTAACACTGTAGCAGAGACTGGACACATGATTTTGAGTTTTGCTTGCTATGGTAGTGAGGGCCATCTGAATTGCACCGTCTTTGCCTAGCTCTGGCCTCAAAAATTTTCAATCTCTGGGCATAAAACTAAAGTCAGAACACTCAACAGGCATCATGAGGACTTTTTAGACATCTCACTTGAGCAGAGAGAAAATGACTCATCTAATGATTGTAAATAGCTCATGTAAGGACTGTCCTTAGCCCAGCTAAGAGAGACACTTTCATTTCAGCAGTGAACTTTTGTAGCTAATTTCTTTCAGGGAGTTAACTTTTTGATAGTTTTTGTCACCGGGATAGATCAGTGCTTCAGGGAAATATTCGCCAATCTCCATTTTTTTTCCCCCCGAGTTGGAGTCTCACTCTGTCGCCCAGACTGGAGTGTAGTGGTCACTTCCGGCCACCGCAGCCTCGACTTGCTGGGCTCCGGCGATCCTTCCCCCTCAGCCTTTCAAGTAGCCGGAATTACAGGCATGTGCTACCACGCCCGGCTGATTTTTTGTAGAGATGAGGTCTCGCTGCCCAGGTGGGTCTCGAACTCTCGGGCTCAGGCAATCCACTCACCTCAGCCTCCCGAAGGCGCGGGATTACAGGCTGAGCCACCTATCCCGGCTCGCCAATCTCCATTTTAAAGAAGATTATTCGAGACCCCCCTGGGCAGGCGAGACCTCATCTCTACAATAAATCAAAAAATTAGCCGGGCGTGGTGTCGCGCGCCTGGAGTTCCGGCTACTTGGAAGACTGAGGTGGAAGGATCGCCGGAGCCCAGCAGGTCGAGGCTGCGGTGGCCGGGAGCGGCCACTGCACTCCAGTCTGGGTGACAGAGTGAGACTCCAACTAAGAAAAAAAAAAAAAGATTATCTTTGATTAAACCTTTAAAACTTTTAAGAGCTCCTAAAAGCTAAGTTTTCACTTGGAAGAAAGAAAAGCACAAAACAAATGAAAAGAAGTCTTAACATGAAGGTCAGAATTTCCAACAATCCTCATGTTGTACAATAAGTGCAATTATTCACAAATATTGAATAACAGTTTCTCTGGTTTGGATTCAGACTAAAGAGTAAGACAAAACTATTTCAAACCCATTTCGTTTCTTAAAAATTCATTTGTTTTGCTCAGTTTTAAAAGTTGCATATGAGAGGAACCCCCCAAAACTGAATGTATTTATTAAAAAACGTGTATTTATTGCTGCACGTTGAAACTTCAGTCACCTACAAAGTACTCTCCATTTGATACAATACACCTATTAGACGCTTTTTCCACTTCTCAAAGCAGTTTTTGAACTCAACAATTTTGATGTTTTAAGTGCTGCTTCTGTTTTTTGTTTCACTTCCTACATTGGCAAACATTTCCCTTTGAGGACTTTTTTTTAATCTGGTAAAACAAAACAAAAATTCACTGGGGTGAGATCTGGTGACTAGGGAGGGTGGGGCATGAGGTCATGTTGTTTTTAGTCAAAAACCGCTCAGCCTGGTATAGGCAGATGTACTTGTAAATAACCCATCATGAAATGGGCAAATGCATTGAAAGAATCTCCAAAAACAATTTACTGAAGCTGAATGCAGCAACAATGCTCGCACAACCATGATAGCTGGTACACTGATGCCAACTGGCTCCTACAACACTTACCTAGTGGAGGAAGCCTGTACTACAAAGGATCCACGCTACAAAAAATAATTCCATTTTTGGAAGAATCCTCCCTTTATGTTCCTCAGGGACCATTTAGAAAAATACATTAACAAACTTAAAAAAAAAAAAAGCTAACCCTAATCCCAGCCTCCATAGATAACTACACATTCTGAATGTGACATTAGAGCAGAGATAATTGAGTGGTCTTGTGTCTTACATAAATTAGATGAATATAAAATTTGACTGCCTGTTGGGAATGACTCTGGAACTAAAGCACAAATATATCTGCCAAATGTAATGCCAGCGGCACACCCAAACACTACCAAGTCAGATAGATTCTCCAGATGACTGCCTTCAGCATCTGTTCAGAAAACTGCATAGGTGATTCTGGTGCACAGTCACAGTTGACAATGATTACATTAGATAATAAAACTGATAATAAACAGTTAGAATGAAATAATATTGAATCAATAGATATAAAATGGGAATGCACAAACCAGATATGTTGTTTCTTTTTCTCAACTGCAGAATGCATTGACATCCTTAAAACCTTAAATCAGGAGCACAGAGTTCTCCTACACACATTGTTGTTTTGTATTAGGAGAGCTTTAGCTTTAATCTTCTTGAAACTATCTGCTTCATGAACCTCCAACTCCAGCTCCAGAAGCTTTAATCATCAAATGCCTGGGGGTTTTTTTGCTTGTGGATTCAAACTTCCCCATTAACAGGCAACATATTGGCTGGCATATTCATTTGCCTAGTATTTAAACTCCTAACTCCAAGTCCCAGGTTCTATAATTCTTTTGTATTTTATTTTGTTTATGCTAACAAAAGACTATCTGTGGAGGGAGGAAAAAAGCTCTATTTTCTATTTAAAAATTACAATCTGCAGATTGGGGAGGGACAGCCTTCAAAACAAGTGAAAGTGTTCTCTCCAGAGAACAAAGGAAGGTTTTTGCTTATGTCAGGAAAGTTCTTATCCTTTTCTCAATCAGGTTCATTTATTCAAACAATGGATTTCAGCATGTTCAATTTTGATTGGTTGAGATAGTTAAGCCCTGATTGGGTGGCTTCCCAAGCTTAAAAGCAGCAATTATGTCAGATGTTTCTTTCCAACAGCTAGTGGGGATGGGAGTGGAAGTATAATGGGGGTGGGGTGTTTCTCTTCAGTTTGTCTTGACTTTGGCTACAGAAACTGTTCTGGCTCAGGCACTTAAAGTAGAATGCTTACCAAGGGTTGCTCTAAGATCAAAGGTTGTGTAATCATGCTTCTCTAACCTCACTATGGTGGCTTGGTTTTGTTTCTATAAATTTGGTTGCCTCTATCAGCCATGAAGAGTCCTTCTTATCTGGAAATCATAAGGTCTTATTTACAGTTTTATTTCACATTTGGAAACACTTGTATGTAACTTATCTTTTTTATTTAAGCCTCTCAATTTCCTCCTCTTAGGAACTCTTCCCTCATGCCCTGGCTTAATGGAACCATCTACGCTAATCACCTTGAGCTAGCCCTAGCCTAACACTATTGCCCATAATATTCCTTCAAACTTAGGTTCTAAATTATAAAGAACAATTCAGTAAAAGTGCCCTACTGGAGTTTCTCTTTGTAGGTTTATAATCACTGAAGTGTAACCTGTTATTAATTCATTAAATACGTACTGTTCAAGTACTGATTATGTCTCAGGAACAAAAAGTTCTCATGTAATATTATCGATGGGTTCTTGGAAAATTGACTTTAAGCAAATGAGCTATAATGAAACCAATTTCACCATAAGCTAATGAATATAAGCAAGAGTTAAGTTTCTAAGGCATATTTCTGGTCACTAAACCATCACCACACTTCTAAATAATGAAGAAAACACATCTAATATTAAACACTGAGATATACTTGTGAGCTATACATGCATTTAAAAAGACTAATTTTTAAAAAGTATGATCTTCCATTTTAGGGTCACTTGTGCCCAGAGCCTATCCCAGTTTCCTGGGGGCCAATGTGGGAACAAATCCTAGGCAGGCAGAGCATCACTGAATGACGGGGCACATTCACATACACATCCACACTCACTCAGACTGGGACAATTTAGATACTCCAGTGAATCTAACAAGCGTATCTTTGGGCAATAGAATACCCAGGGAAAACCAATACAGACACGGAAAGAACATGCAAACTCCACACCAGGCAGTGGCCACTGATGGAAATTGAATTTTTCCCCCTTCATTAACTTATGATGAAACTTCATTGAAAGAAAAAAAATACAATATGAGGGTCTGCTATGCTACTTGGGACTTAGGGATAAATTAGCCAATAAAACATGCAGTGTCCCTTCACATATGAAACTTGCACTCTAATAAGATAATACAGAAAAGAATGCAACTATGCTATATATCATGCAGTGATTAGTGCTATGAAGAAAAATAAAACAGCTTAAGAAGATGTGATGTATTGGTAATTTTATCAAAAATCATTAGAAAAGGCCTCTCTGAGAAGTATGGTAGCAATAGTGAATAAGATCTACAAATATATAATCATGAGGAAAAGTTATACCAGGAGCATAATGGCAGATGAAGGAATAGGAGCTGAGGCCAGTGAGATATTGGAGGGGAAGTTTAACTCCAGCCTCGGAGGCAATAGTTAGGACTATGGAATGTACTCTGAGTGGCTGGGACATCTTTGGGGGGTTGTGAACACAAGAATAACATTATCTGATACATGTATTTTTAAAGGACAATACTAGCTGCTGTGTAAAGATCCTATAGAGGGCTAGGTTGAAAGTTATTGCAAACATTAAGATGAAGGTTTATGGGCACTTGGATGGGATTAGTGTTAGTGAAAGTGGGGATAGAATGTCAGATTTTGTATTTTGAACTGCCTGTATTCAGGATGCAGTAGAAGAAAATATGAGAGAAAGAGAGAAGCAAAAGTTTATTTTAAGGTATTTCCTACCTTTCTGTATTACAAATAATGCTGTAGCAAATATTTTTTTATATATCTCATTGTGAAAATGTAGAGTGTCTCTAATGTGTATAACTAGGGGTATAATTTTTAAATTTAAGTTCATGCATATGGTGTAATATGAAATATTTCAAAATTGTATCTTAAAGTGGTTACAACAATTTATATCCAACTGCTTAATTGTATATTCTGTTGCTCCAATTCTTCATTAAAATGTCAAAATGTTGAACATCTTAATCTTTTGCCGATCTTATAGATATGAATCCAATATAGTGAAGTAAGGCCCTTTCCACAAGTAAATTTAAGACCGAAACTATGTCAGCTCTGTCACTTTGCAGCTGTGCCTTCTACAATATCTGGCCTCTTCCATTAGTGCTACAGGGAGGAGATGGTAGAGAGCTCACACTCACTTTTCACATCAATTCCACTCGCAAATTTTTCTTGTTTGAATAGTTGCAATGTCAGTCTCTTATTGGCTACTCATTCATCAGAAATCTCATCACTGTCACTGTTTTCTTAATTAGCCAGATGACAGTTGAATCTCCTTGGAAAAACAAAACAAAACAAAACAAAACTTTTTTCATGTAACAAAAATAGAAAAAAATAATTGCAAGTCAAATCAGTACTCTAAATCTAAAATATTTTCTTTGCACTTTTCAGGTAGAGATATTTTGGTGTGAAGGACAGGCGGAACATTCTTAGACTCCTAGTTCCTGTCTGGTTAGTGATCCAGCAGGATTATGTGGTTGATAATCTGTTACTGTCATTTTATCACCGAGAATAGAGTTTCTCTCTATATATAAATTAGTGGCTGGACATTAAATCTTAGTAATTGCTTTGGTAGTAGAAAATATCTATATGAAATATAGTCAAATTTCCATTAGCTCATTTCCTAAGTTTCATGTAAAAATGGTAAAAATAGTATAGCAGGAGATGAAAGCTTTTATATATGACAGTAAAACAATGATCCTTATTGAAATTCTTTAGGAAAAAGGGAAATAGTTCACTTATTGACCACCCTTTGTTTTTGTAGAAGTTTCAAAATGGTCGTCAAGGGAAATGGAAGAGCATGGACTCTGTTAAGAGTTAAAATCCTCACCACCTCCACCCCTTCTATCTACTTAGGACCCATGTAATTTCCACTGACTGATAGAGATATCAGTTTGTTTTCCAAATTATATTATTTTTAAATGAATTATCACTTGGGTACATTTGAATAATTGAGCATACATTCTATCTCCCTAGCAGAGAATGCTTTTAGGTAAATTGCCTGTGTAGGATCTCACCTAAAATTTTTTTATTCTAGGACAAACAGACAGCAACTGCTGGTGATATCATTTTAGGCAGATTCCTGCCAAACATGAAAGTTTCTATTAATGCCCCCATCATTAACTCTATTTTGTTGGAGTTTGCATCGTTATTCCAAAGTACTAACTCTGGCAATCTGTTTGCTTTAGATTACAAAAATGTTCAAAATATTCCCGATTATGAAATAGAACATCAATATGACTATCTTGTCATTTTTCACTATGAGAAAGAATACTCAATGCCCAGGTGACCATAAATACTATTTTTTCCCTTTAACATTTCAGCTTATTAGAATGCCAATTTATCTGCAATCTGTACTGAACTCCAAACTCCTAGAAGGCAAGAACTTCTTCATATTTATCTTTATATTTTCAATTTAAGTCATAAAGACAGCATTAAGTGAATCTGTTTATCTATTAATCAAATTGTCCATCATAGTGTAACACAGTGATCTATTTATATTTGATTTGTCCAAGATAATTGCATATTAGGCCAGTGTCCTAGTGCAATTATTAACAGTAATCTCTTTCTACTCAGTAGTATCCAAGTTCAGATGATAAATTATATTGTCACACAATTTACATATTTTTTGCTTCTACTTGACAATGTTCCTTCATGGCAAAGTCTACATCTTATTCATCTTTGTATCCTCAGCATTCAGCAGAGAGTCAGGCATATAGTGGGCACTCAATTAAGATTTATGGAACTGATTAGATCAAAACATTATAAAAGATCAAAATTTAATTTTCTGCACATAAAATATCTATAACAAAGTAAAAAAATCAAAGACATCTGTATCATTCAGAAAGCTGGCAAGAAACCAGAGAGTGCATTTAAAAATGGGTGATTTAAAGATAATTTGATCAATGAACTCTACAAAGATTTGGAAGAAAAACACGAGGGAAAAATAAGGAATAGAAACATACTATAACAATTAACATGGGAAAAGAGACATGCTCCTCTAGGTTAATGATGGGAGAACCAGAAACAGTTATATCTTGTGAAGAAGAAGTTTCATGGAGAGGAATTCATAGCATGAGCTATGGTCCTCAGTTAGAAACACAACCAGCCTATGTTGATGCTGCTGATAAGGAGCAAGGAGCCTAGAGGACCCCTTCTTAACCATCTTCAATATTTTTTGGCCTCTTGTCAGATGCTTTCTGTTGGCTAAAACCACCTCGAAGCCAGAGGGTAAGGCACCCTGTTGATCCATTCATGTCAGCCTCTTGGAAAACAGAGCATTGGTAGTCAAGGATAATAGTGAATCTGTTGGGGAAAACAGAAGATAGTACAGCAGCACTGGGAGAAGAAAATATGTCATTAGAGATTTGGCACAGAAGAGAAAGATTTTAAAATAGTCTCTAAAATGAGGAGATTTAACAATGCCAAGGATTGTAATACACAGTGGTTATGATTTCTGAAGGCGATGTTCATATCCAACACTTGTAATTGTTTCTTAATAAGTACTCACTAGGTTGCTAGTGCCTTAAAGACAGACACCACCAGCACCTAGCATAAGTCTGGAAACATAATGGGTTTTAAATAATTAATGGTTGAGTTTTCAGATAGTATTGGGCACATAGCAAAGGAAGGGCTAAGATCCATTTAAAGTGAATTCATGTGGAAGTTGTTTACAGTAAATGTGATGAATTAATGAAAAAAATAGTGGTTGAATGAAAAAATGGAAAAATTTAAGGGAAAATAAGCCTTTTGTGCTGTATCAGGTAATATGCAACCAAACTAAGATTTCCAAAAAATAGACCAATGTGAACATAATTAACTACCTTTAAAAGATTAAGCTTGTCATTCATTCAGAAAGTAGCAATCTGCATCAAGTGCTTGTCCAGGGAAAAGAGAGACAGTATGGTTAATTCAATTTTTTTTATTGTAAGATAATTTACTATAGGAGAATAAAAGATTCTATTGACCTCACCATAGTATGATGCATTCTTCTTTCTGGACACCCCCCCATATCTTGTGGTATTTCCTTGGTCTTCAAACATTCTGGTTATCGATTCCATTTTAAAAGTGCATTTACCCTTGGAAGTTGTAGGCTGGATGAGACAATGGAGCAGTTCAGTCACTAGAAAACATTATCTCCAACTGTGGATTGAAAAAAGAGAGTTGGTAATAATGTTGTGGTGTCTTTCATTTCTATTTACCAATTTAATATGTGTTATATATAATTTTCTATTGTTTTGATTTCTCTTGTTATAGTATGCCTAACTAGCTTGTATAATTCAGGAATGATTTATAAGAAATAACAGGGATCCAGGGTGAGGATGGGTTAATGTGACAGAATATTTAATTGAAAGCAACATTCTATGATATTAATTACACTAAAAGCATTGGAAGGGCACGCCGAGGTTGTTGTTTCACTATTATTCTTACTAAGCACCTGTTTTCCCTATAACCAGGCTCAGAGTTGATGGGAACAATATTCAGTAAAAATTTTAAACAATTGAGACTAATAAATACAATATGCTTCATAAATAATTTATGTTGAAAGGATGAACCAATTGAATTTTATTATTTTTTTAAACTTATGCTCTCCTGTCATGTAAGCTGGATTGCATGGATCCTTTCTTTAATTTTTTTCCTTTGATCTTTTAGAAACAGTTTGGTGAGGAGGACAAATGCAGGGATTAAAATCAAATTTACAAGTCTCAAACCCCAGCTCTATCACTTATTAGCTGTGAAACTTCTAGCAGGTTGTTTAAGCTATTTGTATATCATTTTCCTCATAAATAAAACAAAAATTTAAACCTAGTACTTCTCCATAAGTTTTTGTGAAAACTAAATGGATCAGTTTGTGTAAAGTACATGCTAAGAGCTTTCAAGCCTCTGTCTCTATTAACATTATTATTAGAAACAACATGACATCCGCACACTCAGTGCATCTCTAATTTCCAATCATGACACAGTAGAGAATGAGCTACATAGAGATGTCAGCTATAGACTGAAGAAACATTTTGGGAAATTCCATTTTCAGTTGCTTTGAACTAAGAGAGATATGGTGAATATATTGATGTTTCAATTTTCTGTTATCATCTTCTAAATCTTCAGGACTTGAGTCCCGGGAAAACGAACACTGAACACATTTGTTTTCCATTTTTTAATACAATCTTGGAAGTGTCAAAAATGGACTAAAGAAAATGGACACCCTCACTGAGTCATTTACAGATATCAGTAAGGTGTATATTCTTATTTGGATGCTTTTAGCTAAACAGATATTATCAGCAGCAAATATTGAAAGAAGGTGATGCAGACCTGTAGGCTATTCCAAAAAAGTAAATTGGCATTTCTCTTGACTGTGGCATATCACAGGAGAATGCTTGCTATGTCAGAGTTTCTGGTTTCCTTCGGAAATCTATGATACTGTGTCTCTGCACTGTAGGGGAGCTAAAACTCTAAGGTCTTCTATCATAGATCTGTAAAAGGAAGCACACTCAACCTCCATAAAAATTAACTTAGAAATTAGAGGGAAAAATGCTCCAAGAGATGAGAGAAGATAGAGTAGTAAAAGATAATGATAAAATAGTTATTGATCAGTACAATGGCAGTACTGCATTGACTGCTATATATGCAAAATCTTGTTTAATCATGTGAAGAAGCCTGGAGATTAGGTAATCTCTATTTTATAGATGCAAAACTGAGAGCAAGAGAACTTTCACTGAATATGGTCGCCTACATAACTTAGTTTAATAAGGGCCAATATCCAGTGAGGAAGGTCAACTACCCTGGTCTAAGCTGGCAGTGACTAAGTGTTAGAGCCAAGATGCAACCAAGGACTACCTGATTCCAAAATCCAGGTACCTTCCTAGTATACACTGTGTCGTTCACTGAAGAAACATTTCTGAACCCAGATTTCAGGGGTGATTTTCTAAGTGCTGGAGACATAAAAATGGACATGACATAGAGCACAGTAATTAATTTATTTAAAGTAGTTTTAAATTATTATCTTGGTGTATTTGGCTCTAATACATCATGTTTGGGACAGTTGGTCATGGTTAGACTTCCCTGTGGGGAGGACCATCATTCGTGTACAGCTCATTTTTAACAAGGAGCCACAATGTATGAGTTGATAGATACTGTCATTCACTGCTGGCTGAGAAAAGATTCTGTTCAGTTTCTTCAGGCCTTTGAGAAAAACAAAAATAATATTCTGAATCTTTCTACACTGATTAATTCAGTGATTTTCCTTGGGGTCATCTCTGACTTGTGAGCATATAAAGATAGTCATCCAGGGATTGCTAAATATGTTTACTTTTGAAATGAAAATATTTTTATTTCTTTGATTGAAAAAGTAATATTTTTAAAAAGATGGTAGAAAGTTTTTAAAAGATATTAAGTAATCAGCTATAATTCCACATTCACCAGAGAGTTTACCTATGCATATGAGCATCTGTATAACTATAGATTCTATATTCGTGTGGTATGTGTACATGTATACCTTGTAAAACATTTTATCACTTAATATATGTTAGCTTGTAACTTGTTTTTTTTTAAGAGAATATTTCCATATAGGTCTTATCCAATTGAGCCTAAAATCAAAGGAGGTTGCATGACAGCTCAGTGGTGTTAGATCAGGAAAATGAACAGACAGGAAAAAAGAGGCAGGAGACAGGCAACTCAACAGCAACACAGTTTTATTCCAAGGAGAAAAACTTGCAGAGTAGGACTCCAGATGAGACTGAAGCCCAACATCACTTACAGGCTAAGGCAGTTATAGGGTTTGGGGGGAAAATTTTGTGGTTGGTGTTGCTAGGAGTAACTAAGGATTGTGGTTAAGTAAGTTAGGAGGAAGTCTTGCAGTTAAGCTAGGTGTTACATATGGCAGAATGTTTTGCAGTCTTGGCCTAGTTGGTAATTTTCCATCCCAAGGTAGCCAGGAAAATTGTGGGAGCATTTAAGATGGCATTATCTGGGCTAGCATTCCTGTCTTTTGATTATATATGGATAGTTAGATGGGAGAGGAAAAGAAGGCCCATAGGTGTGGGAAGAGGGGTGTCCTAGGTCATCTGGTTACTTCCTGCTGAGATGGGGCATATGTAATTGAGGTTAAAGTTATGTTGTACCTTCTTCGGGGTTGAGGCTGCATACTTACTGGTACTAAAAGTGTATGAAATCTGGATTGGTGAAGCAGGAGGATGTTGTTGAAATGTTTTTCTGTGTTTAGTGTGAATAAAGACATTTAGTCATTGGAAGACAGAATGGTAGATAAAGTTAAAAAGACAAGGTTCAAAAGTGAGTAAGAGAGGGAAGAAGAGTAGAGATCTGAGAAATAGGGTATCCAGGTAGAGAGGGATGACCTCACCCACCATGAGTTGGTAGTCTGCTGTTTGAGTTGGGTTGCTCAGTTTTGAATTCTACAGGCTGCTTTCCTGAACTATGCCTGACTCATTAACAGAAAAACAACATTCTTCTTAAAGTTATAGACATTTTCCCCCTTCTTTAGCAGTTAATAGGTTGAATGTTCTCCTATATTGAAGTACTGTTTCTTCTAATGCTAATGAGTGTATTTGTCTTTGGAGACTCGTTATGGAAGTATACATGTCTTCTACGATGTTAGAGAGGACTACAGACATTTGTTGGTAATATGTGGTGGATGTATGATGCCAGCCACTCCTGTGCCTATGGCATTTGAAATCCCTATTCCTGCTAGTAGGGGTAAGAGATGGATTGCTCTTTTGAATCTGATTAGAGATGAAGAGACTGAAGCTAATAAAGGGATTTGGAGGGTTTGATTATCAGGTAGGATACTAATATCTGGTGTTTGGTATACTAAGGTGCAGATGCCTGATCAATTAGCATTCAAGCAGAGATAAGAAGAAATACCACATAAGAACAATAATCCTGGATAGAAAGGCAAAAGTTATAGAAGATGGTGGTTATTAATCTTTCTTCCTCCTCTCTGATATAAAGTTTAAATTCCCAAATGGAGTAGCTATCTGCAAGGGTAACTCTGGTCAGGGCCTGAAAGTGTATATTATTATGAGGGCTTGTATATTTGTATTGTTGATATACTGTTAAAGACAAGTAACTGAGGTCAACTCTTGTGGGTTGTTTAAGGTTTAGAAATGAACACAAGAGGATGTCTGCACATTTGAGCCAAGGTTCCCCAGAGCTAAAGTGTTGCATTCTTTGTGTTAATTTGGTACATGGGTGACAGTTTACACAGCAGGATGTGGTCCACTGGCATGGAAAAGATGTGGATAGGTATCTTTTTCTATGGATGGACAGAAAACATGATCCAAACATTGAGATGGTGGATTATGTGATTCCTGGAAGGCTGGAGAGTGAGCGTATATTGGCTGGAGAGGTGAGGAAGAATAGCTCCTAAGAAGAGTGTGAGAGAGGGATTGGAGAAGCACAGGATGCAATAGGATACTGGAGTGGTTAATGTGACTTGGAAAATAGTGGGTCTCCAGAGTGGAGGTTTGAGGTTTGTTGGTTGGAGATGGGTTTTAATAAGTTTTAGAAAGTATGTTAAAAACTAAAGGCATGTAGCAGCTTTGATAAATTGTGGGGCTGTGATTGTAGGCCATCTTTTTTAGTTTTTCAAAGTCAATGTGTTCTATAAAAGGTTCTGCTAGAAATTTGAGCTGTATGTTCATGCTATTTTGGGTCCAAGCAACTAAGTTGAGTGGGATGGAGTGAAGCATTGTGTTTGGGTTGACATGCAAATCCAGCAACTGGGTATGTTTGTGTTGTTTAGGAATTGGTGTGTGACATTGATGATGGTAGTCTAGCTATCAGGGGATAGTGTGAGAATGATATGTATGCAGTAGTGACTATTAAAATAAGACACTAATGTAGGGGTTGTTAAGTTTCATGATGCAATACTTCAGGTAGATGTAGCACTACCCAAGGCAAAATAAAGGTTAGAAAGGAATAAAAATGGATAAGGTCAGGAGAAAAATTGCACAGATCTCCCTGTAGCCAAAGTTTAGCAATTACTGAGAGTATTTCATTAATTGAGGTAAAAGAACCATTAGTGAGGTAAAGAGTATGATTAGAAAGGAGGATATATAAGAAGTCACTGAAGGCAGGATTCATTTGCTCAGGAAAGGAGGAAGGTCCACGGGGTGCTATAGTTTGAGCTTTTCTTATAGCAATGCTTTATAATGCAAGTGAAGATGAATATATAACATCAACTACTGGCAGTAGTATTAAAAGAACATCCATGTAAAATATTAAATGTGGACACCTATTTTTTAATGGTTTTTAGTTGGAAGTTTCCGTTGGAGACAGGAAGGTCTTCTGGGTTGGTGCAAGAGGGTTTCTAGGACTTTAGGGTTGTAGCCAATATTTCTTAACAAACCTGAAAAATGCATTGGAATACTTGAAGTTGGGCCATAGTGGCCAGGGGAAGTGGTGTGGATGTGGGTCCTGGAGGGACGCATATACATTTGTTTGTACGTGTGCATCTTCTGTGTCTTTGTGAATGTCTTGAGTAAGAGATGCATCCCTTTCCACATAGACATCTTTGTCCCTTTGTATCTTTAATTATTGTTTGTATTTGTCTGTTTAAAAATCAGAATTCATTACTGCCTAAAGAGTTAAATTATAAATATAACCCTTCTTTTTTTCATGACCATTTAAGTTGATGGCATAGAAAGTGTCTGAGAAAGGTGTGTGAGTCTAATGAATTCCTTTCTAGTGGGTTTTGATAAATTCCCGCTGTTATTTAGGGATATATTTATGGTGAATTCATCATTATATCGATCATTTCTCCATTGGCAGATGGGGCAGTACAATTGGAACGAATATTTTATTGAAGTAAAATAATTGGATTATTTGGGCTTTGGGGCATAATGCTGATAATGCCCCAAAAGAATTAAGTCTGAATTGCTTTAATAACCTAAATCCTGACCTGTCCTTTAGACAGGTAGATAAGGTTTGAAAAGTTAGTAAATAACTTTGGATCCAAATTTGTTTTAGACAAAAAAGTGAAAGGGAACTTAGGAATGAGGGGTCTGACCCCATAAAATATTTCCTAAACGGAGAAAATGGAGGGCTCGCATAGCTATCACTTTTATGTTGGCTACACTGTGCTTTTGTTTAATATGATTTTTAAAAAGCAGCTCAGCCAGGCTCAGTGGCTCAGCCTGTAATCCCGCGCCTTTGGGAGGCTGAGGTGAGTGGATTGCCTGTGTCCGCGGGTTCGAGACCCACCTGGGTACTTGGTGAGACCTCATCTCTACAATAAGTCAAAAAAAATTAGCCGGGCGTGGTAGCGCGCCTATAGTTCCAGCTACTTAGAAGGCTGAGGCAGAAGGATCACTGGAGCCCAGCAGGTCGAGGCTGTGGTGGTTGGGAGCGGCTACTGCACTCCAGTCTGGGTGACAGAGTGAGACTCCAACTCAAAAATAAAAAATAAAAAAATAAAAAAAGCAGTCCAGATGTAATGAAGGAAAGATGGTGGGGGAAGGTATTCTCTCACTGTAGTTCTTCCATCCCTATCACATTTTAGGATTAAAGTTTTTGCTCCTTCACTTACTCTAGTTTTCAGAAAAAGGCAAAAACAACATTGTTTTGTATTACATTCCATATGTTTGAAGTTACTTGGTTAAATATAAACATCTTTTCATCTAAAAATGTTTTTAACATAGAGTATAGGGCAACCCCCTTGGGTCTGCTAACCACTGTGGGAGCTTTTCTGTCCTCTCAATAAATTCAGCTTAAAAAAAACCCCAGAATATAAAGAAGGGATAGGGATCATGGCAAATTATGAAAAAGGGAAAATGTGATAGAGAAGAATGTAATTTTAGTTTGATTTTATGTAATGGATTGAGAAGACATTTTCTTGGCATTTAGGAAATTCGGGAGACTCTGGAATTTTTGTCAGCTAAAGACAAGTAGGAGCTGGGCTCGGTGGCTCAGCCTGTAATCCCACGCCTTTGGGAGGCTGAGGTGAGTGGATTGCCTGAGCCCTTGGGTTTGAGACCCGCCTGGGCAGTGAGACCTCATCTCTACAATAAATCAAAAATTAGCTGGGCATGATAGCATGCACCTGTAATTCCAGCTACTCGGAAGGCTGAGGTGGAAGGATCGCCAGAGCCCAGTGGGTCGAGGCTGTGGTGGCCGGGAACGGCCACTGCACTCCAGTCTGGGCAACGGAGTGAGACTGCAACTCAAAAAAAAAAAAAGAAAAAAGACAAGTGTGTCCTTGGGAAATGAAGTATATTTAGAAGGCCTTGGTGTGGATGGAGGTGTGTGAAGTGTAGGATTGGGGGTACTTTTTAATTTCGAATTGTATATTTAGTGTGTAAGGTCTGTGACTTTAGCTGCAGTAGGTATGGTGAGTATAACCTGGTGGGGTCCTTTCCATTTAGGGGTTAGTGGACTGCTGGAGTCTGTTATCCAAACTCATTCTCCTGGTGGTAGGCATGGAAAGGATGCAGGAGTGTCCACATGTGGTTTGGGAAGGTTGGGATCTGCATATTCTCCTAGTAAGTTTCAGGTAATGTATAAGGTGAGCCAGATGTCTTTAATAAGAGGAGATCCCTGTGAGGGGGGGATTGTGTAGGACAAAAGGTCAGCCATACATGAACTCAAATGGGCTTAGATTGAGAGGTTTTCGGAGAAGAATTTGAAGTTTTATTAGAGCTAGAGGCATAAGTGTAGGTCAATCCAGTTCAGTTTCAAGAATTAGTTTTGTGAGGTGTTGTTTTAAAAGTGCATTGACCTGTTCTACTTTACTGGATGATTGTGGCTGATAGGGACTATAGAGAGCCCATTTGATTTCTGGGTCTTTGGTTAATTTGGGGGATAAGGCCATGACAAATGCTGGCCCGCTGTCAGACTGAATGGAGATAGGAAGTCCAAATCATGGGCTAATGTGTGTTAAGAGAGATTTGGCAACGTCTTGAGAATTTTTGGAGGTAGTAGGGATAGCCGTTCTGTGAATGTGTCTACAGCTGTTAACAGATAATGAATGTGTTTGGCAGCATGTGAATGAAGTCGATTTGCCAGTCCTGAACTGGGAGATGTCCCCTTGCTTGGTGGGTTGGGAAGGATGAAGGTTTGACAGCCCCCTGGGGAGATATTTGACAGTTTGACTGCATGTGCGGCAGGTTTGGGTTAGATGTGTAAAAGTGGAAGACACAGATAGGGTGAAGTGAATGTGAGTTTGTAACAATTTGAGTAAGGGATCATGTCCGATGTGAAAGAGGGCATGTATTTGTGTGAGAATATCTTTTTCTTGAGATCGAGAAAGAGCCAGTTTTTTTTGTAGGAAGAATCATCCTTCTTTGAAGAACTTTGACAGAGGTAAGCGTTTGAATTTTATTGGTATCCTATGAGGATGTTAGGGTGGGAAATGTAGACAGTAAGGAGAAAGATAGAAGGGCAGCAACTTTTGCTGCTGAGTCAGTGAGATAATTTCCTGTGAAATCAGGTCTGGGTCTTTTTGGCGTCCTTTGCAGTGAATAACTGCTGCAGCTTGGGGAATTTTGACTGCTTGTAACAGTTTGTGAAGAGTTTTCCATTGATAACGGGGGTTCCTTTGGTAATAAGGAATCCTCTTTCTTGTCATATGGCAGCATGAGAGTGGAAGGTATGGTATGTATATTTAGAGTCTGTGTAGATGTTGAGCATCTTGTTTTTAGCTAGACTGGGTGACCGTGGGACATCTATTAATTCTGCTTGTTGGGAGGTGGTGGGTGGGGGAAGAGCATTGGCTTCTAGGGGTTTGTTTTGGCAATGATGGTGTAGCCAGCTTTGGGTCTAGGGTTTTTGTAAAAGCTGCCATCTATGTACCAGCTTGGTGTGGAGTTGATGGGAGTTTTAGAAATGTGTTGGAAGGGTTGGATAATTGTGTCTAGGATTTCAAGACACAAGTGTTGTGATTCTTGCCTTGATGTGGGTTTGGGAAGAAAGTTGGCTGGGTTAAGAGCTTTGGATTTTTAAAAGAAATTAATGGGTTATTAATAAGGAGTGCATGTGTTTGTTGTAGGTGAGAGGGTGGCAGAGAGTGCAGGGAGTGGTGACTTACAAGGTCATGTATATTGTTTGAAAAGCAGAAAGTTATATGTTGGTAGAGTGTTAGTTTTAATGATTCTGTTGTGAGGGTGCTGGCAGCACCTAGTGTTCAGAGGCATAATAGCTAGCTTTGAATGACAGAGTTGAGTTGTTTTGACAGGTATGCCACAGCTTGTGGGGGTATCACCATAAGACTGTCATAAAAGTCCAAGGGTAATATTGTATTATTCTGTGTGTATATATAAGTTGGGAGGTTTGGGAGGGCTTGGTAGCTCAAGGGCTAAGGGCTTTTAGAAGGGTCTCTTTCAGTCTGTGAAAATGTGAATTAATAGGATGTGAGGGGTTTAAAGGCTCGTGGATAGGGCCCTGTGAAACCGGATAGAAAGGTTAGGCTAGCAGACCAAAATTGGGTATTCATAATCGAAAATATTCGACAAGTCTTAAAAAGGAAAGGAGGTTCTTTTTTTTGTACTGGGCATGGGGATGTCATTGATAAGATGTTTTCTCTGTGCAGGGATGGCTCGGGTTGTAGGAGTTACAGTAAGCCCAAGATAGGTTATTTCTGTTTTGGCAATTTGGGCTTCAGTGGGAAAGACTTGATATCTGAGTTTTCCAAGGAAGTTGAATAATTGAGAAGTATGTTGAATGCAAAGATCATATGAGGGACTGCATAGGAAAAGGTCATCAACATATTGCAGAAGGATACTGGAGGCTAAGTCAAGGTTAGATAGGTCTTGAGAAAGGGCTTGTCCAAAGAGATGAGGACCATGCCTATAGCCTTGTGGCAGGACTGTCAAGATTAATTGGGTGGTGTTCTGTGAATCAGGATCTACCTAGGTAAAGAAGAGGAGGCTTTGGCAGGCCAGGTGAAGGAGAATGGTGTAAAAGCCAGAATGTTAGGTAGGTGGGATGTAAGAGAGTACAGTGTAGGGACTGGAACAATGGGTGAATGGGAATGGCGGCTTGGTTAACAATATGCAGGTTTTGGATAAGCTGGTATGAATTATTTGGGATATATATATATATATATATATATATATATATGTATATATATATTGAGTCGGAGTCTCACTCTGTTGCTCAGGTTGGAGTGCAGTGGCACACTCACAGCCACCTCAGCATTGACCTGCTGGGTTCCAGTGATCCTTCCACCTCAGCCTCCCAAGTAGCTGGAACTACAGGTGCGCACTACCACACCTGGCTAATTTTTTATTTATTGTAGAGATGAAGTCTCACCATGTTGCCCGGGCTGGTCTCAAGTCCGTGGGCTCAGTCAACTCACTTCCTTGGCCTCCCAAAGTGCTGGGATTACAGACTGAGCCACCGAGCCTGGCTTATTATTTGGCTTTTTAACAGTTAGTTTGGAGGTGTTGTGAGGGGCGTCAGTTGATTTTAGGATATTTGCTTGGAGAAATTTGGAGATGATGGGTTAGGCCAGATGGACTTATAGGGTATTGGGGTTGATTAATGTAGGAAGAGGGATTTTGTAAATTGACCGTGATGGGAGTATGGTGGCTTGTAATGCTGGCTGTGGAAATGTCCCAAACTATAGGATTTATGGAGGGAAGGAGAGAGGAAAGGGAGGATGAGGAAGAAGGGGGAGGGGTCTCTGGGTGGCAAAGTAAAATAAAGGGGGTGAAATTAAATGGGGGCTGTGAGAGATAGAACTGTATGGAAGTATGAAACTTTGTTAGTATGTCCCTTCCTAGTATAGGTGTGGGGCACTGTGGCATGACTAAAAAGAAATGAGTGAAGGGCATATTGAATAGAATACAGAGTAAGGGCTTGGTGATTTTAGGAGTGAAAGTTATCCCACCTACCCTGACAACAGAGATAGAGGAGTTAAGGAGGGGTACTGTGTATTCTGGAAAAACTGAATATGAAGCTCCCAAGTTCAGTAAGAAAGATACAGGCTTAAGAGATGCTGACAGCATTATACGGGTGCTGATGGAGAGGGTGGTAGGGACAATGGTCCCTGGTCCCCGTGAGTCCTCAGTAGCCAAGTCAAGGAATTTGGCCAGTCCCAGCTGTGGATAAGGAAACTTAGGAGTATCAGAAGTGATTGAGTGGGAATGAAGGTCTCGTTGATTACAATCCAATGTCCAGTGTCCTTTCTTTCTACACTTAGGACATGGTTTGGGAGGTGGCCTAGGATTTGGGCATTCATTTGCCCAGTGTCCTAGCTGGCCACATTTGAAACATGGACTTGGCAGTTGATGGGCCTTTTTTGATGGTTGGGGGCTCTATTAGGGCCATCTGAGCCCTTTGAGGCAGAGCTATCAGATGCCAATAGTTGGTATTTTATCTGATTTTTTTTTTAGTTTTTGAACCTTTTGCTCTTCCTCTCTATTGTTAAAAACCTTAAAGGCAGTTCAGTATTGATAAGATTGTGATGTGAAATTTTGAGTTTCATTCTCTAATCTGTGAAGTTTTTACCATATGTCTGGATAAATGAAGTGAAGGTGTAAGTAAATTCTATCTTCATCAGAGTCAGGAGTAAAGGTGGAATATTTAATCATGACCTTTGTAAGGTAGGAGAAGAAAAAGGCAAGGTTTTCGTCAGACTTTGAGTAATTTCTTTGATTTTTTTCATGATTAACTAGTGTTACAATTGACTTATCCATTCCACCTAATCGGCAAGCTATCATATGATCCCTTTTCTGTCCATCTGGGGAGTTGATTGACAATCTCTGGAGGGCTCTGTGTAGAGCCAATGAGATTATGCTGGGTTCTGCTAATGGAAAGTGTTGGCATGAGATTGACCTGCTGCCCAGATGTCTTCCCTCCCTTTTGGGGAAAGGGGAGAAAAAAGAACAACATATAGATTGTGCCAAGTAATGGGTAATGTGGTGAAATTCTTTTTTTTTTTTTTTTTTTGAGTTGGAGTCTCACTCTGTCACCCAGACTGGAGTGCAGTAGCTGCTCCCAGCCACCACAGCCTCGACCTGCTGGGCTCCAGCAATCCACCATAGGTAGCAGAGTCAGAGGTAAAGGAGCCTAGTCATTTTTGAATTTAAAAGATATTGCATGGGGAGAAAGGAACATGAACTCATACTAGCCTTCTGCCCTGGCAGCCTCTGGGAGAGGAAGGATGGAGCAGGACCTTGGAAGTAATTGGGGAATGGGGGATACTGGGTACGAGAGTGAGCATGAGGGGCAGAGGGAAGGAAGGAGGAGGTTGTAAGAAATGAGGTGGAGGAGTAGAGGATGGAGGTGAGGTAGGGGGGATTGGAGATTGGGGAGGGAGTTGGAAAGGAGGTGAGGTTTCGTCAGAGGGATCAAAATCTAATGATGATGATTTGGTGGGAGGAATTGAGGCAGAGGGGCTTTGGGGTTTTCATTTAACAGATGAATTTGGTAAGGATTACAGGTTTGACAAAGGGAGGACTTGGATTGGAGATAGAGGAAAGCTTGGATATAGGGGACATCAGACCATTTTTCAAGTTCACAGAGAATTTGGAAGTCAAAGGTTCCATTTTGGGACCATTGGTTGTCATTGTCTAATTGATCTTGGAGCCAAGCCATATTACAGAAGAAAATGAGACACTTTGGACTTAAGGTAAGACATAACTTTTTCATATTGTAAAGGAGACATCTGAGAGGGGCTTCTTAAGGAGATTTAGAGGAGGCTTGGCCCATATTAAAGAAATTTGGAAGGGTGAGTAATCCGATTCCTGAGAATGGGAGGAACAATGGAAGGATGAGCTATCTCCATGGACTTCAATTGTTCCCAATGGATATGGTGGTGGCCACTTTAAGGGAATCCCCTCAAGGTGACGACCAAGATCACTACTTGATGGTAATTGGAGGAGACCTCTCACCCAGTACTGAGGTTTCTGGCAGTATTCCTGTCTCTGACAGAAATGAAGGAAAGAGATGGGAGAGGGATTCTGTATTGGGATAGTGAAGAACTCACCCACTGACCAGTGACTGGTGTTGAATGAAATGTTCAGTAATGGAAAAGGTCCTGCTGGAGCTGTCTGAATAGGGGAGGAGTAAGATGAAAAGGGTGAGAGGAGAGAGGATGGGAGAGAATGAATGGAGTGGAATGGGGCTAGGTACAGGGTCAACTTAAGAAGTGGCCCAAGGTGGGACCTTAAACCCTTTTCCTGGGTTTTGAAGTTCAGGAAAATAAGCAGATAGGAAAAGAGAGATGGGAGGTAGTTGACTCAACTGCAACACAGTTTTATTTCAAGGACAAAACCTGAGGAGTGAGATTCCAGATAAGATTGAAGCCCACCACTGATTACAGGCTAGGGTAGTTATAGGGCTTGGGGGAAAATTTTTGCAGTTGGCATTGCTAGGGGGTAACTAAGATTTGTGGTTAAGTAAGTTTGGGAGAAAGTCTTGTGGTTATGCTAGGTGTTACATATGGCAGAATGTTTTGCTGTCTTGGTCTTGTTGGTAATTTTCCATCCCAGGAGTAGCTCACAAAATGGTAGAGGTCTCTAAGATGGCATTACCTGGACTAACAAATGACAGATCTGGGATTTAAACCAAGAAATGTCTAATTTCAAGATACTGCACACACTCTAAGGAGCTGGTCATTGAATCTTTCACTTCAACATCTTATATTCTGCAGTGAGGGAGCCTCCCAAAAGCAACAGCTTTAAAACAACTTTTCAAATAACTTAGTTTGTGAATAATGGGATTAAATATTGTGTCTCAGTGATTGGTCAGGTTTTAGTTCTGTGACTAAACTGATAGGCACTCAGGGCCAATGTAAATACAACATATGTGGCAAATGAGCCTTTTGCTAAAATAAATTGCTATGATTTGGAATGCCTCAGAAACTCTACTATTTCCTCAGTAAAAAGACATCAGAAATAAAAAAGAAAAATAATAAAAAAGAAAAACAACTAATATTCCAAATTTTTAATTATAATTTTGGGGTTAGATGCACTTTGTCCTTCCCTTCCAATGGTTGTTTTATCAGTGTCTTTTGACTCTCCCTCTCCCCCGCCCTCAGTATTGCAGAAGAAGTACCAGGAGACTATATAACATCAAATTTGAATGAGGTATCAGTGATGTGTGTTTCAACAGATGCATATGTGTTTTTAGCTTATGCAAGTGAAAATGTGTGCTGGAAACTGCTTATTTAATAAGAAATATTTGAAATAAAATGGTAAGAACTTGGCAATAAGGTTCTTTATATCTTGACTATTGCACATAACTTTTCTTTGTGGACATATAGATGATAGATACAGATGTAGATATAGATATAGATATATAGATGGATAGATATTAGAGTTAAATTGGTAACTTTTGCCATGCTTTTTCTGAAGACTAAATTATGACTTGGGAAAGTTGGAGTTATTTGCTCTATTTTGGTTGTAATTGCATGGTGATCTTTTAATTTAAAAAATTGACTTAAAAATAACAGAATAACGTTTTGGTAAGTTGAAACTCCTTAAGTTCTCATTTTCCAAATTTATAAATGAATAGAAAGAATCAAATGTTCACATTCCCTTTAACTGGAAAGAGTGAATCAGTGAATCTGAGAGTAGGGTTACACATCCAGACACTTGCCACAGCTTCCTTGTGGTTGGAGAATACTTCCCACCCCTTGACTTGGAGTTCAACCATGTGACTTGCTTTATTCAATGGGCCAATGTGTACATGACTCAAGTAAAGGTTTGATGTGTACATGCCTTCTTACTATAGCCACAAGAGTCACATATTCCAGGTATCTGCTACCTTTCTATTATGATCTTTGAGATAATGATATGATGATTGGGGAAAAGTCCTAATCTGCCCATAGATAAGCACCTTCAAACAGAATTATTTCAGTTGACCTAGATGATGTGGATTTTTCAGGTCAGCCTGGGCTTCAAGAGTGTCAGCTCAGTGGGTCAGCCAGCTGAGGCCGAGAGGGTCGTGGAGGGACTGGTAAGCCTAACCCCACAAGCTTAGTCCCACAAGTGTCAGCTCTAATGGGCTGGCAAACCAAGCTCTGAGAGTGTTTTGACTTGGTGGGGGGGCTGGTAAGCCTAGCCCTCACGGTGTTTGCTCTAACGGGCTGGCAAACCAAGCGCTCAGAGTGTTGCTGCTTTGGTGGGCTGGCAAGCCTAGGCCCCTGGGTGCCTCAGCTTTGGAGTCTTGCCTTCCTCCAGCAGCTCTGCTCGTTCAGCTGGCTCTGTTGACTGGCAAGCCAGCCTCTGGGATGCATGACTTTTTGATTCCGATGATCTTCTGCAGCTCTTCAGGTTTCAGCTCTTCAGGGTCAAGGTTCTTGTCTCATGCCCAGGAAGAATGAGGGACATGGACAACCGGAAGATGAGAAAGCAGAATTTATTGAGGACAGAAAAGCTCCCACAGTGGGAGGGGATCCGAAGGGGCCCTGGTGCTTATATAGCCCTAAGTCCAAGCCGATTGGCTAGCACTAGCTGTGGGCTGTTGCAGTTCTGATTGGTTACTTTTCAATCCCAGCAGTGAGGACTTTAGCTCTAGCTTGAGAGACTTGCAAGGAGCTTGTTTACCAATGCTGAGCCTGAGAGGCCTGCCGGGAGTTCACTATATTGTTACCAGAGGACTCACCTGTCTGCCTAACCTTTTTCTAGCTATCTCCTGTCTCATGGAGACAGATACATGTTTCTTTTTATGTGTCACTGAAATTGCAGTGTTCTGTGTGTGCGTGTGTTTTTCTAGTATATTTGCATAATATACTAGGACAAGTGAACCTCAATCTTTTGCTTCATAAAGATATGGAAGCTACTCCTAAATGTCATCATCCTTAGCCCTTGGTCACTGAGATCTGTGATATTACCAACAATATGTTTTCTCACTTCCATTTTCTGTATGCAAAAGAGGGAAAGGCCCATCAGCTCCATCAAAGAATTCACATTTCATTAAACAAAGACAGGCTGTCTGATATAATGCCACAGAAAGCCATTTCCCCTCACACTTGATAGTAAAATTACTCTCACAATCAAGTAAACTGTTCCAGACCAAGTCATGATATGCATCTATCGAAGCTCAAACTTTTTGAGGGCTAGCTAACTCACACCTAGGTGTCCCATAAGAGGACTGAAAAAAAAAACCAAAAACTGATCAAACAGTTATTCTGTAGGTTCTCACATGTTCTAAAGTTGATTTCTTCTAGCCTATCTCTAACTTACAAGTTCTAATCATTCTCTTCCAAGACCATCATGTTACTGACTCTGGCCCTCTAAGCCATGTAGATAGGTGTCCTTTCTTAACTTTCCCCTTTTGAATAACTCTTGGATTTCCATGAAGTGTGGCCTTCTTTGCATATCAATTAATATACCTAACTTTGTTGCCTGTGTCTTCCCTAGTCTTCAGCTGATGACATTCACAATATAAAACAGCAGTTTATCTGTAAATTTTTAGTTTTGACTCTTTAAAACTTTAGTCCAGTGAAACTAAAGCTTAGATCAGTGACCTCCGTAGATAAGAAAAACCTCAAGGGTTTTAACAATTATGGTCCCACGGATGAGATGCACAATAATATTGGTATTCTTCTAAGCAAGCATTTCCCTGACTGTATTCCTGAAAAAGTTATTTACTAGTAAAATATATCTGAGAAATAATACACGATATTTTTCATGCACAGAGATTTGCAGTGTGTGCTATCATACACAATGCCCTGAAGAAATCATGAAAACTTTTTTCTTTAAATTTGATTTTACTTTTATAACAAATTATTTCACCAATAAGGCTTGTTTCTATATAAAAAAAAAGAAAACAAAAAAACTACCAACTTCTTTTTCATGCAAATCAGCATCTATATTTCTCTCTTCCATTTAAAATTCTTGGGATATGTCATTGCTATTCATTCACACCATAATATGTGAATGAGTTCATTCACATGCTTCACTGAATCATATTTCTGTCATGATCTCTCTTTAATTGGGAGATTCTGTAGAGATGAGTCATAAGTCACACTGTCAAACATACTTTGGAGCATTATAAGTACATGATGCTTCCCAAGTTTCTTTATGCAAGTAGATTTGGAAAATTATAGACCAAAAATAGTGTTGCTGCAAATATGAATCATTATATATTGTAGAATTAACCAAAACACCTACTGCAAACTAAATTGAGAATGATGGCATTATACTAATAGTCATTTAAAATTAAATTAGAAATAACAGCAATGAAAGTCTCAAGAAAACATTCAAAAGGTACTGATAAAAAAAAATTTCTAAAATGCTGGGAGTACCCACAGTTTATGTTCATAGGAAAAACTCTGCTAGGATGTTAAATATTGCTAAGACTTAACAGCAGGTTAATGAAATAAGTTATTTGGAAAGTGCATGTAACTTTTAGTAAACATTCATAAAACAAACATTCATTCACTCAGCAGTTGACAAACAAACGGCTTTTAGTTCCACTTGGTATGAAAACTCATGGTTTGCAGTAAGTGAATTCACCAACACTTGGCTCTCTTTACCAAAATATATGCCTTTATCTCTCTTGATATGAAAATGGAAATGAGAAAAAATAAATCATAAAAGCTTTCTAAGAACTTATAGTTGCTATAGTACACCCTATGCTACAATTAGCTGAGGATCAACTTAGTGCATTCAGTGCTACACGAACACCTGCCAAACACCACGCAGAGTAATTTTTCATTTAAGGGTCAGGCAATTTCTTATAAATGTGACTTTTACTTTGACTTCAAGTTGCCAGATAAATATAAAATTGGAATATTTAATTTAATTGGGATAAATGTGAAATTGGGATAAATTTTAAAGTTTCAAAATAATATAGAAATTTAAATGCATTTTTTGAAAGACATTTCATAATATACCTCTGTTGCCAAAAGAAAACTTAAAAAAATGAAGGCCAGGCTCAGTGGCTCAGCCTGTAATCCTAGCATTTTGGGAAGCCTAGGTGAGTGGATAGCCTGAGCCAGGGGGTTCAAGACCAGCCTGGGCAACTTGGCGAGACCTTGTCTCTACAATAAATCAAAATTTAACCAGGTGTGGTAGCACGTGCCTGTAGTTCCGGCTACCTGGATGGTTGAGGCAGAAGTATTGTCACAGTCCAGCAGCCCAATGCTGGGGTGGCCGTGAGCGTGCCACTGCACTCCAGCCTGGACAAAAAAAAAAAAAAAGAAATGGTTGTTTTCTATAAAATGATCTTTAATGGAACATCTTGATAAACAAGGACCAGTTCAGACAACATTCCTTCCAAACTTTAATCTTGTTAAGTTGGGAAGCCATAGGCCCAGTATCATTCAGAAGATTCACAAAGCTCTGAAAATGACTTATCACCCAAGCCAGGCATCCAAGTGCCGGCCACTTTGTAATGTTTTCACAGCAACATCTTTCACACTTTGAGTGATGTTGCCATTTACTGGAGTTCTCAGCAGTTCTGATCTTCTACCAGTTGCAAACAATTTTCCTGGTCAGTAGTTCTGAATTAGCATTACCCTCATATATTCAATAATTAATTTGGCAGGTGCAAAGTAGACAGATATTTAAGAAATCTCAGGATTATTAAGGAATTAGAGAAAGACTCACTGATGCTTTATTTGCTTCTGGGTCTAATATTTTATTTGGATACTAGGGAGGATTTACTATTCCCAAAGAATTTACACTACAGAAATTTTTAAATTTAATTTTTATTCTTTTGAAAATAAAAATGGCTTTATTCCTATAATCTATTGAATGCCTTGAACTTCAATAGGTTGTTTCTTTGTGACTGGTCATTGGACCATGACTTAGAATTACCAAACATGGAAACAAGTATAAAGTATTTTTCTTACAGACACATCTGCCCTAAATACTGTGGCTGACAGAGCCAACTGTGATCATACAGAGACCTGCTTTTTAATTTTATTTTATTAACCAATATAAGAATGTCTATATATATAGTCTCAATGTATGGACTCATTTCTTAATCTTGCTCCTAATAAACTTGGTAAACTTGTAGACAAGTCAGTAAACCTCTCTGCAATGCATCAATAACTTGAAAGTACTAACAATACTACCCTTGCACTTCAGGAGACTAATGATATTAACTTCATTAAATTAATCATGATAATATATATAAAATAGCTTGAAGCAATGTCAAACATATAGTGGGAACTTAATGAATGTCAACTCTTATAATAACTATTATTGTAACTTTTGACTAAGCTTATATAGATCATATATTAATTGCTTTTGAATGTGACTACAAGCTGTTCTTTCTTTTTTGCTTTTAATATAGTCATTTTTAAATAGGTAATACCTTAAAACGATGAAAATACTAAAGAATATGTAGTGAAAGCTATTTTTATTTTTCTCCCATAATGTCCCATTTTATCCAGTGAGGTTTTATGCTAAAATCCATTTATTTAAGCTTCTATCTGGAACTTTAAAAGAGTATGGTAAACACAAAAGGAAGATTTTCCAAAAGAAAGTAACTTTACTTCATTTTTTGTTGTTTCTAGTGATAATATAGTGATATTACTGATTACTTGTTATGCACTAGGCATTCTGCTGACTGCACTTATCAATGCCTTATATCATTAAATAATTGGAATAGTCTTCTAAGATAGGTGTCACTATTAACCCAGTTTTATAGATAAGTAACTTCCTAAAGGTAACTCACATGGGGTTAACACTGTGCACTTCAAATTTTAAAGTTTTCAAAGAATATAGAAATCTAAGTACATTGTATTTTATATTAGGAAGATATTTTATAGTCTATCTCTCTTTTGTTTCCATTTTTTTTTTTTTTTTTTTTGAGTTGGAGTGTCACTCTGTCGCCCAGACTGGAGTGCAGTGGCTGCTCCCGGCCACCGCAGCCTCGCCTGCTGGGCTCCTGTGATCCTTCCGCCTCAGCCTTCCAAGTAGCCGGAATTACAGCATGTGCTACCATGCCGGGCTGATTTTTTTATTTTTTGTAGAGATGAGGTCTCGCTGCCCAAGCGGGTCTCGAACCCGCGGGCTCAGGCAATCCACTCACCTCAGCCTCCCAAAGGCGCGGGATTACAGGCTGAGCCACTGAGCCCGGCTTGTTTCCCTTTTTAGTGGAGAAAATAACCCCAATCTAAGCTTCTTACTCTGTCTCCAGTTTACACTGTACACTGTCAACAGTTTACACTTTCCAGAATTCCAACTTTCAAGTCTTTCTGACTCCCCACTGCTTAGACAATCAAGTACCTACCATCTATCCTGTCTTTCAGGGTCAATGTATATCTGTTTCCACCTTAATGATCAATCTTATTTTCCATAATGACCAGTTTTGCTTAATTAAGATTATTCAATAATTTCCTTAATTACACAACTAAAAAACATATTGAAACAATTATCCTTAGGAAGTGGACTGAAGGGATTCAAAATTTCAGCTAAAGCAATTTGAATCGTGCAAAACATAATTGACTGGCATCTTCATTAATTATTTTATTTAGTGCTATATTTTTTTTTTGAGTTGGAGTCTCACTCTGTCGCCCAGACTGGAGTGCAGTGGCGGCTCCCGGCCACCGCAGCCTCGACCTGCTAGGCTCCGGCGATCCTTCTGCCTCAGCCTTCCGAGTAGCCGGAATTACTGGCATGCGCTACCACGCCCGGCTGATTTTTTTATTTTTTGTAGAGATGAGGTCTCGCTGCCCAAGCGGGTCTCAAACCCGCGGGCTCAGGCAATCCACTCACCTCAGCCTCCCAAAGGCGCGGGATTACAGGCTGAGACACTGAGCCCGGCTTGTTTCCCTTTTTAGTGGAGAAAATAACCCCAATCTAAGCTTCTTACTCTGTCTCCAGTTTACACTGTACACTGTCAACAGTTTACACTTTCCAGAATTCCAACTTTCAAGTCTTTCTGACTCCCCACTGCTTAGACAATCAAGTACCTACCATCTATCCTGTCTTTCAGGGTCAATGTATATCTGTTTCCACCTTAAGGATCAATCTTATTTTCCATAATGACCAGTTTTGCTTAATTAAGATTATTCAATAATTTCCTTAATTACACAACTAAAAAACATATTGAAACAATTATCCTTAGGAAGTGGACTGAAGGGATTCAAAATTTCAGCTAAAGCAATTTGAATCGTGCAAAACATAATTGACTGGCATCTTCATTAATTATTTTATTTAGTGCTATATTTTTTTTTTGAGTTGGAGTCTCACTCTGTCGCCCAGACTGGAGTGCAGTGGTGGCTCCCGGCCACCGCAGCCTCGACCTGCTAGGCTCCGTCGATCCTTCTGCCTCAGCCTTCCGAATAGCCGGAATTACAGGCATGCGCTACCACGCCCGGCTGATTTTTTTATTTTTTGTAGAGATGAGGTCTCGCTGCCCAAGCGGGTCTCAAACCCGCGGGCTCAGGCAATCCACTCACCTCAGCCTCCCAAAGGCGCGGGATTACAGGCTGAGACACTGAGCCCGCTTGTTTCCCTTTTTAGTGGAGAAAATAACCCCAATCTAAGCTTCTTACTCTGTCTCCAGTTTACACTGTACACTGTCAACAGTTTACACTTTCCAGAATTCCAACTTTCAAGTCTTTCTGACTCCCCACTGCTTAGACAATCAAGTACCTACCATCTATCCTGTCTTTCAGGGTCAATGTATATCTGCTTCCACCTTAATGATCAATCTTATTTTCCATAATGACCAGTTTTGCTTAATTAAGATTATTCAATAATTTCCTTAATTACACAACTAAAAAACATATTGAAACAATTATCCTTAGGAAGTGGACTGAAGGGATTCAAAATTTCAGCTAAAGCAATTTGAATTGTGCAAAACATAATTGACTGGCATCTTCATTAATTATTTTATTTAGTTCTATTGAAGAATTGTTACTTGATAATTTAAGAATGTGAGCAAGCACACATTCTGATTAGGCTTTTCTGAGAGTCAGAGGACTATAGCTATATTTCTCATCAGGTCAACTCTTGGTATTCGAGTTTAAAATACATCCAACAGCCCGGCCTGAACTTGCATGTCAAGCTCTGTTCCTCGAATTCACAGAGATTTCAGCTACCAGAGAAATTTGCACGGGGGCCTATTTAAGAGGAATCACATTAATGATCATTTCTTCTGTTGGGATTTTGGCAAGGAATGTTCTACATTTTACAGATTGCCTGGTGATGTGAATCATTTCCTTTCCAGTAAGTCTGTAGTGCCATGTTTGAAACAGTGGAAGTCCTATCCATCCCTTTGTCCTATCCGTCCCTTTTAAGTGAAATACTTTGAGCTCTCCAAATGCTGGGACTGTACTCCATTCATCACTTTATCTCCATTGCCACACATTTCTTGATATGGAAGATTTTTTTTTAAGATAAATGAATATACTCATGATGCATTATTTGCCTATGAAAGGTGCTTGAATATCAGCCTCTTGGACGTGGACTTAGAAGGATTGTTGCAAATTCTCTGCCACTAGAGAGCTTTTTTAAATGAAAAGAAAAATTTCGACCCCATAACAAAATCCAGGGACCTATTGGACTACATATAATTGGTTCCAGGGCATGCTGGTGATATAACACGTGAAGTATCTTTTTGGGGTCCCAAATGTTCAGTGGTATATCATGGAAGAAGACTCAGAAAGTGTACTTCTGAGCAGAGTTAGTCAATATATGTCATGCTTATTTTGATCTGTGTTATCTGTGGATCGTTTTGTTTTTGACCTTCCCTTGACTATTTTAACCAAAAACTGAGATTGTTAGAGGAACTTCATAGATCTTAAACAGAATATTGCATTTGTTTTCTTGAGGGGAGACTTGGGAATTCAGAAACCAGAAAGAAAGATGGGTAGCTGGTTAATGTTAGGCTGAGTTCAAATAAATAAAGAAAAAAAATTAGAACAGAGCAAAATAACAAAACAAGAGACTCTATGTACAGCCGATATTGCACAACTCTTCTCTGTTTCTATCAGACTGAATCATAATGCCCTTTCAGTTTGTTGTTACCCAAGAAAGTCACATACTTCTCTTCATTTTTCTATTAAAGCTTGTCCTCAGGAAATACTAAAATTTCTTCCTGCCAGAATAATAAAAATCTACTTCCTCTTCAAAGGCATTTTCATATTAATGAAGGAGAAACTTAGGATGAATAAAGGAATAAATTGCACCATATGGCATTTCAGAAAATGGTGAACTGGGAGGGGGAGGTATTATAGGATGCATGAAAAATGACCCAACCAAGGCACTCCTAAAATAATCCATCATAGACAATCTTCTAGGTGTAACGTTGCCTCTGTTTTAGAAGCAAATAGCTGCTTTCCAGAATTTGACTTGACTCCTAAAAGTGGTCCATGAGATTTTTTCCTATTCTCACTGTGAAGATTATCCAAAATAGTTGCCTCTCCTGAACTCAAATACTTTCATAAGGTAACAGCAATTTAATACTTTTAGCGGTATAAAACTTAAAATGTCTTGATAAGCTCAATTGACCCCTTCATTCTGGTGCTACTATCTCCCTCTATATCACACTGTGCAAAGCACCTCATGCTTAGAATGTCATCATTTTGTTTCTGTTATTGTTGTTGTGATTGGTGGTGGTGTTAACCAATCTGTTTAAGGCTATGCATTTTTTAAGAACAGGAGCTATGCTATTGCCATTTCTGGAATAACACAGACTGCCACATAGGAGGTGCTCAACAAATGCTTGAACAAGTAAATGAATGAGTCTCTCCTATGTGAAAGGTAGTATTATGGAAAAAAGGGTGATAAAAAATAGCTAGTACTCTGTTAGTACACATATAACTGCATCACTGAACAGGCATGAAATATCAAGGGACATACAAAGCAATTTATTTTTATTTCCTAGAGACTTTAAAAACTCTTTTGGACTATTTTTCCCTCTGCTTCATAAAATTCTAGTCACTTAAAATAAAACAGGATTCTCTGGATGGTAAATAAAATGTTCATGCCTGTATTATAGCAAAAATCTTTGAACTTTTAAAATTATTATTATATGGAGGTTTCTTCTCCTTAAGCCTGTTCTAGGGGAGTGAGTGTGGTGATACTAAAGCTGCAGGGAGCCAGGAGTCTCTTAGGAGGCCTGTATGGACAGATGAAGAATGTTTCAGTAAAGGCTTGGACATTTTAAAAAGATGATAGGGTCTTAAAATCTTAATTTCAATTCTATGCATTCATAAATTTATAGTTTTCTTTTGAGGTTATGGAAATAACTTATTCATTATACATTTTGAATAATAAGAAAACATTGACCTTAAATAAATCTGGGGGAGAAAATTTCAAACAGAGGGAGTAGCGAGGACAAATCTAAGGGAACAGCAATAAATTTGGAGTGTTTGAAGGAAAGAAGGAAAGACAGTGTGGCTGGAGCCTGGTGACTGATGGGAGATGATATATAATATGAGAGTCTAATAGGTAGGAATGGAATGGATCATGGAAGGCTTACCACAAAGTTTCTTGCCTTCCTTCCTTCCTTCCTTCCTTCCTTCCTTCCTTCCTTCCTTCCTTCCTTCCTTCCTTCCTTCTCATTTTATTTATTTATTTTTTTAAATTTTAGATTCAGGAGGTACACATGCATATTCATTACATGGACATATTGTGTAGTGATGGTGATAAGTTCTCAGGTAGCCCATTCCACAGAGAGTGAACATTGTGCCCCATAAGTAGTTTTAGAACCTCAGCTCTCCTCCCCCATTATTCCTTCCCATTTGATTAAGATATTATTAACACACAAAAAGCTGTAAATACTTAATACATATAACTTGATATGTCTGGAGATAAATATATACCCACGGAACCATCATCACTACTAATGTCACAAGCTTATTTATCACTTCCAAAAGTTCCCTCTTGGCACTTTTTTTTTGTGATTGCTTTATTGTTTGTTTGGTTTGTGTTCTGAGTACTTGATACCCATAAGATCTATGTCCTCTTAGCAAATTTCAACGTGTACAATATTTTTAATCAAGGCCATGTATTTTATAATAGATCTCTTTCTCTCTCTCTCTTTGACTCCTTTTTCTTTTTGTTTGTTTGTTTGTTTCTTTCGTTCTTTCTCCTACCTGTCTTTGTTTTTGTTTGAAGTGCAAAATGGATTCCTTAGAGAATGCAAGTAGTTTAAAGAGGTTATGTGATATACATTTTTAAAAGATACCCCTGGCGTTATAGGAAATTTTTCTCATGTAGAGTGCGAGAGAGAAAGGAAGCAGAAAGGAAACAGGGACATAATTGGAGGAGCTTCATTGGTTAGAAGGAGATAGGGTAAAACAGATGTGCTCATGTTAATTTTCTAGTGGAAGAGTAACAAACATAATTAAGTCCTAGGTCTTGGTATTAAAATACCATATCTACTAAATGAAAATCTCCTTGGGGAAATGACTGATTGCGGGGTTGTGATAAGGAATGCACAAGATGAATCTGTATTATTGCATGGCACAAATTAAGAACTTGCTTTAAAAATTATAGAACACTAACATAAAGACTTAGAAAAGTCAGCATGAATTGGCTCACATCGGCCAAATTCAGTATCATTTGAACATCCAAACAAATGATGCCAGTATCACAATACAACACACTAATACAATAGGAAGAAAAAGTCCATGTGCATATGATAAAAGAAAAAGTATACAAATATGGGAGAAAAAAAAACTACTTTAAGTAAAATGCTAACCAGTAGACAATGTAAGTCTGCAGAGGTTAATATACTTTTGATCATTCATTGATGGCAAATTTGTGAGATATCAGTGGGTAACTCAGTACAACCAAGGCTCACTGCTACATACTCTTAGCAGAAAAAGCTATATAATGATAGATTTTAAACTTTTCTTTCTCTTTCCTTCTTTTCAGCAGAAAAAGCAAAAGTAAGAGCAAGAGTGAGAGACATCAAGAGATTCATCCTGTGAGAAACAACTTCCCCACCTAAAAATTTTTTAATCATTAAAATCTTCTGAAAAATAGCAATAAATCACAATAATGATCAGTTGCATTAAAATTTTTAGAAATAATTTTTTTGATCAGTTTGTTTTTAGGTATGTTCCTATTCCCAAGTGAGTGAATTATCAATATAAATGTGTTTCTAGCTGAACAACAATTAGGCTTCCAAAATTAAATTTATTGATAAAAATCAATAAAGAAAATCTAATTTAGCCTAATGTAGTTTTGTGCTTTTAATGATCACAAGAAATAACTTGTTATGCCAGGGCTGCAGTTGATGAGGCAGATATTTTGTAATAAGTTTTTATTATTATGGGTTATTTTGTATTATAATATAATTTTTTATTTCTTTACATATTAGCATAAATATAAAATTAATTTTCTTAGCAATTTCTCAAAAATTGATTGTCCTGATACTACTGTAAGTTTCTAATGAGTCATTTACCATAATTGTTTTAGTAATCATTTTACAAATGTTTATCTTCAGACTTTCCCATTTAACAAGTAATAGCGTATATGTGTTACCCAAGTAAAGAAAGGTTATAATAATGATAAATGGATAAGCAAAACAAACGAGTCAAATCATTTCAATGAACATATTAGGTGTATTAAAAATAATCATTCATTTACTGGAAGCACATTAGTAAAGCAGGTCATTCACAACTGCAGTTAAATTTTAATTGAGTTTTGCAGGATACCAGAAGGAACTGAGTTCACTAAACCATAGTACTTTTCTTTATTCCACCACAACTTCCCCATTCCTTACTAATAAACTTTTGCTATACTTTTGGATTTAGGAAACAAAAATTTGCAAAAGTTATTCCCAAAATATTTAGAATCCTTATTATAATGCTTCATTATTTTTACATTGTACAATCTTTTCCTATAATGTCATTGAGAGAAGTATTTCAAGAGGACAGTAAGCTTTGCACATGTTTGCAGGGAGTGATTATATTATTTCTTTTCTTTATTTTCACTATTTCTGTACTGCCAGTAAAAAAACCAAACTGATGTATCTAAAAGTGTGGACAAAGATTTTAGAATAACTTATTGACTAATAAGCTAGCCCAGGTATCTAGCTGCCTGATATTGTATTAAAATACATTTTTACTTCAAGGGCAGATCTTTATTGCAAGCAGTATTGCAGTTTTTTTTTGAAAATACAGAAAAATAGTGCTATAATAGCAGCTTTCAAAAATTTTAGAGTAGATTACTCACATTAGAAAATTGTTAAAATGCAGATTTAAGGTACACAGATTCAATACATCTAGGAAATGCATTCTGTGTTGGATATATGAGTTGGACTAAATGTTCTCTTGGCCCCTTTAAATTCAAACGTTTCACAGATATTGAAAATTCTAATTTGTAAATATATTTTTCTTGTCAATTTTTTAAATCATTTTGCTTAAGCCTGGGAGCAATCATTTATTTGACCGTGACAATTTGATGAAGTCAATCTAAAATAGCAAATTTATGGCAAAGTTATTATGTACAAGGAATAATAATAAAAAAAAATCCTTCACTGCACTCCCACCTGGGCAATGGAGTGAGATTCCAACACACACACACACACACACACACACACACACACACACACACACACACAAATTCCTATGGGTTAGGTCAATGATATTGCTTCGGAATTATTTGACCTGGAAAGATCTTGTTATAGTGTATAGAAAACTGTACTGTTGGTCTTATGGGACTTGCCTATGTACTCTCAGAAAGTGGTCTACATAGCCAGGGACTATCTCTCTCATCTTTGTGATTAAAATGTTAAGTCACTACTCCCAAGTTCGAGAAATCTAATAATAAAAATATGTTCCATTAGTAATGAAAGGAAATCTAAGTCCTCAAAAAGGGCTTTTCCATCATTATGACTGCCCTGGGATAGTTACTATCGAGCCTATGAAATTATGCTTTGACCTCGAATTTGATATGGAATGGAATAATTTAGACATATGCCACAGTCCCTTATGTACTATGTTCTTCAAGTAGGAACAGACTTTGGAGAATACAAGGTAAAGATCAGGCTAATAGTAGCCCATGGGCCCAAATAATGTTCATAAACACAACACTGTCAGTCTTCCATAGTTCCCAGTCCTCAGTGAAATGCAGTTTGGAAGTGTGGGGAGGAAGAAAAAGGGTTGCTTCTCTTCTTTTCATTAATCACTCCTGCAGATTAATCATTCTCAGCACTGGCCTCGGTCAGAGGTTCTTTAGCCCTACTGTTCATGTCTTTCTCTTCTTTTTATTCTGTAAGACCCAGCCCTGTTGCTTTATTTAGAACATGAAATAATCAGTGTATCTGGAATTCAATCTTCTTTTTATTTAGAACATGGACAATGAAATAATCAGTGTAACTGGATATCAATCTTCTTTTTATATGTTAATTGATCTTTTGTTCTTTAGAAACTTACAAATTTACTATCAATGCCAAGATGCATAGAATATAAAATACAAATCGGGAACGTGGGAAGACATATAGAAAGTAACTTTCTTCCCACATTTTGTGTGTTCATAAAATGTACAAGTAGGGAGGATGCTTAGATCAAAGGCAAAAAACTCTATTTTCTGTTCCACCGGTAGGGGAAGGAGGAGAGAAATGCTGATCAGAAACAACAATTTACACAGCATAATAAGGTAGTGATAAGGTAGGAAGAGGCCCCGTATCCTGGCTGTTCTTTGCTTGACACCCTTGGGAGCACCAATCTCTGATATCCTGGTCTTAGAATGTCTCTCCTGGAACATTGAGTGGGTTAGACTTAGGGAAAATGACAGGAGAAGCTACAGGAGCCAGCAGTTGCTGATTCTGCCACAGTAATAAAGCAAACTAAAGGGATATTCCAGGGAGAAACTTGTTGATAGACTAGATACTACACGGCAGCATTTTGCAGTCAATAATTTATCTCCAGGAAATTAATTAACAACTCTCCTGTTATTTAGAAGATGTTATATACCTTGCTCAGGAGAATTTTTAAAAAGCACATTGAAGATTTTTTTGTTTGTTTACTGTTTTTCTTAGATATATTCCATCCTTGTTACCAATGGTCTAAATTCAGTGTTTCACACCGTACCCTTAGACTGGATTTGTACTGAAAAAAGAAAATACAGAAATACACTCTCTCACTCTCTCTCTCTCTCTCTCTCTCTCTCTCTCTCTATATATATATATATATATATATATATATATTATATATATAGTCATTCAAGCAGAGTTATAAGAATTTTACTTCTCTTTTATTTGCACAAGGAAGCTGGTTAAGGGCACATGTGCTTGTTTTTTGTTTGTTTTTGTATTTTTTTATTCATTTGCTTGTCTATTTAATGTTGCTCAGACTGATCTCAAACTCCTGAGCTCAAACAATCTTCCTATACAGCCTCCCAAATAGCTGGGATTATGAGCCTACATGCCCAGCTACATGGGCACAAGTTTGAAGTCAGATAAATCTGAGTCAGCTTCTCATCTGGCAACTTACTAGTTGACTTATCCTGGCCAATTACTTAGCTCTTCTGGGTCTCATTTGTAGACAGGCATTCCACTCCCATTTATTGATGGAAATAATGAGAATACTCATAGAGTTGTTGTATTAGATGATGTAATGTGTTTAGCAAATATTAGCTATTACTACTGTTATTATTATTTAAGTTTAGATATTGAAGGGAAGGTTCAAATTCAGGCAATTTGGCTCTATATCCAGGGTTTTTAACCATTACACTATTCTGCACTGTTGAATGAAATATAAAAGGCGTATTTGAAGACGCGTAACCAAGTTGAAAGAAAAAAGTGCTTCTGCTCATTAAAGTATCAAAGATCAAATTAGATACAGAAGTATTTAGGGAAAAAAAGTAAAACTCTGCTTATTAAAGGTTCAAGTCAGCCTTTAGACAAACTGACTGGCTAAGTAAAAATATAAATATTTAAGGAAATTGCAAAATTACTGTGGCTACCATGTTGTTTGTTTATAGAGGAAAACAGCAACAGCCACATGATCATTTCACCTACTAGGTTAATTTCAAAGGCTTTAGATTTGTAAAGCAGGAATAAGAACTTGGTTTTGTGGGAGTTAGATTTATGGGGCATGTTTAAAATGTTGTTACTTTGGAATCAAAAATAGTTAAGATGGCCCTATTTTTGTTGCTACTGTAGGCATTTTTACTGTCATTGCTTTTGATTGTCTCTTGTTTTCTGTTTTATCAGAGAATGAAAATATTTCTCTTTTTCTTTTGTATTCTTTTGTATTCATTTGTATATTAAATTATTTGTCACTTGTAGATGATTCTAATAGTGATATTGGAATCAGTCTGAATTATTAGGTCTTTCTTTTTCTAAAATAGATTGTAGTGCCTTGAAGTGAAAAAATAAGTGAAATCAGGCAAATTTAGTGTGTTTTTTAAATTTTGATTTTAAATTCTTGCACCTTGTGTGCTATATAGCTCTGTTGTGTTTGGTAATGGTTTATGCAGTTGCATACTATTTAATAAAACAAATAACATAATTTGCAAGTTAACTTTATTTCTATACTGCATCATGTGTAACTATTAGCAGCCTTTGTGCTCATGCCAAATTATCCCACCTGATTCTGATTCTGTTTTAATTATGTATCTCAAGATCACACTAAAATACTATCATTTGAAATGATGGTCTTCAGTGACTCTCATCTTTCACATCTCATTCTTTACTGCTGGGATTGTGAGTCATCCATACTTTCTTACTTTACTCTGTATTCTGTTACAAGTTGGTCTCAGAAGCAGTCTTTGATTTAGGATTCTCCCTGCTGGGCTTGTTTTTTTCATAGTTATATGTCAATTCTAACTCAGTGTCAACCTCAAGGCTTGCCTTCCCGATACAAAATTAGAGTTGCTTGCAGTTAAGAGAATTGCTGTAAACAACTCCTGTTGGTTGTCTCTGGTGAACAACGCTAATAATTGTCAAGAGAAAACAATGTAGTTTGATTAGAGGAAACATTTTATGACAGTAATATGCTTGTCTGAGAATGGTAAACAAAATGCCTTTGGGCACATTGATGAATAAAAACCTTCATACCAAATTAATACAGAGTATGCATGGGATGTCCCAGGAAATTCACTCTTGCTATAGAAGAAGAACAGGGATGACATTTTAAAAAAGAGGTGTACTGTATTCTTTTTCTAAAGGTACAGTGGAGACTATTCTGACCTGAAATGATGTCTTTTGTACAAGAGGATCTCAGTTAAGCTTAACAGGCCAGGTTACAAAACAGGCAGTTATTGTTCCACCTCTAAGTTGATATTTTTGAGTTTTTTTTTCTTACAAATAACAGGTCTGAGTCTGCTTTCTTGGTAGTTGGACTAAATGACCTAGGAGACATGAATGCAGCAGAACTGGTACAACTAATTCCTAGCCACTGGGCTTCTTCTTCTGCCTCACTCCCAAGTAAAATAGAGAACATTCTATGGGATAGATTTTCTAATCTCATTTTCCCCCTCAACATGGAACATAGGCACTATGAAATAGGTGAATAATAAAAAAAAGAACAAGAGGGGACTAACTTCTATAAATAACACAACTTTCTATCAGTGTCTAAAATATTAATTGAAGGAGTTTAGAGGGAAATGTAAACAACGGGCAACTGATATGAGTCCAAATACTACCAACCTTTCAAGCAAAGTCAGCACGTGCCTCCTTCAAGACAGAGTATTTTAAATGTACATGGTGTGTTTAAGCTACTGTGAACTACTCAGGATGCTAAGAAAGATGAAGTGCATTCGACAATTAGGAAGATAATTTTATTGAAGGTGTTGCAATAGGGAAAATGTTCATTAATGAGAAACATCTCAAAGAAAAATAAGGGACCTTGGACAAAAAAAAGCTCACACAAAGGTGAAACAGATAATATGGCTAGGCTTACCGCTATTAATGAACTTTAATAAGTAATGCATGACTTTATAAAACAAAAGCACTAGGTTTAAATGATATCAGTGATGAATTTTACCAAACGGTTAAGGAAGAAACACTACCTATTTTTCATAATCTCTTTAGTAAAATAAGAGCTGAAGGAATTCTTCCTAACTCATCCTTTGAGACCAGCATTACCCTGGTACCCAAACCAGAAAAAAGACATGAAAAGAAAGAAAAATTACAGACTCATATCTTTAATAGACGCTATAGTGTTTAACAAAATATTGGTAAACTGAATCCAACAATGTATAAAAAGAATCATACATCACAATCAAGTGAGATTTATTTCAGTGTATGGGAGATGTGTTCAACATTTACAAAGTTAATCCTTGTAACCCACCACATCACCAAACTAAAAAGAGGAAACACACAACCATACCAATTGATTTAGAAAAATAATTTGACAAATCCAACACATTTATTGAAAGGAAGTACCTATAGAAACCTAGAATAAACTTAGTTTAGCTAGTCTTTTTGCCTCATCATAACCATTTTGCTTAGACTTTACCCCTGACAGCTTTGAATCTAGCATAGGTTAGACATAGATAGATAAATTTCCAATAGGCAGGTTTTAGGAAGCATTCAGATGTTCCACTGCAGGCTAAGCAGCAGCCTACTCCACCCCCCTCAGCAAATCCCCATCAGATATAAAACCAGGACAACCCAACCTTTCAATTCATGGTTTAACATAATAACCTCTAGTAAACTTTCAGGTTCCTTGTCAATGTGGAAGAACAAAGATCACCCTTGGCTGACTGAAGCCATAGAAATGATAATAGATCACCTTTTATTCAAGGATTTTGTAGATTGGAAACATCTGACAGGTTTGTTGAAGGAAAATTCCTCCCCTTGTCTTCTCCCATGACAGCAATGAGGTGAGTGATCCACCCATCTGTCTGCTGTCCATCACTTGACATCAGTATCTGCGCTTACCTGCCCCTTCATAATGACGTGGAGCAGACCACCACCCAGTACCTTAATGATATTTCCCCCATCAAAGGAAATGGTATTAAAGGACCCAGCCAAGAGCAGCTATTGCCATCATCATTGCTTTAATAAACTCTGGTGTGGCCATGTGCTCTTTGAGCTATGACTGTCACAACATTTACTGGCTTTAGCTCCCTTCTATGCCTGGGGAGGTGAATCTCCTCTTTCTTTCTCACTCTCTCTCTGATTTACCTTTTAAATAAATTATATTTTCTAATCTAACTTCTGTGCAATTCTTTGCAGCTTTCACGATGCTTCAGATCTCACACCAAACACCTCACACCTCTAGCAGACCTGACCTAAGATTCTAGAGGCCCTGCTGAGAGTGTGGCCCTAGCATTTTTGGTGGTTCCACTGAGACGTGACCTAACATTCATGATAAAAATATCTCCTCAAGCTAGAAACAGAAGGTAGCTTCCTTATCATGATTGAGACTATCTATAAAAGCCCATATCTAACATTATACTGAATGTGAGAAATTGGTTATTTGTTGTTGAGAACACATAAGAATGTCTTCTGTCACCATGTTTTCAACATCACACTGGATGTCTTGCTAGTATATAAAATCAGAAAAGGAGATGAGAATATTTATGTTGGGAAGGAAGAAGTAAAACTGTGTATAGATGATACTATTTTTTACATAGGTAATCCTAAAGAATCTGAAAAAAGAAAGAAGAAAGACAACCTTCTAGAACTAATACATTAGATTAACATGGTCACAAGATCTAAGATAAACATACATAAATAAATTTGTTTCTATATACTAGCAATAAGCATGTTAATACCAAACTTAAAAATGCAATGCAGTGTGTAATCACTGATAAAAGTGGAAAACTTCGGTGCATATTTAACCAAATATGTATTCTTCCAAGGAAGTAATTATCCAAAGCAGGGGCAAGACTTCGATGCATTAAAATGCCACACGCATGCATGTGGTTGTTTGAAATAATCCTCATATCAAGGAGTTGAGATGGCTCCCCTGCAAATGTGGCAAATTGGAGGCCTCAGTGCCAGATCTGTTGTTTTTCCTTAATAAACTGTGAATCCAAACCTGAAGTCTGCTACAGAAGACACGCAACATGCCTATGCTCTATTTTTAGTCTGCATTTAATATTCACAATATTATAGTCCCATTATTAATTTCATTATACTTAAAAAAATTATACACACTTAGGACACAGAAAGAAATCACTCTGAAAACGTTAACCTGAGTGAGTCTTATCACAAGAGGAATAGGGATAGAGAACATTCTATGCAAAGCAAGGTGGCATGACAGATCATGAAGAACATTAAGAATAACTGAAAATAGATTTATATGCTGAGGGAAGTGAGAAGAAGCTACAAGAACGTGTCAAAATGTGAGCCTGGGAGACAGGTTGGGCCAGCTCACAAAGGCCCTTGTCCTACAAGATGAGTAGTCTAAGTTTTAGGACATGTCAAGATATTTAAGCAGTTAAGCAGTTGTGTACTTTTGAAAATATTATCCTGAAAGTTGTGTGTAACTTAGATAAAGTGTGAATAGAGAAGACACACACACATACACACACACAGAGAGAGAAGAGAGAGAGAGAGAGAGAGAGAGAGAGAGAGAGAGAGAGATGGGGTTGGAGATATGAATTAATTTAGTAATTCAAGAAAGAGATGATGACTTCTTGAACTCATAATCAGGATGAATAGACAGAAATGCATTCAGAGATACCAAGAAAAAAACTGACAAGTCTTATACAAATCAAAGAAGAATTACATTTAAAAATTGGCCGTTTCCACTGATGCTTTAAAAAAAGTGTGATTTTTTTTTTCCAACAAGAAAAACTATATTGTTTTCTCCTCAGGGTAAAAATGTACTTTCCCTTGGAGTCTACCTTTGAATGGATATTAGTCTAATCTGTCATTTTGAAATACACCTTATGTCCAGGACATCTTTACCTTTGAGAAATATTGACAGTTTTTAAGCAGTTTTTAAGCAGATAGTTTCTGGGCTGTACTGCTTAATATTCCTTAGATGTCCCCTTACTATTAAAAAATTCAGATTGAGAAATGTACTTGTCAGAGTTGATTTTTATAGTTTGGACATATTAAAATGTATTAAATTTAGATTTGATATTCTTTTCAATAAAGAAAAAATATAGTTTTAAAAATTCTCCTCTCTGGGTAACAGGGAAGCCCCAAAGTGCCAAGTATCTAATCATCTCCATGGTGTTGAGTGATGGGAGACCTCTTAGGTATCAGTGTAGTTGTGTTAGACAAAAAAAAAAAAAAAAAAAAAAAAGAAAGAAAGACAAAGATTGGTTTTCCAAGATGCTTTCCTTTTTTGTTAAGAATAGAACTAACTTATTCTATTAAACTAACACTGTCATATCAGCAATAGCAGCAGAGAAAAGAAAGTTTAATTTTTACACAAGAAATTTTATGCAGTTGTCATTAATATCCAGGAAGTAAATGTTGGATTTAATGTTGCCCTGGTTTCTAAATAAAGAGACATTAGATGATACCCTTGTAGAATAGAAATCTGTGCCTTATTTAACAGTGAGAGGATGACAAAATACAAAAATTGACTCATTCCCTTTGAGATATTCCTACAAGGGTTCTTTGCTATTTAAAATGTGCAAAGAAATGCAACTTTCTTTTGTAACAACAAGAACATGTAGATAGGAATTTATGTTTTATCTTTTTCTTTTTACTACTATAGCAGTTGGGAATAATTATAATGCTTTCATTGCATTTGGAACATATGTGCTTACTATTTTTGATGCAATTCAGTACAGTAGAGGCAGAAACTATTCCTTGGGCTGGCAGTTGCAGGAGAACTTGAAGGAAGAAAGCAAACAAAGAAAACTGGCTTTTTTTGTTTATTTAAAAAATTTTTCTACCAACCTTCTTCTCTCTCTACCAATGCATGGTCTCTTTCTTGCTTCCCTTGGAGTTATCTCCCCGACTCCATAGTTGCCATGTGTAATAATTTGACTATATGCCGTAATCTCTTTAGACTTCACTTTCTTTATTTCTAGAGAATGGTTACAGTTTCATTTGCGCTTTGGAAGAAAACAGATAGCAAAATCAGAGATTCGTGTAATCCAAGAGTTGCAAAGATCGCTAAGATACAGACCATTTAGGACACAGAAATGTAAATTCCTCCCTATTTTTTTATGGAGGCATAAACATAAAGCTTATGAATTTTGAACAACTGAGTTTCACAGAGGAGATTCATAGACACTTACGTTCTTCCTAGTGCTACATGTGCAATCTATCTCCTGGAAACAGGCACATGACATTCTGTGTGTATCGTTTAAGATCAACAAATAAAGGCCAAAGTCTGATTCGCATCAAAAGAAAAAAAAATGTTAAGAGAGTTTTTTCTAGTCTTTTAACAATTAAATGAGCTAGAAGTCTTCAGGTGACTGGAAGCATTCAAAAAGGAATGATGTAAAAGGCATCGTGGCCCTGAGGAGGAGATTGGCCTCTATAGTCCAAACCTCCAGCCTCTTTCCTAGTTGCATTCTATTAGGGTGAATTACTAAGTCCTAATAGCAGTTTTAATGTAATTCATGCAAATTAAATTTTTATGTGATATTCTAAAACTTTTAGCATTCTTGAAAATACAAATTTCAAAGGCAACCGATATGCCTGTGGCTTGATTATGAAAAGGTGGTCTGTGATTGAATTATTCATGAGATTACCAGGCAGAACACGATAAACAGCTTTGATTAAGGGAAGAGAGTCAATACCAAGAGCAAGGATCAGAACACCATCTTTTCTTAATCTTTATGTCTAGGTCACTAGACCATATTTTTTAATACTTAGAGGAGTGATTCCCCGTGAATCAGCTCCAGCATCACAACTGTGATTTGCTAGGATGCCCACCACTGACAGAAGAGTTTTTGCATCCTCCTTAATCTGACCCTTCTATGACCTTTGCTATTTGAGTTTTAAATGAATGTGAAATGGCATTCCCAAGAAAATGAATACAGCATTACTGGCTTTTGGCTGTATTCATTATTATGACTTATGCAGTACTTATTTGTGTCTCAGAGTCAAGTAAAATAAAATGTGAATCATTGCTTTATAAAGCAAGTCATGTCTACTTGTTAGTATCACAAACATCTTCTGTGACACTGAATGGAATATCTGTGCCTTGGAACATGGATCAATTAATGCGTTAAAAAACCTTTTAACAAAGTTTCCATTAATTTTAAATCTTTGTTGTTTATATTTTGGAGCATCTTAAGGGAACTGGGATGCGTAACACTGTGTTGTTTACTGGTAGAAGCAGAAGTCTTCTGAAAGAAATGAGTTTGCTCTCTGATAGTGGACATGTATTTTCCAAAATTGACTAAAATTGATTAGGGAAGAATATACATATTGGAGACAATGTGGCTATGATTACGCAGTAGACATAGATGCAGGGGTACTTTTAAGACCTTCTAGATGTCAGTCAAGTAAATTAGTGACACTGGACAATTTATTTAACCTCTTAATTTATAAAATGAAGATCATATTTGTCCTTTTTTATACAGTTGCTGTGGATTTTAAATGAGAAAATACATGCGAATTACATAACAAATTGCCTGGAATATAGTAAGAGCTTGATAAATATTACCATTTGTTGTAGTTATTATTGTTGCCACAAGTCATCAGTAAGTATGAGAAGCTCTGTGGTTGTGGCCATAGTACCAGACTGTGAATCAGCAGATTTCCTACAACTAAAATACTGAGTAACAAACACTGCTAACGACTCATTTAACTTCTTTGAGATGAAGATACATTTTTTTGTTTTCTTCCTGAACTATTTCATTTTGTTTTTCCTGGATTTTTTAATTTTTTTCTGTATTAGAGAGAAGTCAGTTCAATAAACTCTCTTTCCCAAACACCTTTTTTCTAACACTGTAAAGTTCTATGATCCTAAAATCATAATGATTACAAAATCAACTTATTGTATATTTTCTACTGACTTTAAATATTGAAAAACTGTACATTAGAACATAATGAAGTGAATAGAATACAGGAATGTAAGTGACTTAGGTATTTAGAATAACGGTTCTCAATTGGGGGGCAATTTTTACCCCAGAAGAGACATTTGGCAATATCTGGAGAATTTTTTTTTTCTCACTTCATCGCCCAGTCTGAATTGCCATGACACATTCACTGCCACCCCAGCATCCACTTGCTGGATTCCGGGGATCCTTCCACCTCAACCTTCCAAGTAGCTGGAACTACAGGTGTGTGCTACCGTGCCTGGCTAAGTTTTTAAACATTTTTTGTAGAGATAAGGTCTCATCAAATTGTCCAGGCTGGTCTCGAACCCGCGGGCTCAGGCAATCCACTCGCCTCGGCCTCCCAAAGTGCTGAGATTACAGGCTGAGCAACTGAGCCCGGCAAAGAATTTTTTTTTTAGTGTCAAGATTGGGGTTTGGTCAAGGTATTAATTAGAGGCTAAAGATGCTACTTAACTTCCTACACTGCACAGGATAGTCCCCTATAGTAATTAACTATCTCATACAACATAATAGTAACACTGTGTGAAACTTACTTTAGAGCAGTATTTAACAAAAAACATTGAACTTTCACTGAAGGCCAACTGTGTTCCAGGCACTGGATATACAGAATTAAATAAAACAGTTTTCACCTTCTGGGAGCTCAGTGTTTCTGATGTATCAGTCATCTTCTATTATTTCTCAAGAATCATATTTTTGCCTTTAATAGTGAACAAATATTAGTCATAGCTCCTACCAGAACACTTATAAAAGGATGAAGGTCACAGACTTTGACATTTCTACTGATTAACAAGATCTCAGCTGAAGTAGTAAGAGTCTTGTATTTATCCACATTTATGGTCCTAATAGTTTGGAAGAAAATTTTTAAAAAATGAAATCAATTAATGTGAAAAATAATATGTATTCATAACATAAACTTAAATAATGATAATGTCATTAATACAAATCCTTTTGAAAATTAATATTTAATGGTAGATACCAGAGCACAGTTTATATATTCTATTTCAAATAGAAGAGATAGAAATAAAGTGGCAAATGTCTGTGTATCTATCAAAATGTTAAAGTCAACTTTCCTGAACAGAACTGAGAGTTGAAGGACTGCAGATCCTGAAACTCTGACCTATTTTTCACTAAAATAGACTACCAGCGAGAAATATTTTTGTTTTATTGTTGAATAACACAATAAAATTTTAGTTGAGTACTACAAATATAGATTTCTTTTTATTCTAAGTAGACATAAATTTTCACAAAAACTGTTTTGGTAAAACTGTCACTATGAGAGTCATGGAAGAGAAAAGGACATAGAGGGTAAATTGATATTAAACTTGTAATAACTGTCTCACAGGTTGTCAAGGAGGCAATTGTGATTCACCCTCACAAACTAGAAGGTGGCATTGTGTAGGAAGCGTGAGACTCCTTACAAATACCAAATAGGCTGACAGAAATAATCATATCAGATGTCAGGTTAGAAGTCTGATGTTTTATTTTGAGGAAATACTCTCTAAAAGCAGCAACTGGGAAACTTTGATCTCTTCCACTTAAATTGTCCATAGTAATGGTATTTATGTGGAGAAAATTCTGGAATAAAGCTTAAAGCTTGCAAATAGTTCAAATTTTTGTCTATACAATTCTGTTTTTAAGTGCTTTTAGCATATTGAAGCATAGGGGCCAAATATGGGGTGCTACTTTATACAAATAGAAAACTGAGCAAAATATATGAAGCACTGATATTCAGATGTTAAAGAATGATAAATGCAAGACTGTGATACTTGATTGAAGTGGGACAAGATTAGGTGAACTTTAAGTTGCTGGAGGGTGGGGGGAGACACAACAACAATAAAAGTACCTGATCTCAAACCAGGCAAATTAGAGACCAAAGGGAGGCCCAAACTTTACCTGTACAATGACCACTTGTATACCTAATCTTGAATTGTACCCCACATATTTTTAAAAAATTGTCTCAACTTAAAGTTTGAGGACAATTTTCAAGCCACAATATAGAGAGGAGTAATCCAAACAGAGCCTTGCAGAATCATTAATGTGAAGATAAAATCTGGGGAGGTCACAATGACTAATATATGTGGGACAGAGTACAAGAGAAAAAGGGGCTTCAGAGACCAAGAGAGCGAGAGAGTGAGAGAGTGAGAGAGCAAAAGCAGAGAGCAGAAAGGAAGAGGGAAGAGAGCACTCTTAAATTATTTAGGGGACTCCCTGAAGTCATCTGCAAAGCATGGCAGGACGTTTTTCCAGACTGAGGAAAGAAACTGCTGAAATAAATTGGTTAAGGAGTTCCTGGAGCTCATGCAGAATTGGAAAGTTTGTACTCTCACCAGCTAGGGTAGAAATACACTTGACATCAGGTAGAGTCCTTGGAAACATAATAATAATAATATTGCTATATTAACTATTGAAAGACTACTCTGAATCTGTTCTAACAACAGTTAAAAATAAGCCTCAAAAGAATCCAACCAATGTTAATTAATTTAACATATGTCAAAATAAAATGCAATAATATTTAAATAAATACTTCAAAATCCAGCACATAACTATACACACTTCACAATGTCAGGAATCTGATAAAAATTATCAAACATTCAAAAAATCAGAAATGTTTAACACATGGTAAGGAGGATAATTTATCAGTAAAAATGGACCTAGAAGTGGCAAGAACTTTGGAATTAACAGGCACAGACATTAAAAACAGCTACTGGAATCATACTCCCTATGTTTGAGAATATAGAAGAAAAGTTTAATTTGGTAAGGAGAAAAAATAAAGGTGATAAAAGTACTTGAATAGAATCCCTAGATATATTTTAAATTTAAAAAAAAAACTGGATGAGCTAAACATTAGATTAGACACTGCAGAAGAAAATAACAGTGAACTGGAGGGCATAGTAATAGAAATTATTCAAAATAAGGTACAGAAAGAAAGAGACTTGAGTAAGAGAGTGACCATAGAAAGACATACCATAGAGAGACTAGAGAAAGAGAGAGAGAAAGAGAAGACAGAGAGAGACCATAGCTAATCTGTTCAGTGATTTTAAGCAGTCTAGTTTCATATAAGTGAAGTCTTAAAAGAAGATAAATTTGCAGAAAAAATACTCGAAAAATAGCCAAAAAATTTCAAATTTGATGAAAATTTTAAGCACAAATATTCAAGAAGCCAGCAAGCCACAAACAAAAAAAACATGGAAAGAAAAACATTTTAAGCAATGTTATAATCAAATTGCTGCATATCAGTAAAGAGAAAATATTAAAAATTGCAGAAGAAAAATATGTTTAATACAGAACAACAATAAGAATGATTTCTTATTTCTCATCAAAAACTATGCAAGCCAGAAGACATCATGCTAAATGAAGTACCATTCTAAAAACAAACAGACAAACTAATGAGGACTAAAAACCTGACCAATGATTACCAAGGGCCAGGGAAAAGGGGCAAGGTCTGATAGCAACAAAGCACAAGGAAATTTTTTTGATGTGATTGAAGTCAAGATACTGAGGGTAGTTAAATGATTGAATGCATAGGTCAAGACTTACAAAATTTTATAATTAAATTTAGTGTATATAAAATAAATCTCAGTAAAGTTCTTCACAACAAATTCAACCAAACAAAAACAGTTAAGAACATATTCTGTAGCAGATTTTTTGGCAAAGCATATTTGTGTGACAAATATTATTTGCAAATTGATCTCTATTAAACCAGATATTTGAGTATTTATTTTAATTATATCAAGAAACACCTGAATTTGGTATTTTCCCATTTGGCCCTTGGATATTTGCTGTGTTTTTGTTTTGTTTTGTTTTGTTTTTGAGTTGGAGTCTCACTCTGTCGCCCAGACTGGAGTGCAGTGGCCGCTCCCGGCCACCACAGCCTCAACCTGCTGGGCTCCGGCGATCCTTCCGCCTCAGCCTTCCAAGTAGCCAGAATTACAGGCGCGCGCTACCACGCCCGGATCATTTTTGGATTTATTGTGATGAGGTCTCGCTGCCCAGGCGGGTCTCGAACCCGCGGACTCAGGCAATCCACTCATCTTAGCCTCCCAAAGGCGCGGGATTACAGGCTGAGCCACCGAGCCCGGCTTTTTAAAATTTTTAAATGGTGATGGTTCAGTAGGAAATTTTAGTCTCAGTGGGCAAGGGAGGGTTTCAAACCCTTGAAATTTTTCAAAAGACATTTTTTTCTATGATAAAAATAAATCCCTAGATGCTTGAATTTAGATGTGTTCAGATCTGAGGTTAATATTTTTTTTACTGACTTATTGTTGGACTTAGTTGGCTAATACTTAGGATGAAAGTCTTAGTTTCTTGACAATTTTATTTCCTTTCTCACCAAATTCTTCTATATTAGGTCTAAAGATAATAGTCTTTCTGCATATGCTTACCCAGAACATGGCTTAGTTTCCAGCCAGCCTCATTTCATATTCTAGATTTTTGTTTGTTTTTTAATTGAGTCTGATCTGTGACCTGGCTGTACTCTCAGGCCACCAGTAAATCAGAACAAAACGATGTGTACTTACTTGGGCCACAGCTGACTCAATTTGATGGCCAGCTTAGCAATTGAAGAGTCATTCAATGCTTATTCTTAAATGTACCAAAGTGGGTTCTTCATATACTATTCTACCACCTATAGGCAAATGAGAATATTTACTTATGAGAATAGTAAATAATATTAAAATGGAAATTAATATAAAATAGCCAAAAGTGAGGAGGTTGTCATCTTTTTTAGGACAACTTAAAAATATGCTATATTTTGCAATATTTTGTAGGACTTCATAGGAGTTAAAAACATGGAGTCTAAGTTTCCTGGCATAACTTCTCATATAACTTCAAAATATCTTCTATAATAAACAGTCATTACTTTTTAAATTTTTTTTTTTAAGATGTGGGATGCAGTTCAGGGTTAGGTCTACAAATAGTCATTGTACAGGCAAAGTTTGGCCTCATTTTTGTTTCTACTTTACCTGGTTTGAGGTCAGGTATTCATCCTTATTGATGAAGAGTGTCCTCCTCCCTCCCCTGGCAGTTTCCCACTACTACCAATTCCTTTCTTATAGTATTATGATAATTGTTCAGGGTCCACTTATGAGTGAGAACATGTGGTACTCAGTTCTTTGTTTCTGTGATAGACCACTGTATTATAGATTCTAAATCCATTCAAGTTGCTGCAGTGCATAATTTTGTCCTTCTTTATGGTTACATAATATTTCATCATGTATATGTACCACATTTTTTTAAAAATCCAGTCCAGTTTCTATGGGTAGCATGGTTGGTTCCATGTTTTTGCTATTGTGAATAATGCTGCAATAAACATGCGTGTGCAGATATCTTTTTCATGGAGTGATTTATCTTTTTTCATAGAATCCCTCTGGGTATACTCCCAGAACGGGGATTGCTGGGTCATATGGAAGGTCAATTTTTAGATCTTTTAGGAATCACCACACTGGTTTTCACACAGGTTGTACTAGTTAACACACCCACCGATATTGTAGAAGTGTTCCCTTTTCCTTGCATCCTCTCTAGCATCTGCTGTTTTTCGAGTTATTGATGATGGCCATCCTGACTGAAGTTAGGTGGTACTCAGTGTGGTTTTAATTTGCATTTCTTTGATGATTAGTGAGGCTGAGCAATTTTTCACATATCTGTGGCTGCTCATAGGTCTTCTTTTGAGAAGTGTGCATTCATATCTTTTGTCCATTTTTTAATAGGATTATTTTTTTCTTTTCAACACGTTTGAGTTCCTTGTAGATGCTAGATGTCAGGCCTTTGTTAGATATACAGTTGGCAAATATTTGTTCCCATTCTGGGGTTGTCTACCTGCTCTCTTTATGGTTTCTTTTGCTTTGCAGAAACTTTTCAGTTTGATGAGGTCCCATTTTCTATCTTATCTCTTGTGGAATGGTCATTTGGAGTTTTGATCAGGAATTGGTTGCCAATTACAATTTTCATAAGGGTGTGTCCTGCATTTTCTAAGATTCTTATAGTTTGAGATTTTGTTTAGATCTTTGATCCTTTTAGAGTTGAATTTTGTTTATGGTGATAGTGGTTTTGTTTTAATATTCTGCATGTGGTCAGCTACTTTTCCCAGCACTATTTACTGAATAAGTTATCCTCTTCACAGTGGTTGTTAGTGGAGGCTTTCCTGAAGACGAGTTTGTTGAGAAATTGAGGCTTTGCTTCCAAAATCTCTATCGTGTTTCATTGGTCTATAAGCCTGTTCTTGTACCAATACCAGGCTGCTTTGATTATTGTAGACTTATTACAATAAAGTTTAAAGTCTGGAAGTGTGACACCTCTTGCTTTGTTTCTATTCTGAGAATTGTTTTGGCTATTTGTGTCATTTTATGTTTTCTTTTCTTTTTTTTTTTTGAGTTGGAGTCTCACTCTGTCACCCAGACTGGAGTGCAGTGGCCGCTCCCGGCCACCGCAGCCTCAACCTGCTGGGCTCCGGCGATCCTTCCGCCTCAGCCTTCCAAGTAGCCGGAATTACAGGCATGCGCTACCACGCCCAGCTGATTTTTTTTGATTTATTGTAGTGATGAGGTCTTGCTGCCCAGGCGGGTCTTGAACCCACAGGCTCAGGCAATCCACTCACCTCAACCTCCCAAAGGCGCGGGATTACAGGCTGAGCCACAGAGCCCGGCTCATTTTATGTTTTCATATGAATTTCTGTATTGTCGTTTCCAGGTCAGAGAAGAATAATACTGGTAATTAAATGGGAATTTGTGTTAAATCTTTAGACTGCCTTGGGTAAAGCAGACATGTTAACAATGTTGATTCTTCCAATCCATGAACATGGAATATTTTTTCATTTATTTGTGTCAACTTTGATTTCTTTGAGCAGTGTTTTGTAGTTTTTTTTTTTTTGTAAAGGTCTTTCAATTCTCTGGGAAGATGCCAAGGTATTTCAATTTTTTGTTGCTATTGTGAATGGAATTGTATTTTTTCTTTGGTTCTGTGCCTGTTTGTTGTTGGTGTATACATATATAAATATGTAACTGTCTTTTGCACACTCATTTTGTACCCTGAGACTTTACCAAAGTTCTTTATCAGTGTGAGAAGTTGTTTAACAGATTCTCTTGGATTTTCAAGGTATAGAATCATATCATCAGAAAAGAGGAATAACTAGACTTCCTCTTTTCCTATTTGAATATGCCTGATTTCCTTCTCTTGTCTAATTGCTCTAGCAAGTGCTTCCAACACTATGTTGAACTGGAGGGGTAAGAGTGGCAGCCTTGTCTTGGTCTGGTTTTCAGGGGAAATCGTTCCAATTTGTGTCCGTTTAGCAATATGTTGGCTGTGAGTTTCTTGTAAATGGCTCTTACTATTTGAGGTATGCTCCCGCTATGCCTAGGTGTTCAAAGGTTTTTATCAAGAAGGGATCTTGTTGAGTATTTTTGCATCTATGTTCATCAGAGATATTGATCTGTAACTCTCTTTCTTTGTTGGATCTTTACCCAGTTTGATTATCAGTGGAATGTTAGCTTCATAAAATGATTTGAGGAGAGTTCTGTCTTTCCTCATGCTTGAAATACTTTCAATAAGATTGGTATCAGCTCCTCCTTGTATGCTTTGTAGAAGTCTGCTGGAAAGCTGTGTGGTCCAGAATTTTTTCTTGTGGATAGTTTTCTTATAATTTCCTGGGTTGTTATTGGTGTTTAATATCTCAGTTTCCTCTTGGGAAGTTGTATGATGTCAGAAAAGCCTTCATTTCTTTTAGGTTTTTGAGTATGCTTCTATACATGTGTGCACAGTAATCTCTGATAATGTTTTGTATTACTTCAGGGTCAGTTGTGATTTGATCTTTTGCACTTCTGATTGTGCTTATTTGGGCTTTTTCTCTTTTTTCTTGGTCAATCTGGCTGTAGGTCCATCAATCTTGTTTATCCCTTCAAAGAATCAGCTTTTTGTTTCATTGATTTTTTTCTATGCTATTTTTGTCTTCTATGTTCAGTATTTGGGTTTTTACTGTAGTGACCTGGATTCTTCTGCTGAAGTAGGGTTTTGGTGGTTTTGCCTTTCCAGTTCCCTTAGGTGATTTGTTAGTCTGTTAACGTGTAATCTTTCCATTTTCTTGATGTTTGTTAGTAAATAAATGAATTTTCCTCTCAGTACTGCTTTCATGGCTTCCCAGAAATTTAGGTAAGATGTGTCTTTGTTTTCCTATATTTCTGGAAAACTTTTAATTTCTTCTTTGATTTTCATGTTGACCCAGGAGTTGTTCAGCATCATGCTGTTTAGTGTCCATGTCTTTGTAGGTTTGGGGGTAGCTTTGTTGGTGTTGATATTTAATTTTATTCTATAATGGTATTTGATCTAATGAAAATTGTCATACTTGATTTATGACCAAGGATGTGGTCGATCTTGAAGTACAATCCATATGATGATGAGTAAAATGTATATTCCATGGTTGTTGGGTGAAGTATTCTGTAGGTCTCTGTTAAGTCTATCTGGTCAAGTGTCAAGCTGAGGTTCCAGATCTCCTTGTTGATTTTTTGCCTCGATGGCCTATCTAATGTTAGTGGAATACTTAAGTCCTCAGCTATGATAGTGTTAAATCAATATTTTTTTTTAGTTTACCTAGAAACTGTTATAAAGGTTGGTGCTCCTATGTTTATGTTGCTCAATTCCCAATTCTCCCTTATATTGATCCTCTGGATTTGTTCAATTTTGAAGGTGGACTGGGGATGGTGGGGCTGTGCCTTTTGCAGTTTTGAGATTTGATTCAGGTGTGATGGGGGGAGCCGTGGTTCAGAAGCTATCTGCAGATCACAGTATCTGCTAACAGGTGTGTGGGCCCATTGGAGCCCACTTCTCACCACCTTACAATCTGTCATTCAGTAGGGGTATACATGTGCTCCCCCAAAACAAAGTGAGATAAGAAAAAGGAAAACAACAGAGAAAGGAAGCATGGAGGCAAACAGAAGATGAAGAGGGAGGAGATGGAGAAGGAAAGCAGGCAGGCACACCAACTAAAAAAAACACAAAAAAAACATAAAAACAAACATATAAACAAAAAGCCTGGATAGACTTGCTCTCAAAAATACCTGTATGCAAACAGAAAGCTTAAAAAAACACCAAAAAGCCCCCCCAACCCCCAAACAAAACAAGTACTAAAACATAAATAAAAACAGAAAAAAAAGAGCTCCCTCTGTGGCCATTTCTGGAACTACAGATTCCTTTCTCATGCACTGCTGCCACTTTTGGCATCCGCCCTTGGTAGGGAGCAGATTCTGGTCAGAGTCCCTCCCCTTTGCTCTCAGCACAGGCCAATGTGGTACCCTCAGGTGGGTCAGATGCCCCACAGACTGTTGTGGGAGGAGGGTGAACCGGATCCAGACTCATCCAACTTGTCAGCAGCTCCTGCTGCTGCCTCCAAGTCCCCCACTCAGATCAGATGTGTCCATGACTGGTCCAGTGTGGGGGGTGGGGCCTCCATCTCTCCATGCTCTCTCCTGAAGATTCCTCTCTGGGTCAGCAATGGTTGATCCCTGAGAGGTGGGGAGACTGCCTCTGGGTCCCATGTTAGAGGCTGAACAGAGCAGGATAGGCCAGGGCAGGTTTCTGCCTGGTCCTGGGACACTGAAAAAGGCAGCAGTTGATTTCTCAGTATCTACGCAGCTGAGCAGGACTCAACTCCAGATTTCCTTGCCATGTCTTCCCCACAGTTCCCTCTGCCAGAACTCAGCCCTCTGTGGCGGGTGGTGGTTTGGGCCAGGTGCCAGGTGCCGAGGAGCAACTGACCCTCTGCTACCTCTTTCTGAAAGACCCCTGAGAATGACTGACAATCCTGCATGCCAAGGGCTCTGATCTCAGGGCAGCGGTGAGTTGCAGCCATCTCTGGAGGGGAGCCTGCGGTGCTTAATCTTGAATCTCCCCTTAGACTTTCACTCACCCTGCTGCACTCACTCGCACAGACTCTTTATGGACACTCACCCTTTCAGAGACTTTCACACTTCCACCGGTTCCATCGCCATCCTGCCTCATTTTCTGACAGTCATTATTAAAAATAAAAATTACCCACTGTTAAGCCTATTGATTAATGTTCTTCAGACTTAGCTACATTTCATGTTAACTTGTAGAATTTAAAAAAAAATTATTATAAAGATGTAGAGTACAATTCAGGGTTAGGTATATAAACATTGATCATACAGGTACCCTTGTTGATGAGGTATGCCCCTCCCTCCCCTAGCAGTTTCCCACTACTGCCAATCGCTTTCTCATAGCATTATAATTGTACAAGGTCCGCTTATGAGTGAGAACATACGGAATTCTGTTCTTTGTTTCTGTGATATATCACTGAGTATGATCGACTCCAAATCCATCCAGGTTGCCATAAAGTCCATATATTTGTCCTTCTTTGTGGCTGCATAATATTCCATTGTGTATATTTACCACGTTTTTTAAATGCAGTCCAGCTTCGATGTGCAACACAATTTCTATGTTTTTGCTATAGAGCTACAACAAAACAGTCTCAAAAGAAGATATATGAGCAGCCAACAGACACATGAAAAAGTGCTGAGCCTCATTTATCATCAGAGAAATGCAAATCAAAACCACCTTGAGATACTACCTAACCCCTCTAAGAATGGCCATCATTAATTAAACAAACAATAACAGATGCTGGCGAGAATGTGGAGAAAAAGGAACGCTTCTACACTGCTGGTGGGAATGCAAACTAGTACAACCTCTCTGGAAGACAATGTGGTGATTTCTGAAAGAACTAGAAATTGACCTTCCATATGGCCCAGCAATTCCCCTATTGGGAATACACCCAGAGGAACTCAAATTATTCTACAAAACTTGTAGAATTTTATGCAGTAAAATGCAAACCTTATATGCCCAGCTGAATAAAGGAGTCTACCCTTCAACATTAAAATTGTAATATGGTGTGTGAACTCTCTTCATCTTGACTAGCCTTTCTTGCTTTTGAAATGTTGCTTGTGGTGTGGCTCCCCTTCCAATTCAGCATTTTCTCCCTTACTGCCTCTTTGCCTGTTTTTATTCATAAATGAACTTCTGTCCTTGAGTTCCATTTGTCACTTTCCTGAGTTACCCATCAGGAACAGATTTAAGGACATTTTATCAGTATTTAACTTTTTGGCAAAATAGAATCTTTTGTCATAGCCATAGTTCTATAAAAACTTTTCAAAGAGGTTATTATTTCTGATTAAAACCTTATTTTTAGCAAGTAATACACAAAAATAACAAAAAGTAAACATCATCCTATCTCACGTAAAAGCGAAAACTGGGCCAGGCTCGGTGGCTCAGCCTGTAATCCCGCGCTTTGGGAAGTGAGTGAATTGCCTGAGCCTGCGGGTTTGAGATCCTCCTGGGCAACTTGGCGAGACCTCATCTCTACAATTACTCAAAAAAATTAGCCAGGAGTAGCGTGCGCCTGTAGTTCCAGCTACTTGGAAGACTGAGGCTGAAGGATTGCCGGAGCCCAGCAGGTCGAGGCTGCGGTGGCTGAATGAGACGGCTGAGTGCGGTGGCTAGACGACTGAGTGAGACTCCAACTCAAAAAAACAAAACAAAACAAAAACAAAACAAAACAAAAAGCAAAAACTATTTCCCAGCATCTTATTTTAAATACAACAGGTCAGTAGTGCTTACAAAAAGTAGGGGGTTCTCTTCCAGGAAATCCAAAAAATTATCAAAATAAGACACAGCCTGTTACTGTCACAGGTTTGTGCTAAGCAATAATGTTCTTTCTGGAAGGCACACCTTGTCAATCTGTTTACTCAAAGGTTTCATATGTGGTTCTGAAGAAAATGTCATATGACAAGAATAACTAACTTGGAAGAAATTCCCTTAACTGTAAGCAATGGCAATGAATTAATGACAGTACCTCTAGATTATAGCATTCTGGAACTTAAGAAGTCCTCTTTGGGCAATCCCCTTGGATCCCCTCCCACTATGGGAGCTTTTCTGTCCTCTCAATAAATTCTGCTTTCAAAAAAAAAAAAAAATACCAAGGTGCTCGGATTGCAGGCTTGAGTTACTACGCCCCGCCTCAGAGACTCTTTAGTTCATTATATTACCAATGACTAATTTTCTCCTATGTTCATCAGCCCATATGTAAATCTGTAAAAGGGTTGTACAAAATGTGGGTGGGGCTGGTCATACTTCTAATTGGGAGTGCATATTCAAAAGCAAAGGCACATTTCCTGGAAATTGAACTTACATTAACTAAGAAAAAAAGCAATCACCTTACATATAACCATAGGTTAAGCATGGTAGTATAGCGGGTTCTAAGTTAAAAGTCTTGAAGAGGTTTGTTGAACATAGGCTTGAGTTTCACTGTTTCTTCATGAGGACAATTCACACGACGATGACGATAATGATAATCAGAATGCTAATCCCTATTGTCCACGTCTTGCAATTCTTTCACCAGTATTTTCTCTTCAACTTGGCAGCACTTGTTTCAAACTGGGAAGCTCCTGCTTGCAGCGCATTTGCATGGTCGTCCAACTCAGAGAGCTTCTGGTCTTTGCTAATGCTTTCTCCACATTAACTCTTATTATGTTCACCACCTCATCTACTTAATTTTGTGTCTGCCAAAGTCTTCAATTATTGCCAGCAGCAGCAGTACAGTTTGTAGGTGCACCTGTAGCAACAGCAGGTAAGGTTCTGCAGAACTTCGCAGAGGGAACTGGAGGCAGGGAAGATCACATTTCTTTATTAAATTGATTATAAACACCTAACTCAAATACTTAACCAATTTTAATAAGCTAAATAAAATATTTTACATGTGTTTGTTTTGTACGTGTATGAGGACCTTTGTAAAACTACTTGAAAATTACACTTTATCCCACTTTCCATGGTATTCCAGAACTCAGAGACTCTGTTGTTTTGGAGTTGTAGTCTCACTGTCACCCAGGCTGGAGTGCAGTGGCATGCTCATGGCTATACCATTGACCTGCTGGGCTCCGGTGATCCTTCCACCTCAGCCTTCCATGTAGCTGGAACTACAGGTGCATGCTGACACACCTGCTACTTTTTTATGTTTATTAAGAGATGAGGTCTTGCCAAGTTGCCCAGGCTGGTCTCAAACTCATGGGCTCCAGCAGTCCCCTCACCTTGGACTCCCAAAGTGCTGGGATTACAGGCTTGAGTCACTACGCTCAGCCTCAGAGACTCTTTAGTTCATTATATTAACAATGACTAATTTCTCCTCATATCAACACTGCTTTAAGTATTGATTCCATTCTTAAGATCTTCACAGTGTGGTTGAGAGTTTATAATGCCATGCAGCGGGATCTTTAATGGAATTTGTTGAAACAATCTGGGAGGAAAATAATTAGAACACATGATTCTGACTGGAATGTTGAGTCCCAAAAAGCTGCAAAGGAGAAGCAGTATTGGGTCTAAGCTTTTCTAGTTGAGAAGGATCCAATCAATAATAAAAAGGAGGGAAGTGGGCAATAGAGAAGAAGACATTTTTAGGGTGGGGGAAGGGAACAGCATAAAAAGAATGCATGCAAGCATTAACCAATAATTCAGTATTGCTGGAATAGAGAGTGAGTAGAGTAGGGAGTGGCTGTAATGAGGCTATAAACAAAACCTAGGTACAGATTCTGAAACTTACTTTATTCCTTGCTAAAGAATCTTGCTTATCATTTTGGCAATAGGAATCTATAGAAAGTTTTAAAGCATCTTCATTTATGCTATTATCTGCATTTTAGAACATTTACTCGTTGCAGAGTGGCGAATTAATTGAGGAAAAAAGGGATCATATTTATGAAGAGCAAAAATATGTTTCTTGACTGCATCTAAGACAGAATTAAGGACCACATCAGAAACACTGCAATAGAGGTGGAGTAATTTTTATATTCATCAGGGAAATAGATTCCACAGGAATTGATGAGGTGTGAGTCAGAAAGAAGAGTTAATGAAGCTTTCTAGATTTATTGCTTGGGTTACAAACTGGGTGGATGATCTGGAGTGGCAGTTACTCAGAGAGGGAAGACAGAATTAGGAACAACCTAGTCTAGGAAGTGAGTTAAAACATTATATATGAAATGAAATACAGCTAGGTTCTATGGCTACTGAAAATATGTGTCCTGTTTCAAAGATATCATTACCTAAAGGAAATCAGTTTAATTTAACATAAAGACAGCAGTGAGCTAAGCATATGCTTTAATTCTTCATCCTGCTTTGTTTTATGTTGTCGGCTAATGACTTTATAGAGATTCACACAGAGCCTGATGGATAGTGAAACTTCATTCAACAAATGAGAATGTAAGAGGTGAAAATCCCTTACTCTCCTAGGAATAATTAAGTTTTTAATGCTACTTCTTGTTTAGACAAAATTGTACCAGTGTTTGCACAATTCTTGCTTTGTATAGTAATTCATTCTCTATCTTATTTATACTCCATCAACCATGAAGTAACCCATGTTAAAATTGGCATGCATTCTTCCATTATACCCTTGATAATCCAAAAATTATATTCTAAAAACTTTGTATGTTTATACAAAATATACATGTTTATAAAATTACATTATTTTGCTCCAAATATAGGATCATTTATGCATGTGAATTTCTTGTTTGCTTTGATAATTATGGACATCATTGTAGTCATTATGTATTATATTATAAAGTACTGCAATTTAGTCAACTTTTCCTTTTCATCTTTTCCAACTTTCATTCTTTCACCAATGCAAACATTTAACAAATATTTTTGAGAATCTGTCGAGTGCCATCACTATTCTAGCTACTGAGGATGAAGAGATCCCTCCACTAATATAGCATAGGAAAATACAGAGGAGCATTGGAGTTTATCTCTGATGCTCATTTCAAATAATAATCTGTAAGATTAGCATCTGTTGGATGGTGGGAACTACCTAAATAGAACTGTTGAATATATTTTTAAAATTCGTGCTCTATAAAGGATACCTGAAGGAACAAGTAAAGTGGCCATATACATGTATGTAGGGTTTCACCTCAGACTTCGTGATAGTAAGAAGGATCACTACACTCACAGAAAACTGAAGAGAGATGACCAGAGCAAGTGCAAATCTGGCAAAAGTCTGCAGAAGAGTAGATAACAAGTGAACAGAAAATGAAATCCAAACTTTTAATTTTCTGTTAATCTATGTATCATTATGCAGTTCCCAGCACTTGCAATGCCAATCTCTACTACTAATATTCACTGCTAGCAAAACTTTAAATATAGATAGTTTTGATTACTAAATAAAAGTTTAGAAAAAAATAAGGGAGGGTCAGTTGATACCAAGAAGACTCAAAGGCTTTTATGCTTTCAGCAAGACATTTCTCCGTTTGCTTTAGCAGGAGAACATAAAAGTTCACAGATAACCCACACAAATTTGGTAAATCCCATGTATTTATCTCCTTACAATGTCATATCCAGGTGTCCAGATTGTTATCAATAAACTTTGAGTTGGAATTGACATAAAATATTTGAGCTTATATTTTAAGTTGAAAATTTAGCATTTTAAAAACTTCATATTTTTATTTTTTCTTGAAAAATCTAGAAATCTGGAAACCTTGAACTTAAATTTGTACATGCCAGCAATTAGCTGGAGTTGCTGCCTTTTGCAGATGTAGCCTGCATTCCTTCATATTGTCACTTTTTTATTTATAAACCATCAACTGTGAAAGCATTTGATTTTGCAAACTTGCCTCATCCATAAAGTTGAGTGGCTACACTGCTGTGAGCTGTCACTTAGCACTTGATATACTTTCCTTTCCATTCCATGTTTTTGGCCACATTTTTTTTTTCAGACTAATGGTTTCATATTTATTACTGAGCCAGTCCGATTTGCAGAGCACATAAACAAAAAATCACATCCCAATTGAACATGTCTGACTTCTTGACTGTGGAGATTTTCAGCTTGATAATAGCAAGATGATGATGACCATGATTCAACATAAACATATGTGCCACCTCATGTTCAATTCCTTATAACTTGGTTCTTCTCCAATGTCTCCTCTTGGAGTTGTACTGGATTTTACTACCAGTTTTCATCCGAATCCAATGGGGAAATGGGACGATTTTGCTTCTGTTTCTTGACCAGGAATCGCTTGATCCTGAAAGTCTTGACAGAAGACATGGCGAGCAACGGAGTCCACCACGCACACCACGATGGCAGAGAAAGGAAGAGAGTTTTTTGGCCACTTTTTACACACTCTTTTGTCAGCTAGGATGAGGATGTAGATATTTTGTTTTCAAATACGATATTGTCACACAAGACTTAGAAGGAAGCACAGGAGAGGATATAGTAGTATCCATATGCAAAAATGCAGAAATGTAAACTTTTTCCCCCAAAATTTATTCTAGAGGTATTATTTACAGACAACCAAGTGCCCAAATTTTCTTTCTTTTTCTTTTTTTTCTTTTTTTGAGTTGGAGTCTCACTCCGTCACAGCTATCCCTCCGCCTCAGCCTTCTAAGTAACCGGAACTACAGGCGTGCACTACCACGCACGGCTAATTTTTGATTTATTGTAGAGATGAGGTCTCGCCAAGTTGCCTGGGTGGGTCTCGAACCTGCGGGCTCAGGCAATTCATTTGCCTTGGCCTCCCAAAGTGCTGGGATTACAGGCAGAGTCACTGAGCCCGGCCCCAGATTTTCAATGCTATAAAATGATGAATTTTGACAAATGAATGTATTCATTTAACACTGAAACCTCTATTAAAATATGGACTGCCTCAACATCAAGAGTAATTGTATAATGGACACTTGTATATCTAACCCTGAATTATACCCCACATATTTAAAATAAAAAAAATTAAAACAAAAAAATAAATAGAATATAGAGCATTCCATTACTACAGAAGACTCCCTGTGGTTTTTCCCAGTCATTTCACACCTACTGTATTTCTTAATTCCCCATAGAAAACATGTCTCTTTTTTTTTAAACCTTGTCTATGCTTTCTCTGCTCTAGAAACTTCACATAAACGAAATGATACATACATCAGTCTTTTGTGTCTTTCATCCTGAATATTTAAAAATTTATCTATCTCATTGTGTGTACTCATCCTTAGATCTTCTTTGCTGAGAATAATAATATTGTGTAATTATAGCACAAATTTCTTATGGTTGTCTCAATTGCTGTGAAATGCCCAAAACACTTTTCACAGACTTCTCACAGCCTGATGAACAATTGAAAACTATCCGTTTAGTTTATAAATGAAACAAAGGAAGATGGACATGCTTATTTCTTGAATAGTCTGCATAGATTTCTTGCTGGATTGTTAGGGAAATCACTTGACACCATAATGGAATAGGTGAACACTATAATGGAATAGGAGACTTTCTGCTGACCAAAAGCCAGAGTGAACAATTTGGACCACAATTCTATTCCTTCCATGTAATCATCCTATACTTCTCTCTGCTGTGCTTTGGTTATGGTTTGTCTCCACGGAATCTCATTTGAAATTTATTCGCCAGTATGGCAGTGTTAGGAGTTGAGGATACAAGGGAGATATTTGTGTCATGTGGGTGAATCTTAATGAGTAGGTTAATGTCTATCCAAAGGGTGAGTGAGTTCTCACTCCATTAGATTTTTCCATGAGAGCTGGTTGTCTGAAAGAGCCTGGCACCTGCCATTTATTTCTTTCCTCCTCTCTTGCCATGTGATCTTTGCACAAGCCAGCTGTTTTACACCTTCTTCCATGAGTGGAAACAGCCTGAGGTCCTCACCAGATACACATATCAAATCTTGAACTTTCCAGCAATCAGAATCTGAGCTAAACTTTTTAAAAATTAATAAGTTCCTCAGTCATTGGTATTGTTTTGTAGCAACACAGAACAGACGAAGACATGCCCTCTTCTAAAACTACATAATCCTAGGAGATGCAATTTTAAGAGGCCAAGACCCAGAGAGAAATGATTTATTTTCTGCAGCTATTCATTTGGATTTCTTTTCTTGCTTCCTTAAAAAAACAAAACAAAACAAAACCTTAGGCTGGGCTCGGTGGCTCAGGCTGTAATCCCAGCACTTTGGGAGGCTGAGGTAGATTGTCTGAGCCCATGGGTTCTAGATCAGTCCCAGGCAACTTGGCCAGACCTTGTCTCTGCAATAAATTAAAAATTCCGGGCGTGGTAGTGCGCACCTGTAGTTCTGGCTACTTGGAAGGCTGAGACAGAAGGATTGCAGGAGCCCTGCAAGTCGATGCTGGGGTGGCTGTGAGTGTGCCACTGTATTCCAGCCTGGGCAACAGAGTGAGACTCCAACTAAAAAACAAAAACAAAAACAAAAAAAGTTAAAAATGTATAATAAACTTCCTTGTAAACATTTGAGAATCCTTTGTGGGGGAGGGGGCAGGATTGGCAGTAGTGGGAATCTGCTGGTGGAGGTGAGCACACTTCATCAACAAGGGTACCTGTATAATGAACGTTTGTATACCTAACCCTGAATTGTACCCCACATCTTTAAAATAAAATAATATTAATAATTTTAAAAGAAAATGTATTCTGAATTAGAATACTTTATTAAAATTTGGGGGTGTTGAATTATTTTTTTCATTGACCAGGTTTATAAAGTAATAGTTTATAAAATTTATGTCTGTGAGAGCAAAAAGATAACATTTACTTTCAGTTACAATAAAATTTATATTTATTATCCCGTTTTCCTGATTAAAAACTCTGTGTTTATTTATATGGACATAAAATAAGTTAATTAAATGTAAAATCATTTTATGAGACCTCTCTCAAGCACCTTGTATTTTAATTTTAACTTTTTTGTTGAAGCGGTTTCTTAATGATTTTTTTTTTTTTTGAGTTGGAGTCTCACTGTGTCGCCCAGACTGGAGTGCAGTGACATGCTCCCAAACTGGAGGGCAGTGACACGCTTCCGGCCACCGTATTAATTATTTTTAGTCAGACAAATTGGACATGACACTGCTCCAAGAGATAGTTTCCTAACTTAACAAAAATATAAGTTATTTTGTGTCTACTTTGATTATCATTGCTAGCTACTTTGAAAATACTATCTTATTTAATCATTATAACAATGTTATTGCTAATAATAATAGCAGATTTTTTGTGGATACAAGCCAACTTGCAGGAATGCTTTTGTATTATCATATTTTTGCTAACAAAAAACTAAGATTCTGAAACCCAAGGTTCTAGTTACTTGATCAGATTTAAGCTGTTATTCTGAAAACTTTAGTCTACATGATCAAGAAACTATAAAAAAGCAGGAGACCGAGACATAAAGAGGATATATGTATCAGCAAAACAATTCTATACTCTTTAAACATACAGAATCTGGAAAAGGTTTTAGAGGAAGAAAAAACAATAACATATTTTCATCATTAGTTATAAGTTATACCCCTTACTCCACTCCTATTAACAGGTTTATTTTTTAATCTTCTAAGTAAATCTATAGCTTATGGTGTACACTGAGCAAAGCACTGTCTCTCTCTAGAGAATCACCTCAGACTTTGTTGAAGGCTCTTTGGCAAGTTCTAGGTGCAACTGTGAGAATTTGGCTGAAAGTGTAGACTGTGGGTTTAACAGTACCGTATCGTTTGTGAATGAATGTTATTTTTATGATGAGATTTTAAGTTGTTGTTTCCTTAAATTCAGAGGCAGAATGTCCTCTGAGCCACCACAAATTTCAGTTAAAATCTGCTAACTTCCACCATCATCCCTAGCATGGTGGGTGGCTGTCCCTCTTTATGCACCATGTGCCCGCATAAATGTTAGTCCAAGAATCTACGAGTACTGTCTTCTTATTTTGAGTCTATGTAAATGTACTGTCCACCTTGAGGAAAATGAAATGATGATGTGCCTTTGTGGGAAAGCAGTGAATCACTATCATCACCATCTATATCATTTGTCATGCTTTCATTATTACCATCATTATCACTATGGTCATCGTCATTATCAGCAACTACCTCTCTAATGAAATGATATTTCATTTTAAGTAATGTGACATGATTTTACCCACTACCTCATTTAATCCTAATTACTCCATTAATTAGTAGTTTTCACAGTATCTATTTATATTAAGGCACTGAGATATAGAGAAATTTAGTAACTGAGTTAAGGTCACATAGATAGTAAACAGACCCTTTTGTTTAAAATGTGAAATCCAATTCACATATCTACAAAGTCTGTACTATTTCCTCTGCACCTTCTTCCAAATCAAGTTGAATAAACATTTCCCATTTTTATTGTCTTTCAAGGTCTGATTACCTTTTAGTAACTTCCTAAACTACGCTATTGCTTTTGAACTAGTAACACCTTTTGACTAACATTGGAAGAAGGATGTTAGAAGGCATAGTTCATTGAAAATATTTTTCTTATATTAAGACCGCCTTAAGGACATCCCAGAGGAATTATAACTAGATTGCCTGTCTTTTTACTTGTTATTAAATATGTAAATAATAGCCGGGCTCGGTGGCTCAGCCTGTAATCCCGCGCCTTTGGGAGGCTGAGGTGAGTGGATTGCCTGAGCCCGCGGGTTCGAGACCCGCCTGGGCAGCGAGACCTCATCTCTACAATAAATCAAAAAATCAGCCGGGCATGGTAGCGCATGCCTGTAATTCCGGCTACTTGGAAGGCGGAGGTGGAAGGATCGCCGGAGCCCAGCAGGTTGAGGCTGCGGTGGCCGGGAGCGGCCACTGCACTCCAGTCTGGGCGACAGAGTGAGACTCCAACTCAAAAAAAAAAAAAAAAAAAAAAAAAAAAAAAAAATGTAAATAATATAGATCTTAAAAATATTTTGGAAGGTTGTTAGAAATCTCTCTTTGCAAACGTTACATTTAAGAAACACATATTAGTGGAAATCATGTGCATCTGTTCTTTACTTATTGAATAATAACATATCTTGTTTTGCTAGGGAAATACATACTTTTATACATGTTTTAACTTGTAGAAGATATATTCTTTGTAGACTTTCACTTTTTTTAGTCATTGACTATGGAGCTTTTTCAGATTTTTAAAAATGAGCTTGTTGGTTTTTTTAAAAATTAGTTTTAGCTAAATTGCAGCTTAACTTGAAAAAGAAGCCAATTATGCAGCCAAGTTTTTTGTAAATCTATCAAAACATGAAGTGTTATTTCTAAAGGAAATAACTACTTCAGGAAACTACTGTTTATAATCCTGGGAAAATCATCAAGAGTTGAATATGGGGGAAGCAGCACTTAGCAGTTAGCTCTTTGTAACTATTGAAAGGTCACTTAATCTGTCTGAGATTTGTATTTCTCATACAAATACCAAAATATGACTCCAAAGTTTCTTTCTTTCCTTTTCTTACTTTTTTTTTGTTTGTTTGTTTGAGTTGTAGTCTCACTCTTGTCACCCAGGTTGGAGTACAATGGCACGCTCACAGTCACCCCAGCGTCAATCTGCTGAACTCCGGCAATCCTTTGCCTCTGCCTTCCAAGTAGTTGCAACTACAGGCATGCGCTACCATGCCCAGCTAATTTCTGATTTTTTAAATTGTAGAGATGAGGTCTCGCCAAGTTGCCCTGGCTGGTCTCAAATCTGCGGGCTCAGGAAATCCACTGGCCTCAGCCTCCCAAAGTGCTGGGATTACAGACTGAGCCACCAAGCCCGACCTAATCCAAAGTTTCTAAGGTCTCTGTCAACTGAATGATATACAGGATGGGTAGAGTTAAGCATTTATCCACTAATAAAGATAATTTATTTTCTGCATATTTTAAGTTGTCTTTAAGACTACGAAAGACAATGAAATAATTCTAATAGTATTCTTTCAAATAAATAAAATATAGTTTGTTCAAATTCTTCATTGTTGTATTATCTATGATGAAATTAATTTACTTTAAAAAGTGTATTTATTCTTGCGTGTTTAAACTTCAGTCACCTTCAAAAGTACTTTCCATTTGATATAACACATCTATTGAGATGCTATTTCCACTGCTCAAAATAGTAACAAAATGGTCAGTTTTGATCCATTTTAGTGCTTCTGCCATTTTTTGTTTCACTTCTTCCACATCAGCAAATATTTCCCTTTGAGGGTGTTTTCATGGGAGAAAAAAACAACAAAAATCACTTGGCAAGTGCAGGTGAATAGGGAGGGTAGGGTACAAGTTTCATGCCTTTTTTTGGTCAAAAACTGCTGAACGTTCAGTGCAGTGTGGGTAAGTGTGTTTGTAAATCACCCATCATGAAATGGGCAAACACCTAGAAAGGATAAAAAAAAAAATTACTGAGGTCAAATGCAGCTCCTCACAACATTGCTAGCTGCTACACAGATGCCAATGGGTTCCTAGAACACTTACCTAGTGGGGGAAGCCTGCATTACAATGGGCTTACCCTTCTATAAGATAAGTGCAGGGTTATTTGTGTTCCCCCTCATATATTATATATATTTATGTTTCCATATTTTACATAGCTAGGAACACTGAAGGGACTATAATTGCCTAAACAGCAGTGGCTTTATCGGTTAAAATCAATTAAGCCACAGAGATTGCCTACTTTCTAGAAACTGATATGGATTTTTTTCATTCTTAAATAGCCCTGAATGATAGATTTTTAAAAAATTTTTTTAACTGAAGAAATTGACTCAAAGAGGTTAAGTAACTGAACTAAAGACATACAGCTGGTAAATGGCAGCTGACATTTTGGCAGACCCAAGTCTGTTGCTCCGTATCACTGTATAGCTTCTCATTAAAGAAAAAAAGATCTCAGTGAAAGATGATATAACCACTTAACATCTGAAACCCAAAAGCTGAATTTACTGCTTATGTAAGTAAGATAAAGTTACGCTGTTGAAATAGTTTTATCTAGTAAAGCAGAATGCTAATATAATATAAAACTTTGGGGAAGGGTTGATTTGAGGATTGTTTTGGGAATAGAGACAAAAGTGCAGGAATACCAGTTGAAGAAATAGCTTTTGTATTGGTTACAGAAGTTAAAGTAGGTTGACATCAGCCTCAGAAGAATGATCACTGAAGGGAACCGACAGTCTGTTGACTGACTTCCAAAGTATCAGGCTGTGTTTACTGAAGCTATTTGTTATTATACAGTCAGAGTTTAAAAGTTTTGATCTTTACATGTATCATAGATATAGCACCACAATGGATAGATGAGACAGATGTAAAACTATATGTGTACTTGCTACCATATGCATTGACAGTTCCATGAACACTTATCATTCTACTGGTTTATTGGAAAAACCCTCATGGGTCAACACAAAGCTACAGTTATGGCTAAGATTTATTATAGTAGTGGATATAGTGCTCTAATAGGAGTGGAAAAAATACATAGGTGAAGGCTAGAGAAATTGACCAGTCTTTCTTGTCTTCTCTCTGGAGAATCACACAGACACATTTTTCTCTTTAGCTGTGAGCTTCAGGGATGTATATAAAACATTACAGTCCAGGAAAACCTACTTAAGTCTTAGAGTCTAACCTTCTTAATGGAAACCAACTACCACATACCCATCATAAACCTTTAGGTTCACATTAAACAAATTGATGATTCGGTTCATCTTTACTTACTGCTTCAGGTATACAGAACAACATCAAAAAAGAATTTGTGAAAATCTTCCAGTGGTTTAGTTCTCAGAATCTTACCAAGAGTCATCACAATGGCTACAGAGATAAGTAAATCACCAAGTGAAACAGACCTGCCACATTCATCACCATAGCAAAGTGTTTAGCATGTAATGGTGATTAAGTAAAAGATAACCTTAAATAATAAGAATTATATTCAATATCTTACCCGATTTTCACAACTAACTTGAGATTAGGCGTAGCATGTGTTATCACTTTCATTTATGGATAGGAGAAACTGAAGGTCAAAAAAATCCAGATAATTATTTTTTTTACAGGTCACCACTTTGGTAGGCTTTATATACTTACAAATTTTTTCTCCTCAGTAAATACTTCAAATCTGGGAATGGTAATAATGCTAAATAAGTAAATACTGGGAACGGAAAGAAATACTTTAAACCTGGGAATCAAAATAAATACCATATTTAAAAAAACTAAATAAAGGAGGTCAAAGGAACTGAATATTATCAGGCAAATCTCCAAGTATCTGTGTTTGAAGGCCACCAGTTGCTAATTGTGAGAGATATGTGGATAATCTCTAGTGTCTCATCTCAAGAAAGCATAGGTAGGCACTGGGAATTCCCACAGCGTTACTGGGAGTAGTTCTCTAATGCAGAAGGTCTTAACTCAGGACTCATAAATCTCCCATGATGTTATATGGATTTGGTGAAAGATGCCATATTTTGTTAGTTTCATACAGAAATGGTCTGGAACATTCAAAAAACTAAGAGCAATTGCTTTAAGATATGAGCTTGATTTTAGTTTTTATGAAATATTTAACTATGTAGCAAATTTTGGTGAGAAACCCTGTTATACTCTTCGGTATCAAACAAATGTATGGGGGAATATTATAACTGAAAAGATACATTTACATTACCTGAACTAATCAATGATGTGAAAGAAGATAGAACTAGGAACTTGAAATCCTGGCAAGTTTTTCTGAATAAGTATAATGGCTTACTTTTAAAAATCAAATCATAATTCATTTAAAGAACACTGAACAGATAGAAAAGATAGTTTACTCCTAAATTTTTTTGTCTAATAATTTAATATAGTCTATTGAGATCATGGGATGTTGGATGCTTCAGTCAAGTAGATTCTTTATAGGTAAACTGTGCATGTTTTAATTTGGACCCTTAAGGTACTGTGCCAAAAATAAAATAACCCTAGCTTTTCTATATTGATCATTTGTAGTTTTGTGCTTTTTTATTATGTTTAAAACTGTCATATTTTTTCTCCTCAAAAAATTTGATTTTTAAAAGTTTTCACATTTTAAAAATGTCTAAGGAATTTTTTCTCCAGAGATAAAAGTTTGTGACATTAAACCACAGTATCTTGAAAGGATTTCCAATAAAGAACTTTATCATATAGGAAATATTTTTCAGGCATATATCATTAATATAATGTGAAACAAACTTAAAATCTGTATCAGTCATATATTTTAGCTTTTGCTGAGTTCTTAACAAGATCCTGCATATAATTCTAGGTGACTGCTACACATTATTTGTAATTCATGCCTAACGTACTAAGGTAAGTGTTATTTTAATTCCACAGATAAGGAAATTACATTTAAACAGCTTCCCTAAAATAGGTAGATTTTAGATTACAGCTGGGATTTTAATCCAAGTGTTGACTATTCTCTTACCTCATATTGCTTTTTTCCTTACAGTATTACTTACATGAAGAAGTCTGACATTTCTACTCTGTGGAGATCCTGATGTTGGAAAGTAAAATTTACAGAGAAAAAAATGTAAAATTTACAAAGAAGGGAACATTTTCTCTTGGAGATCAATTAGACTTTTCAAATGCAGATTAAATAAATTTATCAAAATAATTTAATATTGGTAACAAATCATGATAATAGGGAAAGGCCTTAAAAAAACAATTTATAGGCACTATCATCACCTTAGTGAGTATAGAAATTTGCATGAAAATAGTATTTAAAATAGATTTTCTTAGTTCATAACATTAACACTTCTTACAAGTTAGGGTCTACTGAGCGAGAAAAAACTGTTTAATCCAGGAGACATGAACTAGGGCCTTATACATAATTGGCTGCATGCTTTTACAATGTCAATACAATTCTCTAAGCAACCTGGAAACTAAATAAAGGAAAAACATGTATGTTATTATTAGCTTAATGAAACAATTTACTTAAAATAATTACACTAAAACTGAGCAAAGATAAAAATCTATAATTGAACATAAACTTGATCCAGGCAGAGGTCATTTCATTTTCCCTCAACGAATGTTTATTAAAATCTTACCAAATGTCTGGGCCAGTTTCTGAAGACATCGTTGTGAGCAAAAGAGGAGAAGCTGCCCATGCTCTTCTGGAACATATCTTCCAGATGGGAGGCCATCAGATGAACACCAGTGATTTATTTGTTGTTAACAAATGGAAAGGGATATATTGCTTGTATTGAGTTTCTCTTAAGGAAGGATATAGGAGGCCACTGAACTGATATTGGGCAGATCAGAGAAGACTTTCTAGTGGAGTAGTATCAAAACTGAGAGAAGGTGAGTAATAGTCAGCAAAGCATCAGGGACTAGAGTGTGTGGGAAGAAAACTTCCAGGTAAAAAAGGAACTTCCAGGTAGGAGGAATCGTGTGGATAAAATAGGAAAGAAAAAGAGGAGGGAAAAAAAGAAAAAAGCTTGTCATAGTGATGAGCAAAAAAAGTTTGGACTTTGGGTGGTCATAAGGCTTTGGTCAGCCCTGTGCATTCTTATCTGAAAGCCACATTACATGCACAAAATTATAAAATATAAAAATATAAATATAAAAATATTCAGCCATTATACAATAATACATATATATCAAGTTGTCCCTTTTATATTTGTTTTTCTTTATTGTGAAACTAATCATGACAAGTAACATCTCCTTGGGGATGTGATATATCACTCATGAGTGCAAGTTCCAGGCAAAATGGCTGCAATGCACTGAGTTCTTTCGCCTGTGTAAGTGTTCAGTCTTCATGTATGTGACCAATAAACAGCTTATCTGTCTTGGTGGCTCAAAAACAAATAGTGCTTCCCCCCCCCAAATCTATCATGTAAGTGCCAAGTGATTGATTTCATGCCTCTAGCCATTTTGTAACATCTTAAATTAGCACAGGAACAAACTGCATGAAAATAAAAATTTCTTTGCAGCTAAGGTTTCCAAAAATCAGTATTAAACCGAAACTATGTTCATCAAACTGCATTGATCCTTTAGCAGCATCCCCAAGGCCCACATTACATGCAGTTTGCACTGATTCCTATTCATGTCAACCCATTCCATAAGACATATCTTCTCACACTTACACATTTGCATTTTGTAGTAGGGATTTACTATTCATTTGAAATTGTTTTATTCTTTTTTATACTTTGGCTTTTTTTTATAGGACCTTTTTGACAAATGAACTATCTTCTCATCTTTGCAAAATACCTTCAAAATCATGTATGAATCCTTTTTCTTTCTGAAACACAAGTATCTTTCTAACAAAGGGTGGAATGCAGGTTCATAGGGACTGTGAGTTTCCTCAATGCTGATGCAATCATGTACTGCTTTGTACTTTTCTGTAGCAAGAGGAGGAGAGACTAGAATAGAGAGTATGAGAAATGGCAGACATTCGTTATTCTTTACTTGGACTTAATGAGTTGGTGCCCAAGAAAGAAGAGTATTCTGAGAAAAAGACCTTGTCCAGATTTTTCTGTGCTTGTTTCTTGAAGTTCCATCGTGTTGAGTTGATGTCTTTCACATAACTTTTACATATTTATAATTTTTATGCTTTATCTGCTTTACTGGAACATTTTTTCCTTGTAAGCAGAGACTGCATCTTTCTCCATTATTTATAGTACAATGTTTGACACAAAGTGACTTACAATATGTGCTTTTGGATTGAATAGTTGTTGCATGCTCTCTGCTAGATAGACTCAGATTTCAAATCCCAGCTTAGCCTTCTATGCCGTATGTGGCAAAAAGATTTCCTAATTTTTCTGACCCTCAATTTCAGTTTTAAAAATACTAAAATGAAGATAACCTGCTTTACAGCATTTTTGTGTTCATTAGAAATATTTGCATTGTGTTTAGCATTTTACAACTGTATTTCACACACATGGCAAGCATCTCATAATTTTTTATTGAATAAACAAAAGAAGGCAGAGCATCTATTGCCTCTTAAAAGAGTCTCAGATTTAAGAACTGTTAGTATTTCCGAGTATTAATAATGTAGTAGTCCCCCTTTAGCCTTGAGAAATATGTTCCAAGATCTCCAGTGGATGCCTAAAACCACAGATAGTATCAAACTTTTTCTATGTTTTTCTTCAATCTCATAGCTGAGATGTCTACTGAGTGATTAAGGAGCAGGGAGCATCTGTAGATGCATGGATACACTGGACAAAGGGTGGATTTACATCCTGCCCGGTGCAAGATTTTTATTTTATTATTTTATTTTATTTTAATTTTCTTTTTTGTAGAGACAGGGTCTTGCTATATTGACCAATCTGACCTCTAACTCCTAACCTCAAGCAGTTTTTCTTTCTTTTTTTTTCTTTCTTCTTTTTGAGTTGAAGTCTTACTCTGTCTGTTGCCCAGGCTGGAGTGCAGTGGCATGCTCACGCTGGGCTCCAGAAATCCTTTCATCTCAGCCTTCCAAGTAGCTGGAACAACAGGCACATGCTACCACACCTGACTAATTTTAGATTTATTGTAGAGATGAGGTCTCACCAGGTTGCCCAGGATGGTCTCGAACCTGTGGGCTCAGGCAATCCACTTGCCTCAGCTTCCCAAAGTGCTGGGATTACGGGCTGAGCCATCAAGTTCAGCCTCAAGCCATCTTTCTATCTTGTCTTCCTAAAGTGCTGGGATGACAGATGTGAGCCACCATGCCTGACCATTGTATAAAATTTAATTGTGCTGCTCAAAGCAGCATGCAGTTAAAACTTATTGGTTATTTTTGGAATTTCCCATTTAATAGAGCATTTATTTTATTTATTATGATTTTCACATCACGGGTGACAGCAGAGCTGTTCCAATGACAAGCAAAGGATATGTCACGACCTTGACCTAAAGGTAAAATTTTCATTCATTGGTCATTTTCTAAGTCTAGCCCTCTGAATGTTCACTAGTTGTCTTTTCAGTGTTAAGATAGTTGAATGAAACCTTCTCACAAAGATTCTGCCTTTAAATTATAAACTAAGAAGTAGAGCCAAAGGGTAGATTAAAGATACCTTCAAAAAGAAGTATGCTGTACAAGAAGGTGATTTCAAAGAAATTGTGACATGCTTGGAACTAAAGCCTCATGAACTAAAACATTACCACTTAGAATATGTCCTGATTGTGTTCTTGGCTTCAGGCTTTGTTAATGTTGCTCTATTTCAGTATGGAGGTAAAGGCATGGCCTCCCCCAGACATCTGAGCGTTAACCACAAATAAGTTATACGGATAAGATACACTTCAGATCTCCCAATTCATCTTTCAACCAGAGAATAAGTGTGTATAAAAAGCAGATCCTTTTTTTCCTCTGTGCAAGTAAAAAAACAAACAAAAAACTTCAACCTAAGTCTCATATTTTATGGAAAACTTTTTTCGAAATGAAGTACTTACCTAAAAGTAAACATGAAAGTATAAAATCTCGGAAAAAAAAAAAAAAGAAAATCTTTAGGATCTATGAATTGGTAAATGCTTCTCAACCAAAGCCCAGTTTATATCAAAGCCCGATTCACAAAAAAAAAAAATTGACAAATTTGACTTCATCAAAATTTTAAAAAAAGCAAACTCAGCCTTGAGAAAGACCCTGTTAAGAACTTTAAAATACTAGCTACACACTGGGAAAAAATATTTGAAAATCACATATTTGGGTAAAGACTGAAACCTAGAATAAAAACAGACAAGCAAAACAAAACAAAAAAAACTCTCAAAACTCAAAAGCAAAAACTTTTAAAACTCATTTGAAAATTGGCAAAACATATAAACAGACATTTCACCCAGGAGAACATATAGTTGGAAAATAAGCACATTAAAAACATAGTTGACATAATTTGCTGTTACAGAAGTACAAAATTAAAACAAAATGGGATATTACTACATACCTATAACAATGCCTAAAATAAAACCTTTGTGACAATATCAAATGCTGATAAGGATGCCAAAAACAATTACTCACACATTGCTATGAGGAATGTAAAATGGTATAGCCATTCTTGAAAAAAGTTTGCTATTTTCTAAAAAAAAAATCTAAACATGTTACTACTGTATGACCCAGCAATTGCAAACCTGGACATTTATTCCAGGGAAATAAAAATGTATGTTCACCCCAAATCCTGTACAGGAATGTTCATAGTAGTATTATCTGTTGTGGTCCCCAAAGTGGACTCAACCCAGAAATCCTTCAATGGATTAATGACTAGATAAACCTGGTACATTCATGCTATAGAATAAGACTCAATAACAAAAAGAAACAAACTATGATATGGACAATTATCTGGATGAATCACCAAAGATTTGTGCTAAGTGAATACGGGCAATCCAAAAGGTCACATTCTGTATGATTCCATTTATATAAATTCTTTAAATTAAATAATTTTAATACTGAAAAACAAATGATTTGTTGTCAGGATAATAGGTAATGAACTTGGGTAGAAAATGAGTATGGTTATAAAAGGTCAACTCGAGGGAGACTTGTGTGATAATTATGCCCATTATATTGTCTTTACTAATGATAATATCCTGGTTGTCATATTGTGAGATAGTTTTCTAAAATGTTACAACAGATAGATACTAAGTACAAGGTACATAGGATCTCTCTCTATATATGACTGCATGGAATATATACAATCATTTCCAAATTTTAAAAAAAGTTTAATAAATGTAAAAATTTTTTGCCCAATTGAGGCAAATTAATCTCAATTTTTACTCAAATTTAGTTATGTAGAAAATAATTGACAACCTAATATATAGTGATTATTTTTATTAGGATTATTTAAGTAAAGGCTGAGTGATCAATTCAATGATAGAGTTGAAGGAAATCATGAAAGGAGTAAAATGTTACATGACTCAGGCAAGATAATTGTAAGTTTAAGTTTTAAACTGAGAGGCCAATATCTATGTTTATTCTCAAAACTGTAAATTGCAGCTCCAGGGGAGTTGGGCCAGTTTCAATCTTGGTCTTTTAATTGACTTGGGGTACTCTTATATTAGCCAAGGTGAAAAATAAAGTGATAGAAAAATTAGTATTCTTATGCTTTAGAATATATATGCTGAATAAGGATTAAAGAAAATATAAGACGGATTGTATCATAATAAAGACTAAAAGAGTTCACCTGGCTCTGAGGCAGGGTTCTCTGTCCTTTTTTATTTGTAGCATAATTAATCACAGATGTGATTTAAGGAGCAAGGTTTTGGTTACCTGTCTTCCTATACATTACTACCACACCACATAAAACAGTAAAGTCAAAACCAAAGCAAAACTAATGTTAAACTATTTTACAATTTAAATTTCTCAAATTCTATGGCTGTATCCCAAAATAGCATAAGTTTTCAGAAGTAATGAAATGAATAGAAATATCATTGAAATTAAAACTGTTGAATATGTCTTTATAAACTAAAGACCTAGATAATAAGGTAAATCATGATTTCATGCATTTGTAATCCAGGGACACAAGTGAGGGTCTTATAACACAGGGATATTCTGTAAAATTAATTGCTATAAACATCGCAAAGTAAGGTAAGCAAAATAAGTAAGAAAAGTTAAAAGGGCACTTCAATAAAAGCACATTTAAGAGCAAGAAGCAAGAAACTTTAAGACTAATTAGGCTATAGTGAGAAAAACCATTGTCACTATTCCCTTAATCTTGGTAGTAATGAAAATAATTTAAGAATCTTGTAATTTAAATGTAATTCTATAGGATCTCACTAAACCAATTGTACTTATTTAAAAATTATTTATTTATATTCTTATTAGGTTGGATCCTCAAAACTTTAATTTTGATTATATATTTGGTACAATCAATATACCATAAGTCATAAGACATGCTCTACCTCCATTCCACCCCCAACATCCTCCCCAAGACACGCTTTTGCTGACTATGCCAAGAATACAAGGCCTTGACCAATTTTTACCTAGATAATTTTTCAGAACTGCACTTGCAGCAAGAAAACTTGAGGAATGAGATAATTCCTCTGTTCAATATAAAGAACAAGCATTCTTAACACTTATTACAAATGCAATGAGGATCCTAATTTCAGTATTTCCTAGGGTTGGTATACCTGTACATGAATAGTAATCAGCAACAAAAGGGAATGACCTATAATACACACAATCAACTATATGTGCAGCATTTATTTGGGCTCTTCTGCTTACTCCTGCAGTACTTAAGGGGAGGGTAAATGATACAAATATTATGTTTTAGTTTTCTGTTGTCCTGTGAGCAATAAAGATCTTTTGTCTCAGATTCAGGAGTTTCATGTCTTCTGACGGCATCTATGAAATAGTAATAACCTAGCTTATAACCTTGTAAGTAAGATAAAACTAAATCCTAGATTTTGAGATGTATTTTTTCCAAGATTTATGAAACTATTTGATTCCCAAAATTAAATGACTATTGAAAATGTATCTCTTCATTTGGGAATCAAATTACTTAAACAGTTAGCAAAATGGTGAGGGTTTGATCTAGGCCCCTTTGTCTCACATAAAGCCAGTAACAAAGACAACAAGTATTGTTAGGGATAAGAGGCTTTATTCCATTGAAGCCAGTCAGAGAGGCAGGAGTCAAACTTCAAATCTATCCCTCCCACTGACCAAAATTAGGGATTTATCTGATAGGGAAGAAATGTAACTATGCGAGGAAAACACATTGGTGAAGGGCAAGAAAGTTATTATAACAAATGAAGGTTCTGGAGTCTCACTGTCCAGATGCTGTAATCTAGTAAGGTTTAGTTCCTTGATACTATCTGGGAGACCTGAGGGTCAGTTTCCTTAGAAAGAAATTCAGGTAAGACATATATAAATTTCAAGCTTTAAGACAAGAAAGGTCAATTTTTATATTTATCTTCAAAACTGTAAACTCCAGTTTTATGGGTAAGTTGAGTCTGTTTTAAAATCTCATTAAGAAGAGTGTAAAGGAAAACAAGACTTTTAAACTTCAGGGAAAATAAGCAAGTGTTCTGTAATAGTTCTTCCCTTGTGTTATTCAATGGGGTTTATAGAGCACTCATATGTTAGTAGATGCATACAAAATGCACTTCTATATGCAAGTTTAAAGAAGAATAGCTTGTTTTTTTCATCCTATACTTAAAATTAAAATAATACAACAAAATGTAAGCAGGCAATATGAAAGCTAGTTTAATAAACAATGGACATCACGAGCTAAAAGAATTATTTTTCTCTTGCCATAATAAAATATTTTACGTTTTATTTCTTTTTGTTTTTACCTATACAAATGAGTGATCATTGAGGAGCTCAGCAAATGGTCTAATAATGATTCTAAAGGTCTAATGATAAATTTGATTCTTTGAGATTTCACTAATCTATATTCATTTAAATATAGTTTATTTATATTTCTATTTAGTTGAATCCTTGGACACATGCAGAAGTAATTCTCTTAAGGAATTTGTACAATCTGAAGCATGAGTATAATAGGACAACAACTATTTGCAAACTCAATAGAATATATGTTTCATGAAGGCAAAAGTTTTATTGATATTCTATAGTGATTCGTGAATAATTATTCAGTAGGGAACTAGGGAAATAAGTTTTTTGATCCTACTGACATTCCAAATTTGTCTACTTCATTCCATCTCCTCTAATAACACCTTCTTTCAGTTACTATTATCTCTCTTCAGGACTATTTTAACTGCTTCCCATGGGTTCTACTTCTACCTTAGTTCAGTGTAAGTTTGTTTTCATATAGTAACCAGAATTTTACTTTTCTACTTGAAAACAATAATTTCCCATTGTATTTATAATTAAATCTGAACTTCTTACTCTGGCCTCTGACTTCTCTCTCTTTACCTCATCATTCTACAGTCATAGTAGCATAGAGATCTTCTTTTTGTCTCTTGCTTATACTAAGTTCATACTTCACACTGAAATTCTCCTCCTGGTTTGGAAATGGTGGCCTCCCCATCATTGCCAACTCTGTTTTCAATATCCATTTTACAGAAAGAACTTCCCTGACTCACCTCTGTGTGGTAGTCCCTATTTTCTCTTTTTTTGCATTATTCTACATTATTCTCTACACATAAATTATTAGTTTATGATATTTTCCTTATTAAATATATATATGTAATTATAATATACTCCTCAGATATGATCCTTGGAATCAGATTAATGTCTCTCTTTGTTTATCACTTAATCCACAGCTTCTAGAAAGTCAATTGCACAACAATTTTTTTTTTTTTAAGTTGGAGTCTCACTGTCGCCCAGACTGGAGTGCAGTGGCCGCTCCCGGCCACTGTAGCCTCGACCTCCTGGGCTTCGGCGATCCTTCCGCCTCAGCCTTCCAAGTAGCTGGAACTACAGGCGCGTGCTGCCACGCCTGGCTAATTTTTTGATTTATTGTAGAGATGATGTCTCGCCAACTTGCCTGGGTGGGTCTCGAACTGACAGTCTCAGGCAATTCACTCACCTCGGCCTCCCAAGGCGCTGGATTACAGGCTGAGCCATCTATCCTGGCTAAATATTTTATATATATTGACTAGATGGATGAATACAAAGATAATGCTATAAATATTATCTCTGGCATTGAGAGATTAGGGCTAATTACCCATATCTCCATTTTATTACCTTTATGTCATTGGGCTAATTGTTCAGCCTCATTAAACTTCAGTTTTGTCACCAGTTATTTGTTTCAGTAGAACAAATAACAATTTCTACTCTTTAGTAGTATATGAAGAAAAAAAGTACAATCAATACTAACTACTGAGTCCACTATTTCAAAAAAGAAAATCCCTCAACAATTATAGCAGTGACTTGACTACTAGTACTCATACATTAGATTCCTCCTTTTTAACAGTTATGGCCTTTTGGAGTTTCAGAGTCAACTTCAGACATGAAAAAAACCGTCAACTGGTTGAATCTTAGAAATTATGTTAGGAAATTATGCTACAAATACCAAGGGATCTAAGCAGCATCATAGCTCAAATTTGACTAAAGACAAAATTTTCACAATATTAAACCATTAAAGTATTTTCCTGAGTCTCCTTGAAGTCTATTTTCATTGCTATGGTAGTGCAACTAACTAATAATATGGAGAGATAAGCTTCTGATTCTAAATTGTCGAGAAATTTTTCCTTATTCTGAGATAGTTAAAGATTCACATTTTTAACCAAAGCATTTTGCTTTTTAGATAACTACTTATAAAGTTATCAAGGGAGCTATGTGAGATCTGAGAATTCATCAGAATATTCTAAAGCAATTTGTCAGGACCACAAAAAAAATAAGAAAGGGGCAACATAGTTATTGAAGTGTTTAATTATTCATTCACAATTATTAATTATTAGAGGACTTGGAAGGAAACGCATAGTAGATTGTTAAAAGATTTTCTGAGACACTAGACCTCCCACTAATTAATAAAAATATTTTTTATGAGCTGGGCTCGGTGGCTCAGCCTGTAATCCCGCACTTTGGGAGGCTGAGGTGAGTGGATTGCCTGAGCCTCTGGGTTCGAGACCCGCCTGGGCAACTTGGTGAGACCTCATCTCTACAATCAATCAAAAAATCAGCTGGGCATGGTAGTGTGTGCCTGTAATTCTGGCTACTCGGAAGGCTGAGGAGGAAGGATCGCCAGAGCCCAGTGGGTCGAGGCTGCAGTGGCCAGGAGCAGCCACTACACTACAGTCTGGGTGACAGAGTGAGTTCCAACTCAAAAAAAAAAAAAAATTATGACTTAATATTATTCCAATGCTTCTATTATTAACATTATTATTTGAAGTAGTAACATGTTGAAAATGAGAAAGATTGTGAGACAGTTAAGACACCAATAGATAGTAAAAGAGTAAATTTAAGAAGTTAGGAATTATTTTGAGATTTATTTGGAATAATGTTAATAGCTACATCTCAGGGAACAAAAAGCTCAAGGGGAGAAAAATAAAATAAAATAACAACTCAGTCATTAATGTAAACACAGAGTTAGTAAATTAACTCAGCCAAAAAATCTTTACCTTTTCAGTTATAAGAATCAATAAGTTTCTGTAAATATTTAAACTAGCTTGAAATTATTTTCTGTGTTTACAACTTGAAACATCTAAGCTGATGCACTGAAGTAAGGCACTTATATGATGGAGAAGAAAGACAGAATAGCATGCAATGGGGAATAGAATATAAAATGGACTGCATTGTCTTGAAAGTGATGATTAATATTGAGTCTGTTTGTAAAGAGAAGAATAAGATAAAATGGTGGAAGTTGAAGTCAAAACAATGGCCTCATTTTATATTATTGATTAAAACTATATAATCAATCATTTTCATAAGCAAATTAAAAATTGTTTTTATCAAAAGATGAGTGAGTTGGGCCTTAGTACAACAATGAAGAAAAAGCCTGATATAGAATGATCTATTTAAATTTTTGTAATGAAATTATTCCTACCTTATGTAAAGTCTTTATTACTGGTCATTTAGAAAATGTTAATTGCAAAGTGACTCTCTCTCTCTCTCTCTCTCTCTCTCTCTCTCTCTCTCTGTTTTTTTAAAACTATTTAAAGAAATTTATTATTCTATGCCAAATACAAGTGATCAAGGCACAGTCCCAAGGGGGTCCTAAGAACATGTGCCCAAAGTGATTGGGTTACAGCTTAGTTTTTTTTTTTTAATTTTAAATATGTGGGGGTACAATTCAGGGTTAGGTATACAAATGTTCATTACGCTGGTATCCTTTTTGATGAGGTTTGCCCCTCCTCCCACAAAGTCACTTTTAAACTCACTCTCTGTTCTCTCTCTCCCACTTTCTTCCTCACCCTCATCTTTCATTTATTGTCAGAATTTATAATAATCAAACACTACTTTTATTATGCATCTTTCCTGATCAATTCACTTTCAGTGACTTCTCAATAATTACTAAGTAAATTTCAAAAAAATTAATTGATATTCAATATTTTCTAGACTCAGTGTCTACATTTATGTTTCCACCTATATTTAAAAATACCTCCTCAGAATTTTTGCCAATTTGATTTCATTTATTTTCTTGCTGGAATGCACTTCTCTGATGTTTTCATTCATCTCTATCTGTGAAAGTTTAATCTACCTTCAGAGCCTATTTCAAACACCACCATGAATTTTTTTTTCCCTAGTTGCCCTTTGTCAATTGGATTCCAAGCCTTCTTCCTTTATTCTATTGTTATATTTACAATAGCATTTGATATTACTTTATTTATGTATTCCCTTATTTTTCTTTCTAAATTATGGGCTAATTCCTTACAGAATTCATACCTTAATCATTTTAGGAATATATTGTGAATACTCAATATACATTTGATGAATGACTAAGTAAATAAATATGTGACTCTCATCTACGTATACCATCTAGATATTTTTAAATCTAGAGAAATAGTTCATGAACTGCTTTTAAAATTGCATAACAACTAGAAAGAGCTTGTAAGTGGGGAAATGGACATCCTGCCATGTGAGCTAATGCTCTGCATCCTCTTCAACACATTGTTTTCAGAGGCTGAGCGATGCACACTCTCCTGAATAAGTAAAGCCAAACCAGCCTGAAATAATATGTACTTCACTCTATTATGTAAGGTATATAGAAGGGTCAAATTAATGAGTTTGTGCAACATATAAAAACTAGTATAAAAATATACATATTTTATTAAGATAAAACATATCACCAATAATCAAGAAATAAAGGATAAAACTACCCCCATCAAATTCAAATGTTGTGCCTGATTACCCTGAAATACTATGAAAGATATCAAAGCAAACATCATTCAGGCAAAACACATTTAACAAACTTGTTTTATCTTTTCCTGATTAATTGCTGGTACTAGAGATGCAGGAATGAATATGGGATTCCCTTTTTATGTGAAAACTTAACAGATTCTTTGAAATAATGCATATACTAAACCCAAGTGATTTTATGTGTAAAAATGATACATTAAAAAATACATGTATGAGGTGGGTGCAGTAGCTCATATTTGTAATCCCAGCATTTGGGAGGCTAAGGTCAGGGGAATGCTCGAGACCAGCAGTTAAAAGCCAGTTTGGGTAATATGGAAACAGCCAGTCTCTATCAAAAACAAACACAAAATTAATCAGGTATTGTGATAAACATCTATCAACATAGGCACTTGGGACTGAGGCAGTGGGATCACTTGAGCCCTGGAGTTCAAGGTTTAGTGAGTTAAGATTACACCACTGAAATCCAGCCTTGGTGACAGACAGAGACCATGTCTCTAAAAAACAAACAAACAAAATGCATGTAGGCATACAGTGATCACATGCAAATCACTGTAGTTGATTTTGAGAGGTGACCAGTAGATAGTGAATGTGTATATAAGAACCCTACGCATTTGTTAGTGATTGTTTATTTTGGATGGGAGTTAGAATTACCAAGTGTAAAGCAAAGTGTCTGTCATTTAATTTAAATTTGCGTAAGCTTAGACGTGTATGTAATGATACTATATTCTTCTGAGAATTTACTTCTTTAATTCAAATATTAAATTTTTTGAAAAAATTTAGGAATATCTTGCTAAGAACCCAGAGTAACTACAGTAAGTACTAGTGTTACATTGGAAATTAGGCAATATATTTGGCTATGAAAACTAAATGAAATTATCTGACACCTGAGATAGAGAAAAATGAAGACAGATGGAAAGCAATTAAACACTGTAGAACTGTTTCAAAAGAAGTATTATATACACATTCACTAAAAATGACAATGGAAGTGCAAGACCCTACAAAAATTGAATTACTGCTGTGAGTACAGCAAAGAATTTGAGTGTGTTTCTCATACTGTGAGTACATCTCATTCCTTCTGTCCACATGTTCTTTATATTCAATGGATTTCTATAATTTTTCTATGAATCATTAATGCATCATACAGATTTACACTAAACCCATTTGAAAATTCGTGTCAGTAAGATATAATGTATATAGTTATATATAGCTGAATACTAGATGATTTGATCAAAAAGCATTTACTTATTATTTGTAATAAAATTAGCAAATAAATAAATGCATCAGCATTGCATTCATAACAAGAGAGATAATTTAGAATATATTACTTTAAGTATAGAGTACTTCAGTTCAATGAAATATGCTGAAATTAATTATGTACTTTATTAATTATAAATAAATATAAAGTAGTTTATACATGGGTAATAGGTAGTGTGATAAATATAAAAGGGTAGTAAATCAAGTGAGTTTTCTAAAATTAGTGCTGTCGTCTTAAGAGTTGCATGGAAAAGGAAGTTGGCATTCCTTTCTGTATCATTATTTTAGAGAAGAAGATGGACATCTAAAGTATAACACTTAATTCTTTTTCCATCTGAAATGAGTAAAAATTATCCTTTAATTTATATTTAAAATTGAATTGACAGTGACTTTAAGTTTTGGTTTACTGCTTCATAATGAAGGGCTCTCCAATTACAGACTCATTATAGTTCCTCTCAGACATACAATCCTGGTAAATTGTCCATTCAGATTATCTGTCGTGGCTATTTTATGATGTAGGTTTATTTTTTATAGCAACAACCCTATATTCTCAACATGAGTTAACTTCTGGCTTAAGCTATATATCTAAAAGGAATCACAAAGTAGGGTCTGCTAAACTGTCACTCATATACTCCATTTTAACATGGCCCCAAACATCTCATCTCAGCAGGAGAGAAAAGACAAGTCTTTTCCTAGCTGCTAGAACTACCATCCACAGTTGACACTTCTGCTCACATTTCATAGGAAAGAAAAAAGTTACATGGCCGAATCTAACTTCAAAAGAGGCAGAAGAATACAATTCTATCAAAAACTTAAGCATATTTATAAGTTAATTTTAGCATATTTTTTTAGTCTTGTGTCAACTCACTATTGTTCTCTAACAAATCATAATATTTTCATATTATATGTGCCATCCCGAGAGAATAATATTCTCTAGCTCCTTGTTAAAATGTAGAAAAGAAGCAGAGTCATCACAGGAAGGTCATAATTACAAAACTGCTCCAAAAAGAAATACATAGCTTAACATAAGCTTGTTTTGAGATTAATATGTGAGTTTGACGAGGTTCCTAAAATGACTTGTCAAATAACCAAGTCTGAGCCACAATTTAAATGTAAGAAAGTCAGTTCAGGAAAGGAAGAGTTGACACAAAAACAGAAAATACAGGTTGACCAGAGGTATTATCTTGTTGTTAGGAAATGCCAGCAGGTACTCTGACCTGGATGTGTGGGAAGTAGACAGTTAAGAGAAAGGACAGGCATTGAACAAGAATTATTATCTGATTGATGCAATATCCATTATAAGGATGCCGTATAAAACCCAGGATGCCTAGTTAAATTTAAATTTCAGACAGTGAATTTAAAAAATATATATATTTATGTATAGATAGATATATATGTATATATACATACGTATATATGTATGTATATACATACACATATATAGATAGATAGATATAAATGTCCCAAATATTTTTGGAGTCATAATTATATGAAAATATATTAACTTTTTGATTGAAATTCAAATTTAATTGGGCTTTCTGTATTTTTATTTGCTAAATCTGACTATTTTTTTTTTTTTTTGAGTTGTAGTCTCACTCTGTCACCCAGATTGGAGTGCAGTGGCCGTTCCCGGCCACCGCAGCCTCGACCTGCTGGACTCCAGCAATCCTTCCGCCCAGCCTTCCAAGTAGCCGGAATTACAGGCATGCACTACCACGCCCGGCTGATTTTTTTATTTGATTTATTGTAGCGATGAGGTCTCGCTGCCCAGGCGGGTCTCGAACCCGCGGGCTCAGGCAATCTACTCACCTCAGCCTCCCAAAGGCATGGGATTACAGACTGAGCCACCGAGCCCGGCAAATCTGACTATTTTAACCACACATGAATTTACAATACACTGTGAATTCATTAAGGGATAAATTCTGCAACTGCAAGTTTATGACTCAATTGTGAAAGTAGGTGCCCAGAATTTTTTAAATGGGTATTTAAATTCTGGAACTTATGTCCAAGAATTTTCAAAGTTTAAGTTATTAGAAAACTGTAGCTGAGTATATATAGAATTATTGAGCATGTTCCCTTGAAGGTGACATTTGTTTAGATTTCAATTACAGGTGAAAATAGAAGACTTTCTAAGGTGAAGTTGAAGATGAGTGAATAAATTATCTAATAGAAGCACTATTTTAGAAATATTAAATTGCTACTTTTGAATTTGATATTTAAAATAGCCAAAAGTAGCAGAGTAATATAAGTAAGATAGCGGAATAGGAAGTTCCAGCCCTCATTCCCCCAGAGAAACAATTTAACTATATGGACCAAAATACTTTAATGAGAAGTAACAAATCTAGCTAAAAAGTTGCAGTTCCACATTTACAAAACTTAGAACAGCTACATTTAAATAGGTAAAAAGAACAATTTTATGTCATCCACGTCATTTTCTTTTTAAGTGGCACAATTCAGCACAGAAAAATTGCCTTAACCCGTAATTTCTTCTTTGATAGCGGTAGAGGGAAGGAGTGGTATGGAACATGAACCCAACATCAATCCAGTCCATTGTACAGAAGTCAGAAATCAGAAGGAGAAAGAACATATGGACTTCTGACAAAAGGAAAAATAAGGTTGAGCTGAAAAATTTAATAGGAACCTTCAATAGCAGAATTGATCCAGCAGAAGAATCGGTGAACCTAAAGACAAATTACTTGAAATTATCCAATTAGAAGAACTAAAAGAAAAAACAAGAAAGAAAAAAAGTGAAGAAAGACTAAGAAATGAGATATTATCAAGTGAACTAATACATGCATTATGGGAACTTAACAAGGAGAAGGGAAATAAAAGAGGGAAAACTCCATTAAAGATACAGTGGTTAAAATCTGGTGAGGAAAATGAAGCTCAAAATATCCCAAAAGGGAAGAGTCAAGAGAACTCTACTCTAGACACATTATAATGAAAATGTCAAAAGTCAAAGACAAAAAGGAGATTGAAAAGCAGAAAAATAATTTCTTTTCTACAAAAGATCTCACAATCAGCAGATTTCTCAGCAGAAACGTGTACTAAAGAAGAGAGTGGAATGATATATTTAAAGTACTGGGAAAACAAAACCAAACAAAAACATCTGTCAACCAAGAATATGATATGTAACTAAACTCTTCTTCAGAAATGAAGGCAAAATGAGCACTATATAAGACAAACAAAAGCTGGCGATGTTCATTACCATTAGACCTGCTTTACAAAAATATTGAAGAGATTTCTTGAAGTTGAAATTAAAGGAAGCTAAAAGGCAGCATAATGAAAGTGTAAAACTCACTAATAAAGATAAATTAATAGACAAATACAGAATATTGTGATATATAATGATGCCAAATACATCATATGTCATTCTAATATAAAAGTTAAAAACAAAGTATTAACATATGTTAATGGATACACAATATGAAAAACCTGTTAGCTGTGACTTCAAGAACAAACTGTTGGTTGAGGGGAAGTAAAAGTATAGCATTTTTATATGTAATTGACATGAAGTATTTATCAATTTAAAGCAGACTATTAGTGTATTATGTAAACCTCATGATAACAAAAATAAAGAATAAAATACCTGCAAAGATGAACAAAAGTAAAATTATTATAAACAAAATGCCTTTTAAAGATAAACAAAGTAAAACAGAAAATACTTAGAACATATTGATACAAAAGTCAATAGATCACAAAGGAAGGCAACAAGAAGGAAAAAAGAGAAGCAAATAAACTACAAGACATAAATCAGTGAACACAGTGGTACTAGTAGGAACTTCATTATGAATAATTATATTTAACATAAATGAGTTAAACTCCCAAACATAATATATAGAATATCTAAATGAATTCTAAAGGAAGACCAAACTATATGATGTCTCCTAGAAGCTCAGTTTGGATTTTTGAACATACATAACCTAAAAGTGAAGGAGTAGAAAAAGATATTGCATCCAAATATGCAAATAGAAACGAGAAGAAAGAGCATAGGTGGTTATACTTAGATAAATTAGACTTGAAGTAAAAACTGTCACAAGACATAAAAATCATTATGGGATAATAAAAGGTTCAATTTATCAGGAAGACATAAAATGTGTGTGTAGACATGTACATGTATAAATACAGTTTTGCTTTCCACAGTGTCAGTTACACATGGTAAACTGCAGTCTGAAAATAAGTGAGTAGCCGGACTCAGTGACTCAGCCTGTAATCCCAGCAATTTGGGAGGCCGAGGCAAGTGGATTGCCTGAGCCCATGGGTTCAAGACCAACCCAGGCAACTTGGCGAGACCTCATCTCTACAATAAATCAAAACTGAGCCGAGCTTGGTAGCACACGCCTGAAGTGCCCTCTACTTGGAAGGCTGAGGGGGAAAGATCACCGGAGCCCAGCAGATTGACACTGGGGTGGCTGTGAGTGTGCCACTGGACTCCAGCCTGGGCAAAAGAGTGAGACTCCAACTCAAAAAATAAAATAAAAAATAAGTTAGTATGGTACAATAAAATATTTTGAGAAAGAAATAGAAAATACATTCACATAATGTTTATTATAGTATGTTGTTATAATTGTTTTATATTTTGTTAGTTACTGCTAATATTTTATTGTGCCTAATTTATAAGTTAAACTTTACCATATGTGTTTGTGCGTGTGTGCATACATATGATATATGATATATATGTGGATTATTTATATCTCCAAAATTTCAAGCACTCACTGATGTCTTGGAACATGTTATCTCTGGATAGGAGAAGACTATGGTATATATATTCAACACCAGAGTGTCTAATATATAAAGCAAACATTGACAAACCTGAAGGAAAAAACACCAACACAGTACTAGTATGAGATTTCATAAGTCATTTTCAATAATGGCTAGAAAATTGAGGCATAAAATTAATAAGATAGTTATTAGTGTGCTTGAACAATATTCTCTACACAAATGGATCCAACTGATATATTTAGAATATTCTACCCAACAGCATTAGAATACTCATTCTTTTCAAATTCTCCAGTATTGATCACTTACTAGGTCATTTAAAAAGTCTTAAAATATTCAAGAAGATTGAAATAATATCAAGTGTCTTTTCTGACAACAGTGGAATGAAACTAGAAATCAATAGCAGAAAGGGAACTGAAAAACTCACAAATATGTAGAAATTAAACAAAACACTCTTGAAAAGCAATGAGACAAAAAATAAAAATTAGAAAATACCTTGAGACAAAAAAGTAATAATCACAACACACCAAAACATATGGAATGCAGCAAACACAATACAAATTGGAAGTATATAGTAATAATGCCTCCATTTTAAAAAGATCTTAAATTTTTAAAAATTGAGTTTATAACTCAAAAAACTGAAAGAAGAGCAAAGTTATCAGATGAAAAGATATGATAAAGATTAATGCACAAATAAAATAAACAATAGAAAACAATCAATAAAAATCAGAGTTAGATTTTGAAAAGATAAAACTGACAAGCATTTAGTTTGTCTAAGAAGAAAAGAGAGGTGACTCCAATAGATAAAACCAGAAATCAAGGAGGAGACATTACAAGTAATGCCACAGAAATAAAAATAAGCATAAAGGGCTACTATGAACAATTATGAACCAACTAATTGGATAACGTAGAAGAAATGGGTGCAATCCTAAAAACATACAATCTACCAAGAATGAATCATGAAGAAATAGAAAATATGAACAGACCAGTAATGAGTAAGAAGATTAAAGCAGTGTTTGCTTTAAAGCATCCCCAACAAAAAAATGCCCAGGAACAGATAGCTTCCCTGGTGAATTCTGCCTGAGAAAACGACATGAGACACAGTGGAATTAAAAGGTCGAAATTCAAAGACAAGAAAAGAAAAAAAAGAAAGAAAATTGAAACCAGGAAATTTCAGAGATATTATGAATCATAGGTCACAGTGATTGGAAGTAAATGTCTTCCTCTTTATCCTATGTGATATCAAAGAAGTCTTCTGATTATTCTGGAAAAACATTTCTGCTTTTTAGAAGGAGAAATTTCTAGATTTCTACTGTGTGCCAAAGTTATATGATTATGGCAAAAATTCACTGGCATTAATATCAATATTATATATACTTTTAAATTGCCAAATAGTGATTACATGTCCATAAACAATAGATAGAAAAATTAATTTTGGGCAACTTATAACCAATATAAAGTAAACCCAGTTTGAACGTCTTTCCTTTTTTCTCACCATTAAGAAATGACTTCCTCTAGCCTGTGGATACAACCAGAATGTATGTTTGTGTATTCTTTGTTTCTCATATATTACTGGAAATGTTCATTCGGTATGTCAAGTGCTCGAGCAATCCCTAAACAAAAGTATAACTTATATACCTACTTGCCACACTTTTATATGTTCAATTGAGAAAGATATGATGTAGATTGGACAGTTTATTTAGATAATTTACTAATCACCAGCACAGCAGTCATTGTGAACTTTGTACCAATTTCCCTTGTCCCCAAAGTCCCATGTGGTGACATGGAGGCAAGCCCAGATGAACACTGAGCACACAACGGATCTGTGTTGTAGCTGAAGAATACCAAATTTAGAAAACTCCCAGTCATATACTGTGCTGCTGGCAAACTTTCCTAATTGTTGCTCCAGAAAAAGACATTATTTTTATTATTTTTAGCAGAATATTCTGCTCTTTAACCCAAATGAAATATTACCTCTATCTTTTAAGGTTGATATAAAAAAAATTCTTAAAAAAGAAGACATACAAGATGGGTAAAAATGCTACATTTCTCTCCCAACAATATGCATGCTGCTATAGGTGTAGATATAGTTCACTATCCCAGCATGGAATAACCACTACATGGAAATCTGAACCACTCTATATTCATTAGATGAATGTCCACTTTCTGCTGTAGCTCAGGAGACAAGGTCGACAAGTACTCTTTTATTTTGGCATTTCCATCCAAATAGTTTCCAGAAGACTAAAATTCCAATCTGCATAGGTACATACAGGCAAAGCATATTTTGCCAAAAAACAAAACAAAATCAAATTCCAGCTATTTGGCATTGCCTTAGGCCTTGGACTTTCAATAGTTGAATGACTGGACACCTACTTCAATATTCTACAAATGCGACTGAAAATGCACCAGACATAGAGAAAGTATGAGTGACAGAGGATTTCTACTATATTTTATTTATATATTTTCAGTTGTATGTTCTGCAAGCAGTCATAGAATGGCATGTGTAACATGATTACTGGGCGTACCAGAGAGATAGTGGTGCTTCTTTCATTAACTTTCTGCCACAAACAAACTGCATGATAATCTAGAAATTTTGGAATTTCTTCACAGATGTCCAATATTCAAGAAAACATATTTACATACTTTTCAGATACAATACCAATGCATATATTCCAAAAGATATAAAAATACTAATACAGACATTAATAACTACTGATTGCTGTTGAGAATATAGTTCATTTATTAAAACCTATAGAAGTGTAATCAAGTTGGAAGTTTTGAGTGTGTAGATATTTCTCTCAGGAAGCATTTATGTTTTTCTTGAAAAATGATAAAATCGGTATTCATGCAAGGAAAAGTGAGATGCAGCTAGAAATTCAGATAACTCCATCACTGTTTTTGATCTTAGGTTTAAAAACAAAGTTTTTTCAAGTGATTGTGTGATACATCAAGTGTATGCAAAACAGGAAAAAGATAAAATAATGATGACAATTCCATTTCTGAAAATACTCAGGAAGCCTCTTCTTAAACTATGTGAAATTGTCTTAATGAAATTGCAACATCACTACTGAGCAAATAAGTAGTGTTAAAGAGAAGATAACTGTATTGTGATCTTTATCTTGATCATCAGCATTAGATGAGAAAGAAATCATAAGTACCCAATGACAACATCACCGTAATCAAGGAACCTATAGAAGTCGCACTGTCCAAAACTGAGCTTGTATTCTCGCTGATCTCGTGAAAAGTGAGTATTAGTGCAGCATCTGCAGGAGAATTTAGCAAGTGATAGTGCTGAAATATTTTTCTTCTTCTTCTTCTTTTTTTTTTTTTTTTTGAGTTGGAGTCTCACTCCGTTGCCCAAGGCTAAGTGCAGTGGCTTGCTCATGGCCACCCCAAGCGTCAACCTGCTGTGATCCTTCTGCCTCAGCCTTCCATGTAGCCAGAATTGTAAGCATGTGCTACCATACCTGGTTAATTTTTTATTTTATTTTATTGTAGAGATGAGTTCTCTCCATGTTGCCCGGGCTAGTCTCAAACCTGTGAACTCAGGCAATCCACTCACCTCAGCCTCCCAAAGTTTTGGGATTACAGGCTGAGCCAGCAAGCCCAGCCTCTTTTTGTATTTAATACTTTTAAAATGTCACCACAGCACTTTTGAATAATAAAATTGCAATATTGCTGAGCAATGATTAGATAAATTTTAGATTCATTCCCATGTCTCAAATGGTAATTCTATTATGGTGATATTTTACTTCAGTCATCAATTAGACTGGATATAGATTTAACCCTTGTCCATCCAGTGTTTGACCAAAATATAGCCCTGTTGCATTTTTAATAAACATATTTATTTCACTGAAGAATTAGAAGTTAAAGGTTAAGATTTTGACTAACATGGTCTTCTTCTTCTTATTATTATTATTATCACTATTTGCATCTCAGAATCCTCGGGATGATTTGCTCTCAATTTGAAATGCAACTGTTAAGCAGCCTTTCTTCAAGGGATTTTTCCAAAACTTTAATTAATTCTCATATGAGACAAGTTTTCTCTGGAAGATCCTTCAGGGATCTGTACAAAAGCTCAAGGTTGGGTTACAGTCTCAAGAAATGGTCAACACTGGTGATATATATCCTGAGTTTCAGTTATAGGGATACAGGCAGATTAGAATGGGATAGAAAAAAAATGGGTTTCTATGCCCTTCTCATGAGCCAAAAAAAGAACCCCCCCAAATTTTTCTTCCATTTTAAGTATCCATTTCAATATTATACCAGTGAGAGCAATAAGACACTGATCTTTTACTATAAATGCACTAAAATAACCTACTTAAATAGTAACTTCCTTGTAAGGACAAACATCAGTTTTCAAGAGACAGTGCAATGTTATCTCATAGTGACAAGGCATATCCTACCTTGATAAATTATATTCTCTTTGACAACGTTTTGCCCTAAGAGGTTATTTTCTTTTCCTCCATGGGCCAGAAGAAGGCACATTAGACTTGAATATCTCTTTTTTGGGACCCAAAGACACTTTTCATTTCATTTTATTCCTTTGTGTCAGAGTCTACCTTTGACAGAAAGGAAAAGGAGAGTGGTGTTTATCAACACACACAATCATTGACCTACAGACATATGGTTAAATACCAGCACATTAATGATTATGTTGAAGAATATATAGGCGTTCAAGGGTCAGGGGGACAAGTCGGTGAGAGCAAAAAAAAGAAAATGTATATGCCTCTTGGCATTTCATGTAATTTTATCCTATCATGGTTCCCTAATTTTAAATAACTGGTTTGTGGAAAGTGAGAATGTGAAGACTGAAACTGGATAATTTAATTTTATGACAGGGATTGATTATCACCTTGAGCCTAGCTTGACAAAGCAGAATTCTGTGGATTATGAGCACTCAATGAATTCCATATTAATCAAATAAATAGCAAAGATACCTAATGAAGAAGAGAAGGGACTGCAGAAGGTGAATGTCTACATGTGTTTTTGGTCAGCCAGACAACCTTTGCAAAACTGGGCTAAGCAGGAGGCTGTTCTGTGATGTAGAATACTCAATTTTCTCAGCTCAGGATATGAAATGTTATTGAGTTTCAGAAAGATTAGGGTATTTAGAGGTAGACCTAGTTATCTCCAGATGTTGTATTCATCCATTAATTTGCTCATTCATTAATGCAATTAACAAATAATTATTGAGTAGTATGACTGTAGTAGGTAATCAGATATAAATTCTAGTCAACATCACAGAACATTCTACTAAGGAAAAATATTAAGAAAAAATCTACAGTAGTTCAAATTATAAGTGCTATTATAATTTGAAAATTAAAGCAGAGTAGGAGAAAAAGGATAATAGGTGAGGCAAGTGCATTGTAATTTTAAATACAATGATATTTAAGAAGATACTTGAGCTGGACATGGTAGCTCATGCCTAGAATCACTGCACTTTGGGAGATGGAGGTGAGAGGATTATCTGGGAAGATTTCCTGACCCTAGAGATTCAAGACCAAACTGGGCAACTTGGGGAGAACTTGTCTCTACAATAAATAAAAAAATAGCCAAACGTGGTGGCACATATCCAGTTCAGCTACTTGGGAGGCTGAAGACTGAGGTGGAAGGATCACCTGAACCCAGCAAGTTGAGGCTGTGGTAGCCATAAGCATGCCACTGCACTACAGCCTGGGTGACAAAGTGAGATTTGACTCAAAAAGGAGGGGAGAAGACAAGGGGGGGGGAGAGAGAGACAGAGACAGAGAGAGACAGACAGAGAGAGAGAGAGAGAGAAGAGAGAGAGAGAGAGAGAGAGAGAGAGAGAGAGATGGCCTTAAAAGAGGTAAGGGAACAAGGTATTTAATATCTAAGATAAATAATTTGAGGCATAGGAAACCACAAGTACCAAAAGAGGCTTTAAGCAGTATGGGGTATTCAATCAACAGTAATTTAGTAGTGTGATTGGAAGAATTTTCTGGGACTAAATAATTATCTAGGCATTACATTTTTTGATATTATCCAACAAATTTGTAAGGATCTTTTTACTATTTCAAAATCACTTTTATAACTCTTTATAAACTCTGTTGACCTATTCTCAAGTTCAATGACTTTCATGCCATTTCCAATTGCTATTAGCCCATCTAGTACATTTAAAAAAATATTTTATTTTCTATTCTAAAATTTTATTTCTATTCTTCTTATAATTTTATTTCTCTGAAGAAGTTTTGTATGTTTTTATTTATTTTAATACACTTATTGGTACCTTAAAAATACAGTTTTTATAGCTATAATAACTGCTTTAAAGAAGTTATCTGATAATTCCAATATCTGAATCATCTAGTGGACATTTGTAGATTGCCTTTTTCTTTGAAATAACTTTGAATCATTTTCACTAATGTAATATTCAGGTTATTTTAAAGTATAACCTGAATATTGTGGCTGTTGTGTTGTGAAGATTCTAAATTTTGTTATATTGCTATGAAGAATGCCAATTTTTTTTTTTTTTTTTTTTTTAGCCTTCACTTGTCTATATTCTATAGGAAGCTATATCTTTCCTGATGCTTTGAACTTAGCTCAAACCTCAGTTTAACGTTTTAGGCCCTTGTTGCATTTCTTTAAATCTTTCTCAAACATACAGGGATTAACCCGAATTTATATACAGAGTTGGAAATCACACTTCTTTAACTTTATTTTATCTAGTATTCTCCTGTAGTCTCCGTCATCCAGCCATCATTTCCTGGACTCCTTTCTCTGATTTATCCATAAAAAAAAAATAGTTCTGTCATAATTTTAAGCTATTTGTGTCATACTCTACATGACTTTAGCCTGCTTTTTTTGGGGGGGGAAGCAGTGTTGAGGAATTATTCCCATGTTATACTTCTTCATGTGTTTACTTTCCTCCCAAATATACCTTCTCTTCGTTTCTCTCTAGAATACTCAGGTATTCCCAGATATAATAGTTATCTGATGTGGGTTAGGTTTATGTTGGTTTACAGGGAATTTATACTCCCATGCCCAAGGAAGAATTCTCTTATGTTTTAAAAGCATCACTCTGGCTATTTTATAGAGCTGGTACTGACAGAGAGAAAAAGTAAAAACTAGTTGCAATGGTATTGAGCTAGTCCAGGCAAGAAATTGTAATGTTTTGGACCACCCATATAGAGGTACAGATAGTTCTAGAAAATATTTTAAAGGACAAACCAATAATATTTGCTAACAGATTGAATGATTTGTGTGACAGGTGAAATAATTTAAGAACAACTACAAATAATCCTAATTACTGGCACTGTTACTGAGAAGAGAAAGACAAAAAAAACCTCTATTTTCACAGTGGATATAAAATGAACTAGGATTTTAGGTATTGCTTGTATTATTAGACATCCAACTGAAGATGACAAGTAGTAAAAAGTATGGAAATATTCAGCATTTAATTATAATACTAAAAACCATCTGATGCTGGAGATAATTCAGTGGATGAGAACAATTTTGCCATCCCTCCCTTATAAGCATCTTGCATTTTAACTTCATGCTTCAGTGCTGTATGAGTCTATATCAGCATGTTTTTATCATAAGACAGTATATTTTACCCATTAAAAGCACAAGAATTTGAGCCATAATGCCAGGTTCAAATCCCTGTTCAACTGCTATGTGTCTATGATGTATTTGAGTGATCTACTTCTGTGGAATTAACTACACCAAATCTTACTGGATTAAAACAACAAGCATTTTATTATTATTTATGACTCAATGCGTTGACTATAGCTCAGACGTATGATTCTTTTCCTAGTTGTTTTTTGGTGTTGCATGTAGGTATAGTAAGATGGCAGCTGTGACAGAAACATTAAAGACGGCTTTACTTTCATCTAGTACTTGGGTGGAATGGTTTAAAATCTAGGCTAAGCTTGTACATGGGGCTAACTGGGCTTCTCTCTAAGATGGCCTTTCACATGTTCTTTTCAACTAGTATATTCAGTTAACTAGATTAAAAAACTTATATGATCAACCAGGGCTCCCTAAAATGCAAAAGCAGAAGCGAGCATACTTTCTTGAGTACTAGATTTAAATCAACTGATCAACGATTCAAGCATGCATTATTTGAAATAGATACAGTCTAAGTACAATATTTTTCTTATTGTCTTTTTTGGAGGAAGAATGGAAGTTTATTCTTTATCTTTCTCAATTGGATACATTTAAAGATGTTTGGGGCTAACAAGGAAAAAAGTTCCAGTATATATACTCAAATTATTGTTCCAAATGTTCCTAATCATGGCTTAATCACTATAGCTGGAATGCATAGCGTTCTTAAACTTTGGAAAAAATTAAACCATTGATTGACAGTTTTTTGTTATTGTACTCTATTATATTTTTATAGCAAAATAATTTTCTGAAAATGAGAGTGTTATACTTTGGGTAATAAGTATTAAAATAATATAGATAACTCTAATTTTATACAAAATTGGGCAAGGCATGTTACGTCTTTGCATCTCAGAGTTATCATTTGCAGAGTTAGAAGTAGTAATGTCCATTCTTCTGCATCATATATCTTAGGCACATCAAGCATGTCTTGCAATGTTTTTGTATACTTCCAAAAGACCCAAGTCAATATTTCCATTATTTTACTTTTTTTTTTAAAAAAGAATTACAGCCTCTATTCTCTAGATTATTTTGCACATTGCAGCGTTGGTGTTGGGGTGGTGCCAATAAGAATTTTTCACTTACTCAAGGCAGTTGTATAACATCTCTTCAAGTTCTGACAATCGCATTAAATGCTTATGAAGTGTTTGGATCTCCAGTTGTGAAAATTCACACCTGGCATGATATGATCAAAAAAGAAAGCAGCAAGCAAGTGTGCAGCATTTTTCAGAATTTATTCTCCTCTCCTAGTCTGGTAAATTTAATCAGGCTTATTGAAGCAGCAAATACTTCTCACATCTTCACCAGGCATCAACTTTGTTGAAACACTTGAATGTTTTCTCTTCTTCCTGGAGCTCCTCTTTTTGCTCTTCAATACATTGTTGACCATACTAAAGACCTTGAAGCTCCTAGTAAGGTGAAGTGTCAATTTGGGGGTTCAAATTTTCCATGAGACTCGACCAGATTCTGTAATAATGTGTTAAGACTGAAGTACAAAGAAAGTAAGATTAAGTACCTTTGTCAATACAAAATATTTCAGGATAACATTGATTAGTAGTAAAACAAAAACTAGTTAGTATCATTGTCTCTAATTAAAATATATATATATAGTCCTCAGTTATCAATTCATATCCACTCCAAATCCCGTGTTGCATAAATCCTAAGTAGTTCCAATGAAATTTTCTCAACTTTTTACAAGAAGTTTTCTTTAAATAGATATATGATGTTATGTAACTTTTTATTTAGATAAATGTAGTTACATTAAAATAACTCTAGCTATTTTTTTATGGGCATCTGGTGTAGTATTTTAAATATGGGAAGAAAAGCTATGCTGTGATAATAAACTAATAACTATCATTTATTCCACATTTACTGTTAGCTGGTTATTATGGTGGTTGCTTTGTATTTGATGTTCCCTAAGAACCAAAGAGTTTAGGTTTAAGTATCATTTCTATTTTATATATAATGAAACTGATGCTTAGAGAGACAAAATAACTGGTCTAAGGTTTCAAAACAGTTAAGTGTTTCATAAAGACTTTGAATTTAGGACTTTTATGAATGATGTTCTTACTATACTGTATAGATTAATTAGCAAAAGAGAGGATATTTGATATTTGATTTGATAGGTCAAAACACATTTAACTGAAGAATTTTATCTTCCAAGCAGAAACAAAAGAGCCAATATCTTGTGATTGAATCCTTATAAAGATTCAAGTAATTCAATTAGAGAAGAAATTTTCCCAATTATTTTTCAGAGAGTTCTTATTAAATTTTGTTATAAGTAGACACCAAAGTCTCCATTTCCTGCTTATCTTTCCATTTTATCTTTTTTCCTAGTTTTCAGAATATAAATTTCTATGGATTGTCGGCTGGTTCTGAGCAACATTTAGGGACACATACATACTTTGTGTGTATTTTAAAAAAACATAGCCAATTATTTTGCATACTTTACTATCTAAACTAGTGCTAGCAGAGTTTAGTAAATTCAATAATTAATACAATCCAGTTATATTTATTAGAATTCCAGAATTTCTAATAGTGTAAGAAGACCTTTCTGTTCTTAAAATCATGGGCATAATGGATGGATATAAAAGATTATAGAGTGGGGTATACATAAAATATTTCATTGACCTACCTTACCTTTTTCATTCCATACCCAAACTAACTACTTTTTAAAATTTTGTTTCATCCTATCCCAAGAACAGATTTTTCCATTTTGACTGTATCGTATATTGGATGGACTTTGGGAGATTAAGGTGAGATCCAAGAACATAACTGTAAGAATACGAACACCTTTTATAAAACACTTTCCTGCTGATCAGTATTTTAACATTTTTCTATCAGTGCTTTAATAAAATCAAAGTTGTTTACTTTCATATTTTTAGTCATTTCCTAATAGCATATGAGGTACACAGAGTTGGGAACTTTGTTTCTCTTTTTCCTTGCTGCTTACTCAGAATCTAGAAGACAGCTTGAATCATATTAAGTACTTAATACAAATGAATGATTGATTGAAATATGAAAGATAAACTAAAATAAGTTCTTAAGGAAGCTGTGAGGAATTTTGTACTGACAGGGGTGGGTGAGGGGGACTATAATGGGACTTGCCTTTTTGATGAACCATAATGGCATATCTGCAGTATACTGCAAAAGATGTATTTGTAATTTGTCATTTCTTTTATCCCCCTGTAGTTAGAATAAAGCAAATATAAATAGATTTAGAATAGAAACTATCTTTCCAAAACCTAATCAAATAATAAAACTAGACATGATTATCAAAGGGCAATGCTATCACACAAAAGTGAAACAACCAGATAATATTTACCTCTTGATTTATGCACATGCAAATTATGTAAATCATGACATATTATATATTGAAAAGATACCTGAAATGAACTCAAGTCTGTAAATCTCCCTGCCATATTAGAGAAAATGCAAAAACAACAGAGCATTCATAATGATACCCCACAGGGATATAATTAGCAAAATATAGAATGTGGAAATGCTACAGCAGAAATGATGCAGTATCTTAAATAAATTAAACAGAAGGAAAAATAGGGAGAGAAACACATATATTAAAACTTTATCAGACTTATCAGTCAAATGATGATGAGTAAATCTTTGAACACAACTGAGAAAATTTAAGTTCTGACTGTATATCTGATTTTATTAATGACAGACATTATGTTTTTGGTTTAAAATATTCCTGTAGTTAATATTTCTAAAATAATTATTCCCTTTAATAAGTAAGCACATAAATGCTCAGAGGAAAAAATGTTATGATTTGTAAAATTTATTTCAGAACAATCTGGTTTGAAGTAGAAGCTTTGAAAAACATTTCCTTTGGATTTATTATTTTTTTGTTATTGATAGCTGGATAATGACTATATGGGGGTTCGTTGCCCTATTTACCCTAGTTTTGTTGATGTTTTCATTTTTTCAGATAGAGTAAAACATAATACTAAAACTATGATTGACAATGTTATTTCAGGAGGAAAAGCTTATTAAGAGCCTAGCCATATAAGAAACGGTCATAAATATGTGTTTAACTTCTGGAATCCATGTATAAGGGTTTTTGAGATAAGTAAGACATTTTATTATTAAGATAAATATCTACTCTTAAGATTTTCATGTGCTGCCAGAAATTTGAAATTAATTAAACATCTAGTTTACAGAAAATATAGAAGACAGGGGAACATGTCAAAGGACACTGCAAGTATGCAATCAATGAAATCCAGCATGAAAAAGCTTTAGAACACAATTGATCCAGTATTTCTAAAATATAAGTTATAAAAACAAAACATAGTGGCTGTGGGGCAGGAGAGACATACCAATCAAATTCTGTATGTAAGTATTGTTTATGCAATTCAGATACTATTTTCATCTGTGAAAATGAACAAATAAGAATATTGAAAACCAGGCAACCACCTTGGGTCCCCTCCCACTGTGGGAGCTTTTCTGCCCTCTCAATAAATTCTATTTTAAAATATATTTATACAGAAAACTATCATTTTCCTTCTGACTGGGTAATGACTATATGGGGGTTCATTTTCCTATTTACTCTAGTTTTGTTGATGTTAGGATTTTTTTCAGATGAAGAAAAGCATGATACTAAAACCATGATTGCCAATGTTATTTCAGGAGGAAAAACGTATTTGTCATTCTAACTCTTTATTATCTCATTCGTTTCCCTAAACAGAGATGCAACTCTTTGTCAACTGAGCATTCTACCTGACTTCAGTAAAAGGTATAACAGTACTTACTGCAATCTAATTTTTGTTGGAAGTCTTTCTCCTAAGGAGTCAGGCATGGTATTTTTTTTTTTTTTTAATTTTAAAGATGTGGCGTACAATTCAGGGTTAGGTAAAGTTTGTACAGATAAAATTTGTACAGGTAAAGTTTGGTACTTTTGTGGATGTTATGTGTGCCACTCCCCGCCCCCCCCCCCCGGCAATGTCCCACTACTGCCAATTGTCCCACTACTGCCTACCCCTTTTCATATTATGATAAATGTTCAGGGCCTGTTTATGAGTGAGTACATGCAGTGCTCAGATCTTTGTTTCTGTGATAAATCACAGAGTATTATAGACTTTCACTCCATCCAAGTTGCTGTGGAGTTCATAATTTTTTCTTTATGGCTCCATAATATTCCATCATGTAAATGTACTATAGGCACAGTGCTTTAATTACAGATAAACCTTTCCCATTGCCCAAGAGCACCAAGTCATCTTCTTTTTTATTTACAACACCCCTATACCTTTAAAAAATACCTGGCACATAGTGGGTTCTTTATAAATGTTTGCTGAATAACTGCAATAATTGTATGTTTCTTATAATCAGTAAACTTTTATAAGTTTAGTGGCAAGGTGAGTCTTACCTAAGTGGTGAAGTAAGTGATGAACTAATTACTGATATAAGAAGAGTTAGGAGCATAAGTTAAATACTGTTGCATTGTAAACCACCCAAAACTGAATGAGTTAAAATGATGATAATGTTATGCTCATGAGTCTACAGTTCAGCTGAGTTTATTTATGTAATCAGAATTAAATGATCAACTTCACTAAATGTAAAAATGATCCAATTTTTATCTAACATACAATCATGATTCAGTTTTGCTCTTTGACCTGTTATTTACAATACAATATTTTTCTTCTTAATATATGAGGTCTTATATTTCTTTGTCATGTTTTCTGTGCTTCCTTTAATCTGGGGAGATTTATAGTCCTCCTTGCTTGTATGACACTGATATACTTGAAAATTATATGGTAATTTGGGTCTGCCTGAAGTTCTCTCATAATTAGATTTAGATTATGCATTTCCAGTCATAATAATTTCGAGAGGTCTTACCTTTTTAAGATATTCCATGTCTATCTATGATTTATTGATAATTTTTTTGATTGATTACCTGTTCAGTTTCTCCACTATATAGCTACCATTATCCCCCTTGTGACTAGCAAGTGATCTATAGAGAGACACTTTAAAACTATGTAATATATAAATCAGAAACATAATCAAGCACTCAATTATTTTGTCTCCTTGGTAAACTGCTCCTCTTATTATTATGTAATATTACTTCTCATAAATTTTGATATTTTGCCTATTTTTATCCTGTAATGTTTTTGCTACATCAGAATTAAATTGATTAATTATTGATTGATTAATGGTTGACTAGATATTGATTTCTTAATGTGTTCATTGTATATACTTTTTTATTTTGGAATTTTCTCTTTATTTGAGTTTACAACTATCTCTTTTAAGCAATCTTTAGGCGGATTTTGTTTCTTCAGTCTGAGAATATTTTTTAAGACAAATTTTGTTTGTTCAATCTGAGAATATTTTTGAACTTGCTGATTGAATTATTACATTAGTCATAATTTCTATTATCCTTAGAGTTCTTGCCATATTTTTAACTTGTGCTTCAATTTAATTTAATTTAATTTTTAGATGGGATGCCCAGGCTGGGGTGTGGTGGTGTGATCACATCTCACTGTAACCTCAAAATCCTGGGCTCAAGTCATCCTCTGACCTCAAATTTCCAAGTAGCTGGGACGACAGGTGTGTACCATCATGCCCAAATAAGTTTTTACATTTTTTTTTGAGATGGATGTCTTGATATGTTGCCCAGGCTGATCTCAAATTCCTGATCTTATGTGATCCTCCTGCCTCAGCATCCTCAGAAGTTGGGATTACAAGTGTGAGTCATGATGCCTGGTATTGATTTGTGCTATTTACCACTACCTTCACCTTTTTTAAAAAACAAAATCTTTTGTTATTTCTTGCCTTTTTGCAGATTTTGTTTTTTGCAGATGTTCCCTCTTGCTTTCTATGTTTCTCATTATAACATAGAATATACTCTTATTTTAGCATTTGTTTTAAAATCTTACATACATAACTCTGAATTTTTATTATGATGTGAAAAGTATTTTACTACTTTTGTAATCATCATACACACAATTTAGATGTCAAGCTGTAACTCTCAGGGGAAAACTTCTTTCATGCCCATCCCCATCTTGCCACTTAAAATAATAATTTAATTAAATGTTTAATAATTAAAAATATTAATAATATAATTTTAAATTAAAACCTAACATGACCATCTTGTCAGGTTTTACTATAGCTTTAGTTTTAACATCAAAACAGTTTCTTAACACTAGATAGCTTTATGCTTTTTGAAATTATACTGTTGAAGCCTCACTTTATGTAGAAATATTTTCTTTTGTTCTATTATTTCCTTCTTTTTCTATTCCTTTCTCTCTTCCTCCCTACTTTTTGTGTTAAGGTTAGGCACTCGTCAATTCAGAAACAAAGCTTTTAAAGTCATTTTTTAAAATGATACTTTTAGATGGGATTGAAGATATAGATACAGTCATATATCTAATTGGTAGCTTGGTTAGTGTGTTGCCAATGCTAGGGGTTCAGCCTAGGTCTGGTTGCTCACTGCACAGAAAGTCAGTCCAGGAGACAAGAAGTATTGCCAGGAAAGAAGTTTTTATTATGGGTGACATCAGTAGAAAGACAAAATATAAGTCTCAAATTCGTCTCTCCCTCATGACTAAAGTTAGAGGTTTATATAGTGGAAAGCAAAATTAGGAATAGAGTAAGGAAGAAAATGTGGTCAACAGGCAGTAGGTGAATTTCATTGTTTAGATGCGGTGATATGGAAAGTTTCGATTCTTCCTCACTCTCTGGGAGGCCTGAGACCTTTGGTTCTGAATGGATTTTAGAATTCAGGTTCCAGTCATGTCCTGGTCTTCTTGGTTCTGAGGGGAGAATTTATTGGTTTTGCTGTCATTAGAGATCAAAACTTTTTCTATCGTACATGCCTGGGCTGCATGACTTGAAGTCTTTGGTTATGGTTACACCTAAAATGTAACTCAGCATTCTGTTATCAACAGAGTCAGCCCAGTTGGGGTTAATCTCGTGGTTACACTCTGAACAAACCCATTAGTAAGTGGCAGGGCCAAAGTTCAATCCTATGTCTGCTACACTTTATGTAAGAACTCTCCCCACACATTCACAGTGGTATACTCTATGGCCTCATTTGAACTCTGAACTCTGGCTACCTGGGCATAACAGTTTGACCCTTGGTTGGATACCTGAGAATGAGGAACTGATGGGTCATTGGCATTGGAGTGGGTAGGAGAAACAGTCTTAGACCCAGGAAAGCCATCTTCTATCATATACATGGAGAGTCAGAAAGGATGATTTACTCTTGAGAAAAGAGAAGTTGTCTGTCATACTATCCTTGTTAAAGTCCCTTATTGTGATAGCAAACGATGCAGATAGGCTGCCTTCATCATTCCATTGAAAGAATTCTTACCTATACACAAAGTGATGCTGCTAGAAGCATCAGTTCTGGAGCAAGGAGTGTGAGTCAGAGAGAAAGAGCTAGCTCTCCAGAGAGAAATCTATGCCAGATGGACTGTCCAGAGAATTAATTAAGCCCAAATCTGACTGACAGAACAGAGCCAAAACTTGCCAAGGAAGAAGGAGCAAGGCCCAATAACATAGCAACTGATTTGAAATAGCAGGTATATAGACACTGGGGAAACCTCACCAGTCTAACTCTGAGGAATAATTTAATAATTCAGACATTTGAAAAGACCACTGAGACTTCTGTTGAGATGAAGGTGATGCATATTAAATCACCTTGGAGCCCATCTCTAAGATTTGTCCCAACCCAGACCAATTCTGCTGCTACTGATAGTGGATTGTGATATTTTGTAAAGGGTATTTTATGAAAATCTCTGTAAGATATTTGGGCATGACAGCCATAATATAATTGAAAAGAATTACTAATTTTTCATATTATTATAGTAACACAAAATAAACAAGAGAATGGACAAACTTTGCCAACACTATTCAGTTTTGGCATCTTTGTAGGGAGTTATCACTATTCAAAATAAAAATATTTTATTATGCTAGAGAAAATGAAGGGATAATATTTTAAAACTGTTTTTTATGATGAAAAAGCACATATGGAGAAAAGTATATAAAATAATTTTACATTTTACCAGATAGTTATAGTGATCAAGGAAAATAACCTTTTCAACATTCCATAAGCCCTCTACCCACAAGAAGTTTCTTCTCCCCTACCACTGAGATAACTATTAAATTGAATTTGTGTTGTTTTTAGTTTTAGTTATTATGTATACACTGATATATCGTTTAGTTTTGTTGTTTAAAGACTATATCTTAAAAACATATTTAAATGTGATAAATTCCTGTGTATTTCTTATTCCAATCAACATTGCATTAAGATTTGTGAAAGACATAGTAATACGTTTATTATTCACCAGGTTACTCTCCTGGGATACCTAACCAAAGTGTGAGATCAAAAAGCCAGGGTATCAACTGAGCCATACATTTATAAAAGGATATTTTGGAAAGGAGGAAAGTCTAATGATGCATCTCATTTTTTGAGCTATTTGTAATTACATTACAAAATTTAACATGATGGCAAAAGACTTATTTATGAATAAATTATAGGATAGCCTGTCTCTCATATGTCAATGCAATAGGCTTTCAGACCCAAGACTGGAGTTGATTTTTTTTTATAGATCTCAAAGATATTTCCTCATCTACACCGCTTCTTTTCTGTTACTTAATTTGTATGTGCACCTGCTTGAATAGAGTACCAAATGATTTGGCTAGAGATATCCACTATCAAATTAATCAAGAATCTTTTCAGTGGCTATTGGAAGATATTGAAAAAACTCTTGTATACATATTTTACACATGATGTTTACACGATGCTTGCACATGCAACTTGAGTTGGAGTCTCACTGTCGCCCAGACTGGAGTGCAGTGGTCGCTCCCGGCCACCGCAGCCTCGACCTGCTGGGCTCCGGCGATCCTTCCGCCTCAGTCTTCCAAGTAGCCGGAATTACAGGCATGCACTACCACGCCCCATTGATTTTTTGATTTACTGTAGAGATGAGGTCTCGCTGCCCAGGCGGGTCTCGAACCCGCGGGCTCAGGCGATCCACTCACCTCAGCCTCCTAAAGGCACGGGATTCCAGGCTGAGCCACCGAGCCCGGCTCTCCTGTACTTTTCAGTTGATAAATAGTAAGTAGCCATGGTTTCAGTAGTAATTTATCTAACATTTGCCCATAATTTTCATGCAAGATTTCAGTCCACCACAGGATTATCTCTGTATCTTTTGTATTTCTGGGAAATATTCTGAAGTATTTACCGATAGTTCTTACATTCTCACAAACAATTTTCCTTCTGCTGAGCAAGAACAGTTTTCCATTGTCTTCTGTTCAATATTCACTGACTACTGCTTTGTTCTTTGGACACAAGCATCATGTCTTAAAGCAGAGGTAGTGTGTTCCTTGGGATGATGTACTCTATCATCTTCTGAGGCAGAGTGAATCTTAGTTTCTTTCTGCTTTACTTAGTATTAGTCAATAACCATCATCACAGTATTATGTCTTTTTAATGTTTTCCAAAATATTTAGTGAAAAATACTTTCAGTTTTTATTTACAGATTTCTTGTGGTTAGTAGGACTAAGACATGAATCCGTTAGAGTTTCGTCTATTCTTGGAGACACATATTAGTGACAAACAAAACTGTACTCATAATTGACTCTTTTCTCTGATGATAAAACTTTCTTATTTAATCAAATAAGATGCACGTTTTTCCTAAGCTTTAGTGATTTCTGAGAAAACTCTTTAGTCTTCATGCACATACAAGTTTGACAAATGCTCTAAGACATCTGAATTCAGTGGATAAAAGATAAGCTCAAACTGGATGTCCAATGTTCCAACATTTGTTTCTGGCTATAACTGTGAGTCCACTGTTGGAACTCAGGAGAGATGCTATAGTATATGTTGTCATGACTACCAGCGAGGTCTTTCATTTATTTTCCTATCCTTTTGTTAGTTCTAGATTTATTGAAATAGTGGCAAAAATAAGTTGATAAGCTACAGGAGAGGTAAGTACTTCCTTAGAATACTTTGTAGTTGAATAGAGTAAGTAGTCAACATGAATAAATACATTCTGTTTTCACAACAGTAGTGACCCAGTAATATTATAATTAGAAATTCTTGGCCTGACTCGCTGGCTCAGCCTGGAATCCCAGCACTTTGAGAGGCCAACGCAAGTGGATTGCATGAGTCTGTGGATTTAAGATCAGCATGGACAACTTGGTGAGATCTTTTCTCTACAATAAATAAAAAATTAGCTGGGCGTGGCAGCACACACTTGTAGGAAATAAAACATTTCATAGAATGTGAGGACTATTTAAAGCCTCAACTGTTACTTATAATAAATTTTCTTTATCTAGTGATTAGGAACTTAGGCCAGGAGAGAAGAAATAAACAGCTCATGGCGACACAGGGAGGCTTTGGCAGAAAAAAGACCCAAAGTTGTTTCTGCACTCCAAACCAGAGTTTCCACTGTACTGGAATTGCCCAAAATATATGGCTAGTAGCAAAATTTGGATGAGAACAATATAGGAGAATTTCTTTCTTTCTTTTTTTTTTTTTGAGTTGGAGTCTCACTACGTCGCACAGACTGGAGTGCCATGGCACATTCACGACCACCCAGCATCGAACTGCTGGGCTCCAGCTATCTTTCAGCCTCAGCCTTCCAAGTAGCTGGAACTACAGGTGCGCGAAACTATGTCCAGTTAATATTTTGATTTATTGTAGAGACAAGGTCTCACCAAGTTGCCCGGGTTGGTCTCAAAACCGCAGGCTCAGGCAATCCACTCTCCCCAACCTACCAAATTGCTGGGATTACAGGCTGAGCCAGTAGCCCAGCTTTATGCCTTTTTAAACTCAACAACATTGCATTGCTATAGAGGAATATGAAAAGCATGAAACAAACCATGAAGTGAGAGAAGTAGTCTATATCTTTATTGTTAATGAATAGACAACGAACTGCTCATTGAAACCTCCCTTTTTGATTTAATCTGAGATAAGTAGCTTTTAAAAATAATTCAGACAAGCCTTTAAAAATTTTTAACTGTTGTCTTAGAATTAATGCCACTAACACTGAGTTTTTATAATACCCAGAAGTTCTTTGGAGCTGACACATCTAAGCCTAATCATCTTCAGTAATGTAATTCATCCCACTGGTCTAATTGCTCCTGATCTGGTAAGATAAGTACCTCAACCTGGAAGGCATAGAACCATATATTGCTGATTGATGCAATCCTCAAGAAGAATCCAGTAACACACTATTTGTGCTTAGCAGTGATGATTTTAAATTTAGCTTGAAATAGTAAAATTCAATGAAATGGAATAACCTAATTGCTAACCAAATTTCAACTTACGTTTATTGGCTCTGAAATCAATAAAGGTAATTATGACTAAAAATGTCACAAATACAAGTGTATGTGGTGAAAATTTGCTTTTTATTGCATTTATATGATAATTTACCATCTAATATATAAAGAAAGAAGAACATATTTACTTCATGCCTCTTTAAAAGAAAATTTTTTTTTAAATTTAGGGCAATGAATATTTTACATATTAAGTCATTATAATTCCACATTTTCCTTCAGGATTATTCATGAACTCAAAACTTAACCAAGAGTAAGATGTCCTTCTTTGAAAGCTTCTTATTTTAAATTCCAAAATTTAAGATTTAAGAAGTTCAATAATTAACATATCAAGCTAACTCAATTCAGGCATGAAAATTTACAAAAAACAATGTGGATAAGTGAGTTGCCTAAAATTGCATACCTAACAAATATTAAGGTTCTCAGACTTGATAGAACTATAGCTAAGCTTAAAAGAAATGTAGGGTTAGTCCAGGTTTAGATGATCTGGTTTTAGACAAGACTATTCTACTGTTATATCTCCCTGACTGTGGAGCACCTCCGCCCTAACATGGCGCCCGAAGCGGCCAGACCTCAAGACAAAACAAGCTCTAATTAGGCAGCTGGAGGATGTTAGCATACATTCCTCTCTTGCAGGCCTATCGGTGTGTGCCGCGTTACCTTAATTGATTGGCAGAGATACTAGATTTAAGGTCACGGGAAAGAGAAACAAACAGCTGAAGCTGAAACAGCTGAAACAGCTGGAGCTGAAGCTGAGGAAGAACGATGTAGTAACCTGGGATTAAAGCAGCTTGCAGAAGAATCGTGTGAGAGTCGTTATTGAAAGCGACAAGTGGTGGGCCGTACGGGGACCTCGAAGAAGCCGAAATCCTTGGATTCAGAACTGCAGCTGCTCAGGGCAGTCGACTGGTATGTAGATCCCACAAGGGAGGGAAAAAACTAGAAAGGTCCTCGGTAAAGAGGCGATTTAAGAAGGTCCTCGGCAGAGAGGCGATTTGGGAAGGTCCTCGGCAGAGAGGCGATTTGGGAAGGTCCTCGGCAGAGAGGCGATTTGGGAAGGTCCTCGGCAGAGAGGCGATTTGGGAAGGTCCTCGGCAGAGAGGCGATTTGGGAAGGTCCTCGGCAGAGAGGCGATCTAAAAGGGCCCTCAGTGTAGAGGTGATCCCCTTTTTGCTAACATGGGCACTACTTCCTCTCACCCGCTTTTTCAGGCTCTTAAAACTCTCCTAAGAACAAGTAGACATTCTCTGGCGCATGGTGCAAATGGTGTGAATGGCACACTATTGCTTTATGCGTAACCGGCATTCCATACCACAATATGACTATTGCTGCTAACCTCTCTCGAGAGCTTTCCCTCCATCTTTTAGGTAATTGGTCCCAAGAGTTCGACAACCTGACGGAGGCTCTACGTCGTGAAATCATCAGTGTCAACTCCATCAGAGTAGATCCAGTAGTCGCTCAAACCTTGGCCTCCCGGATCGTCCAGGCGGCATACCACCTTAAAGAGTGGGCGGGAATGGGTTCAATGGCCTTTTTGTTATTCTCTTGTTGTGTCCTGTGCCTCTATTGTCTCTGCTGTATGCATCAACGCAATGCACGTGACCGTGCGCTACTAGCGCAGGCCTTTGCTGCATGGAGGTGGATCAATCCCCTCAGGTCCGGGTTGCCACGTTAGGGCAATAAGAACAGGGCAGGATGTGAGAATAGTACTGCACACGGGGGCCCAGGAGGAGTTATCCCGTGGAGGGCATGTCCAGCTGCATATGGGTTGACACCGCCTCTCCCATCCCCAGAAAATCGGTGTCGGACAGGTGGGCAGTCGGTCTGGCGATTACACGCGCGAGATAGACTGTCTTACATGGTCCTTGTTATATGGGGGCTGTGACCACTACCCTCTCCTGCCAAAACAAATAAAAAAGGGGGAGCTGTGAAGCGCCTCCGCCCTAACATGGCGCCCGAAGCGGCCAGACCTCAAGACAAAACAAGCTCTAATTAGGCAGCTGGAGGATGTTAGCATACATTCCTCTCTCGCAGGCCTATCGGTGTGTGCCGCGTTACCTTAATTGATTGGCAGAGATACTAGATTTAAGGTCACGGGAAAGAGAAACAAACAGCTGAAGCTGAAACAGCTGAAACAGCTGGAGCTGAAGCTGAGGAAGAACGATGTAGTAACCTGGGATTAAAGCAGCTTGCAGAAGAATCGTGTGAGAGTCGTTATTGAAAGCGACACCTGACCAGGCAATTTATTTTGACATTAGTTTATCACCTTGTGGTCTAGTCTCTTTTTGTTATCATTCATCTGTTCTGTTCCTGAGGTTTCATTAATTAGTGTATGAAACTGAGTTTCTTCTAAACAGCTTGTGTCATTTACTAGCTCTGTGGTTTTGGTCAAGTTACTTAATTTCTCTGTACCTCAGTTGCCTCTTTGCAAATGGAAGCCAAATCAATTAATTTATTGAATAATTTACTTATCGATTAATTTGATAGATTAACATATGTAAGCTTTTAGCACAGCCCTTGGAAAACGAGCAATCATTATGATTGTCATCACTTCATTAAAGACTTTTACTTATGTAAAATGTCCACTTAAATCTTCCGCAGCTATTCATTGTTTCCCTTTTGAAACATATTTAAAAAATTGTACCTGTCAGTTTGGTTGATGGCAACATGAACCTCACAACGTGGGAGTTGTTGGTAACTCTTGTCTTTCTCCACGTCTTTACCTTATGCTTCAATAGCTAATTAAATGAACAATATGGGTTATATTTATTCCTAAATTTCTGTTATTTATGAATCTTTTCATCTCTATTTCCACACTTCACTGTTGCTTATCTTTATTTATACTTATATTTTTCTAAAACTTATTTTATCTACTGACTTCCTATATTGTTCACTCAACTTTTTAATAAAATTTCTGGATATGTTCATCAAAAATTAAAACGTGATCCTATTACTTCCCTGCTGATGTCCTCAATAATCTCCCTTTATTTATAAACCATAGTCCATGTTCTTCAGGATAATGCATAACCTAGTTTTCCATAATGGTATTATCATTTAAATGATACTGAAATATTTCCACCCATGCCTTTGTAACTCTATTGCTTCTTCCTGGAATGGGTTTCCTTGTCTTTTATTTGACAATGTGTTGTATCACCCAATTTTTGTTCAGATGATACCTCCTCTGGGATATACCAATACTCACAAAAAGATATAAAGATTAATTGTTCATTCACAGGTATTATTTATGTGTCTTACATATTACCCTAATTCAAACAATATAACATCATTATAATTACTGAATTATTAATTATATTCACTTACAAATATGTCTTTCCTATAAAGGAAAAAATATTCAGGCACTTGTTAAAATGGTAAGGAAGACTTGATACAATGTTACTGCTATAGAAAAGCAACATGGGACTCAACTTTGAAATAGCAAGAAACTAGCAAATGGATACAGTTGACAGAAAATTACTAAGAGGAGACATCAAATAATTCTTACTAAAATAACTTGTTAGAAATCTTGCTGAAGTCAGGCCAGGTTGATGTCAAGGTGGAGGATGAGAAATTTGACTAACTATTGAGGGTAACTTGGTATCAAAGGTTGGGTCAGTCTTGATAAACTAACTGAAGTTTATTACTAACACTCGACTACACAGTCTGAAGACAGGATGTGGGCCAAGAGAGTGCCCAGTATAAACAGGGCTCAGAGACTGGAATTTCCTTTAAGGATATAATATGTCCTTTATTTATTTATTATACACCTAATGCAATGTTTGGTAAGTTGTAGGTGCTCAATAAATATGTGTTCCATGGACTGAACATTTTAAAATGTCAATATTTGGAGTTTCCACTTATTTTGATGACCAATAGAGGAGCTATAATTCATATTATATGTTTATTATATATTCAATATTTTTCATTGTCTGAATTCAGGTTTTTTTTTGTTTTGTTTAGTTTTTAATTTTATTTTAAAGATGTGGGGTACAATTCAGGATTAGGTATGTAAGTGGTCATTGTACAGGTAAAGTTTGGGTCTCCTTTTGGTCCGTACTTTGCCTGATTTGAGACCTGGTATGCTTATTGATGTTGTGTCCCCTGCAACCCTGGCAGTATCTCAGTACTGCCAATTCCTTTCTTATAGTATTATGGTAAATGTTCAGGGTCTGCTTATGAGTGAGAACACGTGGTACTCTCTTCTTTGTTTCTGTGATAGATCACTGAGTATGATAAATTCTAAATCCATCCAAGTTGCCAAAAGTCCATTTGATTGTCCTTCTTTATGACTGTATAATATTCCATTGTGTATATATACCACATTTTTTATCCAGTCCAGTTTTGATGGGAAGAAGAGTTGGTTCCATGTTTTTGCAATTGTGAATAATGCTGCAATAAACATGCATGTGCCCGTATCATTTTTGTAGAATGATTTAAGTTTTCTCTGGGTATATTCCCAGTAGGGGGATCACTGGTCATATGGAAGGTCAATGTCTAGTTCTTTTGGAAATTGCCACATTGTTTTCCAAAGAAGTTGCACTAGCTTGCATTCCCACCAGTAGTGTAGAATGTTCGTATTTCTCCACATCCTCGCCAGCATCTGTTGATGTTTGTTTTATTAATGATGGTCATTCTTACAGGGGTTTGATGATATCTCAATGTGGTTTTGATTTGCATTTCTCTGATGATGAGTGAGGCTGAGCACTTTTTCATGTGTCTTTTCGCTGCCTGTACATATGTTTTGAGAAGTGTCTATATATGTCCTTTGTCCACTTTTTAATGGGACTGTTTATTCCTTTCTTTCAGCACATTTGATTTCCTTGTAGATCCCGGATGTTAGGTCTTTGTCAGATATGCTGTGGGCACATTTTTTTCTCCCATTTTATGGGCTGTCTCCCCATGATCTTGATGGTTTCTTTTGCTTTGCAGAAACTTTTCAGTTTGATGAGGTCCCACTTGTCTATCTTATCTCTCATGGCATGGGTACTTGGGGTTTGGTCAATAATTAGTTACCAGTTCCAAATTCCATAAGGGTGTCTCCTGCATTTTTCAAGGTTCTTATAGTTTGACGTTTTATGTTTAGGTCTTTGATCCATTTAGAGTTGATTTTTGTGTATGGTGACAGGGAAGAGTCCTGTTTCAATCTTCTGGATGTGGTCAGCCAGTTTTCCCAGCACCATTTACTTAATAGGTTCTTCTCTCCCAAATAATTGTTGGTGGAGGCTTTGTCTAAGAACAGTTGGTTGAGAAATTGAGATTTTGCTTCCAGAATCTCTATCCTGTTCCAACGGTCCATATGCCTATTCTTGTATCAGTACCAGGCTGTTTTGATTATTGTAACCTTACAGTAAAGTTTAAAGTTTGGAATTGCAATACCTCCTGCTTTGTTTCTTTTTCTTAGGATTGTTTTGGCTATTCATGTTGGGTTCTGTTTCCATATGAATTTCTGTATTGTCATTTACAGGTCTGAGAAGAATGATATTGGTTATTTAATGGGTATTGCATTGAATCTGTAGATTGTCTTGGGTATGATGAACATCTTAACATGTTGAATCTTCTTGTCCATGAGCATGGAATATTTTTCCTTTTGTTTGTATCTTCTTGGACTTCTTTGAGCAGCAGTGTTTTGTAGTTTTCACTGTTAAGGTCTTTCGCTTCTCTGGTTAGGAAGATGTCGAGGCGTTTCAGTTTTGTGTGTGGCTATTTTGAATAGGATTGTGATTTTTTAATTTGGTTCTCTGCCTGTGTGTTATTGGTGTATAAGGATGTGACTGTCTTTTGTAAAATTATTTTGTACCCTGAAACTCTGCCAGTCCTTTATCAGTGCAAGGAGGTTTTTTGACAGATTCTCTTGTATTTTTGAGGTATAGGATCATATCATCAGCAAAGAGGGATAACTTAACTTCCTCTTTCTTATTTGGATAGCCCTGATCTTTTCTTGTCTAATTGTTCTAACTAAGACTTCCAACACAATATTGAACAAGAAGCGTAAGAATGGACAGCCTTGTCTTGTTCTGGTTTTCAGGGGAAGTGTTTCCAGTTTCTGTCTGATTGGCAATATGCTGGCTATGGTTTTCTCATAGAGGGCACTTACTATTTTGAGGTATGTTCCTTCTATGCCTAGGTGTTTGAGTGTTTTTATCAAAAAGGGATGCTGGATTTTACCAAAAACTTTTTCTGTATCTAATGATATAGTCATATGATTCTTGTTTTTTTTTTTTAATATATGTTGATGTATTTAATTGCATTTACGATCTTGCTTCCAGTAGCCCTGCATCCTGAGGATGAAGCCCTCTTGAAATGGTGGATGATTTTTGAGATGTGTTGTTGAATACTACTTGCTAGTATCTTGTTGAGAATTTTTGCATCTATGTTCATAAGATTATTGGACTGCAGTTCTCCTATTTTGTTGGAACTTTACGCAGTTTGGCTATCAGGGTGATATTAGCTTCGTAAGATGATTGGGGGAAAATTCATCTTTCTCAATTGTCTGGAATACTTTCAGTAGTGTTGGTATCAGCTCCTCTTTGTACGTTTTGTAGAATTCCACTGGAAAGCTGTCTGGCCCAGGTTTTTTCTTTCTTTTTTTAGGTAATTTTCTTATGACAGAGTCAATTTCCTGGGTTATTATTGGTCTATTTAGCATCTCAATGTCTTCTTGTTTCAACTTTGGGAGGTTGTGTGATGTCAGAAAGTCCTCCATTTCATTTAGGTTATTGAGTTTGTTTGATCTTAATACATGACAAAATTACCTACTATTCTGATTTCTATTACAACAAATTCGTATTTTTTCTTCTAGAAATTCATATTAATTTAATGATGCAGTCTTCTTTCATTTTGCATCTGACTTCTTTCATTCTGACTTTTGCCTAAGAGATTCATTAATTTTTGTTGCAAGTACCAGCAGCTTGGTGATTTGTGTGTGTGTGTGTGTGTGTGTGTGTGTGTGTGTGTGACTTTTTACTTATTAAAAATAGCCATGATTGGTGGATGTTTGTGTTGTTCATAGAGATTATAAATAATGGTGCTATGCATATGCTTGAACATATCTTTTGGTGGATACATTCATTTTTGGGGGGCATATACTTCTGGAACATAAGGCATAATATGTTTAGCTTTATAAGTAACATATTTTGGGTCCCTTTTAAAATTCTGTATCAGTTCTGCTACAGATTATAAATTTGATAACTCATCAAGTGTAAAAATATGTTGGTTGAATTTTAAATTGCATTTCTGTTTAATTAATTTATTTTCTTAAACTTATTATCTATCTTCTAATACCTTTGTCTTTGATTTACCTTATATACAGCATCTTGAGGCTGATACACAAATAATTACATTTGAGCTTTATTTATTGAAATATAAATTTAATGTCACATGTGTCCCTCTAATCAACATTTTATATCTTTTCTACGCACTTAATATATAAAATATTATTTTTTAAAAAATATTTTATTTTAAATGTTGTGGGTACAAGTCAAGATTGTGTCTATAAGTGGTTTAGGTACAGGGAAGTTTTGGGTTTCCCATAGGCCCTCACTTTTCCTTGATTAGGATCAGGCACCTTTAATGATGTTATGGGTGCCCCCTCCCCTGCCAGTGTCCTACTACTTTTTTGTGGTATTTTGATAGGTGTTCTGAGTCGACTTATGAGTGAGAACATGTAGTACTCATGTTTTATGTTAGTTATTGTTTCTATGATAGATCACTGAGTATGATGGAAATCCAACTAAGTTGCTATGAGTCCAAAATTTATAATATATTATTATTCTGTTTAACATATTTTAAAATTTATTATGTTTTCTTTTTTTTACATATTGGCTATTTAGAGTGTGCTTCTTAGTTCAAACTTCTGAATCATTTTCAATTTAAATATTTTTATTGACTTCTACCTTAATTACACAGAAGGTAATTTAGGCATAATAACAGGATTTGGAATTTTGTTTAAACATATCCTTAATAGTATCAATTATTTGGTAATTTTTCCACATTTATATAAAAGAAATATGTAATTCAGGATTGAGCTAAGTGAGGTAGAGATCTAGAAATAGTGACCTTCCCACTCTTTTTTTTTTTTTTTTTTTTTGAGTTGGAGTCTCACTCTGTCGCCCAGGCTGGAGTGCAGTGGCCGCTCCGGGCCACCGCAGCCTCGACCTGCTGGGCTCCAGCGATCCTTCTGCCTCAGCTTTCCAAGTAGCTGGAACTACAGGCGCACACTACCACGCCTGGCTAATTTTTTGATTTATTGTAGAGATGAGGTCTCGCCAAGTTGCCCAGGCGGGTCTCGAACCCGCGGGCTCAGGCAATCCACTCACCTCAGCCTCCCAAGGTGCGGGATTACAGGCTGAGCCACCAAGCCTGGCTGATCTTCCCACTCTTAACAATAGCAATAACAAAAAGTCAAACAAATTCCATGGAGTGCAGAGACTTAATTTTGAGTCTCAGTTCTGCCAATACCTCCCTGTGTCACTGTGGGTTGTTTATTTCTCCTCTCCCTGGTCTAAGTTCCTAATCACTAAATAATGAAAGTTTGGTATAAGTAATAGTTGAGAGTCTATATAATCCTCACATTCTGTGAAATGTTTTAGTTTGTACCCTGAGCCTTTCTACTGAAAATTATTATTTTATATCACAAAGAGCCCACTGGAAAGAGACAGTGAAATTTGTCAGCAGCTCCCAAGGAAGAGATCACAAATATAGGTACATCTTACTGTTTATATACAGTAAAATCTCACAATAAAGCTATATTTGTTTTTCTTTTGGTACATTAAAATATTTCTAAATTGTCTGTCTTGCATACTTTGTGACAAGGGATATGCTGCAATGTTCATATGTTTCTTTTTAACTTTGATTTTCTACAGGTTGAATATGATATAACTAAGTATGGATTAAAGGTACAAAACATTTTGTGTCTGGGGTAGTGGTTTATTTGTAGTAGAGTTTGGGGGTATCTTTTAGAGTGTGGAGAAATTATGTGTTTGGAGGCTTTAGGTATTTTAGGTGAAGATCCTTATTATTTCTGCTATCTTATACAAAGCAAACAAATGTATTTTTAATCAAAGTTTTAACCTAGCAATATATTTAACAGATCTTCACACATCTTTAAATAACATGTTCATTAAAAATGTTTCACATTACCTACCTAGTTTTGTGGAGATAGCTGGCAGGCTATTGTTTGTCACAGATGCCAATGTTTATTTTGCAACTACATCTTGAAAGGCTCAGTGCTAAGAGATTTAAATTTTGCAATTACCATATGAAGGATAAAATTTTTTTAATGAAATTGAGGCATAAGTAGGTTTAGAGTTTGACTGTAAGCCAAAGCCAGTTAGTGGTGCAACAAGATTTGAATCTGAGTCTATATCACTATACAGCCTGTCATTCCATGTTGAACATAAAATAGGTTGGCAATAGACATCTGCTGATGTGAATAAGTATTATATTTTTTTGTAGATGGTCGTCTTGTTCAGTTTTCTTTTGGGGAAAATACTGTTAACTCAGATCTTACTTGGAAAACATCAAGAAAAATATCTGTCGTGTAGTATCTGTGAAATAAAGTTTATGGGAGTTGAATTCTGGAACTGGTTGCTTATTTTTTATTAATTTATGTTTTCTGATCCCTGCCACAGTGGAATAGGAAGCTGTCTTCTTCAGACTGTATATATGTTAGCTGAAGGTTTTGGCAAAAAGTCTGTGGCCTGTAAAATAAATCATATTCTACTCGATGCAAAATAAAGCTTAAATTTTGGTCTCATTTCATTATTCTTCCTATAAAATTTCTAACATTTGTATGATGACATTATAGACACAATTGAAATAATACATATTCTTATGGTAAAACAAGGTTTTGCTGCAAGACAATTAAAACTTAGAGGAGGACACATTATAACTTATATAGTTGAATGTTTGACTGAAGTTAGAGACTGTGGTTTAGGAAACTGTCACCTCAGAAAATCTCTTCATTATTTTGTGAAATGTGGTCCCAGATTTGTGTGTTGGTTGATGTGATCTGACAACTAAAAAGAAGTCATAAGCATCCATAATTTATGTCAAGAGCTATAATAGTGGTGCTATTGCACTTATAAAAGTCTGAGATGTGACATTATTACTCATATGTAATACATTTTCTTTTGAAATGGGGAAGGAGACAGTGTTTATTATGTGCCAGATGCTATGTTAAGTGATTTAGATATAGTAGCTTGTGTTTATTTAATGGGGAATCTGAGGCCTATATAATTTGATTGAGGTAATAATTATGAGTGCAATACTCAAAGTTATTGATATTATTATGACAAAACTCACTGTGTCAGCACGTCCTGAAGTTCTAAAATAAAATGAGTCAAATGAGAGATGAGAACTTCAATGGTTAATTTTCTGTGTCAACTTAAGTGAAACACAAGATACCCACATATATGGTCAAAAATTTTTCTGACTGTGTATGCGATGGTGTTACTGTATGAGTTAAACATTTGAGTCAATAGACTAAATAAAGAAGAGTTTCTCCTTAATGTGGGTGAGCCTCATCCAATCAGTTGATAGCCTGAAAGAAATAAAAAGGAAGGCTGATTCTCCCTCAAATAAGTCCTGCTTTGAGCTGGGATATCTTCCCCTCTTCCTTGAGACTGAAATGAACATAAATAGTATCTCTTCTTGGGTCTTCAGGCTGCTAGATTTTGGACTGAAAACGTTCCACTGATTCTTTTGATTCTCCAGCTTGCCAGCTCCAGATCTTTGGATGTGTCAACCTCCACTCGTGTTGCTATAATAAAATACCTGAGATTGGGTAATTTATAAATAATATAAATTTATTTCTCACAGTTCTGGAAGCTGGGAAGTCCAAGATCAGGTCATCAGCATTCGGTGTCAGGTGAGAACCTCTTCTGCATCCTCACATGGTGTAAAGGGAAAATAAAATGGCTAAAGAAAACAAATGCTATGTCCACACATGGTAAAAGAGCAGAGAGAGACAGCCTACTCCCTTAAGTCCTTTTATAAGGGTCCTAACCCTATCCATGAGGTCTCTGTCTTCATGACATAGTCACACCTTAAAGGACTCATCTGTTATTATTACATTAGTGATTGACTTTCCACATGCAAATTTTGGGAAACACATTCAGATCATAACAATTGTGTAAGCTAATTTCTTTTTTAAAAAATATTTTAGAGTCAGGGGGTACAAGTGCACGTGTGTTACACGGACATAGTGCTGGGGATTAGGCTTCAAGTGATTCATTCCCCAGATAGCAAACATCATACCCAATAGATAACTTCTGAATGCTAACCCCCTTCCCAATTTCTTATAATATAATGCATATACAATCTTTTGACTTTTATTGCTTCTGTATCTCTAAAGAATCCTGACTGAAACAAGAACTTTAAAATTAAAAAAAAGATACTGAGAGTAGCTTCTGTTGAATGTAATCAGCTGTCTAAAGAGTCCTTGAGAAGAAAAATAATATCACTTTTTATATTAACCTATCATGCCTTCCTTACTATATACAATTTTGAAATTTACTACTGCTTGAATAATGGAGTCTGATTTTCAAGAGTTTTTATAACCATTTACTTAAATGGTTATATTTAATATAATTACATATATTAACATATATACAACATATTTCAATAAACATTTTTGAATGTGTTAGTCTTTGAGAAAAAATGTTTTTCCTGATGATATTGCTTTCCTCCCCAATATAGTGATTTTAACAAAGGACTGCTGCTAACAAAAAAGCAATTTGTGCTTTTTTAATAAAGTACATGTGAACTTTTCCTCCTGCCACGAGTTATTGATTGTAGCCTGAAGGGTTCACCCCTTCTTTTTAAACGTGTTAACAATTGCTGCTTTTTGCAGTTAAAAAAAAGCTAATTTCCGCTCTGTGACTCATGTACAACTTTTCCTGAGATAGAAGACTGAAAGCTGCTTTCTTTTTGTTGCTGTTTCTTGAGTTTCTCAAGACACTATCTAATCATTATGGAAATAAAAAGTAAGGAGAAGTTTCTGTTCATTTGAAGATTTTTTACTTCAGTAGATCTACTTAATATTTTGCAATTACTGTTAAATTAAACCTGAGATATGAAACTGGCCATTTGTAGCAGTGTTGAATATTTTATACAAAAGCATGGGAGATAGATGATAGTCTGTGACTGTCTCAAGTGCACCTTTGTATCTAGTCAGAATGACTAGGGTATGCTGTATAGTTATTAATACCCTACAAATCATGAGGACTAAATAAAACAAATAAATTATTGTTCACACTATGCGCCCCTCTTGGGTGGGTTGAAGGCCCTCCTTTCTGTTTCCCTTATTCTAGGAGGAAGACAGATAAAACCATCAGAATCTGAAATGTTGCAGGTTGCCAAGATAGAGAAAAAAAATAGATCATTACTTGTGTTTTAGATTTTTTTTTTTTTTTTAGCTGGAATCTCACTCTGTCACCCAGACTGGAGTGCAGTGCAGTGGCCCACTCATGGCTACTCCAGAGTCTACGAGCTGGACACCTGCAATCCTTGCGCTTCCGCCTTCCAAGTAGCTGGAATTACAGGTGTATGTTCCCATACCTGGTTAGTTTTTGATTTATTGTCAAAATGAGGTCTCGCCAGGTTGCCTGGGCTGATCTCGAACCCGAGGGCTCAGGCAATCCACTCGCCTCGGCCTCCCAAAATGCTGAGATTACAGGCTGAGCCATTGAGTTCAGTTGTATTTTAGATTTTAAATCTTCTGTCTAAAGCAGCATATAATACTTTCATCTCACTGACAAAAAACAAAAAGGAAAAAATCGCATGGTCACTCATATCTGTTCACAAATATTTTCTGATGACAGCTAGAGTTACATATTACTATACTTTTCAGAAATGTTTTTTCCTGAGAATTAGCTCCTTTGAATAGTAACTTATATTTCTTCATTTTATAGAAGAATTACCTAGAGTTTATCCAAAATGTATGAGTGTACACTGCAATAAACCTTGTTAAAGCAGAGAATAGAATTAATACTGGTTAATAGCAATATCCATTTTAAGCATAAAATCTTGATAGTGGCCACTGCCTTGCTAGACTCTGGTGTGGCCATATGCTGTTTGAGCTATGTCTGTCATCATGCTTCTGGCTTTTGGCCCCCTCCCACACCTTGGGGAGGTGAATCTTCTCTCCTCCTTCTCCTTATCGCTGTAATTTATTTTAAAATAAACTGTATTTTAAAATCGAACTCCTGTGCAATTCCTTGCATATTTCATTTGGCATCGAATCACACCCCAGATGGCCACACTCATCTTAGAGTGCCAGCCCTCTTTCTGTCTGTGGGAAGTGATCCCTTTCTTAAATAAATCTTTTCTTCACTTCTTTGTAAAAAAAAAAAAAAAAATCTTGGTAACAGTTGCCCTTTGAGTTATAGGTTTGACATCTACTTTTAAAATGCCTGAAGAGATCATTTAATATTTTAATATGAAGAAAGTATTAATTGCTCATTTTTGAACACCAAATCTATACAGAGAATCTTGATGTGTTTTGCAAACAAGTAAATTATAATAGACATATGTATGGAGCCAAAACTAATGAGCAACTTCCTTCTGTTTCAATTTCAATCCTAGTGAATGCTGATAACCTTCAATTTTATCCTCATCTAATTCTTTATTCAGAATATTGTTTCCTGTATACATACTTTCTCTTTACATATTGTTAAACTCATATTATATTAGGACTTTCAATATTAATGCTAAGTATATCTCCATCTCCATCAGACTTAACTATGAAGGTTTAAGGAACATCCTTTCTACAACTTGTATACCTCTGCTCATGGGAACTTAAAATTTTCTTTTGTCCAATATGCTCTGAGAAATGCTTGTTGCAGCCTTTTCTCTGCTTAATTTGCTTTCCTTGGAATTTCTCTTAATTTCTTCAATTTTTTTCATTTCATCTCCACTATATTTCTTGACTTTTTATTTTTACTGGAAGAAAACAATTTCATTTTGATTTTAAAGAGATGGGGTACAATTCAGGACTAGATAGATAAGTGGCCATTGTACAGGTAAAGTTTCAGCCTCCCTTCGGTTCTCACTTTGTCTGGTTTGAGATCAGTTACTCTTATTGATGTTATGTACCTCCCCTCCCTCCCCTGACAGTATCCCATAACTGCCAAACCCTTTCTTAAAGTGTTATGTTAAATGTTCAGGGTCTGCTTATAAGTGAGAACATGTGGCACTCAGCTCTTTGTTTTGTGATAGATCATTGAGTATAGTATACTCTAAACCCATTCAAGTTGCTGGAAAGTCCATAATTTTGCCATTTTCTATGGCTGCATAATATTCCCATCATGGATATGTACCACATTTTTTTTTAATCCAGTTCACTTTCACTGGGCAGCAGGGTTGGTTCCATGTGTTTGCTATTGTGAATAATGCAGCATTAAACATGTGTGTGCAGGTATCTTTTTTATGGAATGATTTGAGTTCCTCTGGGTGTATTCTTGGAAGGAGGATTGTTGGGTCATATGGAAAGTTGCAGCCGGGCTCGGTGGCTCAGCCTGTAATCCCGCGCCTTTGGGAGGCTGAGGTGAGTGGATTGCCTGAGCCCGCGGGTTCGAGACCCGCCTGGGCAGGTGAGACCTCATCTCTACAATAAATAAAAAAATCAGCCGGGCTGGTAGCGCATGGCTGTACTTCCGGCTACTCGGAAGGCTGAGGCGGAAGGATCGCCAGAGCCCAGCAGGTCGAGGCTGCGGTGGCCGGGAGCGGCCACTGCACTCCAGTCTAGGCAACAGAGTGAGACTCCAACTCAAAAAAAAAAAAAAAAAAAAAGTTGCCTTTTAGATCTTTCAGGAATTGCCACACTGTTTTCCACAGATGTTGTGTTAGTTTGCATTCCCAGCAACAGTGTAGAAGTGTTCCCTTTTCTCCACAACCTCTCCAACAACTACAAGAATCTTTAAAAATGCAGGGTATCATTAATTACAATGAAAATATATTAAAATTCATTTTCTAGATACTTGCATAGTATGTACATAAATTAAATGTCTTCTAATGTCATTCTTTTAATATCATTCAAATCTAATGCCCATAATCATGTATTTTGGATGGAAGAAATATTTACGCTTATCCTCAGGGAGTAGGACTTGTGCATTTTATCAATTATTTCTAAAATTTAAGTCACTTTTTTTAATTACATTTTTTATGTGGATAGGAGAGACATGTATTGCACATTTTCTTCCAAGAGAAGACATCTAAACAACTTCTAGGGTAGTACAATTAATTTGAGTTACATATGAAAAAACAGACCAGAAGAATTTGAGTGAGTTGGGTAAACAAAGATCAGGGAATGGAGAAATTCGGTTTTGTGATGTTTAAGTCACTGAATATTTTCTCAAATACTGATAGACCGCATTACTGAATTTTGCTTTATCAAACAGTTAGTAGTAAACTGGAATACATTGTTACATAAAATGATTAGTTTCTTGGCGTCTAACAAAAACCTGCTTAGCATTAAGTATAGTTGAAATAGTGTTTAGACTAGAAACAAAAAATTATTAAATTACTACTCGAGGACAAAGTAGAAAACCAGTCACAAAGTTAAAAAAATATAATTTTCACGAATATTGGAGGTTAAGGAAAAGTAAGTTTACTCAGAATGATGGAAATTACTTTCATCGAAGTTCTGAAGGAGTTTATGGGAAATGTTTAAAGTCCTTGAAGTTGAAAAGCAATGTTTCTCTGTCAGTTCATTTCAAAGATTTTATTTTAAAATAAATTAGAAACAAGGATTAACATAAAAGTTACTAAATTTAATGACAGAACACAGAGTTTGCTTTTAACTTTCAGTATATCCCAGCTGTAAGGCATAGTGCTAAGTAGTTTTTGTAACTGTAGTCTCTTCATCTCCAATGGATATATCTAACAGATTTAGGAAAATCTCATACTACCAGCTGGTATTCCTCTACATCCTCCTCCTACTGTGCCCCCTCCATAGAAAGTCCAGATGCTAGGCACTGATATTTATCCAGGGATTTATCCAGCCTGACACACTTTCTTCCTGTTTTTGTTCTTCTATAGTCAACCCATATGCCTCCAGCAATTGTTCATACATCTAAACACATCCTCTTTATTCTTTGCTTCTCTTTCCCATCCCATCCTGGTTTTCTCAACCTACTTGGCTAGTTTCTCTCTCTGTTTATTTTGTGACTCTAGCCATGGACGCTTAGAGCAGACCTATTGCAACAATTCCACTTAGGAGTTAAGCTGTGCATTTTGAGTTCCTCTGGGTGTATTCTTGGAAGGAGGATTGTTGGGTCATATGGAAAGTTGCAGCCGGGCTCGGTGGCTCAGCCTGTAATCCCGTGCCTTTGGGAGGCTGAGATGAGTGGATTGCCTGAGCCCGCGGGTTCGAGACCTGCCTGGGCAGCGAGATCTCATCTCTACAATAAATCAAAAAATCAGCCGGGCATGGTAGCGCATGCCTGTAATTTCGGCTACTCGGAAGGCTGAGGCGGAAGGATCGCTGGAGCCCAGCAGGCGAGGCTGTGGTGGCCAGGAGCAGCCACTGCACTCCAGTCTGGGAGACTGAATGAGATTCCAACTCAAAAAAAAAAAAAAACAACAACAACCAATTTTTCACATTTACTTTAAGAAACAAATAAATAATTTATATCAAACTCTTACTACAGTGCTTGACACTGTGCACTAGTAGGTGCATAGTAAATATAGCTATTCCAATTATTTGCCTTTTATCTCAGACCAGGTATAAAATCTGGACACCCATAGTACTAGCAGTACATATAGAAGATTTCTTGCCTTGTGAATTTGCCGTGTGCGATTTTACATAGATGGAAAACTGGGGCCTCTCAGGTATTCCTCAAAAGAGACAATCCCAATACTGATTTGCTAGTACCTGTCTTTTGACTAGACCCATTGAAATTATCCCACAGATCTGTTTTGGAAAACATTCTTCTTTCTTTCTTTTTTATTTTTTTTGAGTTGGGATCTCACTCTGACACCCAGAATGGAGTGTAGTGGCCGTTCCAGCTACTGCAGCCTCAACCTGCTGGGCTCCAGCGATCCTTCCGCCTCAGCCCTCCAAGTAGCTGGAACTACAGGCGTGTGCTACCACACCCGGCTAACTTTTTTTTGATTTATTGTAGAGATGAGGTCTCGCCAAGTTGCCCAGGTGGGTCTCGAACCCGCAGGCTCAGGCAATCCACTCCCCTCCCAAAGCGCGGGGATTACAGGCTGAGCCTCCGAGCCCGGCGGAAAACACTTTTCTAATAAATAACTTTGAATAGGAATTTTTCTTACAGTCAGGTTTTGAGATAAACTTGGGAATACTTGCAACAATAAACATTTTTTAGGCCAGCTAAGAGAGTGTATGAATAAGGGATAATAAATGCTGTATAATAAATTCTGTAGTTCTGGGCAAGACAGACATGATTCGTACTTTGGTAGAGGGATTTAGTTTTGTACAAGATAAACTGACTAGCTGAGTTAAGCAGAAAGTGAATGTATTTTTACGATTTTTATTCTTTATTATTTTTGAGTTGGGGAGTTACACTTTGTCACCCAAGCTAGAGTGCGGTGCCACAATCATGGCTCACCGCAGGCTCAACCTCCTGGGCTCAGGCAATTCTTTCACCTCCGCTTTCTGAGTAGCTGGGACTATAGGTGTGTACCATTGTATAGAATTAATTTAGAAAACATTTTTATACAGATAAAGTCTTGCTATGTTGTCCAGTCTTGTCTTGAACTTCTATGTTTAAGCAATCTTCCTGCCTCAACCTCCCAAAGTTCTGTGCCATTGTGCCTGGCCAAAAATGAATGTATTGAGTGGTGTATTTTAAATTATACAATTGCCAAATTCACTGAAAATCTAAGTTCAAGTCAATCAATAACAAATGATGCAATAAAGAGAGTCATAGGCCAAAATACATCTTTAAACTGGTAAAGACATAGTAACAATGACCTAGTAGACTTGATTCTGCATACTGGCTGATACCACAGACAGCAGTGTATGCACCATTTGGTCTTTCTGCTACTACTGCCTTTAATAAACAGATGTCAGAACGAAGACAATTTTTCCATTGCTCTTTTATGTCATGTCTCTGAATCAAAAATCTATAATGGATATTTCTGATTGAGCAAATCAGATAAAATTCTGTCACTTCCTAATTTTGGCTAAAGTATCAAAGCTAATAAAATCAGTGATTAAAAAAATCAATTTTTAAAACGTGGTGGTTGTTACATCCTTACAAAACATGATGATAAATTATCAAATTGGTATAATTATCACATCAAGCTAGAGCAGAGGACAGACTTAAAAGAGAACTAAAAAGATTGCCCTAATTAAAACAAACTAGCTAATGCCTCTAGAACTAGCTAACACATAGTTGTCTCTAAAGTCTAATCTCAAGAGCAGAAGAATAAGAGAATGATGGAAAATAAAGGAAAAGAAGTAACCCTGTCTCCTTTCTCACTGTAGGTCTATGCAATTTCTGATAAGGCATAAGATTTGGAAAGAGAAAGAAATTTTAAATTAGATGAGATAATTAAATTTTGGTTTAAGTAGCATATTCTACTATTCTGTTAGTTAGTTAGTTTAAAAGACTTATAGGACCAGCCTAGATTAATTGTAAGAGAAGACTACATATGGGCACGATAACTGGGAGACACAGATCACTGACAGTTATCTTTTGAGATTAACTAACAGTCTTTCCTCCATCTCTTAAACATTTATTATTTTCCATTGCAAAATGCACAAACCTTCCCATAAACAAAATATATTAGGCATATTTTCAGACCCCAAATTTAGAATTTCATCAGTAAAATTACACCCAGTAGCAAATGAAGCTTATCAGATATGACTTCTCTTGATTTGAAGATGTGAACTGAAGTCATCTGCAACCCAAGTTCACAACCTACAATAGAAAGACATGAGCAGAAGAAGCAAAATAAACACTCCAATTATAAAACTGGGGTTGAAGGACCATGGAACACATGGCACTCACCGGGTTGTAAAAGTTTTGAAGTAAGATAGGGTTTCACGTAGCTATTAGCTCCTCCCTCTGAGCTCTTAGCTCCATGTTCTGAATCACCATTTTATTTACTTAAGAAATGCCTTGACTTTGAAGCTAAGTAGCTTTCTTCACCTTCTTTTTATCTGCAGACAGTTATAGGTTCAGAAACTCCTTTTCATTTAGAACTGATTCTGTTTCCGTATAAGTTCTAGCATAGTTTTAAAAAATCTGTGGTTCTTTCTTGTGTGTAATTATAATAAACATCACCAGAAAACATCACCAAAAAAAAAATCTTCCTCAAATCTTCCTTGAAGCAAGCTTGTCTCTCTTCACCTAAGAGTCAAGAGGCTATGAAATTTATGGATGTCTTTTTATTTCGCAAAGAGGATCTAAGATGCATAGGCTTATGATTTTTATATGAGGGGAAACCCCCCCAAAATGGAACTTATTTATTAAAAATTGTGCATTTATTCTTACACGTGTAAACTTCATTCTCCTTCAAAGTACTCGCCAATGAATGCAATAGACCTATGGAGATGATTTTTCTACTGCTCAAAATAGTTTTTGAACTTGGCAATTTTGATACCTTTTACTGCTTCTGCCATTTTTTGCTTAACCTCTTCCACACTGGCAAAACATTTCCTATTAAGGACTTCTTCATACGGGGAAATAAAAAAGGTCACTCTGGGTGAGATTGGGTTGATAGGGAGGGCAGGGTATTGGGGTCATGCAGTTTTTGATCAAAAAGCTGCTGAACACTTAGTGTGGTATGAGTATGTGCATTGTTGGGGGTGAAAGAACCATTCACCTGTTTGAAACAACTCCATACATTTCTTCTCCAAATGACACAACCTTCTCAAAACTTTCAGATGAAAACTAGTTGACTGTTTGATTCAGAGGTACAAATTCTAAGTGTACTAAAAGGGGCCTACCCTCCAAAAGCAATTTCAAATTTTGGGGGTTCCCCCCACTTAAGCTATTTTGTCCAGCTTAAATGTTATAAAGAACATCCTTGTATCCTAGAAGACTTAAAAGGATCTTATACCTGTATACTTTTGTGTGTGTGTGAGTGAGTTGGAGTCTCACTCGGTTGCCCAGACTGCAGTGCAGTGGCACGCTCCCAGCCACCGCAGCCTAGCCCTGCTGGGCTTGGCGATCCTTCCGCCTCAGCCTTCCAAGTAGCCTGAACTACAGGTGCACGCTACCATGCCCGGCCAATTTTTTTGATTAATTGTAGAGACAAGGTCTCACCAAGTTGCCCAGGTGGGTCTCGAAGCCGTGGGCTCAGACAATCCACTCGCCTTGGCCTCCCAAAGTGCTGGGATTACAGGCAGAGCCACGAACCCGGCCATACCTGTATACTTTACAACTTGACTCTGAGATCCCATTTTGATTTTGTTTGTTTTGAGACAGTAAAAATATAACATTTCAAAAATTTCCATGTGCAGCTGTGCAATTTTACGTATTTAATCTTTTTTAAAAGCTAAACATTAGTGACTTTAATTTTTTACTTGGAAAGCTAGAGTATGATAATCAAATTAAAACAAAATAAGTAGACCAAAATAAGCAAAAATGTAAACACAAAAATCCATGAAGTGGAAAAGAGAAAAAAAAATCAAGCCAAAAGTTTGTTCTTTGGAAGAAAAACTAATAAAATGGATATACTTAATGAAAATGATCACAAAAAAGATTTGGGGAAAAAAAGTCTGTTTTGTTTTGTTTTGTTTTGTTGAGTTGGAATCTCACTCCTTTGCCCAGGCTGGAGTGCGGTGGCACACTCACCGCCACCCCAGCGTTGACCTGCTGGGATCCCAAGATCCTTCCGCCTCAACCTTCCAAGTATTGCCAGAACTACAGGAACACGCTGTCACACGTGGCTAATTTTTTACTTACTGTAGAGACAAGGTCTCGCCAAGTTGCTCGGGTTGGTCTCGAATCTGTGGGCTCAAGCAAGCACTCGTCTCGGCCTTCCAAAGTGCTGGGACTAAAGGCTGAGCCACTGAGCCCAGCCAACACAATTTTTAAACAAACAAACAAACAAGAAAATATGAGAAGCTGATTCTCAATTTACAAGACTATGCAAAGAACTTAGAATTTGATAAACAACAAGCAAATTGGAACATTTGGGTTGTCTGAAATCAAGTTTACCATAAAGCTATGACAATCAAGACAGTTTGTTATTCGCATTACATGATCAGCTAGGTCAATGTAGTGATACATTGTGAAAAAAGTGATTTCAGATACATACCCCAACTTTTATGGTCAATTGATTTTCAACAAAAATTGCAGTGCACATAGATCAATAGGACAAGGATGATGTTTTAAAAATGGTGCTGTTACAAAATATCCATAAAAAATAAGCATATGACAAAAATTGAATCTTGTCTTCCTCCAACCTCACATAACACATTTCATATTTCAGAAGAAAACATAACTTTATAATAAACAAATATTTCTTAGAAGGATTCCAGAAAGTAATAAAAATAAAAGGAAAACTGTGATAAATGGATTTCATGATAATTAAAAATTTTTATTCATCAAGACACCATAAAATGTATAGAGAAGCTAGAGAATTGGTCAAAATATTCATAACAAAATATTTAGTGAAAGACTTGATCCTAAAATATATAATTAATTCATGTAAAAACCATCTTAGTTATGGAGGTAATACATATTGTTTAGCAGAGTCAAACAATTCCAAATAAATAAGATAAAGAATAAAACAGGTGACAGCAATCAGCTGGCCTGGTTTGATACTGACCTGTAAATCATCTTTTAGGAGTAACAATACAAACGGATTTTGGGAGTGACTCAAGAAGTGAAGAATGCACAAGAATGGATCACAAGATGGAATTTATCAAACCCTAGCCTTGCTTGTTAAAAATTTTTTTTTAAAAAAATATCTGTAACGGTACTGACTGTGCTTGCTTTGAAGTAGCTCTTTAATTTTTTTTTGCAGTAACTGTTAGTTTTTTAAGTCTCTTGTAGTGTTAAGTTATAGTGAATACTGCTACAGCAATTTCTAATTTTTAAGAATTGAGTAATGGTGTAGAACACTAATTCATAATCACTCTAATTGTAATCTGAATAAAGTGTAACATTGTGTAGCCTTTTGTATAAAATAGACAAATAGAAATGGTCCAATTAGTTTCCTTTTTAATATGCTTAAAATAAGCAGGTGGATCTATTTCATGTTTTTGATCAAAAACTTTATTTGGGATATGTATGGGTAGGGTAAATCAGTAAGAGGTGTTATTTGGAACCTTGTTTTGGACAGTTTACCAGTTGCCTTTTATCCCAAAGTTGTTGTAACCTGCTGTGATAACGATGCTTCAAGAGAAAATGCGGTTATAAAAATGGTTCAGAATTATTAAACTTTTAATTCATTAAAAAAAAGAATAAAAAATACACTATTTTTCCAAATTCTTCTCCTAAAAAGTACATGCTCTTTACAGTTTAACGTGTAATAGTCTAGACTTTTTCTATTCACACACATTCCACACAGTCTATATATAAGTTTTGTATAAACAGCATAGATGTTTGTATATTTAGTTATAAAAGCTATTTAATATTTTAAATTCTTGTTTTTTCTTTGACACACAATTTTAAGTGCTTATATAGTATCTATACATGTTGTTTAATGAATGCATTGAAATTATATCAAGAAAACATAATATATATATTTAAATTGCTTGCATTCCAGCTGTTATAAATTAGATTGTGCCTATCAATTCCCGAGCATAAATCTTTTTAAAAATTTTTAATTGCATTCTCAGTATAGATTTCAAGTTATAGAATCACTAAAAACAAAGCTCTAACTCTTTAATGAAAAATTTTCAAAATAACTTCAAAGTTACATTGTCCTAGCATTTCAGAGTAATTGAATCTTAATTATTGAAGTATTATAAATAAAGGAGTATCATATCTTCATTTATAATGTAGAAGAAGAAATGAGATTCGAGACAGTAAATGCTGTTAGGAATTGATTACAATAGATAGTACAGAAAATAATGCAAATATATGCAGCAATTGAGCAGTCCTTGTCGACTTGTCATTTATTTCTGCAATTTCCTTATACATGTTTATTGGTCACCCATTCTTTTCTAGGCAGTATGGTTGCCACAGAAAGAATGTAAAGGCCAGACATTATGTTCCAGTGGAAAAACAGAAACTAGCACTGAGATTTTAGGACTGCTTGGAGGTCTGTGGAGACATAGATCTTATTTTCTGTGTTGGTGACTAAATATATAGTAAGGGCCTTTATTCCCCACATTTCTCATTATTTTCTTCTGCACTGTTATACCCATCATTTCACCTAAATAACTCTTACTCATCCGTCTAGTATCTATCAAGTATCAGCATAGTTGACATTTCCTTAGCAAGATTTTAGGGATGGCAATCACTCATTACCAATGGGTAAGATTCATTTTTCACCTACTCACTTGTCTTCTTAGCATAGACAGTATCTCTAATATGGTACCTTCAAAAAAGTTAGAAACTTAAGAAGACCTAAGTACTTTCTTATTTGTTTAGGTATATGGCTATCGGTGCTTTCTGGAGAAACATTTTTCCGTAGGACAATCTCTTGTTTTTCAAGCTCCACTTCAAGATCAGCACCTTGCTACATATACTGAACTGTACTTGTTCCATTTTTCTTTCCCTTTCCCTAGGGCAACATGCTCTAGTTATTCTATTCTCTTGACAGGCTTGGATAATGTAATTATACATTTGAATTTATTGTGTTTCATGCAAAGAGATAAATGGTGCACAAATTTCATCATGTATTGATTCACGCACCATTTGCCATGAAGTTGATTCAGAGAGACACAATTACTGCTGTTACACTGCATTTAAAAGTGTTTCAACAGCATAAATTGCTAAGCTTTAGAATTGATGGTTTTTGGAGGTATAGACCCTAATGTAAATTTTTGAAATCGTCTTGCTTTAACCAAGCAACACTTAAAATGGAATGTTAATTAATATAATTATCCCTGAAAAGTAACTTTTGTATTGACAAGAACAAAAATTATCCACTATTTTTCTTACAGCTTTATTGTTTGAAAATAAAAAAGTTTATTTATTTACGTAAGTTTTGTTTACTTTACATAATTCTAATAGAATATGTATCATGTAGTATGAAGGCTGCACACATAAATCCATCTCCCAAAATGGCAGTTTTTCTTTTTCATGAAATTTTGATTAATCAGATAATATTCAGAAATAATTAGCCAAAAAATCATATAAATAACTGAGTTATGACAATAATGTCTTTGTCTACTTGACATTTTTCATGTCTTTGGTAATTATTTATAACATTTTGACAGGATCTTGTCTTCAATTATCAGTGTTCAGGTGGCAAAAATTAGTAATTTCTATCCCTTCAAGAGATGAATAATTTAAAAATCTTACCTTGAGAAATTCATTAGCCTTGTAACTGAAGGCAAAATTTTACTAGCATCTGTTCATTTTATTTTCATCAAATTATCTTCTTCCAAAGAAGTTGGCAATGTAACAAAATTAACATTGTCAGTATTTTTTGTTTTGTTTTTAGCGAGTCTTTTTCTCAAGACCTATATGAAAAAGACACTTTGGAAACATTTACAATATTTACTCAATCCAATTAGCCTTAAACTGTTACCAGGACAGTCAACCATACTGTGCTTCACAATTATTTAGCCAATTTAACTTCCTTTTTCTCTGGCTTTCCCCCATTTTTGTAAGTACAGATGATCCTTAACTTATGATGAAATCATAGTCCTAGTAAACCCATTATAAGTTGAAAATATCATAAGTCAAAATGCACTTAATAGATCTAATCTATCAAACAACATAGCTTTGCTTAGCCTATTTTAAGCATGTTCAGAACACTTACATTAGCCTACAGTTCAGCAAATCTCCTAACAAAATGCATATTTTATAATAAAGTGTTCAATAGCTTATGCAATTTAAAAAAAAACTGTATTGAATATGAAAAACAGAATGCTTGTAAGAGTATTCTCCATTAACATAAGCATTGAAAGTACTCTGGGCCTGAAGAATATTTGAAATATTGAATTAAAATGAACTACTGGGTGATGGGGACACTACAGCAACAGGGTCATCAATTTCTCTCTTTTCTGATGAAGCTTGACAATACTCGGTAGAAGGTACTGGGGCATCAACACTTGGTTGTGTTTTAACAGGCATAGTGTTTTTCAGGAAGCCATCAAGTTTTGACTGTGCAGTTTGTTTCTTCTTTTAATTATATATATTCTCTATAGCAAGAAAGAGAACTCCGCATAGGCCTGTCAGTTTTTGAGAATTTCTCATAATTAACGTCCACTTTTTCTAACACCCAACTGCTGATAGTAGCAAATGTCTCCATCAGTTTCTTTGCCGTGAACTTCCTTGATGCCTCCAGTGTAACTTTTTCCTCTGCCTCAACTTTACCATTTCTTCCTCTAGTTCAATCAGGTACTCATCAGAAAGTTCTTTAGCCTTAATGTCAACAAACACAAATATCCTCTTCTCCTATGGCCAATTCTGAATGTTTTTCAAGTATTAAAATCTTGTTACTGTTTCATTAGTAGCAGAATCTTTGTTAAGTATTTGAATGTGTTTACATGTCTTCAAAACCTTCTTTTCCAAATGCTGATCATGCATTGCTGTGTGACTTCTTTCTGTGCTGAAGTGATGTTTCAGACGACATTCAGAATGTTAAAACCTTTCCAAAGATGTCAGAGCATTAAGTCACATTCAATTGCTTTAATAGCATGCACAAATGTTTGTTACAAACAATGTGCTTTCCACACGTCTATTGTGCCTTTGTCCATTGGTTGAAAATAAGTGCTGTAGTATTCAGTGGCAAATACAAAATTTTACATCGGGATGCATGTCACTAGTGTACTGTGGATTCTCTGGAAAATTGTCTAAGAGCAAAAGAATCTTGAATGGATGCTATTTTGCCCATAATATTCTTTTGCCTGTGAATAAACAGTTCAAACCAGTTTTCAAACAATGCTGATGTCATCCAGACTTTTTTATTATGTTGATAATAGACTGGAAGCACATGCTTGCATTCATTCTGGAATGCTCTAGGGTTCTCCAAGAGACGGATTAGTAGAGGCTTTAATTTAAACCCTGTAACATTTCCACCCCAAAGTAGCCATTACATAGCCTTTGAATGGCTTTAATCCTGGCGTTGTCTTGGACTCTCGATGAGTGTTTGTACACTAAGACATATACATCCAAAACAAGCTTTTCTTGACAACACTAAATATTTGTCATGAAAAATATTTCCTATCTACAACTATCCTATGCAGTTCTTCCTTAAAAGCTTTGCACCTTCAATATCAGCTCTTGCTGCCTTCTTGCTGACTTTCACATCACGAATACTATGATGCCTTTTGGAACACTAGAACAATCCATGACTTGCTGTATACATTTGTGTGTATGCAGGACCATTGGCATGCTCCTTCAGTGTATTGAAAAGACTTCTTGTTGGAGCCTGATACTGCCAAATATTTAATTTAAATGAGAAAAAAGGCATGTCAATTTATATGCGATTTCTCCCTAAATTTAAAAATATTAGCATAAATAAAAGCAAAGCTCCCCAAGATAAGAATATATGGCCCACATCAAATGTGTCTACATACAGAAAACTTGCAATCTTTCATCCATATTGCAGCATACAAAAAAGTCTTCTCCAACACTTTCATTTACTGTTTTCAAATTGTTTCTCATTTGGAGCTAACTTAAGGCTATATCACTTGGAAGACAAAGAGATAAACTATGTGGTTTATTTATGGAAGTTATCAAGCTTCTACTTTATTTTTTATAGATATAGAGAAAGTAAACATTTGTTTTGTCTTCATGTTATAAATATTTTCCCAACCTGCTTTTTTGGTGGAGACATATGCTAATTTAATCAGTTTGAATACAGAAGGACCTTGAATGGACTTATGACAAATGCTTTTTATTTGAGAACAACTCTTCTTACTGTCACCTTAAGCAGATAATATTTTATTAAAATAAGCAAATAATATTTTATTAAAGAAAATATGTTACTTTTACTAAATCTAGTTGTGGAAGTGGATTTTACTATTCTAGATTTAGTAAAAGTAACATACTTTCTTTAGTAAAATATTATTTAATTTAATATTTATTAACCACAACTGTGGTTAATAGTGATGCTGACTGTACTACAGTCCAGTGTTAGATGCTTAGGAAAGGATCACAGCTCACGTATCAAGGGGGAGCTGTCCTGTAACACCTCTCCCGTGCCCATTCATGAGGACCATGGCAGAGGCTGTACTAGCAGGGAATCTGTGCTGTGAACATAGGGGTTTGGAGGGTCACATTAAGAGAGGTGAGATAACTAATTTTGGATTACAGGAGGTGCTGAAGGTAAAACACCATCTGTACAAAGAAAAATTGGATAGGTATCAAGCTGCAAATGGTGAAAAGGGGAATCAAAAAAGTCAGCCAAATTTGGTGAATAAGTGGTAAGTGATAATCAAATTAGATAAAGAGGCAGTTATTAAAGCTAGGTCAGGATCAAAAGTGAGGTGTGTGAGATCTGCTATAGTCTTGAGTAAACCCAGATCCCAAAGCTGTCAAGAGTGGATATCATCTAACAATACAGGGAGAGAATGGGAAAGCAACCTAAAAATACATGCTAGCAAACGACTATTCTTTCTTTCTTGTGAGCTCTTCACATCCTTGTGGAAGATTGGGTGACCACGTATATGTATTGCTGGACTTCCTATTTCATTTTATTGGTCTATATGTCTATATTCATGCCAGGAATATACTGTGTTAATTACTGTAGTTTTGTAATAAATTTTGAAATCATAAGTGTGATACCTCCAGCTTTGTTCATTCTCAAGACTGCCTTGGCTGTTCTAGGATCTTTTCTGGTTTCATATGAATTTTAGAATTTTTTTTTCTATTTCTGTCAAAAAATGCCACTGGGTTTTAATAGAAACTGCAATAATCTGCAGATCCCTTTGAGCAGTGTGGAAACTTCAACAATATTAATTCTTCTAATCCATGAACATAAGATGTCTTTCCATTTATTTGTGTTTGCATAGTTTCTTTTATCAATGTTTTATAGTTTTTATTGTACATGTAAAATAATAAATTTGAACCCTCAAGTTATACCATTCACACAAAAATAACTGAAATTAATTAAAAATTTAAACATATGACTTGAAACATATAACTCTTAGAAGAAGACATACGAAGAAACTTCTCGACATTAGTCTTGACAATGATACATTGGATTTGATACCAAAAGCAGAAGCAATAAAACCAAAAATAGACAACTGAGGCTATTCAAATTAAAAAATTTCTACACAGCAAAAGGAACAATAAACACTGTGAAAAGGTGACCTATAGAATGGTAAAAAAAATTTGCAAAGTATTGAAAAGAGATTCATATTATATATATATCTCCTATGCCTGAATAGCAAAACACACCACACACGCACACACAATACACACAAAACACCACACACACACACACACACACACATTCACCAAATATCAAATAACCTAGTATGGTAAGTAAAATAAACCATGCACAGAGACACAAATACCATATAATCTTATTTATGTGTGGAATCTGAAAAAGTTTAACTCACAAAAATAGAGATAGAATGGTGCTTTTCAGAGGTTCGAGTGGGTGTAGATGTGGAGAGACGTGTGGAAAAAGGGGAGATATTGGTCAACAGATGTAAAGTTCCAGTTAAATAAAAGGAAAAAGTTTTGGTGTTCTATTGTACAATATGATGACTACAGCTAATAATAATGTCTTGAATATTTCAAAATAGCTAAAATAAGAGAGTTTAAATGTTCTCACCACCCCCCAAAAAATTATGAACATTTGAGTTGACAGATAGGGTAATCAGCCCAAGCTGATCATTCCACAACGTATACATATATTGAAATATCATATTGCGCTATATATATATGAGGGGGAAACTTAAAAAAAAGGAATTAGTTTTTGGAGGGCAGGTTTCTTGTAGTACAGGCTTCCTTTGCTAAGTAAGTTCTAGAAACCCATTGACACAACTGTACCAGATAGCATTGTTGTGAGAGGCTATGTTCTACTTCAGCAAATTTTTTTTTTTTTGAGATTCTTTCAAAGCATTTGTTCATTTCATGATGGGTGATATATGAGTGCACCATCCACACCACACTGAGTGTCCAGTAGTTTTTGACCAAAAATGGCATGAACTGCCTGCCCCACCCTCCCTATTCACCCAGTCTCACCCCAAGAGACTTTTTTTCTTTGTTTCTCTGGATGAAAAAATACTTCAAAGGGAAACATTTTGTTGATATGGAAGAGTGAAACAAAAAATGGCAGAAGCACAAAAAAGCATCAAAATTGACAAGATCCAAAGTTGTTTTGAGCAGTGGAAAAAGCATCTCAATAAGTGTATTGCATCAAACAAATAGTACTTTGGAAATGACTGAAGTTTTAACACGTAAGAATAAATACCCAATTTTTATAAATAAATTCCTAGGGGTTTTTTTGGCCCCTCTTCATATATACAATTATTGTTTGTCAATTAGAACGATTTTTAGATGGGAAAATTACATGAATAGACACTCCTCGTAAGAAAACATACAAATAATCTTTCATTGTATGAAAAGGTACTCAACATCAGGGACATGCATAACAAAACTATAATGAGATATTACCTCACAGCAATTAAGATAACTATTACTAAAAAAAAAAAATGAAATGTTCTCCAGGGTATGGAGAAACTGGAACCCTTACATAGTACACTGTTGGTGGGCATGTAGAATGGTGCAGCCACTATGGAAGTCAATATAGACATTCCTCAAAAATTTTTTTTAAATTCCATATGTCAGTAATCCCACTTCTGGGGTTATATTTTTAAAAAGAATCTCAAAGCAATATCTGCACCCTTATATTGCAGCATTATTCAAAATAACCAAAATATGAAAGCATCCTAAACATTCATTGACAGATAAATGGAAAAAGATGCTGTGGTATGTACTTACAATGGAATATCACGCAGCCTTTAAAAAGGAAATCCTGATATTTGTGGCAAACTGATGGCCATTTAGAGAAATAAACCAATCAAGAACAACAAACAACTGCATGATTCCACTTACATGATGTATCTAAAATAGCCAAACACAGATTGATGGTTGTCAGGAGCTGGGATAAGGGAAAATGGAGAATTAGTTTTCAATGGGGAAATATACATACATATGTGCATACTTATATGTATGTGTGTGTGTATGTACATATATATCGAGAATGAGTTCTAGAGATCTTTACATGGTACCAATAGTTATATAGTATTGTGCACTTTAAAATATGTTAAGGTAATAGATCTTACCAAATATGTTAAGGTAATAGTCCTCACCAAAACTAGCACACACACACATATAACAAAAGATTCTCTTTGGAGGCAATGGACATGTTTACTCTTTTAGTTGTGATGATAGTAGTGTGGATATAGACATATGGCAAAACTTATCAAGATGTATTTATGAAACATACACAATTTTTGTACATAAATACTATTTCAATAAAACTAAAAATGCACATACACAAAAACCCCTTAAATATTAGGATTATGTAGAAACTGGAATAAAAATATAAGAATAGTTGGTTTATCACTTCCAGCAGAAGTCATATGAAGTATATAACGGAGTGAAATGAGCCCTGTTTGATCTTAAGTGGCTTGTAACTGAGTATAATGCACAGTTGACTGGTTGTCTATCAGAGGTTTTGCAGAACCTGTAACTATGCTATATGCTCCTCCAAAAATGTATTAGTAGAAAGTTGACTCTACTATAACCAAGCAGCTATTGGTTATGTGAGACTGACAACAGAGACATCTTGAGTAGCTTAGACAGGCAGAGTAGACAAAATAAGAATAATTCTTTTCCATTTAGGTGTAATCTGATTATGGAAGTCTTCCTTGTCTTTTTCCATGTGATAAAGAGTAACTGCCACTCAACTTGATTCGAAGATTTGACATCGTGTTTGGCTGCCATCTTTACCTAATTTTCCTCATAGTAGTAATATTATTAGAAAATACCATAATTGCACTACAAATGGAATGTGTGACAATTCTAGGCTAAGAGTGGATACTGACATTAAGGATTCAAAGGTATTTGAATGACTATAGGAAGCCTATTTTGAATTTCTCTATAAAGCACTCCATTCCTCTCTGAATCTAGAAAAGCTCTGAATGCATTATGTTTTTATCAAAAGAAGTTAGTTTTGCAGTAGATACTAGTATATACAAAGACTATGCAAGAACAGATTCTCCTACTTTTCCTCAGCATCATAGTTGTGTTCCAGAGATGGCAGACCTGTTTCTTTAAACATCTTCACTTAGAAGTAGTGTTAGAACAATTTTAGCAAGTAACAAGACAACAATTTTTAAAGTTGTTTTTAAATACTATTGCAAACATATGATTTTATAAAACTAATTTATAGACCTATTAACAAAGCTATGTTTTAAATCATTTATATTGATCAAAGTAGAGAGGGCTAAATGTTGCAACAGGTCACTCAGCACTCCTCACAAAATCTAAAAAAAGTCTATCTGAGGTCAAACTAGGCTTTTAATATAAATACTATATTGAAAGGAAGCACAATATTTTAGTTTAGATTGCTTACATATTAGCATAAGTAAATGAAAATGTAGAGGGATGTAGATAAGCCATCATATGCACATTTATATTTGTATAGAGGTTTAATATGACCAAAAGGAATGTTGTAGATAAGTTTAGAGTTATAATTTATTTTCTAAAATAATTTGGGTGTGAACAAATGGCCCATTTCCGTGTTTTGTATTGTTGTTTGTATAGTCTATTTTCTCTTTCCTACCCATAAGATGTAACTAATTTATTTATTTAGCATCATGTACCTAAAAAAAAGACAGGAAGACAATTTGGGGGATATAATGGAAAAAATGGAATAAGTGGTTAAACATCTATTTCTCATATTACTATTTTTTATATTTTCTATTGAGATGAGCAATTCTCAGGAAAAGAAATTTTTTTTCCTCAATATTTTAGTGTCTCACAATGGATGTGTATAAAGGACTTTTCTTGATTGCTCTTAGAATCTTGTCTTTTGACTTATTCTCATATGGAAAGTTGTTGACTTTGACCTGAGTCTCAGAGCATCTTCTGAAAATTAAGAAGTAGTTCCAGGATGTACTCAGCTGTTATGCCCCTTTCTAGCAGATATACGCCTTTTCTTTTATTTGTTCTTTCATAAGGTTACTAGATTAAGCATGGACTTATTTTTCAATGGCTTATTTTTTTTCCTGAGACTGTTAGAATGGTTCAACTATTTCATATAACTTAGGAAAATAAGATTATGAAATAAATTTCTTGAATTAGGTCTTACATTCATTAGAAAAGTGAGCTTTAAATCATTGTATATTTTGTACTTAACTCACTCCCTAAATCCTCAATAAAAACATCACTTTGCTTTTCTGTTTCCAAGGGAAGAAAAACATAATATTCTCTAATAGAAAATCACCAAACAGAGGTGAATATTTGTTTTACTTTTTAAAAAGATTCCAAACTCCAAAGGCTAGAATTTTAAGATATATTATCTCTTTAAGGAAATGGCACAAAGCATTAAGCAAACCTGATTTAGATAGTGGCTGGATCTCTGAAGTCTTAAATATTCCACTCTTGAAAAAAATAATAAAATACTAATATAAGACTCAATGTCTAATATCCAGAGAGATAAAATATTAAAACTGTAATCAGTCAGTTTATGTTAGTATTAGCAACAGTGTGTCAGATTTTTTTAATTCTCTAGATGTCATTCTAGCTCTCTTGCTATGTTATAGCTTAGTGAGGTGGCTAATAACATGAATTCGTAAACTGGATATTTTTCAACTATTTTTCTGTAACATATGAACTACCTGTAATTGTTATGTAAATTTCCTCCTGAACTTCAAGTTCTCTATCTCCCAGGTGTGGCAGCTGATAAGGGTTCTGCGTTTATGTGTAGCAGAGTCCTCTGTAGAATGCTTTGTAGATTACTGCTCTAGTGCAAGGGAATAACCTCACTTGGAGTTTCTTGAGAGTTTTTGCTGTCCACTGTCCCTTGGAAAGAGAAGGGTATTGTTAATGACTAGCACATGCAGTGGTGTAACAGTTTAGGCCCTTGCCTTTGGGTAAGAAAGCTGTGGTACAGTTCACTCTGCCTAGCTCCCTTTGGGATCAAGCTGAGACCTTACATATGAGACCTTGTATTTATCTAGTTTCTTCTCTTGTTATATCCTCTTTCCCTAACTCCCTTTTAAGTTTTTCTAGAGAGCACTCACATGCTGGTGGATTCTTATATCACAGGCTACTTTTAAGTCAGTTTAAAATAATAGTATCTTATTGCTGCTGTAACAAATTACTATAAAAAGTTTCTTATATAACACAGATTTATTATCTTATTGTTCTGTATGTCAGAAATTCAACATGGAATTTTTCCAAAATCAAGGTGTTGGCAGGGTTGCATTACTTTCCCGTGGTTCTAGGAGATGTCTTTTTCCTTGTCATTTCCAGTTTCTACAGGTAACCTGCATTCCTTAGTTCATGACCTCCCTCTTTAAAGTTAGCAATGGTGGCTAAAGTCTTTCTCATACTAACCCACTTTGATGTCTTCTTCCTTCCTCTTTCACTTTAGGAAACCCTGTGATGACACGGGGTTTACCTAGATAGTTGGGGGTATTCATCTTATTTTAAGAACGGTCAATTAGTCACAGTTCCACCTGCAACCTTAGTCCTCCTTTGCTATGCAATGAAACATATTCAAAGGTTTCTAAGGATTAGCATTTGGGCACCTTCGAGGGATATATTATTTTGCCTTTTGCATAATTATAGACAATTAGAAACTGAGGAAGTCCTAGGAAGAAGACTCTGTAAGTATAGGATCTTGGACACGGTCATTCAGCAGCCAGAAAGTATCGAGGACTTCATCAATGGTAATAATAGAACACTGATATTCTCTGACATGCAGAATAGGTAGAAGGTGACTCATTATCTTGTGCATAGTCTCTGGTATTTGAGAGATAGTAATTATAAATGCCATGGAATTAAGTATTTATTGCTAAATGGCTTTAAAAAAAATTTTTGATTTCAAGTTTCACTCCATCGCCCAGGCTGGAGTGCAGTGGCATGCTCATGGCCAACCCAGTGTCGACCTGCTGTGCTCCAGCGATCCTTCCACCTCAGTCTTCCAAGTAGCCAGAACTACAGGTGAGCACTACCATGACCGACTAATTTTTGATTTATTGTTTAGAAGAGATCTCGCCAAGTTCCCCGGGCTGGTCTCGAACCCATGGGCTCAGGCAATTCACTTGCTTCAGTCTTCCAAAGTGCTGGGATTACAGGCTGAGTCACCAAGCCAAGTCGGCTTTTTTTCCTTTTTTTTTTTTTGTAGCATGATTGGTGCTTTTATACAGAGAGGAAATGACAAGCCATGGGTAATTAGAACAACAATTAGAAGTAAAGTGTGAGAGTTATAAGGCAACTTTGAAGTAGTAAAAGATATTCTCAACTCATGAAACCAGAGAATTGATTATGCTGAAGACCAGGCCCAAGACTTAATTCTAAGAATAGCATAATTTAAGAGCAGGTATTAGAGTTAGAAAAGTTATATGCACTATAGCCAGAGATTTGATAAAGGAGAGGTGAAATCCTAGGACTTGGGAGGAGATACCTGTGTATACATGGATTAAAAACTTTAAACTACCATTCCTTTCCAAATCCAGTGGGCCTGCATAAGTAGCTGTCTTAGTCCATTTTGTACTGCTATAACAGAATACCACAGACTGGGTAATTTACAGTGAGCAGAAATTTATTGACTCATAGTGTTACAGGCCGAAAGGCTCAATATAAAGGTGTCAGCATCTTGTGAGGTCCTTTTTGCAACATTTCATGGTGCAAGGAGAAAGAGTGAGAGACAAGGGTGGGGCAAGCTAGTCTTTCTACTATAAACCCACTCCTGCAGTAATGTTCTTAATTCATTCATTGAGCAGAGTCCTCATGGCCTAAATACTTCTTAAAGGCACCTTCTTTTAATACTGCCTCGGTGGCAATTAAACTTCAATGTGCTGAAATAACAGGCTGTTGCATTAGGTGAGTTCACAATGATGGAACCTTTTGTTGACATCCTTTGTTTAGGTCTTGGAGATTCAGGGGCTAGAAATTGATATTGAAAATAGTAGTTTTTGCCCAAGGGCTGCAGCTCCCATCTTCCGCAGCCTGCTCTTCACAGGGAGCTCAGTCACCAATGCGGTCACTACTCAGACATCACGGCGGTCTGGGGTGCTCCTGCAGTCACGGATGCCACCACCGCAGTCATTGCCCGCCCATGCCTGAGGTAACCCACAACTTCAGACCGTAAAGCCCCCACAAGCAGGATCTTCTGAGATCGCCACTGCCAGCTGCTGCTGCCACTGCCACTGCCATGCCATGCCCCTTGCCCGGATCCAGGCCTGTGGAGCTCCCCCTCACCCCCCCCCCCCCGCCGTGTACGAAGAAGTTGCTGCTACCAGTAACAGATCCATAACAGGCTCACTCTCCTCTGGACTGCAGTGGTGAGATAGTACCACCTGCTGGGGATCCAAGGTAACAACATCAAAACAGGAATGACAGAGGCTCTTCCCTCGTGATAAATAGACAAAGCCAGATCTCAATAATAGACTGGGCAGGGGGGCCATGTCTGAACTGTTCTTCACAGCAGGCCAGGGGCAACTGACCCTAACTGTGAACAATTCTACCAGCCTGCAAAGACAGCTAGAAATCAGAGCTGAAAGGACATTGGACTTAAAAGAAAAGTCTCAGAGTGTGCTTGGTTGGTTCTACTGACTTTAATCTATCCCTTTTCCCTTTTTTTTTTCTTTTTTCCTTTTTTCTTATTTCTCTGTAAACCCCATTTTTGTATAGAGGAATAGCACACCAATAAGGATGTTGGTCAGCATGTACACTAGCATGATTGTATGTTATAGCTTTTTATACGGTTGTTGGTTAGTTTCAGTTATCAGTCGTGGTTATTGGTTTTCTTTACATTTGTTTCAGTCTTTGTATCTTTTTTCACTTACCAGTTGGTACACTCATCTGTTTTCCCACTCACTACTCTCCCTCCACCCCATTCCACTCCTCAGTCACTGCCTGCTCCATTCTCTTCCCTCTGTTAACCTCATTTTACTTTCAGGGAGGAAACCTACAACCCCACTGCATGGACAGACTCCAAGGCAGTGGGAAGTGGGTTTCAGACTTCCCATACACCTGTTGGCAGATACCAGGACCCGCAGAGAGATTTTGAATCCCAGTTCCCCCCTTATTTAAATCCCAAAACTACAAAAAGAACTGCCTTCAACCTACGGCCCACCTCCAGAACTGAACAAAGCAAGAGAAAATGCATTAGGAAGAATAGGAGATTGAACGAACAGAAGTAAAAGCAACACTCCACCCCTGAATAACAGAATTAAAGAAGATGGGGAAGTGAAAGGAAGGGAAAAGTAGGGAGGAAAAATCTGCACAAATGAAGAAAAACCAAAAGAAGAATATAGGGCTCACACAGACCCCTGGGAGAACTGACACTGAGAAAACAGACTTCGGAATGCAAACAAGGAAAAGCCCCCAGAATGACTGGTCACAAGCAACAAACCCAGACATCAAGACATTAATAGAATTAAAAAAATTGAGGAGACAAGAAGAAAATAGGGAGGAGCTGATGACAGAAATAACAGCAGTAAACAATACTGTGATAGAAATAAATAACAAACTAATAAGCATGGGAAGCAGAATTAGCCAAGCAGAAGAAAGAATTTCAGTACTTGAATACCAAAATACAGAACTAACCCAAACTGTCAAAAACATAGAAAAGAAAATTAAAAAGACAGAACAAAACCTTCAGGAGATGAATGATTACTTCAAGAGACCCAATCTAAGAGTAATTGGCCTCCCTGAGGCAGAGAGAGAGTCAGAGGTCACACTGGAACAAACATTTCATGAAATCATTCAAGAAAACTTCCCTCATCTCATCAGTTATGCAAAAATTCAAACACAAGAGATCCAGAGAACCCCTGCAAGACAACAAATGAGAAGAGCAACTCCCAGACACATAATAATTCTCCTAAACAAAGTAGAAATAAAAGAAAAAATCCTAAAGGCAGCAAGAGAAAAAGACCAGACTGCCTACCAGGGAAGACCAATTCTAATAGCAGCAGATTTATCTACAGAAACCCACCAGACTAGGAGAACCTGGAGTCCTATCTTCAAAGTTCTAAAAGATAAACAATTTCAACCAAGAATAACCTACCCAGCCAATCTAAGCTTCATTAGTGAGGGAGAATTGAAATCTTTTCCAGATATCCAATCCCTAAGAACCTACGCTGCCACCAGACCACCTCCACAAGAAACACTCAAGAAAGTACTAAACACAGAAGAAAAGGAAAAAAGAACAACATTCTTCACAAGAGTACAGGCAAAAGATTAAAAACACACATGAACCAACTCCAAAATTAAAAGAAAGACAACAAACAAATAGGAACAACAACTCTGTAAGAACCTGTGACAGGGATCAACTCTTGCATTTCAATAATTAGCCTGAATGTGAATGGACTAAATGCACCACTGAAAAGACACAGAATGGCAAAATGGATAAAATATCACCAGACAACAATCTATTGCCTTCAAGAGACTCACCTCACTAGAAAGGACATTCACAGACTCAAAGTAAGAGTATGGGAAACAAATTTTCTGGCGAACAGAACACAAAAGAAAGGAGGAGTCGTGATCTTAATTTCAGACAAAATACCCTTCAAGCTATTAAAAATTTAAAAAGATACAGAAGGCAATTACATAATGATAAAAGGTTCAATCCATCAACAAGAAATATCCATCTTAAACATATATGCACCCAATAAAGGAGTGCCAACTTTTATAAAGCAACTTCTCCGTAAACTCAAAAAAGATATCAACTCTAACACCATCATAGCTGGGGACTTCAATAACCCACTCATAACCCTAGACAGGTCAATAGGACAAAAAATCAGCAATGAGATCTGAAACCTCAATGTGACAATTGACCAAATGAACTTAATTGATACCTACAGAACACTCCATCCAATGACCACAGAATATACATTCTACTCATTACCTCATGGAATGTACTCTAAGATCAACCACATACTTGGTCATAAATCAAGCATAAGCAAATTTAAAAGGGCCAAAATTTTACCATGCACCTTCTTGGACCAATGTGGAATAAAAATGAACATTAACAACAACAAGGTCTCCCCCAACCGACAAAGACATGGACACTAAACAGCATAATGATAAATAACTCCTGGGTCAACAATGAAATCAAAACAGAGATTAAAAGATACCTGGAAACAAATTAAAATGAAGAAACATCTTACCAAAATCTCTGGGATGCCATGAGAGCTGTAGTAACAGGGGAATTTATATCCCTACAAACGCACATGAAGAAAATGGAAGAATCACAAATTAACAGCCTAAAAGCCACCTAAGGAAGCTGGAAAAGCAAGATCACAAAAACCCTAATTTCAGCAGAAGAATCCAGATCACCAAAATAAAAGCCCAAATCCAGGACATAGAAGACAAAAAGATAATACAAAAAAAATCAATGAAACAAAAAGCTGGTTCTTCGAAAGGATAAATAAGATTGATGGTCCCCTAGCTAGACTAACCAAGAAAAAGAGAGAAAAAGCCCAAATAAACACAATCAGAAACATAAATGATGAAATCACATCTGACCCTGAAGAAATAAAAAAGATCATTAGAGACGACTATGTACACTTGTATGGAAACAAACTTGAAAACCTTAAGGAAATGGAGGAATTTCTGACATCACACAACCTGTCTAGGTTGAAACAAGAAGAAATTGAGACCCTAAATAGACCAATAACAATCAAGGAAATTGACTACATAATAAGAACACTACCTACAAAAAAAAAGCCCTGGACCAGATGGCTTTCCAGCAGAATTCTACAAGACATTTAAGGAGGAGCTGATACCAATCCTACTGAAGGTATTCCAGGCAATTGAGAAAGATGGAACTCTCCCCAAATCATTTTACAAAGTTAACATCACATTGATACCCAAGCCAGGTAAAGACCCAACAAGAAAAAGAGAAGTACAGACCAATATCCCCTATGAACATAGATGCTAAAATTCTCAACAAGATCCTAGCAAACCAGATTCAACAACATATCTCAAAAATCATCCATCATGACCAAGTAACCTTCATCCCTGGGATGCAAGGCTGGCTCAACATTCATAAAACCATAAATGTATTTAAATACATCAACATATGTCAAAACAAAAACCACATGATTACATCATTAGATGCAGAAAAAGCTTTTGATAAAATCCAGCACCCCTTCCTGATAAAAACCCTCGAACATCTAGGCATATGTGGAACATACTTCAAAATAGTAAAAGCCATCTATGAGAAACCCATACCCAGCATACTCCTAAACGGACAAAAATTGGAACCATTTCCCCTGGAAACTGGAACAAGACAAGAATGCCCACTCTCACCCCTCCTGTTCGATATAGTATTGGAAGTCCTGGCTAGAGCAATCAGAGAAGAGTAGGCAATCAGGGGTATCCAAATAGGAAAAGAAGAAGTCAAGTTATCTCTCTTTGCAGATGACATGATTGTGTACCTTGAAAACCCTAGAGTATCTGTCAAAAACCTCCTTACACTGATAAAGGACTTTGACAAAGCCTCAGGATATAAAACAAATGTGCAAAAGACAATCACATTTCTTTACACCAATAATAAACAAACAGAAACCCAAAGAAAGAGCACAATTCCATTCACAATAGCCACAAAGTATGAAATACCTCTGCATCTTCCTATCCAGAAACATAAAAGACCTTTACAATGAAAACTACAAAACACTGCTCAAAGAAATCAAAGATGACACAAACAAGTGGAAAAATATCCCATGCTCATGGATTGGAAGAATCAACATTATGAAGATGTCCATCCTACCTAAGGCAATCTACAGATTTAATGCCATACCCATCAAATTACCAGCAACATTCTTCTCAGACCTAGAAAAAACAATACAGGAATTCATAAGGAAACACAAATGACCAAGAATAGCCAGAACAATCCTCAGCAAGAAAAAAACAAAGCAGGTGGTATCACATTACCAGACTTCAAACTTTACTATAAAGCTACAATAATCAAAACAGCTTGATATTGGTACAGGAACAGGCATATAGACCAATGGATTAGAAACGAGATTCCAGAAGCAAAACCTCAATTTCTCAACCAACTCATCTTCAACAAGGCCTCCACCACCTACCACTAGGGAGAGGAGAACCTATTCAGTAAATGGTGCTGGGAAAACTGGCTGATCTTATGCAGAAGACTCAAACAAGACCCCTACCGATCCCCATACACAAAAATTAACTCCAAATGGATTAGAGACCTAAATGTAAAACCTCAAACCACAAGAACCTTAGAAAATGCAGGACATACCCTTATGGAAAATGGAACTGACATCCAATTCCTGAACAAAACCTGAAACCCACATGCCATAAGAGATAAGATAGACAAGTGGGACCTCATTAAACTGACAAGCTTCTGCAAAGCCAAAGGAACCATCAAGAGAGCAGGGAGACAGCCCACAGAATGGGAAAACGTATCTGCCAACTCCAGGTCCAACAAAGGCTTAACATCTTGGATCTACAAGGAATTCAAATGTGCTGAAAAGAAAAAAACAAACAACCCCATTATAAAGTGGGCAAAAGATATGAACAGATGCTTCTCAAAGGAAGACATCTGAGCAGCCAACAGACACATGAAGAAATGTTCAACCTCACTAATCATCAAGGAGATGCAAATCAAAACCACACTGAGATACCACCTAACTCCAGTCAGAATGGCAATTATCAATAACTCAAAAAATAGCAGTTTCTGGAGGGGTGTGGTGAAAAGGGAACATTTCTACACTGTTGGTGGGAGTGTAAACTAGTGCAACCTCTGTGGAAAGCAGTGTGACGATTCCTAAAAGCTCTAAATATCAACCTCCCATATGACCCTGCAATCCCCCTACTGGGAATATACCCTGAAGAAATCAAATCACTCTATCAAAAAGATACCTGCACACGAATGTTTATCGCAGCATTGTTCACAATAGCAAGAACCTGGAACCAACCATGCTGTCCATCAAAAAAGGACTGAATTAAAAAAGTGTGGTACGTATACATGATGGAATACTATGCAGCCATAAAAAAGAACAAAACCATGAATTCCACAGCAACCTGTATGGAATTAGGGTCTAATACTGAGTGATCTCTCACAGAAACAAAGATCTGAGTATCACATGTTCTCACTCATATAGTGGACCTTGAACATCTACCATAATACTACAAAAAAAGGACTGACAGTGGTGGGAAACTATGCGGGGAGTAGGGAGGGGAAGAGAGCTGGGACTAACAGTAGTCAATATCTGTCTGGGGATGGGGAGATACCCCTTATTAACAAGGGTGCCTGAATGATGCACATTTGGAAACCTTACCCTTAACTCTACCCTGCAATTTTATAATTAAAAATATATTTAAAAAAAGAAAATAGTAATTTTTGAATTAAAAAAAAAGGAAATAACAAGGCACCGTTTGTCATTGTGGAGAATAGCAGCCTCTACCCTCTTACCTAAAGACAGTAAAAAGAGTTTAGATGAGGCAATGCCATTACAGAACAGTATTTGCCTTTCTTGGCAATACGGCTCCTCACTTTACCATCAGACTAATGACTAAAGTAACCTAGAATGTGATCCTATGGCAGATGTCAGAACTGCAACTAGAAGTAATCAAAAGGCTCAGACAAGTGGACATGTTACAATAGATAAGGTATAATTGGAAGACCCACCAGTCCAATAAGTTCCTTGGGAGTGACCAAAAGATGTCTCCTTAACAAAATAAACACAGTTGTGATCGGTTTACCTACACTGTGAAAGTCCTCTGTAGGCCAGTAGGACCAGTGATGCTAGTCTTGATAATAAGAGTTGATAATATAATCCTCAGATTTCTTGCAGTAGTACAGATGGCAGAATACAGGGATAGAAGTAAACACCAGCACTTAATTCTTCTAAGCCAAGTGGAAATGATTGCTTTAATAGCCTGCCCAGAAGACCCAGCCTACAATGACTTATGAAGATGGTTTATGGAGCATGGTGTTGCTAGACACGGATTGATAGGCAGTCAGTCTATCATCTTTTATCTATCTATCTGTCTGTCTATCTGTCTATCTAATCTACTATTTATCTGTCCATCCACCTACCTACCTAAAAATCTCCAAAAAGATAAAGACTGGATGAGCAGAAATCTAAAGTTAATAGCCCAGTAACCTCAATGGAAAATCTCAATATCTTGCTTTATTTCCTATTTTCAGATATGAGTTAGTTCTTAATGCCAAAACCACAAATTATTTTAAAGAGATCCTGGGTCAGATATAAAATGCAACTACGAGTTATTGTAATTTACATAGTAGTTGATTCTCTTGGTTCTTACCTAAAGGGAGTGTTGGTCATTTACTTGAGTTACTGTACAGTGGTGAACAAGGGATATACAGATCTTTGGAGAGCTAATGAATACTTGATATAGGTCTGGATCCAACACTAATACCTGGGGATGATACAAAATATCATCACGGCCTTCAAATCTGAATAGGAAAATAGGGAGTCAGATAACACATGGAGATGTTCCAGGTTCTCACAGCAAGTCAACTGGGCCCACAGACTAATTCAGTGTTCATTTTCCCACCTCTCACATGTCTAATCCAACGAGCTTAATTAGCAAAGGGCAGAATATTCACATCAATTCACTGAACTGTGATAAGACTATCCAAGGATAAGTTCATTAAACTGTTCCCCTAAGATTAATCTGGATTCTGATTGTGAATATGCAGCTGTCAGACCATCAGAATCATAAGAACGAGTGACTCAGCAGCAACCCAGCACATATCATGCATCACTGATCAGGCTTAAACAGTTTAGAGGACACAGGGTAAGCTGCAAAAGAGTATCTCAGATCCTTATGTGTTCTAGATTTTGCACCAACACCTCTTCTTCAGCTCACACATATGGATGTTCCCTGTAGCTAGGAGACAGAAAGTGAGAAATCTTGAACTTGATTTAACTTGGTTTAGCAATCTGGTACAATGTTAAAATAGGCTGTTCCTGAATCACAGCCCCAAACAGGTGAGGGCCTTGAAGATAATGTTGAGGCAAAATCCTTCCAGTATGCAGAGATTTACATGAGGCATTAGGTAACCTAATTTTAATAAGAAAGTTTCTTATTTTAATCTTGAATTTTATTAGCACTCCTCTTGTCTGGCAAGTGGGGAAAGCGGTGCCACTTGTTACTGCAAGGTAGATGTAGAAGTCTAGGTTTTTCTACTCTGCCCTATTACTTCTAAGCAGGGGTGAGATTTCAGGCTCTTTTGTTTTCACTGAGACCAGTCTGTCTGGTGTTAGTGAATCTTGTTACTGCTCTCAACTTAGCTTTCACTGACACTTTGAGAGTGGAGTCTTATTACACTCGGGCCTAGTGAAAGTCCTGATTCACTACTGGTCTTCTTATGACACAACCTGACAGGGAGAGAGGTGTGTCTCATTACCATTGGACAGGGTGGCTCCCTCTTGATTGTCTATGACACCACCACAAGATGGAAGAGAAAGGGATTGCTTGTTAGTTAGATTAGCAGTCTAGGCTTTCCACTGGGAAAGGTCAAGTCACATGTTTCCTGTGATGTTCGACTGAGAAAAGTGGTTGCTGTCTTAAAGTTTTCTGTCTTTCTATGTAGTCCCTTCCTGATCCTTTGACTTGAGAAAGCAAGTCTTTTTGATATGCACCCTTGTATTAATGGGTTGAAAGTTTTTCAATACTCATTTGGGATATTTGAGACAAGAAAACTTAAGGATTTCACTTTTCTTTGCTCCTTGCATCCTGTACTCTCCAGCTTTTCTACCTTCTTCTCTCCATCTTTTAGTGTCAATTATTTGGCATAATGCCAAGGTTTTAGCTCTACCTAGTGAGAGGAACAAGAAAAAGTACATATTTCTGTCAATGCATTACTGGAGTAGCAGCAAGCAATTGATCTTTTTCTATGTTCTGCAAGTCTTGAATTAATTTATTAAAATGCATTTATTAAAATATGCTTGAGTGTCATTTTACCACGTGACTCCAGCAGTTTTATTTTTCTTTATAAAAGGAGGAAGTAAAAGTACATATAGCAGTCAGAACAAATACAATTATTTCCTACAGCTTCTGCTTTATTGAAAATCTTGATTTGAAGGCCCATGAAAGCTAAAATAGACATATAGCATTTTCAGCAAATTCTATTTATTTTAAAATATTTTTAAAAGATAGAGATCTTGAAACAATAAAGTAATAGTTAAGGTTCATACCTTTCACAGAGGTGCATCATGTGAGATAAGAATTTAAAGTATCTTTTATCTTGAGAATATTAGCACCAGACAATCTCCCCAATTTTAAGTGCCACAGATTATTTCCTTGCCAAAAGTTGTATTAGTCTTTTTGAGTCACATTTCTCAAAGTATGGAACTTGGGTTAGTTAAAGATTAGTTCGAGTTTACCAAGATATGAAGGCCATATTAATGGAGTAGAGGTAGCTGGCTACAAAGTGAGATGAAAAAGGAGAGAGAGTAGAACTGATTTATAGAAAAGAGTGCCTAAAAGGGAAGCGGCAAAGTCACAATTATATATTTTGTTTTCAATTTCTACTGAGGTGCAGCTTCATTTTTTTTCCCTTGGGTTATTTAAGATACCGCAGGCTTATTGTAATTACATATTTTTGCATAAGCCATTTTAGGGAGCACAAAAATTATTTTTCTCCTATCTTTCCATAATCTTTAATGAAGACAGATTAAGAAGGAACCCTGTAACGAAAGACAGATTAAGAAGGAAAAATTATGCAAATCTTTTTAGAATGAGTTTTGCCTGACATAGATACCTTTATAAAGAAAAGAAAGACCCAAAGAAAGTTTAAACCTATGTATTTTGTACTGTGTTTGAGAAAGTGTAGGGTCATGGAAAAATGTGATAGGATCAAAATTATCTAAAAGTAGTAGGTAAACTGGAAGAAGCTTAACACGACTTATTTGTTTAGATTTTTCTTATTGTCGCTTCATTTTCAGAGATAAGGATGCTCTTTTTCTTCAGGTATAGAGAGGAACCTCTCACGTGAGGATACTATGACTTGTTTCAGGGGAAAGATCAGAGAGACTTCTCTGCACTCACCATTGCTAAATTCTCTCAGGTTAAAATATTCAGTATGCCAAGGTGGCATATTTTGGGGTAGTGTGCTCTGAATATCATAACCAATTCAAAATGCACATATGCCATTTGAAAACAAAAAATTATATTAAGATGGCTCCCATGGTATATCTCCCAACTGTGCAATTAATTGCAACTATTTTCAGAATGGCTATATCCACTGTTTTGTACTTGAATAATATATTCTTCTTAGATTATTGCCTCCATCTTCTCAAAGTTTGAATGTACTAGTATATTCTATGGTAGGCAAAAAGTAGTTTCAACTAATCTGTATGAAGGAATTGCTAGAATGGGAAGATCTTAGCCATTTTGTTTAGGCATTTGTCACTGAGACAAAATGATGGCTTCCTCCTAAGCCGGTTGAAGAGCATGTGCTATTTTGCTGACTCTAATTGGAATCATTGAAAAAAAATATATCCAGAAAGAAAAAATATTTTCTGATATAGTTGCAAACCATTATCTTTTACAAAATATGGCTACAAATATATTGTAGCTGTAAATCAAGAGGAAGATGGTCTCTGACATTGTGATATACAGACATATCTATATGGAATGAAATTTTTATAAGCTTTGTCCTTTTTACAGTTCAGCAAGTTTAAATTTCTGTTCCTCTCAGCAGAGTAAAATTTTTCACCAGGATATCTGTGTTAGTATATTTTTATAAGCTCCAAAATGAAGTTGGAGTTGTCAATATTAAAAAAAAAACCCAAAAATGACAAAAAATATCTAGTTAGCTCAGTTTCCATTTAAGGCTCAAAAGTGTGAAATCATGTCTCAAAATTGCATACATAAAATGCTATCAGTGGATATAATTATTAATGTGGGCACATTTTACATGGGTAACCTAAAGTAAAACCTGTTGATCATGTATTCATTATCATCCTACTCACTTCTCAGGTAAATAAATTTTATTTTTTATTTTTTATTTTTTTGAGTTGGAGTCTCACTCTGTCACCCAGACTGGAGTGCAGTGGCTGCTCTCGGCCACTGCAGCCTCGACCTGCTGGGCTCCGGCGATCCTTCCACCTCAGCCTTCCAAGTAGATAAAAGTAAATAAATTTTAAAAAGGAAATGTAGAAATATCATGATTAGCTGGGATCAGCCTGTAATCCCGCCCTTTGGGAGGCTGAGGCGAGTGGATTGCCCGAGCCCGTGGGTTTGAGACCCACCTTGGCAACTTGGCGAGACCTCATCTCTACAATATATCAAAAAAAATTAGCCGGGTGTGGTAGCGCGCGCCTGTAGTTCCAGCTACTTGGACGACTGAGGCGGAAGGATCGCCGGAGCCCAGCAGGTCGAGGCTGCGGTGGCCAGGAGTGGCCACTGCACTCCAGTCTGGGTGACAGAGTAAGACTCCAACTCAAAAAAAAAAAAAAAAAAAGATATCATGATTATTGTATTATTTCTTTTTAAATTAAGAAGTAGGCTTTCTAAACTAAATTCTATAATCTGCAATAATGGAGGACTTTAATGTAACAAAAGTATACACTGCAGATAAACACATAAAATTGTTAGGATGTAATGAAGTCTATTTTTGCTATCATTAGATGGAATAAAATATAAACCTTTTCCTAGGAACTTGTGTTTATGCTGATGGTGTATGTAAATGTGATACTCACAGAGTAACCTTAAAGTTGAGTTAAAAAAAGACTTTCCCAAGTGGCCCAAACCTCAATCTAATTGTTTTTAATATAAAATGATGCGATATAGCCAGTTAAGTTTTATATGCTGGATGGACAAGATATTTTACCTGGAACTAGCATTATAGGAGGATAGCAATAAAATACTGGGAGATAAGTATTTTAGCAGAAAAACCAAACAAGATAAATACACAAACAAAACTCTAGTTATATAAAGATAATGACTTATGTTTCCTCTCATTGCTCTCTAGCATTCATGTAACTTTATCCCAAAGTCACATGCTACAAATAACTATTGGGCAGCAGATCAGGCTTTCAGATTTCTTTTTCAGTTCAGATGATCTCTCTTTTTTATTTCATATCCTGGTGTTTACATTTCTCAGAAAATTGACATGCTTTAGAATAGATCTTCAAACTTATTTCAAAGATTTAAATATTTATAATTCCTATAAGCTAATTGTATACTTGCAACATATCTATAGCTCATATCAAAATTATAAATTTGAAGTTAACATAAACATATTCAACACTGAAGCAAAGCTAAATTTAACTCTTTTTCCTTAAAAATGATCTTGGCATTTTCTCTATAAAGCTGATCTTGCCATGAAATTTAAAGGTTTAAATGAAATGGATTTCGGTATTTTTCAGCTGTTTCTCCTGGTGAAAATTGTTTACAATTTGAGAAACTGTGTGTTCACTGCATAAAATGATGAAAAATTATTTTGAATAATAACACTTCATGCTTTCTGTGTTGCTCCTTAAAATTACATTTTTTACCATATTTTAGTTACTCTTGATGGTTTGAAATCTGTTGGTATCAGGAAAAAAGTACATATAATGTGTGTGTGTGTGTGTGTGTGTGTGTGTGTGTTTACATATATATATATATATATATATATATATATAGAGAGAGAGAGAGAGAGAGAGAGAGAGAGAGAAATGTTTAGTCTCTATTGAAAATTGTGCTGCATTCACATGTACCCTATGCTGTCCATGAAGTATTTTTGCACAAAGAGTAAGTTGAAGTCATTGCTACTTTAATTTTGAATTGTTAATGGTACATATTGCTCCTTGGCCTAAAGGATAAAATGAATAAATAAAAAATAGTAAAAATTATGAGCAAACAATTTTATCAATAATATGCTCCAATGTATTAGAGGAAACTGGTGGTAAAGCAACCATTGATAGCTTCCTCGTACTAAAGTTTTATGTGTCATGCATACGATGCTGCAATCACTTGAGCAGTTATTTTTCTCCATATTAAAAATCACTTCCTTATTTTAGTTGAGTGAAAGTCATTAGGAAAAAGTTAGAAAGAAATGATTTCAGGTATTGCTATGTGATTATCATAATAGTTAATGAAGATTCTATTTGACTATATGACTGGATATAAACAATTAAAATGGAATAAACAAAAACATTTTTAAATAAAGATATGATAACCCAAACTATTCAAGAGACAAATTTCTCTTGACCTTTTTTTTTTTGAGTTGAAGTCTATACTCTGTCACCCAGACTGGAGTGCAGTGGCCGCTCCTGCAGCCTCAACTTGCTGGGCTCCGGCGATCCTTCCGCCTCACCCTTCCAAGTAGCTGGAACTACAGGCGCGCGCTACCACACCTAGCTAATTTTTTGATTTTTTGTTGAGATGAGGTCTCGCCAAGTTGCCCAGGCAGGTCTCGAACCTGTGGACTCAGGCAATCCACTCACCTCAGCCTCCCAAAGCGTGGGATTACAGACTGAGCCATCGAGACCAGCTCTCTGAACCTTTTAATGACTCAGAAATAATTTGAAATCACAATGAACTTATACTGCATATACTGTGAGTTTTTATACAAACAAATTTTATATCAAACTTATCTTTTTTTCTTTCCATGCATATTTCCTTACAAAATTAATATGTATAGATACCACTCTGGCAGAATTATGAAATTAATGTACTTAAACTGAATTTGAAGTATATTACATTTGCTAACCCTTATTAATCACAGGTCTCAAAAATAAAATATTAGAATGATCAGCTCTTAATTAAAAAAATAAATTAAGATCTATTAAAGTAATGTCATGCATTTTATAAAATGTAGCAAAATTTCAATTTGGAAATCGTGGACAAACAAAACAAGCAAGATAAATAGTACGAAATAAGATGTGAAAGTGAAAAGAGATACATAAGATTTTTGTTCTGTCTAAATAATGTAGGCACCATAATAGTACAAGCATTTTTTTGTTCACTATTGATCTATTTCACCTATACTGTATTTCTCAGTAGATGTTCAAAATATATTTGTGAACAAAAGTGGTCTTAGAAAATTATATTTTTCAAAGCTATTAACTTGTCTTTTGCATTCACAGCTTTGTTCCCTGTTTGGCAAAAGACACTTAGCTTCTGACCTGTCTTAGTTTTCAACATGCCTTCCTTATTAAGCTTAATTCTTTCTAGCTTTTGATTGAAGTGAGAAACAAGTGACTCTTCCACTTGATAACATAGAAGCCTTTGAAGATTTATTATTTAGCCTAATTTGAACATTGTTGTGTCGCAGCAAATAGGTATGCCTGAGGAGAGGGAGAGATATGAGGAAATGGTCAGTCTGTGGAGTAGGCAGAACACACACAACATTTATCAATTAAGTTCACCATCTTATAAGGGTTCATAGCACTGAAAAAATAATTAAAATAGTAACATCAAAGACCAGTGACCACAGACCTCCATAACAGATATAATAAAGGAAAAATTCAAAATATTGAGATAATTACTAAAATGTGACACAGAGGCATAAAGTGAGCACATTTTGTTAGAATAATGGCAATCACAGATGTTATCAATGTAGGGATGACACCCTTTGTAAAAGCACGATATCTGCAAAGCACAATACAATGAAGTACAGTAAAATGAGAAATGCTGGCATATCCTTTTATAGAATGCCTCCAGACATTTTTGTCACTTTGAGATATTATTTCATAAATTTGTAAATTTGTATTTGTTGAGCAGTTTAGGGACAATGTCAATGACATATACATGATACATTATATGGAGTCAAAATGATAGACCATTAAAAAATTATGGTTCTTGGGTCTTAGAAAGTTTAAAACCACATAAAGTATTGTAAAATTAACAAAATAAGTTAAAATAAAATCTAAAACTGATGTAAAGAATCTTATTAAGTATGTGAATAACTTTTACTCTTAAAAGCTGTTATCAGCCGGGCTCGGTGGCTCAGCCTGTAATCCCGCGCCTTTGGGAGGCTGAGGTGAGTGGATTGCCTGAGCCCGCGGGTTCGAGACCTGCCCGGGCAGCGAGACCTCATCTCCACAATAAATCAAAAAATCAGCCGGGCGTGGTAGCGCATGCCTGTAATTCCGGCTACTCGGAAGGCTGAGGCGTAAGGATCGCCGGAGCCCAGCAGGTCAAGGCTGCGGTGGTCGGGAGCGGCCACTGCACTCCAGTCTGGGCGACCCAGTGAGACTCCAACTCAAAAAAAAAAAAAAAAAAAAAAAAAAAAAAAGGCTTGTTATCAAAGTAAAAGAACTAGCCAAAGAGGCCAGGGTAAAAAAAAAAAATTGTATTCATCAGTTTAAATGAAAAAACAAACTGCATAATCTGTTGTTTTGTTTTAGATGTATAACCAAGTATTATAGTCCATGATCAAGAGAAAACTACAAGATATGCCTCAAAATCAATCTGTAGCTTGATCTCAGGGAAAATGCCTTGGACTGAAATTCAACCTGTCTTATTGATTGTAGGATTTGGCAATCACTTGAATTTCTAATATATCAGTACATTATTACATTTCTTCCTATCTACCTTCATATAATATATGAGAGTATGAGCAAATATATCTCACACACGAAGAATACAGATTTCAACATATCTCTCTTTTTAGACTTTACTTATGAGATAATTTCTTGACCACTCTATATAAAATCATATCACATTTATGCCTCACCATCTCTACCTTTCTTCTTTTCTTTATTTTTCTTATTGTTTTATCACATACTATGTGCCAATACCAGTTACATAGTAGAGATATATAGCAAAGGATTGATTAAATATATGAAAGCTTTGGCTTTTATATTAAAAGACATCAAATAATTTTGTCCAAATCATCCCTTCTTAATGTTTATTAAACTCTGACTTATAATTGGTATTTTACATCTCTTTGACCCTGGAGTTGCAAGAAGCTCTTTAAGAGAATAAAAAAGGATGAAGTTTTTATCATGCAATCGTGGTTATAAACCTAGACTATAGATTCAGAATGCCTAGATTAAAATTGTAGCTTCAACATTTGGACTCTATAAGCCCTAAATAAGTTATTTAATCTCTTTAAACACTCATTTTATTTAAGATTGGGGGAATCATAGTATAATTGTTTCTATCCAATAGGATTGCTATGAAGATTACAAGAGACAATACATGTAAAGTGTTTTATACAATATTTGGATTATTTAGCAAACATTAGTATTATTGTTGCTGTTACCAAATGATTATGGTAGAGGAGGAACTCACTTCCAAAAATGTGAGAAAGTACAGGCATCATTGCAATTACCCTGGAGGTTCTTGGCAGGTCAAACTCATCAATATAACTCTATCCATACCCCCTGTTAACTGGTATAATTGCAATCAATGTATATTATTTTGCACTATGTACAAAAACCTTGCTGATAGGCTGGGTAGAGTGAGGACACTAAACCATTAAAGAAAGTTTCCTCTTCTTCCAAGGAGTTTACGTGAAAAACCATAATCTAAGATAATACATAAAACACAATCTGTGCATTATAACAAAATAATTGTTATAGAAATACAGTGGAAATAAAAAAGCTTATCTGCTGCTGTGTTAATCATGGAATTTTTTTTCCTGGAAATATATTTCCAAAAATAAAATATCTTCTAGGGTCTGTGCTGCCATAGCTGCTGCTTCTGCAATCTTTCAACATGAACTGAGAACAAGTCATTTTAGGTAAAAATGATCAACTCTGATAACCGTATTATATTTTTGGAGGATTGACTTTTTACTTGGACCTCAATAGATGGCCAAAAGCAACCTACAGAGAGTAATTTCTACCAAATTATAAAAACAAATTTATGGTACTCTTTCTTTATCCACAAAGTAAAATATCAGATTCAACTTTACTAGAAAATATGATAAGCAACCCCACTAACATGAAATTTTCATTTACAAGCACTGTTTTGATATAAAAGTAGCATTTTCACACAACCCAAAAATCACCTCTCACTATCTGTTACTCAACAATTTTATTAATTAGAATTACTTGATAAAACCTATTTTAACAAAGCAAATGTTTGTATTGTTAAAGAGGATTTTTTTTTACTTTTAAGCATCTATAAAAACAAGAAAGTAATACTTGTGTTTTATCAATGTTTTTGGACGTGTTTAAAGTATATAAATAACGAGGTTTTTCTTTGTTAATAGATCAATATTATATAAAATTTTGATTTTGGAGTGTTTTAAAATTATTTCTTCAGTCTTAAATATTTCTTCTATAACTTTTATATCAAACCTATATTCAACTAATTTTTCTCTGCAAATAGTGCCAAAACAAAAAAACTGACTGTCACTCTACCTGAAATAAAATTCTGAATTGACAATATTTGACTAATATATTTATCATTAGTTATAATTTGTTCATTCAAAATATCCTTATTTTATTACTTACAAACAAATAAGAGAGGAACTGTATTCTAATGGAATAAAATCATACAGTTATCAGAGTTGATCATTTTTATCTAAAATAACTTTTTCTCAGTTCATGTTGAAAGATTGCAAAAGCAGCAGCCATGGCAGCACAGAGTCTAGAAGATCATTGTCATTTGGTATATGTCAGAAATAGAAGCTAATTTTAGCAGATAAATCAGGCTGGTTTTAGAGAAGCCTTTCCAGTCAACAGAGCCAGCAGCCTGTGAACTCAAGCATCCCCAAGATGACTTTGCCACTATAAATTTTAAAAGGTAGCATTCATCAAATTTCAAGGAAGCAGTTACTCTATCTGATTTCCATGAGCATGTCCTAATTACCATACTGATGTCTCCAGGCAGCTGTGATCCCAGATTATGGTACCCTAAGGATTCATACCAAACACCTGAATGACCCCATGCATGGAGTTGGTTTTATTCGGGAGAATTTATCGTCTCTTCTCAAAGTCTAAATGATGGTGCTTTTAATCTTTACTTTCTTGGTTTGTCAAACACAAGTTATCCAGAACCACTATTCTGTTAATGTGCTTTCCTTTTTATTTTTATATAATTTTTTAATTTTTATATAATTATTTTTCTGTATAAAGCAATAAAACAAATTACCTCCTTCACTGAGGATCTGAGGGGTTAAGGTATTTATATATGTACTAAGTATGTATGATTAGGGTAAATATTATTTATTATAGCCTTGTTTAAAATTCAACTAATTAATAGTCTGTCAAAATTTTTAAATGTTACTAACCTTTAAAGGAGCAATACCATTTCAGATACATAATCTCAAAGAAAAAAAATCATTTTAAAAGTTACAGGCAGGCATGTTAACTGGGGCTCTATTTGCAATGAGAGGAAAATTACAAAAACGTGAATGCCAATACTATGTGACAAATACATTTTTTTTTTACTGCGAAATATTAAGTAGCCATTCCAAACAGCAAGGAACTCCCACTTCCACCAAAATGATGAACTAGGATAGCACAAAATATTTTCATTATAAGTACATAGAGATTTTAGAAAATATATAATTCCATTTTTACCTTAAAAAAATTATAGCCAAATGTACCAAAAAAAGTCCAGGCACCAGATAAAAATAAAGGCTAAAAGTCAAAGCAGTCAGTAGGTTAGCTGATATTACAATATTTTGGAGGGTAGGTTGAACCTTGTAATGGTAAAAAGACTTAGGGTAGGTTTTAACACTACACACAGAGGGAAGGCAAGGTCCTCCAACTACAAGTCCAGAGAAAGGAAGACAAAAGTCACTCTACCCACTGCCTTACATAGATGACAAAAAAGGGATGTGTTATACACTCAAAACAAGAAAACTCAAAATTTCTATGAGAAAAAAATTAACAATATTCTATGTGAGAATCTCATAGGGTGAAAAAAATTATGCTTAAAAATGACTTTATAGTAAAAATTGAAAATGAACCAAAAAACAAAACACCATAAGTGACAACCAAAAAAGTTGGCATATCCAATGACTTAAGTTAAAAGCAAAATCTACATGAATGCACTATGAAATAAGGATATATAAACAATGAAGGATAACAATTTTTAAGTTGTTAAAAGTAAAAGACATTATGAAGAGTGAAAACAATGGTTTGAAAAGATAGAGAATACTCCTGTAAGCAAAAAAATAAAGGTTTCTACTTCTGATACAAACTAAAATGCAAAATTACAAGTAAAGACAAAAAGTAATGAATCGTAAAAGGTTTGAAATGATTATATAAGATGCAGTACAGAGTGGAAAATTGAATACAAAAATGACATTGAAAAATTTGAGATATCTAGGGAATGGATCCAATATGCACTAAAAATATAAGCTACATCTATAGTTCTTATCTTTGAGGATTTTTCAAGATGTATTGATAAATAAGAAAAGCAGGAAGCAAGAAATTTAATATAACTCCATTTTTTTGGTAAAACAAACAACACCAAATATTTTTTAAAAACTCTGTGTGTGTGTATGTGTATGTAATATGATGGGGCCATGGTAGAAGTTGTTGAAAACTGTTTACTCAATTGCTAAAGCCTCTTAGGTCAGAGTAAGGAGAGCAGGAGAAGGGAAGACAGAAGAAAATAAGAAAAAAAGGAACAGAGAAAATAGATGATAGATTGATATATATACATTATTAAATGAGACAAATTAATAAAGCAAATTTTGAAATACTGTCATGTTCAACTATTGTAGTAGTCTTTTTCACAACATTCAAAGAAAGAGTTTTCTATAAACATCCTTCCTTATCTATGTTCAAAGACCAACATATTGCTACACTAAGTAGAATCAAAAAAGTAAGCAGTATTAAGGCAGCAATCAATTCTAGTTCAGTTGAATTGTGTGATTTTGTAAAACATATAGCTTTACTGACTTTGACACTACCATAATATTTATACAATGATAAAATGATATCTAAATCCTTAACCAAAATGTATGTGGTATCTTAGTCCCCTCGAGAAAACCTCCAGCCTCAAAAGTCACCAAAGTGTGCGTGCATGTGTGCACTCACACACACACACACACACACACGCAGAAGCACATACACATACACACACACACACACTTTATGTTCTTTACGCTTCATAATAAAGAGTTGATGTAAAAACACTGCTTTTAAAAAAGATCAGAATAGTAAATGTCAAGATCTTTCTATATGCATGTGTGCATGTGTGTATATGTGTGTTCTGGGGAAAATTCTTGTTGTTTTCCTCCCAGATGTTTTACATACCAAAGCAAAAAATAAAATATACTGAAGTCTTTTTTTTTTTTACATACTGAAGTCCTAATGATCTCTTGCACTGCATACTGATGACAGTTAATAATAACGTATCATATACTTCAAAACTGCTAAATAGATTTTTAATATTCCAACCACACACAAAAATGATAAATTGATCAAGTGATGGATTTATTAATTAGCTTGACTGAATCTTTCTATAATGTATGCACATATATCAAAACTTCACATTGTTCTCTATAAACATACACAATTATTTGTCTATTAAAATATAGAGGGTGCCCTCTTTCAGGTTCCCTTCTGCCATGAGAGCTAAATAAATCCTACTAAAAAAAAAAAAAATATATATATATATATATATACACACACACATATATATACACATATACATATATAGATGCAATATAGTGCTCGCAACTGTTTAGGAGAAAACCAGGGAACATGTATCTCATACCCTTGTATGTCAAATTAACTCTTTTCCCTTTTCATTGTGAGGATAATTACCATGACTCCTAGGGAGTTGTGGGAGTCATTATTTGGATTTCAATGCTGAGGTTAGAACTTTAGTGTCATTGTTAATGAATCTGTATTCAATATTTTAATATCTTTGAGGAAGATAATTAGTTATAGCTGAATCAAACCAATACCAGCTAAAGTTCTACTTCATTAACACAATACCAGCAGAACTTGTAAGGTTGTCTAAAATCGAACTTTCCTACTATTCATATTAAACTTGATATAATCAATGTCTTTATTTTAATATATGAGTCTGACTCAACTCTCTTAGAATCTGAGCCAAATTAATCTTTGGTTTAGCAGATTGAAGAGCTAATGAAATCAAAAGAAAACTATTGCAACTGCAAATTTTCTAAACTTACTATTTTACTGATACACAATTTCCTTGTATGAGCAATTTTGCCAAAGTGCACCTTTAGACATTATATAGATGAAAGAGACAGTGCAAAATATACAATATTGTAAAAAATTCTGAATCCTTAGCAAATTTGGTAATTATTCCCTTAAGCGTGCTTTATTACTAGTGTTGTATTCATATAGAGACTATTTTTATATTATCTGTATTTCATGTCTTTTAAATAACTCCAGTTTTCAAGAGTGATCATTATCAACAATGTCAATTCTGTTAAAACAATTCAGCTCATCGTACAGTCAAGTGAAATAGAAGTGACTAAAGCATCTTGATAAAGTATTAGTAGTTGCTGCTCTCGGGAGTTCTGCACAAGTAATCTTTTTTTTTTGTATAGGGAAAAATGAAACAAAACCAAATGCAGAAACAGGGAAGGTTATCATGAATACGTCAAAAAAACAGCAGGTACTGGCAAAACTGCAGATAAAGGGAAATACTTCTACACTGTCGGTGGGAATGTAAGCTAGTTCAACCTCTATGGAAAGCAGCATGACGATTTCTAAAAGAATTAAAAATTGAGCTTACATATGAATCAGCAATCCCTATGCTGGGAATATACACAGAGGATCATAAATCACTCTAAAAAAAGACACCTTCACCGGCATGTTCATTGCCGCACTATTCACAATAGCAAAAACATTGAACCCATCAAAAGCTGACTGGATAAAAAAATGCAGTACATATACACAGGTGAATATTATGTAGCCATAAAGAAGAACAGAATCATGGTCTTCACAGCAACTTGGATACAGTTGGATACCATCATACTAAGTGAGCTATCACAAAAACAAAGAACAGATTACCTTATGTTCTCACTCATGGGTCCTGAACACTAGTCACATTAGCACAAGGGAGGGATTAGCAGTTGCCAGGTACTGCTTGGGAAGGAGAGAGGGAAGAGCGTAAGAGGCACATGACAACACAATGGGTACCTAGTCCACTACCAGGGGGAGTTAGGACCAGCTAGAAGCCCAGATTTCACCTCCATAGAGCCTACCTAAATCTTCATTTGTACCCAACAACTCTAAAATAAGTAAATAATATATAGACAGAGATATTAGCAATTTAAAAGCAAATGGAAGTTTATAGAAGAGGCACTTAAAGATTAAACTATTTTAAACTCAAAATTCGGCAATAGGGCAAGGATATTCAGTGATTTGAGAATAAGCATTTTGCTGGCAAAGATGAAAAGGTCTATGTTAAGGGCCACCTATTATTTAGAAAAATGTGTGAACTTACGGTTTAAGAAGTGAGGTTCTGTAGCAAAAATTTATCTGGTGAATACCATCTTTCTATACTCATGTATAGACATGTAATAGTTTTGACACCCTTTAAAAAAAAAATCTAGTAACAACTGCAGTAACAACCCTCAGTTCATTTTGAATTAGAACTTAGAAAGTTCCTCTTAATTGATATATTTGCCATATAGAACTTGAGAAATTTAGAAAATGCATATCCTTTGAATGGATGATATAAAAGAGGAGTCTTTAAAGTATAAAGCTGTATTCTCAGGGCAAATGTATATTAAACTAAGTTTGTACCACATTAAAACCTTTCTTTTCTCTTCCACCAGATAACTTTGATGCCCTCTTGTTAAGAGTTACGTCATTTTAATATTTGCAATATTAAATTAATATAATATTTATAATAATATTTAATATAATAAAACGTATAATAATATTTACATGCTTCTTTGGGACATAAGAGATAACCAAAAAAAGTTTTTGACCTATAAATCAATGTAATCTATGAAGAAAAAACTTAGAAGAAAAGGAATGAGGAAGGAAAAAGGAAGAGGAGAACAGCAAACAGGTAGTAGAAATATAAAAGCTATTGTTAATCAGAGAAATAATGGGCTAAAAATGCAATGGAAAAGTAAATAAAGTCTGATAAAATGCTTTTTTGAAAATCTGACAATATTTAAAGTTACTAAAGCACTGATAATTTGTTGGACCAACATTTGGAGGAAGAGAGAAGATTAAAGGTCAATTCAGAATGTGTGTGTGGTTGTGTGTGTGTGTTTCCTTGAGATTATAGCAAACTGAGGAAACAAAAATGGCAGTTTTTTAAAGGAGGCTCAATAACTGAGCACAGATTCTGGAATACTCACAACATTCAGAGGTCAAAGTATTTGAGTTCAAGCCCTTTTTTCAAGGAGAACGAACTCTAGTAAAATCCTCCAAAATCTCCATTCAGATTCTGAAATACTGTATCCTGAAAATAAGTCAAATGATGAAATGAATTAGCCCCACAAAGATTAGAGGTGAGCTTTAAATCATTTTAATCTGTACTAATTTAAGATAGTTTTCAATTGCTGACACTCCTACCCTAGGTCCATGTTAGGTGCATAAGACCTGTCACTAGATTGACATCATCCAGAACCTCAATTTTTCTCATATTTTTATAATAAAAAAGTCTGTAACTCAAACAAAAATAAAAGTCATTAAAAATACAAGATTTTCTCAGATATAAGGAAGAAAAAATATAGAAATAAATATAACATGTGGCCCTGTTTGCACAACCTCTGAGTTAAGAATGTTTTTAAGCACTTTTAAAGCATTTAAAAAAGAATATACGATGGTGACTTTATAAAGCCTGTAAAGCTTAAGTTACTTGTTACCTGGCCTTTTACAGAAAAGAAAGTTTGCAGACCCCTGACATATAACTAGGGTCCCAAAAGGAGATAAGAGAACAAATGTAACAGGAGCAATATTTTAAGATATGGTTCTATGCTCAAACACTAATGTAAGCAATCAAACAGATTTAAAAAAGCAATATGAAAATCAGCAATCTAAGTATTTTTAAGTATACTAGCATATCTTAGTAAATTGATAAATACCAAAGACAATAAGAAATTGAATCCAAAGCAAAAAAGCTTTACTACCTTAAAACAAACACCAAAAAATATTGAAAGCTGATTTCTCAAGAGAAACAATAACATTTAGAAGATTCTAACTTTCTATACGCAAGGCTTTAACAACAACAACAACAACAACAACAAAACAGGAATTCTACAAATGTAAAAATTATAAAGAAATCAAAATGAGAAATTTGATGTAAGGTGTTGCACCTTACACCATATATTCAAGATAATTATTCAAAGAAAGAAAAAATAATCCCAGAGAGAGCATAGAGATGTGGGAACAGCAGAAAATGGGGAAAAAATTGATATACTAGTAAATAATGACTGCAAAAACAACACTGTGTAAGTTTCAAATAAATACAAAATTTAAATACACAAAAAGAAAAATAACTTGTAGGTAGGATAAATGGTTTTAAAAGCTTTTACTTTTCTGCAAAGTGGTGAAATAATTAATTTATGATAATACATAAGAGAAGAAATGTTTTAATCACTACTATACTATCACTAATTGATACAAATTAATAGATTTAAAACTAAAGGGAATTTAAACTACATTAACCATAAATTGAATAGTCCGGTCAAAAGATAAAGGTCACCAGAAAAGACTTAAAAACAAAAACATTATACTTCTAAGATATAATTATGAGAATTTGAAATATGTAAAAGTAGAGAACTGTAAAAAGATATATCATGCAATTACTAAGTAAAGCAAGCTGCTGTTTTTTCCATCATTGGTAGACTTAATATTATAAGGCCTACTGGGGTATCTAAAGAAAAAAGCAGGACTGCTTCCACTGCAATCCAGATCTGCTTTATATACATATACTTCACAAAATAGAAGACAAACATTAACAAATTAGAAAGAAAAGGCATCAAATCCTCACATACTGGAAAGCTGTAACAAAGCTGTTAATGATTAATAAAAAAAGACAGAATATAAATATTGCTAATATTATAGAAGTTCTGAATAGCACAATTACTTCTTTATATGTATCATATGGATTTAAAACACTTACATTATCTCCTGAAGGATATTATTTTCCTCTGAATGTATGTCATTCATACAGGTCATGTGCAGCTCCTGAAGACAAATTTTGCCAGATTTTAAATTCAGAATTCATGAAAAATATGTTTTATGACCACAGAGAAATTTTACTAAAAATTATTTTTAAAATGATAACTGAGACCAGCCCAGGCAGCTTGGCGATACCTCATCTCTACAATAAATAAAAAAAAATTAGCTAGGCATTTTAGCACGTGCCTGTAGCTCCGGCTACTTGAAAGGCTGAGGCAGAAGGATCACCGGAGCCTGGCAGGTTGACGCTGGGATGGCTGTGAGTATGCCACTGCACTCCAGCCTGGGATATGAAGTGAGAGACTCCAACTCAAAAAAACAAAACAAAACAAAAAAGAAAAAAACGAAAAATATTCCATCATTCAGTCATATATTACTAAATTACCCAGAAGTTAAATTAGAAATAAAATAAAAATCAGAAAATACTTTACATTAAAAATTACAAAAATGTGTATTGATAAAAACTATGAGATATAGTAAAAGCTTTGTTTAGAGAAAATTTGACAGTATTACTAAATATATTAGAAAAAATTATTATTTACATCTTAATAAACTAGCAAAAAAACTCAAAGAAAGTGCAAAAAATCAAATACTGCACCACAAATTAAAGGAATTGAGAACCAAACATATAACACTCAATTAAAACAAAGTTATTTTTAAAACATTAAAAATATTAATAGCATCAATAGCACTTTATTAACACTGACCAAAAAAAGGAAAAAAAAAATCAATATGGGGAATAAAAGAGTGCATCTGAACATATAATAAAGATATTAAAATGATGTAAAATGTTATCTAGTAGTTTTATAACATTGTATTTAGGAATTTAGATTAAATACACAATGATGAAATAGCACAGTTTATCAAAATTTCCTCTAGGAATAAAAGGAGGGTAGAGTATTTCTGTATTCATTAATAAACTTAGTCAATAATTTTCAAAAGTCCTATGAAGAAAATTTCAGCCCCAGTTGGGTTCATTAGTGATTATTAGTAAACTTTTCCAAGAGACATATGACCTTTAAAACTCTTAGATAGTATAGTAAAAGTAGAAACAAACTCCAATTCATTTTATAAAACTAGCAGCACCTTGATAATCTAATCTAAAAAACATCAGAGCAAAGGAAAATTAAAAGTCAATCTTTCAAAAAAATATATATATAAAGCAAAATATTAATGAATCTAGTGGGCATTTGCAAATATGCTTTCTCTTTCTGTATATATATTAAAATACCTATATATATAATATATAAGTGAATATATACATGATCGAAAGAATATATTACCAACATTCTAGTTTGGTATATCAATGTGTAAGAAATAAATAAATAAACTGTGCAAAACAATCAATAGAATAAAATCAGGATGATATCAACAGAAGTAGAAATTGGATTTGAACAAATTCTGTATCTAATCATGATATAAATAACTCATATTAACTATAAATAGATAGGCTCCTCCTTGCCTAATGAAGTATATTTATGAAATAATTAGAGCAACTATCATAATTAATTGAACTGAAAAATGTCCAAAGTTTCCCTTCCTAGATAAAGGATAAGATTTAGATGCCTGCTATCTTAACTTCTATTTAATAATTTACTGAATATTCTTGAAAGGATGATAAGGCAAAGATACTAAATAAAATTGTAAGAATTAATTAGAAATGAGTGGTATCATGTACAAGTGACACGAAGATGAATGTAGAGAACATATATTCTATAGAAAATCTATTAATATCATGAAAATATTAATACATGTGGAATACAAGGTTAGTATAAATAAAATGGCATTTTCATTAGCATGAATAATTAAAACAAACATAAAAATATATATTATACAAAAGCATCAAAGAAGATCAGATGAATAGGAATAAATTTAAAGAAAGGTGAGACATCTGTGCAGAAAAAGTATAAACTATTACTAAAAGATATATTAAAAACTATAAACAAAAGAATATAACATTTTTATTCATGAGAAGCTCTATATTATTAGGATATCAATTCACCCCAAATTGATCTATTTATTCAAGACGATGCTAGTATGAATTCCAATAACACTTTTGCATAAATTAACAAGTTCATCCTAAAATGTATGTAGAAATAAAAAAATGATATCAAGACAAACCTGAAAGAGAACAAATTTGGAGAGCATGTAAGGTCCACTGTGCCATCTGATTATCATAAACCTTCAATTTGGTTGTTGGCCTAACATTTTTACAATTAACTTTATTTTTAAGAACAGTTCTAGACTTACAGAAAAATTGAACAGATAATACAAAGTGTTTCCATACACCATGCAGCCTTAATATGGCATATTTGTACAATTAATGAATCAACAACTGAAAACCAGACTTTTCACTGTTTATAAAATAAGAACTTATCTGATTTTAGTTATACTGTTGCAGTAAGAAAAAAAAAAGAACCTTCTCGCTGCTTCTAAACAGTTTAATGCCAAGATCTGGCATGTACTTTTCTTCAATTTTAACCTAAGCCTTGTGAATTAAAATTATAAATAAGACACCAAATTCTCCAGATGAGATGGATTCCCTGTGGCTAATAGAGATACCCAAACTTAGATTACAGAACCAAGCAGCCATAGCAAGGGTAAGAGAAAAGTGGTCACGTGCCCTATATTCTTGAAAAAGGCAGCTCTTGAAAAACACCGTTGGGTAAGAACAGTTTCTGGGATAAAGTCAATAAAAACTATGGCCAGATACACCTCCTCCCACGTTTGCCAACACACACACACACACACACACACACACACACACACACACACACACACACACACACACTCTGACCTTTGGAAGAAATTTCTGGCAGAGTCTTCTGATCTTGGGTTTGGGAAGTCACCGAATTAGGGTTTGGGAAGTCACCGAAATTAAGGCTTGACTATCTTGATCATTCAGAACTGAACAATCTTGAATTTTTCATTTGCGCACACCTGATTGTTGGGCAGGAACTTTCTATACTGAAGCCAAGAACTTTCCTTTGTTCTTTGTTTATTTTTTAATATTTTATGTTGGTCTCACTTCGTCGCCCAGGCTGGAGTGCAGCGTCTCACTCACAACCACCCCAGTGACAATCTGATGGGCTCTGGCCAGACTTCCACCTCAGCCTTCCAAGTTACCGGAACTACAGGCGCGCGCTACCACGTCGGGTAATTTTTTAAAATTTATTTTAGAGGCAAGGTTTCGCCAATTTCCCCGGGCTGGTCTCTAACCTGCGGACCAAGGCAATCCACTGGCCTTGGCCTCCCAAAGTGCTGGGATTATAGGCTGAGCCACCGGAGCCTGGCCTCCTTTGTTCTTTGGAGAGCACATTTTCGCTTGACAGAAAGTTCTTTCTCCCCAACAGGCAGAAAATAAAGCTCTTCTTTTTACCGGGCAGCTCTCATGGCTTTTTTTGTAAACAGCCTCCTGATATGATAGTTCTGGACTGGTCTTTGAAGAACCGGTCTTCATTTTTTCAGCTGTGATGGTTACTAGGACTTTGTCAATGTCAACCACAACTTGAATTACATATAGAAAAATCACCAGTTGATAGTCACTATAAAACTTAAAATGCAACCAACATGTTAACACAACAAGCATTGCCATATTTATTTATGTATTCAGTATAGACCTGCACAGATTATTTACTCAATAGATATTTGATAAATGAATGCATAAATATGGCATGGCTAATATAAATCCATTCTCTTGATCACTTAAAATTAATCTAAATTTCTTTAAAAATACACCGTTTATTTTGACACTTTAGTTCCAAACTTTATAAAGTAAATAATAACTTCCGTATTAATTATAAATTTTATATTTGAGAAAGTGAAAATATTATATATATATATGTATGTGTGTGTGTGTGTGTGTGTGTGTGTGTGTGTGTGTGTGTGTATGTGTGTATTTTTAAAGTGGGGTTCTCACTGTCACCATCACCCAGGCTGGAGTACAGTAGCATGCTCACAGCTACCCCAGCATCGACCTGCTGGGCTCTGGTGATCTTTCTGCCTCAGCCTTCCAAGTAGCTAGAACTACAGGCACGCGCTACCACACTCGGCTACTTTTTAAAATTTTTGTTGTAGAGACGAGTTCTAGTCAAATTGCTGGAACTGGTCTCAAACCCTCGGGTTCAGGCAATCCACTTGCTTCAGCCTTCCAAAGTGTTGGGATTACAGACTGAGCCACTGAGCCTGGCCTGCTATATTTATTTTTGTATCTTTATATAGACATACACAGAGTATTTACTCAGTAGATATTTGATGAATTGATACATAAATATGGCATGGCTAATATAAATCCATTCTATTGGCCACATAAATTTCATCAAAACTTCTTTACAAATATAGTGTTTATTTTGACACTTTAGTTCTAAACTTTATAAAGTAATAACTTCTGTATTATTCATTTGTATTATAAACTTTATAAAGTAAGCAATAACTTCTGTATTATTCATCTAAACTTCTTTAAAATATAGTATTTATTTTGACACTTTAGTAAAGTAAGTAATAACTTCTGTATTAATTATAAATTTTATATTTGAGAAACAGTAAAAATATGTATTGTATTTTTATGAAAGTAAATATACAATGAGCCAATTGCAGAGAATTAACATCAGCCAGTTCATGGTAACTAAGCCACCATATGTATATGATATTTATTTAGTAGGAAAAATAAATGTATTGAACATAACTTAAATTTTTTTGATATTTTAATTTTCTCCACAGTTTAGAAAGTTATTCAACATTTTACAAATAGATAAAATAGTTTTAATTACTGCAATTATTAAAAGGTTCTTGACATTTTGTGAATGCTCTTATGCTATGTAAAACTGTAAAAATGCAGAATAGGTTGCTATTTATGACTGTTCAGTAATTCCAAATAAATGCTATTTTAATGAAAGAAAATTGAAAGATCTACTCCAGAGAGCACACAAATGATATGAAAACAAAACAACATATTGCTAGAATAGAGAAAGATTAAGTTATGTGAATAGAAGATCAAATAATCCATGACATTTTTTTGAGCCAAAGTCTAATCCAAAGCAAGGCACTAATTCTCTTCATTTCTATGAAGACTTAGAGATATGACAAAGCTGCAAAAGAAAAATTGGAAGCTAGCAGATGTTGGTTCATAAAGTTTAAGGAAATAAGTTATGTCTAGTACATAAAAGTTCAAGATAAAATAGCAAGTGATGATGAGGAAGGGACAGGAAGTTATCCAGAAGATCTATCTGGAATCATTAATTAAGGTAGCTACACTAAACAACACATTTTCAATGTAGTTAGAACAGCCTTTAGTGGAAGAAGGTGTCATCTCCAACTTTTATAGCTATAGAGAAGTCAATATTTAGCTTCAAAGCTCAGAGGACAGGCTGTTCCTCTTTTAGAAGCTAATGCAGCTAGTGACTTTAACTTGAAGCATGTGCACAATTTCCATCTGAAAATTCTAGGGCCCTTAACAATTATGCTAAATTTATTCTGCCTGTGCTCTAGAAATGAAACGAGAGAATCTGGATGACAACAAATGTTTACAGCATGGGTTTACTGAATTTTTTAAGCCCACTTTGAAAACTGATGCTTAGGAAGAAAAAAAAAAAAATTACTTTCAAAATATTACTGTTCATTGACAATGCACCTGGTCACCCAAGAACTCGAATAGAGACATACAGGAGATTAATGTTATTTTTGTGCTTGCCCACAAATCAGTCATTCTGCTGCTTATGGATCAAGAAATAATTTCAACTTTTATGTTTTATTATTTAAGAAATATATTTCAATAGTGTGGCAATTTCTAAAGGAAATAGACATTGACCTTCCATAGGATCCAGCACTCCCCCTTCTAGGAATATACCCAGAAAAACATGGATTGTCCCTAAAAACAAGAGACCTCCACACACGTTTATTGCCACACTATTCACACTAGCAAAAAACATGGACCTAACCCTATTGCCCATCAAAAGTGAGCTGGATAAAGAAAATGTGGTAAATATGCACAATGGAATATCACACAGTCATAAAGAAAGACAAAATCATGAACTTAGCAAGTTAGATGGAGTTGGAGACAATCATGTTAGTGATCTGTCACAGAAACAAAGAGCTGAATGCCACATGTTCTCACTCATGAGTGGGATCTGATCAACCACAATGACAGAAGGGAAGGATCAGCAGTAGTGGGACACTGGCAGGGGAAGGAGGGAGGGCAGCACGTGGCAATGCAAAGGTTATCTAAACCAGAGGAAGTGAAGACTGGTTGGAGGCCCAATCTTCACCTGCATGTAAATTACTTATGCACCTAATCCTGACTTGTACCCCACATCTCTACAATAAAATAAAGTAAAAGAAAAGAAAAGAAATATACTTCGTAAGGCTATAGCTGTCATAGACAGTGACTCCTTTGCTGGATCTGGACAAAGTTAACTGAAAACATTCTGGAAAGGATTCACCATTCTTTTTTTTTTTTTTTTTTTTTTTTTTGAGTTGGAGTCTTACTCTGTCGCCCAGACTGGAGTGCAGTGGCCGCTCCCGGCCACCGCAGCTTGACCTGCTGTGCTCCGGCGATCCTTCCACCTCAGCCTTCCAAGTAGCTGGAACTACAGGCGCGCGCTACCACGCCCGGCTAATTTTTTGATTTATTGTAGAGATGAGGTCTCGCCAAGTTGCCCAGGCGGGTCTCGAACCTAGGGCTCAGGGAATCCATTCACCTCAGCCTCCCAAAGGTGCGGGATTACAGGCTGAGCCACCGAGCCCGGCTTGGATTCACCATTCTAAATGACTTTAAGGACATTCTTGATTCATGGAAGGAATCAAAATATTAGCATTAACAGAAGTTTGAAAGAAGTTGATTCCAATCCTTATGAGTGACTTGGATGGGTTCAAGACTTCAGCGGAAAAAGTAACTGCAGATGTGGTGGAAATAGCGAGAGAGAGAAAGAAATAGAAGTGAAGCCTGAAGACATAAATGGATTACTACTACCCATAAGGAGCAACAGCTCAACTTAAATTGATGAGCTGTTATTCCTTATGGATGAACAAAGAAAGTGGTTTCTTGAGATGAAATCTACTTCCAGTGAAGATACTGTAGCCATCATTGAAATGACAACAAAATATTTAGCATATTACATAAACTTAGTAGATAAAGCAGTAGTAGGTATTGAGGGGACTGACTCAAAAATTGAAAGACGTTCTACTGTGGAAAAATTGCTATCAAACAGCATCACATGCTACGGATAAATATTTTATAAAATGAAGAGTCGATTGCTTCAGCAAACTTTATTGTTGTATTTTTTTAAAAAAAACTGATCACAACCACCTTAACCTTCATCAGCCACTTTCCTGATCAGTCAGCCATCAGCATGGAGATAAGATTCTCCATGGAGGCAAAAAGATTACAATTCACTTAAGACTTGGATGATCAGTAGAATTTTTTAACAATAAAGTATTTTTAATGAAGGTATTCACACTGTTTGTTAGACACAATGGTATTGCACACATAATAGACAATAATAGAGTATAAACATAACTTCTATATTCCATGAGAAACCAAAACATGTGTTACTTGTTTTATTGTGATATTCACTTAACAGAGGTATTCAATGATTGAACCTGCAATATCTGTAAGATGTGCCTGTAATAACATCAATTTTAGCTTGCTCAATAGTCTCCTTTTGTAGGTGAAAGCATTTCAAATCTGAGTCTAAAAAATTATTTCTTGGAAAAGTTCACTTCAGATTGTCAGTTCCAACTTATCATGAAGATAACTTCCATATGGCTGGTCTGGAAGAATTTCTTCCACATTTAATATCAAGTAGCAATCTTCTCAAACTTCAGTGTAAAATATAGGCACTCAGAAAACACAACCACACATACACTGGAAATGAATTCACATTCTGTCTTGAAATAAATACGCAGGATAGAAGAAAACAACAATACATTCGCTATATAAGTATTGCTTGTTATGTTAGAAAAATTTCAATTTTATGTTTCTAAATCCTAAAAGTGTAAATTTTCTACAAGCTAGTTTTTTTACCCGTGTATTTTAAATATCTAGTAAAAACAAAGTAAAAAGAATAGCTCATATAATTGGATAAAATATTTGCAAATCATGTTTTGAATAAGGGGCTTATATATAGAATATAAAATAAACTTAAAACTTAATAAAAAGTCAAATAACACAATTAAAATGGTCACGAGTTTTGAATAGATGGTTCTTTAAATGTTCAATATAAGATACATGAGTGATATATAAATTGCCAATAAACACATGAAAAGACACTCAAAAATTTAATTAAAAATAATAAAATATTTACTTTCCCAAATTTCTGGCTTAATAACAACTTTCTTAAAATGTGCCTTGTGAACATTTTTCTCAACTTACCTTTACTTTTGAAAAATAGACATTCTATCATTTTGGTTAGTTTTTGGTTTGTTGTTATTTATGTTTTGATGGGCATCTCACTTCCCCCTATCCCTAGTTTGTTCTATAATTGTTAGAATGGTTTTTGCATCTAGTTATCCAGTGACATATTCCCTTGTCTTTGTTATTTTATTCTCAGAAAGATAAGAGGACTCTTGATCCATTATGTTATCGTATGAACTTAAATATGAATTCTTTTTACATTAACTCAGAGACATTTTCATGAATGTGCTAGAAAATTATCTGGGATTCTTCTTAATTTCAAATTGTTGAACTCTGCTATTATTCATGTAACATTGCTATCTGCCTTCTCTTAGAATATTTCAACACTGCCTTGTTGTGAAAAGCAATACAGGAAATATTTCAGTTTAGGACTCTCATCAAATATTCTTATCACACAGTATAAACACTGCAGGATGATACTTTAAAAGTTCTAATGAGAACTCTGCTTTTCAATGAGACTGTGCTCTAAAAATAGTGCATATCAAGAAAACCCACACATTTAGAATAACAATGTATGTCATAAGTTACAAAAACAGATAAAGATAGTTATGATCCTATTCTCAGACATTCACAGAAAAAAATACATTTGTGAAACACAGGGAGTACAAACATATTTTAATTTCCAATGAAAATTGATACTCATCGGGATTAATATTTATTGAGTGCCTAATATGTATCAGACATTGTCCTACATATTGAAGATAGTGTATTGATTAAAAGATACATTCTCTTTGATTTATAAATGTAGCTTACAGTATAAAATATTAAATAGCTATGGGCATATGAATAGTGAAATATCTGTTTAATTTTCAATTGCTTTGTTAAACACACACATACACACACATCCCCCAAAAAGATTCTAAAACTTAGCTACTTAAATGAGAAGCATTCAGTAGGATGTCCAATTTGGGTAGAGCTAGGCAAGGGCAGGATGTCAGTGGGAACATCTTGACCTGGGCGGGATAATCCACTTTCAAGATGGCTTATTCACATGACTAGCAAGCTGATAGTAGCTGTTAGATGGGAACTCAGTTGAAGTTGCCAGCTGTGGGCCTTGATTCTACTTCACGTAAACCTCTCCACATGGTTGCTAGGATATGTTCATGGCAAAGCAACTGAATTCCCAGGGAGAAAAGAGATGTTACCAGAGTCTTTAATATTTAGTTAAAGTGGTTAGCTAAAGCACTCATAGGCTCTAAGACTTGAAGGGAGAGTAAAGCATGGAGTGAGGTAATTTGAGTCCTTTAAAAAACCAGTTAGAGGAGTAGGGAATATTTCTTTGAATAAGTGGCATTTAAATGGAAGTAGAAAGACTGACAAGAAAATACTCAGTAAAACAGAGTATGTGTGAGTTCCAGCAATTAGGTTTGCGAACCATCCTAAGAAAAAGTGCTACATACCTAATTGCTGAATATCACTACAATCACCTTCAAAGTACTCCCTTTGTGGAATTGCTGATGCCAGTGCCTAGTCTACCATCAAAGCATTTTTGGGACTCTTTTTCTGGAATGGCTATCAGAGCTGCTGTCGTTATTTGTTGAGGTCTGACAACTAAGTTTGAAAACTTGTCAGTTTGCTTACGTTGGTAGCACTGTACAAATAACACCCTCCCTAGTCACCTGAACTGGCCCCCAGTGACTTTTTTCTTTACCTGAAGATAAAGGAGATATTTAAAGAAAGACATTTGATGACATTCAGAAAACCAAGGGTAATATGACAACAATTCTGATGGCCATTCCAGAAAAAGAGGTTCAAAATTGTTCTGATGGGTGAACTTAGGCTCTAAAGTCAGTGCATAGTTTCCAAAGGGTAGTACTTTGAAGGTGACAATAGTAATATTCAGCAATGAGGTGTGTAGCACTTTTTCTAGGATGAGTTTGCGAACTTAATTATCAGACTCTTATATTGGCCACCAGAAGATGGAATTCAATGTAGCATGTTCTAAGGCCTTGCTATTTTCTTTATATTTGAGGGTATTGAAAGAATTTGGATTTAGTTAGTATGAGGGCACTTTAAAAAGTGCGTGGAAAAATAGAATTAAAAGTTAAAAACAAATTTTATTTTGAACATAAACTCCATCGAGTTTAAGGCAAAATTGTGAGTAATGATACCAGCCATTTAGCCCACCTTTAAAGAACTAAAGATCCTGAGGATTTAACCATGTTGGGACAGTCTTTTTTACACTATTGAAAAAGAAAAATGAGTGTCCTTTAAAGATTTTTTTAAATTAGAAAACAAAAAGAAGTCAAAAAGAGCCAAAGCAGAACAATAAGGTAGATGCCTAATGATTTCCAATTGAAACACTTGGAAAATTGTTCTTGTTTGATGAGAGGAATGAGCAAGAACATTATTGTGGTGGAGAAGGACTCTCTAGTGAAGTTTCCCTGGCTTTGTTCTGCTATAGCTTTGGCTAATTTCCTCAAAACACTCTCATAATAAGTCAATGTTATCATTCCTGGGTCCTCCAGAAAAATCAATAAAGCAAAATGCCCAGAGCATCCCCCCAAAAATGATTTCCATGACTTTTGGAAATAGTTTCGGACTCTGGACTAGCCTACTTGTACTTAGACTGGACTACCTCACCTCTTGGTAGTTACTGTTTTGATTATGCTTTGTCTGCATATTCATACTGGTAAAGGCATGTTTCATCTCCTATTTCAATTCTTTGAAGCGATATTTCAGGATCTTGATCCTACTTGTTTAAATTGTCTATCAAAATCTTGATCTTTCAGCAGCTGATTTGAGTTCAATGATTTTAGCATCTATCAACTGGAAAGTTTGCTAAACTTTATTTTTCACTCAGAACTATGTAAGCTGAAACAGTTATGGTGTCTATATTGTTAACTACAGTTTTTGCTGCTTATCACTGAACATTTTCAGTCAGGTCACAAACAGGATTATCTTTTGTGTGTGTGTGCTTGTATGTGAAAATTGATGTGAATAGTCTGTTATTGCCAACTTCATGTTCAGCATTGTCTAGTCCCTTCTAAAAAATATTTATTTGTAAAAAATGATTGTTTTAGGACATTGTCCTGATAAACTTTTTGTAAAACATGATGGATTTCACTAATTTTTCACCCAGGTTTCAGGAGAAACTTTGTATTTTTTTCTTGCTTCAATTTTAGCAGAATACATGTTGATCTAATAGAGGATCTTTTCAACCTGATGTCTTAAATTAGATTCCTACTACTTCAAACTCAATTCTGTCCAGAAATGCTATAACAAGTTAGTATGAGTTTATTTTGGTGCACGAAATTTAAATCCATGCAGTGATTTTTTTCATAACACACATTTTTATAAGCTTTTTGAAGACCTCCTCATATATCAAGCTGATTCGCAATGCATAAACTATCATAAAAGCTGATTGGCCAGAAGAAGGTATTATTTATTTTCTGAGAACAATCAGAAGTGACTGGATGAATTTATTAGAAAAAGTAAAATAGGTATGACAGTTTCATTAAGAAGGATTAGAGTTTGATAAGAGAAGATGCAGAGAGATCTGTTGGGAGAATATCATCATTCTCAAAAACGAAGATGAAGATAGTTGCAGTATGTAGTAAAACAAAGACTTTGGATTGCACAACTATTAAGAATTAAAATTTTTAAAATTTAATAATTTTCAAAGATGAGTTAGTTGGAGGAATTAATAACAATTTCTGGGTTTCTGGCTGAAGAAAATGTATAGTGGTGCTTTGGAAAAAAGGAGTAATTTGAGGAATAGCTAGTGTTCCAAAGGATAATGACAATTTTATGTTTGGCCAAGTTATGTTTAGCTGTCTACATAAATATGGAACCCAGAAATGAGATCTTGTTTGAATGATAGCTTGAGAGTTGATAAACTATGGACTATATGTTAAACAAATTATCAAAGTGACCATCAAATTGCTTCGAGAAAGAAGCCATAGTGAACAAAAAGGAGAAAATGGAAACATATTTGGAGAACTTCAAAAGTTTGGAGTCAGTTTTTTTTGTTTTTTTTTTGTTTTGTTTTTTTTTTTTTTTTGAGTTGGAGTCTCACTCGGTCACCCAGACTGGAGTGCAGTGGCCGCTCCCGGCCACCGCAGCCTCGCCTGCTGGGCTCCGGCGATCCTTCCGCCTCAGCCTTCCCAGTAGCATGAATTATAGGCATGCGCTACCATGCCCGGCTGATTTTTTTGATTTATTGTAGAGATGAGGTCTCGCTGCCCAGGCGGGTCTCGAACCCGCGGGCTCAGGCAATTCACTCACCTCAGCCTCCCAAAGGCACGGGATTACAGGCTGAGCCACCGAGCCCCGCTCTGGAGTCAGTTTTTTAAGAGTAACTGGACAAAAATAGGATAGAAATGGTGAAAGCATATAAGAAATCTCCACAAGTTATTTTGTTTTAGTTTTGATTAAGTACTGTAAATAACAATGGATATAAAAAAAAATTATGAAACTATAAAAGTCGTGTCAGGATAATATTGTGAACATTTTGTTAATAAGCATTTGGTTAGAATGAAGAAAGCATAGAATTAGAAGGAAAAATACCCCCAATATTTTCTTTTTTAAATTTTTTTCTTTAATATCACATTCCATGCAGAATGGATTTTTTTAAAGAAAGCTATTAAAACCAGAGGAAGCACAGAAGACAGTTATTAGAATGAAAGAAAATATGAAAATAATATATTAATGAAAGTAGAAAGGAACAGACAGATTTGAGAAGGTAAATATTATATACGGCATAAGCAATTATTTCAAATATTGGGAGATCTATTTTTGGATGAAAGATTAGAATTATCTATGCATCCAAAATAAATCAGTCCATGCTAAAAATAGAATGTGATTTGTGACTTATGGATCATAGTAAGAAAGAACATTGTTAATATCTAGAATACTTTGAAAATGCTATTAATTTGAATATTACATTAGAATGAATAATTTGATCTTGAAACAAAACAATTCTTTAAGCAGTTTTTATCCTTTCCTTTCCTTTTTATTTTTCCTTTTCATTATTTTGAGTCAGAGTCTCACTCTGTTGTCCAGGCTGGAGGGCAGTGAAACACTCATAGTCACCACAGTCACAACCTACTGGACTAAGGTGATCCTTTCACCTCAGCCTTCCAAGTAGCTGGAACCACTGGTACGTGCCACACCTTGCTAACTTTTTGATTTATTGTAGAGACAAGGCCTCACCATGTTGCTCAGACTGGTCTCCAACCTCTAAGCTTAGGCAATTCTCTTGCCTTGGTCTCCTAAAGTGCTGGATCATAGGCCTGTACCACCATGCCTGGACAGTTTGTTTGTTTTTTAATGGAATAAAACATGGGGTTAAGGGAATGCTCTTTAGCTAGACTCCTCCAAAAAGCTTCTAGACCTGATAAACGACTTCAGTAAAGTCTCTGGATACAAAAATCAATGTACAAAAATCTGCAGCATTTTTAACAACCAATAGCACTCAAGCTGAGAACAAAATTAAGAGCTCAATTGTATCCAGATTAGCTTAAAAATGCCTGTACATACACCTAAATAAGGAGGTGAAAGATTTCTACAAGGAGATCTACAAAACACTGATGAAAGAAATTGTAGAAGATACAAATAAATAGAAGAACATCCCATGTTCATGGATGAGAAGAATACATATTACTAAAATGACCATACTGTCCAAAGCAATCTATAGATTGAATGCAATCTCAAGAAAGTCACCAATTTAGTTCTTCACAGAACTAGAAAAACAATCTTAAAATTTATTTGGAACAGCAACAAAAAGAGCCTGAATAGCCAAAGCAATTCTAAACCAAAATAACAATTGCAGAAGCATTATACTGCCTGACTTCAAATTATACTGTAAGACTGTAGTAACTGAAACAGCATAGGACTGGTCAAAAATAGGCAAATTGGTCAGTGGAACAGAATAGAGACCCCCAAAATAAAAAAAAAAGTTAGTCATATGCAGCATAATAAAATGGGACCCGTATATCACATACAAAAGTGAACTCAGTATGGATTAAAGACTTAGATGTAAGATCCAAAAATAGAAAAGTCATAGAAGAAAACCTAGGAAACACTCTTCTGAACATTGACTTAGCAAATAATCCAAAATCAATGGCAACAATATCCAAAATACACAAATGGGCTTACTTAAACTAAAAAGTTTCTGCACAGCAAAACAAATAATCAACAGAATAAACAGAAAACCTACTGAATGAAATAAAATATTTGCAAATTATGCCTCAGACAGAGGGCCAGTATCCAAAATCTACAAGGTACTGAAACAGCTCAACATTTAAAAAACAAATAACCCCATCAAAAAAAGTGGGCAAAGGACATGAATAGACACTTTTCAAAAGCAGTCAACAAACATTCTAAAAAAGCTCAACATCCCTAATCAACAGAGAAATGCAAATTAAAACCACAATGAGATATCACCTCACATCAGTCAGAATGGCTATTATTAAAAAAATCAAAGAACAACAGACATTGGTGCTGCTGTGGAGAAAAGGGAATACTCATTCACTGTTTGTGGGATTGTACATTAGTTCAACCTCTATGGAAGATGGTATGGAGATTTGTCAAATAACTAAAAATTGAATTAATATTTGACCCTGCAATCCTACCACTAGGAATCTAACCAGTGTAAATCAATATATTTTTAAAAAATCTGTACTGGTATGTTCATTACAACACTTCACAATAGAAAAATCATAGAACTAACCTAACGAGATAACATAACTAGTTAAAAAAAAAAGTGCAGTGTGTGGCCACACGCACACACACACGCATGCACACACACACCATGGAATACTACACAGCTATAAAAAGAATGAAATCATGTCCTTTGCAGCTGGAGATCATCACCCTAACAGAATCTACCCAGAAACAGACAACCAAACACTGCATATTCTCACTTATATGCAGGAACTAAATGGTCACAAAGAAGGAAATAACAGACACTGGAGACATTAATAAGGGGGAAGACAGCGAGGAAAGAAAGGGTTCAGAAATCACCTGTTGGATACAATGTTCAGTCTCTGGGGAATGGGCCACCTGGGACCTAATCTTCATTGCTACACAAAATGTCCATGTACAAACATATGTGTGTACCCTCTGAATCTAAAATGAAAATAAAATTAAAGAAAAAAATAAAATAAAATTTGTTTTGATGAAATAAAAAAATTAAAAATTGCATTAGTTTAAATGGTACAAAAAATGAATACTTTTCACAATTGCTAGACAAGATTACCACAATAAAAATACTATAGTGTGGTTCTTGTTGGTATTGCTAGTTGTCTGAATACAGTTTTGCTTCAAATGGCAAAATAAAATATTTATATAATTTTTTCCCTCAGAGAAGAATGCCTAACAAGCATTATTCATAATGTGTGTCTTTTCTACGAGAGAGTTCCCAATTTGTCTGGTGGTGATTTTTTTCTAATAGTTGAGGTGGAAGTTCTGTACCAGCAGCTGCAGTGTGGCATCTTAATGTGACAGGACAGCAGTTCCTCTGATAGACAGTTCTATGGTACCACTTTGCTAGTTGATCTGGAAAGCTCAGTAAGGAGTCTATTAGTATTTCAGTCCTCGCAGTAATTCTTTAATTCAGTTAGAACACTGAAATAAATCTCTCTCTGTTTATGCTAAACACAATGAATTATTTTCTCTGTAACTGTACCCTGACTGATAAACCCTTCATTTTACATTTAATGACAACCAGAAGTAAGATATTAAGGTGAGTCAGTTCTTTTTTAAATGTACATTGTTTGGACAAATAAATATTTTCTTTGACACCTGGAAATTAATTTATTGTTTCTTTGACTTAAAGGAATACATATTTCTTGAGATGCAAGTTTTTCATTGATTAAATTGTGCATAGAAGAACATCCTCCCGGTATTAAAATAATGAAGTTTTTTACAAAGACATATAGCCTGTAGACATAAAATTTTTTGCCTTTATCTGATTCTAAACATAGTATATAATCAGGATGCAGAGTATTTGAATAACACATATACTTTAAGATCTATTTTTGGTGCTACAGTCATGTCCTATCTTTCCACGTTGCTTTCTTCATTTCAAAAGACAAACTGCAATTGGCATAAACTAGTGGCTATTGCATTAAAAATGATAAATGATCTTATATTAGCTACATTGTCAATGACTTGTTAGTTATAACTGTCTTTATAATTAAAACTTTTTTTTTTTTTTGAGTAGAAGTCTCACTCTGTTGCCCAGGCAGGAGTGCAAGTGGCACACTCATGGCCACCGCAGTCTTCCAAGTAGCTGGAACTACAGGTGCGCACCACCACGCCTAACTAATTCTTTAATTTATTGTAGAGAGGAGGTCTCGCCAAGTTACCCAGACTGGTCTCGAACCCCCGGGCTCAGGCAGTCCTCTTGCCTCGGCCTCCCAAAGTGCTGGGATAACAGGCTTGAGCCACTGTGCCTGGCCAATATATCTAAATCCTTAATACATGTTTTCATGAAATTTATCATTTGTACTATGGGCAACTTTCACATAACAATATGTACTTTCCCTTATCAATAGAAGCCCAGCAACAAAATAAAAGACATTGTAACTTGCTAGTGAATTACTTATTTCCACTGTATCTCCAGTAATGTTCTCTTGTCAGAATTATGATGAGAAAAATTCTACAGGGAATACTCTTATTATGCTATAAATTTCAATATTACTTCAGAATGAATAATTTGATTTCCAAACAAAGCTTTAAGGAATGCCTTTTTTCTTTTGGATGGAATAGGGCATTGGATAGAGAAAACACTGTTTGACACTTTTGATTAAAGGTTAACAAATTATTTGCAGTCTTGAAATAGGACACATACCCAATGTCCTTAAAGGTTGTCATTCAGAATTACAACAAAAAAATGACAGAGTGCTTCTTGCTGATATTGCCAGTGACTTGATTTCATTTCAGCTGTGTAAAGTTTCTTATCTCTTGGGGTGATGATATGCTTCAGTTTATACTGCAAATCTCCAAAAGTTTTGACTTTCTTCATGCTTCTTAAAAGACTGTCAGGAGTTACCCGGCTGAAAAATCACAGAAATACTGTTTGTTCTTCCAAGCGTTGTTTGGGCAATTCTCTGCTGTATTAAAAGAACTAACTCAAGGGAAGAATTTCTGTCAAAATTTAAATGTCATCTTGCAAATGAACAGAGAACTAAAATCATTGAGTCCCAGCTATGTCTGTCTATAAGTGTGGCCATTTTAATTACTGATTTGTGCATCATACAAGTGATTGGGTAGTAACGTTTGAGAAGTGTAGCAAAAATAAACACAATGAATGTCTTGATTATTTGTTCTGTGGTCATAGATAAAGCAAATATTATTTTAATCAAATATTTTGGAGCATGCGTTCCATAACCCATTTACTAGCCACTGATTTAAAAAAAATTGGAAGAGAGGCCACTTCTGGTCTCTCGGGTCTTTTCATTTCACTTGATCTATGTCAACAGAGATGTGTTGTTGTTGTTGTTGCTGTGGTGGTGGTGGTTGTTATTTGGATCAGTGTCTCACTCTATCACCCAGGTTGGAGTGCAGTCGCATGATCATGGCTCACCCACCACAGCCTCAGGCTCCTGGGCTCAGGTGACCCTTCTGCCTCAGTCTCTTGAGTAACTGAGACTACAGGTGCACACCATCATGCTTAACTAATTTATTTTTGTTTTTGTTTTTGATTGTTTGTTTGTTTGAATTGGAGTCTCACTTTGTCGCTGTGGCTGCTCGGCCACCGCAGCCTCGACCCGCTGGGCTCCAGCGATCCTTCGGCCTCAGCCTTCCAAGTAGCTGGAACTACAGGCGCACGCTACCACGCCCAGCTAATTTTTTGATTTATTGTAGAGATGAGGTCTCGCCAAGTTGCCCAGGTGGGTCTCGAACCCGCGGGCTCAGGCAATTCACTCACCTCAGCCTCCCAAAGCGCGGGATTACAGGCTGAGTGACCGAGCCTGGATAGTAGTTTATTTTTTATAGGGACGGGTCTTGCAGTTTTGCCCAGACTAGTCTTCAACTCCTGGGCTCAATAAATCCTCTCACCTTAGCGTGCCAAATTGCTGAAATTACAGGCATGAGCCACCATGCTTAGCCAACAAAGATTTTAATCAAAAAACAAACTAAAAAACTTAAATATTATTATTATTAACAAAATAATGGTCATATTTATAGTCCATAAAGCAAATTCCATATTGCATATGTAGGATATTTTCAAGTTACTTTTGCATTCTTATACTCCATGATCTTCATAGTTATGCTGTAGATATAAGGCATAGTTTAATTATTCTGAGTTTAAAGATGATGAAACTGAGGTCTAGTAAGTTATAAAAGTGAGTATTATATTTAGATCAAATGTATGAGATTTTGGAAAGTTATATTTCAGTTTGGCACCTTATGCAACAAATACTCAACTACAGCAGGTAACATTAACTAAGTATAAAAAAAAATCTAAATGCTGCATACTATAAAAATTGTCCCCGTTGACCTATGATATGGAACTTTGACAACAAACTTAGATTTAATCATTATAAGTAGTTGCTAGATTCATACTGTAAAACAGGGATTCTCAAGGATTACATTATGAACTGTCAGATACCCGTGGACATCTTTTCCAATATTTTCATGCTTCAAATTATTACTCCCAAATGAAAGGAATCACTAATCTGGTAAATCATTCTGATAAATGGGAGCAAGTTATGACAAGTAAGTAACTGAAGAAAAATGAAAAATAAAGATCAGGAACATATATTCTTCTTTTGAATCTTAATTTGGAGTATACCAACATGTAGGTGAAATACATAAAACAGAAGGTGTATGGATAGAAATGTTGCATTAAAACCTTACGCAGTCTTTAGGAGGAAAAACCAAAAGAGAAAAGTAAGGTTCAATTCTTAAAGCCACTAGACTACAAGGGATTTGTCCAAGAGAAAAAAAATGGCAGAAATTTATTTAAGTTCTGTTATGTTCCAGACCAGAAGCCCAAATATTGTAGCCTGCAAACCAGTGGACATATCAGGATAAATTTATACTGACATCTCTAACATCTTATCATATATATCATTCCACTGTCTTCCTGAAGTCCTCTACGGGGAACCCGTGCATTCAGGAGAAAGACTAAGCTTCTGCCACCAGAGTCTCTAATAAAGCTGCTTGAATTTTTATACCAGTGAATGTAGTTCCAATTTTACTTGCTATTATTTTCAAAACTTCTCATTATGAATCCAGAGAAGGCTACTCTAACAATGATAACACTTTTATGTCACTTACCAAATTGCAGGCATTGATCAAAGTACACACACACACACACACACACATAAGCACACACACATGCACACAGATACTATTGTTTATTTGTCACTCACAATAAAAAGCTATGTACCTTCCTACTATCATCTCATTTTGAGGAAAAAAATTTCCCTGCAGCTGAATTAAAGGCAAAGCTGGAATCACAGTCCAAGTAGACTCTACCCAAAACCCTTTAATTTAAGCACTACATTATATTATATTTCAAGCAAGAGACTTGGGAGGTTAATGCATGATGTCTACAAACCAAAATAATGTGAGAGTGAAATAAGATTGGAAATACTGATTTAAATTTAGCATTACTGATTTTGTTATTCAGATCTTTCTACCTTTATTTTGAAGTGAATACGGTGAATCTCTGGTGAGAGATGGATGTTCATATGTAGTGTTTCCCAAAACTGTTTGAATTACATCCCATGGAATACATATTAGCAAAAACTGGTATGGCTTTCAGAGCAATCAAATTTATATCTGTTTTTACCAGAAAGGAATTTCATAACTATACTGCAAAAATGCCCTTCTATGAGGACAAAGCATATTAAATCTAAACAACTGCTATGGTAAATAATTAATAAGAAAAGCTGTTGAAATCAAGATAAATTGACACTCATTTAATTGGAAAATTGCCAACATTACCAAGTGAGATTATTTTTATAGCTGAAGAATAAATTTGAAGATTCTTCCCTCTAGAAAACTTCTATTCCATAATTCTGAAGTTTTCTGCTACCCATCATTGCTTTCTGAACCATTTCTGTTATTTCAAAAATACATTGCACCCCTACTGATAGTAAAATTATATATGCTCCTGAAGGTCAAGAATTTTGTTTAAACCTCAGGAATTCTCTCCAAAGCAGTTGGAATAGTGGATGATCATTGATTTGTTTTATAAATGAAGAGAAAAACGTATGATAAAAATATTTTAATATGCATTGGCTGTCTGATAATATAATAATTGTTATAATAAAAGTATAACAACAATAATAAAATCCTCTTTTTCTTCCTCCTTCTACATTGCTAACTATAAATTATAAAAATACACTAAAATTTAAAAAAGCAAAAGTTTCTAATTTTAATTAGTCTAATGTATTAACACAATCCTTTTTTTTAATTGCTCTGGTTCTAGCCCATTACATTCATGTGAAATTTCTATAATTTTATTATAAGAACATATTTTTTGTCCAACCTTTTCACTTAGATGTAAGATTCTTATATCTACTTAAATGAGTTTTAAATATTCTTTTTAATTATCATATTTAATTATTGTAAAAAATATATATATATAGAGAGAGAGAACCAAAAAAAGTGTACACATTTCAAGAAAGGAAAAAACTGGATTACAATTGTCCTATACCCAATAAGATGAAGGAGTAAAAGTCACATTTGATTTTTGCAATTACAAGAGGTGCTCAGAGTGGTTACCATCAGCATCCAGACACTTCTGATTATGGCAAACATCTCTTAACATCTCTTAAAATGTGTACACATTTTTGGGGGCACCCCCAGTGTATATCATATTTTTAAATTGATATCTAATTTTTACCTATTTATTTAGTTTTTGTTTTTTTTTGAAGTTGCGGGGTACATATAAGGATTTGCTCCATAAGTAAATTTGCATGGGTGAAGTATAAACTTTAGGAAACTCTCTCTCTTCCTGGTAGTAGACATGGTATCCAGTGGGTGGTAGTGTACCCTTACCCCCTTTACTAGTAGAGCTCAACATCAGTTCTTCCCACATTTGTACTAGCGTGTTCAATGTTTGGGGCCTGCTTATGAATAAGAACTTGCAGTATTCAGCTTTTTCCTTCCGTAATATTTCACTTAGAATTATGGTTTCCAGCTGCATCCCTGTTGTTGCAAAGAATGTTACTTTGTTCTTCTTTTTGGCTGGATAGTATTCTATGATATATATGTAACACATTTTCTTTATCCAGTCTACTTTTGGCAGGCATATGGGTTGGCTCCATGTTTTTTGGTATTGTCAGTAGTCCTACAATGAACATACACGTGCAGGTGTCTTTTTGGTAGAGTAATTTATGTTCCTCTGATTATATTCCCAGAAATGGGATTGCTGTAGTGTATGGTAGATCAATTTTTAGTTCTTTGAGAAAATGTTATACTGTTTTCCATAAAGGTTATCTACCTTATATTCCCAGCAACAGTGTAGAAGCATTCCCTTTTCTTCACTGTCTCACCAACACCTATTTTTTTAAAAAATTTTTTAATGATAGTCATCCTGACTGGTGTGAGGTGGTATTTCATTATAGTTTTGATTTGCATTTCTCTGATGACTAGTGAAACTGAATATTTTTTATGTTTATTAGTTGCTTGGGTGTCTTCCTTTGAGAAGTGTCTGTTCATATCTTTTTTACACTTTTTAATGGTTTTTTTTGGTGTGTGTGTGTGTGTGTGTGTGTGTGTGTGTGTGTATTCATCTGAATTTCTTGTAGATCCTGGATGTTTGATCTTTGTAAAATGCATAGCTTGCAAATATGTTTTTACATTTTGTGGGTTGTCTTTTATTTTCTTGATGATTTATTTTGCTGTGAAAAGACTTTGTAGTGTGATAAGGTCTGATCTGTCAATCTTAGCTTTTGCTGCATTTGCTTTTAAGGACTTGGTCTTGAATTCATTGCCTACTCTGATGTCCAAAATGAGGTTCCCTAAGTTTTCTTCTAAGATTCTTATTGTTTGGGGCTTCACAGATAAGACCTTGATTTATTATGAGTCATTTTTTGTACAGTAAATCCTCTACATATGAACTTATAAGTTCCAAACTTTAAAAAATGAGAACATGTGTTAGCACTCCAGTTACATAAGTTAGTTCACATGCATAGTCTACATTATCATGTGCTGTATTGTAAGATTAAAAGTTTTTATTTTTTGTATTTGTTTGTTTCTTATGTATTATTTGTGTGAAAAGTATTATAAACCTATTACAGTATAGTACTATATAGCCAATTATGTTAGTTGAGTACCTAGCTAACTTTGTTGGACTTACAAACACATTGAATTTACAAATGCATTCTCATAACAGAACTTGTTCATATATAGGGGACTTACTATATGTGGTGATAGGTAGGGATCCTCGTAGGAGGATTACAGGGTCATTCAAGTTTTAAACTTTTAGGGTCAAGTTTTAAACTTTTAGGAATTGCCACACTGATTTCCACAGAGGCTGTACTAGTTTACACTATCACCAACAGTGTAAAAATGTTCCTTTTTCGTCACATCCTCTCCAACATCTGTTATTTTTAGAGCTATTGATGAAGGCCATTCTGACTGGAGTTAAGTGGTATCTCACTGTAGTTTTAATTTGCATCTCCTTGATGACTAGTGATGTAGAACATTTTTTCATGTATCTGTTGGCTGCTCGTATGTCTTCTTTTGAGAAGTGTCTATTCATATCTTTTGGCCACTTTGTAATGGGGATGTTTGTTGTTTTCTTTTCAGCACATTTGAGTTGCTTGAAGATCCTTGATGTTAAGCCTTTGTCAGACATGGAGTTGGCAGATATATTTTCCTGAGTCTGTGGACTATCTCCCTGCTCTCTTGATGGTTTCTTTGGCTTTGCAGGAGTTTGTCAGTTTAATGAGGTCCCACTTGTCTATCTTATTTCTTATGGGCTGTACACCTCGGATTTTGATCAGGAATTGGTTGCCAGTACCAACTTTCATAAGAGTGTCTCCTGCATTTTCTAAGGTTCTTGCAGTTTGAGGTTTTACATTTAGGTCTGTGATCTATGTAGAGTTAATTTTTGTGTATGGGGATAGGTAGGGATCCTGTTTGAATCTTCTGTATGTGGTCAGCCAGTTTTCCCAGCACCATTTACTGAATAGGTTCTCCTCTGCCCAGCGGTGGGTGGTGGAGGCTTTGTCGAAGATGAGTTGGTTGAGAAATTGAGGTTTAGTTTCTGGAATCTAATTCTATTCCATTGGTCTGTATCCCAGGCTGTTTTGATTATTGTAGCTTTATAGCATAATTTAAAGTCTAGGAGTGTGATAAATCCTGCTTTTTTTTTTTTTGGCTGAGGATTGTTTTGGTTGTCCTTGGTCATTTATGTTCCCATATGAATTCGTGTATTGCTTTTTCTGGGTCTGAGAAGAATGTTGCTGGTAATTTGATGGGTATTGCATTAAATCTGATGATTGCCTTAGGTGAAATGGACATCTTAACAATGTTGATTCCTTCAATCCATGAGCATGGAACATTTTTCCACTTGTTTGTGTCATCTTTGGTTTCTTTGAGCAGTGTTTGGTAGTTTTCATTGTAAAGGTCTTTTATGTCTTTGGTTAGGAAGATGCCAAAGTATTTCTTTTTTTTTTTTTTGTGGCAATCGTAAATGGAATTGTGCTTTTTATTTGGGTTTCTGTTTGTTTATTATTGGTGAATAGAAATGTGATTGTCTTTTGTACTTTTATTTTATACACTGAGACTTTGCCAAAGTCCTTTATCAGTACAAGGAGGTTTTGGCTGATTTTCTTGGGTTTTCACGGTATACAATCATGTCATCTGCAAAGAGAGATAAGTTGACTTCCTCTTTTCCTATTCGGATACCCCGATCACCTTCTCTTCTCTGATTGCTTTAGCTAGGACTTCCAAAACTATGTTGAACAGGAGGGGAGAGAGTGGGTATTCTTGTCTTGTTCCAGTTTTCAGGGGAAATGGTTCCAATTTTTGTCCATTTAGGAGTATGCTGGCTATTGATTTCTCTTAGATGGCTTTTACTATTTTGAGGTATGTTCTATGTATGCCTAGATGTTCAAGGATTTTTATCAAAAAGTGCTGGATTTTATCAAAAGCTTTTTCTGTGCTCATGATATAATCATGTGATTTTTGTTTTTATTCTGCTGATGTATTTAATTATGTTTATGGTCTTATGAATGTTGAACCAGTCTTGCATCCCAGAGATGAAACCTACTTGGTCGTGATGGATGATTTTTGAGATGTGCCATTGAATCTGGTTTGCTAAGATCTTGTTGAGAATTTTAGCATCTATGTTCATTAAAGATATTGGCTGAAGTTCTCTTTCTTTGTTGGGTCTTTACCTGGCTTGGGTATCAATGTGATGTTAACTTCATAAAATGATTTGAGAAGAGTTCCATCTTTCTCAATTGCCTGGAATTCTTTCAGTAGGATTGGTATCAGTTACTCCTTGTATGTTTTGCAAAATTCTGCTGGAAAGCCATCTGGTCCAGGGTTTTTTTTTGTAGGTAGTTTTCTTATAACATATTCAATTTCCTTGATTGTTATTGGTCTCCTTAATGTCTCAATTTATTCTTGTTTCAACCTAGGGAGGCTATGTGATGCCAGAAAGTCCTCCATTTCCTTTAGATTTTCAAGTTTGTTACCATACAAGTGTACATAGTAGTCTCTGATAATCTTTTGTATTTCTTCAGGGTCAGTTGTGATTTCATATTTTGTGTTTCTGATTGAGTTTATTTGGATTTTTTCTCTCTCTTTCTTGGTCAGTCTAGCTAGGGAACCATCCATCTTGTTTATTCTTTCAAAGAATCAGCTTTTTGTTTCATTGATTTTTTTGTATTATCTTTTTGTCTTCTATATCCTGGATTTGGGCTTTAATTTTGGTGATCTGGATTCTTCTGTTGAAGTTAGGGTTTTGATAGTGTTACATTTCCAGCTTCCTTAGGTGACTTGTTAGGCTGTTAACTTGTGATCTTTCCATTTTCTTCATGTGTGTTTGTAAAGATACGAATTCTCCTCTTACTACTGTTTTCAAGGCATCCCAGAGGTTTTGGTAGGATGTTTCTTCATTTTCATTTGTTTCCAGGTAACTTTTAATTTCTCCTTTGATTTCATCATTGACCTAGGATTTACTTAGCATCATACTGCTTTTGCAATTCCTTTGTGGGTTTTGGGGGAACTTTGTTGGTGTTGATATTTATTTTTATTTCTACTGTAATTTGAGAAGGTGCATGGCAAATTTTCAGTCTTATGAAATATGTTTATGTTTGATTTATGACCAATGATGTAGTTGATCTTGGAGTACATACCATGTGGTGATGAGTAGAATGTATATTCTGTGGCCATTGGGTGGAATGTTCTGTAGGTATCAATTAAATCCATTTGTTTAAGAGTCTCATTGAGGTTCTGGGTCTCCTTTCTGGCTTTTTGTCTTGATGATCTGTCTAGGATTGTGATTGGGGTATTAAAGTCCTCAACTATGCTAGTGTTAGAGTCAATTTTCTTTTTAAGTTTGTCTAGAAGCTGCTTTACAAATGTTGGTGCTCAGTCGGGCTCGGTGGCTCAGCCTGTAATCCTGCGCCTTTGGGAGGCTGAGGTGAGTAGATTGCCTAAGCCTGCGGGTTCGAGACCCACCTGGGCAGGTGAGACCTCATCTCTACAGTAAATCAAAAAATTAACTGGGCATGGTAGTGCGTGCCTGTAGTTCCAGCTACTTGGAAGGCTGAGGCGGAAGGATCGCCAGAGCCCAGCAGGTCGAGGCTGCGGTGGCCAGGAGTGGCCACTGCACTCCAGTCTGGGCAACAGTGAGACTCCAACTCAAAAAAAAAAAAGCCAAAAACAAATGTTGGTGCTCCTATGTTGGGCGCATATAAGTTTAGGATGGAAATTTCTTGTTGATGGATTGAACATTTTATTATTATATAATACTTTCTTCATCTTTTGAAATTTTTGATACCTTAAAGGGTATTTTTTCTGAGATTAAGATTGCAACTCCAGGTTTCTTTTGTGTTCCATTCACCTGAAATTTTGCTTCCCATTCTCTTACTTTGAGTCTGTGAGTGTCCTTTCTGGTGAGATGAGTCTCTTGGAGACAATATATTTTTTCCTCATGATATTTTATCCATTTTGCCATTCTATGTCTTTTAAGTGGTGCATTTAGCCCATTCACATTCAGACTAATTATTGATATGTGAGGGTTTATCCCTGTCATGAAGTTCTTATAGAACTGTTGTTGTAACTTGTTTGTTTGTTTCTTTCTTTTAGTTTTTTGGTTGATTCATGTGTGTTTTCAATCTTTTTCCTGTACTCTTTTAAAGAACATTGTCATTTTGTTTCTTTTTTTTTTCTGTGTTTAATACTTTCTTAAGTGTTTCTTGTAGAGGTGGTCTGGAGGCAACATAAGTTCTTAATGATTGGATGTCTGGAAAATATTTTAATTCTCCCTTATTGATGAAGCTTATCTTGTCTGGGTAGGTTATTCTTGGTTGAAATTGTTTGTCTTTGAGAATTTTGAATACTGGGCTCTAAGCTCTCCTAGGCTAAAATGTTTCTGTAGATAAATCTGCTGCTGTTCTAACTGGTCTTCCCTAGTAGGTAGTCTGTCTGACCTTTTCCTCTTGCTGCTTTTAGGATTTTTTCTTTTACACCTACTTTGTTCTGGAGAGTTATTATGTGCTTGGGAGTTGGTCTTCTCATTTGTTGCCTTGCAGGTGTTCTCTGAATCTCTTGTGCTTGAATTTTTGCATCATTGATGAGATGAGGGAAGTTTTCTTGAATAATTTCATGGAATGTATTGTTCCAGAGTGATCTCTGTCTCTCTTTCTGCCTCAGGAAGTCCAATTACTCTTAGTCTCAGTCTCTTGAAGTAATTGCTCATCTCTTGAAGGTTTTGTTCTTTCTTTCTAAGCTTCTTTTCTATGTTTTTGACAGTTTGGTTTAGTTCTATATTTTGGTCTTCAAGCTCTGAGATTCTTTCTTCTGCTTGGGTAATTCTGCTTTCCATGCTTATTAGTTTGTTATTTATTTCAGTCACAGTATTCTTTATTGCTGTTATCTCAGTTATCACCTCCTTCCTATTTTACTCTTGTCTCTCCTCAATTCTTTTTATTCTCTCTATTAATGTTTTGATGTCTGGGTTTGTAGTATGTGACCAGTCATTCTGGGGGCTTTTCCTTGTTTGCATTCCAAAGTCTGTTTTCTCAGTGTCTGATCTCCCAGTGGTCTGTATGAGAGACCTATATTCTTCTTTTGGTTTTTCTTATTTTGTGAATATTTTTCTACCCACTTTTTCCTTTTTTCCCTGCCTTCTTTAAATCTGTTGTTCAGAAGTAGTGGGGTTTCTTTTACTTCTGTTTGTTCAATCTCCTATTCTTCCTCGTGTGAATCCTCTGGCTTTGTTCAGTTGTGCAGTTGGGGTCTATACTTTTTGCAGTTTTGAGATTTAATTGAGGGGGGAGCTGTGATTCAAGATCTATATGCAGATCCCAGTATCCACCGGCAGGGGTATGGATACCCTAGAACCTGCTTCCCACTGCCTTGCAATCTGTGCATGCAATGGGGGTATAGGTTTGCTCCCTGTAAGCAAAATGAGGTAAGAAAAAAGAAAGAAGTGGAATCGGGAGGGGAAAAGGAAGATGGAGAGAGAGAAGAGTAAGAGAGAAAACAGACAAAGGTACCAACTAACAAATGAAAATTGACACAAAGATAAGAGTAAGAGAAAGCAAAAACAAAAACAAACAGAAAAAAACAATGACAACAACAACAAACTAGAACATATAATCATACAGACACACAAGGTGACCAACCTCCTTGTGGTGTACAATTCACCTATACAAACATGAGGTCTTAGATGCCAACTTGGAGGCTGGGCAGAGCCAAGTGGAGCTGGGCAAGGCAGTGTAGGTCTCTGCTTGGTCTCAGAGCTCCAGCTGTTCTCTGGTCCTGCTGTGGCCAGAGGCAGGTCAGGGGAGACAGAGTGTGAGATGGTAGGGGGTAGTGCAGGTCAGCGTAGTGCAGGGTGGCTGAGGGTGGGGTGGTGCAGCCAGCGGGGGATCCCAAAGCTCCATGGGGTGGGAGCTGAGGGCCTCCATGGGTGGCAGCAGCTGGGGTGGGGTGGGGCGGTGTAGCCAGGAGGGAGCCCAGAGCTCTGCGGGGTGGGAGCTGAGGGCCTGTGTGGGTGATGGTGGCTGGGGGCAGAGCGGGTCAGTGCAGCCAGGAGGGAGCCCTAGTTCAATTGTTTGATCCTCAAGCTCTGAGATTCTTTCCTCTACTTGGCTGATTCTGCTGCTCAGGCTTGGCAATGTGTTTTTAAATTTCAGGAAAGAATTATTCATTTACAGAAGTTTAGATTGGATCTTTCTTACATTGGACAGCTCATTTTTCACATCCTAAATGTTTTCTGTGCCTCTGGCCACAGCAGGACCAAAGAACAGCTGGAGCTCTGAGACCAGGCAGAGATCTACATTGCCCTGTCCAGCTCCACTTGGCTCTGCCCAGCCTCCAAGCTGGGATCTAAGACCTCATGTTTATTTTCTTTTGCCTGGATGATCTGTGCATCCATCTATTCGTGGTCCTCCTTGACGGTCTTTGCCATTCATAGTCTGAATTGTCATCAGAGCCAGGTTGTTTGGGATAGGTTCCATTGCTTGGGATCTGGAAAGTTCCTTTATGAGTCTTGACTTATTAAGGCTTTGGGGATTACCGGTGCTTTTTGTTGCCTCAGCTGTAAGGACAGACTCTTCTGTTTTGTTGCTTTTTAATTCGATAAGTTCGCTACTATTTCTGGCTACTGCCAATCTCTTTCTTATAGAATTGTGCATGTTCAGCGTTCACTTATGAGTGAGAACATATGGTACCCCGTTATTTGTTAGTATTATAGACTCAAAAACCATCCAAGTTGCTGTGAAGTCCATACATTTTTTTCTTCTTTATGACTGCATAACATTCCATCATGTATATGTACCACATATAAAGAGTGGGCAAAAAACATGAATAGAAACTTCTCAAAAGAAGATATATAAGCAGCTAACAGACACATGAAAAAACGCTCAGCCTCACTAATCAACAGAGAAATGTAAATCAAAACCACTACAGGAAAGGCCATTCTATCTAGCTAATGTTTTGATAATTTTTAAAGACAATGTCTAAGTATGTTGCCCAGTCTGGTCTCGAACTCCTGAGCTCAAGCAATTCTCTCACCTCAGCCTCCAAAAGTACAGAGATTGACGACATAAACCACCACATAAGATTTTATAATTTACCTAACTCCTGTAAGAACAGCTATCCTTAATTAAACAAAAAACAACAGATGCTGGCAAGGATGCAGAGGAAAGGGAACACTTCTACATTGTTGGTGAATGCAAACTAGTTCTACTTCCGTGGAAAACAGTGTGGCAATCCCTAAAAGATCTAGAAATTGACTTTACATATGATTTAGCAATACCCCTTCTGCAAATATACTTGGAGGAACTTAAATCCCTCTACAAAAAAGATACCTGCACATGCATGTGTACTGCACCACTATTTACAGTAGCAAAAACATGGAACCAACCATGCTGCCCATCAAAACTGGACCAGATGAAAAAAATGTGGAATACAATTTTTAATGTTCTTAATGATAAACAATTTCAACTAAGAGTTTTCTACCCAGACAGATAAGTTTTATCAGTTATGGAGAATTCCTTAAGAGAATATGCTGAGTCCAGACCAGCCCTTCAGGATATGTTTAAGAAGGTGTTGAGTACAGGGGGGGAAATGGCCATGCACATCACAAGAGTACAGGCAATCACAGAGTTAAAAGAGTATACAGAGCATCTAAAAAAATGGAAACACACATATAAATAACTGCAAAAGTAAAAGGAAAACAAAATAGCCTTCTAAGAGCCCTATGGTCATGGATAAGTCCTCACATTTCAATAATCACCCTGAATGTGAATAGATTAAATGCACCACTGAAATAACATAAAATGGAAAACTGGATTATAGAAAAAAAACATGATCCAACAATCTGCTGTCTCTAGGAAACTCATCTCACTGCCAAGGGCACCCATAGACTCAAAGATGTAGGCTGGAAAATGAATTTTCAAGAAAATGGAAAATAGAAGCAGACAGGGCAGAAGTAGCTATTCTAATATCAGACAAAACAGTCTTCAAGCCATCAAAAGTTTAAAAAGATACAGAAGGCACTACATAATGATAAAAGGCTCAATCCACTAACAAGAAATCTTCAGACTAAAAACATATGCACCCAACACATGAGCACCAGGTTTTATAAATCAACTACTAAGTAAACTAAGAGAAGATATTGACCCTCGCACAATCATAACTGGAGGTTTAAATACCCCACTAACAACTCTAAATAGATCACTGAGGCAAAAATTCAATAAGGAGATCAGGAACTTCAACTTGACACCTGACCAATGGGACTTAATAGACATCTACAGAATACTTCACCCAACAACTACAGATTATATATTTTACTCATCAGCACATGGAACATATTTCAAGATCAATCATATTCTTGGACATAAATCAAGCATTAGAAATTCCAAAAGATCTAAAGAAAACCATGCATTTTATCAGATCACAGTGGAATAAAAATAAATATTACCACCAAAAAGACTCCCCCCCAAACACACAAAGACTAAATAGCACACTGCTGGACAACTTGTGGATTAACATGAAAATCAAGACAGAAATTAAAAGATTTCTGGAAACAAATGAAAACAAAGACACGTCTTATCAGAATCTCTTGGATGCCATGAAAACAGTATTAAGAGGAAAATTCATAGCATTGCACACATACATTAAGAAAACAGAGCAATCACAAGTAAACAGCCTAAATAACACCTAAAAGAGTTAGAAAGGCAAGATCACCAAAATCTCAAATTAAGCAGAAGATCCAGATCATTAAGATAAAGTCTATAACTGCGGAACATAGAAGACAAAAATATCGTAGAAAAAATAAACAAAGACAAAAACTGGTTTCTTGAAAAAATAAAAAGATTAATGGAATCCTAGACGAATTGACTACAAAAGAGAGAGAGAAAGTCCAAATAAACACAATTAGAAACACAAAAGATGAAGTCATAACTGACACCAAAGAAATGAAAAAGATTATGAGATTACTATTCACAACTGTATGCAAATTAACTAAAAAACTTAAAAGAAATGGAGGACTTTCTGACATCACACAACCTCCCAAGGTTAAAACAAGAAGAAATTGAAACCCTAAACACCAATAACAATCCAGGATATCAGCTCCATTATAAGAAATCTACTTATGAAAAAAAGCCCCAGACAAATGGCTTTCCAGCTGAATTCTACTTAGCATACAAGAATGAGTTGATACAAATCTTATTGAAAGTATTTCAGGCAATTGAGAAAGATGGAACTCTCCCCAAATCATTCCATAATGCTAACATCATACCCAAACCTGGCAAAGACCCCAAAAGGAAATAGAGTTACAGCCCAATCTCCTTGATGAACATAGATGCAAAAAGATTCTAGCAAAATGGACCAACAGCACATCTCAAGTCATCCACCATAACCAAGTGGGTTTCATTCCTAGAATGCAGGACTGGTTTAACATTCACAAGACCATAAACATAATTCAATACATTAACAGATGTCAAAACAAGAACCCCATGAATATATCATTAAATGCAGAAAAATCATTCCACAAAATCCATCACCCCTTCTTGATACAATCCTTTGAACACAGGCATAGAAGGAACATTCTTCAAAACATTAAGAGCCATCTATGATAAACCCACAACCAATATTTTGCTCAATGGGCAGAAGTTGGAAGCATTTTTCCTGAAAACAGGAATGAAACAAGTATGTCTACTCTCATATTCAACAGCTCTTATTCAACATAGTGCAGGAAGTTCTTGCTGGAGCAATCAGGAAATAAATGTAAATCTGGGGTCTCCAAAAGAAAAGAGGAAGTTAAGTTATCCTCTTTTGCGAATGATATGATACTATACCTTGAGAACCCAAAGGAGTCAAGTCAAAAGCCTCCTCACACTGATAAATGACTTTGGTAAAGTTTCAGTGTAAAAAAATCAGTGTGTAAAAGACAGTTGTATTTGTATATAACAGCAACAAGCAGGCAGAGAACTAAATAAACATCATAATCCTATTCACAATAGCTACAAAAACAAAAAAAGCAAAAAGACAAAAAAAAAACAAAAACAAAAACACAAATATCTTGGCATCTACCTAACTAGAGAAATGAAAAACCTTTACAACAAAAACTACAAAATACCGCTCAAGGAAATCAAAGAAGATATAAGCAAATGGCAAAACATCCCTTGCTCATGATTAGAAAGAATTAATATTGTAAAGATGTCCACACTACCCAAGAAAATCTACAGATTCAATGCAATACCTATCAAAATACCAACTTCATTCTTTTCAGTCCTGGAAACAACAATAAAGAAATTCATCTGGAAACAGAATAGAGTATGAATAGCCAAAACAATCCTCAGCAAAAAGAACAACATGGGAGGTCTTACACATACAGATTTTAAACTTTACTACAAGACTACAATAACCATAACAGCTGGTACTGGTACAAGAATAGGCACATAGATCTATGGCACATGACAGGGATACTGGAAGTAAAAGCTCCATGTCTCAATCAACTCATCTTTGACAAAGCCACCAACAACAAACACGGGGGAAGCAGACCATATTTAACAAATAGTGCTGAGAAAACTGTCTGATCACATGCAGAAGAATGGAACTGGATCCCTACCTATCACCACATACATAAATCAACTATAAATGGATCAAAGACCTAAATGTAAAACCTCAAGCTTTTAGAATCCTAGAAGAAAATGTAGGAACACTCCTATGCACATTGGAGTAGGCAACCAATTCTTGACCAAATCTCCAAAAACAAATGCCATAAAAACTAAGATAGACAAGTAGGACTTCATTAAACTGAAAAGCTTTGGCACAACAAAAGAAACTATCAAGAAAGCAGGGAGACCACCCACAGAATGGAAAAATAATTTGCTAATTATGTATCTGACAAAGGCCTGATATGCGGATCTACAAGAAATTCAAATAAGATGGAAAACAAACAAACAACAACAACAAAAAAAAAACACAGCCCTATTAAAGGGTAGGCAAAGTACATAAATATACACTTTTCAAAAGAAGACATGTGGGCAGCCAAAAGATACATGAATAGATGCTCAGTCTCACTAATCATCAGAGAAATGCAAATCAAAACTACAATGATATACCACCTAACTCCATTACGAATGGCCATCATTAATACATCAAAAAACAACAGATGCTTGTGTGGGTGCAGAAAAAGGCAACGCTTCTACACTTGGTGGGAGTGCAAACTGGTTCAACCTCTGTGGAATTCAGTGTGTCACTTCCTAAAAATTGACCTTCCATATGATCCAGCAATCTCTCTTCTGAGAATATACCCAGAAGAACATAAATCATTCTACCAAAAAATCACTCGCACACACTTGTTTATTGTTGCACTGTTCACAATAGTAAAAACATGGAACCAACCTTACTTCCCATTGAAATGGACTAGATAAAGAAAATATGGTACATATATATGATGGAGTATTATGCAGCCATAAAGAAGAACAAAATTATGAACCTAGCAGCAAATTGGATGGAGTTAGAGACCATCATACTTAGTGATCTATCACAGAAACAAAGTCCTGAATATTGTATGTTCTCACTCATAGTGAGACTTGAACATTAATTACAATAGCACAAGGTAAGGGTCAGTCATTGGCTAAGCACTGCCAGAGGATGGAGGGAGGGAGGGGGGTATGTAACAACACAAAAAGTACATTTTCCCAAACCAGGGTAAATGAGGACCAGTTGGAGGTCCAAACTTTATCTGCATGAAATCTACTTGTATAGTTATTCCTTATCTGTATCTCACATCTCAAAATAAAATAAAATAAATAAAATAAAATAAAATTTCCCAAGAAACAGGACACAAGAACATGTTTGTGTCACATGTGGAGAAGGGGCTGGCTACTCAGAAACTAAGGTACTTTCGCTTTGGAGGATTTAATCACAGTTCCTGGACAGGATTGCACTCTTACAAGTTCTATTTGTTTGCCCTTTGAGAAGGAAATTTTCTCTGTGAGGAGACTCACATTAACCAATTTCACAGAGACATGTTATAAACCAATGACATAGAAAACCAAAAATGTTATTGTTCATTTATATAGAGAAAACTGTCAAATAAATGAGAAAGTTTGATTCTGGTTTCTCAGCATATTCTCTTTCTATAGAAAAAAACATTTAAAGAAAAAGTTTTAAGAATTTTGAATAGAGAACAAGGAATGAATTCGCTGATTTAGGTATGTCTCATTTAACATAGTCTAACATTTGATATCTGATTGTTTACCTGCGATTAACCAAAACTCTTGTTTACATTTAACAGTGCTAAAACGAACAGAGTTAACAAACGTGTTTCATTTCCACCCCTCACTTTTCCTCCCCACACCCGTCTCTCCTGACTCTCAATTCAATATTTTTGCACCCTTTCTTCATGCAAAGCTTAAATCAATTTTCTGGATTACGACAACCAGTGAATTTTCAGATCATAAGGTCTATCTAGTGCAGGGGTCCCCAATCCCCGGCCATGGAGGGATATCCAACCACGACCCTATTGTTGACGGCTCACATGAGGAATCTAGGATGGGCTTTCCTTATGAGAATCTAAGGCCTGATGACCTGAGGTGGAGCTGAGGCAGTGTTGCTATATATCATTATATATTACCAAGTAATAATATAAAGTGCACAATAAACGTAAAGCACTGGAATCATTCAAAACCATCTCCTCCTACCTACCCACTATTCACAGAAAAATTGTCCTCCAGGAAACTGGTCTCTGAGGCAGTCCCTTGGAACCGTTGGTCTAGAGAGTTGAATTTTACCAAAGTAGTTGATAAGTCACTCATGCATACTATCTTATTTTACACTCACAGATAGCCAGTCCTATATTTGGGATAGAGATACTAGTTTAGAGTTTAAAATAAAATATTATTCTGGCTTTTGATGGCATCTCATTTTAGCTCCAATTTATTTATTAATTTATTAAAATATGTTCATTTTGTGTTGGTAATTGAACTTTTTAGGGGTTTTCAGAATATTTTAAGAATTTGAGTATATGTTTACTTATTTGTAAAGCTATCCATCTATAGATATTTCAATATAGAGAGATAATTTTCCAGGAAACCTGAAAATGGTTAGTCAATTAAATATTTTGAATAAAGCTTTTGTCTCTGTAGTGAACATATAGGTCTACATATCAATCTTTTTTATTGATTTAACTGAAGTTATTCAATCAGTATGTGAAAAGTTACTCAAAGTTTTTATTATTATTTATTAGAAAAATGGCCTTCAATTCTACAATAATTGTATACTGAATTAAATGACTTCTTTTTCTGTCTTTCTCTCTTAAAATTTTAATTAGATCAGTAGGTAGTATTTGGAATGAAAAGGATAATTTGTAATAAGAGAGGTAAACATATTTCTCTAGCACACTCTCCTGCTTTGGGATTCTCTCAAAAAATAAATTCTTTGGAGAGATGCCAGGTAACTGTCTACTCAAGGTAGTTCATTTTTTGTTTTTCATTTTTTCTGCATTAAAATGCCCTCAGTTTCACTATTGGCTAACTGCACAAAAATGAATACTTTTGAATCAGTCATACTGCTTTAAAGGACTTCCAAGGACACTGAAGGCTTAAGATGATGATAACAATGACTAACAACTAGTTAACCAAAAAATAGTTTTTTACATGTACATTTGTGGAGGAGACTGCTGGCTGGTATCAATCCTGTTACCTTTTCTTCCTGGGAACATAGCCCCACTACATTTTGAAGACTATGTGGAAGTTATGAATGACCTTTTGACAGAGTTCTAGTCAATGATTTATATATACAGTTACAAAATCTCATTATCATGATCCTCCATGTTTCTTTTTCTGTGTGGAATGGAGACAAATACTAGGGAGATCTTGGAATCCAGGTTTTGGTTTGGTGACAGGATAGAAGATTGTGAGAACCCTCTTAACCTAAAACTGCCTGTTGATCAAAAACAACTCTGGACTTGAGATGAATACGAAATAAACTTTTACATTGTTAAACCAAGGAGATTCCAATTATTACAGCCAGTGTTACTTTAGTTAATGCACAATCACATAGATTTTTTTTATTTTTTATTTTTGAGTTGGAGTCTCACTCTGTCACCCAGACTGGAGTGCAGTGGCCGCTCCCGGCCACCGCAGCCTCGACCTGCTGGTCTCCGGCGATCCTTCCGCTTCAGCCTTCCGAGTAGCCGGAATTACAGGCGCGCGCTACCACGCCCGGCTGATTTTTTGATTTATTGTAGAGATGAGGTCTCGCTGCCCAGGCGGGTCTCAAACCCGCGGGCTCAGGCAATCCACTCACCTCAGCCTCCCAAAGGTGCGGGATTACAGGCTGAGCCACCGAGCCCGGCTCACATAGATTATTTATATTTTCTCAATTTAAGAAATACAGACAGTGAGATTTATGCAGGGTTAGGCAGTTTCTCATGAAAACATAGTAAGTGGGAGATTTGAAATGCAAATATGGATTTTCTCACTCAAGATTTTGTTGCTGTTATTTTCCATGTTGTCAAATATGATGATATTTTATACTATTTGAAAGCTCAGTACCTAGAGTCACAGAAAGTATATTTAAAATGATTCCAATATTTACCAGGTGTATGTACTTGGAAACATTTCTTGATCTTCACCATTTTTTCCATTTGTAAAATAGAAGTAATAACAGTTTCTACCTTAAAGTGTTGTAAAAATTGAGTGAGAGTATGTAAGTTAGAGGATGTTTTAAGATGTGCCAGAGCTGTTAGCAACACAGCTTTAAGAGAAAATGAAGGAAAGGTGGATGGGTGTGCTTACAGCGTGACTTTTCCAGGATAACTATTTTGCCTGATTTTGGGACCCTCTACCCAGGAATCCCTCACATAAGAAACTCGATTATATTGGCAAATGAGCTTGTGGCTCTTGTCTGACCTGTATTCAATTTATACCTGCCTGGGAATCTGACATTGTCAACCTCCCTTACTCCTGGCATCCTGGGAAAAACCTGACCTGGGGAAATCACTAGTTTTTCAGATGAAAGGTGCGTATTTCAATACACCTCTACAATAGAAAACAAGTTCAAACATCTTGACTTACAGATCTTGAGCATGAAGGATTTAATGGTTCAAGAGAGCAGTCCTTTGTGCCTGGGTCATACAAGGCAAAAATAGACAGAGAAAGAGTATCATGGCAACTAGCGATATATATAAGAGAATAGTATATTAATCACTATAAGCTCTTGGGAAAATGTCTGATTGTTCATTTAAAGGAAATTGTGGGAAAGTGGAGAGCCCATAATACTAGGTGGGAGAGAAGGCTCTAAATTCTTGTCTCTAAGTCCCAGCCTGAGCCATTTGACTGTGGTATAGAATTGGAAATAGTGTCAAGGGTGATTGAGTCCTGCTTCTGGTATGAGAAAGTAAACTTGTATTCAAAGTGAGTGCTGAGGGAACTCACATGTAATAATAATAAAACAGTGATAGATAGTTTTGATATTTGATGTGAAGTCCTCCAAACAGTGCACAATTTGGAAACTACCTTCTTTCTCCCAGTTTACAAACTCTTTTTGTTCATTTTCCCTCATTTATGTCAAGCTTTTAATATAAATTCATGGTATTTAAATTTGGGTATCAGAATTATCTCTTGAGTTTTTCTCTTTGTTATTAATAACAAAAAGAAATAGATTGTAGAAAAATAATATGCAGAATTAAAAACAGAGTATCTTATGCTAAGATGCAAATCGGGGGTCTTCAAAATGTTCATGGAAAATGTATTTTATTTAAAAAAAACCTCTGCATAGATTTTAATTTTTTTTTCCTAAGTAAACTCATACGGTCTTATTATAACATGCCTGAACAGGACAGGACCCGGTTTCAGGCACTAAAAAGGATAAGGCATCAGTTTACAAAGAGCCCCTATTAGAACAACATGAATTCTGCTAAAGTGAAAACAACAACAAACATCAAATTTATAGTGAAGTTAGGGTGGAAGAATGGTGAAATCATTGATGCTTTATGAGAAACCCATAGGGACAATACCTCAAAGAAATCCATAGTTTTTAAATGGATAACTCATTTTAAGAAAGAACAAGATAGTTTTGATGAAGCCCACAACAGCAGACTATCCACACCAATTTGTGAGTAACAAATTCATCTTGTTTGTGCTCTAATTGAAGAGTACCAATAACACAATAGCCAATATCATAGACATCTCAATGCTTCAGCTTTCACAATTCCAACTAAAAATTAAAGTTGAGCAAACTTTCCACTTGACGACTGTCAAAAGTGTTGCACTCAGATAAGCTACAGATAAGAGCAAAGCTTTCAGTGGAAGTTTTAAACAATTGGGATCCAGATACTAAGGTATTTCTTCAAAGAACTGTAATAGGAGAGAAATTGCAGTATAATTCTAAAGACAAAGCACAATCAAAGCAATGGCTACCAACCAACAGTAGAAGTGATCTGGTTAAAGAAAACGTGACCAGTTAATGGCAAAGGTCATGGCAAGAGTGTTTTGGAATGCTAAAGGCATCTTGCTTATTGACTTTCTGGAGGGCCAAAGAATGACATCTGCTTATTATTAAAGTGTTTTGTCAAAGCGTTAGCAGACAAACACCAAGTAATGCATCACCAGAGAGTTCTTCTGTCCTACAATATTCCTGCCCATTCCTCTCATCAAACAAGGAAATTTGTGTAGAAGTTTCCATAGAAATCATTAAGCATTCACCTTACAGTTACAATTTGGCTTTTTCTGAGTTTTTTTTTCCTTGTCTTAATTTTTTAAAATAAGTTAAGAGCATCCATTTTTTCCAGGTAATAATGTAAAACCTTCAGTTCATTAGGAATGGGCTAAATGGCTGAAATTATTGTTGACAACAGTGTCCTGAAGTTAGTGGAGCTTATGCTGAGAAAAAAAGTATATATATATGAAAATATGTAAGGTCTCACTGTATTTCCCAGAATGAAGTTCAGTGGCACAATTATGGCTCACAACAGTGTTGATCTCCTGGACTCAGACAATCCTTTTGGCTTGGCCTCCTTAGTAGCTGAGACTATATGAAATGCCACTATGTCCAGCTAATTTTTTGATATTATTTAAAGACAAAAGCCTTAGTATATTACCCAGTCTGGTCCTCAACACCTGAGCTCAAACAATTGTCCCACCTTGGCCTCCCAACGTACAGGAATTAAAGGCATAAACCACTATATCAGATTTTATAATTTTCTTTTAATTCCATTTTTCATGAAGTTTTTAAATTGATCTCATATAATAATAGTAGGTAGTGAAATGTATGTTACATTTTATTTGATAAACTTGAAAATCGTGGTGACATGATTTGTAGATAAAATATAGAATTTAAAATTGGGTACCAAAATTGCCCTGGTCTTCAAGATGAGAAAAGGCTGTAGACTATAAAAGTTTCTGCTTACCAAAGTCATAGAGACCCACCCCGTATTTCTGATGTTGAATGAAATATAATAGAGGAAACATAAAGTAAGGACACAGTTGAGTGACCCCAGTTGTGTAAACTATCTAGTGAGAATACTGGATTAGTTTAGGAATGAGAAAAACACAAAAGTTAAAAATATGGTTTTAAGTTAGAGAAGTGAGGGCAACTTGGAGGCCCAAACTTCACCTGCATACAATCTACTCGTGTAGTTAGTCCTTATCTGTATCCCATATCTCTATAATAAAATAAAATTAAATAAAAAATAAAAATAAAATAATTCAATGTAAGGAAATATTTTTAAGTAATACTTAGCCATAAAGCATATCTCCTAAGAAAACGTCATTACTGCTATTGCACCCACCTCAAATCTTAAATAAATTAATTGTATTCTGTTCTTTAAAACACACACACACACACACACACACACACACACACATACATAAAGATATATATACACATGTGAATATATATAAATGAGATTATAAGATTATAATGAAAAGCAGTTTACAGAGTCTGAGTAACAGAAAACTTTGAAAATACCTCAGACATTTTGTATGTCTAGTGTGCCTGTTGTATGACTTGACCAAGTGGTCTAAATAAACTAGGATAAGTTAGATGCTTTGTAACTGCAAACTGCCTCATCTAGTAGACCTAGGATGATTTCAGGCCTGGAATATTCTTATTATATAGAAGCTTCCCATAAATTGTTTTATACTTCCTATATTTCCCCAAGGGATCGGGAGCATTTAAAAGGATTGGCATTGGTCATCAAGAATAATACCTCTGATATCAAACCAGCCTATTCACAGTTCTTTCCCAGCAGTGATGACTGTTAATAGTCTGTAGTGTCTTTCCAGGTCTTTGACTAAGTATTTTCTTAGCCAGTTACTTCATAAGTAATGAAAAAGTAAATGAAAGTAATAAAAATTATAGAAAGAAGAAAAAAGCTAACGTTTTATTAGGTATAGGCAATGCACTTAGTAATTGTTTTTCTATTTAATCATTATAATTGCCTTGTTTCACTCCATTTTTAAAAATTTTATTTTATTATAGATATGTGGAGTACGAGTCAGTATTAGTTACACAAGCAGGCAGGGTGCAGGTGAAATTTGGACCTCTAACTGGCCCTCACTTCCAATATAAGATTGACAGATAAGACTTATCAAACTGAAAAGCTTTTGTACAACAAAATAAACCAGCAAGAGACAATTCACAGAATGGGACAAAAATATTTGCTAATTATGCCTATCCTAATTAATGCTATGATATGCTATCAACCAGGATCTAAAAGGAAATCAGTCAAACAAGCCAAAGAAAAAAATTCCTATTAAAAAGCCATCAAAAGGCATTAATAGATTCTTTTCAAAAGAAAGCATACAAGCAACCAACAGATACATGAAAAAAATGCTCTGCCACACTAATCATCGGAGAATTGAAAATCAAAACCAAAATGAGATACCACTCTAGTTTTTGTATGAGAGACGTTAGGCCCAGAGAAGTTAGCTACTAACTCAGGGCCACACAGCTGAAGAATGGTAAAATCTAGATGCAAACACAGAACCACTTATGTTTATGCTTTCAAATTCTGTCTCAGCTGTGCAACTATAAGCAAGCTATTTAAACTTTCTGTTTTCTTGTCTGGTAACTGAGAGTGATAATAGTTTGAATCTCACAGGGCTTTTCATGAGATTTAAATGTTAATTATTTTAAAGTTCTTAGAACAGTACTAGGCACATAGTAAGCTGCATAAACTACTATTATTATCATTATCATTCCATGCTATTCCCTACTCCATACTCCTAAATGACACTGACATTCTTTCCTCAATAGCCGTCCTTCACCCCTGAAAAAAGAAGTTAGCTTTTTACCTCAATGTATCTCTGTTAAGTTTTGATGAGAGGTGGAAACTAACTTATGTTGAGGCTCTTCTACCAGTTTGGTGCATGTACTTTTATGTGTTTTCAATTGTGTTGTCTACTTGTTACATATTAGGTAAACAGGGTGAAAACCAAAGGGAAACTTTAATTATTTTTTTCTCTAGTTGTACTAAATTGATTCCAGGTTTTTATCCTTTATTTGTTTGCTCATATATCAAATTATGTGGCTTCCAGAACATTGCATTTGCTGTTTCCTTGTTTTTGACATAAACTTTTCAAGAAAGCTACCCTTGACCTTCCAAGTTTGGATTAATTTCTCCAATTTTATTGCACCTAGGGCTCACTTCAAGGGAAGATACTGAAAAGCTGTCTTCAACTGAATGATGTTTAAAAAAGTAAATAAAATGTATATTAAAAATATACAGCATTAAAATATTATATGGTATTCAAATTAAATTAACATGAATTAAAATTAAAAATAAATACACAAATATGTAAAATTAAATATATTTTACAAATATGATATCTTGTAAACTTCTAAAAATAACATTTCAAAATAAGATGTATAAATTTTCAAAGGACAATCATTTCTATTCATCGAATATACTTGAGTTTATTTTGCTGTGTCAAGCAAGAGGAAATATATTTATTAAAGTTGAGTTTAATAGCAGTCTACTTAGTGAATGTCATCTAGATATTTCTAATTATTTAAGTATGCAAATAAGTATATTTTTTCATTGACTGGATCCTATTGCTGAAGCTTTACAAATAGAAAACAAAATGTTTTACAGAAATCTGAAATGTTTACACGGCGGTTACCAAAGGCTTGGAAGTGAGGTGAAGAGGAGAGGATGAAGAGATGTTTGTTAAGGGGTACAAAAATGTAGTTAGATAGAAGGAAAAGTTTTGGTGTTTGGCAGCGTAATAGGGAAATTACAGTTAACAACAGATTGTTGTATAGTTCAAAAAGCTAGAAGAGAAGAATCGGAATGTTTCCAACGTAAAAAAGATAAATATTTGAGGTTAAGACTATCCCAATCATCCTGATTGGATGCATGTATCAAAATTCACATATATATTTTGCCCACTTTGTAATGGGACTGTTTGTTTTTCTTTTCAGCACGATTGATCTCCTTGTACATCCTAAATGCTAGGCCTTTGTCAGGTATACAGTTGGCAGATATTTTCTCTCAGTCTGTGGGGCTGTCTCCTCATTCTCTTAATGGTTTCTTTGACTTTGCAGAAGCTTTTCAGTTTGATGAGGTCCCATCTGTCTTATCTCTTATGACATGGCACTTGGGGTTTTGAGGTACATCTATTATAGATCAAATACATTTGTTTTTTAAAAAAATAAAAATATTTTTTTTCATGTTGGTTCTGTCACATATGTTAAAATCTAATTTTAAACTTTATCAAATAATAATTACTTGTGGATTCAGCATAAAGAGTGATTACAATCATAGAGGGAATTTTGTTTAACTTCTGTTTTTGACAATAGAGCCATCTCACTATATCTGTAAAGACTGATTCCCTCAGCAGTCGCTATATTAAGAGAAGCACCATTCTGAGATTCAGAATCATTGTCTGTAAGCAAAATGAACAAAGTAGGATGATAATGATGGGTACAAATGATTCCTAATTACTTATATTTTTACAATGGGATTTGAATTTCTCAAGGGAGATGTTTCCAAACTTTGTGAGCCATTTTCAAATTCTGTCCATCATCACAATAAAGTTCATGTCATTGGAGAATAACTTGTGGGAGATACTAACATAGACATCTGATGCTATTTCTAATTCCTGATGTTTAGAAGTGCAAAATTCAAAGCCATTTCAAAAGTTTGGTTTTAATCAAAACTGCCTTAGAAGCAAGTAAGTTATTGAGGCACTGGCTAATAACCAGGTTGAAAGGATTTACTTTATTGACATTCTGGTGCTAATTACATCATGAGACACAGTCAGATTTGACCTGAGTGCTTCTCAGATTTTGAGTTCCTGAAATGAAGAATTTCTGTTCAAGAAGGTATAATGAATAATTTAGAATTTTTTCTTATTTAATGACCACAATATTTTAAATTTAGCTTCTGAAATAAACAAAAGTTAATGAATTTACAAAAATAAAAATTAAATTTATATCACTCTTTGAATGTTTTGCTTAGGTATGTTAATTGGGGATTACTTAAGTTAAATTGTTTGATATTTTTTAAAGTACCTAATACATGACATGACCAAGTGGCCTAAATAAACTAAGTTTAGATACATAGTCCCTGCAAACTGCCTTGTCCATTCTACTTGATGATTTCAGGTCTGAAAAATGGTAGTGCTCATTCTCTTTATGTGGTAGCTTTTTGTAAATTTTCCTGTACTTACTGCATTGTGTTATCATTGACTACAACAGTTTAGTAACTTGTTCTACAGGTTTTTAGCCTAGGAGCAATAGACTATGTCATTATATAGCCTAGGTGTGTAGTAGGCTACATCATCCAGGTTTGTGTAAGTGTGCTCTATGATGTTTCCACTTTGAAAAAATTGCCTAACAATCTATTTCTCAGAAAATAACCCTGTGGTTAAACGATGAATAACTATACATTCATATTGTTGTATTACAATTATTATAGCTGTCTGCAGAACTCTTTTAATCTAGAAAAACTGAAACTCTGTACTCATTTAACAATATCTCTTTATTTCCTATTACCCCAGACTTTGGCAACCACCATACTGCTTTCTGTCTCCATGATTTTGACTACTCTAGGTATCTAATGTAAGAAGAATGATGAATTATTTGTTTGCAATAGTTAATTTTATATGTCAGCTTGACTAAGCTAAGGGATGTCCAGATAGTTGGTAAAACATTATTTCCAGGTCTGTGAGAGTATTTCCAGAAAATAACAGCATTTCAATTAGCAGACTGAATAAAGGTCCATCCTCACCAATGTAGATGGGCATCATTCAGTCTGATGAAGGCTCAAATAAAACAAAAAAATAGAGGAAGAACAAACTCTGTCTCTCCTTGAACTGGCACATCTGTCTTCTCTTTTCTCAGGCATTGGAGCTACTTGTTCTCAGGTCTTCAGACTAGGATTTACAACAGTAACTCTCAGCCCCTTCCACTGTCCCCACACATAAAATTTTCTGTCTTTTGGCTTCAAACTAGAAATTACCCCTTTGACTTCCCTGATTCTCAAGCTTTTGGATTCAAACTGAATTATATCACTAGTTTTCCTGGTTCTCTGGCTTTCAGACAACATATTGTGGGAGTTTTTGTCCTCTATAATCAACATGGACCAATTTCCATGATATATTTTCCTTTATATATCCCTCTATAGATCCTATTGGCTTTGTTTCTTTGGAGAACACTGATTAATCCTTTTTTTTAAAAAAAATAGTTAGCTTATTTCAGTTAATATAATGCACTCAAGTTTTATCCATGTTGTAGCATGTCATTATTTCTTTCCTTTTTAACACTGATTAATATTCCATTTTATGCATATCTACATTTTGTTTATCCATTCATCTGTTCATAGAGTTAGGTGTACAAATATCTCTTTTATTGTTTTTGAAAAACTGCCCTTTTATTTTTTCGTAATAGCTGTACCATTTTGCATTCCCACTAACAGTGCACAGAGTTCCAATTCTGTACATTCTCACCAACACTTGTAACTTTTTATGAGATTTTTTTTGGTTGTTTTTGTTTGTTTGTTTGTTTGTTTAGAGCTAGGGTATTTCTCTTTTTCTCAGACTGGAGTACACTGGCATGATCTTAGTTCACTGTTATCTTGAACTTCTGGATTCAAGCAGTCCTCCCACCTTAACCTCCTGAGTAAGTGAGAATACAGGTAAATACCACCATGCTCAGCTAACACTTGTTATTTTTTTTTTATAGTAGTCAATCCTATTGGGTGTGAGGTGGCATCTCACTGTGACTTTGATGTGCATTTTTCTAAAGATTAGCGATATTGACCTTTTCATGTGCCTATTGGCTATTTGTAATTTGTATATTTTCCTTGGAGAAATGTCTCTTCAAGTTTTTTGTCCATTTTTGAATATATGGTTTGCTTTTTTGTTGTGGAGGTGTAGAAATTTTTCATATATTTTTGATATTCATATGCTATTAGATATATTATTTGGTAAATTGCCTTTTTTCTCTGTTGATGGTGTCCTTTAATGCAAATTTTAATTTTCATAAAGTCCAATTTGTATATTTTTGTCTTTTATTGCCTGTGACTTTGGTATTATATCCAAATTAAGTTTCTGAATTAAAAGTGAGTTTTTGTAGCTAACATATAGTTGACTCATGTATTTTTTAATCCGTGTGTCCAATATTTGTTTTTTGACAAGATAACTTAATGCATTTGCATTCAAAGAACTTACTTATTAAAAAAAGACTTATTACAGGCACACAAAGTTAAATACCACATGTTCTTACTCATACCTGGGAATTTTTTAAATGAGTTCATCAAAGTAGGGAGTAGAAGTGTGGTTATTAAAGGATAAACATGGTGAGGGAGGGAAAGTTAGGAAGAGGCTGGTTAATAGATAAAAATTTACAGCTAGATGGGAGGAACAATTTCAATGGTCTGTTGAACAGTAGGATGAATATGATGATAATAATTTAGAATATATTTTTGAAAAGCTAGAAGAGAGCATTTTGAATGTTAAAAGCACAAAGAAATGATAACTGTTCCAGGCAATGAATATGATAATTACCTTTATTTGATCATTACATTTTGTACACATATATCAAAATATCACTATCCTATAAATATGTACAGTTACGATGTGTCAACTTAAATATAATAAAGTAGGTTATGATTCAATAAAGATGCAAAATAATTTTCTGTCCTTTTAATATTTTTTCTATATGCCTTAAATATGTCTTTTTTCCCCTCATTTCTCGCATTTCTTCCTCTTTTGTAATTAGCTATTTTTTGTAGTGAAATATTTTCTTTTCTCATTTTCTTTTGTGTATATTCTGGAACTATTTTCTTTATGATTACTATGAAGATTACATTCACTATCCTAAGGTTAAAATGCTCTAATTTGAGTGTATAACAGTTTAACTATAATTACATACAAAAACTCAGCTCATTTATGCCTATGTCTTCAAAATTACATTTTTTATTTTTTATTTTACAAAATTATATATTAATATTGTTTTAATGCATCAATCTTTTAAATTATTTAATAAACAAAAAGTGAAGATACAAATCTTTTCACAGTAATACTAACTTTTGGACTAATTTTTAAAAATGCATTCATTTCTTGAATCATGTAGAAAACAAAAGTAGATTTACATACATACCATTCTTACAATAATACCAACTCTTATACATGCTTACATATTTACCTATACTGATATCTTTAATATTTTATAAAATTTTAAGTTCTGTCTAGTGTCCTGTCATTTCTACCTACAAAAAGTCTCTATGATTTCTTACAAGGCAAATCTAGTAGTAACAAACTTCTTCAGCTTTTGTTTGTTTGGGAATATCTTAATTAATCTCTCACATATGGAGTTTACTGATTACAAGATTCTTGGTTGACAGGTATTTTTCCAGGTATTCATCTTTGAATAGATTAGCCCACAGCCTTCTGATCCCCAAACATTCTGACTAGAAATCTGCTAAAAATCTTTTTTTTTTTTTTTTGTCATTTGGAGTCTCATTCTGTAGGCCAGGCTGTAGTTCAGTGGCATGTTTGCAGTCACCATAGCATCAGCTTACTGTGTGTTGACTCTCTGGGCTCTGGCCATCCTTCCACCTCAGCCTTCCAAGTAGTTGAAATCCACCTTGAGTTATTTGAGTTATTTGATTTATTGTAGAGAGGCGGTCTTACCAAGTTGCCCAGACTGGTCTCGAACCTGTGTACTCAGGCAATCCAAAGTGCTGGGATTACAGACTGCACCACAGAGCCTGGCCTAAAAAATCATTTTTTTAAAAAATTTCTATTTATATATATATTTTGTGTTTATTTTAACAGTTTTAGGAGTTACAAATAGTTTTTGGTTACATGTTTGCATTGTATAGTGGTGAAGAAACATATACCCACCACTCCCACCTGTGCACATTATATGCAATTTGGTGATTTTTCAACCCTCCACTCTTTCCTCTTCCCACTTCTGAGTCTCCAGTGTTCATTACATCATTCTCTGTTCTTTTGCTGATCTTCAATTTAGCTTCTATTTAAAAGTGAGGACATGCAGTGTTCGGTTTTCTGTTCCTGTGTTAGTTCACTTAGGATAGTCTTCATTATTTCGTTCTTCTTTGATGGCTGAATAGGATTCCATTTTAATTATCTAATACTCAGTTTATGGGCATTAGGTTGATTCCACATCTTTACAATTGTTAATTGTGCTGCAATGAACATGTGAGCTGATGTCTTTTTTATATAATGTCCTTTGTTCCTTTGGGTAGATACTTAGATACTTAGTAGTGGGATTACTGGATCAAATGGTAGATCTACTTTTAGTTCTTTGAGAAATTCTGCACCAATTTCCATAGAGGTTGTACTAATTTACACTCCCACTAACAATGTCTAAACATTTTCTTTTCACCTCATCTATGCTGGCATTTATTTATTTATTTTTAATAATGGTCATTCTGACTGGTGGAAGGTGGTATCTCATTGTGGTTTTAATTTGTATTTCTCTGATGATTAATGATATTGATAATTTTTTCCATGCTTGTTGGTCATTTTTTTTTTTGAGTTGGAGTCACTCTGTCACCCAGACTGGAGAGCAGTGGCTGCTCCCAGTCACTGCAGCCTCGACCCGCTGGGCTCTGGCGATCCTTCCGCCTCAGCCTTCCAAGTAGCTGGAACTACAGTCATGCGCTACCACGCCTGGCTGATTTTTTGATTTATTGTAGAGATGAGGTCTCGCTGCCCAGGTGGGTCTCGAACCTGTGGGCTCAGGCAATTCACTCACCTCAGCCTCCCAAAGGCGCGGGATTACAGGCTGAGCCACCGAGCCCGGCTGTTGGTCATTTTAATATCTTCTTTGGAGAGACGTCTGTTGATGTCATTTACTCACTTTCTAATAGAGTCATTTGCTTTTTTTCTTGCTGATTTGTTTGAGTTTGTTGTAATTCTGGATATTAGTCCTTTGTCATATATTTATAGTTTACAGATATCTTCTCCCATCTTGTAGGTTGCCTATTTGCTTTGCTGATTATTTATTTTGCTGTGCAAACTTTGTAGTTGAATTATATCTCACTTTTAAATTTTTGTTTTTGTTGCATTTGCTTTTGAAGTTTTAGCAATATTCTTTGCATAGGCCAATGTCCAGGAGAGTTTTTCCTATTTTATGGTTTCAGGTCTGCCATTTAAATCTTTAATCCACCTTGAGTTAATTTTTGTATATAAGAGATAAGATCAAGTTTCATTTTTCTATATGTAGCTATCCAATTTTCCCAGCACCATTTGTTGAATATGGTGTCATTTCTCTAATATATGTTTTTTGTCTGCTTTATCAAAGATCAGTTGGTTGTAGGTACTTGGGTTTATTTCTGGATTATCTATTTTATTCCATTGGTCCATATGTCTGCTCTTGTACCAACCAGCACCATGATAATATGGTTGTTATAGCCTTGCAGTATAATATTTCTTTTTTTTTTTGAGTTGGAGTCTCACTCTGCCGCCCAGACTGGAGTGCAGTGGCCGCTCCCAGCCACCGCAACCTCGACCTGCTGGGCTCTGGCGATCCTTCCGCCTCAGCCTTCCAAGTAGCCGGAATTACAGATGCGCGCTACCACGCCTGGCTAATTTTTTTATTTTTATTGTAGAAATGAGGTCTTGACTGCCCAGGCGGGTCTCGAACCCGCGGGCTCAACCTTGCAATATAATTTAAACTCAGATAATATGACGTGTTCAGCTTTGTTCTTCTTACTTGTTTTGGCTATTCTGGCACTTTTTTTTTTGGTTCCATATGGATTTTGGAATTGTTTTCGTCTAATTCTATGAAAAATAGTATTGGTAATTTGATAGGGATTGCATAAATCTGTAGATTACTTTGGGTACACGGTCATTTTAACGATGTGATTCTTCCAATTCATAAGCGTGGGATGTTTCTTCATTTGTCGGTGTCCTCTACAATTGCATTAATCAGTGTTGAGTAGTTCTTCTTGTAAAAATCTTTCATCTCCTTGATTAAAAATGTTTCTAGGTATTTGGCTGTGATTGTAAATGGAATTGAGCTCTTGATTTGATTCTTAGTTTGGTAGCTGTTGATATATAGCAGTGCTACTGATTTGTGTTTGTTATATTTTATCCTAAGATCTTATCAAATTGATTGATCAAGTTCAGGAATGTTTTGGAAGAGTCTTTATGATTCCCTAGGTATAAGATCACATTATCAGCATACAGAGGTCATTTAATTTCTTATTTTCCACTTGGATAATCTTTATTTCTTTCTCTTGTTTAATTGCTCTAGCTAGGACTTTCAGTATTATGTTGAATAGGAGTGGTGAAAATAGGAATCCTTGCTCTGCTCCAGTTCTGAGGGGGATGTATTCAACTTTTCTTCATTCAGGATGACATTGGTTATAGGTTTGTCATTTGTGGCTTTAATTATTTTGAGGAATGTTTCCTGTATAACTATCTTGCTGAGGGATTTTATCATGAGGGACGCTAAAGTTTTACCAAAAGCTTTTCTTGTGCCTATTTGGGATCACTTGCATGTGACAAGTAAGTTCTGTCTTGTGCTTTCACTATTATCCCTTTTCTTTTAACAGTTTGATTATAACATGTCTCAGTGTGACTGGTTTTTTCAGTACATCCTATTTGGATTTTGTTGAGGTTCTTGAATTTTTACTTTCATGTCATTTAATATATTGAAGAAGTTGTCAGCTATAATTGCTTAAAATAGTCACTCTGTCTCTTTCTCTCTCTCTCACTTCTCCTTCTGAGAGTCCCATACAGATATGAGAAATCTCTCTAGTTAATCTTTTGATTCAATGATTGAAATTTTCAGCTTTTAATTTCTATTTGGTTTGCTAGCTCTTTATTAAACTTCTATTTTGCTCATACATCCTTTTATTGACTTTATGTCTTTCTTTAGTCCTTTGAACATTTTTAAGATAGTTGTTTTACAGTCTTTGTCTTTCTCTAGGAGTTTCTGTTAGCTTACTGTATTCCTTTGAGACAACACCTCTCTTTCTTTGTATGCAGTGTAATTTTACTGCTGCCCTTGAAAACTGACTTCCAAATTTCTCCCATATATGTAGTAATTTCTGAATGTCCTAGTCATCAATGTTAGGCATCTCAAAGCAGGAAATAAAAAAGAAGATGAACAAGAGCATTAGCCTTTCAAATCTCCCTGGAATCCACTTCCATTGGATGGGGGAATGGCTTACAAAAAAATGAAAGAGTGCACTAACGACTGCTTTCCTCTGTGTCTGTATTTTCATAATTATGAACAGCAATCCAGCAATCAGCTATCAGAATACATATCCAAGATACCTGGAGGACAGGGTTCTTATTACATACCCTGACTTCTGCCAGCTGCAACAAAAATATGTGACTACTATTGGGTTGGCCGTGAAGAGTGAGTAGCTGCTGCTGAGCAACATGTTTAAATTAACTGAAATTAACTGCAAGGTACCATCCAAATTTTTTCTTGAAAGCAATTTCATTTCACTCCAGAATTTCAAACTAGTTACATCAGGTTCTGCCAATACAACTGTTGTCTCAGAGGGGAGATGGATTCCAAGTGTTTCTTACCCTGTCACCTTCTCAGACTCCACATTCTTTTGAACACAACTTTTAATCATATAAAATGGGCACAATAACTTATGTTTTATCCTCACAGGATTGATAAATGAATGAAATAAAGTAATGCATATAGTACATAAAAGTAATGCATATAGAACATACAATATATAATACAAAGCCATGCATCCGTGTGATACCATTAGTAGGCCCAATAAGTTAGATAGCGTTTTTCACATGTAATCATTTTTCCATTGATATTAGGCTTGATCATGTGCCTCATTTTGAAAAATAACATACGAATAGAAGTGATATATACAATCGGAACAGAAGCTTTAAGAGCTCACATGTTCTTATATTTTGTTTCTTTATGCCATCATTATTGTCAATGTTTAAAAGCTGTGCCAAGTGCCTGGGTTCCAGAGTGAATATTACATGAAGTAGAGTGAATGCCAGTCTGTTATAGACTTATCTCATGTGCAAGAAACAAGTCTTCATTATTGTAAGAAAAAAATATTTGGGGGTTCATATGTTATTGCAATATGGCCTATCCTCACTGATTCATTCATTCTTCCCCTTAATTACTTTCTTACCATTTTATGATGCCTAACCTGGAGCTTTTGTTATTCTACATCTGCCGAGAGAGAGAGAGAGAGAGAGAGAGAGAGAGAGAGAGAGAGAGAGAGAGAGAGAGAGAGAGAGAAAGAGTAAATTTCCTTTATCTAAACTGGATTCTGAAAGTTTCAACTATAATATGGAGTTAGAAGACTTTGTTTGGGTTACTTAAAAACATGTTGGCCACTGGACACATTAAATCTATAAAGTATCCCCAGTTAAAGTGAATTTATTCCTTTGTAAATTAGATACTCTAAGTATTTCCTTCAAGCTGAAGATAAGACAAGAGGAGCAGATCCAGGCTATGGACATTCAAATTAGTATGGAACATCTTTCAATGTGTGGCAGAATTCAACACAATGAGGTTTTGGAATTAAATTTTTTCTTTAAAATAAACTAAAGAACATTAGAAGCTAAAATGCAAAGCCGGGCTCAGTGGCTCAGCCTGTAATCCCGCGCCTTTGGGAGGCTGAGGTGAGCGGATTGCCTGAGCCCGCGGATTCGGGACCCACCTGGGCAACTTAGTGAGACCTCATTTCTACAATAAATCAAAAATTAGCCTGGTGTGGTAGCGCACGCCTGTAGTTCCAGTTACTTGGAAGGCTGAGGTGGGAGGATCGCCGGAGCCCAGTAGGTCGAGGCACTGCACTCCAGTCTGGGCGACAGAGTGAGACTACAACTCAAAAAAAAAAAAAAAAGAGAAGCTAAAATGCAGTTTTTAAGTACTAAGTAATTTAACATGAAAAACCAGTACATTCTGTGGAAAAATTAGATAGAAGAGACATTAATAACAAAAGAAAAATACTGATAGATGACATTTACTGAGCATTTAGAATATGTTTAGTTTTGCCTTTCATTATGTCATTCAATTCTTTCTGCAAGCATTAGAATTAAATAGTTTTTAAATGTAATTTTATAGATCAATCTAGGCTTTAAAAAGTTCTTGAAGCCTCTTAAATTTACATAGCTGGAAAGCACAAGATTGAGAATATGTGCCCGGGGCTATCTAATATCAAAGGGGAGCTCTTCTTTATTTACTTGCTATATTTACTGTCTCTTTAACGTAGAACAGAAAGTTAGTTTGAAAATTAATACATTTTATAGGGAGGATCAGACAGCCTGGATTAGTTTATCAAAGTTTGCCTTAGGGAGAAAAGCTTATTATGCTTCATCTAAACCTTGTATTTTTTCCGAAGGTTCTTTTCTGCTGCATGCATGTTTTAAAAAGTTACTCCATCTAGAGTGACAAAGAGAAAACCCATCATCAAGTTTTGTATTTTATGAAACATTACATACAATTTATATGTATCATGCACGTTAGAAAAAGGTAGAGATGTAAATAAAGTTATAGAAATAAAGTCTGTCCTAATAGTTTATTCTGATCTGCCAAATACATACTTTGAGTAGATGAAATAATATTGGATAATCACTTTTCAATTTTGCTACACTTCATTTCAAATTATTCTGTGATTTAAAGTATGTGGGCCCCAAGTAACTCAAATAAAATATTATAATACACTTTAATTTGTCTGATTTGTTCACTGATCTAAATTTGACACTTTGAATAATGCCTGACATAGTAGTGTCTAGCATAAATATTTGTTGAATGAATGACTCTACAAATAAACTATGAATGATACAAATAAAGAGTACTGGTCCACTACCAAAGGAGAGGGGGCCAGTTAGAAGCCCAAACTTCACCTGCATGCAGCCTACTTATGTAGTCAATTCTCACTTGTACCCCAAATCTCTGAATAGATGAAACTATGACAATGAATTCAGTCTGAAGTGCTCTCTCAACCACAGGATTCAGTGGCCATTTAGATACGCTGAGAGTAGTCTTACTCTCATTATAGTTGAGTCAGAATGTTTTATTTCTCCAGGAAAATGGACCCACACACTAACTCACAAAAATTGGATATAGATGTGCTTTTAGGTTTTTGTTTTAAGTTCAAGAATGAACATATGAACTTAAGGTTTATTTATTTATTTATTTTTTGAATTGGAATCTCACTCTGTCACCCAGACTGGAGTGCAGTGGCCTCTCCTGGCCACTGTAACCTCAACCTGCTGGGCTCGGGTGATTCTTCCGCCTCAACCTTCCAAGTAGCTGGAAAACTACAGGCACGCCCTACCACGCCCGGTTAATTTTTGATTTATTGTAGAGATGAGGTCTCACCAAGTTGCCCAGGCGGGTCTCAAACCCACGGGCTCAGGCAATTCACTCACCTCAGGCTCCCAAGGCATGGGATTACAGGCTGAGCCACCAAGCCCGACTAGGTTTATTTTTTTTTAATTTGTTTTTCTATTTTAAACATGTAAGTTTTAATTCGGGATTAGATACATAAGTGGTCATCATATAGGTGAAGTCTGAGCCTTCCATGGGTCCTCACTTTGCCTGGTTTGAGATCAGGTACCATTATTGATGTTCTGTCTCCCACCTCCCCCGGCAGTGTCCTGCTACTGTCAATCCCTTTCACGTAGCATTATGATAAAAGTTCAAGATCCACTTATGACTGAGAACATGTGCTACTTAGTTCTTTATTTCTGTAATAAATCACTGAGTATGATAGACTCTAAATCTATCCAGGTTGCTGCAAAGTCCATACTTTTGTCTTTTTTATGGCTGCATAATACTACATCTTGTATATGTACCTCATTCTTTTAATCCAGTACATCTTTGATGGGTGGATGGGCAACATGGTTGGTTCCATGTTTTTGCTATTCTGAATAGTGCTGCAATAAACATGCATGTGTAGGTGTCGTTTTTGTAGAATGGTTTATGTTTCTCCATGTATATTCCCAAGAGGAGGATAGCTAGGTCATATGAAAGGTCCATTTATAGATCTTTTAGAAATCGCCACACTGTTTTTCACAGAGGTTTTACCAGTTTATACTCCCACCAACAGTGTGGAAGCATTCTCTTTTCTCTGCATACTCTCCAGCAACTGTTGTTTTTTGAGTTCTTAATGATGGCCATCCTGACTGGATTTAGGAGATATCTGTGTGTTTTAATTTGCATTTCATTGATAATTAGTAAAGCTGAACAATTTTCATGTATTTGTTTCTTGCTAATATGTCTTCCTTTGAGAAGAGTCTATTAATATATTTTGACCACTTTTAAACAGGACTGTTTGTTTTTTTCCTCTCTGCACGTTTGAGTTCCTTGTAGATGCTGGATGCTAGGCCTTTGTCAGATATAGAATTGGCAAATATTTTTACCCATTCTATGGACTGTCTCCCCACTCTCTTGATGATTTCTTTTGCTTTGCAGAAGCTTTCCATTTTAATGAGGTCTCACTTGTCTATCTTGTCCTAGGGCATGGGTACCTGGGGTTTTGATAAGGAATTGGTTACCTGTTTCTGTTTAAGATTTCATATTTAGTGTTTTGATCCATTTAGAGTTGATCTTTGTGTATGGTGATAAGTAGAGGTCCTGTTTCATTCTTCTACATGTGGTCATTCAGTTTTCCCAGCGCCATTTACTAAATGGATTATTCTAATTGACTCCATAAAAAGAAAACTACCTACTTAAAAAAAAAAAAAAAAGCCCTGGACCAGATGCTTTACCATGGAATTCTACAAAACATACAAGGAGGAGCTGATACCAATCTTATTGGAAATATTCTAGGCATTCGAGAAAGATGGAGCTCTCCCCAAATCATTTTATGAAGCTAACATCACATTGATACCCAATCTGGTAAAGACCCAACAAAGAAAGAGAATTACAGGCCAATATCCCTGATAAACATAGATGCAAAAATTCTCAACAGGATTCTAACAAATCAGATCTAAAAACACATCAAAAAAATTATCCACCGTGACCAAGAAGGCTTCATCTGTGGAATGCAGGGTGTTTCAACATCTTCAAGACTATAAATACAATTCAATACATCAACAGATATAAAAAATAAGAACCACATGATTATATCATTATATGCAGAAAAAGTTTTTGACAAAATCTAGTATCCTTTCTTGATAAAAACCCTTGAACACTTAGGCAAAGAAGGAGTATACCTCAAAATATTAAGTTCCATCTACACTAAACCCACAATCAGTATATTGCTAAATAGACAGAAACTGGAAACATTTCCTCTCAAAACCATAACAAGACAAAGCTGCCCACTCTCACTCCTCCTATTCAACATTACATTGGAAGACCTAGCTAGAGTCATCAGGTAAGAGAAGGAAATCATGAGTTCAAATAGTAAAAGAGGAAGTTAAATAACCCCTCTTTGCTGACAATATGATCCTATGCCTTAAAAGCCCAAGAGAATCTGTCAAAAACTTCCTTGAACTGGTAAAGGACTTGGCAAAGTCTCAGGATACAAAATCAGCATGCAAAAGACAGTCCCATTTTTATACACCAATAGCAAACAGGTGGACAACCAAATACAAAGCACAATCCCATTCACAATAGTCACAAATAAATGAAATACCTTGGCATTTGCCTAAACAGAGTAGTGAAAGACTTTTGCAATGAAAACTACAGAACATTGCTCAAAAAAATCAAAGAAGACAAAAACAAATGGAAAAATATTCCATACTCATGGACTGGAAGAATCAACATTATTAAGATATTAATCCTACCCAAGGCAATCAACAGATTCAATGCAATACCCATTAAATTACCCCCATCCTTCTTTTCAGACCTGGAAATGACAATTCAGAAATTCATATGGAAACATAAACTACAAATAGCCAAAACAATCCTCAGCAAAAGAAGCAAAGTGGGAGGTATCACACTTCCAGAATTTGAACTTTGTTATAAGACTACAATAATGAAAACAGCCAGGTCTTGGTACAACACTGGCATATAGATCAGTGGAATAGGGTAGAGATTCTGGAAGCAAAACCTCAGTTTTCCAACTGACTCATCTTCAACAAAGCCTCCACAAACAGCCACTGAACTCAAGGCTTAAATGGAATGCTTAAAAATGTAAACAAATGAGGTCAGTCTAATGATTCATACCTATAACTCCAGCACTTTGGAAGGCCAAAGTAGGAAACTTGCTTGAGTCCAAGAGTTTGATACCAGCCTAGCGAGACTTCATCTTTACAAAAATTCAAAAAATAGCTGGGCATGCAGGTGCATGAATATATACCAGTAACCCCATTCTGCATGGATATTTGAATTTACCTGAAAATAAAAAAAATTCTGTAAGGAAATATAAAGAATAACTTCAGAGAATTTTTTTAAATGACAGGTGTCGATATCACAAAGTAAAGTACTGCTCATTTTGTACTTTAGAGACTGAGGCAGAAAGTTCGGGCAGAATGTCAAAGTTGCCTAGAACTTCAAAGTTGTGGTGAGCCATGATCATGCCACTGCCCTTTAGTCTGGGTGACAGAATGGAAACCCCCAACTCAAAATTTTTTTAAAAAATGTAAATAAGTGTTAATACATACATAAGTAGGAAAAATACAATGGCAAAAGTAGTGGAAAAATATATTAAATTTGATTACTAGAAAACAAAAAAATGTATGAAGGCATATTGATGCAATAAACAGAACTGAAAGCATTACCTCAGAATCAGCTCAACCTAGTTCAATTTAGTGTAATAAACTGGTGAGTAGTTTTTCATTTACCATGAATCCCCAGGTTGCACTTATCTAACATAAGTATGCCCAGATGAACCAAATGTTTGACCATGATCAGAACCTAAGGGCGTAGACAAAGGAATGAAGACAAAATTAAGAAGTAGATACCTCATGGCTTGATTTTTAATCCAATTAGATCAAGCCCTGGCATCATCTCATAGCAAGAGCCAATCAGATCACACATCATTATCTTCTGCTTATAAAGCCTGCCCCAATGCCCAGATGGAAAAATAAATTTGAACTAGACTCCAGTCTCCTTGCTTGGTGGCCTTACAATAAACTGTTTTTCCCTACAAAAAAAACAAAAAAACTTTGACTTTCTGTTGCATGGGCAAACCAACCAAATTGGTACAATAACAAAAGCATACATGAGGATGCTCCATGTTGGATCATCTTTCTAGGGAACACTGTGGACAGTCCAATCTTCAAGTCAGCTATTTTTTAATTTTTCTTTTTATTATAAAGACGTGGAGTACAATTCAGGGTTAGGTCTACGAACGTTGATTATGCAGGTATCCTTGTTGATGAGCTATGTCCCTCCCTGTTCCAGCAGTTTCCCTCATCTGCCAATCCCACCCCCTCTCCTCTGACAGTCTCCCACTCTTGCCAATCCCTTTCTTATAGTATTATAATTGTTCAAGATCTGCGTATGAGTGAGAACATATGGTACTTCATTCTTTGTTTCTATGATACAAAAAAGATACCTGCACACGAATGTTTGCTGCAGCTCTATTCACAATAGCAAAAGCATGGAACCAACCATGTTGCCCACCAAAGCTGAACTTGATAAAAAATGTGATGCATATACACAATGGAATATTATGCAGCCATAAAGAAAGACAAAGATATGGACTTTGCAGCAACTTGGATGGACTTAAAGTCAACTATTTATAAGGGTATAAGTGAAGAAGTACTTAAAGTAGAAATCACTGAAGGTTTGTCTCTAGAACAGTATGCTGTTAACTCATATATTTCAGTACCCCTTTTCTGCCTGGATATGAGAATTTACCTCAAAATAAAACATTTTATAAGGAAATATAAAGAATACCTTGGGAGAATTTTTTAAAGTGGCAGGTGTTGTTATCACAAAGTAAAGTACTCTTTATGTTGTACTTGGGACAGTAGAAGACATCTAGTTGGCTTTCTACCCACAATGCAGTAAGTCTACCTTGCAACAGGCTCATCTCATGTGGATAGAGGAGTCATTAGCTTTTTCATTCACAGAAAAGACTTTCATAACAAAGGATCTATATAGACCACAGTTTTGGAATCATACACTAACTCCCTTAGTAAATTTGCCTTTTTGATCATAAAAGCAATTGAATACACTCAGGCAAAAAGAAACTGACTAAAAAGAAAGTTAAAGCAAGTTACTCTGGAGGAAACATTTTAAGGCATATAAAAAATAAAACTTATCAAATGAAACAAATATCTAATTTTTGACTTTAAAGGCATTTAAGAAAGTATTACAGCCATAATAATGAAGTAAACTATGACATACATATATATATATCACAAAATAGTTATTAAAATAAAAGTATGATTTACATCTCTTTTTTTTTTTTTTTTGAGTTGGAGTCTCACTCTGTCGCCCAGACTGGAGTGCAGTGGCTGCTCCTGGCCACCGCAGCCTCGACCTGCTGGGCTCTGGCGATCCTTCTGTCTTAGCCTTCCAAGTAGCCAGAATTACAGGCATGCACTACCACACCCGGCTGATTTTTTTATTTATTGTAGAGATGAGGTCTCGCCTGCCCGGGTGGGTCTCGAACCCGCGGGCTCAGGCAATCCACTCACCTCAGCCTCCCAAAGGCGCGGGATTACAGGCTGAGCCACCGAGCCCGGCGATTTACATCTTTTAAAAAAGATATAGATTGAAGGCCAAAGTCTAAAGAATTTCCCAGAGCACAGAATAAAATAACGAACAGTTGATCCTCAGTACATTAAATTACAATAAAAGCATTTCCAGAAATAAAAAAAAAAAAACAAACAAATAAACAAAATAGAAAGCAAGAAAAGTCTGAGATATTACTTAGGATATTTACAAAACTTAAAGTGATGGGTTTTTAGACCTGGTCAATCTAAAAATTATATCTATAAACATTATAATAAGATTTTTAAATGTCAAAGATATAAAAGTTAAAGAAATATATTTAAGGAAAAAATATATTTAAAATGACTAATTTCCCATATAGGATATTTAGAATTAATAAAGTTATATCTTCAATATTTTAAGAAATAATTTTAAACTTAAACTTTTGTAAACAAGTTATCGATTAAGGATAAAGATAAAATTAAGGATATGAAAGCAATTCAAAAATAAATCATCTATATGTACTTTCTGAGGGAGTAACTTGAGGATATGCTCTGGAAAGCTTGTAAAGTAGAAGGAAAACAGACTTGGATTTCAGGAGTTAATGGTCATAATTCAGAAGTGAAATACAGGGAACTCGAAAGTTTATAGCTGTACAACTACCAACAGAAAAAATTTCTCTCAATTTAATCAAAATATGAGAAAGAGCGTATTCTGTGGCAAATGATTTTGATTAAAGAGCTGAATAACTTTGAAGACAATATGAAATCATTATTCTCTTGTCAAGAAGAAAGACTGTTAGGAAGTTATGAAAAATGCACAAGAAAGTAATGATGCAAATTAAAATAAAAACAAATATGGGCAGACCAACCAAATTGGTACAATAACAAAAGCATACATGAGGATGCTTCATGTTGGGTCATCTATCTAGGGAACACTATGGACAGTCCAATCTTCAAGTCAGCTATTTTTTTCTTTTTCTTTTTATTATAAAGATGTGGGGTACAATGTGATATGAATTTGAGCAACTAGTGAAATATTGAGAAGACAATCTATTTGCTTGAAAGTCAAGGAATCTTTTCTTTCAATTGTCATTAGGTTCATGACATTAGACTATGAGAAAAGGAAACATAATCTTAGTGACCATTCAGCTGTATAATGATCATTATTTATGTAGTCATATTAATGCATCTTTTGTTTGTTGATCTATAACTTGGGAATCAATCAATTATAAGAAAGTATACATAGTCATGCTTTTGAAAGAAAATATGGATCAAATTAGGTCCAAGTGGGAAGGAAAAGTGTCAGGAAGAAGTGGAGATAACTGTTACCCTAGACAAATATATCATAGATGCAATGTTTAAAGTTTTTTTAAAAAATAAAAGTATAAGCTTATTATTCCAGCTTATCAATGTTAGCAATAAAGAAACCAAAAATATCAATATCTCTCAGAAATTGAGAGGAAAAATAAGAAGGTAAAGTGAAGTATAATAAGCAAAATCTTCATGTTTCTTAACGTGTCAATAGAGATTGTTGAAAGAGAAGAATTAACATATTATTTAATTTTTAAGAAGTAGCCATAAGAAATGAAAATATGGATAATTGCAAGCTTTGGCTGTGGATATGGAGCTATAGGTGTTAAAGCTGGGCTAAAAATGATATTTCTCACTTTAAAACCTGTACTGCTTGATAGTTTGAGTTGCCATGGGAATTTGTTTCTTTGTTTAAATCAATATTGTTTACCTAAAGACAACATTTTTTAGTGAAACAGCTTCAGTACATGGGGTTTGAATTTTCCACTTGGAAAATAGAAAAAGAACATACAGTTTTGTTTGAATGTACAAGCATCAGCAGAAAATAAGCTATTCCTTTAAAAATAACTCTGACATGTTCATAAAAACTCCACCTGAACTGATATTATTAATGCTGAGCTGGTAATTGACAGAATGACACTACTCCATGTCTTTGGACAGGCCATTAAGAAAGCCAGTAAACCAAAAGGATGAAAATTGCTTCCATGTCAGTGGTTTCTAATAGGCATAAAACTGGACTAAAATTTGTTATAACACCCGGGGAAACACTCTAGAATATTTAAAAATAGAAGCCCCACATTTTCAGCTTTTAAGACCCATGAGTAACTTGCTGACCTAAACATGGACTTATACATTTTAGGAATGAGTGTCATTAGGTAGTTAGAAGTCATAAAGAAGAATTCACTTGATGTCTTCAAAAGTTACCACAGCCCATGTTTTTATTTTGGGCAGATTATATTTTTATCAGAATTGTGGGCAAAAAAGAACTATGGAAATGAAATCCCAACTTAAATTGCTTGAAATTACCTTTCAGATGGCTAAATAAATTTATTATCAATTTTGTCCTTTTATAGAAATGAAAGATTAATGAAAACAATCACACGGTTTTCCTTTTTAGGTGCAGAATACTTAATACACAAATTGCTTGATATGTTTGCCCTCAAAAATATAATAGTGTTTATACATCAACTTTATGTGCTATTATGATCGGGAGTCTGTTATGTTAACAATATCTTTGCGTGTAAGACCTTGACATGGTAATAACATTTCTACTTTGCATTCTAGGTTGCATTATTTAATATGGGGGACTAGTTTGGAGGCTAAAGAAGAATTTTTTTTTCCATATCCACTGGGACAGCATGGCAGAGGCAATAAGAGTAGTTATTTTTTTCTCTGTTATTGAAGGTCAAAAATAAAAGCACACATGGGCACCAATTCAGTAATTTTTCAAAGCATTTACTAGTAAATGATAGAGAGGTTCATGTATTTTAGTCACTAGTGATTAGAGCAAAGATGTAATTATCGACTCAATCTTTCAAGATTGTTATCAATACATTTAACTTACATAGACTTTTTCCACAAAAATGTTTTCCTGTATCTACGGAGTAGAATGAAAAACAGAAGTAATTCATTGAGAACTTCAGCAAATGAAAATAATTTCATTTATAAATGCCTAGATAATCAAAGAAAGTTATATTTAATTTATTATTTGTAGGTTGGCTTGTTATAGATTATTACTATTCTTTATTCTCATTCTGGAAAAGTAATCTTTTAATTACATTTAACATTAGATATTTACATACATTTCTCAAGATCATTGATTTTTATGATCTATTCCTTTATTACAGAAATATGTTACAGTGGCTTTCTCAAAGTTGACCTGATCTGTAATAAATAAATGTAACATTTGTATTCCACCTACAAAAATTCTTTCTCCAAGCTGTGAAAAAATATTCCCAAAAGGAGGTGGGGAAATTTAGGGATAGATCACTCTTCACGAGCTGTTGAACATAGTAGCAATAGAAAATTAGTATTTTTTGTGAAAAACATCTCTTCTTGCTATATTTCCTCTTTTTGCTTAAATCCATTCTTAACTGTGACTTTTACATCAGAGGCTATTATTGTGGAGCAGAGAAACCAGTCTAGACTGGCCTTGGCCTAGAGTTAAGCAATTAGGAAAAAATAGAATCTATTCTATCTCTGATACTCAATTTGACACAAGAAAGTCACTGATCTTGGTGAGATCTGTAACTGACAGATATTGAAGTCTATGAATAAAAATGTCAAGCATATTAAACTCATAACATTTTGAATAAAAGGAAATGTTATCTGGATCAATATTGAAAATTAAAAATTTCTACCCAGATAGTGTTTTATTTTATATATAACTGAAGTTTTTTTCTACCTGCACTTCAGAATCAGTTATTGACTGAATTGGCTATACTATTTGGGCAGACCCTGAGATGCTGCAGTTGAAGCAGAGTATCAATTATAAAGTCAATTTAGTAGATAGAAATGTGGTGAAGTTCAGTATGAGAATTGGAGTTCCTTCTTTCATTTATTAACTCTCGCTGCTTGGAAAAAAATCAGGTCTAAAAAGAATATCTGCGACCAAATAGAAAGAACTTTGACCTGAAAGTAAGAAAGGTACTAGGAGGCCATGGTGATAGTTAATGTCTTTTGAATGATAATGGCATGCCAAACACTTAGTTAAGAAATATAATGCAGTCATAAAGAAGGACAAATATATGGACTTTGCAGCAACTTGGATGGGTTTGGAGTTGATCATACTCAGTGATCTATCACTGAAACAAAGAACAGAGTACCATATGTTCTCACTTATAAGCAGACCTTGAACAATTATTATACTATAAGAAAGTGTTTGGCAGTAATGGGAAACTGTAAGGGGAGGGAGGATGGGATTGGCAGTTGAGGGAAACTGCTAGGGGAGGAAGGGGCATACCTCATTAACAAGGGTATCTGCATAATCAATGTTTGTATACCTAACCCTGAATTGTACCCCACGTCTTTATAATAAAAAGAAAAAGAAAAAAAAAGAAATATACACTACAGACATCATTTCACTTAAATCTTATACAACTTTTATCAGGTGGTTGTATTACTAACTTACTTTACAGGTGACAAAACTAATTTTTAAGTAGTTAATCAAATTATCAACGTCACTCATTAAGCAGTAGAACTAGAGTTTGATTCTATGTCTGTCTAACCTAACAGTTTGCATTTGTTAACAGTACGTTACACTGCTCCCCAGAGTAGACAACTTCTAAGACCTATTCCTTTTGTGGACTAGATTTTTGACTATGGAAAAGACTTAACCTTGATTTTCATTTAAGCATTGATTTTATGCATTCATTTTTCCTCCAAAGGTTGTAGATATTATTAGTCAAGTATACACTGCTGTTGCTTTGGTAAGGATAGTTCTGAAGTGCAGAGTTTCATTATGAGTATAGAATGTAAGGATTAACTTTATTTAGCCTCTGACTCGATTATCAGCTTACAGAGAGTAAGCAGGTGTGCTTTGGTTTTGCCATAGCTTTTACTAAATAAGCATTTTACATAAGCATTTACTAAATTGTTCTGCATAGTCAAAGGCTCAGTAAATGTTGTTGTTTAATTAGTGTATATTCAGAAGCTCTAGGGGCTTTGGTAACTTGTATGATAATTGCATTGTATATTTCTTCTGATACTATGAGATTAAAATAACCACCAAAAATGATGTTTTCTCAACATCTTTAAGGACATGGAAATCAAGGTGAAGTCTGGTAGAGCGATAGCATGGAATGGCTGTGGTGATCTGTGTGATTACATTGGGGTGGTTGGATGTTTTCACACACTTTTAGTATTAGGTACAGTTGGAAGAGTGCACTAACTGAATAATAACTCTATGGAAAAAGCTACAACACAATAAACTTTTGGGTGTTAAGAATCAGAATATGAGGATGAAACTCTGCTAAACACTTTGCTCATTTGACCTTACCGCATGCCTGTTTGTTTTAGAAGAAAAATTATCCGACTTCTCTAGTTTTGCTCGTAATTTATAACCCCTGAATAGTTCCCTTCATCCTTGGAACTAAGCCCATGCACCTTTAACAAGGTATTCAATGGTGACTATTTTTTTCTTAGTTTTGTGTTTTTCTCTTAATTTTACCTTAAATAGAAAGAAAAAAAATGAGATGAGTTCAAAACCTTCAAATATTTGCTTTAACAAAATGCTGTATAATGAATATGTGGAAGGGTGGTTACAAAACAAACACTGTAACATTCTTCAAAAATATATGCTGTGAACCAATAATGCAGAAGTAACCTTCAGGTGAAAGTGACTTAGGAATTAGATTGCTCTGAGATGGCTGTCAAGATGTGCAGTGATATTTGTATCTGTCAGGAAGATGATTATCCTGCATCTAAGCTCTAGCAAGGTTAGACCTCAGATTCTATCTTTGAGATTAAGAAATTTTGCATTGACAGCAAGTAGACCGGGATTAAAGAAATTCAAATATATAGAGATGTAGAAAAATTGAAGTGTGAAGAGAGATTAGGAAAACAGACAGTACAATTCCAATGCAAAGATTCACTGTGAATAAGTGGAAACCAAAGAGATATATGATAGAAGTTTAATACGTAGTAGAATACAGTTTATAATAGATCTACAGTCAGTCGACAATTTACAATGGTTTAAGATTTTTCAACTTAGTGGTTGTGTGAAACTATTGTTTTTCACTTTCAGTACAGTAGTAAAGAAAGTACATAAGATATTCAATGCTTTTAGCCAAGTATGATAACTTGAACTTATAGTTTCTGCTACTTGAGAGGACGAGATGGGAAGATTGCTTGAGCCCAGGAGTTCCAGGTAATAGTGAGACATTATTGTGCCACTGCCCTCCAGCCTTGGCGACAGAATGAGATCCTGTCTCCAAAAATATTTTAAAATAATATTTAAAACATTATTATAAAATAACACAGATCACCACAGCCATTCCATGCTATCGCTCTATCAGACTTCACCTTGATTTCCACGTCCTTAAAGATGTTGAGAAAACATCATTTTTGGTGGTTGTTTTAATCTCATAATATCAGAAGAAATATACAATACAATTATCATACAAGTTACCAAAGCCCCTAGAGCTTCTGAATATACACTAATTAAACAACAACATTGACTTAGCCTTTGACAATGCAGAACAATTTAGTAAATGCTTAAAGAAGCTATGGCAAAATCAAAGAATTAATCCTGAAATCCTGATTCATGACCAGGCTTTGCCAAAGTTTAGGCTAGGCTAGGTTAGGTTTGTCTATATTACACTGTACACTAGGTCTACTAAATGCATTTTTGAATTAAAATATTTTCAATTTATGATGGGTTTATTGAGATATAATCTTACCATATGTTGAGGAACATCTGTACTATAGATATTTAAACTATTCTATAACACTTATTGACATTCAAGGGTGAGATGAAATTTTTAAGATTAGAAGGGGGATTTTTGCATCTCTCTCTACATCTTTTTACATCTATTCATCCTATGAAAAGATCAAACAAAATCTAACATAAACTAATGAAATGCAATTCAAGAATAATTAACAACTAGAGTTCAAATGCAGCCAATAAATATGGAATGTAAGTTAAGGAAATTTTTAGAGTCAGGTGAGGCAGATATAGATATTTATAAGGAGAGTGTTACAGAGGATAAGTTTTGTGGGATATAGTGGAAATGGACAGCACTTGGAGGAATTCTTAGGTCTTAGAGAATAACAGTGAGATAAAGTTTTAAAATTTGAACAAATGGATTTTTTTTTTTTTTTGAGTTGGAGTCTCACTCTGTTGCCCAGACTGGAGTGCAGTGGCCGCTCCTGGTCACTGCAGCCTCGACATGCTGGACTCTGGCGATCCTTCCGCCTCAACCTTCCGAGTAGCCGGAATTACAGGCGCGGACTACCACGCCCGGCTAGTTTTTTGATTTATTGTAGAGATGAGGTCTCGCCTGCCCAGGCGGGTCTCGAACAATTCACTCACCTCAGCCTCCCAAAGGCGTGGGATTACAGGCTGAGCCACCGAGCCCGGCTCAAATGGAATTTTTAAACTGGATAAAACTAAATGTATACAAAGATCTAGAGAAAGACTATAAACTACTTTCAAAAACCCTGTAACTTCTGGCATATTGTAGAGACTACTTATAGAATGTGTTTAGGAAAAGGGCTATTGTTCAAATATGACCTAAAGCAGTCACTTACTCTGATAAATTAGAGTGTCACGGGGCCGTTTTAAAACATAAAAGTGCCAGGGCCTTACTCCTAGTGACTGCACATCTAAGATGAGGCCTGGAAATCTCTTCACAAAAAATAGAGTCATAAAATTGCTTCTCAGTTAATTCTGATTCATGACCAGGCTTAAGAAACACTTCCTAGAACACTCATAAAGTACAGGAAAAATCTTTGTGTAGTCATGCTAGATGGCAAATGGCAGATGGGGAGAGCATGGGGAGTTAGCCATATAAAACTAAAACTATGTGAGCCAAGTGACCTAGGGTCATGTAATCTGTCAGTCATAGAACTTGTAGACTCAAAAATGCAATACAAGAAATAAAACTTCTTGACTACACATTCTTCTTGTTTGACATAATTAGGTCACAGTAGTGTTTACGTAGAGAATTTCTCTGGAATAAACTGGCTAATAGTTTATTGCAGTGGCAATTTTTATGGTAGTCAGAATTGAGTAATTTTATATAATGTATAACCCAGGTATTAAAGATCTAGTTATCTGACTTGATGCCATTAAAATACAATATTTTTCTAATATTCTTATTGACAAAAAGGAGTTTTTAAAATATGATTAGATAACACATTTTATAGTTTTTTATTTGTTTAAATATCTTTACTCAATTGAAATTTATTAGGAACCAACTTTTAAAAAATATTGATAAATTAATAAAGCTAAAGTAGCTTGTCACATTTGAGTTTTAAAATGATTTTAAGAAAAGAAAGTATAGTGACTGAATACTATTTTAAAAATATTCCACTGAGGAAAGCTTTCACATTATAAATTCTGACTGGGTGGAAGTAGGTGAAAAATCTGCTTGAGGCTCAAAAATTACCCCCAAATATTCAAGACCTAACCATTAGAACCTGTGAATATTACTCTACATGGTTAAAAATGAATATAGCAGATGTGATTAAATTAAGCATATGAAGACCAGAAAGTAATTTTGGATTATCCAGATGAGCCCCAAAGGTGATGGCTAGTGTCTTTATGAGAGAGAAAAGGAAGATTTGACTATAAAATGAAGACTCCAAGATGAGAAGTGAAACAGAGAAATTTGAAGATGCTATTTCATTGCCATTGAAGATCAAGGATGGGGCCATAACCTGAGAAATGCATCTCTCAGGGCTGGAGAAGGCAAGGAAGGCACTTCTCCCTTAGAGCCTCTGGAGGGAGCTTAATTCTGTTGACATTTTGATTTCAGCTGAGAAAAATTAAGATCTAGAACTATAAGAGGATATGTTTGTGTTATTTTAGGGCACAACAATTGTGGTAATTTGTTACAGCAGCAATGGGAAACTAACACAAAATACTTGAATAGAATCAGCTCCATGGAATGAAAGCCAAAATGTCCTGAATCAAGAATGGATATTTAAGAAGGCCACACTGTTCTATAATTTTTAGACTTCTTTTTATACTTTTCTCTTTGTAGTTTCAGTTACTAAAAGTCACAAAAGTGTTTAAGCAATATAGTTTAGATTTAATTTTTTAATTTTTTATTTTATTTTTATTTTATTTTATTTTTTTGAGTTAGAGTCTCACTCTGTAGTCCAGACTGGAGTGCAGTGGCTTCTCCCGGCCACCACAGCCTCGACCTGCTGGGCTCCGGCGATCCTTATGCCTCAGCCTTCCGAGCAGCTGGAATTACAGGCATGTGCTACCACGCCCGGTTGATTTTTTGATTTATTGTGGAGATGAGGTCTCGCTGCCCAGGCGGTTCTCGAACCCACGGGCTTAGGCAATCCACTCACCTCAACCTCCCAAAGGCATGGGATTACAGGCTGAGCCACCGAACCCGGCTAGTTTAAATTTTAAATGAATTTCACATAATGACTTTCCTGCAGACAGTTTGTAAAAGAATTAAGTCAGAGTTAATATTATCTTTAGCGATTAATAATTGATTGCTCAGTATTTATTAAGCATATAACATGAGCCCAGTAGAAGCAGAGAAAACTACAAAAGAAATAAAAAGTCATGAAATTGGACTTATAGGAATAATTAGCATTTGTTTAGTTCACATCTCAAGGTCACCAGCTATGCAAATATACTGTAGTCCATATCTACAGCAATAGGAAACTTACCATTTCACAGTCTATTTTATTCTTAACGAGTTTTAATTAATAATAAAAATATTTTTATAAGCTCATGTTTTCCTCTTTATAATTTCTATAACTTATTCCTACTATTTTTTTTGAAATCTGAAGATTTCAAAATCTTCTTGGTTTAAAACTTTAAGTATCTAAGAAGGCTTATGTTTGAATATTCCCTTGAGTACAAATTTCTAATTCCTTTAGCCTCTGCATTTATAGTATCTTTCTCAGATCCATAACTATTTCTACAACTAGGAAACCACTAGTGATAGGGAGAAGGGTTTTAGTTCCTGAACTGTGCCTTTCTCTTTTATCTCCCCCAGATAAGTCAGATCACAATCTCAAAGATATGCATTGCACAATAAGAAATAATCAGTATTGGAGTGACATTTGATGAGGCAAAATTCATAGTTAATTATTTTGTTAGCATGAAAGCCCTTTTTGTAGCATAAAAATAAAAAATTGTTAGCATGGTAAAGGGGTTTTGTCTTTGTTTTGGGGTTTTTTTTTAGCATTTTCTCCTACCCCTTACATTCTTAATTGCATTTCCTGACACTTTCTGCTAACCACTGTTTCAGTAAACGACAGTTTGCCAATTGTACCATGCTCCTTCACAATCATGTATGTGGGGTCATACTTTTACTTACACTTGAAATAATCTCTCTGTTGAATGAGTCTTCTTTCAAGACATATTAAGTGTCAACTGAACTGTGAAGCCTTCTCTGACCTTTCCAGTAGAAAGAAAGGTCTCACTTATTCTCTCTTAGCTCCATGGGTATATCTTTGGCAAAATACATGACTTTTTGCATATGTCAGAGATCCTCCTTAAAATTTAAACTTTTTAAAGACAAAACTATTTCCTTTCTTTTTTCACTAGAAACACAGAGCCTGTAACAGTGGATACTTATCACTGACCCAAAATATAAGAATTGAAGTGACACATTCCTCTGGCAATAATTTTTATTTACCATAAATATAGGAATAAGTATAATTGAAGGCATGTGATCTTAAGACTGTCCTCTAGAGTTATGCTTACTTGGTTTGTGTTATAAAGACAAAGATTCCAGAGCCAAGTCATTTGGACCAGCTTGAAGTACATGGACATGGACTTTCTCTCCTCTGACCCAGAAAGTCACATTTCTTTGTGTTAATGTATTGCCATCTTTGCATCTTCAGTTTCTGGCTATTTTCTTCCTCATTTCTTCTGTGATCTTCTTATCTCAGTCATTTGACTTATTTCTGACTACTTTTTCCATTTCTCAGAGATGCCAGATGCTAGAATCTCTCTATGCTGCTTAGCTGACCCTCCTGAAACTACTATGTCCCAGCATGCTGTGTTTTGTTAAATTGTTCATATTGTATTGAAGTGTTTATTTTTCCCATTCACTTCAAGAATATATATTGCACAGTATTCATTGACAGACATATAAGCAACAGCATATATAGCAAATGTATGCAATATGTAAGGATAAGATAACTTGAATATAGGTGGTCAAGGCAGAATAATGGTTCAAGGAGTATGTAACAATCTAAAAGATTAGAACAAGGTGCCCATGGAAGCCTGGTAGGCAGGCCAGACTTAGAATATACAATAACTACTAATATGAGATCAGTCTGCACATCAAAAGCTAGTGAGAGAGAAACCACATGAGCAGGAAAAACATAAACGGCAGGAGGTCTATAAGGTGGTCAGTTCAGGGATCGTGGGTATTGTTTATAGCTGACAAAGGTGGATAATTCATTAAATCAGTCTTGGATACTCCACGGGTTATGCACCAAGCAACACCAGTATTACTTTAGAGCTTTTAAAAAAACTGCAGACACGTAGACCTTACCCTGGAACTGAATCACAATTGATATTTTAACAAGATCCCTAGGTGGTTTTGATGGAATAAAATTATTTCTGACAGGCAAATTCTGATAAGTGATATTTTCTAGATATTTGAGAGGTGCATTATTAAGATATTATAAGGATTATATAGGATGTTTTATTCTGCAATCCACTTCTGGGTTTAGGAGGGGAAAAGAAGAAAAACAAATCAAAACTATTTACTGGTCACATATTCCATACCAAGTATCGTGCAATGTGCTGAGAATACAATAACTAGTCAGAGAATACAAAGTCCTGCTCCCATGACAACTATAGCCAAGAGGGAAAGGATCCTAAATAAGTAATTATGATATAGTGTGAGTGATATAATGAAGAGGAAGAACAGAATGCTTCAGGAACACTTCGCAGCATATTAATGATCTATACCCCTCAGAATGCTGTGGTAAACTATCCCAGGGTGGCATTCTGAATCCTTGGGTTGCTTGCCATTTCTTTGGGATTATCTTGCTGATGCTCATTCCCGAGTCCCCCAAATCTCTCTCTTTCTTCATCTCAAGTATAAAACTGCATTGTTGGACCAAGAAACATTATGTTACTGCATTTTGTGCTACTTAGAAATTATTATATTTATTTCAGGTTCACAAATTCATTACATTCCCTATCTGTCCCATACTGCTCTATCTAGTCAAACTCACATCTTTTCATCTTCAGTATATGATTTTGTCTCCTGTTTAACTAGGTATATTGAGATCTTCAGATAAGAATTCCCTAATATACCACAATTCTTATCACCTGCCTTTTTATCATCTTAACTGCCTCTAAATAGTCCTTCATTTTGACCTATCTAATTCTGCTTTCCTTCTATTCTACAGGCAAGCCCTGTTCTTTCTGTTCAAGGCTAACCGTCACTGAGTCTCCTCCAGAGCTCATTTCATTTTCTCTCTTCCTATTTGGCAGTGTCAGTTGATCGCTATCTATTATCTTTTTCCCAGGCCTTTTTCCACATGCAAATAAACCCCAACCAAAAATATCTCGATCAAATCCAATCTCCCTTTATGTTTTATTCCACAGCTTTGCTCTCTCACTAGTAAAATTGTGTTTAGTTAAAAATTTCCCACAGATGCTTTGAAACGTATCTGTAATTTAAGATTGGGGCAGCCAACTTATCCGTTGTTCCATTTCTTCACCACTGAGATGTATTCCCTTTTCGTATGTTATGATTATTATCACCAGTATTTGTGGTAGTACTGCTGTCACTTCTTCTTTCTTTGTTTTGTTTTTGTGGCAAATATATCCAGACAGTACAGACAATCGTAGAGTATCTTCAAACAACATGAGTCTCCTGCTTCTCAATCCTGCTTCCACCAATTATGAGTTATGTGAAATGGGCAAGATACTTAACCATCCCACCTTAGAGTCCACCAATGTACGACTAGGGAAATAATTACACTTACCTCAAGGAATTGGTGTAAAGGTTAAATAAATTACTCTTTTTGAAGAGCACAGCAGAATAACTGACACAAAGAAATCACTCAAAAATGTAAGCTGTTATTATTTCTAGCCAACCTTTATCTCCTATCTTTGAGAACCTATACTTGTCAAAGATGTCTAGATAAATCATGTCACTAATCTTGTGCCCTGTATGTGATTTATAATCCATCATAAAATCAGACTTGTGATTTGTAGACCTTAGACATACTAGGGTCATGGTATTTTGTCTCTCTGAAACTGATTCATTGCATAGGAAGTATGGTTATTACTATCTTTTTTGGAGGGTTAATGTGAGTACTGAATAATATATTGTATTTTAAGCATTGAGCAAAATAAATGACAGATACTCAAAGGCTCATTACTGTTATCATTGTCCTCATTTCTCTTCCTTAATCCTCTGCAGTTTGGCTCCCTGCAGTATTTTACTTACATTTTGTTGTTGTATGGAACCTCTGCAAAACCAAATTAAGTGGCTTAAGGTCATCATAGTCAGTGACCATCAGTGAGAAAATAGTTTATGCTGGGTGTATTTTGGTATATAATCATTTCCTGCAATTCCTCAACATTTTTTATGTAAAAAAACACTCATTTTTTAGACTTTAATATTTCCTTATAGCATTATCCAAACCTTGATCCTATCCTAAGGAATAAAAATATTTTCAAATAAATGGACAATTTTCTTCTGAGAAGCAGTTTACAAGAAAAACACCTTATTTTACTAACATACACCCTTCTTTGGAATTTTTCATTTTTTCAACATTAATTTCTAATTTTAATTATGTTCAACATAACCTAATCATTTTCATAGTCTTATTGATTAAACTATCCTTTAAACTAGCTCTGACACTCATCCATTTTTCCCTAGTCCAGCTAATAAGCAACAGTAATTTCTATCAACCAGGTGACAGGCAAGTGAAGGAAACAGTATGACCACTTCCTAGACCCCCCCAATGTATTAGTGAGGACTGAAATTACATTCTTTAAGTGAGAACAACTTGTAGTTAAAGAGGAGTATCACAACAGTCAGTGTAAGTTGCAGAAGATAAAACTATGAGTTTAAAATAAAATGTAATCGTTTTAAACTCCAAATCCAACTCCCATACTTTTTTCTTTTTTCTTTTTTCTTTTTTTTTTTTGAGTTGGCGTCTCACTCTGTCGCCCAGATTGGAGTGCAGTGGCCGCTACCGGCCACCGCAGCCTCGACCTGCTGGGCTCCGGCGATCCTTCCACCTCAGCCATCCAAGTAGCTGGAGCTGCAGGTGCGCGCTACCACGCCTGGCTCATTGTTTGATTTATTGTAGAGATGAGGCCTCACCAAGTTGCCCAGGCGGGTCTTGAACCCGCGGGCTCAGACAATCCACTCACCTCAGCCTCCCAAAGGCGCGGGATTACAGGCTGAGCCACCAAGCCCAGCTCCTATACTTTAAAAATATGTGATATCAGCCGGGCTCGGTGGCGCAGCCTGTAATCCCGCGCCTTTGGGAGGCTGAGGTGAGTGGATTGCCTGAGCCCAAGGGTTCGAGACCCGCCTGGGCAGCGAGACCTCATCTCTACAATAAATCAAAAAGTCAGCCGGGCGTGGTAGCGCATGCCTGTAATTCCAGCAACTTGGAAGGCTGAGGCGGAAGGATCGCCGGAGCCCAGCAGGTCGAGGCTGCGGTGGCCGGGAGCGGCCACTGCACTCCAGTCTGGGCGACAGAGTGAGACTCCAACTCAAAAAAAAAAAAAAAAAAAAAAAAAAGTGATATTTAGGGAAAGTTTCTTAACTTTTGTGACTTTTATTTTCTCACCTGAAAATTTAGTATACTAATAACATATCTCCCTTGGGTGTTTTGCATGTTAAACAAAATGATAAAGGGTTTATTGCAAAATATGTTTTCAACTGATAACTATTATGATTATTATTATACTTATTTTATTATTTAAATGATTACACATAATGTTTATACTTTTAGCCTTTATTTTTATTTCCACTCCTATGTCGACTATAACAACAGGGCTTTGGCTGTCCAGTTTCTATGAGTATCAGGTATGGTTTTCTGCTTCAATTTTTTTTTTTTTTTTTTTTTTTGACGCAGCTAAATTTTCAAGAATACCGTAAGAAACCTAAGGTTGCTGGTTTAAGCTGATGGTGGAGTTAAAAACTTCTGCACAGCCGGGCTCGGTGGCTCAGCCTGTAATCCCGTGCCTTTGGGAGGCTGAGGTGAGTGGACTGCCTGAGCCCGCGGGTTCGAGACCCGCCTGGGCAGCGAGACCTCATCTCTACAATAAATCAAAAAATCAGCCGGGCGTGGTAGCGCATGCCTGTAATTCCGGCTACTTGGAAGGCTGAGGTGGAAGGATCGCCGGAGCCCAGCAGGTCGAGGCTGCGGTGGCCGGGAGCGGCCACTGCACTCCAGTCTGGGCGACAGAGTGAGACTCCAACTCAAAAAAAAAAAAAAAAAACACGTCTGCAACAATTGTATTATATAAATTAACAAATTCCTTCACAGTACTGCTTACTTATAGTTTATTTACATTTAGTAAATTATATTTAAAAGTAAAAGAGTATTGTTATTCTGAAGATATTATTTCCCACCATTATATTTCAAGATGGTCACAGATTTGTTATTGTTATTCTGAAGATATTATTTCCCACCATTATATTTCAAGCACGTCACAAATATCTGTTCTCATTCCCAGGTATGTAAAGGGAATGTCACCTTCCTAAAACTGTTAATACACCCGCAATTTGGTTCCAAAAATTTGCCTGTCACAAATAAACAGAATATTTTAAGAAATGTTAATTGATAATTTATAATTGTATAAATGTTTGAGTTACAAAGCAATGTAAGATTTATGAATACAATGTGGCATGATTAAATAAAACTAGTTAAGCTATCCATCACCTCAAATACTTCACATTTTTGTGGTAAGAACATTTGAAATTTACTCAAATAAGATTTTGAACTGGATGTTAGTGAAGTGAAAGCATAAATATCATTTATACTTCAACAGTTAAAGCTAATAACACCTCAAAAAGTAGGCAGTGTGTGACAGAGGAGCAAGTTGAATTTCCTGAAGGCAGACAGTTGATAAATATAAAATACTCTTTGCAGGTCTAATGATTTTTTCAACTCACAAAAACCCATGATGTTCTAAAGACTTGATATCAAGCACATGACTCAGTCAGTTTTTTTTCAAATTTTCAGAATTATAACAAAAGAAGTCTGCGTTCTAGAAACATCTGATTTTGTATTATATATTGATGCATGTTTTGTGCAGTATACTGTCCAACTATGTTTTGAATGCTGTTAGGCACTTTGCAAAAAAGCACATAATTTCACCTATTTATTTTGCAAACTCGTAATGTTCTTAAATATTCTATAGAATATGTTGAACAGAAAATAAAAGCAAAATATTCAAAACTGTGACCAAAAACTCATCTGTTTTAGGCTCTCGTCAATAATTATTACAAATAACTGACCATCCTGAAATACAATGGTGGGAAATATCTTCAGAATAACAATACTCTTACTTTTAAATATAGTTTGCTAAATGTTGATAGAATACAAGTGAGCAGTCCTGTAAAGGAATTTGATAATTCATATAATACGATTGTTGCAGAAGTTTTTAACTCCACTGTCAACTTAAACCAGCCACCTCAGGTTCTTGTCCACAACCAATAAAATTGAGGAACATGGACACCAAAAAGATGAGTGAAAGAAGGAGTTTATTAAACAACAATGCTCTCTAGAAAAAGGGAGGGGGGCCCAAAATGGGTAAACCCTGGTGCTAGGAGTTTTTCTTTTGTGGTTTTCATCTTTTCTGGGAGCATTTCTCTCATTTACATCTCATCTGCCCCTTACTTTCTGAGACCCAATTCTTGTTGATATTAGCCATAAGTACCATAGAAAAACCCTCTCCGGGCGTTAAAACCTCAATGCTAAAGCTACGTTAATCTTATTATAATAAGCCAAGGTCAAGTTAGGACATTTACCTAAGCTACTTCAACTGTGTTTAAACAGTAAAAAGTCCTTTTTTGCAGTATATCCTGGCTTGACACTACCACACTAACCACCTTTTCAGCCAACAATTATGTAATGGAGATAGTGCAGGTGGTGTTCCTACAGGAGTCAAGGCTTCTTAAAGCCCTCTCTCTCTGTCTGCCTAACCAGCTTCTGACTATCTCCCCTCTCACAATTTTATATTTTGGGGAAAATTTTATGACTATAATTTTTTATTTAAAACATTCAAGTGAGTGTAAATTAGTTTCTCATTGTGAATTGCATGTTTCTAATTACTAACAACACTGAGCGCCTTTTCGTGTGCTTATTGGCCATTAGTATATCTTTTTTGAAGATGTATTTATTTTGATCTTGACGATTCTTAATTGGGTTGTCTTTTAAATTGAATTTGTAAGAGTTCTTTAAATTTTTCAAATACAAGACCTTTATCGCCTGTATGTTTTGCAAGAATTTTCCCCATGATGGGATTGTCATTTTCACTTTCTTAAATGTGCCCCTTAAAGCACAAACATTTTTAATTTTCGAGGAGTTTAATTTATCTGATTTTTCTTTTGCTTTTTGTGCTTTGAGTATTATAGTTAAAAATTTATATCCTACCCATTATCATAAAGGTTTATCTTCGTGCACCTACAGTTGTAGTTTTATCACTTACACTTAGGTCTTTGATCCACTGGAGTTGACTTTTGTATCTAATATGAGGGAGGTGACCAACATAATTATTTTGTATATGAACAGTCAGTTGTCAGAGCATCTTTTGTTGAAACAGCTATTATTTCATCATTGAATTTTGGGGGAATGCTTAAAAAAATCAATTACCACAGGGCTTTGTGGCTCAGCCTGTAATCCCGTGATTTGGGAGGCTGAGGTGAATGGATTGCCTGAGCACAGGTTCAAGACCCACCTGGGCAACTTGGCGACACCAATTCTCTACAATAAATCAAAACATTAGCGGGGCATGGTAGCGCATGCCTGTAGTTCCAGCTACTTGGAAGGCTGAGGTGGAAGGATCGCCGGAGCCCAGCAGGTCGAGGCTGCGGTGACTGGGAGCGGCCACTGCACTCCAGTCTGGGCGACAGAGTGAGACTCCAACTCAAAAAAAAAAAAATTGATTACCATTAGATGAAAATATTTATTTTTGTAGTTTTAATTATATTCTGTTTTTCCATATGTCTACCATTATGCTAGTATTATGTAGTCTTGAATACTGTAGTTCTGTAGCAGGTTATTAAGTGGGTATTGTGAGTCTTCCAACTTTGTTATTTTTTAAAGATTGTTCTAACTATTCTAGGTCCTTCTTATCTGTCTATATGAACTTTAAGATCAGCTTCTTTATTTCTGGAAAAAAAGGTAATTTTATAAGATTTGTGTTAGATTAATGAATCAATGTGAAAAGTATTACCATCATAACATTATGAATTTGATTAATTCACGAATATAGGATGTCTTTCAATATATCTGTGCTTCCTTAAATTTTTCTTCAAAGACGTTGGTAGTATTTTTTGTGTGTCACACACATATTTCTTAAATATATTTCTATATTTTTATTTTAATGCTATAGTAAATTGAATTATTTTATTAATTTCATATGCCAGATGTTTGTTGCTTGTATATATAATTAGAATTTTTTAATCTTATGCAATATAACCTTATTGAACTCATTTGTTAACTCTGAGTTTTTTGTGAATTGATCAGGTTTTTCTAAACACAGCATCATATAATCTGCAACTAGAGATAGTTCTTATTTATTCTGATTTTCAAAATGGGAATGTCTTTTATTTCTTTTCTTTGCCTAATTTTCCTGGCTATAATATCTAGTGCAATGGTGAATAGAAATGATGTGAGCAGACATCTTGTTCTTTTTCCTGATCGTTGGCAGAAATATTTTATTCTTGCATCATTAATCATTTTCTAAGTTGTGAATTTTCATAGATGTTCTTTATACGGTTGAAGGAGTTCATTTAATCTTAGGATGCTGACTTTTTAAAATAATTAAACAGTATTATATTTAGTCAAATATTTTTTCTAAGTAAGCTAGATTCAGTATGCTGGCATTTTTTGAGAATTTTTTATTAAATGCTTATGAGATTTTATTCTGTATGTTTTGTACTTTCTTTTTAAATTTAATTTTTATTATAGATATGTAGGGTACAAGTCAGGATTAACTACACAAGCAGGCTGAATGCAGGTGAAGTTTAGACCTCCGACTGGCCCTCACCCTAGTTTAGAACCAGATATGGTTTAGTGATGCTATGTGTGCTCCACCCCATCTTCCCTGGCAGTGTCCATCGACTGCCAATCCCATTCTTGTGCTAATGTGATTAATGTTCTATGAGTCAGAACATTTGGAATTCAGTTCTTTGTTTCTGTGATAAATCACTGAAGTATGATGGTCTCCAACTACATCCAATTTGTGACCAATTTCATGGCTTTGTTCTTTACGGCTGCTTAATACTCCATGTGTATATGTACCCCATTTTCTTTATCCAGTCCACTTTTGATGGGCAGTAGGTTTGGTTCCATGTTTTTTGCTATTGTAAATGGGGCAGCTATCAACGTAAGTATACAAGTGTCTTTTTGGTAGAACAATGAACAATACATGTTCCTCCAGGTATAGTCCTAGGAAAAGTATTGTTGGATTGGATGGAAGTTCAATTTTTAGTTATTTTTGAAATTACCACACTGCTTTCCATAGAGATTAAACTAACCTGCACTCTCACCAACAATGTGGAAGCATTCCCTTTACTCCACACCCTTGCCAGCATCTATTGTTTTTTGATCTATTGATGAGGGTCATCCTTACTGGAGTTAAGTGGTATCTCATTGTGGTTTGATTTGCATTTCTCTGATAATTAGTGAGGCTGAGTATTTTTTCATGTATCTGCTAATTGCTTGTGTATCTTTAGAGAAGTGTCTATTCATGTCCTTTGCCCACTTTTTAATAGGATTTTTTTGCCTTTCTGCTCATTTGAGTTCCTTGTTGATGTTAGACCTTTGTCAGATATACACTCCCCACTTTCTTGATGGTTTCTTTTGCTGTGCAAAAGCTTTGCAGTTTGATGAGGTCTCAATTGTCTATCATCATTTTTGTGGCATTCACTTGTAGGGATTTGATCAAGAATTGATTGCCTACTCCAATGTGCATAAGGGTGTTTCTCACATTTTCTTCTAGGATTCTTGTAGTTTGAGGTTTTATTTTAGGTCTTTGATTCATTTGCACTTGATTTTTGTATATAGCAATAGGTTAGTATCTTGTTCCATTCTTCTGCCTGTGGTTAGCCAGTTTTCCCAGCACTATTTGCTAAACATGGTCTTCTTTCCCCAGTGGTTGTTATTGGTGGCTTTGCTGCAAATGAGTTGTTTGAGATATAAAGTTTATGCTCCCATAATCTCTGTTCTATTGCTCTGTTTGTCTGTTCTTGTACCAGTATTAGGCTGTTTTGGTTACTGACACCTTGTAGTAACGTTTAAAGTCTGGAAGTGTGATACTTTCCACTTTGTTCCTTTTGCTTGAGAATTGTTTTGGCTATTTGTGCTCTTTTTTTGTTTCCATATGAATTTTTGTATTGTCATGTCCAGATCTGATAAAAATGATGTGCATAATTTAAAGGGTATTACACTGACCCTGTAGAATCTCTTGGGTAGGATAGACATCTTTTTATGTTTATGAGCTCAGGGCAATACTTGTCTCATAAAATTAGTTGGAAAATTCATTCTCCTCTTTTATTAACTGGAAGTAGTTTGTATATAATTGTTGCCAATTATTTGACTCTTTGTGGAATTCTTCAGTAAACTATCTGAGACTAGGATTTTGATTATGGTGATTTGTTTTTATTTTATTACATACAATGTATTTATTTCTTACAGATGTTAAAAGTTATTCTTAAGTCTGTTTTGGCAGTTTGTGAGTTTCTAGAGATTTGTTTCATAAATATTACCTACTTTGTTGACATTCACTTTCTTTATAATCCTTTATGTATTTAAAAGGTAAGTAGTAATGTCTCCACTTTCATTTGTGACTTTATTGACTTGTGTCTTTTTATTTTTATATTTGGTCAGACTATCCAAAAAAATTGTCAATTGTTTCCAAGAACCAATTTCTAGTTCTATTGCATTTCTCTTTTGGTTTTCTATTCTCTATTTTATGTATATTCTCTCTAACCTTCATTATTTTCTTCTAATTGCTTTGAGTTTGTTGTGTTTTCTTATTTTTTATGACATATATATGTTATTGATTTTTCTTCTTTTGTAATATAGACATTTACAGTTCATTTTTCTCTGAATAATACATTTGCCAAATCCCATAAATGTTGGTATGTTGTATTTTTATTTTCATTCATTTTGAAGTGTTTTAAGATTTCACTTGTAATTTCTTTGATTCATTGTTCATTTAGGAATGTGTTGTATCATATTTACATATTGGTGAATTCTCTAAATTTCTTTCTTTGATTTTTTAATTTTATTTCTATGTTGTCTCTATATATATCTTGCATGACTTTTTTAAAAATGGAACTAGTTTTGTGACCTAACATATCATGTAGAATGTTCGTGATGCACTTGTGAAGAATGTATATACTTTTAGACCAGGTTCAGTTGCTCAAGCCTATAATCCCAGCACTTTGGGAGGCCAAGGCAAAAGGATTACCTGAGGTCAGGGTTTCAACACCAGCATGGGCAACTTGGTGAGACCTCGTCTCTACAATAAATCAAAAAATTAGCTGGGCATGGTGGTGTGTGCCTTTAGTTCCAGCTACTTGGAAGGCTGAGCCAGAAGGATCACCTGAGCCCAGCACATCGAGGCTGTGGTGACAGTGAGCATGTCACTGCATTTCAGCCTGGGTGACAGAGTAAGACTCCAATTCAAAAAAAATGAATGTATATATTTTTGATGGTCAGAATGGTCCATATGTGTCTGTTGGTTTATGGTGTTGTACAACTCTTCTACTTCCTCATTTATCTTCTGCATAGTTGTTGTATCTTTTAAGGAAGAGTTATTGAAGTCTCCAACGATTATTTTTTAATTGTTTATTTCTTCCCTCTGATCCATCAGTTTTCCTTAATGTAATTTTTTGCTCTGTTGTTATGAACAAATTGGTTTATACTTGTTTTATCTTTCTGATAAATTAAACCTTTATTATTACAGAAGTCTTTATTTGTCACTAGTATGAATTTATGTCTTAAATTCTTTTTGCCTAACACAGGCATGGACACTACAGTTCATTTTTTGTTATTGTTGGGTGCGTATATCTCTTTCAGTTGTTTTACTCTCAATCTACTTGTGTCTTTGATTTTTTATTCTAAAATATTTCTCTATGAAACAATATATAATTAGATCTTTTTAATATACAATTTGCCAAGTTTGTCATTTAATTAGAGAGTTAATCCATTTACATTTAGTGTAGTTATCAATAAGGTAGGAATTACATTTGTCATTTAGATATTTGGTTTCTGTTTTACATCATTTTTGGTACCTTATTCCGACATTAGCACCTGTTTCCTGTTAGCTGTTTTCTTGTGAGCCATTTTAATTCCTTTGTTATTTATTTTACTATATGTTTGAGTTATTTCATTGTGATCTCCTTGTGTGTTATAATTAATAATATCTTAACTAACAACAATCTAATTAGAATTAATACAACTTATTTTTTATACGATACAAATATTTGCTCCAGTACAGCATGTTTCTCCAGTGTTTGTTGTACTAGTGTTGTCAAAGAAAGCACATCAATACCAATATACATCTATCCCTTTATGCAGTTGTCTTTTAAATCAAATAGAAAAAAGTTACAAAAAAATCCACATTTATAATATATATTATATTTGCCTATATAATTATCTTACTGATGATATCTCTATGTTTCTTCCTGTAGATTTGATATACTGCTGTTATCCTTTTATTTTCTTCCTCACTGACTCTTTAGTATCTTTTTGTAATGTAGTTCTGCTAGTGATTTTGTAGTGATTCTGCTAGTGATTATTTCTCAGTTTTTGCTCATTTGGGAATGTCTTTATTTCTTCTTCATTTTAAAACAATTTTGCTGAATTTGAAATATTTGGTTAACAATCTTTTTTCCTGCTCTTTCAATGTGCTACTCACTGTTTTTTGACCTCTTTGGTTTCTAATGAGAAATAACCCATCATTCGCATTGAAATTTCCTTGTATGTGATAAATCACTCCTGTTTGTTTTCATTATTCTTTTTTTATCTATGGGTTTTGAGATTTTGATTGTTTTGTGTCAACTGTGAACTTCTTTGATAAGCCCCTTGTATATGCATATTAATCATTTTGATCAAAATGAAATTTCTGTTTGGTCCTTTTTTATAATTCATGTATATTTGTTGATATTTTTATTAGTAGATACATAATTATTATGCATTCATTTATATTTGTGCATGTTTTTCTTGCTCTTTGAACATATTTAAAATTGCCAAGATAAAGCATTTTTTCTATAATCCCAGCATCTATGCCTCCTAAGGAATATTTTCTATTGTGCAGTTTAGGGCATACCTTCAACACTGAAAAAAAAAGGTGTAATTCTGCCTTAGCTTTTACTTTTTGCTTGCACAGAGGCTAAAATCAGTCAGAGGCAAGAGTTTAAAACCTTCTCAGGTGTTTTCTGAACATGAGCACAGCCCTGGATATTCATACAACTTTACTCACTTTTGTGTCCCAGTAAGTTCTTTAGAATCTATCACAACTTTTTGATCCCTCCATGGACATCTTATATTCCAACTTTTTAAAAAATTTTTGTTGTTGTTGTTGTTAAACTGTTGTTTGTTCCAGTTGTTATCTATCACCTCAAGCAGCCATGATATTAAACAACTATGACTGATATTTTTTGCAAAACTTCCAGGAAACAAATCTGTTCACATTGGGTGAATATAAAATTCAAGTCAAATAAAGACAAGTCATGTGAGTGGGGTCTTCCAAGAAACCTCTTGAAAAGTAAACTAATTATAGTTCTCTGGTAATGGAGTTGTGAAGGAGCTATAAAGTCGTTATGCCTCCTCTAATGATAGATAAGCTACTGGTTTTCAAAGCTACAGTAAAGCTTGAGAGAAAATAATTAAAGTAGGTAATATAACACCGTAAAGTTCACTGTCCTTACTGAGATGCAATAGTTTTGTTTGTTTGCTTTTTTGTTTTTCTTTTTTTGGGGGGGGGACGGGGAAAATTTCTGCTATTTTTTGGCTGATTTCCAAATTTTTATACAAGTAACTTCTGGCAATATTTCTATTTTTTTCATTACTTTTATAAAGGAAAAAATTTTAGGAGAATCTTTCTCTGCTATTTCTACTGACCTGATAGATGTTTATTTTGTCTAGTATTTTATCTATACAGCCTGGGTTTAATACTAGGCCATGGGTAAACAGTTTTCTACCTCTCAATTTATCCTAAAACAATTCTAATCATATTTTTTTAACAACTTTTTTTTTGGTAATTTCTGAAGTAACAAAACTCCGTGTTGCTGTCTTAATCTATTCTTTTGCTACTACAGCAGAATAATAAACTGGGAATTTATAATAAACAGAAATTTATTAGCTCATAGTTCTGGAAACTTTGACATTAAAGACTGAGGAGACAACCTTTGGCAAAGGCCTTCTTGCTGCATTATTCTGTGACAGAGGGACAAAAATAGGGCAAGAAAGAAAGAGAAAAGGTGTCCAAGTTTGTTCTTGTATGAGGAACTTACTCTCACAATAATGGTATTAATCGATTGATAAGGGTAGTGTCCCCATGACTCAAACACCTCACATTAGGTCTCATCTCCCAACACTGCTGGCTGCATTGAGGATAAAGTTTCCAACATATAAGCTTTGGGGGATACATTTAAACTATATCAATTACTAAATGGTCAGCTTTTACTCCTCATCTTCCTGGTTCTAGTAACAATATTTGATAATTGACCTTTCTTTTTCTTTTTTGAAACACTTTCAGTGCATCTCTTATTCCATCAAGCTCTTATGTTTTCTCTCTCGCCACACTGACCTCTCCTTTTTAGGATTTTGAGATGAAACATCCTCATCTGACATTTTTTAATGTCACTATGATCACAGGATTTAGACCTTGGACATCTTTTCCTTTCTATATTCATTTATGCTCTTGAGAATCTTAAACAGTTTTAGGACTTAAATGCTGTGTAGGCATCTTGTTCAAAATCGGAATCTTAAACTTTCCTCATTTTCTACTCCTTCATTTTTTTTCTTTCTCAATTAATGGTGAATACATTATTTCAGTTTTTCAGTACAAAATCTTTAGAGCGATAGTAGTTTTAGTGAGTGTAGAATGAGAGCAAAGAAGATAAATACATTTATAAGAATTTGTTTAAGTTAAACTCTAGTGGTTCCTAATGATTAATTTATATCCTATAACAGAACTCTCATTTCTTATGCATGCAATGGTGCTTTCAAAACCAATGTTTCTGACACTGGAGGATGTCATTTAAACTATTGGGCTTCCTTTTTCGACATTTTATGGTGGCCATTATCCTAATCATGTACCTTTCTTGATTTAGGACATAATATAAATAAGGTTTTAGATTGTTATTAATGCATTTCAATCCTGACTACATGAGATAGCATGCATGTCACATTGATTGGTTGAAATGTTTACACAATGTTTTAGTCACATATTCATCATCGATTCTTTTAAGCAATTTATCTAGATAAAAATAACAATTATTTGAACCATATCCATTTAAGAAAACAAAACCCAGCCAATATTTTTGACAAGTCCTATAATATAGAATAGAGGAAAAAAAGCAATAACAGTGTCTGCAATGTAAGAGAAATAAAGTTAGTGTTTTCACTAGAAGAGATTCAGATATTTTATTTAATTTAAGAAGTATTTCACACTGGTATCTCTTGTGTCTCACCACTTCTATTCATCCATTTTAAGAGCAAGTAGTCATGGAGTCTGACAAAATATACTTGTGAAACTATGTATAGAAGTGCTAGTGTGTACTAAATACGCCTTGAGGAAGACTCTCCCCAGTAATTATTCTGTAACTAATACAAAAAGAATATATGTTTTTGCTAAAATATCCATACTTAAATGGAGTCCAAATAAAAAGTTTGCCATGTTATTTTCATACATGCTAAACGCTACACTTTTGATAAAATGTAAGCATGAATTATAATTGTATAGAGAGTACACGCAGAAAAATTCAGAAGCCAGCTACTCATGATTGTGAGACAGCCAAAAATGACCGGCTGTACTAAGTGCCTTTAAGAGAATATTGAGTGTAGAAGTTTATAAAATTTCATTATTTTCATTTATATACATGAATCATAATACCAAGCAAAGAAAACATTTGTGAAACAATGAGATGTTAGTTTACAAAACTAATGTGTCAAAGTGAAGAAAATGGACATTTTATAAAACAAATGTTCTATTTTCTCTGTTACTGAGGTTGGTGACCATGATTAGGTACTATATTCATAAGGTTGACAATAATATTTTTATATCTTAAAACTGATATTATGGGAAATCTTTGTTTAAGAAAGTTGTAAAATGCCGATGCATGTATTTTGGGTGCTTCCTGTACCACTAGTTTTTGGAATTGCATTTTTAAAACAGAATTGATTTTTCATTCATTTTTAAGGTCTTTTTTATTTTAAGAAGTCTTCTAGATGCTATATTGAAAAAGTGAGGGACTTTTATGTTGCCTTGCAAAGATGAAAAATGACAGAATAGCTACAGAAAGAAAGTGGAATTTTATATGTGTATTGATGGGTAATAGTTCTCTAGGCGAAGAAGAGTTGGAAGGGTCATGTGTAGCTTATAAAAAGAACATCAGCCGGGCTCGGTGGCTCAGCCTGTAATCCCGCGCCTTTGGGAGGCTGAGGTGAGTGGATTGCCTGAGCCCGCGGGTTCGAGACCCGCCTGGGCAGCGAGATCTCATCTCTACAATAAATCAAAAAATCAGCCGGGCGTGGTAGCGCTCGCCTGTAATTCCGGCTACTCGGAAGGCTGAGGCGGAAGGATCGCCGGAGTCCAGCAGGTCAAGGCTGCGGTCACTGGAGCGGCCACTGCACTCCAGTCTGGGTGACCGAGTGAGACTCCATCTCAAAAAAAAAAAAAAAAAAAAATCATTCGCTAAAACATAAAGAAAGTTCAGGGTCGCTCAGGTAACTAGAGATGTTTCAATTTGGCTGGTGCTAGTTTTACAATGAAATATAGTAACATATAAGAAAATGTTCATATCAAATAGACCAGTCCCTTTTAAAAATGAAAGAAGTACTTACTTCTCTGCTATTTCTCAATAGGAATTTAATGTCAAATCTCTCAAAACAATGGAGAACAAACTATCTCAGAATCTCATGTTAAAGGTGAGACATAAATAATATAATGCAATTTATTTTTTGTTTATTTATTTATTTTATTGATGTCATTAAAAAAGAAAAGAAAAGTGGAAGTGGTGATTCATACCTGTACTCCCTGCACTTTGGGATGCAGAGGTGAGGGAATCACTTGAAGCCAGGGGTTTGAGACCAGCCTGGGAAACAGAGCGTGATCCCATCTCTTAAAAAAAAATGTACAAATCAGTAAGTTTACACAGTTCTATCAAGGGCATACAATCTCTATAGCTGGCCTGGAAATAGAGCAATGTTTTCTTAGATATATTTTCCTCTTTTCTAAAAAATAATGACTGTTGTGACTGTTGGACTGTGATAAAGAAAAGCAATCCAAATTAGATAATTTGTCTAGAATTAATGGTGAAGATGGCAGAAATGTTCTCGTTACTGAGATTGGTGTTGGCTTCAATATAAAGACTCTTAATGTAAAATATATTGTAAAATAACTATGCTTCACTCTGGTCTGAAATAAAACATCTATAGCAACAGAAACGTTTGATAGTCATGGTTACCTAACCAGTTAAGGCAAACATATTTTTTCCATGGCAACTAGGAATTGAAGCATCAAAGGATGAGACTAGAAATCATGTAAAGTTAGGGCAAGACAATTAAAATCATGTGTGATATGAACATATAGGAATTGAGGATAGGTGGGCATAATTGGGCTGGAAAATTTAGTGGGAGAAGAATGGATTAGGTCTACAGAAAGAAGTGGAGTCAAAGAGAAGGAGTTGGAGTCTACAATAGCATCCTATTTTTTTCCAGACGAATTTCATCATATGCTCAGAAATACAAAATTTCTTCTTTTTTGAGTGTGGTTATAAGGCCCATAATTTTGAATTGAATTCCACCGATCTGGAATATTTGCAGTCAAAGGAACCTTGGAATAATTATGGTATTTATTATTAAATTGCTTTGATATCTCTGCTACTACTGTATGATAATTCCACTTTGACTATGCTAACTCACATTTTGATTAATTACTAATTTTCTCTACCATTGTTTTTGTTTTTCTCCACCTCTATTTTAAACAACCCTTCTTTAATATTATAATTATTTAGGAGAAAACTATACACTTTCCTGTCCTTTGCCCTGCTTGGTAGCAAGGATATGACTGTGCAGCAATGGAAAAGTGCAGTTGCGCCTGAGTCTCACATACCACGGTGATCGGGGAAGATTCAGAATCACTTCTAAAGCGAGCACTGCATCAGCAATTCATCTTTCTCTGCCTCTTGGGAAAGTTTCATTCAGCTGAGTGACTGACTGGAAAATCTGAACACCACAGGAGTTATTCCACTGTGCAAAAGGGACAGTGAATCTTGACAGAGGTGCTGAACTAAGCAGTCTTTTGAGGAAGGGTAAAACAGGTGTAAGAAACATTCTGTAAAAATAGACACAAAAATTTCTTTTTTACTAGCCAGGGCTTTTTGTCAGAATAATGAGACATATTTATTTGTAACAGTGGAGATATCTTGTATGTATGTGTGTGTGTACATATATAAATACACACACACATATATATATATATATTTTTTTTTTTTTGAGTTGGAGTCTCACTCTGTCACCCAGACTGGAGTGCAGTGGCCGCTCCCGGCCACCGCAGCCTCGACCTGCTGGGCTCTGGCGATCCTTCCCCCTCAGCCTTCCAAGTAGCTGGAATTACAGGCATGCACTACCATGCTCGGCTGATTTTTTGATTTATTGTAGAGATGAGGTCTCGCTGCCCAGGCGGGTCTCGAACCCTTGGGCTCAGGCAATCCACCCACCTCAGCCTCCCAAAGGCGCGGGATTACAGGCTGAGCCACCGAGTCCGGCTACACATACATATATATATATACACACACAATAGATATATGTATCAACTAGTTTTAATGAAATAAATAATATAATAGGGGGTATATTTTGAATTCATCCTCTCATGTATAATATATAATGATATATAATATGTAATATATAATATATACATAGACACACACATAAGTGGATGCCATGTTTAAAATAGTACACTCCATAACCATCCATCCAAAAATTATTTTACTTATTAAATCCCACATATCCTGGTTACAAGAATTGGCTTTTCTACTACATTTTAAACAAATATTTTGAAAGTCTTCTAGAAACTTGCTACAGAATCACAGAACTGAGAAAAATAAATAAGTAAATTAATTCAGTTTCCAAGTCTCCATAGAATTGTTGAACAACTATATAACTATGTCAGTAACTCTGCCCACATTTTTTTCAAGAAATTATGTGAATCAGTATCCACATCTTGGTTCACTGTTTAAGAAAGGCAGAAGACATCTTCGGGCTTTATTATCCACATACAATTATAGTTAACTACTATAAATTAGGGACCCTAAGTAATTAGCACCGAGAATGAATTCTAAGCACTAACCCCTGCCTCAACTCCTGCATTAAAGCTCACTGTTACACGCTGAACATTTATTTCTCTCTTGCCAAAATTCAAACGTTGAAGCCCTAACTCTTGATGTGATGATATTTGGAAATGTGGCCTTTGGAAAGTAGTTAGGGTTAGATGATAGCAGTTAGGGTTAGATGAAAATGCCTTTATGGTGAAATTAGAACCTTTAAAAGAAGACACACCAGAGAGCTTGTTTTTTCACTCCACCAAGTGAGGACACAGTGAGAAGGTAACCACCTACAAGCCACAAAGGGAGACTTTACTAGGAACTCAGTAGGCTGGCACCTTAATCTTGGATTTCTGTCTCCAGAATTGTAAGAAATTAAATTTCTCTTGTGTAAGCCATTCACTCTGGTATAGCATTCCAAACAGACAAATATACGCACTAAACATTTTCACCCATGCTGTTCCTGTTAACTCTTTGTGAACAATGTAGTTTCTTAACCCTGAGTGGTTTTTTTTTTTAGCATTTTCTTATAATTGACCTCCTATGTTTTAGCAATGAGTCTTTTAGACTTATTCTAAAATCTAAATTTATCTTTTTGTGCTTTTGACATACACAAATCTATTTATATTTAAATAAATTCTAATCCTTACCCCTCTTGACTAATATAATCGATTGTTACCCCGAATTTTAATACATCTAGAGCTGTTTTGGCATATTTCAGGACCTCATACAAGTTTCATGCTTTTAAGACACTCTTCCAAAACTATTTTAAACTATGCTGATGTATCAGGACCCAAGTGCACTAAATATGTCACCGTTTTCTAGGCTCATAAGTGACCTTAACTGTGGGTCATTTTAGTCTTACTTTGGTTAAGATTGAATTTCTTTACCTCCAGGGCATCACCTCTCTTGTAGTACAGAAGTCCCAAAAGATGGCCCATGGGTGGTATTTCTTCACTAGAGAATTCATATCTGTACCTCGTATGCGCTTCTGTCTGTATGCTTTTTCCCCTTCCTATTTTTCTCTGCATGCCTTCATTTAACACAGCCATCCAAAACATTCTTTCTTACATTTGGGCCAACAATGTTGGAGTTAGCTATCAGGGATTTGTGGCTTTTCTTTTCTGGTTCATCACTAGGTTATTCACAAAAATCCAGAATAGATTCTTTGGAGTAGAATCTCTGCTTCATATTTGAAAAGTGATAAAATATTATTGAACAAATAATTGTGACCTGGGAAAGGTTGATTAGAAGCCTTTTGAAATACTAGTTTAGAAATTTGATGAGCTCCAAGTACAAATTAATACTTGATATAGTATGTCATCCCATCCCACTGGTATTTTTGTTTTCTGATTTTTTGTTTCTGCCACTGATTTGACACATTTTGTGCTGTTAGTTGGCATTTTTTTCTTTTAGTTTGTCTTATTTTTCTAATTTTGTTCCAGAATCCTGAGAGAAGTCATTTTGGCTTACTCTGATGTTGATTCTCTCATAATTCTAGCATAGCATCTAGTACATATAGCAGTTATTCAATAAGTTGTTTTTAAGTTGAATGTAACAAAGTGGGAGAATTTGGCAATTGGAGTAACAAATATTTGTTACCATATAAGTTCATACTGCTATAATTTACAAAACTAATAAAATTGAGCTACTATTTTGAATGTGTTAGCAAATTTACATCAATTCACTTTCAGTGTTATTCAGCCAAGTAAAATATGTTGTTTCCTGCCATCACCAACTATTTGTTTCTGCAGATTTGAAGACCAAATATGTGAAAGGGGATGCAGGAGGGTCATAGTTTATTCATCATAAAATAAGATAGAGCCCAAGTATTAGCATAGTTTCTTGTATGGTCCTCTATAACGGAGGGCAATTTTATTTATTTATTTATTTTTAGTTTTAGTTTTTTTAGTTGGAGTCACTCTGTCGCCCAGACTGGAGCGCAGCGGCCGCTCCCGACCACCGCAGCCTCGACCTGCTGGGCTCTGGTGATCCTTCCGCCTCAGCTTTCCAAGTAACTGGAACTACAGGTGCGCGCTACCACGCCCGGCTCATTTTTCGATTTATTGTAGAGATGAAGTCTCGCCAAGTTGCCCAGGCGGGTCTCGAACCCTCGTGCTCAGGCATTCCACTCACCTCAGCCTCCCAAAGCACGGGATTACAGGCTGAGCCACCAAGCCTGGCCTGAGGGCAATTTTAATTTTTATTAGATTGACAAGAAATTGTATCTAGAACTATTCTCCTTGGAGAAAATTCAGTGTGAAGTTGTAAAGAATTCTCAGTGAAGTGCACTCATTTTGCTTGATTCTTGAAAAGTGATAAAATATTGTTGAGCAAATAACAACAGAGTAAATACAGAAGCACACTTGGTCACTTTCCCTGATATCTTACTCAAGAACTGGCACCAAGAATAAGGAAGAAATGCTTTATAAGAGAAATTATCTTGAGAGCTTGTTTGGAGGTTCTAGCAGGGGAGTATGCCTGTAATTCTGGCTACTCGGAAGGCTGAGGCGGAAGGATTGCCAGAGCCCAGCAGGTCGAGGCTGCGGTGGCCGGGAGCGGCCACTGCACTCCAGTCTGGGCGACGGAGTGAGACTCCAACTCAAAAAAAAAAAAAGAAGTTATCATTTGTAATGAATTATATTTCCATAATTTTTGAAGAGCAAAAGTAAAGGATTTGTAAGCAATAATTTGAAAAAGTATCTCTGGGTTTCAGAGATTTGGGTTACTAATATTAAATTATCAATAAAGACCTTGAGTCTGATTTTCACCTCTGTTAATGAACACATATATCAGTTTTGCACTATTGAACATGTATTTGCAAAGTACATCTGCTTTAGGCTCTAATTTAAATAATTGTCTTACATTTAACTTAATCTAAATATTAATCTTATGGAATGAGTTCACTAGGATGAATTTCAAAAAATACTAGCTCAACATCTTCAGTTCACTTATATCATAGGAAAAAGAACGAAAAAAGTGATATTGGGGAAATATTATAGCTATGGGATCTCTATTCTTTCATAAAAGAAGAATTTAGTTTTTATAGTCTTAGAATGTTATTGTCTAGTCTCTAAACTCTCAAATATACACATACTTATTTTAAAAATAAAAAAATTAAGTTGTTTATTGTATTAGCTTATATGAATGAACATTAAGTTTGGTCATTCCAAGAAAAACTTTAAAAATAGATTTAATTTAAAACAGCTCCCATATAAGGTATTGACTGAAGAATAATTTAGGTTTATACATGTAGCAGCTATCCTATTGGAATTTGTATTGACTATGGTTTCTGGCAATTTCTATGTGAATTCTAAAAATGTGACTAGACATAAAGTATTTTGAAAGCTGAGGACTAAACCTTAGTATAATTCCAAGTGATCCAAGGTTTATAATAAAAATAATGGTCTGTGAAATAGAATAAAACTAGGCATTTTGTTCCTTCACCAATTATTTCCTTTGAAGTATTTTAGACTGTGGGATAAAAGCAGAAGCAGAACATTTGTCCTCTTCCCCGTCCCCTACTGATACCTGTCTTCTCACTGAGAGGATGCTCCTTGGCACAGACCTCCTATGTCCAGTCTAAATGTCCTTGAAGATATACACATCTGTGAACACAAGATAGTTTCCAAGAGAAAACACCCGTGTTTTTTTTTTCTTGGCACATAATGCTTCTTCTGATTTCCATGCTAGAAGTATAGAAAGCCTTAACCTACCAACCACCATCAATTCCTTATTGGAGGTAATAATAAACCTCCTGTAAGTAATAAACCTCTTGTAAGTAAGAGTAAACCCATGTCTTTATCATTCAGTCCTCCAGGTGATTTATTTGGAATAGGTAGACATCACTCTCGTGTCATGTCTGATTTGGAGCTGTCACGATATATAGACCTAAAAAGATAAAGCACATTGTTCCAAAAAGAACTTAGTGTCTCCAGATAGTGGAGTCTGAAGGCCAATGGTCTCTATCACTCTCTGCTATAGGCTGGCTAGTCAGAGAACATGTATTCCTTAACTGTCAGAATAGTGATCTAGTGGTTCTCATTTCAAGTTGTGTTATTAAAACACTAACAGCAGGACTTGATTTGTATGTGGGCTTCTTTAGTTACTTGTGTGTGACTCTAGAAAGAATTAATTAAGTATTAAGACCCAGTTCTCACCTTTGTTAAATGTGGATGCTAAAAGTACCATGTTTATAAGAGTCAGTTTGAAGTTTATATCTTACATCTGAGAAATGGTGGGAAACTCAAAAATGCAGTCACAAAAAGTGTTTGTATACAATGTGTGAGATTCTGAGAATCTCTCTAGATATAGGGCTTATATAGGGATTGGCCAAAGTACACAATGATCCTGGAACAACTTCTTGTGGCAGGTAGCAACAAAATGCTCAAGGAAACATGAAAGCATGTCAAAACATACAGAAGCCAAAGATACTTCTTCTGGTCAAATTTGAGCATCAAATTGTAATCCTGGTAAGGAATTAAAAACAGATCAAATAAAGCAGAAAAAAATGACTCTAAAGTGATATAAATAAATGCATTCTTACACAGGTAAATGCACTGGTTGCATAAGGAAAAATATATTTACATAGCTTCAAATAAACTCAGAAATATTTATTAATTACAAAGGAAAAACTTATGACTTTTGAGTAATAGTTTGAAAGACAATATCTTAATCTAGTTATTGAAATGACCATGTCTACTAATGGAATGAATCTAAACTGTGCACCACCAAATAAGATGCAATGGAAACACACTACCAGTTCTAAGGTATTCCTGCTATAGAGACATAACCTTGATCATATCAAGAAGAAATATTGGACAGATTTAAGTTGAGGAACGTTTTCTAAATTAAGTGACCTGTAATAATCAGATGTATTAACATCACAAAACTTAAGGAATAGCTAAAAAACTGTTTGAAGTTAGACATGACTAAAGAAACCCAAAAAACTAAATGTAACACATGATTCTGAACTGAAATATTTGACTAAAAGGAACACTGGAAAATTTGGAATGGAATTTGAATCTCAGATAGTTGTAATATTATTAAGGTCTAACTTGATGGTTGCATTAATATCAATAAGTAGACTATCTCTTTTTGTACTAAAGTATTTTTGGTGATAGAATATCTGTTCAACAATGTACTTTCAAATGGTTCAGAAAAAAATTGTGCTATAGTTGCAATTATTTTTTAAATGAGAATGTTTTTTAAAAAAATGATTATTTTATTATATACTTTTAAAGATTTGTCTTCACTTGTAACAGTGCTTTCTATTCTTTTCATTTAAAAAATCAAATATATGTATTTGGGAATCTCATTTATATATTAATTATATATGATATACTATTTATATGTCATATATACATATCATACATGTTATAATTTATTTATATATAATATATATCATCTACATACTATATATTATGTATATCTCATATATAAATGTCAATTATATGGCATATAAATAACATTACATATATACCTAGGGGAAACTCAAAAATAAAGGGAATTCATTTATTAAAAATACGTATTTATTCTTGCATGTTTAAGCTCTGGTACCCTTCAAAGTACTCTTCGTTTGATGTAGTACATCTATTGAGACACTTTTTCCACTGCTCAAAACAACTTTTCAACTCATCCATTTTGATGTCTTTTAGTGCTTCTGTTGTTTTTTGTTTCACTTTTCCCACGTCAGAAAACATTTCCCCTTGAGGTTTTTTTCATTCATTCAGAGAAACAAAGAAAAGTCCCTTGGGGAGAGATCAGGTGAACAGGGAGGTTGGAGCATGGAAGTCATGCTGTTTTGCATCAAAAACTGCTGAACACTCAGTGTGGGCAGGTTGGTTCATGGAATGGGCAAACATGTTGAAAGAATCTTAAAAAAAAAATTAACTGAAATCAAACACAGCCTCTCACAATAACATATCTGATATACTGATGTCAACGGGTTCCTAGAACACTTACCTAGCTGGGGAAGCCTGTACTACAAAGGACTTATCCTCCAAAAAATAATTTCTTTTTTTTTTTTGTGGGTCCCCCTTGTTATCCCAAGATAATTCTAGAATATATTTTTAAAAAGTAGTTATAGTCAGGCACGGAGACTCAATCCTGTAATCTCAGTACTTTGGAAGGCTGAGATGAAGGATTGCCTGAGCTCAGGGGTTTGAGATCAGCCTGGGCAACTTGGTGAGACCTCGTCTGTACAATAAATCAAAAAATTAGCTGGGCATGGTGGCACTCGCCTGTAGTTCTAGCTACTTGGAAGACTGAGGTGGAAGGATCACCTGAGGCCAGCAGGCCGAGGTTACAGTGGCCATGAGCATGCCACTGCCCTGCAGCATGGGTGACAGAGTGAAATTCTGACTAAAAAATAAAAAGAAAAAAGAAAAAAGAAAGTAGTTATTGATTGCCTTAACCTTGTTAGATACAAAAAGAGATGTAAAAACTTATTTTAGAATGTTGGGAACCATAACTAGACATATAACAGTAAATCTCAAATCACTTACCAACAAAAAGAACATTTTATAAAGAAGCCAGAAAGATTTATTTTGTTAGATTGACAGAAATTTCTAAATAAGAACAATAAAAACTAGAAAAAATAATGAATAGTGTTTTATGAAGAATAAAATAAAATAATACTCCATCTAGAAATATATACGATTATATTACACTCAGTAATATGAGACTTTGTCAATAGTTTGCATTTTTAAATCTTATTAGGTAAATATTTTCAACTAGAAAATTATTACAGAAAGTAAATTCCTTTTAATTCCTAAAGACATGAAGCAAAACTATGGGCAAACTATATTTTTTTAATGTACAAAAAAACTTACCAATTCAGGATTATCTCATAAGAAGTAAAAGTAGTTAAAACAGCCCACAAAATTCTGAATTGTTAATTAATTAATTAAGCTTTAAATTATTCTCAACCAAAAACACGTTTAAGATACTAACTTGATACTGATGAAGAGTAAGTGGTAGTCAATAATAACCAGAAAAAATAAAGCACTTTCTAATAATTCAAATCTCAACAATACCAAAATGGCTTTGCTTGCAAAAATAAATCAGTTTCATATCCCAGAAAGAAAACGAAGAATAGGTAATTATCTTCTAAGAAATTGAAAAAAAGAGAATTATATGTGTTAGTGCTGAAATTTTGTTGTTTAAAGAAGGATAGGCATTGCATGAGTTTACTGGTAGGTATATTTTATCCCATAGATAGTGTAATCACACAAAAATATAAAGCATGCTGTTATATAATTCTTTATTCCTGTTTATTTGTCTCATAGATTCAGGAATAACTAGTGTAGTTGCCACTGAAACATCTTAAGTTGCTGTCCGAAAAACAGGCATTTTAAAAATAATTTATTTTAACCATTCCACTCTTTTTAGTGAAGAGCACAGATTTAGAAAAGGAACTGGCCACACAGTGAGTAGCTTCCTTTCGCAGCCTCTGTGGAGCTCACTGTGACTCTAAGAAATATCTGTTTAATCACTGTGAGTGTAGGGGCATCTTCAAGCTCTGGGTGACATCCTAACAAGCACCTGCTTGCTCTCAAACTTCTATTTCTACTTTACCCACCAGACAGCAGAAATCATAGATATGAATTTACTACTACAACGCAGGCAAGGAACACTTGAAGATAGTCGATATGAATACAGGAGTTGATTTGTATGATTCACTGGAATTGAGGTTTCTCTATTACAACAGCTGTATCTATGATTTAACCCAGTGGCTCTGTGTGTGAGAGTATGTGAAGACTATTTGAACAGTATGCAAACATGACCGATTTAAGGAAATTAACTTTAAGCCCTTTAACTTCCATAAACACACACTCTTTGTTTAACAAAATGACTTGCCTAAGAACATGTCTGAGTTACGAACAGCTCTTCTCCAACTTCACAAAGGAGAGGCATACCCTCTTCTCTGATAAAGTATCAGTAGAAATGTGCAAAGATTATGTTCAGGATCCTTCAAAAATTTTATATGCTGTAAAAAGCATACACTTTGTTAAGTAAATAAAACTTTTATGGTTATTAGGACATCAAAAAATGTCCTACAATATTAATGCAAAATACTGATGTATATTGCTGTGTATAAATGATACTATTTTATTTTATACTTATGTTATTATTCAGGTAACCAGAGAGTATGGTCTTTTTACTTGAATCTTGGCTTTTTGTGGAAAAAAAGCCTCATTTACAGTCATGTATAACTGTGATGGGAATATGTTTTGAGAAATGCATCCTTATAAACTTAAGCTACACTAAATTTACTTAAAATTTTTTCACAAGTAAATTAACTTCAGTTTACTATATTTTTTTTACTTTATACACCTTTTAATTTGTTTAACTTTTCGACTACGTTGTCATAGCAAATTAAAATGCAAACATTTGTTCATTTGTTCACAAATATTTTCTTTATATTTTTCTTTTATATGTTCTATTTTAAAATTTTTAATTTTTGTTTTACATTTTAAACTGTTAAAAACTAAGTACAAATACACACTTTATCTTGTCCTACACAGGATCAAAATCATCAATATCACTGTCTTCCATCTTCACATCTTGTCCCATTAGAACATCTTTTAGGGTAAAACATGAATAAAACTGTTGTCTCCTATGATAACAATGTCTTCTTCTGGAATGCGTCCTGAAGGACCTTCCTGATGCTGTTTTAAAGGTTGTTTTTTTTTTTATAAGTAGAAAGAGTACATTCCAAAAAATAATAAAAAGTAGTATATGAAATGCATCAATCATTAACATAATCATTTAGGCAATAGAAAAATTTTAGCTCCATTATAATCTTATGCGACAACTGTTATATATGGGGTCCACAATGACTAAAACATTATTATGTGATGTATGACTACATTATTTTGTCAGTAGTAGCATTAGTAGTGCATAGACTTAGATATCCTGTGCATATTGAAACAGATGCCATTGAAATGCTTATTGAATGGAGATTCTCCTGTTACTGGGTAAGTCCATGTTCTTTCTTTCTGTATGTAGTAAATCAATCACTGTGACACAGGATTTGCAGAAGAGAAAAGATTTATTTTCAAGGGCACCAAGTGAGGAGGTGGGGAAATAGCTCTCAAATCCACCTCCCCAGAGATAAGATTTAGAGACATTTATGGGTTAGGGAAATAGGGTAGTCTAAGGTGTGGGAAAATGTAATTGGAAATGGGAAAAAGTGAAGTAATAGGTTTTTCCTGCACAAGCATAGTCAAGGGTCATGGCATTTCACAAGACACATGTATAGAAAATGGTGGCATTAGCATAATCTGAGGATGGAGTTTTGGGTCCTCTGATATAAAAAAGCCACTTCTGAGGCACTTGTGCAGGGCCAGTTAAAGGTTCTGTGATCTCAACTGGTTTGAACTGGACAAGAACTGGTCTCCAAAGAAAAACTGAAGCAACCATTACTAAAGTGACCTGTGATTGTTATCTATAAGATAGTGAAAGTAAAGTTTGAGGTTCAGTAGCGGGGACTTCAGATGTCATGGTCTTGAGATTCATGGACAAAGGAGAAAAAATAACAAACCACAAGAACTAAAACCAAGCAGGACAGGCAGACGATCAAATTAACCCCTTGTTTTCACTATGTGGTGATTTTATTAAGAAATATGGTGAGACATTTCTAAAATAGAGTTGCTTTTAATCTGGGAAATTCCTAAGTAGGGAACTATCGTGTTTACAAGGCTTGGAAAGGGAGATAAAAACAGTTAAAAAAATAATTTTAATCTTGGCCCTTAGTGGAGTGGTTTCTACATGTTACAATAAATACAAAAAAATTTAAACAAGTTTTCATTTACTTAGAAGAAGAGATGTTAAATGAGATACATTCAGAAGGTAGTTCACCTGAGTTTTACATTCAATAAGTACACCCTAGAATGTTTTGCATGTCCTAAAGTGTTTGGACAGCAGCTATGACATAAAAGAGAAAAGTTTTAATGTAAGAGTATTCTTAGCTCTCTTTCTTCTTTACTAGCGAAATATAATTTATTAATTGCCTTCTAAACTTCTCCCTCTTTCTCCTATATGCAAATAATTCTGACTTGGAGAGTGTGCAATGACATTGACACAGAGGTAAGAGGGAAAATTTTCTCTTTTTTCTCTTCAGTTTTGAAATGTATTTTTCCCTGTTATGTTTATTTACTCTTCCTGAACAATTCTTTTTAGTCCCTTAACTAAGGCCAAGCAAGATAAGTGATTGCACGGGGATCAGAGGGAAGAGTCGGTCAGAGTCAGAAAAATCAGGATGACGTCCACATAGGGACAGAACCTACTCTGATGTGACAAAACTCAAGTAGGGAAATGTAGACATCATATAGGAGGGCTGTCTGATGGAGTGAGGAAGGTGCTAAGGCAGAGGTGAATGAAACCTAGAACAAGCTTCAAAGCATGTATAGTATAAGAGGAAAACCATGCAGGAGGTTAGTACAATGGTAACAGCCTAGCCCAATTGTGGGGAAGAGAACATCTCTATGGAGGAGGAATGTGGCAGTGGTCATGTAGATTGTTTACATACAGGAGATTTGATCAAATAAGTAAATATATTTAAACTAATGGAAACCAAGTTTCTTATTGTCAGAGAAGAAATGTACATAAGTGGCAAAGAAGAAAACTGTAATTAAATCTGTTGTTTTAGTACTGAAAATGAGGGTGTCAGTATTTGCTCATGATTTTTGAGATCAGACAAGATTGGAAGTGTTCTGGGTGGTATGGCTGTAGACAATATGTACTCATGATTTTCAACAGATGAGAGAGAAGAAGAGAGAGAGACAGCATAGATAGATAGGTAGATAAGTAGAGATAGATAATTAGATAGATAGATAGATAGATAGGTGATAGACAGATAGATGATAGCTAGATAGATATTCCCCAACTCAGTTCCAAGAAGGCCCAGAAGTAGTGACAGGTTGACAATTTAAAATTAATGAGCATATTAATCTTGTATCTAAACACCATTCTCCAGTAAAAATAATAATAATAATTAATAACAATAGTGATCTAGGTACTTAGGAAAAACGGCTGATTTCAGGGCTGTAGAAGATAAAGTATTAGGTAAGCTTAGAATATCTCATTGAGCCAGAAAGTGAATCCACAAAGAATGTTGTGAACAAGAACACAAAACCATTCTAGGAGGAGCTTCTGTTGGGATTAGCATGAGTGCAAAAATACCTAAGTAGTGTTGAATAAAGTGTGACACCATGAGTCTAAACTGTAATGAATAAATAAATTGAAAGTTTGATGAATTATAAGATAGCTCCACAGTTTTAAACACTTTTAAATAAAATATATATTTACAGTCATGCAAATATAAAACAGATTACATTAATCAAATTATCAAAGTAGATATTATTAATTATGAAACAAATTAAAATTGGGTTTGCATAAAATGCAAAGCGAAGAACATGAAATGTCTTCTAGGACATTTCTACCAAACATGGATACCAAACATGTCTACCAAACATGTCTACCAAACATGGATAACCTGAATGCACTCATCAGAAAACATCAGACAAAACCATATTAATGGAAATTTTAGATTAATTAATGTGATATAATGCTAGCAACTTAAATTAAAATGTTTCTATGGGGGAAAAAAGTTCTTTGTATCCCACTTTCAATGTTTCTTGGAATGTTTCAAAATAAAAGTGCAATTGGTTTAACAAAAATTACATAACTGGAGAAGTGAAGGTAGAGATTTACATTAGATAAAAATATGATAATTTTAAATGAAGAGTGAACAGAGAAAGAAGGAAATGTAGAAAATTAAGAGACGTTGAGAGTAATACTTACTGAGATTCAGAAACAATTTTTGTTTGAGGGAAAAAATGAAGAACAAGTTTTTGGTCTTCCACTATCCTTTAAATGGAGAATATTGAAAGTTATATGAAACCCGAAGATTTTAATTTCAGTACAGGAACAACATATTCTTCTTTTTTTGGGAGACTTTTCAAGGAACTGAGGAAAAATCAAAATTTATTTTCATAATAATATTGCTTACTACAAACTGTATAAAGAAAGTGAATCTTATTGAATACTCCTTAAAGTTTTTTCAGTTCTATTAGTTCTTTTTTTAAAGCTTTCTAAAGGGAATCAACATTCCTCTCAGTAGATTCCTCCACATTTGCATCTGTCTGCTAAGTGTATTTGATTTGAAAATTCCTAAACAGTATAGAAGAAAACAACCTTGATAATGGTACTTTGATACTCGAGATTAAATATATATCTTGATTAACAATTTAATATGACATGTCTCATTTATTCATTTGTTTGCAATCCGTTTATTTTGTATGTTACAACTTGAACAGGCCTAATTGGAAAATCTGAAATCTGAAATTCTCCAAACTATAAAACTTTTTGAACACCAACATGACTCCACAGGTATAAGATCCCTCATATAAGTATTTAACACAAACTTTATTGTAACTCAAAATTATTTATAATATTATATAAAATTATTTTCATGTCATGTATATACAATGTATATGACACATAAATAAAACTTGACATTTTGAATTGAATTCCATCCCCCAGATATCTCATTTCATGTACAAATATTCCAAAAATCTGAAATCCTAACCACTTCTGTTTTACAAGCACTTCAGATAAGGGATACTCAACCTGTTAATATAGGTTTTCTTGTAGAAAGAATGCTAATAATTATATGTTTGTTTAATTGCTTACTTTATTACTTTGTTAAATTTAGCCATGCATTTATACAAATTAAGAACACATAGAAGTTTAAGGCAAAAGCCATTACAATTTCTTCTTTAGGAAAGTGATAGATGACAGACAGATCTCAGACAGATATCGATGAAGATAGTTATATAACAGATCTCTGTGTTGCTGGCACTATATTAAAATGTCCACAAAATAGCATACATGAAATATAAAAATCTTCTTTTTGAAGGAAAATTAGAAAAACTAAATCTAGACTTAATAATTTTCATGCAATTGTGCTTCGAGTATTATGTAAGATGTTCATTGCTTCTACATTCAGCTAATTTTCTGAAATTGAACTCAATATAAGGAAAAATTGTGGTAGGAAAATAAATGAATTTCTCAGCTACCAGAGGCTTTAATGTTCCATTGCAGTTTTGGATACAAAATATTGTTAGAACCTCATGGCATTAGATTTGTAAGGAGAATATACTCAGCTCCAAAGATACTGAGTAAAGTTTGCCATGTGAATAAATGACTCCCAAATATAATTTAAAGAACAAAAACCTTTAGGAAAAAAAAATACACGAAGCTTCTTAATGGTTATAAATCATCTTATTTTAAAGTTAAAATTCAAATTAGCAAAAAAAGATTTTTTTTTTCCTTCTGGGTGTTTAAAATTGATACATAATAATTGCATGCAATTATGGGGGTACCCGTGATATTCTGATATACACATATATTGTGTAATGATCAAATTTCATAATAACTGAAAAATAGAAAATTCTGAGGGTATTCTACTATAAAAATTGAACATAAATCAATCAGTGCCTCTTCAGGAAGAATTCACAAAGGACTTACAAATATTTCTGAGCTCTCACACGAAATGGTAAACTAGAAGGACACACAAAAGTAAGAGGTTGACATGGAGAGGACTGTTGGAGTTGAAAGAACCATTTGCTTGGAAGCATACCTTCTCACTCTGAGAATACAAAATTGTCGCATCTGAACAGTTCGTAACTGTTATCATAGAAATAGATTCTAGGAACCTATTTCTCTTCAGTGTCTTTCCTGGTATCTTTTTTCTCAATGTCTATTTTTTTCCACAAAAGTAATATTCATAGCATTATTTCTTCACCATAGGAAAGGCTTATTATATTTTTTCAGTAAAGTCTGGGGATAACCAGCTGTCCTGGGAGTTATGTCTTCTATAGATGACTTGGTGAATTCATTGTAGGTCTTTATTTATTTGTTTGTTTGTTTGCTTGTTTGTTTGTTTTTGTATTTTACTTTATAGTTGTGGAATATAAGAGATGATTAAGGCATGTGTAGGCTGCACGCAGGTGAACTTTGGGTTTCTAACTGGTCCTCATTACCCTGGTAGGGGGCTTCTAGTTTCTTGTGCTGTAGTTCTTTAACAGACTGTTTCTCCAGAATTCTACATTACAATGTTAACTGCCTTGAAGAAGTCTACCAGTAATAAACCTACCATTTTCCCCATACTTCAAACCTGAATAGAAGCAGATAATAACTTAATGGAGTCAAATGCTTTTCTCCTAACTATTTCACACTTTATATTCCAGTTGTTACTAAAAATCAATTATCCAGAATAGTTGAAAAAAAGATATCCTACAGTATTCACAGCTCATGTATTAGTTAGAATATATCTCATAGGCAATAAACTTAATGTGACCAAATATGAGTGTAATTCTAAGGGGTAGATGGTAACTATATTTTAAATAAGTGCTATGTCATTTTTGTAGGTCTGGAAAGGCTTCTGTTAGAGTAATGATTTATTTTAAGACATAAATCCTGTAAAATAATAGCTACATGGTCAAAGAACTAGAGTAAATGGGATGAAATGAATAAAGAGCAAAATGTATGCTGATTCTGATGAAAATAATGTCTGAGTGATGAGAGTTGTTTAAGGAGGTTAGGCTGCATTTTTACATAAATTAGTTAGATTCTTATCATTTGAGGCAGTGAAAGGGAAAGGGCCTTTTAAAGAATGTTGTATAGGGAGTAGCCTTAGGCTCTTCGGTGGTTTTGGCGTAAGTGAATTAGATGCAATATAATTTACTCTCCAAATATTATGGATATAAAAAGTCAATAAATATTAAGTTCTAAAAAGTACCTGTGGGATCAGAATTTCTATAATAAAGGTTTGGAAAGAAAATGATCAGAGATTTATCTTATATGCAAGACAATGATCTTAATATTGACAGCACTTTATGGATCTAATTAAATTTCTATTTTTCAGACTAATTTGGCTTATAGTACCCAACATAATCATTACTAAAACTTTATGAAACCAAAATGAATGTGTTAGTATCATTACCATCACATTTACCTAGAATAAGAAACTCAAGTACAAACAGATTATGTGACTTACTTGCAGTTAACAAATGATAGAATTGACATCACGATCCTAAATGTCTTTGAGTTGGTTTCTTCTCCTGTGTTGTCATGTTGCTCTTTCTTCTTTTTTTTGAGAAAATTTAATGAGATAACCATGTTGTCATTCAAATCAGATGAATTAGATATTAGTTTTATAATTATTTGCTTTTGGCCCATAACTTAGATCATCTTCTTTATAAGGTATATAAGAGTTTCACAACCTTTTAAATATTTTTTAAATTGAGAACTATAATATAAAAACAAAAACCTATGTAAAAATGGAACATTTGTTAACATGTATCTTGCAATTATTTTCATATTACATTTATTTTTTAAGATATGTTATCAACCAGATTATTATAAAAGTAATACTTATAATTTTTTAATCCAAGCAAAATTATGAAAAAAAAATTTTTCCATCCTCTCATCTTTTTGTCTGCCACTCTCTTAAGGCAACCCGAGTCATTACCTTCTATAATTTTCTAGAATTTTCTTATGCATATGTAAACATTCACAGAAATTCTGTCAATGTGGTCTCTTATGTCTATTTAATAACCAGTTATTTAGAGTTTTATATTATACCTTTTTTAAATATCAAAACCATATTTTGGTTTTTAAAATTAGGTATAGTATCCTTTTCATTATATCACTTTTACATTTGGTTCCTAGAAGTTCTCTTACTTTAGTTTTTCCTCTGATTTATTAGGTGTTCCTTTTAGATGATTTTGTTTATTTCAATTTCTTCCTAGCTTCTAAATTTTGGAGTAAATATTGATTCGGTTCTGGGTTCAGATAATTAAATCACTTCTCATCTTGATGTAAACTCATTCCTTAGGTAATATTTATTCTCCTGGATTTAAGTAACATTTGCAAAATTATAATTATTTCTATAATCAAAATATATAATTATTTTATAATCAAAATATATAATAAACCTTCCCAACTAATATCTTCAGGCCTGTTATGATTGCTGAAATCTTGATTCACAGATATGAAAAATATCTTGGATATCTTTGGGGTATCAGGAATTGCCTCTTAGATATCTAAATTCTAAGTAGAATTCTTGATTTTTACTCCCAAACTTGTTCGTTTTAGAGCTCACACCATGCAAAAATTGCATCTTCAGTCTTCCAGTAGCTCAAGTCAAAAGACTTGGGTAATATGTCTAACTTCTCTATTTCTCACATTACATCAAATTTATTAGTAAAGTCTTCTCCTTTAGTTTCAAAATATACCTAGGATTTGACATCTTCTTACTATTTCCACTTTTTTACTTTAGTTCAAGGGAATATCATAGCGTTTACCTTTATCAGGTAATAACCTTCTATTTTTCTTTAATCTACCCTAGATTTTACTGAAAATTGTTTCTAGGTAGATCATTGTAACCTGATTTTGAACTCCCAATATCTGGACAGAAAGAAAATTTAGGCCTCAGTAAGGATGTTGCTTTCTCTACCTTCAATAGGCTTTATTGAAAAGACAGGAGATGTGAAAAGAATGAAGAAGAAGAATATATATCTAAAAGCAAATTTCAGGGTCCTCCTGTATCCATGATAAGGTTTTAATTGTTTCCTAATAGAAAGTATCTCCTAATAGCCTATAACAGAATAATTTGCAAGAAGCATAGTCTTCTTCCCAGAACATTGGAACATTCAAGGAAGAATAATTCTAGTTTTGGCATTAAAGAATAATTGGACAGACCCAAGTGTAAAGTTTGAGAAAATGAAACATTGAATCTACTTACTTATTTGTGCAAAGTCCTTGAGGTTAACTGTGTAAACCCCTTCACAAGAGGTCCCTATTAGGAATGGTTTCCTGTGGACTCCATTGTAGTAAATTCAAAGTTTTTGTGTCTCACCTCTAAGTTTCCTTTAATTATAAAGTACTTTGCCAGTTGTAAAATTTTTCACATCTTTTAGCATATTTTAATTTACTTGTCTTTTAATTTAATTTATCTGTTGATTGCCTGGGATTTCTCAAGAAATTTGCCTGAATTACTAATGAGACAGACACAGGCCCTCTTTTCATTGGCCTTATACTTTCACATGCTTAACTTCAACTTTTACTTTCCTCGCATCGCACACCTAACTGAATGGGCTCCTTTTTGGATTGTACTGTGTTTTTGTCCCTGTATGATTTTCCTGTTACTGCTTTATCAGCTCAGAACAGACTTTCCAATCCTTGCATAAGATAATTTACCTATCCTCAAGGGTCAAGTTTAATCTCCTTTTGAAATCCCTTCTTGGTTTTTCTGGTTGGAAATATTTTTTTCCTCTTGTGACCTCAAATATGGCAAATACATCTCTACTTTGACTCTGCTTGTTTTACCCTGTATAATGATGGTAAAGGTTTATTTCCAACCTACTTTATTATATTGTTTGCATCTTAAGGGCAGAAAAATCTATCTTATCTCTGTATCTTGTTACCCCTTCCCTGATAATATGTGGAATAGTTTTAAAATTAATTAATGAATACTATTCCTCAGTTTTTCATCTCTATGCTACTTGGAATCTCTCTCAAGTGTGTAAGTGGAGAAATCATGTGTTTATTTCATTTCTTTCCCAATTTTCAGGAACTTTTGTCCCTAATGAGTGAAGGTTATTATTTTAAAACCATTGTTTCACAGTTTTTTTGTTTGTTTATTTGTCTTTCTTTGGCTATTTCATTTGGGAGGACAAGTTCTATCTTTGATGCTCTGTCTTTTCCAGAAGGAGAAGTCTCCCAACCAGATACATTTAAGGCAGAAAGTCACGACCTATATTTTGACATCTCCATTGTGATGAATTGACAAGTGTCTTTTTAATATTTTGTAATCAAATTCCAGAGAACACATATCACATTCTAACAAGATGTATGTGCTTAGAAGCAGAGAATTACCAGTTAGTTTTTTAAAAGTTATCCCACATTCATCAATATGTGCATTTTAAATTACTTATTTTTATTGAGCTCCGTGTTAACTGTTCAGAGTGTTATGATAAACATGAGACAGTTCTTAAGCACTATATGGTGAAATTCTTCATTCTCTGTGTCTGCTATGGTGAATCCTAATCATCATAAATCTCAGAAGATGTGTGTCTGTGAGTATGAGAGCAGAGGCTGTGTTGAGTTTTTAAATAATATAACTTTTTCTAGGGCAATCCTTTCAGGTCCCTTCCACCGTGGGAGCTTTTGTGTCCTCTCAATAAATCCTGGTTTCTAAAATAGTAATAATAACAGTAATAATATGATTTTTTTCTCAGTTCATATAGACCAGGTCTTGTTACCGGGAAATTCTGATTTTTCCTTTGTTTTTTGGAGTGACCAGGCCTTTCAAGTGGTCCTCATGGAATTTTGGTCCAGTCCTTCCTTGTAGGCACCACTGATATACAGTAATATCCACAACCTTCATAACTGTTAAGTTTTTCATTTCACTATTCTAGATTTCCATTTGGCACACTGCTTGGTCTCAAACTCTCTGAGAACTTTCTGAACTTTGCCTCCAAGGTCCTGTTTATGTTTTCTTTCTTGTTATGAGTGCCCAGTTCACTTTTATGAAATACATTCAATAGTACAATACCAGACACTACTTACCTGGTCACAGAGACCACAAGCCTTCCAGCTGGTTTCCCACATGGCTTTTTGTTCATAAAAAAAAAAAAAAAAAAAAAGATCTTCCTTCTAAATCTTTATAACATTCCAGTGAACTTCAGATAACATTTTTTTTTTGTTTTGAGTTGGAGTCTCACTCTGTCACCCAGACTGGAGTGCAGTGGCCACTCCTGGCCACCGCAGCCTCGAGCTGCTGGGCTCCGGTGATCCTTCTGCCTCAGCCTTCCAAGTAGCTGGAACTACAGGCGGGTGCTACCACGCCCGGCTAATTTTTGATTTATTGTGGAGATGAGGTCTTGCCAAGTTGCCCAGGCGGGTCTCGAACCCGCGGGCTCAGGCAATCCATCACCTCAGCTCCCAAAGGCGTGGGATTACAGGCTGAGCCACTGAGCCCGGCTTCAGGTAACATTTAATAAGAGGTCAACAAGTAATGCACCACAAAGATTTAGGAAAAATATATTTTTATTTGTTTGTTTGTTTTTAAAAAAGAAACCCCAGGAGAAATGTAGCCACGAGTTAAATGTTGGGATCAGATAACGTTCCAATGGCATTTGTGATCTCTAAAACATTTGGTAGAGTAAGGGCAGAAACAGATAACTGCTGATTTTATAAACTGCTTAATTTCTTGTCATCATTCATTTACCCAGCATTTAATGCAAATGAAACACTAGTAGTCACCATAGTGATAATGAATAAATAAGAAACAAACACTGTTCTTAAGAAGTTTATAGTAAAGATCATAGCCCAAAAAGATTATTCTTTAAAAACTGCATTAATCTTGTAGTGGGTGCTTCAAGTCCATTTTGGTTGTCTTTTTTAATTGTAAGGAATTGGTATCCACTTAAGTCTTTTTTTTTTATATATGTTTTACTATTATCAGATATTTCACTATTTTATCACTTTAATGGAGCTGCCACTATAAATAATGCCCAATTTAGGTGCCATCAACATTAAGAACATATATTGTTGCAGCTGATTTACTTTACATTTTGCACATGTGTTATACAACATAATATTAACAAGAAAATAATTACACTATATAAAATGCATCAGTAATTATTCCTGTAAGTATAAATTCATTTATAACCTTTGTAAATGACCCAATTAGAGGACAATTATGTATAACATTAATCCTAACTACAACAATAGCAACAAAAATTTTTATAGATTGGTGAAATCTGTTGTAGACATTGGTAATTAGAGAAGAATTAACTTAGATGTGGAAGCTTTGGTCATGCTTTTGTTAAGTCCTGCTCTTTGATCCGTTCCCTACCTCGGAGAGGAGAATCCTCTCTCTTTCTCTCTCTCGCTAATCTACTTTCTAAATAAACTACATTTTCCAATCTAAAAAAAAAAGAAGTAGAGGATTTATATGAATTTTGAGGGATAATTAATAATTTGACAAATGGAAGGAAAGAGAAAAGTGAGATATCCTTCCACACAGGGCACAGATGAAAACCAGTAGTCCTTTTCCTGTCATTCAGGCCAGTTTTCACATTTAGTTAATTTATTCTATGGTCTGAATTGTGTCCCACTCACAAATTCATATGTTGAACCACACATCCTTTGTGTAATGGTATTTGGAGTCAGGGTCTTCGGGAGACAATTAGGTAGGTATAGATGAGATCATGGAGGTGAGATCTTCATGATGAAATTAGTAAGTGATACCAGAGTTTGTGCACTCTCTCTCTGTCTCTCTCTCTCTTCCTGCTACATGAGGCATGGTGAGAAAGCAAGATCACTAGCACTCAAAGATGGTGGCACCCTGATCTCAGACTCTTAGCCTTCAAAATTTTGAGGAAAGTAAATTTCTGCTATTTAAGCCACCCACTCTGTGGTATATTGTTATGGCAATCCTAACTGACAAGTAAAATTCAGATAAATAATTATGACTGAGCCGGGCTTGGTGGCTCAGCCTGTAATCCCGCGCCTTTGGGAAGCTGAGGTGAGTGGATTGCCTGAGCCTACGGGTTCGAGACCCGCCTGGGCAGTGAGACCTCATCTCAACAATAAAATCACAAAATCAGCCGGGCGTGGGAGCGCATGCCTGTAATTCCGGCTACTTAGAAGGCTGAGGCGGAAGGATCGCTGGAGCCCAGCAGGTCGAGGCAGCAGTGGCCGCTCCCGGCAACCGCACTCCAGTCTGGGCGACAGAGTGAGACTCCAACTCAAAAAAAATTTTTTTTAAATTTTGTATATATATATATATATATATATATAAAATATAATTATGACCGGTCCCACAAAGCAGGATCAGCTTGAGGACACCAGCTTCTGTTTCAGAATTTGCCCAAACACTGAATGGCAACATTAAGCAACTCATTCACTTAATATTTTACTTCTGAGTAACAGATTCAGAGACTTGGACAAATCATCTTATCTAATGGGCAATCCATACCATACCTTATATGTTACCCTCACACCTCTTACTGCCATATGCACAAATACAAGAAACTAGAACATTTTGGGTTCAAACTCATTCATGCCTTTGAGTTTCTTAAAGGATAGAAATCAATTCTCATTTGGATGTTCAAAATCATCTACAATTTTATCTCAAAATTTTTTATAAGTTCATTATCTATACATTACTCTTTTGTAGGACTACAACAATCACCGAAACATATGGAAGTGGGGCAAAAAAACCCCAAAACCCCATAATTATCTTTTGGAAGATGACTTTCTTGAAATACGGGCTTCTGCTAGACAAGTGTTCAGAAGCCATCGGTATCAGTGTATCGGCTCGCATTATTGTGAGAGGCTGTGTTCAGCTTAAGCAATTTTTGTTTAGATTATTTCAACACATTTGCCCTTTTTCATAATGGGTTCATAACATATAAACACACCTGCCCATACCGCACTGAGCGTTCAGCAGTTTTTGACCTAGAAGGGCATGACCTCATGCTGCACCCTCCCTATTCACCCAATCTGGCCCCAAGTGACTTTTTTTATTTCTCTGGATGAAAAAAGTCCTCAAAGGAAAAATTTTTTCAATATGGAAAAGGTGAACCACAAAACGTCAGGAAAACTAAAAGGTATCACAACTGGTAAGTTCAAAAACTGTTTTGAACTGTGGGAAGATCATCTTGATAAGTGCATTACATCAAACAGAGAGTACTTTGAAGGTGACTGAAGTTTAAACATGTAGAATAAATACACAATTTTTAATACATAAATTCATTTGGGAAGGTCTCCATCCTATACCTTTCAATTAAAGATAAACCAATTGCTTCTGAGAGATCCATGAAGTTTTTTTTTTCCAACCTCACTCACATTTGTGTTGAAAATATGCGGGTCACATTTGTGAGCAAAATGACCAGTAAAACTGCTGAAATCTGGCAGTATGCTTTCTCCATCTCTTTTTGTCCCACTGTAGTGAATATGGGAAAAACATTTTTCAGATGGCATAAGCACAGATGGAGGAGGGATACCTTACTGGCATTTAATTTTACCTGAGTGACAAATGAATGTTTACCGTGTTAAGTCTTGGTGTTGGGTTTGTTTGTTATAACAGTTAAAGATACTTGCCTTCTCTGTTATAACATCTATTAGGCTGATGCATAAGTTCCTAGAGTTTGTTACTGGCGTGGCGTGGCAACCCTGCAGTTGGGAGTTCATTTATTGTTTGTCATTTGGAGTGAAAATGTTGTACTTGGGAATATGCCTTGCATTTGGCAGGTCTGAAGAACATTAATGAAATTTGTGGGCTAAAAAAGAAGGAATGTCAAGTGAAAAAAAAAAAACAAACACTTCCGGCCGGCCGGACTCGGTGGCTCAACCTGTAATCCCAGAACTTTGGGAGGCCAAGGCATGTGGATTGCCTGAGTCCGTGGGTTCAAAACCAGCTCCAGCAACTTGGCGAGATTGCATTTCTACAATAAATCAAAAATCAGCTGGGAGCAGTAGTGTGTGCCTGTAGTTCTGGCTACTTAGAAGGCCAAAGCAGAAAGATCCTTGGAGCCCAGAAGGTTGATACTGGGGTGGCATGAGTGTGCCACTGCACTCCAGCCTGGGCAGCAGAGTGAGACTCCAACTCCAAAAAACAAAGAAAAAAAAACCACTCCCAACATATTCTTATGTTTGAATTTAACAGAGGAGTAAAGGCAGAGGAGGCTGTTCAAAACATTTGTGTGATGTGTGAGAATACCTTCAGGGACACCACAGCAATAAAATGATTTTGTCATTTTAAAGAGGGTCACTTTGACCTGAGTGAATCTCCATGTTCAAGAAGACCATCAGACTTTGTTGAAGATTGTTTAAATGCTTTAATCTACGATGATCCAAAATTGGCAAATGTGATGAACTGTGACCAGTCAACCAACGGGCAACAATTGTATTCCATGGTCAAGCAAAAAATGCTACAAATTTATGCATCAAGCCAGTATATTCAAGATTCATCTTCATTCCGGGGTGCCCACCTTCCCATCTCTCTGCCTCTAGGAAACATACATATTCTTCAAGGTCCTACATGAGTCTCACAAATCTCAGACATCTTTCTAATCTTGTCACATCAAAGGGCAGGACTAATCTGTTTCCTTCTCATAGACCATTGCATTTTCTGTCAGCAACACTGACCCTTGAGTAATATGGAGGTTAGAAGTACTGACAACACAGGCTGACTAAAATTCACATATAACTTTTGATTCCCCCAAATCTTAACTATTTATAGCCCACTGTTGACCAGAAGCTTTACTGATAACATAAAAAACTGATTAACAGACTTTTTATATTATATGAATTATGTACTATATTCTTACAATAAAATAAACCAGAGAAAATATGATGTTAAGAAAATCATGAGAAATAAAAAGTACGTTTACTAGTCATTCAAAGGAAGCAAATCATCATAAAAACTGTCCTCATTGTTTTAACATTGAGTAGTCAGAGGAGGAGGAGGATGATAGAGTGTTGGTCTTCCTGTCTCAGAAGCGGCAGATGTGGAAGAAAATCTGTGTAAGTGAAACCCTGTAGTTCAAAGATATTCTGCACATGGAACTTACTGTCAATTACCCAGATTATGATGTTGAATGTGTATGCTTGCATTTGCCCCCATACATTACAGACATGTTTTCTCAGATTTTTAAAATCATCTCTCTCTCTTTTCCTTCCTTCCTTCCTTCCTTCCTTCCTTCCTTCCTTCCTTCCTTCCTCTTCCTTTCTCTTTCTTTCTCTCCCTCCCTCCTTTTCTCTCTCTCCCTCTCCCCCTTCCCCCTCCTTCCCTCTCCCTTCCTTTCCCCCTACCTTCCTCCCTCTCCCTCTCCCACTCTCTCTCCTCTTTTCTTCTACTTGTCTCATTCTAATGCCCAGCTAAAATGTAGTGGTGTGATTCCAGTTAATTGCAGCTTCTACTTCCTGGATGCATGTAATTCTCCCATCTCAGTCTCCCAGATAGCATCTGGGACTACAGACATGGACCACCATGCCCAGCTATTTATCAAAATATTTTTTGCAGAGATGAGGACTCACAATGTTGCCCAGGCTGATCTTGAACTCCTGGGCTCAAGCAATCCTCCAGCTTTGGCCTCCCAAAGTGCTGTCATCACAAGGATGAAACATTGTATCTGGCCCAAGACATATTTCTTTCTAAAGTAGTCTTTATTGAACCTTCAGTTTCCCATTCAAGTGTATTGAAATTGATGCAATAAAGTATTCTAAATGGTTATAGATAACAATAGTCACTGCTTTTTCTAAGTGTGATTCCTTGAAAGTTTGATTAATAACCTAGCAGTAGTCTCTAAGGAGAAATGATTATTCACAGTTAAACTCAGGATTAGCAAAATAAACAATTTATCTCAATAATCATGGATATTTGAGTATATGACTGGCAATATCACATCCACCATTGCAGGTATGAAGGCATTTTGCCTGGCTGGGATTTTAGTGACCATAAAATGACTTCCAAATTTATCTCTGACCATCTCCATTTCAAAAGTTATTCTGTATTTATTCCACAGGCACTGCCAACAGCTTTGTAGAGGACAGGATTATTCAGAATCCTGAGACAAGCATGTCTCTTTGATTATAGAAGTATTACAATAAGAGATAAATAGTTTTAAAATTACTAGCATTAGAGTGAGTTATTTGCCCTAGATGCAAATGTGGGGATATTACATTCCTCCAAATATAATATTTTCTGAGATCACTGTCTTTTTCTCTCAGTCTCAGCTGACTTATATACAGCTTATTGAGCTTATTAGTTTTATGAAATTTTTTTTTTAATAGCTCAGAAGCCTTATACTTCTGACCCAGCAGGGAGTCACCCTATCTTGTCCTGCACATAGGTAATCTTTTGAAAAGGTAGAGGGTTCTTTCTTTCCAGATCTGTGATTTATCTCTGGATTTTAAGCCTCTGAGTATCATCTTCTTACTTCTGCTCATTATTAATATTATTATTTAACTAATGAAGCAGACAAGACACACAAGAAATTCTGTGTTAGCCCTGCCAAGGAGACGTGGTCTGATGCTGACCAATAAGGAACTTCACCCTGGGAATATTAGAAAACATTAATTGTTTTTCAAACTGAATTGTAGAAACCAAGTTAACTGGAGGCTCACTCTGTTTTATTACCTTGTTTTGAAAGCTCAAAATACATTTGAAATACACTAGGTAACTCAGAAGTGCAAAGAGATGCTGAAGTGATGCTTTCATAGAGTGGAAAATCACTATCATTGCCAATTGAGAATTTTGTAAATTGACTTTTCAGAAAGCAAGAACTGTCTGGTGTGAATTGCAAGGAGTTTTGTGGCAATTAGAATTTTTTCTGGTGCATATTCTTTTTTTTTTTTTTTTTTTTTTTTGAGTTGGAGTCTCACTCTGTCGCCCAGACTGGAGTGCAGTGGCCGCTTCCGGCCACCGCAGCCTCGACCTGCTGGGCTCCGGCGATCCTTCCACCTCAGCCTTCCAAGTGGCCGGAATTACAGGCATGAGCTATCACGCCCGGCTGATTTTTTGATTTATTGTAGAGATGAGGTCTCGCTGCCCAGGCGGGTCTCGAACCCGCGGGCTCAGGCAATCCACTCACCTCAGCCTCCCAAAGGCACGGGATTACAGGCTGAGCCACCGAGCCCGGCTTGGTGCATATTCTAATATACATATGCTGTCATACAATACATCAAAGTTTGACATTATAAGATAAGAAAAAAAAGAATGTGTGAAAAATATAAGCACAGTGAATTGTGAGAAAATATATTTTGATTTGTGGTATTTTTATAGCCGAACCACAAGTGAGAGTTGCCAACACACTGAGATTTAGAATTTTAGTCCTTTATTTGCTGGTGGTCAAGAACAGGCTAGTGCCAGAAAGAACTCTTGACCCCGAATGGAGTAAGCATGGAGTTTATAAGGACAAAAACCACAAAAGCTTTACAGTTATAATTACATTTCTTTGCAGACATTCAGTTTCAATTGAACATGGGTACAGTTAGATATGGAACTTGTGGTTAGGGTGTTTCCAAACACTGAGGGGGAACAAGGATGTGGGCTGGTGATTACGGGAAGTTTGCAACAGTCACACATAGGGGGGTCATCTTTGGGTAGGCTGACAACTAAAATGGAGGATCTGTTACAAAATGGAGTTACTTATGTTCGATTTTAATAGAGCTCTTACAGGATGATAGTTCATTCTCCCCTTTTAGTTGTTTATAAGTCAAAGCATTGACTCACCTGTCATGGGTATAGGATTATAGTGGACTCTTATGTACATGAGTTTTACAAAGGTGATTCACTTTTTGACAAAGTAAATAATCCAATTTAATATATAGGGTTCTATGAGTAGACCAAGGAGGAGGAGTATAAGAAGTCCAGCCAGGCCGGTAATAAGAGTTGTTAGTCATGGGTTCCAGTTGAACAAGTATTGGAACTAGGATTTATTGTTTTCTCTTTCTTTTGGTCATTTATCTAAGTTTTCTTGGACCCTCTGGAGGGTGTTTTTAATGACTCCTGATTTATTTGCATAGAAGCAACAAGATTCTCTGAGAACTACGCAGAGTTCTCCTTGGGATAGGAAAAGTAAGTCTAGGCCTCTACAATTTTGAAGAACAACCTCCGCCAGGGATTCTACCTGGTCATGGAGTTGGTCTGTGGCAAATTGGAGTTTTCTTATGTCAGCATCAATTTCTTGTACAAGGTTAGATAGACCCAGTTCTCCACAGACCAGGGCGGTGGTACTGAGTGCATCCGTTCCAGCTACGCTCAGCCTGATTAAGACGGACACAAGTAAGGGATTGAGTAAAAGGGTCCCTTTGGGGCTGCTATAAGCATATACCAGGGGAAGTACATGGATTAATACATAAGGTAGGCTCATTGTTTAACTTTTCACTTGTAATGCATTTTGTGAGGCCTGTAGAACAGGCCAGCCAAGTATTGGTAGGAGCCATATAGGCAGTGGATTCGGCCATGATTAGGGTGAAAGACAGATTACAGATATCAGAAAACTGGGAAGTCGTTAGATTGAAGACCGAAGTTAAAAGACAAGAAGCATTACCAGTTATATCTCCTATGGTAATGCAAACTGTTTCTGGAAAGCACTTAGTCTTGTCAGAGTCGTTGACAATAAGAGCTTCGACCCCTAGACCCATGTAGTAAGGGGGTTTTGACTTTAAGCAGAGCCAGCAATCTGAAGCTAATTGGGGCCAGGTAGTGTAGAGCAAGCGATGCATATTAGTTAACATAGGAAAAAGACTAGGTGGTTGAGCTGGCTTTGGAAGCTGTTGAGGTGAACCTTGGGAAGGGGTCCTCCAGTTCTGCCAATGGCCCTATTGGTTTGGCCAGGGTTGTGTAGGTAAGTGTTCGCCATTGGATGGTGAATAATGTGCCGTGGTCATAGCTTCTTACATAAAGTTGTATGCCCCAGGTAGAGCTGTACTCCAAGAATAGTGAGGGGGATGCTTGATTTTTATGTATACACCTGAGTGGGGTCTGGGCTGGTACCTTGCCACAGGGTGATCTTGTCAGTGTTGTTAGCCCCCCCATTGTAGGTTGCAATGGTGACACATCTCAAGTGTGGGCAGAAGAAGTGGTCAGCCTGATCACACTGTTGGTCAGTGGGATTTCCAGGACATAGATAGAAGTCTATGTTTTGCAAAGGATAGTAGGTTCCACCGTTGGGATATATGATGACCAGGATGTTAGCAAGCCAGGATACCCCTCTTATTGCCTCTAGGTCAACAAGATCTACTTTAAACTGAACCAAGTTGGAATGGGGAGTCCAGTTCTGGATATTTAACAGTTTATCTGATATAAAAGAGGTTAGGGAAAACAAACAGATGATGTTTCAGATTCCCTTGTTAGGGGAAAAGAGACAGGCTAGGAGGCAACATCAGAATGAGAGAGTCTTAGCTTGAGAGGGTCAGATCCGGGTGTGGTCGTTCATTGTTGACTGTTGTCCTTGGCCTTTTAGATGCTGATGCGGGAGTGGTGAATTTAAGCTGATATTCCATTAACCTTCAGTGTTGTAGGAGTGGTGAGGATAATGATGAAGGGTCTTTTCCATGTAGGAGTTAATCCCTCTTTCTGGACCTTTTTGATATAGACCAGATTCCCAGACTGGAAGGAATGACAGGGCATGAAAGATGGTGTTGGTAAAACAGTACAGATGTTGGAGTGGATGGCAACCTGGACCTGATGGAGAGACTGCAGATACTTTGACAGAGACTAATTAGCAATTTCTTTAAGAATAGGGACTCTTAGATGGGGTAGTAAGGAAGGGGATTTTCCAAACATAATTTCATATGGAGTGAACCTTGTCTTGTAAGGGGTGTATCGGACTTAGAGGAGAGCCAAAGGTAAAAGGCTTATCCATTTTTCACTGATTTCTATTATCAATTTGGTAAAGGTAGTTTTTAAGCTTTGGTTCGTGCACTTTACCTGTTCAGAGCTTTGTGGCCAGTAGGCACAATGTAACTTCCAGTTCATATTTTGTGCTTTGCTAACCATCTGAGCTATGGATGAGGTAAAGGCTCTGTTATCAGAGCCAATGGAGAGAGGGAGCCCAAACCTTGGGATGATTTTATTTAATAAGTATTTTGTGACCATTAGTGCAGTCTTATTTTTTGTGGAAAAAGCTTCCACCCATCCCGAAAAAGTGTCCATAAAAACTATTAGATATGTGTAACCTGCACGAGGGGGTTTTATCTCAATAAAATTTACTTTCCATGCTTCTCCAGGGCTCAGTCCCTGGGCCCTGATACCATTTGGTGGTTTTTGTTTTTGTTTTATATTTACTTGTGCACAAGAAGGACATGTTTTAGCAGCTGTGGCAGCAAGGCTTCTTGAGTCTTGAATTTAGTAGTACCAGTTCAGCATTTCCGCTAACCTAGTATCTGCAGGTGGGTAGTATAATGAAGTTGACTTACCAGAGTTCATCCAAGGTTGGCTGGAGGATGATTTTAGAATCCTTAGTTACCCACCATCTTGAAATTTCTTTACATGCTCCTACTAGGTCAGCTTGCTCCTCTTCCTCTTGGGTATTGATGGGCTGTTTTGGAAATGAGTGAACTGGAAAAGTTTTAGCCAGCAGGATAGTGAGGGACTCGACTGGGAGATTCATTGCCTCATGAGCTGACTGCTCAGATAGGCAATTTCTTGTTGTCTCCAGAGTGTCTGATTTTTGGCGTCCCCTGCAATGAATGGCAACTACCTCTTTGGGGAGCCATATAGCCTCTAGAAAGGGGCTTTTTATTTTTTACTGTTTTACCCACCACAGTAAGAAGTCCTTGCTCTTTGTAAATCATGGCATGAACATGGAGGGTAGCAAAAGCATACCTGCTGTTGGTAAAAATATTCACCCATTTTCCTGTTCCCCAGTGCAGGGCCTGAGTTAAAGCAATTAGCTCAGCCTTTTGAACAGATGTGCTGTTGGGCAAAGACTGTGACCAGATGACACGACACCATGAGCTGTGGTTACTGCTGCACCAGCCTTGTTGACTCCCTTTATTACCAGACTGCTGCCATCTGTGAATAGGTCAGCATCAGCTTGGTCTAGGGGAGTGTCCCAAAGATCAGAATGGCTGACTTGAGAGACATTACAATTGTGAACTGGTGTCTCTGGATTATCATTGGGCATCAGGGTACCTGGATTAAGGCTCTAGGTAGGAGAAAAATTTAATCTAGGCAGGTTAAGTAGGAGGCTCTGATATTGAGTAACATGAAGATTTGACATCCAGTGGCCAGTGGCTCTCCAGAGCAGATTTTTTACAGTGTGAGGAACTGTTAAGGCCAGGTCTTGACCTAAAGTCAGTTTATCTGCTTCCCTAACCATTATAGCTGTTGCGCTAATGACTTGAAGACAGGATGGCCATCTAGAGGCCACTGAATCCAACCTTTTGGACAAATAAGCTCTGCTGTGGCTGAATATAGGGGCTTGGCAATCTCAGAAAATCCTGGGATTCATAACCGACAGTATTCTGCCACCCCCAGGAATTCCCATAGCTGTTTTTTCAAGGTTGGGGTGGGAATTCGAAGGATGACTTCCTTCCAGGCCATGCTAAGTGTTCACTTACCTTTTTTCAGTTGATATTCTAAATAGAAGACCTTGGCTAAGCAGAGTTGTGCCTTCTTAGCCAATACACAGTAACCCAGGTCCTGGAGAAGCTGCAACAAAGCCTTGGTGCCTTTTAAGCAAATGTCCATGTTTGCCGCTGCAAATAAGTGATTATCTATGTACTGGAGTAAAGTACATTCAAGGTGAAAGGCATGATAAGTCCTTTCACAAGGCTTCCCTGAAAAGAGTTGGGGAGTTTTTGAACCCCTGTGGCAACTGGGTCCAAGTCAGCTGACTGGTATTCTCTGAGTCGGGATCTGTTCATTCAAAGGCAAAAATAGCTTGTCAGAGGACAAGGGAATGGAGAAAAATGCATTTTTCAAATTTAAAACAGTGTAAATCTGGTGTTGATGAGGAAGTAAGCTGAGTAATGTACAAGAGTTGGGAACAGTAGGATGGATAGTTTTAACCCACTTATTGACCTCTCTCAAGTCCTGGACTGGTCGGTAGTCAGAAGTTCCCAGTTTCTGTATCAGCAAGAAAGGGTGTTCCATGCCAATTGGCATGGTGTCAGTATATTAGCTTTTAGCATTTCCCCTTTGTGGCTGCAAACTCATAGGGTACTGACGTACTCAGACTGGGGTGGCTGACGTCAATAGACTCACTACAACCAGAGGATGATGTTGTGCCAATCCTGGTAGATCTGTTTCCACCCAGACTGGAGGATATTCTTATTGTAGCTGCTGAAGCAAACTTGACAAAGTATTCTCAGTGGAGGAGTTCCAGAAGTTGGAAGGTACTCTTCAGAAAGTGGAATGGTTAAAAGCATTTGATAGGCAGTGGGAACAAATGTTTAGTTTTTTCAGGTGAAAACACAATGGTTTCTTTTAGCTTTTGAAATAAATCCCAGTTCAATAGGGCATATGGGCAGTCAGGGACTATTAGGAATGAGTGGGTAACATGTTTTTGACCCAAATCAACCGTCTAATTGGAAGTGAACTTGCAGTTTATAATTGTGCCCATTGCCCCTTGAACAGAAATTTGTTTGCTGGACATGGGTTCTAATGGTGACTCTAGGACTGAACGCTCCACCCTGGTATTTACTAAAAGTTGGACAAGGTGATGCCCAATAGCTGCAGTTACCACAGGTTCTTGGGGTCCTAAGGAAAAAGAGCCCTGGCCTCTTCAGTCAGAGTTATTTTCAGCCTCCCCAGCAGTGGGCAAAACCAGGACTGGCTTAGGGTTGTCTGCTTTTGGGCAATGGGGACAATTCTTTTTCCGCTGACCAAATGTGCACATTGATCCTTTTTTTTTTTTTTTTTTTTTTAGTTAGTTGGAGTCTCACTCTGTCACCCAGACTGGAGTGCAGTGTGCAGTGGTCGCTCCCGGCCACCGCAGCCTCGACCTGCTGGGCTCCAGCGATCCTTCCACCTCAACCTTCCAGTAGCTGGAACTACAGGCATACACTACCATGCCCGGCTAATTTTTTGATTTGTTGTAGAGATGAGGTCTTTCCAAGTTGCCCAGGCGGGTCACGAACCCGTGGGCTCAGGCAATTCACTAACCTCAGCCTCCCAAAGTGCAGGATTATAGGCTGAGCCACCGAGCCCGACTGCACATTGATCCCTAGTCAGCAGGGAATGTCCAATCCCCTTCTGTCCCTTTCTAGTTTCCCCCTTTATTTGGCATGGCAGCCTTGAGTCAGATCAGGAGGCTTGGAAGGCAGTTACCAACATTTTTGCCTGCTGTTTGGCTGTTCTATCTTCCTGCTGTGCCAGCTGTCTTTGTTTTTCAACATCAAGGTTATTAAAAACGTTTTGGGCTACTTCAAGCAGCTGAGAGATATTTCTGTGAAGCCCTTAAGTTTTTGTAACTCTTATCAGATGTCGGGGGCTGCCTGAGCCACAAAAGCCAAATTGATAATTTCAGTAGTTTTTGAAAGATTGATAGGTTTGGGGGCCACTCCCCACAAACCAGCTAATAGAGTCTGGTGATAGGTATCTAATGCTCTGGACCCTGCCAAGGTATTGGGTTCCCACTCAGGAAGAGAAAAGGGAAAAATTTAGTTTAAAATTTCTTGACTTTCTTCCTCTGTGCCAGCAGTTGAAGCTAAGACAGACTTTTTAGCTTCAGCTTTAATACGTTCTCACTCCTTAGAGGTAAATAGGGTGAAAAGTAGATGACAATCATCCTAGGTGAGATGATGAGTGGGCATGACTGATTTTTACCAGGTAGCCTAAAACCTGAGATTTCTCTGAAAATGGTGGATTTTGAGTTTTTCAATTGTACAAATCAGAGGTAGAAAAAGGAATATATACCAGGAAATGTTGCTCAGTCTGATTTGTCCCCCGTGGAGGGGCATTTCCTGAAGGGAAAGAGAAGGGCCAGATCCATTCAGGATTGGGGGTGAGAAGTCAGAGGTGGAGAGGATGGGGGGGAGCTGGAAGGTGGAGGCAGGTGAGGGCTTGAGTCAGAATGAGAATGAGAGATGCCCTGGTCCAGAGCACTGATCATACTTGAGAAATTTGAGTTTCTAAAAAGACAAATTACAATAAGCCAGTACCAGTCATGCTTAAGGAGACTGCGTTTCTGAAAAGACAAAGTCAGCAAAGTTAATCTTTACCTAGAGCATGTATTCCTCCCAGACATAGCCTCTACTTTCTCATCATTGTATTAGGGTTTAGGAACAAGATAAAAAATGGATTCCCACTCTTGGTCTGTCCTTTCACCCCACTCTCCTGCTCTTGGAAATATTCTTATGATCCTGGGAAATGGGGCAAAGGTTAATTTTCCGTAACTGCTTCCTGCTGAGATGAGCCATAGAGATGTCCCCTACCTATCTATTTTCAAGGACATGAATAGGAAATAGTAAGACCTCAACTGAATACCATTTGGATTTAATAAAACATTGAGTGAGAACACAGGCAAAAATTATTAAGCGAACAATGATGTAAAAGGCTATTGTCCCAGTAACAATGTTGGAAAAGTGAAATTAGTCCCATAAATTATATGTATGATTAGCTAAATCTTCTAATTTATTGACTTAAGTTGAAATATCCCCTTGTAAATCATCCATAGTTGTACTTTTACAGGGGAATGCAGTCACTTTGACAAAGTCTGAAGAAAGAAAAATTGAAAATATTAGAGACACGCAGTTAGGAACATAATGGGAGAGGACAAAGAGACTTGGAGACAAGCATATAGGAAGGGTTCTGAGTTTTAAGAGATGTTAAAGAGGACATACCTTTAACTATGGAAGGGGATTTTGGATAAAATTCAAACATTGGTCAATATAGGGTAATTGGTAAGGGTGACCAGGAGTCCCCATGATGACCTTCCAGACACACTGAGTGACATGAACGTCCAGAGACCCAGTAGAGGGCCATCTAACATTAAACAAAGGCCAGTCAATTTCACAGATGGTCCGGAGTCTGCCTTTCAAGAGGCAGACACCGTAGTCCTCAGTAAATCTAACAGAGAAATTCTTTATCATGCAGTACAGGGAACTGGAGGGTCCAGAAACCTGTGACCCCATATTGTCAGACCAATGAAAAAACCAAAACTGAGATCAGAAACTGAACCAATTCAGTCAATGTCTTGGCCTAATGAATAGTGACCAAGGGACAGCCTTGTTAGGCTGTGACTCCCTTAAATAGAATTAGGGCCACAAACAGAACAGATTCTTACCTCCTAGGAGAATGCATATGGTCTCAGGTATTTTTCAGGCAATGGGAAGCCAGCAGTCATTCCAACTCCCTCCGGGTTGGGTGAGAGATTATGTGGTCCTGGAACATCTCAGGGGGTGCCTCCCCTATAACTTCCTCAGCAAGCCAGGGAGAGCTGGAGTGTGGTCACTTCCCAAGTCTGGCAATCTCGCTGGGGACTCCATATGCTATAGCCAAACCACGAGTGAGAGTCGCCAACACACTGAGATTTAGAATTTTGAGTGCTTTATTTGCCAGCAGTTGAGAGCAGGCTAGTGCCAGAAAGAACTCTCAACCCCTGAGTGAGCAGGGGGTTTATAAAGGCAAAAATCACAAAGCCTTTATAGTTATGATTATATTTCTTGGTAGAACGTCTGATTTCAGTTGAGCAAGGGTACAGTTAGATATGGAACTTGCACTTAGGGAGTTTCCAGTGCTAAGGGGGATCAAGGATGTGGGCTGGTGGTTACGGGAATGCTACAGCATTCATACACAGGGGGTCATCTCTGGGTATACTGACAACTAAAATGGAGGATATGTTCCAAAATGGAGTTACTTATGTTAGATTTTAACAGAGCTATTATGGCTGATATTTCAGTACAGTAAATGAATTTGTCTTTAAATTAGTAAATTATATCCATTATACTAAAAGATTCAAATTATTATTAAAAAGGTAGTGTTACTTTAGATAACAATGACATGTTAAAATTAAGTTATTCAAAAAGTGACTTTATGATTATTTAGAAAAGAAAACTGTATCACCACCCATTAATTGATCAATCAAATATAATTTATAATTCCCATGCCTACCTCACAATTACCATCAATCCCACCAAGGCAAAAACAAAGGCCAGGTTGTTTCATAGTGTTATTTATCATTTATCACTGAGACGAAATTTGATATTTTGAATGAATTATGAGAAATTTTTAACTGAAATGCTAATTCCTAATCATGAACCTCAATGACAATTTTGCCATAGGACTCTAAATACATATTCATTTAAACAAATCAACACTAAATAAGAGTAATGAATGGATAAGAGATTGTATTTAAATGGGCTATTGATTATACCTAGATTATGTTCTTAAGCAATTATAATTCTTTAGTCAATGTAAGGTGACCTCAACTTCTTTGTTGCTGTAACTTCTGTAGATTGATTCCTGGCAGCATTTTTTGTTTCATTCTATACCTAAATTCCAAACTCTGTGTTATATCACTCTCTCAGGACATTATGATATTTCCTTTGAAAGAGAAAATCTTTTGAACTGAATAGTTGTTTCACCTTATAGATGGCAGTGAAGTTGTTGAAAAGGTGTTGATTCAGTTCTTTGTGCTTTTCAGTTTTTTATTGGATAAATTCAATGCACCAGTTAAAGAAAAATAGTTCTCACTGCAGCAGCTCTCAAGTAACCAAAGTCTCAAAATAAAAATATCTCATCTTGTAATATTCATTTCATCACTAAGCATTCCCACTTCCAAGGCAACATCTAGACTTTTTTGTGGCAAATTGATGACAAAATTTAGCATCTACACCGGGAGACTTTTGTGACTTTAAGGGACAATTAATAATAATTACACCAGGAAAATAGATGTAAAACTGAATTTGTGGAGATAAGCTTCAGGGAAGAACTTCTGTTTCATTGTCTTTTATTTTCAATTTTCTAATCCCCAGTAACATCCTGAAGTTTCTTCTTACCCTGGTTCCTTTACTTTTTCTTTGATTAAAGTAGCTTTAGTCAAATCCCCTTCTGACTATCCACATAAAAATGAATAGGTGACTATTCAATTTTTTCTAAAAATTTTCTGATCATTAGTTTATTTATCTAGTTAAATATTAAAAGTGTAAGCTCTTGGTTTTTTGTTTGTTTGTTTGTTTTTTGCTTGGAATTGGTGACCCAATTTCAAATAAATCCAATTTTGCTCAAGACACTCTTGAGATAGCTGAATTAAAAACAAAGAAACACATAATTCCTTGAGATAAGTGAAACATAAAAATATTATTCTATGGAACAAATAAGAAAGCAACACATTTCAATTGCAGAGTCCAAAGGAGGATTCCTACATAAAATGATAAAATGATTCCAGTGTAATTAAAAGATGAGTAAGAATTCATCAGAAAGAAGATATTATAAATAATGCTAACAAATATTTTATATCCAAGTTTTAAAGTTTCTAATGCTGTAGAGAGCAAAGTTTTTTTCTTGTAATTTACTCCAGTGATAATGGCAGTTTCAGTTAAAGAAAATCTTACTCATATTCAACTGAATTTCTTCCTGATATTAGGTGGAGGTTATAACATATTAATGGCACTGGTGGTTAATACTAAGGAAGAGAATTGACTAGAATGTGTATCACAGCCTTTATGCAAAATACTGATCAAAATTACTTGAACATATGTCCTAAATTGTAGGCCACAGTCTTCTAAACAAATGAAAAATATTAAAAAACAAAAAATAAACAAAAATAATACATGACAAAAAAACCTCAATTTTTTTATGTTGATAATGATGACGATGGTGGTGGTAGTGGAAGTGACTGAGTTAGTTTTTCTATGTAACTGTGGTGTTTAAGTATGACGGTGCAGGAGACAGGCTATCTGACTTTGAAACCTAACTCTGCCTCTTACTAGCTCTGTGACTTCAATCAATTTAATTAAAACCTGTATGCATCAATTTCCCTATCTGTAAAGTTGGGAATAAAATTAGCTTCTTTATATAGTGAAGATTAAATGAATTAATGCCTTAACGTTTTTGGGAACTGTACCTATCACATATTAAGTACTAAAAAATTAATAGTTATATGAGGAGTAATACCAAATTATTTAATAACAGTTGTGTTATGTTAGCTGAACTATATCCTGTATCATTAATATGCTTTTTCTTTTTTTTGAGTTGGAGTCTCACTCCTTCACCAGACTGGAGTGCAGTGGCTGCTCCCGGCCACTGCAGCCTCGACCTGCTGGGCTCTGTGATCCTTCCACCTCAGTCTTCCAAGTAGCTGGAACTACAGGCGCGTGCTACCACACCTGGCTAATTTTTTGATTTATTGTAGAGATGAGGTCTTGCCAAGTTGCCCAGGCAGGTCTCGAACCCACGGGCTCAGGCAGTCCACTTACCTCAGCCTCCCAAAGCACAAAATTACAGGCTGAATCACCGAGCCCGGCTTATTAATATTGTTAATGATGGTGATGATGATGATGATGACTATGGTGAGCATACCATTTACTGAATGACTTCTATTACCAAACTCTGTTGGAAATGTCTGGCATTGTATTTTCTCATAAACAGATTCTAAGACAAGAACTTGGGTACAAATATTTGGAAAATGATCAAGGAAGCACTAGTGTTGAATAAAACAAAGTAAAACAGCCAATAACAAGTTAATGAGTGGTTATCACTCTAAACTCAGTCCTGCTTGGGGTCCCCTGAGAAGCTAAGTGGGATGCATCTCAATATTGCTTCCCACGGTTATCCATCATTAGAAGACTGGGATATTTGTCCACTATCTTTTACTCTAGAGTGATTCAAGGTTGTCTCTCGGAGCATTGCAATACTTTTTTGCATTTCTACACTGCAAAAGATTAACATTATTGAATTGAACCCAACTGGAGTCAACAAAAAGTTGATCCAATTTATCCGGAATGTCCCCAGAAACTGAAATATTTTATCACATGGGCAAGGCATTATATAAAGAAAATCTTGAAACTCAGGCAACTCCAAATAAGTTGAACCATGAAGCAGTTCCATATTGATATAACATTTAGTGTATATCCAGATAATGTTAGCTATTATTAGTGTTAGAAAAGAGAACTTCATAGTTTTTTCCTGAGCTGTATGTAGGCCACATAGTCCTTTGACTCCAATATATATTTGTCTAAATCTCTTTTAAAGAACTGGCCATTTTTAATTGGCCTCTTTTATCTTTTTTCCCTTTGTCTTATCTTTTATAACAGATGATGAGCTACTTTAGTGAAAAAATCAAGGTGGTTTTTTCTTTTTTTTTTTCACTATGTCACAGTAGAACTTAGCAGGTTCTTGGCATGCTGCATGTAAGTCAGATAGAAAAAAAGATGGGAACAACATAGAATTCAAAGAAAAGATAGTATTTAAAAATAATGTCTTTCATTTATTGAGTCCTTTGTATATATCAAGTTTTGTTATATTCATTTTCTAATTTCATCATATTAACCTTATGTAAGATTCATTAGCTCTATTTTATAGGTGAGAAGACTAAGGCTTGGATAAGATAAATAATGGACTCATGTTGTCACAGCTAGATGATATCAGAGTCTAGACTTAAAACTGTGTATATTTATTTTTAAAAATCCAAACATTTATGTAATATTTTATGTTGCCTTTGAAGGAAAGAAAGGAAAAGGAAGGGGGGGCGGGGAGAAACAAGGGTAAAGTAGAAAATGAAGAAAATAATAAAAGGAAGGAAGAAAGGAAAGAGGAATGGAAGGAAAGACAGAGGAGGGAGGAATTAAAGAATCAATTCTAAATTTGTCTTGGAGTCAAGGTAATGTTTGTTCTCATGTGAATAGCTGACTAGGTCTATATTGATACTTTTTGCATATGAACTAAAGAGGTCTCAGAAAAAAATCACTCAGCAATGAGAGAAGTCATTTCCAGAAACATTGCCTTGGAATAATTTAAAGGAGATTTGTGATTTATTTATCTCTGGGGTAGAATATGATTTCTATATTTGATATAATTAAAATTAGAATTACATGATCAGTTAATTGGGCAAGGATAATTACAATGGAACGACAAATAATGCACTAATCAACGAAGGAATTAAAATAGACATGATCTAAGATTTTTTTTTTTCTCTAGAAGTTCAACTCTAGGATTACTGTGGTAATTTTTTGGACAAAAAGGGAACATAAAGTTCCAAGTGCTCATTTCTTTCCCAAAGTGTAAAAGTGCCTGTTTCACCCTGTTTCCTGTCATAGTATGACTTATTACTTTAATTTCCAACACAAATTTAAGGGCTTTCAGGAAAGGATTTTCAGCAAGACCTGCATTTGGGATTTGTTTTCCTCCAAACTTCATTATGGCTTGAGGATATTTACTTTATCAGAGATTAAAAAAACAAAAACAAAAACGAAACAGTGTTTCTTGGAGTGGATAATGATTTCAAGTGTCATCATACATTTACTATCCCATGCCCATGTCCACTGTCAGAGATAATTTAGGAGTCTTAAGACCATTACTTTTTAGAAATTGTCCTAACTTAGGGATCAGATTCTTTTAAAGTCTGGATATAATTGAAAATAATTATTAGGAAGTTGTTTTCATAATGAAAAATAGGTGTTGAGAAAATTTTTCACTTAGTTTTACACTATATGAAATCTTAGTTGAGAAAAAGGGAGGAAAAAAGTTAAAAGAAGAGGCAGAAGAATAGAGAAATATACAGATGAAGTTATAAAAAAGAATTTTTGGAGATAGCTTTACTATTTTCCAAAAAGATAAAAATGATATTATGGAGATAACTTCACTCATGGAGATTACTCATGGAGAAGAAAAAGATCGTTTAAAATCTTTCAAAACAAATGAAGTTCCCTCTCCTTCAGTATTACCCCAGTTATTTTCTCTGAAGAATATCACAGTGTCTATGGATGATGAATTGGAACAGGAGAATGAATGAAAAGTATTCTCACAGTTCTATAAGGCAGATGTTCTGTACTTTAAAATGGAAGACAGGTTTAAAAAGTCTTGAAATGTTCTTAAAAGCCTTTATTGAGTGAACTATAGTTCAGGTTTTGATGTTTTTGTTACATGTTTACTTGTCTGACCCCACTTTCATATTTTTTTCATATAAACGTTTCATGTATGTTCACCTACTTATTCAATGAGATATCTGTAACAAATACAGCTAAGGAGGTAAACTGTGTATGCTAAAGGTGCCTTAAGCAAATTTGTTCATATCTACTGATCGTCTTTGTGAGTTCAATTCCTCCCAGTCTCAGTAGTGTTCATAAAATAATATAGGAGTTATAGAATGCTTAGGCAATAGTTAACAGTTATTATTTGTAAGTGTTTTTTAGAAACTTTACAGCATTGAATTCTGGGCATGAACAGACAAGAAAGCAATAGGATGAAAAGCTTAAAACATAATGCAAAACTATAGACAAATTTATCTCTGCATTAGCCTCCATGAGAACAGATAAGTGAAGATGGCATAGTAAAAAAAGTGAGCATTTGGTGGTGATATAGAAAAAAGCTATTTTTGCTATTTAACACTTGTTAAGGTATTGCAGCCTCCTAAGGCATTAACTATACAAGTAATAACATCGTAGGAAATTTTTTTATAAGGCATATGTTGTTGAGATTTAAGAGAAAGAAAAATATTCTAAATATCTTCTAGTTCTATGCCTTGGGAGTAAGAAAAATCAAAGCTAATAGACAATGACACGGATTAAATATGCATGTTATGTTTCCTTGTGGGTTTAATCTCTTAATCAGTTTGTTCTAAAAAAGATTATGAAATTTTAAATTTTATTTTAGAAGGGTTTTTTCAATAATTTACTTAATCAAAAGGATAAATATCAGGAAAGCTACAACCACATAAGACATTTAGTAGACTGCATTTATTTTACACTAGTCACATCTAAGAACATTATCATATTAAAAAAATTCTCACACCAATTTAAAGCAGGATAAACTTTTCATTTGAAAGGAAAGAAGTCATATATTAATTTCAGGAAAGAAATATTTCAGAAAAAAATTATAAAATTGAAGTTTGTGCTTCCTGAATTTTTATATTAAACTGAGGAAAAACATTTTTGAGAGAATCACTTTGGACTGGAAAGAAATAAAGTTTTAATAAAAATTAATAACATGAACTAAACTGATAACCTTTGTGTCAGTAACTGCAATGAATTACAAAGTTGTAAGGGTTTATAGAAACTCTAAAACATGGACTCCGGAAGCAAGCTGCCTTAATTTTAATAGAAAGCTGCCTTAGTTTTGCCATTGATGAGGTGTAAGACTTTAGGTAAGTTACTACCTCCTTGTGTCATCTATGAAATAAAAAAATAACAGCAGAATGGATTTCATATAGTACTTAGGTACTTAAGCACTCAGAATAGTGATTATCATAAAGCAAGTCATAAATAAGAGGTAGCTGTTGTTGCTGTTGTTATTTTCTAAGTGTGTTCCAGGTAGGCAAACAAGGCGGATACTATGTCACTGGGAAATGGGAGAGTGAATGTAATAATAAGAGCAAAAGATCAATTAAATATTTGCCTATGTAATAGGCAAATGACAAAAAGTCATTGGAAGTTCACTTGTGAAACACACACATACATGCATGAAAACATATGCATGCATAAATCAGTAAACCTTTAAACTATTAGAAGAAAAATGGAGACTACAGAAAAACATATGGAACTATTTTAATAAATGAAAATAATTTTTTTCCCCCAAAAAAAAATTTAGAAGAAAACTAAAAGTATCTAAAAGAGTCAAAATGAAGCCGGGCTCGGTGGCTCAGCCTGTAATCCCGCACCTTTGGGAGGCTGAGGTGAGTGGATTGCCTGAGCCCGCGGGTTCGAGACCCGCCTGGGCAGGCAAGACCTCATCTGTACAATAAATCAAAAAATTAGCCGGGCGTGGTAGCGCATGCCTGTAATTCCGGCTACTCGGAAGGCTGAGGCAGAAGGATCGCCGGAGCCCAGCAGGTCGAGGCTGCGGTGGCCAGGAGCGGCCACTGCACTCCAGTCTGGATGACAGAGTGAGACTCCAACTCAAAAAAAAAAAGAGTCAAAATGTATGTTTTATAATATATAGATGTGTATGGAAGTTTCCATCTCTATTAACTTTGATAAAGTGTTTTTGTTTAAGGTACAAGGATAGTTGCTCCTACTTTATTTTAGTTTTCACAATTCCTTGTTATCTTTCTAAAAATAGAGACTCTGACAAGTTATTTTCAGAGTCCCACTCACAATCACTCAAAAAGACATTTTATCTTCCTTTTTAAACAAAAGCATTTGATACAAAATTGTTGCCAAAACCAGTGTGCTGAGAGGGAATGGGGAAAAAGGAGGAGTAAGAGAAATGCCAGGACAATAGAGTGACTTTAGAAAACATGACTGAATCTACACATAATACATTAGAAACATTTTTCTCAACCCCTGAGGAGATTGCAAGTAAATCCAGGATAGCAGAGACTGAAAATAGCTTTGAGGTTAACAGGACATGTTATCAATCAAAGGACAACAGAATCGTTCTGCAAACAAATGAACTTTTGCTCAAAATAAAAGCATCTAAAACACAATTAATGTAAAATGAAAATTAGCTGCCTAAACAATAGCAGTGGTCTTTGCTATTTCCAACAAATTAAATAAGGTGCTTAAATAAGCACGAGTTTTAGCATGATCTTTGTTGGAAGTGTTTAGAATAGCACCATGTGGAGAAAAATAGCCTTATCACAGAAACAAATAACTGAGAACCACATGTTCTCACTCATAAGCAGACCCTGAAGGTTTAACATAATACTGTAAGAAAGGGATTGGCAGTAGCAGGACACCTCAAGGGGAGGGAGAGGGGATAGCTAACACAAATAAGGATAACTGACTTCAAATCAGGTGAAGTGGGGACAAAAGGGAGGCCCAAACTTGACCTGTATGATGACCCCTTGTATACCTAATCCTGAATCGTACCCCACATCTTTAAAATAAGAATATTTTTTTAAAAGAGAACATTGTTGAACTATAAAGGATGAGAAAAGCATAGGGAATATATATACTTATAGCTAGAAATGTGATGCTGTTGTACTTTCTGGTGTAAATGGATAAGTATTACAGGTATTCACATTCCTTATATAGTATTAGTATCTGTTTTTTTTTCTTTTTCTTTTTTCTTAAGCTCACTTGCATTAATTCTTTATGGCTAATTTAGTGGCTTAAGGAGTCATAACTAATTACTAATTGTGTGTGTGTGTGTGTGTGTGTGTGTGTGTGTGTGTGTGTGTGTGATTTCAAGTGAGTCTTCTGTTCTGAATCTAATTAAAACATGTTTTCTATTCTTTTATTGACAACCTGTGGAAAAACATACACTTTTGAAAACTTGGAACTTTAGTGGTCCTAAAATAGAAAGACCACCTGCCAAATAATATATGAGGTGTCTTAACAACTTGTCAAGGGTGATAAGACTTAAGATAGTTTAATTATAGTACATATAAAAATAAAATCAAGTTTTTTAATAAATAAAAATAAAAACAAACTTTTAAAAAGTCACATATATTCCCAACCAGATCTATGAAGTGCAAACACATATTCATATGATTTTCCTTATATACCTGTTTGTTAGCTACCTATCATCTATCTACTTACCTGTCTATCATCTATCTACCTATCTATTATCTATCTATCTATCTATCTATCTATCTATCTATCTATCTATCTATCTCTATCATTTACAAAGTCTTTGGTTTAACTAACTAGCGGAACTTCACTAAGATGTTTTGGTAAACCAGTGATTATAGTTTGGTTGTCAAAGTGTGCTGTCATGATCCCAGTGGATCAGTTGAAGACATGCATTACAAAACATTCAGAAACTTGATGGAATGGAAGACAGGGTAAGTATATTCTGAATATACCTAATAAATTTGGTCAAAATATAGCATGTTTTAATTAAAAATATTTGAAGCATACTGGCCTTATTTCTATGAAGGTTTGGAATTGGTTCAAAGTAAATAGCAAATAAAAGGAATAAACATACAAATATGTAGGAAAATGAACAGAAATACAGATTATGCTCTAAATTTTTGAATTATTAATTAAGACCAATTTGTGAAGTCTAATTTCTCCTCCTTCGGCAGTTTAAAAATTAAAGAAAAAGATGTTAACATTTCTTTACTGAGAAAGTATTTTGTGGAGGCATCATTCCTCAACTATTTAAAATTCTTACTCTTTAAAATGGATGTAATAGAGTAGAACTCCAATATAGTATACTATACTATAAGTTACTTTTACTTAAATTAGGCCACAAATTATAGATTAGTACTTATTTGGTGCTTGTTATATGCCAGGTTCAGTTATAAGAACTTTGTCTATTAAACTCATATCCCTTTCTCAACTGTACTGCGAAGAAACACTAATATTATCTTCCCTTTATAAAACGTGGGGTCCTGGGAGGTTTAGGTTATAACCCTATGTGAAGAATATATTTAAACCCCATAGAACTTGTGATCTTAACCACCCTGCTACACTGACTTTGTGAATGTATCATGGATTGTGCTAGGTATTTCAAACACATAACCACCTATAATGAGTTTAAAAAAATACAGTAGTTCTTGTTACTAATTCAGTCAATTATTACTTATTGAGTATGGTTACTCAATCAGTATGTCCCCAGGAATAAATTATGTGATAGAAGTCTTCCAAGACTTACTAAATGGTTGCTGTTCTATATAACTTTTTTAGATTAGAATGTTTTGAACATTTATCAGAAGGGACGCTGTTTTATTTCTATTTCAACCAATACAAAGGAAAATCTAAGACCAATATATATTTCTAATTTTCATATTTTATTGTTTCAGGATTATAGTCTAATCCAGAAAAACTTTGACCATGTTTATATAATTTTAACAATAGATGTAGAGAACGTTTTTAGTTATCCATGTAAACTATAACTCACTTAGGTGATGGCAAGGTATTTGCGATTTTCAGTCCATCTTGCAATTTACTTTTTCTTTTGTTACTATTCTGATTTGGCATACCATAGTAGTTACGTGTATGCTGAGAACCTATGTGAGATTTGGCAAATCCATAGCTGTGCCATGGCTCAGGTTTCTCATCTATTAAATGAGAACAAGAGAATGTGCCCACAGCATTGTTGGGAGGAATTAATGAGATAGTGTGTAAAGCACTGTTTCTGTCATCCAGAAATATTTAATAAGCCACTATAATAATTTAACCATATATTACCATCTCTTACTTCTTTTTTGTTTATAACCAATACTTGATATTTCAGATATTTGAATTTTGACAGTATTTGTAGCCTTGGATTTCTCTAGAACTTACTTTTCTGTTCTTGTCACTCACATCTCCTACCAATATTAAGCATAAACTATGCTCAACGTTTGTGTGTAAAGTACTTGATTTACAAAAATCTTGCCTGGATGTCTTCCCTTTTCCGTGTTTGATGTACTAGTTAAGTTATAACTCAGCTTAGAATGATATATTATGGAGATTCTCAGAAAAGGTGTTATAGAAGAAGATAGCAGGATATTCCTCTTTCTCAGTACATTTCACATAAGGGGACAGTGGCAAACCAGGTGATACATCACTGAGCAATAAGATAAATTGACCAAACACGTTCTTCCAGTTCTAGTAATATAAATATGTAAATTATAGATTATTTCTAAGTAATATTTCCTGTAAAATGTCTCTGCATCTTATCTAAATTTGCCAGTTTTATGGGTTTCTCAGTTCCCTGTCATCAGGTCCTTTTTGTTTCCCAAAACAACATATAACACTTAACAAAGCACAGGTGCCAACTATTTGAAAACTTGTAAGATCCTGTTTTGATGAATTCAGTAGAAGAAAATCCTGGTAAGTGTTGAATCTGGGAGATTCTGGCACTTGTATTCAGCATGGGAGTAAGCAGCATAAATTATATTGCACTGTATTTCGTATAAATGCACACACATAAAAGCACATACACAAGAGTGTTTCTGAGAGAGCACTCTAGGTTGGGCAAAAGATTTATTTTAGGGGAAGAAAACAGAGGTTACTTGACTACGGCATGTTTAGCTGATATTTTTGATTGCTTATCAAGTTGGATATAAACATAAGCTGAAGTTGTAGGATTGAGAGAAATAATTGAATATTTCAGCATTCCTAAGCATAAGTTTATTCACAAGATATACACACACAAAATAATGAACTGAACTCTAATGCAGTCTTTCACAACAATGCTAGCTGGTACACTCATGCCAAAGGGTTTCCAGAACACTTACCTAGCAGGGAAGCCAGTACTACAAAGGGCCTGCCCTCCAAAAGATTATTCCGGGACTTTTGGGGGTCACCCTCACATAATTAAAATTTTGCTGAGATAATTGTTCCTATCTTAAGTGTTTCTACCACAAAAGTAAAAACAAAATAAACACACAAGCAAAATTAAAGGGAGCAAAGGAAATTTTTTAGAAGTGATGGATTAGTTTATAACATTGATTGTGATGATATACTTATTTCCAAACACAGCAAGTTGTATGCATTGACTATCTATATATTTTTGTAATTCAATAATGCCTCAAAAGAAGTAGTTAAAAATTAGAAATATATTATTACTGCTCTCTACTGAGAAGAATTAATGTAAGACAAAAAATAACAAATTTAAGTTTGGTTTTATATTTAATGCAAATTGTATAAATGTATACTATGATGCATCTGATAATTTGACTTAATCATCTAAGTAATTAGAAAGCCATATAGTTTTATATTTTTACTTCTAAAAAAAAAGACAGACAAAGAAGGAAAACAAAACACAGAAAAATAGTTGAAGTCAAATAAGGCATTTGGAAAACTCAGAAACTTCCACAGCATGCAAGCCAACTAGAACTTCTTGAACTTAACACCAAAGAGAAAATAGCCAATCTCTTACATTTGGTTTGTATACCACTCTGAATTATCTTTGGACATCTATAGATAGTATATCTTTATTTTTGTTTTGAGTAGTATGAGCACAAAACAGAGAAGCAGATGGCCTTTGGTCAGGATGTTAGTGACATCTTAGATCCTGAACTCCATTCCCATTCTGTCTTATTTATTTCAGAAAAGAATCGCTTTAGTTAAGGGAGAGAAAAGTGATACAATACTAAACTTATTAACTTGATATATAAGAGACCTAAGCAAGCATAGCCAGTGGACTGCAGATTATCCGATCTTGGACGGTAACCACAGAGAAAGGTGCCTTCTGTGGCTGCCTGCCTCAATACAGTAAAAAAATAAAATAAAATAAAAAATTGAGAGTTTACTTTTTGAATTTCTTAACTCTATTCCTGTAACTTTAGATGAGAATGTTTTGAACCTACCATCTGCATGTTGTAGGAAATAGGCACTTCAGTAAATTCAATAAAATGTCACACTGGTATATTTCTGACTCTGTCAGTAACAAAAATAAACTATTTTTCCCTTTAAATGTGTTTCCATTTCTCCAATGGTGAAATATATGAGCTTGTTTCTTACCAGCTGAGAATGATGTTTTGAGTATAGAATATTCTGCTAAAGGTCAAAGAAAGAATATAAGTCTGAAATTTATCTCGTTTGACTTCAAAAGTTTTGACAGACATATTTTAATTGAATCAAATAGGTTATACCACCAGTAAATCAATTTATGGACATGATAATATAGTTATTTGAGTACTACAACAGCAGAAAGGTATCATGAACAAGTGAACTTTAAAATCCTTCCAAAATAAAGATAAAAGTATATTTGTGACTTTTTTATCTATTGATTATATATTTAATTTCTTCTGCTTCTATTCACAAAATTTAGCATTTGCTAAAGTGAAAGCACTGAACAAAAAGAAATTATGATTTGGGAGAATTATGTACTAGTACATAATCAATACTGACATACAAAGAATGCATCCCTTTGATGTTTTTGTTTTCCTTTAGTCTACTGCTGGGAGAATCTTTCCACTTAGACTTTATGGGTGCTGCTGCTGTAGGGAGAATAATGGCTCACAAATGCTGTAATTCCTGGAACCTGTTAATAAGTTACATTACATGGCATTAGTCCTTAAAAACTACTTCTTTGTGCATGCTTTTAGAGAGAGAGAGAGAGAGAGAGAGAGAGAGAGAGAGAGAGAGCGAGAGAGAGCATGTGTGCCCCCATGCATGCACAGCCACACACCCACAAACACACCTTATCTTCTATACTAGAAAGGTTATTTTCAGCTATAAGTAACTGAAGTCTTAAATTATAAAAGCTGAATAAGGTAGAAAAATATTTTCTTTTTTTTTTTCCAAAAATTGGAGTCTGTAAATAAGCCGTCCAAGACTGCATGTAGGTACTATGACCATTGGGAACAAATACTGCTTATATCTTGTCTCATTATATTTTCCCTCATGACTCAAGATGGCAGTTCAAATTTTAGCCATGATACTACATTTGAGGCAACATAAAAAATGAAGGCGGAACAAAGTTACATATCCTATCCCTGTAAATCAAAAAAGATATCTGCTTGTATCTCTTTGACTATAACTTAATTACTATGTCACATGCCACACTTTTTCCACAGAAGCCCATGGAATGTAGTTTTTTGGTTTTTTTTGTTTTTTTTTTTTTTGAGTTGGAGTCGCACTCTGTCGCCCAGACTGGAGTGCAGTGGCCGCTCCCGGCCACCACAGCCTCGACCCGCTGGGCTCCAGCGATCCTTCCGCCTCAGCCTTCCGAGTAGCCGGAATTACAGGCATGCGCTACCACGCCCGGCTGATTTTTTGATTTATTGTAGAGATGAGGTCTCGCTGCCCAGGCGGGTGTCGAAACCGCGGTCTCAAGCAATCCACTCACCTCAGCCTCTCAAAGGCGCGGGACTGCAGGCTGAGCCACCGAGCCCGGCTGGAATGTAGTTTTTTTTCTCTCTTTTTAAAATTTTACATAACCATGTTTTCAAATAATAATTTGAGATCTTTTAAGGAAGAATGAAGGGAAAACCAGCTGTCTAGGGACAGACCAGATATCTGATATGACGCTACAAAAAGTGCAGTGAAAAGCATCTCAATCTTATTGTCACCTATTGGTCTTGCTTGAATGTTAAAAAGTGCTAAAATAGGAAACATTCTGAAAAATATTACTGTAAAAAAACTCAAGCCTGTCTATTTTACTCTACAGCTACACCAATGTATAGTAAACAAAAACTATAAGAAGTTCTGTTCAATTTTAATTTTATTCAACCACAAAAACAAAGTTCTTATTCATGATATAGAATCGATGAAATTTAGAACATAATGCTGAATAAAAGAAGAAGCACAGGTGGCCATATATTGCATGGTCCTATTTACATGAAATGTCCAAAATGGAAAAATCTGTCAAGATAGTAAATTAGTTTTTCTTTTTTTAAGTTTAAGGTAGCATATATAATACTTGGGTTACAGTCATACTATATACTTACATGGTGTTTATATGCAATTCAAAATTATTTGAATCACTTGCATTTTGCTTGGTAATCCTACTACTGCGTTTATTGGAAAAAAATTCAACAGTTCCTAGAATCTGAGTTTATAATTTTTGTTGACTCTTATAATGGTATATATAAAATGGTGTACATATATAAACAATGTAATTAACAGCCACTCTTTTGCTGTTACAAGAAACCTTGTGACTTGCTTAACTGATAAATTTAAAAAACTGAAAGCTCTGCTGAAATTAAGTTTTGAAAATATTTTCCAGTGTAAGTATTCATACTTATGTAACCTCAAAATTTTATGAAACAGGATTTATGTTTACATTTTAGCAGAAATAATAACAAAAATACCAGGGAAATACTTATCAAATTACACTACAGGGATTTCTTATATACCTAATATTCACAGAACTCCAAATGAAACAGAGAGTAATTAATCACTAATTTCATTAACATGAACTCCAATTTTCACTTTTCTTCTCAAAAAACTAATTAATTCAAGTAGTATATAATGTAAATGTGATCTACATCTTTGGAGACTTAAGCCATTACAATCTTTTTACTTTAGGGAAATGGGTGATGAAGTTTTAAAAGTGAGACTATAAATCAACAACCTTGGCATTTATCTGAAAGACTACTCCAAAAATGACAGCAATTATTTTTAAAGGACTGTTTTGAAATGTGCAGAAATGAGCCTTAATAATTTAGCTGCCTCTGTATAAATGTGCTCTCCTTAATATATGAGAATTAAGCTACTGATCCAGTCTCATGTGTAGTGATGTGTCTGCACTAATGCATCCCTATTGGCTATTTCATTTTCCTTCTGATGAATGGCACACAGGGTAAGTAGGTTAGTGTGGGGGTAACTAAACACAGCACATTGCAATGCTTTCTGATAAATAAAATGAGGAGGCTCAAACTCTACTCCCTTTCTCATCACATGTTCTTCTGTTCATCAATTCATCAATTGCTTGCAAGTTGTCAGAAGTCTTATTTTACATATAGATTTAGAAAATAAGTTGATATAGAGATACACAGATGTGTTTGTTATGTGATCCCAGAAATAAAGTCAACACAAACAGATTACACATTTTCACGTCTGGAAATGTAGCATATCTTTGGCTTTGAGTTAAATACTCATTACTGAAGAATGCATTGTATCTCACATTTGTCTTAACATTTGAGAGTGCCTTTTGGGCCGAAGCAGCAATATTTTCTTTTGGCCCTCGGTGTCACCTAAGGTATGCTACTGAAAAATAATTTTTAGTTATAAGAAAAAATTATCTGTCCTCCTGCTCCAGAACCTCTCATACTACCATTATAATTTCATACTATAGCTTAAGATAGAACTTAGCAAATTTTTATTCTGTAAAGGGCAAGCTACTAAATAGTTTCGTTTTTTGGGACCATAAGGTCTTGGTTACAATTACTCAACTCATGCTTTGTAGTACTGAGAAAGTGCAAAGGTATAGATTATGCAAATATAAATGGGTGTGGCTGTGTTCCAAACATATTTATTTACAAATATAGTCAATGGATCTTATTTGTCCTGTAAGTTGTAATACGTCTACACCAGTAAAAAACATTGCCTCTCTAGAAAGCTTTGACAAATTTTAAAACCCTTTGAAAAAAATATTAAACCACAATTTAGTAAGAATTGCTTAATCAAATGTTCTACCTGTTGTTTGATAACCAAAAAAAATTTTTGATAGAATGTAATTTCAAGGGCAAAGCGATATTTTAAAAAATTGTCTTAGGCAATGTGAACTATATTGGAAATGAACATATATTATGTATTAAAAGACTTAATGGTGATTTCAAAATTCTGATTTTAAGAAGTTAAATAGCTTTCTTTGCTCTGTGCTCCTTCAGTTTTAAATATCCTAATGTATATTATAGAACTCCATGATTGGTTTATGCATACTGTGAATTGGTTCACAAAGAGTACCTTAGTTTTCCAGTGCATCTGTAACACTTAGAAAAATTATCTGTAGTAAAGAACACAGTACACATGTGCAGTGTGCATAAGACACTGGTGCACAACTCTAGATAGCCAGAATATAAAACATGCTTGGATTTGAGATTCAAAAGAGGAGAAAAGAATGCAGACAAGACAAAAGTGGAATGTAGATGATGAACTGCATCCTTGCCTCAAAATGCAACTGAGCTTTACATAGCAGTGACATGCTGAGCAGTGATTAAGGATGAAAAGTCATAGGAAGATTTATACTATAACCTTTTAAAAGTAGATTATGGCTGTATTGTACAGAAAATTGTTTACTTTGAAACATCAAACTCTTTTATTTTTATTTATTTACTTATATTTTAAAATATTTTTTAATTTTAAAATTGTGGGGTACAGTTAAGGGTTAGGTATACAAATATTCATTGTGCAGGTACCCTTATTGATGAGGTGTACCCCCCTTCCCCAGACAGAAATTGACTACCATTAATTGCACCTCTCTGCGAAATTCATGATTTTGTTCTTTTTTTTTTTTTTGAGTTGGAGTCTCACTCGGTCGCCCAGACTGGAGTGCAGTGGCTACTTCCGGCCACTGCAACCTCGCCTGCTGGGCTCCAGCGATCTTTCCGCCTCAGCCTTCCGAGTAGCCGGAATTACAGGCATGTGCTACCATGCCCGGCTGATTTTTTGATTTATTGTGGAGATGAGGTCTCACTGCCCAAGTGGGTCTCGAACCCATGGGCTCAGGCAATTCACTCACCTCAGCCTCCCAAAGGTGCAGGTTTATAGGCTGAGCCTCCAAGCCCGGCGATTTTGTTCTTTTTTATGGGTGCATAATATTCCATTGTGCCTATGTACCACATTTTTTAATCCAGTCCTCTTTTGATGGAGAGTATGGTTGATTCCATGTTCTTGCTATTGTAAATAATGCTGCTATAAACATATGTGTGCAGGTATCTTTTTTACAGAGTGATTTGAGTCCTTCAGTGTATATTCTCAGTAGGGTGACTTTTAGAACTTTTAGGAATTGCTACACTGATATCCACAGAGGCTGTGCTAGTTTACAAGCCACCAACCGTGTAGAAGTGTTCCCTTTTTGCCACATCCTCTCCAGCATATGTTATTCTGACTGGAGTTAGGTGATATCTCAGTGCAGTTTTAATTTGCATCTCCTTGATGAGTGAGGTTGAACATTTCTTCATGCATCTGTTGGCCGCTTGTATGTCATCTTTTGAGAAGTGTCTGTTCATATCTTTTGCCCCCTTTGTAATGGGGTTGTTTGTTTTTTTTCTTCTCAGCACATTTGAGTTCCTGGTAGATCCTTGATGTTAGGCCTTTGTCAGACATGGAGTTGGCAAATACTTTTTCCCAGTCTGTGGGCTGTCTTCCTGCTTTATTGATGGTTTCTTTGGCTTTGCAGAAGTTTGTCAGTTCAATGAGGTCCCACTTGTCTATCTTATCTCTTATGGCCTGTGTATTTCAGGTTTTGCTCAAGAACTGGATGCCAGTTCCAACTTCCATAAGGGTGTGTCCTGTATTTTCTAAGGTTCTTATGGTTTGAGGTTTAACATTTAGGTCTCTGATCCATTTAGAGTTAATTATTGTGTATGAGGATAGATAGAGGTCCTGTTTGAATCTTCTACGTGTGGTAAGCCAGTTTTCCCAGCACCATTTACTGAATAAGTTCTCCTGTCCCCAGTGGTGGGTGGTGGAGGTTTTGTCGAAGATGAGTTTCTTGAGAAATTGAGGTTTTGCTTCTGGAATCTCAATTCAATTCCATTGGTCTTTATGCCTGTTCTTGTACCAGTGCATCCCGGATGAAGCCTACTTGGTCATGATGGATGATTTTTTTGAGATATGTTGTTGAATCTGGTTTGCTAGGATCTTGCTGAGAATTTTAGCATCTATGCTCATCAAAGATATTGGCCTATCGTTCTCTTTCTTTGTTGGGTCTTTACCTGGCTTGGGTATCAATGTGATGTTAGCTTCATAAAATGATTTGGGGAGAGTTCCATCTTTCTCAATCACCTGGAAAACGTTCAGTAGGATTGATATCAGTTCCTCCTTATATGTCTTATAGAATTCTGCTGGAAGCCATATGGTCCAAGGCTTTTTTTTTGTAGGTAGTTTTCTTATAACATAGTCAATTTTCTTCATTGTTATTGGTCTATTTAGGTTCTTGGTTTCTTCTTGTTTCAACCTAGGTAGGTTGTGTGATGTCAGAAGTCCTCCATTTCCTTAAGGTTTTCCAGTTTGTTTCCATACAAGTGTACATAGTTGCCTCTAATGATCTTTTGTACGTCTTCAGGGTTGGATATGACTTCTTCTTTTGTGTTTCTGATTGTGTTTATTTGGACTTTTTCTCTCTTTTTCTTGGTCAGTCTAGCTAGGGGACTATTGATCTTGTTTACCCTTTCAAACAATCAGCTTTTTGTTTCATTGATTTTTTGTATTATCTTTTTATCTTCTATGTCCTGGATTTGGGCTTTTATTTTCATGATCTGGATTCTTCTGCTAAAGTTAGGGTTTTGATGATCTTGCTTTTCCAACTTCCTTAGGTGACTTATTAGGCTGTTAATTTGTGATCCTTCCATTTTCTTCATGTGCATTTGTAAAGATATGAATTTCCCTCTTACTACAGCCTTCATGGCATCCCAGAGGTTTTTGTAAGATGTTTCTTATTTTCATTTGTTTCCAGGTATCTTTTAATCTCTGTTTTGCTTTCATAATTGACCCAGGAGTTTTCTAGCATCATGCTGTTTAGTGTCCATGTCTTTGTGGTTTTGGAGGGAACCTTGTTGGTGTTGATGTTTATTTTTATTCCACTATGGTCTGAGAAGTGTATGGCAAAATTTCAGTCTTTTGAAATTTGTTTATGCTTGATTTTTGGCCGAGGATGTGGTTGATCTTAGAGTACATTCCATGTGGTGATGAGTAGAATGTATATTCTGTGGTTGTTGAAGTGTTCTGTAGGTATCAAGTAAGTCCATTTGGTCAAGAGTCACACTGAGGTTCCGGATCTCACTGCTGATTTTTTGTCCTGATGATCTGTCTGGGGTTGTGAGTGGGGCATTAAAGTCCCCAGCTATGATAGTGTTAGAGTCAATATCTTTTTTGAGTTTACTTAGATGCTGCTTTATGAAAGTTGGCACTTCTATGGTGGGTGCATATATGTTTAGGATGGATATTTCTTGTTGATGGATTGAAACTTTTATCATTATATAGTGGTCATTTGTATGTTTTTTTAAATTTTTAATACCTTAATGGATATTTTGTCTGAGATTAAGATCGTGACACCTCCTGTCTTTTGTGTTCAGTTCACCTGAAATTTTGGCTTTCATCATCTTACTTTGAATCTGTGAGTATCCACTCTAGTGAGATGAGTCTCTTGGAGGCAATATATTATTGCCTGGTGATATTTTATCCATTTTGTCATTCAATATCTTTTCAGTGGTGTATTTAGTCCATTTACATTTGGGCTAATTATTGAAATGTGAGAGTTGATCCCTATCATGAGCTTCTTATACGGTTGTTGTTGTTCCTGTTTGTTTGTTGTCTTTCTTTTGACTTTAGGGTTGGTTTATGTGTGTTTTTAATCTTTTTCCTGTACTCTTTTGAAGAATATTGTTGTTCTTTTTCCCTTTTCTTCTGTTTTTAGTACTTTCTTAAGTGTTTTTTGTAGAGGTGGTCTGGTGGCAGCACAATTTCTTAGGGATTGGATATCTGGGAAAGATTTCAATTCTCCCTCACTGATGAAGCTTAGCTTGGTTTGGTAGGTTATTCTTGGTTGAAATTGCTTATCTTTGAGAACTTTGAAGACAGGGCTATAAGCTCTCCTACCATGAATGGTTTCTGAAGATGAATCTGTTGCTTTTCTAATTGGTCTTCCATGGTAAGTAATCTGACCTTTTTCTCTTGCTGCCTTTAGGATTTTTAATTTTATACCTACTATGTTTAGGTGAATTATTATGTGTCTGAGATTAGTCTTCTCATTTGTTGTCTTGCAGGGGTTCTCTGAATCTCTTGTGTTTGAATTTTTGCATCACTGATGAGATGAGGGAAGTTTTCTTCAATAATTTCATGGAATGTTTGTTCCAGGGTGTTCTCTGTCTCTCTTTCTGTTTCAGAAAGTGCAATTATTCTTAGGTTCGATCTCTTGAAGTAATTGCTCATCTCTTGAAGGTTTTGTTCTGTCTTTTTAAGCTTCTTTTCTATGATTTTGACAGTTTGGGTTTGTTCTATATTTTGATCCTCAAGCCCTGAGATTCTTTCTTCTGCTTCACTAATTCTGCTTTCCATGCTCATCAGTTTGTTATTTTTTTCATTCACAGTATTCCTTACTACTGTTATCTCAGTTATCAGCTCCTTCCTATTTTCCTCTTGTTTCTCCTCAATTCTTTTTAATCTCTCTATTAACGTCTTGATATCTGTGTTTGTAGTTTGAGACCAGTCATTCTGGGGGCTCTTCATTGTTTGCATTTTGAAGTCTGTTTTCTCTATGTGACCTCCCAGGGGTCTATGAGAGACCCATTTTTTTTTTTTTAGTTTTTCTTCATTTTTGTAGATTTTCCTCTCCCCCTTTCCCTCTCCTTCTTTAATTCTGTTTTTCAGGGATGATGGGGTTGCTTTTACTTCTTTTTGTTCAATCTCCTCTTCTTCCTTATGAGGATCCTCTGGCTTTGTTCCTTTTTGAGGCTCGACTGTGAGTTGGGGGCTGTACTTTTTGCAATTTTGAGATTTAATTGAGGGGGGAACTGTGATTCAGAATCTATCTTCAGATTCCAGGATCCACCAACAGGTATATGAGCACCCTGGAACCCACTTCCCACTGCCTTACGATCTGTCCATGCAATGGGTTTAAGTTTGCTCCCTGGAACAAAAGGAGGTAAGAAAAAGGAAAATAACGGAAAAAGCAGGAGTCAAGAGGAAGTTGGAGAGAAAGAAGAGTAAGAGGAAAAACAGACATACATACCCACTAACGAATGAAAAGAGACACAAGTTCAGAAAAGAGTAAAAAACAGACAAAGAAAATTCCTTAAAGCATACCAGTAATCACACAAAGACAGTGCAATAAAGTCATGCCTTTTGATGTGTTCTCCCCCAACACAAACAGGTAGTCTAAATCAAAAAGCAAACAAACATGAACAAAACAAACAGTCAAAATAATAAAATAAAAAATCAAAGTAAGAAATCAGACTAGCCCTGGGGTCTTTCCTGAGTGTCTAAAGTCTCTTCAGTTCTGATCTTTAGCCCCTCCCCTTTCCTTTCATTGCAGGCAGATAGGGTTACTCATAGCTTGGGTCAGTTCCCTTGGCTTGCTGCTTGACAGTTCTGCCACACAGAACTGAGTTGTCTGTGTCTCATTCAGCATAGGGGAGGAGCTTCTGTCTCCTGTTTTGTCAGGGTTACCTTAGCAAACAAGGTGGAGACTGCATGGAGATGGGCCGGGCAATGCAAGTCTCTGCCTGGAAAATGGCGGCGGTGGGTGGCTTCTCTTTTGCTGGTCCTCTCTCTCCACTTGTTTAGGGCCCTGGTTGATCAGTTATGATGGGCAATGATGGTGTGTGTCTGGCATCAGGCACTGGGAACCAGCGAAATAGCTGAGTTCTGTAGTTTGGTTTGCTGCAGGTGACTTGAGGTGGAGGAGGGAGCCCCGGGAATTCCCTGGGGTTGGAGCTGAGTGCCGCAGCATCAGCAGCTGTTCAGCACCTGATAGCAACCACAGCAGCCATAGCAGTAGACCCTTGCGGAGGCCGTAGTGCGATGGAAGCAGTTTGCTGCGTGGGACTGGCTATAGCAGCCACCCCCACCATGTAGGCAACGGCTGCGGTGGTGCGTGGAACTGCCTTCTGGAGCAACCTTTTGTGGAGATCTTCAAAGTTTGACTTGTCCCATTGCCATCTTGCCGAGCAACCCCACATCAGCCTCTTTTATTCTGGAAAAAAAATCTTTCCAGAGATATTCCCCTTAGCAGTAGAATAAGTCCACAAAGAAAGAGAAAGAAATGCTTTTCTACATGAATTTCAAAATATCACATCTTTTTCTAAATATCTTTGTGTTATTTGTGGGGAAATCTCACCACATTGGTAAAAATATTCAGCCAACTCTAAAAATGCAATGACTTTTCAAGATGAATGGCATAGAAAAATTGTGATTCTAAGTTGTTCATCATAGTGAAAATTGTGGTGACACAAGGGAGAAAATAATAGGTATTCATACTTTGGTAAGACTTGAAAACCTCCAAATAAACCAAGGAATTCCTAAAATTACCTTTGGAAAATTAAAGTTGCATAATGCTAACTCTGAGCATTATCTATACATCTACCCATAAATTATAATTTTTAAAGTTTTTTGCAATACTAATAAGAAAAACATTTGCCATTGTCCTTCTTGTACCACTTTTATTCCCCATATTTTTCTAATCTTGCATATTGGAATATTACTAGCACCAAGCGCATTGTGAGACTTTGAATTTGGAATAGGACACACTCTTTTTCTTTTTCTTTTTTTTTTTTTTGAGTTGAAGTCTCACTCTGTCACCCAGGCTAGAGTACAGTGGCACACTTCCGGTCACCACAGCCTCGACCTACTGGGCTCCAGGGTTCCCTCCCCCTCAGCCTTCCAAGTAGCCAGAACTATAGGCATGCTACCACTCCCAGCTAATTTTTGATTTATTGTAGAGACGAGGTTTCACCAAGTTGCCCAGGCAGGTATCAAACCCCTGGAATCAGGCAATCCACTCACCTAAGCCTCCCAAAGTGCTGGGATTACAGGCTGAGCCACCGAGCATGGTGACACACTCTTTTTCTGAGTCATTTTCTGGTTTTAGGGAGCTGCCATTCTACTCCCCATATTTTTAGGCTTTCACATTATTTCAAATTGTCCAACATGCTTGATAAAGACTAATCCTTCTCTCTTTTCTTTGAGCTTATATATTTTAATTTTAATTTTTTTTGTGTGTGTGTTATTTTAAAGATGTGGGGGTACAAGTCAGGATTGAGTACATAAGTGGTTTAGGTACAGGGGAAGTTTTGGGTCTCCCATTAGACTTTAATTCTTAAGAACTTGTCATGAGTATCAAACTGGTCTTTCACTACCTCCTAATTTCCACATACCTGTGTAATTAATTATTTGTTATATTCTCTTTATCTGCAGGGAAAAAAGAATAATATAATCCCTGCAAAAGTATAATAATATTAAACTCCTCATAGGTATATTTTATTTCATAAGTTATGTAGTATGTGAATTGCCCAAGTTCTTAGTCTCATTTTAAATTTAATGAAATTATTGTTGCTTTTGTGTCAGATTCAAAGATTTTATATATATATTAATCTCTATCTTCATTTATTTATTGTTATATTATCTTTCCATTCCTACTATTTATATTGGTTCTTATATTTTGAATGTCTGAATTTCTATACTTTAATATAGATTCCAGTGGCCTATAAATCCTGGCATTTGGTTTTTGTGATGTATATATTGCATATTTAACTATATAATTATACTTTTAAGGTAATTAGTACAGCTGTGGGGACATTACCTATACTTATCTATTTAACCAATGAATGACTTGAGGTCTAGAGAAAGGGTCACATAAATTTTCACAGAACACAGGTGTCAAGCCTCCGTATTTATAATACTTTCCAATCTTTTATGCTAGACATACAATTATAGATGTAAAATTTTATACAAGACCTGCAAATATATACAAATAACTTTGGGTAGTAGAAATAATATGAATAAGCCACATTTGTTGAGTCAATGGTATGTGTTAAATATGATACTCCTCTTTATTCTAAGTCTTGTAAATGCATTGCAAGATAGAATTTATTGCACTTATTTAATGTGGGAAACTTAGAATTGAGAAGGATAAGAAATGTCCATCTGGAGAATTTTACTTTACACTGAAGTATATCTGATTCAATAAAATTACCTTTTTCACAGTAATTTATCTACTCCTTGAGTACTTTAAAAAGGGCTAGCTCCTGTGGCTAAGTCAAGTACCAAATATTTTTTAAACTTTAATTATGTAATTATTTTTGTTTTGGTTTGTTGACATCATTTATCTTTATCTTATGCATAATATTGTGTGTCAAAGATATTCTGGTCTTAAGAGAGATAAATGTCAAAAACTAGAGAATAAGAAGAATAAGTTTGAAGAGTGTATGGTATATAAAATGGCTTAATTCTAATGCCCAATAAATTTTTATGCTTTTGATAATTTCTTTTTTTTATTGTTTTAAATATTTTGGGTATAAATCAGGATTAGGTACATAAGTGGTCATCATACAGGGGAAGTTTGGACCACCCGTTTTGGCCTTACTTCACCTGGTTTGGGATCAGGTAATCTTACGAATGTTATGTGCCCCCAACTCTCCCCTAGCAGTTATCCACTCCTGTCCATTATTTCAGTACTATTATGATAAATGCTCAGGGTCCACTTATGAGTGAGAACATGTGTTATTCAGTTCCTTATTTCTGTGATAGATCACTATGATAGATTCTAAATCCTTTCAAATTGCTGTGAACTCTATAATTATGTCCTTGTTTATGGGCGTGTAATATTCCATCATGTATATATACCACATTTTTTTTTATCCAGTCCACTTTTGATGGGCAGCATGGTTGATTCCATGTTTTTGCTATTGTGTGTAGTGCTGCAATAAACATGCATGCACAGGTACCATTTTGTAGAATTATTTTAGTTCCTCCAGACATATTCTCAGAAGAGGAATTACTGAGTCATATGGAAGGTCAATTTTTAGATCTTTTAGAAAACGTCACACTGTTTTCTACAGAGGTTGTACTAGTTTACACGCCCACCAACAGTGTAGAAGCATTCCCTTTTCTCCACATTATTCCCAGCATGTTTTGTGTGTGTGTGTGTGTGTGTGTGTGTGTGTGTGTGTGTTTGAGTTATTGATGATGACCATCCTGATGGGAGTTAGGTGATATCTCAGTGTGGATTTGATTTGCATTTCTTTAATGATTAGTGAGGCAGAACATTTTTTCACATATCTGTTGGCTGCTCATAAGTCTTCTTTTAAGAAGTGTCTATTCATATCTTTTATCTACTTTTTAATAGAGATTCTAAGAGGGGAATTTATAGCTCTGAGCACACACATCAAGATAATAGAAACAGCATGAGTTAATAGCCTAACAAAGCATCTAAGGGAGGTGGAAAGGAAAGACCATCAGAACCCTAACTTCAACAGAAGAATCCAGATCACCAAAGTAAAAGCCCAAATACGAGACATAGAAGACAAAAATATCATAGAAAAAATCATCAAAACAAAAAGCTGGGGTTTGAAAGGATAAACAAGATTGATGGACCCCTATCTAGATAGACCAAGGAAAAGAGGAAAAGTCAAAATAAACACAATCAGAAATGTAAAAGATCAAGTCACAACTGACCCCAAAGAAATACAAAAGATTATCAGAGATTACTATGCACACCTGTATAAAAACAAATTCTATAAGATATATGAAGTTAAGGACTTTCTGATATCATTCAGCCTACCAAGATTGAAAAAATAAAAAATAAATATTGAATTGATGCCCCCCCCAAAAAAAGAAAGAAAAAAGAAAAGGCCTCTAGACCAGATGACTTCCCAGAGGAATTCTACAAACATACATGAAGGAGCTGATACCTATCTTATTGAATGTATTCCAAGCAATTGAGACAGACAAAACTCTCCAAATCATTTCATGAAGTTAACATCACACTGATGCTTTTTATAATTTCTTATATTACTAAGAACTAAGCCTATGGTGTCTTCAAATCTGAACTTATAAATGTATTATTAACTTTTGAAAGATTTTCTTTCAAAAGCAGTGTCTGAAACCTAGTTTATATGTCCAGATTTAAATTTTGTAATAGTCAAGAGATTTTGAAGAAGGTGAACAAAATATAATGTATGTCATTATGTGACCTCCAATTAATTGGTAACCAGTTATCATTTATTCTGAAGAAACTAGCTAAGTTACTTTATTTTATTTTATATTCTGGTACATTACCCAAGTTTAAAATATGGTATCCTTTAATCTGAAAGCTCTCTTTTTGAAAATCCTATGTGTGTCTACTTATCATTAATAAAGAACATAGATCTCTTATTTTCACAGAAGGATTGAGCACCAGATGGTGGTAATTTGAAGGAAACAACTACTCATTGTGTCTCTCTGATGATCTATTCAGTATCAGTGATAATAATACAACTTCAGAAACCTGACTATAATAATAGATCCCAGTACTGCTTGTTATTGTTAATGATGATTGTTGCTATTTTTACTAGAAATAAGTTTTTAGGCTACTCTGACCCTACTTGAGTCTTTAATGATCTTGTTATCATAGCAGAAAAAGCTAGGAACAATCAAATTCACCCAAATACATTGGGAGTAGACCTCAATACTCAACAGGTACGTTGTTTTTGTTCAGAAAAATTGACTCTTTTGTCCTGACATGGTGTTTGATGGACCACTGAGAGACTTAGGAGGGGAATTTGTTGCTATACCAGGCAAGATTTACACTTGCTTCCCTGAGATGAAACTTAGCCTGGTATTGGTTTGGGTCTAAGATTGGTAAATTGAAATGCATAGAAGAAGCACACTCTGAACTGTTCCATAATTCTGGAAAAATATTCTGGAGTATTTAAGCACAATTTTATTAAAAGATGTACATATAAATTTCCTTAAAAATTCCCACAAAATACTGACTACTTGAAGATGGTGAGGTGGCTTAGTGTTCCAGAGTAGGAAGCATCAACATCTGGAATGATGCTCCAAGATACTTTTTATAACCATAAATTGCTGATAATGAAAATATTTTCCCACATTTATCAGGAAATCATATGGTCTAATAAAATAAAACATTTGAATGTAATCTTTATTTTGAAAAGGTCTGTAAAGGGTTTGATGTACTACATGGAAATCAAAACAGAAATTATAAGATTCCTGGAAACAAGTGAAGATGAAAAATATCTTATCCAAATCTCTGAGATGCCATGAAATTAGTCCTAAGAGGGGAATTCATATCTCTATGAACACACAAGAAGAAAATGGAAAGTTCACAAGTTAACAACCTAACAAATCACCTAAGGAAGCTGGAATAGCAAGACCAACAAAACCCTAACTTCAGAAGAAGAATCCAGACCACCAAAATAAAACCCAGAATTCAGGACATAGAAGAAAAAAATATAATACCAAAAATCAATGAAACAAAAAGCTGATTCTTTGAAAGGATAAACAAGATTGATGGACACCTCGCTAGACTGACCAAGAAAAAGAAAGAAAAAACTCAGATAAACACAATCAGAAATGCAAAAGATCAAGTCACAACTGACCCCAAAGAAATACAAAACGTTATCAGAGATTACTATATACACTTGTATGGAAACAAACTTGAAAACATAAAAGAAATGGAGGATTTTCTGATATTACACAACCTCCCCAGGTTGAAACAAGAAGAAATTGAAACACTAAATAGACCAATAACAACCCAGGAAATTGGCTATGTCATAAGAAAACTCCATACCACAAAAAAGCCCTCGACCAGATGACCTTCCAGCATAACTCTACAAAAACATACCAGGAGGAGCTGATACCAATCTTTTTGAAACTATTCCAGGCAGTCAGGCACTTCCAGATAGAAGTCATGCCAAATCATTTTATGAAGGTAACATCATATTGATATTCAAACCAGGTAAAGAATTCAACAAAGAAAGAGAAATACAGGCCAATGTTCTTGATGAATATAGAAGTTAAAATTCTCAGCAAGATTCTAGCAAACCAGATCCAATAACACATCTCAAAAATTATTCACCCTAACCAAGTAGGCTTCATCCCCAGGATGCAGGAAAGTGTCAACATCTGCAAGACAATAAGCATAACTAAATACATCAACAGATGTAAAAACAAAAACCACATAATTATATTACTAGATGCAAAAGAAGCTTTTGATAAAATCTAGCACAACTTCTTGAAAAAAAACCCCTAAATATCTAGGCATAGATGGAACATACCTCAAAACAGTAAGAGACATCTCCGAGAAACCCACAGCCAACATACTGCTAAACAGAAATTGGAACCATTTCCCCTTAAAACATGAATATGACAAGGATGCCCACTCTCACCCCTCCTATTCAACACAGTATTGAAAGTTCTAGCTAGAACAATCAAACAAGAGAAGGAAATAAGGGGTATCCAACTAGGAAAAGAGGAAGTTAGGGTATCCCTCTTTGCAGATGACAAGTTTCTATACCTTGAAAACCTAAGATAGATTGTCAAAAACCTCCACGCATTAATAAAGAAATTTGGCAAAGTCTCCAGGTATAAAATAAATGAGCAAATGTCAATTGCATTCCTATACAAAAATAATAAATAAACAGAAACCCAAATAAAAAGCACAATCCCATTCACAATAGCCACAAAAAAGAAAAGAAAAGAAAAGAAAAACCTTGGCACCATCCTAACCAGAGGAGTCAAAGACCTTTACAATGAAAACTACAAAACACTGCTCAAAGACATTAAAAATGATACAAACAAATGGGAAAATATTCTATGCTCATGGATTAGAAGAAGCAACATTGTTAAAATGTCCATCCAACCCAAGGGAATCCACAGATTTAATGCAATACCCATTAAATTACCAGCAGCATTCTTCTCAGACCTTGAAACAATAATAAAGGAATTCATATGGAAACACAAATAGCCAAAACAATCCTCCAAAAAAATAAATAAATAAAAAATAAAAAACTGGAGGCATCATGCTCCCAGACTTTAAGCTCTATTATAAAGCTACAATAATCAAAACAACTTAGTATTAGTAGAAGAACAGACATATAGGTCAATAGAACAGGATAGAGATTCCAGAAGGAAAACCTCAGTTTCTCAACCAACTCCACTTTGACAAAATTCTCCACCATCAATAACTGAGGAGAGGAAAACCTATTCAGTAAATAGTGCTGGAAAAACTGGTTGACCACATGCAGGAGATTACAAGAAAACCCCTACCTATCACTGTACACAACAATCAACTCTAAAGAGATCAAAGACCTAAATGTAAAACCTCAAACTAAAAGAAGCTTAGAAAATGCAGGAGACACCCCTATGGAAATTGGAACTGGCAGCCAATTCCTGATCAAAACGCCAAGTGCCCATGCCATAAAAGATAAGATAGACAAATGGGACCTCATCAGACTGACAAACTTCTTCAAAGCCAAATGAATGATTGAGAGAGTAGAGAGACAACCCACAGATTGGGTAAAAATATTTGCCAACTGTATATCTGGCAAAGGACTAACATCTAGGATCTACAAGAAAATCATAGGTGCCGAAAAGAAAAAAAAAAAACAAAAACAGTCCCATAACAAATTGGGCAAAAGATATGAATAGGCACTTCTCAAAAGAAGACAAATGAGCAGAGAACAGATAAATGAAAAAGTGCTTAGTCTCACTAGTCATCAAAGAAATGCAAACTAAAACCACACTGAGATACCATCTAACTCCAGTCTGGATGGCCACCATCAATAATTCAAAAAACAAAAGATGCTGGAGAGGATGTGGGGAAAAGGGAACAATTCTACTGGTGAGAGAGTAAACTACTACAGCCTCTGTGAAAAACAGTGCAGTGATTTCTAAAAGATCTAAAAACCAACCTCCTATAGGACCCCGCAATCCCCCTACTGGGAATATACCCGGAGGAACTCAAATCACTGTGAAAATGATACTGGCACACTCATGTTTATTGCAGCATTATTCACAATAGCAAAAACATTGAACCAACTGTGCTGCCCATCAAAAGAGGACTGGATAAAAAAATGTGGTACATATACACGATGGAATATTATGCAGCCATAAAGTAGGACAAAATTATAAACTTTGCAGCAATTTGGATGGACTTGGAGGCTATAATACTGAGTGACCAATTGCAGAAACAAAGAACTGAGTATCATATGTTCTCATTCATAAGTGGACTTTTAACAATTGTCATAATGCTATAAGAAAGGGATTGGCAGCAGTGGGAAACTGCCAAGGGAAGGGGGGGCACACCTCGTCAACAAGAGTGGCTGCGTAATGAACATCTGTATACCTAATGCTGAATTGTACCCCACATATTTAAAACAAAAAAAATTTAAATGGGAATTATATCCAAAGTGCATTACACATTTGAAGATATTCACCAGGTTAATAGCTTAATTTTAGTGGAGAAGTAAAAGTTCTTGGATAATGAAAACATGTGAAATAAAAGTATCAAATTGGAGAACTTATAATAACTGCTTGTAAGACTTACTTTAAAGCTACAATAATCAATACAGTGTGGAATTGGCCTAAGAATAGACATTAAATCAATAGGTTAGAATAGTTACCAGAAAAATGTGTGTGTGGGTGTTCAACTGATTTTTCACAAGACATGTCAAGATAATTAAATGGGCAAAATAGTCTTGTCAGCGAAGATAGTGAAAAAATTGACTATATTCATAAAAAGTGAAACTTAATGCCATATATAAAATCTAACACCACACACAAACACACACACACAACCACAAAAAGTCATAGACCTACCTATAGGAATTCAAATCAATACTTTTGGAGAAATATTCGGCAACAGTATTTGGGACTTTGGATTAAAGATTTTCTAAATAGGACAAAGGAGTATGAAATACAAATAGAAGAAAAATATTCACTGAGGTTTAACAAAATTAGAAAACTGTATTCTTTATAACATATCGTTAAAATAATTTCAACACAAGTAATAGATGAAGAGAAAGATTTGCATATCATATATATAATAAAGAATTGTAATAAAAAATTTGTGAATAATAATTTTAACATAAAAAGACAGCAACTGGACAAAAAATATGAATTGTCCCTTACAAAAAATATGTACCAATGGCAAATAAGATTATAAAATTATGCTCAGCCGGGCTCGGTGGCTAAGCCTGTAATCCCGTGCCTTTGGGAGGCTGAGGTGAGTAGATTGCCTGAGCCCGCGGGTTCGAAACCCGCCTGGGCAGTGAGACCTCGTCTCTACCAAAAAAAAAAAAATCAGCCAGGCATGATAGCACATGCCTGTAATTCCGGCTACTTGGAAGGCTGAGGCGGAAGGATCGCCAGAGCCCAGCAGGTCGAAGCTGCGGTGGCCGGGAGCGGCCACTGCAGTCCAGTCTGGGCGACAGAGTGAAACTCCAACTCAAAAAAAAAAAAAATTATGCTCAACGTTATTAAATATTAGGGAAAAGCAAATTAAGTTCCCAAAAATATTTCTACATCGTCGATTAAATTGCAACAATTTAGTGGTTTTATTTTTTATTCTGAAACTTTTATATTTTCATATAGTAATAGTGTACTCCATTTTTTTCTTTTCATGTACAGTTCTATAAATTTTGACAATCTGTTTTTCTATCATCACATCTTTGTGTTTTCAGGAATAAATAAATAAATGTATACTATGTCACACAGTATGTAGCGTTTTATAGAGGCTTCCTTCACTGGGTGAACAATAATGTCCTTGAGATTCACTGACTCACTTTCTAGCATTGCTCAATAGTTTCTTTTTACTGCTAAATAGTATTCAGCATTGCTGCAGTTTTAGACTGACAATAGTACAAACAGATCATATAGAAATTTTACGTATTTATGGTGGGAATTAAAAATAATATAACTATGTTGGAGATCAATTTGGCAGTTTTTAAGTAATAAAGCTACATACACACACAAGTGGACACAAGTGGACACACTGGACAAAAAATATGAATTGTCCCTTACAAAAAATATGTACCAATGGCAAATAAGATTATAAAATTATGCTCAGCCGGGCTCGGTGGCTAAGCCTGTAATCCCGTGCCTTTGGGAGGCTGAGGTGAGTAGATTGCCTGAGCCCGCGGGTTCGAAACCCGCCTGGGCAGTGAGACCTCGTCTCTACCAAAAAAAAAGTGAGAGAGAGAGAGAGAGAGAGGAGAGAGAATGGCTCAGCACTTCCATTCTTAGGTATTTATAAAAAATAAATGGAAACTTATGTTGACATAAAACATATCTCACATATTCACAACACCTTCAAATGACTAAAATTTGGCAATATCTACAACTTGTGATACATTTGTACAATGGGACAATACTTAGTCATAAAAAGGAAAGGGTCACTGATAAATGCAACGACATGGAGCCATCTCAAAAGTTTTCTGTTAAAGAAGACAGGAGTAACTGCCTGTACTTTGCTATTCTGAAAAGGCAAAATTTCAGATATAAAAACATATGAAGGCTGGGTGTGGTGGCTCAAGCCTATAATCCCAGCACTTTGGGAGGCCAAGGTGAGAGGATTGCCTGAGCCCAGGTGTTTGAGACCAGCCTGGGCAACTCGGCAAGACCTTTTCTCTGCAATAAATAAAACAATATAGCCAGACATGGTAACACGCACCTGTAGTTCCAGCTGCTTGGAAAGCTGAGGCGAAAAGATTGGCTGAGCACAGCAGGTCGAGGCTGCGGTGGCCAGGAGAGTGCCACTGCACCCCAGCCTGGGCAACACAGTGAGACTCCAATTAAAAAAAAACACACAAAAGTAACAGATGAGCAGTTTCCAAGGCCTGAAAATGGAAGGAGTTTTGGAAGAAGTGAAAGATTGACTACAAAATGACACGGAAAATTTTAGGTGTGGTGAAAATATTATAAATCTTGATTCATGACCCTGTATACATTTTTGAAAATTCCCCAAACTGTATGCTAAGTTTTATTGTATGTAAATTTTACCGTAACTTAAGAAAATGACTTATACATAGCTTTCTTTTCTAGAATGATTTAGGTACAGATAGTAAGAAAAACCTTACAATTTCAGTAAGACCACATCAAACAAAGATTATAGGATCAAAACAAGGACTATCTCTTCTAAGAAATGTCTTTTAAATGACCTATAATCCTATATTAAATGAGCTATAGTTACCATTATTTTCTATTTTCCATCGTCATAAAGGCTGTTCGGGTATATATGGATATTAGGTTAATCTCTATTCCTTATTTTTTATACACAGAGAAGTTGTAGTCTCCTCTTCTTAAATTGCCACTTTCTCCACATAAACAGATCCTCATCTTCTCTTCAAAAATTGTCATTCTTTATAAAATTTTAATGTATTTTAAATATGTGTCTCTTGCAGAAGCCATATTCACAAGAACATTATTTTATTTCCTTGTTATCAAGAGAAGTAATATAAGGCTCATTCAAAATTTGCAATTTTTCTAATTTTTTCTTTGTGTATATGTAATTATATGTGATTTTTCAAAGAACACTGCTGAGAATAGAGTCAAATCCTTAGCTATTTACTATCTAACATATATAAATCAGTAGTTACAACTTCTTTTATCTGTTTTATTTTTGTAATTACATGATTTGGAGATGATAAAGTGTTTTATTTTGGGCATTGCTCTTTTCAACCATTCATCAATTCATTCAATATTTGCACACGCCTACTTTGCCAGGCATTATTACATGCTCTAACATTACAATAAGCAAAACACAAAGGTTCCTTTCCTCTTGTGGTTTACAGACATGAGATTAGTGAGGGCAGACAGAGCATAAATAAATAAATAGGTATGTAATATAATTGCAAACTTTCTTTGCTAAATTTCTAAAATCAAAACTCTCAGAAAACTGAAAGGACTAAAACACGTCTACTAACACATTATCTGGCAAAACTGAAACTGAACTGAAACCATCCACTTTCTAATCTTTTTTTATAATTATTTCAGGTAGAACGGCAAGGTCATGACAAGAGAGGCAGAGGGAGGGTTGATGCAGGAAAAAAAAGGCAATGTGATCACGTAATCAGGATGCTATGAAGCTGACTTTGAAAATGAAGGAGGTAGCTGGGCTCGGTGGCTCAGCCTGTAATCCTGCGCCTTTGGGAGGCTGAGGTGAGTGGATTGCCTGAGTCCACGGGTTCGAGACCTGCCTGGGCAGGAGAGACCTCATCTCTACAATAAATCAAAAAATTAGCCGGGCGTGGTAGCGTGCGCCTGTAATTCCAGCTACTCGGAAGGCTGAGGAGGAAGGATCACCAGAACCCAGCAGGTCGAGGCTGCAGTGGCCGGGAGCGGCCACTGCACTCCAGTCTGGGCGACAGTGAGACTCCAACTCAAAAAAAAAAAAAAAAAGAAAAGAAAATGAAGGAGGAGACCATAAGCCAAGGAATGCAGCTCTAGAAACTGGAAATAAACAAGGAAATTTAGACCCCTTGGACCTCTAAAGTGAGTCTGGCTTTGCCAAGACCTTGATTTAGGCCCAGTGAAACTGATACTGGACTTCTTAATAACTAGAACTATAAGAGAATTAATTGGTAAAACCATCAAATTTGCAGTAATTTGTTACAAATTTGTAATTTCTAAAGTAAAAATCTCTGAGAATCTGAGAACTAAAAGAACTGGAAGGACACTACATAATGATAAAAGGTTCAACCCAGCAACAAGAACTATCCATCATAAACATATATGCACCCAACACTGGAGCACCAGGTCTTATAAAGCAATTCGCTACTAAATAAGCGAATACTACATTTATTTATTTATTTATTTAGAAAGCATGATTTATTGAGAGAACAGGAAAGCTCCCACAGGGGGAGAGGACTTGAAGTGGTTGCCCTTAATACTACATTTAAGGCCGGGCTTGGTGGCTCAGCCTGTAAACCCAGCACTTTGGGAAGCCGAGGTGAGAGGATTACCTGAGCCCGCAGGTTCGAGACTTGCCCGGGCAACTTGGCAAGACCTTGTTTCTACAATAAATCAAAAATTAGCCTGGCATGGTAGCGCACACCTGTAGTTCCAGCTAGTTGGAAGGCTGTGGCAGAAGGATCGCCGGAGCCCAGCAGGTCTACTCTAGGGTGGCCGTGAGCATGCGTGCCACTGCACTCCAGTCTGGGCAACAGAGTGAGTCTCCAACTCAAAAAAAAAAAAACATTTAAGAGAGCTATATAGGCCTCTGCTGAGAAAACCAGTAGGAGAGAACAGTAGCATAGAGACTAGAAACAAAATGCTGGGATCCAGACAGATGAATAGGGACAACAGACATGTGCTGCACAACTTTTCTATAGGTTTATGTCTATACATTCTATGTTTTTTTAAAAAAATCTTTGAAACTTTTATTTTATAATTCACAGATGCCAATAGAAATACAAGTTCTTGCTGCCTTAGCATTTCTATGACCATGTTAAAGAGAAATGGTTTTGTGTCTTAAGGCGAAAGTATTCAATATCTCACCATCCAGAATAACTTAGCTATACTTTTTACTGTAAATACACTCTTTCAGATTAAGGAAATTACCTTCAATAGCTAGTTTGCTGACTTTATCTAAGGGAATGTTCTTATGAATTCTCTCCTTTATTAAATTAATATGGTAAGTAATGATAAGTAATTTTTGGAATTGAGTCCAACCTTAAAATCCTGAAAAAAATTTCAGAATGTGCTGTACTAAAATTTTATTTTATGTATATTGTTTTGATTTACTTATGCTTAATTTAAATGTTTATTTACATCTGCGTTCAGGAGAGTCACTGACTTGTCATTTTCCTTTTTTGTAATGTCCTTGTCAGGTTATAATATTAATGTCTTCATAAAGAGTTGAAATGTATTTTTTCTATTCCATTTTCATATATTTGTCTTACATGGTTGGTAGTATTGACCTTTAAAGTCATCTTGTTCTAAAGTTTCCTCTGTGGCACTTTTGTTCTGTTTTGTTATAAAACAAAACATTTATTTTAAAAACATAATTTATTTTAAAAGCAGACTACAACACTAAACTTTGTATTATCACACCACCATATAAGCTACGGGTATTTGTTTATATGTTGAAAAACACTCTTTAGTACTATGTTTTTAATGTGAATTAAAATTAACATTAATTTAATTTTTAAATGGTTGCCACAGTAACACAAACACACACCATGTTTATCTTTCATATAGCTGCATTTGCAGTAACCTAGTTTATAAAGAGATTTAAAAATTATTAATAATACAGTAAATCATCTTTATGCATGCTTCAAACACATGTTAAATTTTGATTAATAGTTACAAAAAATGACATCTAAAAACGCTACCTGAAAACCTGATATACTTTCATTACTTTTCTGGTAAAATTTTGATTTTTATTCTGTTGTATCAGTTGCCACCTTGACCTAAGCATTAACATAGTAGAGAGTTGATATTTAGAATCCATTGCCTCTATTGATTTGTATCAACTTTATTTTGTTTTTGTACTCTATAATTTTTGCATCTTTGTACTTTCAACCTTCAGGGTCTTGATATTTAAAATATTTTTAGTCTAAGCTACATTTAGCTGTTCTGTGGCATTTTTTTTTTATTCTATTTTTTTTTGAGTTGGAGTCTCACTCTGTCGCCCAGACTAGTGTGCAGTGGCCGCTCCCGGCCACCGCAGCCTCGACCTGCTGGGCTCCGGCAATCCTTCCGCCTCAGCCTGCCAAGTAGCCGGAACTACAGGCATGTACTACCACACCCGGCTGATTTTTTGATTTATTGTAGAGATGAGGTCTTGCTGCCCAGGTGGGTCTCGAACCCGCGGGCTCAGGCAATCCACTCACCTCAGCCTCCCAAAGGTGCGGGATTACAGGGTGAGCCACCAAGCCTGGCTGCATTTTTTTTTTCTAATTTGACCATTTTTTATTAATACAGAGTAAAAAATTTAGGAAAAAATGGGCTTAAAGTAACTTTTGAGCCTATGAATATATAGAATTTCCTGAAGAGAAAACTTAAGGAACAGTGTCAAAATTAGAATTGCATAAAGTTCAAAGAGAAAAACGAAAAGCAAAGCTCAAAAGATATTTTACGTGCATCCATGTCTATGCTTTTATAACAAAGAAGACAAAATTGTAACAAAAGTCATAAGGAAAATGGCTTTTATTTCCTCTTGCCTGAAGCAGTTGGTTTGAAAGTTGAGCTTTGAAGTAACTGCTTTATAAAGCATTTATATTGAATATAAGGGGAAAAATATGTATTGTACAAATCCTTGCTAATTGCAGTATATTTCTTTCATAAGAATGTCATACTGCACAAGACTTAAAAGTCTAATGAAGGCCACATAAATTTGAGTTGAAGGCAGTGATTTTTCTCAACCAATTTTAATACATAATACACAGGTTGACAATAAAATCTTCAAAGGTGGTTTCTAAAGGAACAATTTACTTTGAGTTGTGCTAATAACAAAAAATAACTTTTATTTGCTTCCAGTAGACCCAGAGGCAAAACTTATTCCCAACACAGAGCAATTTTTGAATGTCTCTTGAAGGCAAAAACGGCACATCGTTGGTTCTCACCTGTCAAGCACACAATAAATTCATAAATGATGCTTTAATAGAAATGGTGAGTCAAAGATATATAGCAAAAAGAAAGAAACACAAGACAAAGGATTCTGGTTTTTGGTCTGCTACCCATTACTTGGGCACTGACATCTCTGAATGACTCAACTTCTCTGTCTTTTGAAGATTCTAAGTTTCTTTCTAGTAAGAACAAAGTTAACAAGTGATTTATTTCCAAAACGTCAACATACCAAAAGTAGTAACAACAAAATTTTTTGCATTGAACTTAATTTTTTTTTTTTTTGAGTTGGAGTCTCACTCTGTCGCCCAGACTGGAGTGCAGTGGCCGCTCCGGGCCACCTCAGCCTCGATCTGCTGGGCTCTGGCGATCCTTCCACCTCAGCCTTCCAAGTAGCTGGAACTACAGGCGCACGCTACCACGCCCGTCTAATTTTTTGATTTATTGCAGAGATGAGGTCTCGCCAAGTTGCCCGGCGAGTCTCGTACCCGCAGGCTCAGGCAATCCACTCCCCTCAGCCTCCCAAAACACGGGATTACAGGCTGAGCCACCGAGCTCGGCCGAACTCAATATTTTATACCTTTTCTGCCTGATATATAACCTAGGCCAATTCCAGGTAAAATATTCCATGTTAGGTTTAAATGCAGATCCTGAGAGTTTTTTTCTTTTTTTTTTTTTCTTTCTTCCTTCCTCCTCATTATTGTTCCTCAGGTAGAATCTCCAATGTCATGGATTTAGCTGCATTGATCATTTGTGAGTACTTTTTAAAAGTGTTATCTGCTGAGATATGTACGTTCCTCAGTCTGGTTCTTGACATTGTCACGCCTCACATTGATATCCTCTGAAATATCTGAGTCCTATCTGCATAGCTTACTTTTGTCATACCTCTGAAATACATTCGCATCTGTTGGCTTTTATCTCTTCTAACATATGCAAACACTTTGAGGTCATAGAAAAATTTCACTGCTTTCTAATGCCATTTTGGAAACAAGAGAAGCCTTGCTGGCTGCCTCAGTCATCCCCATTTAGATACAACTCACTTCTGTATGTCTCCCCATTGAATGTCCTGCATCTGCTTGAAAAGCAGGACAGGTTTCCACTCATATGCCAGATTCTTTAAGCTGTTTGCAAGTTGTTTTGTATCTCCTCATCAGGATAGGGATACAACCAGAGAAGTGGACAGGCTGAAGATTTCCTTCGGAAAGAGACCTCAGGGTCCTAATTTACTGCTTTGCTTCCTTTTGTATACATTTGAGTTTTTCTACTCTCCCTGGGCTTGTAGAATTTGTATTTAATTTCAGTTGTCTGTACTCCAGAAGGAACCCCAAAAGGATCAGATCAGATATTCTTCTCTACCTAAATATTAAGACAGAACTTTAGACCAGGATGTTCAGACTTTAAAATACATTTTTTTCCCTCAAAATGATTGTCATATTCCCAAAACTACTGACATTTTGAGCCTCAATAGCTTTTTGCACTTTTTGATACTTTGTCCTGAGGATAATTAAAATGGATGATTGGATTTTGCTTCTTGGGTCTGAAAAACTCCAAATGCACAAAAAAAAAGCATGTGAAAATGCACCAGGTAATACTTAAGTGATTTTTCTTCACATAACTTGTAATAATTTTCTTTTGCCTTAGTTCTTAAAGTATAATGCTTTGGGCTAATGAACTTTATTTGCTGAATATAATACACAAAGTTGATGAATGTACAGAGTGGGATAATACAAATTCTGGGAAATTCTGAGACTATTTACCACTCTCCAAAGAATATTAATATAAACGTATGGCCATGAAAGTGTACAAAGAGAGATGGAAATTGTGTGGATTGTTTTATATTCAACTTCTGAAATAACTTCTTTCATAGATCTGTTGCTTCAGGAAAACATAATAGTGAGTTGGGGCTAAAATGCTGCCTTTCACTAAAAAACAACAAAAATAACTCACAACAACCATTTATAGCTGTGGGTTACCAAAGTTTGTTCACAAGTCTACAGATATGGACATTACTGAAAGCTTATACCCAAAGCAGCATCAGAGATAGAAAACAGTATATTCACTGGGGAGTCTTATACAAAAAAGAAAACAAAATGTCATTGTCAAGTAACAGAGTAATCTATAAATTATGCATAGACTATCAAACATTGCAAGTTTCTGGCATTATACAATAACTAGGAAAATTTTAATGTAGGGGAAACCCTCATCCTGTTTTGTAGTTGAATGTGTGTATTATGATATTTCATTGTATTCGTTCATTGCTAGTGCTAGGATACGGTTATACTCTAAAGAAGCAAACTTTCACCAAGGATTGGGAATTAGAAACAATTGAAAGAACAATAGAACAGAATAAGTAAGTTCTTCATAAGGGGAATTGAAATGGATTTTTGGTTTTCACAAATAAGGTTTGATTCCTTGTAATATGATGATAGAAAAGTCTGTCATATTTTTCAAATATTTCTGAAAATAGTACTTTATACATGGTCATTATCCCTGGGAGACATGACTGATGGATTATAATATTTTAACTAGTGAGTCAGAAGAAGTGTACATGAATACTAACCTAAAATTAATTTTTTTGTCATTTGAAACAGAAGAAATAAAATGCATGAATATAATTTTGTAAATAACAGGAACCACATACTTAATTTTTTCAAATGGTAATTTGAATATTATCATTTAAATATTTTATGTAGATATATTTCCAAATGAAAATTTTTCATTTCTGAAACAATGAAAAATGAAATAGCTTCCATCAATATTTTATATAAAAACAAGTGATTGAGAGATAACTGAGCCCAGACATTCTTTTGTGTATGAGCTAATATATCCAATCTGTCTTATTGCAGATGCACAGATTTAGTTTCATTTTTCTACCTCACTGCCTATTTTTTCCTTTGTAAGTACAAATGTGATCCATAATTTATTTTATTTTATTTTAAAGATGTGGGGTACAATTCAGGATTAAGTATACGAGTGGTCACCGTACAGGTAAAATTTAGGCCTACCTCTGGTCCCCACATTGCCTGGTTTAAGATCAGGTACCCTTATTAATGTTATGTCCCCCCCATGACTGTTTTCATGCCAATTCCTTTCTTATAGTATTATGGTAAATAATCATGGTCCACTTATGAGTGAGAACATATAGTTCTCAGTTCTTTGTTTCTGTGATAAATGACTGAGTAGCATAGACTCTAAATTCATTCAAGTTGTATAATTTCATATACATTTTTGAAAACAAATATATACATACTCAAATGCAAATGTAAGTTACTTAGAATTTAATTAAGTTAATTAGTTAATCAGTCACACTCGTAATTTTTCAAAAGCTCAATAACTACATGTAACCTGTTGGCTACTGTACTGGACAGTGTAGATACAGAACATTTTATCATTGCAGTACATTCTGTTGGATGGTTCTACCTTAAAACATTATAAAACATCTTAATGACTGCATAATATCTCATCATGTTGCATACTAATTATTTCTATATTGCTGTAATTTGTGATGGCTGCAGGCTGATAGCTTTTGTTTTTGTTGATGTGGCAGTTGTGGTTGTTGTTCTATTATTAGAGATATTGCTACAATGAAATCATATTTAACTTTTTAAATATTTTTATTTTGGAAATGTTTATGTATTCACCTTTTTTTTTTTTTTTTTGCTTCTGTGGCAATAGGTGAAGATTGACTGGCAGAAGTATTGCCTAGAATACGGAAATCTAGAAAACTACATGTCTATTTAAGTATTGGACAAATACCCTCTAAATTATTGAATTATTTTAAATTTTAAAACCATTTGGTGGGATAATTTTAAGTAGTTATACATTGGGACTTTTAAAAGAGTATTTAACTTGTTGGAACCTGAGGTAATTGTAAGCTCACAGTCCTAAGTGAATCATTAAAACTTGGATGGCTTTAGACTTGTGCACTTCAAGCACTATGAACATTAGAGGTGGCATATTTCTCCAATAAACCAATTTGTGTCTGGATCATTGTTCTTAATAAATATTTGGAAAAATCTTTGTGGTGTAAAAGTATTTAAGGCCCAGGAAATTTGGCTGCTCAATGCTGTGCTCCATTAGATGATTTATAACAAAATAACATCTTAGTTTTCTTTGTAAATTTTTATATACAAGGAAAAGATCTGAGTAGGAGAGTGACTGTTTAAGCACTTTTATGAGCAAATCAGAACAAGTCACTGATGTGGAATATAATTATGTGGGAGTAAATATCGAATAGATTAGCCCTTTATTACACTTTCTATAATGTGTTTTATTTGTAATTGATTTTAATTTCTCAAAAGAATCCCTAAAGATCCCTTTGTCTTTTAACTTGCAAGTTTTAAAATTGCTTTTATTTTTCTTCTGATTTTTATATATCACATCTTGGTTGTGAGAGATAACTAGTGATGATGAACTTTAGAGGCAGGAAGGATTTCACACAAATGTGGGTTTACAGAGTGATGACCGTGTTTGTATGTCAGGCTCCAACCTCCACTGCCTGGCACAGTTTCACAATCGCTTTGGAGTTAAGTCCTAATATCAAATCCAAGCTTTATTCTCTACTAACAGTGTCACTTTGGACAAATTATGCAACTAGTGCTCCTCCTTCATGAGGTCAAGATGAACATCCTCACCAGCATGCATCTCGTCTTTTTTATGGTTGTCATCCTCATAGGTTTAAGTTGATTTCATATTGTGGTTTTGATTTTAAGTTCCCTGATGATAAATGGGGTTGAGCACATTTTAATACACCTATCAACCATTTTATCTCTTCTGAGAAGAAATATTTGTTTAGTTTTTTACTCATTTAAAAATCAGGATATCAGGTATTTTTTGTTTGTTTTGTTTGTTTATTTTGCTTTTGAGTTATGAGTTCCTTACACATCTTGAGATCTTTATGTGATAACTTCTTCTCAGTTATATTATTTGCAAATATATTCCGTAGGCAGCTTTTTCATATTGCTGGTTGTTTTGTTTTGATGGCAATTCCATTTGCTTATTTATTTATTTTTTTTGTATTGTTGCTAGTACTTTTGACGTCTTATCCAAAATATCATTACCAGGACCAATGTCAAAGAGCTTTTACATTATGTGTTCTAGGAGTTTTACAGATTCAGGTCTTATTTTTAGTTCTTTAATCGATTTGGATTGATTTTTTTTGAGTTCATTGTTTGTGTATGGTGCAAGATGAGGGTCTGTCTTCACTTTTTTATATATGGAAATGCTGTTTTTTTTTAACACTATTTATTTAATAGTTTATTGTTTTCCCATTGTACTTTTTGGTGCCCTTATGAAAAATTAGTTGAAAAGCTGACCATTTATACATTTGAGAAATGTTTTAACAGTAAGAGCTAAGATTTAATTCAATTCATTTTGAAATGTCATATTAGGACAAATAGGCAAAAACTGTCAGAAGCAGATATTATACCAGTGGAAGAAAAAATTTACAACTGTAAATAAGAAAAATAGAATGGAACTTTCTATGGTATGAAGAATGGAATGGAGTTCCTGTTTCCTTGAACACAAAATTTGTCAGAGTCAATTATTTTATGATACGATGAGTTAATAATCCTTTTATCGAACTTACAATAAATTATATCACTTAACTAATAGGATGTGGTCAGTTAACTGAAAGATTTCCAAAGTCTGAAACATTTAGAAAACCATCTATTTTTAAACCACCACCCTGTTCCTCCAAGTTAATTAATGTACTTGCTAAAAGAGTATGAATATATTTGTGACATTATATTATATGAACATATAAAATATTGTGTATTATATATGCTGTATATATCTATTTATAACAAATTTGATTTGTTGAAAAATAGAACATACAATAACCTGTTCATTTCTAAAAGAATTTTGTTGAAAAACTTAGAATTTACATTTAATATTTTGATTGTTGATTTCTACCTTCAGAATCATATAATCAAGAGATGTCTTTAAAAAATATTATTTCATAAGGAACTTCTAACTTCAAAGATGATGCAACTCTAGGGTGTAGAACACTGTGACGTTTCACCTTTTTTCCTAGAACACTATGTCTTTTTTCGTGGTTGCCTTGAGATTAACGCAACTCTGTAAACTACAACAAACTATAACCATAAACAAAGATGATCACTAAAATTGTTTAAAAAATTGGTTTGAAAATGTTCAGAAAACCAACTTTCCTGTCACTGGGTTAAATATTTCTCACCTTACTGTCTCCAGAAACCAATTTTATTTTTACTGAAAACTTTTCTGAAGGCATTTGAAAAAAGACAAATTATTGACTATTATAGATTCTTCAAGCACATGTGAGTATCTAAATATTTTAATTTAAAATATTCTAGCTATAGTTTCATTATTTAAGTGGAATATTGTTCTTTTTGGTATATACAACTAACCTAAGTTTCAAAAATAATTGAAATAAAAGGCATTACAAAAAATCTTGCTAGGAATTAACTAATCCTAGCTAGAGTGGCTATCATTACTGCACCAAGTTTTAAGAGATGATATCATGTAATCTGGACATGGTGGCTCATGCCTGTAATCCCAGCACTTTGGGAGACGGAGGCAGGAGGATTGCTTGAGTCCAAGAATTAGAGATCAGCCTAAGCAACATTCTGAGACCTCATAACCACAAAAAATATAAAAAATAACTGAATATGGTGCTATATGCCAGTTCTAGCTACACAGGAAGCTGAGGTAGAAGGATCACCTGAGGTCAGGAGTTCCAGGTGTGGGGAGCAGTGATGAGGGCACTGGGTGACAGAGGGATAATCTCCCTGGCTCAAAAAATAAAGAGAGAGAGAGAAACAGAGAAAGAGAGAGAGAAAGAAGAAAATCTGGTTGCAATAGTTAATTTAGAAAATAGTTTGTCAGACTAAACATTTCTGAAGGTATTTTTCCAGGGGTTTTTATTTAATACAAGTAAGTAAATTATTATAAAATGATTAAAGGTTTATTCTATATATAGATCATCTACAGTTTGCTAATAGCATATTTTTAATATAGAAAATATGGTTTCTTATGCAAAGTATACACATTTCCACTCACATTGTCTAAAAGGAGGCTCCCTATTTTGATTCTTATCCTGGAACATACCCCCCTTTTTATCCTCTTTAGTTCCATATGTTTGTATTAAAGTGTATATTTTTGTATACTATGTTACTCTAATGTATTCTGATAACTTCATACATCATTTGATATCATTTACTATTATATACAATGTTTTAGTACAAAGGCCTTGAAGCTGGAGAATTACTGAATATTTTTAGAAAAGCAAAGATGCAAGAAGTCAAAGTAAAGTAAGTGAGAAGATTACTAGGAGATAAAGTTTGGGAATTATGGAGATCATATTTTCTAGAGCCCCAAAGGTCTTCATGTCTATTTAGTTTTTTACTCTGCATCTTTATTAAAGAAAGCCATGGGGGTGTTTGAAGCATGGTGTGATCTGATCTTAATTATGTTTTTAATGGATCACTGAAGCACTAAGACTTCTTGGGAGGCTACTGAAGTATTTTAATTGAGATTATCAAACTAGCATAGTGGAAGCTGGAAGTAATGAGAAGTGATGCAATCTGAATACATTTTAAGATAGAGCTTATCTTTTAGAACTCAGATATTCATTATGGGTCATATAAATCGATTATGGTGCTATGGTGTGAATGTTGTGTCCCTTTCAAAATTCAAGTAGAAATAATTTCCATTGCGGTTGTGTTAAGAGGAGTCTTTTCAACAAGTGGTTAACTCATGAGGATTGTGCCTTCATAAATAGATAAATGCCTTGTAAAAGGGTTGGAGAGAACTAGCTTTTGCTTCATTTTTGTCGTTCTGTTCCTTCCACCATGTGATGACACCTAGATAGCACCATCTGTGAGGAACAGACTTTCACCAGTCGCCGAAGTGAACCTGCCTACACCTTGATCTTGACTTCCAAGTATCCAGAACTCTAAGAAACATATTTCTTTTTGAATAAATTACCTGGCCTTAGGTATTTGTTATAGCAGCGCAGATGTACTAAGACATATGGATAACCTCAAGGATTTGGGTCTGAGTGAATAAAGGATGAGACCACTGTCTGACATGAGGAAAACTGAAAAAGAGACACATTGTGGGGTGTGAAGAAAGAGAGGTAGGTCAGGATTTCAGCTTTGCAAATGGAAAATTTAAATGTGGAGATGAATAATAGAAGGCAAAATACACGAAGCTGGGTTCAGGAACATATCATGGCTGGAATATAAATTTAGAAATTTCAGTTGATAAATTGAATTTAAAATCATAGGGTTGGAGAAAATTACAATGAAATTCAGTATAAATGTACAGGAAATACAAAAGTGCATCCAGAAACAAAGAACTGAGTATCCCTCCTTCTCCCTCTCTTTCTCCCCTCCCTCCTCCTTCCCCTCTTCCTTCTCTTTTCCCTCCTCTTCCTTCTCCTCCTCCTTCCTCTCCCCTCCCTCTTCCATCCTTCCTCCTCCTTCTCTCACCCCTCCTCTTACCCCTCCTCCTCCTCCTCCTCTTCTTTCTTCTTCCAGCAGGAATACATGTAGACATAGAATAACTTTAAGTTTGGATATAACCAGTGTGATAATTTGACAAAATTTCATGATAGAGAGGAAATTTTCAATGCATGCAATGGAGCAATTAAAGGAATTGATCATCAAATTTAAACCAGGATGGAAAAGAAAAGAGGAATGAGAAATGTGAGAGATACAGAAAAGTTGTAGAATTATTCGGTCGAAGTTTCAAGTAAGAAAAAAATATTTTGACATTAAGACACTGATACTAAACATATAAAAGATGACTCCAAGTATGCATTAATTGAAATTGAGATCATTAATGGTTGCATTTGCTGCAAATGACAAGGTCTTTGCTATATGGTAGTGGTATTAAGGATGATAAGTATAGGGGAGGTAAAATTTCACCCCTCCCCCTTAGGGTTTTTTGACTAGGATCAAGAATTAAATTGACATAAAACAGTTGTGAAAAGGTAAATTATGTGAATATAATAGAAAAGTTCCTTTAATAAAGTCTGCACAGAGTTCTTTTAGTCTCAACATTCTATCCTTGATGATGAGTGTAACTTTCCTTCTAGTGTAAGAAGAGCATCTTTTATATGGACATATCATCTGTTTTATGAAACAACATGAATATCAGACTGATGTTCTTGTAATTGCTGTTTTTTAAATACATTTAACTCAAAATCTTCAAAATCCCAGAATGGCATATATTAGTATGACACATTTTTAACGCTTCATAATCTTATTGTAGACAGAACACCCTCAGTCTCACTAAATTCAATAAAAATCAGCTGTCAAATTCCTGTATCAGTCGGGTTTGGTGGCTCAGCCTGTAATCCCGTGCCTTTGGGAGGCTGAGGTGAGTGGATTGCCTGAGCCTGCGGGTTCGAGACCCACCTGGGCAGCGAGACCTCATCTCTACAGTAAATCAAAAAATCAGCCGGGCATGGTAGCACATGCCTGTAATTCCGGTTACTTGGAATGCTGAGGCGGAAGGATCGCTGGAGCCCAGCAAGTAGAAGCTGCGGTGGCCGGGAGCGGCCACTGCACTTCAGTCTGGGCGACAGAGTGAGACACCAACTCAAAAAAAAAAAAAAAAATTCCTGTATCACATTCACTCATTTTTTTTTATAAATCAATAAACTCTTTTTTTAGAGTGGTTTTACATTCACAGAAAGATTGAACAGAATATACAGAGTTTCCATGTACCTAATGACTTTCCCCATGACTGTCTCTGCTATCAACATCCTACACTAGAAAGTACATTTGTAACATATGATGAACCTACAGTGACACATAATTATCACACAAAGTCCACATTGGGTTTTACTCTTAGTTATATAGTCTATGAATTTAGACTAATGTATAATGATATATATCTACCACGTCAGTATCATACAGAATAGTTTCACGGCTCTAAAAATTCTCTATATTTCTGTCTATTTATTTCTCCCTAACCCAGCCACATCCCCATGGTAACAACTGATTCTTTTACTGGTTCCATAGTTTTGTTTCCTAGATTGTCCTACTGTTGAAATTACAAAACATATAGTCTTTTCAGATGGGATTCTTTCACTTAGCAATATTCTGCTAAGGTTCCTCTATGTCTTTTCATTTGGTTGGTTGCTGAATACTATTTCATTGTGTAGATGTATCACAGTTTGTTCACATATTGAAGGTCATCTTTGCAGTTTCCAAGTCTAGACAATTATAAATAAAGCCTTTTTAAAAAAAAAAATCCTTTCATAAGTTTTTTTTGTTTTCGTTTTTGTTTTTGAGTTAGAGTCTCACTCTGTTGCCCAGACTGGAGTGCAGTGACACACTCACAGGCCTGAGCCCCCGCTCCTGACCAAGTTTTTTTTTTTTTTTAAAGACATAAGTTTTCCAGTTATTTCAGAAAATAGCAAGGAACTTGATCACTAGATTATACAGTAGGAGTACATATAATTTTGCAAGAAACTACCAAACCGTCTTCACAAGGGTCTGAACCAATTTGCATTCCAACCAGCAATGAATGTGTGAGAGTTTATGTTACTGGAGGCACTTACCAGCAGTTGATGTTATATTCCGAATTTTAGCCATTATCATAAATGCGTAGTGGCATTTAATTTTTTGATCTGCAATTTCCTAACATATGATATCGAGCATCTTTTTACATATATGCAATTGCTGTCTGCATATCTTCTGTGGTGAGGTATTTGCACAGATTTTTTGCCCATTTTAAAAATGATTTTTGTTTTCTTATTTTTGAGTTTTAAAAATATTTTGTTTTGTTTTGTTTTTAGTTCCAGATTTCTAGTTTTTATTAATCATTAAGAAGTTAACATTTATGCTGTTAATTACTCTAGAAAAAAATTGACTTCATAATGGACAAAAATTGGGAAGCAAAACAAATTACAATACAATACGAGGTATGATTATTATAAATTTTAATGTATCATAATTTTAAGATTTGTTACAAAAAAGCATTACAAAGCATTTGTTACAAAAATATTTCCGTTCTGAAATATTACTGTAATTTTTTTAAATTTTAAAATTGTAAGGTACAGTTCACGGTTAGATATACAAATGTTCAATATGCAGGTACCCTTGATGATGAGGTGTGACCCCCTTCCCCAGGCAGATTCCCACTACTGACAATCCCACCTCCTCGCCCTCCCACACAGCCCCAGTTCCCCACTACTGTCACTCTTTTTCTTATAGTATTATAATACATGTTCAAGGTCCACTTACGAGTGAGAACATGTGATACTCAGTTCTTTGTTTCTGTGAAAGATTACTCAGTATTATAGACTCTAAGTCCATCCAGGTCGCTGTGAAGTTCATGATTTTGTTCTTTATGGCTGCATAATATTCCACTGTGTTATGTACCATATTTTCTTATCCAATCTTCTTTTGATGGGCAGCACAGTTGGTTCCATGTTCCTGCTATTGTAAAAAATGCTGCAATAAACATACATGTGCAGGTGTCTTTTTTATAGAATGAGTTGAGTTCTTCTGGGTGTATTCTCAGTAAGAGGATTGCGGGGTCATATGGAAGGTCAATTTTTCGAAATTTTAGGAATTGCCACACTGTTTTCCAAAGAGACTGTACTAGTTTACACTCCCACCAACAGTGTAGAAGTGTTCACTTTTTGCCACATCTCTTCAGCATCTGTTATTTTTTGAGTTATTGATGATGGCCATTCTGACTGGAGCTTGGTGATGATATCTCAGTGTAGTTTTAATTTACATTTCTTTGATGACTAGTGAGGCTGAATATTTTTTCATGTATCTGTTGGCTGCTCATATGTCTTCTTTTGAGAACAGTCTATTCATATCTTTTACCCACTTTTAATGGGGCTATTTGTTGTTTTCTTTTCAGCACGTTTGAGTTCCTTGTAGATCCTAGATGTTAGGCCTTTGTCATACATAAAGTTGGCAAATATTTTATCCCAGTCTGTGGGCCATCACCCTACTCTCTTGATGGTTTCTTTGTCTTTGCAAAAGCTTGTCAGTTTGATGAGGTCCCACTTGTCTATCTTATCTCTTATGGCATGGGCACTTGGGGTTTTGATCAGGAATTGGTTGCCAGTTCCAATTTCCATGAGAGTGGCTCCTGCATTTTCTAAGGTTCTTATAGTTTGAGGTTTTACATTTAGCTCTCTGATCCATTTAGAGTTGATTTTTGTGTTTAGTGATAGGTAGAGGTCCTGTTTCAATTTTCTTCATATGGTCAGCCAGTTTTCCCAACACCATTTACTGAACAGGTTCTCCTCCCCCAGTGGTTCAGAATGAAGACTTTGTTGAAGATGAGTTGGTTGAGAAATTGAGATTTTGCTTCTGGAATCTCAATTCTATTCCATCTGTCTATATACCTGTTCTTGTAACAATACCAAACTTTTTTGATTATTGTAGCTTAATAATAAAGTTTAAAGTCTGGGAATGTAATACCTCCAGTTTTTTTTGTTTTTTTCTTCTGAGGATTGTTTTGGCTATTTGCGGTTGTTTATATTTCCATATGAATTCCTTTATTGTTGTTTCTAGGTCTGAGAAGCATGTTACTAGTAATTTGATGGGTATTGCATTAAATCTGGGGATTGCCTTAGGTAGAATGGACATCTTAGCAATGTTGATTTTTCCAATCCATGAGCATGGAATATTTTTCCACTTGCTTGTGTGATCTTTGATTTCTTTGAGCAGTGATGGTAGTTTTCATTGTAAAGTCCTTTCACGTCTCTGTTTAGAAAGATTTCAAGGTATTTCATTTTTTTGTGGCAATTGTGAATGAAATTGTGCTTTTTATTTGTGTTTCTGTTTGTTTATTATTGGTGTATAGAAATGTGATTGTCTTTTGCACATCTATTTTGTACCATGAGACTTTGCCAAAGTCCTTTATCAGTGCAGTGAAGTTTCTGACAGATTCTCTTGGGTGTTTGAAGTATAGAATCATAACATATACAAAGAGGGATAACTTGATTTCCTTTTATCTTATTTGGATACCCCTAATCGCCTTCTCTTCTCTGATTGCTCTAGCCAGAATATCCAAAACAATGTTGAACAGGAGGGGAGAGAGTGGATTCCTTGTCTTGTTCTAGTTTTCAGGGAAAATGTTTCTAATTTCTGTCTGTTTAGCAGTATGCTGATTGTGGGTTTCTAGTAGATGGCTCTTACTATTTTGAGGTATGTTCCATCTATGCCTAGATGTTCAAGGGTTTTTAACAAGAAGGGGTGCTGGATTTTATCAAAAACTTTTTCTGCATCTAATGATATGATCATGTGGTGTTTGTTTTTATGTCTTTTGATGTATTTAATTGCATTTATGGTCTTACGAATATTGAACCAGCCTTGTATCCCAGGGATGAAGCCTATTTGGTCATGGTGGATGATTTTTGAGATGTGTTGTTGAATCCAGTTTGCTAGAATCTTGTTGAGAATTTTAGCATCTATGTTCATCAAGGATATTGGTCTATAGTTCTCTTTCTTTCTTGGATCTTTACCTGACTTGGGTATCAATATGATGTTAGCATCATAAAATGATTTGGGAAGATTTCCATCTTTCTCAATCACCTGGAACATTTTCCATAGGATGGTTATCAGTTCCTCCTTGTATGTTTTGTAGAATTCTGCTGGAAAGCCATATGGTCCAGGGCTTTTTTTTTGTAGGTAGTTTTCTTAAACATACTCAATTTCCTGGATTGTTATTGGTCTGTTTAAGGTCTCAATTACTTCTTGTTTCAAGCTAGGGAGGTTGTGTGATGTCAGAAAGTCGTCCATTTCCTTTAGGTTTTCAAGTTTTTTTCCATATAAGTGTACATAGTAGTCTCTGATAATCTTTTGCATTTCTTTGGGGTCAGTTGTGACTTCATCTCTTTTGTGTTTCTGATTGAGTTTATTTGGGCTTTTTTTCTCCTTTTCTTGGTCAATCTAGCTAGGGGACCATCAATCTTGTTTATCTGTTCAAAGAAACTGCTTTTTCTTCAATTTTTTTTGTATAATATTTTGTCTTCTATGTCAGGATTTGGACTTTTATTTTGGTGATCTGGATTCTTCTGCTGAAGTTAGGGTTTTGGTGGTCTTGCTTTTCCAGCTTCCTTAGGTGTCTTGTTAGGTTGTTAATTTGTGATCTTTCCATTTTCTTAATGTGTGTTTGTAGAGATATGAATTCCCCTTTTACTACTGCTTTCATGGCATCCCAGACGTTTTAGTTAGATGTTTCTTCATTTTCATTTATTTCCAAGTATCTTTCAATCTCTGTTTTGATTTCCATGTTGAACCAAGAGTTGGTTAGCATCATGCTGTTTAGTGTCCATGTCTTTGTGAGTTTTGGGAGAACTTTCTTGGTGTTGATATTTATTTTTATTTCACAGTGGTCTGAGAAGGTGCATGTCAAAATTTCAATTTATGAAATCTGTTTATGTTTGATTTATGGCCAAGGATGTGGTCAATCTTAGAATGTGTACCATGTAGTGATGAGTAGAATGTATATTCTTTGATAATTGGGTGGGTAGTCTGTAGGTATCAATTAAATCCATTTGGTCAAGAGTCACATTGAGTTTCCAGATCCCCTTGCTGATTTTTTGTCTTGATGATCTCTCTAGAATTGTGAGTGGTGTATTAAAGTCCCCAACTATGATAGTGTTAGAGTCAATCTCTTTTTTAGTTTGCCTAGAAGCTGCTTTACGAAAGTTGGTGCTTCTATGTTGGGTGCCTACATGTTTAGGATGGATATTTTTTGTTGGTGAATTGAAACTTTTGTCATTATATAGTGATCTTCTGTATCTTTTTAAAAGTTTTGATAGCTTAAAGGGTATTTTGTCTGTATTAAGAAAACAACTCTGATTTTCTTTTTTTGTGTTCGATTAGCCTGAAATTGTGCTTCCTATCCTCTAATTTTGAGTCTGCAACTGTTCTTTCTGGTGAGATGAGTCTCTTGGCGACAATATATTGTTGCCTATGATGTTTTATCCATTTTACCATTCTGTGTCCTTTCAGTGGTGCATTTAGTCCATTCACATTCAGGCTAATTATTGAAATTTGAGGGTTTATTCTTGTCATGAGGGTCTTATAGAGTTGTTGTTGTTCCTATTTGTTTGTTGTCTTTCTTTTGATTTTGTGTGTTTTCAATCTTTTTCCTGCACTCCTGTGAAGAACATTGTTGCTCTTTTTTCCCTTTCTTCTGTGTTTAATACTTTCTTAAGTGTTTCTTATAAAGCTGGTCTAGCGGTAGCATAGGTTCTGAGGGATGGCATTTCTAGGAAAGATTTTAACTCTCCCTCACTGATGAAGCTTAGCTTAGCGGGTGGGTTATTCTTGGTTGAAATTGATTTTCCTTGAGTACTTTGATTATTGGGCTTCAAGCTATCCTAGTCTGAAGGGTTCTGTAGATACAGCTGCTGTTATTCTAATTGGTCTTCTGCAGTAGGTAGTCTGACATTTTTCTCTTGCTGTCTTTAGAATTTTTTTCTGTTATACCTACTTTGTTTAGGCAAATTACTATGTGTCTAGGTGTTGGTCTTCTCATTTGTTGTCTTGCAGGAGTTATCTTCATCTCTTGTGTTTGAATGATCACATCACTGATGAGATGAGGGAAGTTTTCTTGAATAATTTCATGGAATGCTTGTTCCAGGTTGGTCTCTGTCTCTCTTTCTGCCTCAGGAAGTTCAATTACTCTTAGGTTTGACCTCTTAAAATAATTACTCATCTCCTAAATGTTTTGTTCTGTCATTTTAAGTTTCTTTTCTATGTTTTTGACAGTTTGGGTTAGTTCTATATTTTGGTCCTCAAGCTCTGTGATTCTTTCTTCTGCTTGGCTAATTCTGCTTTCCATGCTTATCAGTTTATTAACATTTCATTCACAGTATTCTGTATTACTGTTATCTTCAGTTATCAATTCCTTCATATTTTCCTTTTGGCTCTCTTCATTTCTATTAATGTTTGACATCTGGGTTTGTAGTTTAAGACCAGTCATTCTTGGGGCTCTTCATTGTTTGCATTTCAGTGTCTGATTTCTCAGTGTCTGACCTCCCTTCTGTTTACTCAGAATTCTATTCTACCTTAGGTGGATCCTCTGGCTTTGTTCAATTCTGAAGCTGGATTGTGAGTTGGGGGTTGTACTTTTTGCAGTTTTGGGATTTAATTGAGGGGGGAGCTGTGATTCAAAATCTATCTGCAGATCCCAGTATCCATCGACAGGTATATGGGCACCCTGGAACCCACTTCTCACTGCCTTACAATCAGTCCGTGCAGTGGGGGTATAGGTTTGCTCCCTGGAAACCAAATAAGGTAAGACAAAGGAAAATAATAGGAAAAGGAAGGATGGGGGCAAGTGGAAGGTGGAGAGAGAGGAGTAAGAGGGAAAACAGACAGACATACCAGCTAATAAATGAAAAGAGACACAAAGACAGAAAAGAGAGAAAAAAATTAAAACATACAGATAATCATACAATCACACAATTAACAAAAACCTCCCTATTGATGTACTCTTCCAATACACAAACAGGAAGTCTAAAGAAAATAAAAATAATCAGTAATGTAGCAGAAACAAAGCAAGTATGAAAATGTTACCAAAAACAGAAAGTGAGAGAAAAAAACTAAAACAAAAAGCAAACAAAAATAAACAAAATAAACAGACAAAAAATAAAAAAAAAAAAAAAAAACAAAGAACCAAACTCACTCTGAGGTTGTTCCTATAAGTTCAACTTCCTTTCAGCTCTGATCTCCAGCTCTCTGCACAGGCTGATAGGATTGCTTTCAGCGCAGCCTGATTTGCTCATAGCTTGAGTCAGATACCCCAGGCCTACTGTGGGAGGAGGGTAGATCAGATCCGGACTCACCTACCTTGTTGCATGTCAAGTCTGCCACTCAGATCTGTTCTGTGTCTTATCCAACAAGGGGGAGGGACTTCTATCTCTCCCAGTTTGATGATATTATCTTAGGTCCCAAGTTGGAGGCTGGGCAGAGCTAGGCGGACCTGGGCGGGGCAGTGCAGGTCTCTGCCCAGTCCTGGAACAGAGAAAATGGCATCTCCTTACAGGGCATGGATCTCCTCTCTGGCTTTCCCCAATCCTCTCTCTCCACTGATCAGATACAGGGTTCAAATTTATCTCTATAACAGATGATGGCGTGGCCCAGTGCCAGGTGATGAGAATCAGCTGGATGCGGCAGGCTTTTCTCAGGAGAGTCCTGCAAACAGCAGACGATCTTGCATGCCCACGCTCCAATCTCAGGGCTGTGGGAGTGTATAGTCTCCCTCAGAGTGGGGACCAGGTGCATGCACCTAAGTCTTCGGGCAAATGGACTTCACTCTCCCACCAGCACATGCTTACTCACACAGAAAGTCTTTATGGACACTTGTTTTTGCGGAGACTCTCACAGTCCAACCTGTCCAGTTGCCATCTTAAGCTCTGCCCCCTTAAAATATTTTGTATGTTTTGTGTAATGGTCCTTTATCAGATGTGTCTTTTCCAAATATTCCATCCCCAAGTTGCTGGCTTTTTTTTTTTTTCATTCTTTTAATAGTTTCTATTGAATAGCAAAAGTACTTAGTTTTAATGAAGTCCAACTTATCATTTTTTCTTTTATATCTCATCCATATTGTTTTTATTTAAAAAGTCATTACCAAACACACAGTCATCTAGATTTTTTTTTTCCTGTTATCTTCTAGTAGTTTTGTAGTTTTGCATTTTGTTTATAGGGGTATCATTCATTTTGAGTTACATTTGTGAATATTTTAAGGTCTTTGTGTTTTTTCTTTACATTTAAATGTTTAGTTTTGCCAACATCATTATTTCAAGACTATCCTTCCTCCATCAAATTTAGTTTGTTACTTGTCAAAGATTTGCTAGCTGTATTTATGTAACTCTATTTCTGTGATCTCTGATTTCTATTCCATTGATCTATTTGTCTATTTTTCCACTAATACCATATTATTTTAATTATTATGTCTATGTACTAATTTTTGAAGCCAGACGGTATCAGTCCATCACTTTGTTCTTCTCTTTTTAACATTGAGTTGACTATAATAGGTCTTTTGATTCTCCATTTAAAATTTAGATTAAGTTTTTCTATATCCAGGAAATAACATGTTGAGAATTGTAGTGAGATTACATTGAATCTATAGATCAAGTCGAAGAGAACTGGTATCTTGACAATATTGAGTCTGTTTTGTTCATGTACATAGAATATTTATCTGATTTTGTTAGATATTTTAGTATTTATTTCATCAGACTTTTGTAGTTTTCATCATATGGATCTTGTATACATTTTGTTAGATTTACACAAGTATTTCTTGTTTTGGTGCTAATGTAAAGGGTATTACATTTTACATTTTAAATTCCAATTGTTTATTAATAGAACTCAAAAAAAACAATTTATTTTTTACATTAACTTTAAATTTGCTCCCTGCTATTATTTCTTATTTCAGGAGATTTTTTTGATTGTGTTTCTTTGGAATTTTTACATAGACAGCCATGTCATCTGTAAATAAAGACAGTTTATTTTTTCTTCCCAATCTGTATTCCTTTCATTTTCTTTGGTGATCTTAAAGTGCCTTGGCTGGGACTTCCAGTATATTGAATAGTAGTGGTGAGAGTAATCAAAATCTTTTAAGATATTACCATTCAGATTTTGTGTGTCATTATTTATTTGAAACATTTTGTTCACCTTTTTACAACCTAAAAATCTAGATGTGTCTTATAATTGATTAGATTTTTTAAAGTCTTGTTGTTATATTTCAAAATATATTGTATGTTAAAATCAAAGCTATCTTTGTCCTAAAGAAGTACAGTATTATAAATTTTAAAAAATCTGTTCCAAGGTTAAACATGCATTTCAGACAGTTGAGAAGTTGAGGAAATCCATATTTTATTTGTGCAAATTACACATCAAATGGCCCAACTACGGGTCTTGAACCATTGTTTCAATAAACATGTCAACCTTCTTTTGACTTCTATTGCTTTATTCTGACTTTGTCTCTAGATGTTACTATTCTCATATTCTTCTCCTTTACTTACCTAAGTAATACTAATATTTTTACATTGAAACTCTAATATCTGGAAGAAACCTTCCTTTTTCCTTGTCATTAGTCAATCTTACTCTATACAGCATGTAATAACTTCACAGTTCCTACCACAGAGTGTAGATGAATGCTGAATACATAGTAGATGCTCAATGCTTATTTACTCAGCAAGAAAAGTGACAATGCCACAATAATTTCCTTCGCGATCTATAATTACATACCCTCTGCTTTTGTTTATTGCATGCCTTTTACCTGTCAGAACTAAATAACAACATGGGGGGATTTTTTTTTTACCACAGAATATATATTCTTTTATTTAATGTAATTGTAATTTACTGACATAAAAGAAACTGTATATGGGAGATGAGACTAAAGTTTAAAGGGCAAATTTTTGAAGCTTTATGTTACACACACACAAAAAACATGCTATTTGATGAAATGTAGGTGTATATATAGTTTTTTTCTAATTTGAGGGACCTTTTCATTTTATATTCAGAGGGTACACATATGTGTTTGTTACATGAACATATAGTGTAGTGGTGAGGATTGGGTCTCAGGTGGTCCATTTCCCAGATAGTGAACATTGTGCCCTGTAGGTAGTTTCTGAACCCTAAGCCTCCTCTCTTCCCTTATTAGTGTTCCCAGCATCTACTTTTTCCATCTTTTTGACCACTTAGCTCTCACATATGAGTAAGATTATAATTTTATTTGAAGACTAGATACATGTTTTAAAGGAGATATATAAAATTTGAAATCAGAAAAATCTATTCATTCTTTCAGGTTAGCAACTTAACTATCTAAACTTGAGACAGCACACAATAAAATAGTAATAATTTTTTATTTAATATTTTAGTTAGTTTAAAATGAGACATTATGTCCAGGCTTGGAGGCTCAACCTGTAATCCCAGCACTTTGGGAGACAAGGCAATTGGATTGCCTGAGCCCGCGGTTTCGAGACCAGCCCGGGCAACTTGGTGAGACCACATCTCTACAATAAATAAAAAATTAGCTGGGCATGGTGGTGTGTGCCTGTGGTTCTGACCCCTTGGAAGGCTGAGGTAGAAGGATCACTGGAGCCCAGTGGGTCGATGCTGGGGTGGCCATGAGTGTGCCACTGCACTACAGCCTTGGCTATGGAGTGAGATTCCTACTCAAAAAAAAGGAAAAAAAGAGAGAGAGAGATTATACCTAAAAGTGATGTCTAGGATGTAGGAGGTTGATTTTCATCTTTTCTTAGTTGGTTAAAATATGATTTTTTAGATTCCAAGTTAAGATTCTATGACTGAATTATCTATCTTGTTAGTACATTTTTTAGGTCTTTAGTTTTTTCTATTCTCTTATTTCCTAAATCTTTATAAATTCATACCTTAGTAGAATTATTACTAAGTTAGAGCAAGAGGTTGACCCTCAAGTCAGTAAATATTGCTCTTGCTGCATTTGCTATAAAAAGGTATAGGGAGGCAAATTGTAAATTAGTATCTTGACTGAGGATATTATAATGTCTGCTTATTTGAATAATTTATTTAAATCTCCATGTTCACAAAGAACATTCTATGTACCTCTATTTCAGAATATGTTATGTGTGTTTCAATTTTTTATGTACATGCCACCTCAAATACAGTTTCATGAAAGCAAAGACCATAACACTATTTTCGTGTGTGTGTGTGTGTGTGTGTGTGTGTGTGTCTGTGTCCAGGCAGATACCAAAAATCCTGAAGCAGAGAAGATAATAAATATTTGTTTGATAAACATATTATTGTGGGTTTGGATGTATGTCTGCAATGGTAGAATCATTATACTCAATAATAGTAGAAAGAATCATCTATAATCGGACCACATGAAAATTACTAGTTACTGAGATTATGAGAGGGGTTATACCATATAGAATGCCCTGAAAGAAAATCATATCCTTTCAATTTTTTTGTGAAAATGTCAAAAACTTTTTGCTATTTTATGAATATTCAAAGAGTACTTTATAATCTTTACACCCATATACTGATGTCATAGTTTATACACCAGTTACATGAGCATTTTTCATTGAATCTTTTTATCCAACATGGCATTAGACAGCTGTTTATTAGGTTCTCATTTTCAGATGAGGAAATTGAATTCTAAAGGCGTTAAATAAGTTGCACATGTTCACACAGCTGAAGAATTGCAGTTCTGTTATTTGTACCCAGGATATCTAATTTTAACTTTGAGTTTGTCCTATTTATTTAAAACCAGTAATTTAGTAGTAAACTTTTTTAGTTGTTAAATTTCTGTCATAATCACTTAAGATGACCTCAATTTGGCCATTTTGGTGCTGAAAAGTAATTGTTTCAAAAATAAGCTTCCAATTAATTTTTAATAAAATAAAATATTCTAAGCAAAAAAAAAATACTACAGCCATGTACTTTGTAATGTTGAAATTTCCAGTCTCATTATTTTTTACCCTTTCTTCTCACTTTGAACATTTAATTTGTAATTAATAACTATTTACTGAACATCTAAAAGGTTCCCACAAAACAATAATGTGTAAGAAAATATGCAATTTTAAAAAATCTGAAGTTAAATATAAATATGACTGATGCATAAAAAATATTTTTGATAGCCCTAGATTATTATTCTGTTATTACTTTTAGGAAGAGTCATTAATATATTAACAGACGAAGTGAATTACAGATATAAGTGGTGATATGAACATATGCTAAATAATATTTTGAGAAAGTAGAAAAAACACATTTCAGAATCAATTATCAGTAAATGCAGATAAATCCATAACAGATAAGAAATAATGAAAAAGTCTATATCAGAGTAGAACCTTTGAATAAATCACAAGAAATTATAGGTGATGAACTATAACTGTATTCATAATGAGAGAAAAAGAAAGTTATTTATCTGTTGAAGTCCATTACCAAGATCAGTCCTTTAAGTATATGCTATTAATAGTAAGACAATTATGTTTTTATCTGAGTACCCAGTTTCTCATAATTTTCACTCAAAATGTATATGTAGTGAGATAAAATTAAATTCTAAAAATATGCAATAAGGTAAATAAGCAGATGCAAATAATGGAAATGATACTTAGGTAGAATTTTTGATCATTATAAAAATTGGTAGGGATTCCAGAATCTTCTCCAGCATTGATTGAAAAAGACATAAGAAAAACATATACAAGGGCAGAAAAAAGGTGAATGTAGAGGATAAATATAATAATATTCTTTTATGTCCTTTGTTATGGTTTATTTCTAGAAGGAAGAATGTCTCATTCTTTCTGTCTATAAGGAAAAAGAAAAATCTAGGACAAAGTTTTCCTTCTTAGCTGAGATCTAGTGGACTCATTTTAAAGTAACAAGCTTCTGCTGAGCTTTTGTCTGTCTGTTGAGCAGCAAATTATTGTTCCAGTTGGAAACTCTTCACTCAGACAGGAATACATGTTTTATTGAAATGTTTGGAAGTTTCACTATTAAAATACAGTACCCATCCATAGGGTTACCAGAGGTAGATGTCTCTCTCATTAGGTAGAGTGAGAGTGGGACAACACAGGGGAATTATGAGAAAACATGAAACTTCTACAAAGACACTGACTCTAAAAAAAAGAGCTGTAAGTAACTTAGTCTTATGACAATACAGTATTCCCTACAGGAGGAAGAAATTAAGTCAAGTTGGAAGAGAAAAAAAAGTCTAGTAATAAAAGCCTTAAGACAAGAATTTGAGTTCTGTATTTACTATGTTTTTTAAGTTACTTATCTTTCATTTAGCAGTATGGGGATAATACCTCATTTGACTATTGTGAATATAGTTGGAACAATCTGTATAAACCATTGAGCAAAGTGACTAGTATAGGACTTCAAGAAGTGGTGGCCATTATTTTGGCAAAGAGTAGATGCATAGCAAAGACTACTTATGCTAATTGAGTCAATTGCTTACAGATACTTATAATAGATTTGTAATGTAAATTTAATATGTTTGCACTTTCAAGTTGTTTTCCTATTAGATATTAAATGCTTGTTCAAATAAAATGTTTTTTGTGTAACAAGTGAAAAAAATACATGACTTTTATGGTTTAGTGTAGAATAGTTAGTGTTTACAATTACTTCATCACTGCCTGAGCCCTTACTGCAGCTCATAAACTTTTGAAGCTGGAGAGGCTCAGTAAGTTGGAAATCAAGTTGCTTGACACTGAACTCTGCCTAAGAATCAGTCTTAGAATGTGAAAAACCTAGAATATTTGAACAAAAATTTCAGTGTATTTACTTTTGGTAGGGTATAAATGAAAGTTTATACGACTGGAGAGTAGAGAAGGGACAAAGCGATTCCATAGTATTCTGGTCAATCTGGGTCAGATCATATAAAGATGTCATATACAACATAAGAATCTTATGTTAAATTGTTGATTTTGTACTTTATCTTAAAGTGAGAAATTATTGGGGAATTTTAGGCATAATAATTACTTGAACAAATATAGATTTAATAAGACATTCTAACTGTACTACGGGGAATGTGTTGATTTGATGGGAGTATTCATAGATGCAGAGAAACAAGTTTGAAGGGTTTTAATTTACTTTGGTATAAGAAGAATGACTCTAGATCTAGAACTTTGTAAGAGCAGATGGAGCCATAAATGGAAAGTAGATTTAAGAGATGTAGTGAGTAAGTGTCACAAAGAGTGATTCCCAGATTGGCATTTCCAGCTCTATTAAGAAAAAAAAAATGTTCAGTCATATCTTTTTTAAATGGGTGGGCATTTCTCTTGTGTGTATCCTAGGTTATATTATTTGGGAGTTTGTACATGACACATGATTATAGCTATTATAAAAGGAAGAAATTTCAACTATTTTATTGTTTTTCATTCTAGATAGCACCATTAATATGCTGACATACACAATAGTTTTGAAAAGCCAGATGTCTTATTTACCAATTCAAGAACTTTGACATATATGGTGAGTCAGATATTGCTCAAAACAATAAACAAAATTGACATATCTCCATAGGGTATTACACTGGTATAGACTGCCTCTGCAGATGTCCATTAGCTATCCATGGTTCACAGGAAATTGGGAAGTAACAATAATATGAAGCCCACAGATTAATATCAGTGGATTTTTACAAGTCTTCTAGCATCTGGCCATGACTGCAATGGTTCTCTGCTGCTATTATGAATTAAAATACTGTCAATTTTATCAAAAGTATTATGGTACAGTTTTGTTTTATTTTGTTTTTAAATCCAGAAAAACTGGTCATTATTGTTCTGCAATGTTCCTTGAGTACTCAACTAAATTATGAAAATATAAGGCAAATCTTTCTCTACTTGATATTCACTTCCAGTTCATAAGACAAAAATAGATATGTTCCCAAATTAAAGCAAGAAGTTGTATGATCGAAAAGGAATCAGCATTCTTTTCCTCCTCACCTTGGATATCAAGTTTGCATAAAGAAAATGAAGAATTGGGAAAAATTTACTGTCTCTCTAAAGTTGCTTTTTCTTGCAAAATTAAAATTCTGATATTATGTTTTATCTATTGTTTAGTTTCCAGTGCTTCTCACAGTATCTAGAACTACACTTAATATACCAATTTATGTTTTTGTTGAAACACAGAGCAACCATTGGGTATATTATTGTCTCCTTCACCAAATTTAGCTCTCCAACAAGCATATGAAGAATTTTAGAGGTAGGAAGAGGAAAAATCAAAATAAAATTCCTCTTTGATCTGCCTCTTAAATAGCACCTCCTATCAGCAAGTTTATTTTTGAGTGTTTTCTATGCATATTGTTAGATGTCCCTGAGATAATTCTTCTTTGAAGTCTTAGTCTCAAAAAATAGTTTTGAAAGAAAACTCATTTTTATAAAAATAATAGTTCTGTAAATATTGTAAGTGGTAATATTGCTATAGTCTCAATGTTTGCATCCCCTCCTTCAAATTTATATGTTGAAATCCTAATTCTTAGGGTAATGGTATTGAGAGGTGAAGCTTTAGGGAGTTGATTGATAATGAAGGTGGAACTCTCTTGAAAAGGATTAGTAGCCGGGCTCGGTGGCTCAGCCTGTAATCCCCGCTTCGGAGGCTGAGGTGAGTGGATTGCCTGACCCCGCGGTTCGAGACCCCCCGGGCAGCGAGACCTCATCTCCACAATAAATCAAAAAATCAGCCGGGCGTGGTAGCACATGCCTGTAATTCAGGCTACTTGGAAGGCTGAGGCGGAAGGATCGCCGGAGCCCAGCAGGTCGAGGCTGCGGTGGCCGGAAGCGGCCACTGCACTCCAGTCTGGGCGACAGAGTGAGACTCCCACTCAAAAAAAAAAAAAAAAAAAAAAAAAAAAAAAAAAAAAAAGAAAAGGATTAGTGCACATATAAGAGAAGCTAGAGAGAGACTCCTTACTCCACCTACTATGTGAGGTTACAACAAGCTAGCCCTCACCAGGTAGAATCTGCTGATGCCTTGATAGTAGACTTTCAGCTTCTAGGATTGTGAGAAGCAAATTTCTGCTGTTTATAAGACACTCAATTTATAGTATTTGTATTTTTTTATGACAGCCTGAAAATGTTCATGAATCTGGCATTTGGTGAGGTCTTGCTTTCTGGTTTGCAAATGACTGCTTTCTCATTGTTTTCTCATGTGGCCAAGAGAGGTTATAACCTGTTTCTTCTTATAAGATCACTAGTTCCATTCATGAGAGTCTCACCCTCTTGACCTTACCTCCCAAAGCCCCGCTTCCTTTTCTCATCACTTTGGATGTTAAGATTTCAAGACATAAATTTGAGGGGAGAGACAAACTTTCCATTTATAGTATTAGACATTCCCAAAGGTCATAAATTTTATATCTAGCCCTTCTGCAAGTTTCTTTCTTACAACAAATGTCTAGTTTTTCTTTTTTGTTGTTGTGCATTTACTATAGCAGCGTTATCTAATAAAAATATTCCACACATAAATTTAAATTTTCAAATTGCTGAATAAAAAGCTAAAAAGGGGAAAAATTATGTTAAGATATATTTTATGCAACCCAATATAACAAAATAAAGACATTTCACCATGTAATCAATATAAAATATATTAACAAGACATTTTATGTTCATGTTTTAAACTAAGTTTTTGAAATCTTATATCAATTTTACATGAAAGAAAATCTTAATTTGGTCTGGTCACATTTCAAGAGTCCAGTAATAATAGCATGTGGTTATTGGTTATTATATTTAACAACAGAGTACTGTAGTGTTATTATGAACTTTATTTTTTTAAAGAAGAAACTAACATGGTAAAATTATTCTTCAAACAATTCTTCTTCTTGCATTAGTTGACACTAGGTCTTGGATAGATGGTTTACAATGCAGAGGCTTCCGCTTTAGAGAAATTATGCTATTCTGTGACCAAATGATGTGAATCATTTGAAAACAACAAAAAGCAATGCACATAATTGATCAATAAGTAAAAAATTTAACTGTTTTTCCTAATTTTTGGTTTTCAAATTTGCTGTCCTAAAGCATGTTAAATATATTATTCTTCTAGTAATGTATTTTATTGTTCAATATTGATTTTATTTTTAAATACATTTTGGTTAAAATAAAGCTTTAGTAGCCTACAAGTTAACTTTTTTTTTCTTGAGGTGAAATTCTCAAAATTAACTATTTTAAAATATAAAATTTATTGGCATCGAGAACATCCACATTAATGTCTATCTAATTAGAAAACATGTTTATTACCGCAGAGGAGAACCCCGTACTCACTAAGCAGTCAGTCCCTATTTCTCACTAACACTAGTCTTTCATGACCACAAATATATACTTTTTGTTTGTATGGATATGGTTATTCTGGATATTTCATATAAATGGAATTATTCAACATGCGATTTTTTTTCTAGTTCACTTCACTTAGTAAAATATTTACTTTTTGATTTTCAGCAAAAGTATTATGTGCCTCAGTATTCGATTTTTTATTGTTGAATAGTACATTCAAGAATATTCATCAATTGTTTGTATTAATATATCGCATTTTTATTTTCATGTGTTCACTTTTGGTCATTGGGGTTGTTTTCACCTTTTGGTTAATGTAAATAGTGTTATTACAAATATTTACAAATATTTATGTGCAAGTATTTCTTTGTTTCTTTTTACCTTTTTTGTATATATAGCTAGTAGTAGAATTGTTGGATCATGTGGTAATTTTTTATATTTAATTTTTACAGAGAATATAAAACTTCTTCAGAATTTGGACTTTTTTATTCCCACTAGAAATGTAAGAGTTTTCCAACTTCACCACATTCTGCCAATATTTATTTTCTGGGGTTATTTTGGTTTGCATTTTGGTTTTATTATAACTCTCCTACTATATGTGAAGTAGTATCTTAACACAGTTTTGCTTTGCATTTCTCTAAAGACTAATGATGTTAAATATATTTTCATGTATTTGTTCATTATTTATAATCTTCTTTGGAGAGATGCCTATTCAAGTCCTCGCTTTTAATAATTGGACTTTTGTTGCTATATATTCTGGATGATAAATTTGTATTAGTTATGTTGTTATGACTGGATTGTGAGAAGCATGCCAAGTTCAAATTAATATTAAGAGCCCTTTATTAGTACGTGGTCAAGAGTAGGCTCTCACCATGAAGCTCTTGGTGCAGAATATAATTAGCAAAAAGCTTATATAGGTAAAATCTGCAGGCTGGCTGCATACCAGGGGTGAAAGTATAAGGAACTAAAAACAAAAGGAATAAAATACAAGAGCAAACTATGGGGACATGGCAGGGAAATTTTGTAAGTAATACTTCCTTAACAATTTCTTGGCACAACATTTAATTTCAGTTAACAGAGCATACAATTACATGGAACTTGTAGTTAGGGAGTATTGTAAGCAGTCAGCATGATAGATCAGCATAAACAACTCAGGGGAACAAAGCTGTGGGTCTGTAGTCATGGGACTGTTATAGTAATCACATGTATACATTGGGGGGTCATTTTTAGGTTAGGCAGGCAACTAAGATGGACGATTTCAACAAAATGGAGTTACTTATGTCAAGCACGTTATTGCAATTATTTTATGTATTTTATTAGCTATTTCATTCCCCCTTTTAGTGATACATGGTCAATTCATTGACTCATTGGTCATGGGTATGGAATTATAATAAGTTTTTACATGCATAAGTTTTACAGAATTCATGCACAAAAGATAAAATAGCATTAACAGAGCACTTTTGCCACATTTTCAATCTGTAGGAGCTACAGTTAAAAGACCTATGCCAAAGGTCAGAGCAAGTAGGATAACAAAAATAAGAGTTAAAGATTGAGTACAATGCATTTAAGAAATTAATAACCAGTCCATCTTACAGTTCAGATGTACATCAAAAGTGATCTTGAGAGGGTTTTTGTAGTTCAATTGTCGCAGTCCAATTGACTGAACGGTGGTTGTTTTTTTTTTTGTTGTTGTTGTTGTTGGATAAGGGAATGGATATTTAGGGTCCCTGGCTGCCTCAGCACAGTAATGAAATGAGTGTTTATTTTCTTGGCCTTTTTGACTTGTATATGGTGAATGAAGGCTGGTATCCCATCAACCTTGAGTGTTGTTGGGGTGGTGATGACGATAAAAGGTCCATTTCAGGCAGGAGTCAATCCCTCTTTCTGGAACTTTTTGATGAAAACCAGGTCTCCAGGCTAGAACAGATGACAAGGCTTGGAAGACAGAGTAGACAAAACAGCATAAACACCGGAGTGGACAGCAGCCTGGACCTGCTGAAGGGACTGGAGATACTTTAACAGAGATTGATTAGTTATTTTTGCTAGAATGGGATCTTGTAACTGGGGTAACAAAAGAGGGGGTTTTTTACATATGATTTTATGTGGGGTAAACCCAGCCTTATATGGGGTTCATTGGGTCCGAAGGAGAACCAAAGGTAAAAGGTTTACCCATTTTTTACCGGTTTCTACTATTAATTTGATGAAAGTAGATTTTACAGTTCAGTTCATGTGCTTTACTGTCCAGAGCCTTGTAGTAGGCACAGTGTAGTGCTTTACAAACCAACTGTACTATGGATGAGGTAAAGGCAGGACCATTATTAGAGCAAATAGACAGGGGGAGCCCAAACCTAGGAATAATTTCATTTAATAAAAACCTTGTAACCATTTAAGTGTAATTTCATTTTTGGTGGCAAAGGTCTTTATCCATCCAGAAAAAATATTAATAAACACCAGTAGATAGCCATATCTCGACTGAGGAGGTTTTATTTCAGTGAAGTCTATTTCCCATTTTTCTCCAGGACTTAATTCTTGGGCCCTGATACCATTCGAAGGTTTGGGCCCTTGTTTTGCATTGACTTGGGCACAGGCAGGGCACATGGTGGCTACTGTTGAAGCTATGCTTTTCAAGTCATTGATATGCTAAAAAACGGCTTAACTGTTTAGTTAATTTAGTACCTACTAGGTGAGTAGTAGAATGTAGTTATTTTACCAAGGTGTGTCTGAGGGCTTCAGGTAAGATAATTTTAGAGTCTTTTACCCACCATCCAGTGGAGTTTTTATGGGCTCCCACTAGATCTGCCTGTTCCTTTTCTCTTTGGGTACAGGTAGGCTGTTTTGGGAGAGAAGGAGCTGGAAAAGTTTTAGTGAGCAAGATCGTCAGGGGTTCAACTGGGAGTTCTGCTGCCTTTCAAGCTGCCTGGTTCACCAGGCAATTTCTACTTGCTTCTGGAGTGTCATACTTCTAGTGCACCCTGCAATGAATAACAGCTACCTTTTTAGGGAGCCATATAGCCTCTAGGATGGTTAAGATTTCTTCCTTATTTTTTATAGTCTTACCTGCTACAGAAAGAAGACCTCATTCGTTATAGATCATGGCCTGCACTTGAAGTGTGGCAAAAGCATACCAGCTGTCAGTGAAGATGTTTATTTGCTTTCCTGTTTCCAGTGCAGGGTCTGAGTTAAAGTAATTAACTCAACCTTTTGAGCTGAGGTACCTTGAGGCAATGCCTGTGACTAGATTACATCATGAGCTGTGATTATGGCTATACTAGCCTTGCGGACTCCTTCTATTACCAGGCTTCTACCATCCATGAATAGGTCAGCATCAACCTGGCTTAAGGGAGTGTCCCAAAGATCAGGTTGGCTGGCCTGAGTGATGTCCAATACATCTTCATAGTCATGCACTGGTGTTTCTGGATTTTCATCAGGCAACTGAGTGGCTGAATTGAGGCATTGAGTAGGAGAGAAAGTTAGTCTTGGTTGATCAAGCAAAAGACTCTGATATTGGGTAATATAAGTTTGACATGCAATGGCCAGAGGCTCCTCGGAGCAAAGTTTCAACAGCATGGGGAACAGTCAAAGCCAGGTTTTGGCCAAAAGTCAATATATCTGCTTCCTTAACTAGGATGGCCATGGCTGCAATGGCCCAGAGACAAGAGGGCCAACTGGAGGCTACTGGATCCAGTCTTTTTGACAAGTAAGCTACCAGTTTTTTTTCCAGGGTCCTAAGGTCTGAGTAAGGACCCCCTTTGTAATTCCTCATTGTTCATGAACAAACAAGTGGAAAGACTTGGCAACATATGGGACAGCTAGAGCTGGGGCTTGGGTCAGAGCCTTTTTAACTGTTGGAATGCCTATTCCTCATTAGCAGTCCAGTTTAAGGGCTAATCTCCTGCTATGGCTGTGTACAGGAGCTTGGCAATTTTCGGTAAATCCTGGGATCCACAGCCAGCAATACCTTGTCCCCCCCAGGATTTCCCGTACCTGTTTCTTTGTGATTGACATGGGAATCTGAAGAATGGCTTCTTTTCGGGCTGAAGTCAGGGCTTGTTTACCCCTTTTTAGCTAGTATCCCAGGTAGGAGACTTCAGTTGAGCAGAACTGTGCCTTTTTTGTTGACACACAATAGCCCAAGTCTTGGAGGAGCTGTAACAGAGCCTTAGTACCTTGTAAATAAGTATTCAAGTCTGTAGCTACAAGCAAAAGATTATTTACGTACTGGAATAGAGTACTTTCAGGGTGTAGGCATAGAACCCTGCAAATTCTCCTCAAAAAGAGTTGGGAAGTTCTTGAAACCTTATGGTAGCCAGGTCCAAGTCAGCTGACTGGTGTCCCCTGAATCTGGATCTGTCCACTTAAAAGCAAAGATGGGTTGACTGACAGGCGACAAAGGGATACAAAACAAGCATTCTTTAAATCCAATACAGTATATACCTGATGTTGAGGAGACTTGGAATCAGGTTCCTGGGTCTCAGAGGGCCATTACCAGGATTTTGCCCTGTCTTCTTGCAGCTTTACTGACTGCTTGTACTGCCTGTTTCTGTTTTTAGCATCTTGGTTGTTAAAAACTTTCTGAGCTACTTCAAGCAGTTGAGAAATATTTATTCCTGCAAAGCCTTCCACCTTCTGCAACTTTTTTAGGATGTCCAGAGCTGCCTGAGCCGCAAATACTAAATTAATAGCTTGAGCATTCTTGGAAACCAAGGAATCAAAAGGGGTGTAAGTCTGAAATGCCTCTTGGAGGCGCTCAAGGAACACTCCTGGAGATTCCTCGGGTCCCCAGAGGACCTTGGTAGTTTTAGAAAGACTGATAGGTTTTTGGGCTGCCCCCTTCAAACCTGCTAATAAAGTCCAGTGATAGGTATCTAGTGCCTTGGACCCTGCTAAGCTGTTGGCATCCCAGTTAGGGCAAGGGGAGGGGACCTCTTTTAATATTTCTTGACTCTCCTCCTCTGTACCAGCTACTGAGGCCAGGACAGACTTTTTTAGTCTCAGTTTTAATGCACTTCTGACTTTTTAGAAGTAGATAGGGTTAAAAAAGGAGCTGCTGGCAATTATCCCAGGTGGGAAGATGAATGTGCATGAGTGATCATGATTGATTTTACTAAGGAGGTTAAAACCTATGGTTTCGCAGATTTTGGCAAGATTACATTTTCTTGAGAAACAGGTAAAACAAGTTTTCCTTGAAGAGTTAGCCAGGGGCCTTTTTTATATAACACCCTGTTGTTTTTAAGTTAGAAACTTTGTCTCCATATAATAAGGTTTGCAGGAAGGGTCCTGAGTTTGAAGAAAACATATCTTTAACCATGGAGGGGGGTTTGGGACTAAATTCAACCATTGGTTGATATAGGGAAACCGATCAGGGGTCCCTATAATGACCTTCAAAACAGACTAAGTAATGAACATCCAGAGACCCTGTGGAGGGCTATTTAACATTAAACTCAGGTCAATTGTTTTCCAGAGAGTCAAGAGTCTGCTTTTGGAGATATGGACTCCATAGTCCTCCACAAACCCAACAGAGAAATTCCTTATTACACAATCCAGGGGACCAGAAGGCTTGGAAGCCTGTGACCCCATATTGTCAAAACCAGTAAATTACAGGAGAAACCTAATGAGGATCAGACCTCTAACCACAAGAAGATAAGCAAAAGCTAATAGAAGTTTCTGGTCTGCTGACCAGTTTGAAAGTGCAACAGAAGAAAGCCCTATGGCAAAGAGCATGGCAAGAATACAAAGCAGAGAAAGAGGTCAAGGATGACTGGGATATGGAAATACCATAGGCAGTTAGAAGTCAAAGCGTTTACCCAAACAGAAACCAGATACTAAACTGAGACTCTGTTTAGTCAACGTTTATGTCTAAGGAGTGGCCTCATCAGGCAGAAGATTGACAGGTCTTGAATTCTGTGAACCCTGTAGCAAACAATGAGCAAACAACAAACAATTAAAACACAATGACAGACTGGGCACATCAGGACCAAGTCAGAAGAGTTACAAATCTCTGGAACTGACTCAGGACAGAAAACGGATCCCTGGAACAACCTCAGGGCAGAAAACCAGAGGACTCTATTCAGTCAACGCCTTGACCTAATGAATAGTATCCAAAGGGCAACCTTGTCAGGTCATGACTCCCTTAAACAGAAACAGAAATCAAAACTATGGTCACAAGCAATTAAATAGAAAACTAAAAATAAATTATTAACTCCTAGTAGATTGTAGACAGACCCAGGTTCTTTTGAGGCAGTAGCTACCAGCAGTGATTCCAATCCCCTCAAAGCCAGATGAAAGATTAAGGGGCCTGAGAATCTCAGGAGGTGCCTCTCCTACACCTCTTCTCACAGCTGGGGAGGGCTGGAGCAAGCCGGCTGCTCTTGCTGGCGGAAAATTCTCACTGGGGCCTCCAAGTGTTATAACTGGATTGTAAGGAGACACACCAGCATGCCAAGTCCAAATTGATATTAAGAGCCCTTTATTAGCATGCAGTCAAGAATAGGCTCTCACCACAAAGCTCTTGACACAGAATATAATTAGCCAAAAGCTTATATAGGTAAAATCTGTAGGTTGGTTACTTGGCAGGGGGTGAGAGTACAAAGAACTAAAAACAAAAGGAACAAAATATAAGAACAAACTGTAGGGACACAGCAGGGGGAATTTTGTAAGTAATAATTTCTTAACAAATTCTTGGCACAGCATTTAATTTCAGTTAACAAAACATACAATTACATGGAACTTGAAACTATGGAGTATTGTAAATGGTCAGCCCGATCCGTCAGAGTATACAACTCAGGGGAACAAAGTTGTGGGTCTGTAGTCATGGGAACATTGCAGTAACTCACACATATACATTGGGGGATCGTTTTTAGCTTAAGCAGGCAGCTAAGATGGAGGATTACAACAAAATGGAGTTACTTATGTCAAGCAAGTTATTATAAATATTTTATGTATTTCATTAGCTATTTCAATGTGCCTTGCAAATATATTCTCCCATTTGTATGCTATTTTTTTGTTTTTGTTTGCTTTCTTGATAAAATTTTTGATGTACAAAAGTTTACAACATATAAAGTACAATATGTCTAAATTTTTTGATGCTTGGATTTTTGGTATCATATCTAAAAATAAATTTTCAAATACAAAGTAATGAAGATTTTCCATTTTTTTAAAGATTGTTATAGTTTTATCTCTTATATTTGGATAATTGATTTATTTTTAGTTAATTTCTATATGTTGTAAGATAGAAGTCCAGCTTCATTGTTTTCCCTATAGGCATAGTTGTTGAAGAAGCCATTCTTTCCGGATTAAATGTTTTGGCATCACTGTTGAAAGGATGTTAAGTTGTTAAAGAGTGAACTACTTAATATCTGCATATGTGTGAAATAATTCTGTTTTTCTTCTGCTATTCATTGGCCTCTTTATTCACTGTGGTTAGAAAAGACACTTTGTAAAATCTCAATATTTTTACATGGTTTGAGCCTGGTTTTGAGGCCTAACATATGTTGTATCATGTTCATTTAGGAAAAAGGCATTTTGTTGTTGTTGTTGTTGTTGTTGTTTGATGTAGTGTTCTATCGATGTCCTTAAGGTCTGCTTAGTTTATCCTGTTGACCATGTTCTCTGTTTAATACCAGAGATGTCATTTTTAACAATGTATTTCTACACACACACACACACACACACACACCATTGTTTAGCAATAAGAAATAACATAAAATTAAAAAATATTAATTGTCATAAAAAAGGAAGTGAAAATTGTATTTTGTTAAACTTTCTATATAAGCATACCAATAAAAACATCAAAATAGAAAATAAAGATAACATCAAAAAGCACTCCCTAACTCTCATCAGATGACATGATTCTGCTTTTTAAACATAGATTAATTGGTGAAAAGGATTGACCTCAAAAGAGTAAGCGATTTCTTTGTCCTTTGTTACACCAAGTATACTTCATGGACCAGAAACATTAGCATGACTTGTATTACTTGAAACCTAACTAGAAATAAAGAATTCCAGGCTTCTTGCCAGACCTACTGATTAGATTATGTTTTAACATAATGTTCAGGTCGTCATATGCAAATAAAGTATTTCTGAGGATCAGTGGTTCTCAATTATGACTGTACTTTAGAATCACAGAATAATCTTTTAAAACTACACATCCAAGTATCTTATGCAGAGATTTTGATTTAATCTTCTTAGAATGGTTTCTTCACTTTTTAAGTTTTTTTAAATTTTGTTTTTCTGCCTAAGTGATTCTAATCCAGTCAGTAGTAAAAATAATTGATTTCAGGCACAGAATTCAAGATGGCCACCATGGAGCAGCAGACTAGCACTTCTCTCTCTCTGAATGAGGCAGAGAGTAGGGACCCAGCCATTGATGGATATATCCTAAACAGTTTTGAACAGGTGAAGCATCTTGCACCCAGCAAAAGTCTCTGAACAAATAGAAAGCACAAAATGATGGCAAATGCTGAAAGCTGGTTGCCTCATCCCTTGCCATGTGCCAGGCTCACACAAGAACTAAAACTCTGCCCAGTGAATGAGACTAAGTGAGTGAACATAAAATCTCTGAATTGGTTTCCCCCAATCACAGCTACATGTGAATCACTGGTCCTATGTGGAAGGAATCCTGGTCAGAGTACAGCAGCAGGCAACCAGAGCTCAAGTGGAAAAGGAAATTAAACCCTTACTCAGATGGCCACCAAGAACACTTTTCTGCCAGTGAAGCCCTACTGCTGACTCCCAGGCTGAAAAAATTCACCTGCATATTGAACTTGACTGGAACCCACTGCTAGCAACTAACAGTCAATCCACCTTCCAGATCAGGAAAAATCACCTACCAGTCCTGTGTGCCCATAGTACAGATTCCATTTCCTCCTTATGGGAGAGAACATACTCTTTTTTCAAGTGCTGAGCACAGACATGAACAGGGATGGAGAAACACAAAAGACAACTGAAGGCTTTTCCAGGGGAAGGCTTCTGGGCTGCAAACTGCAGAGAGTAGACGGGGTCCCATTCCTTACCCATTCTGCACAGAGTGCTTGCAACAGGGGCTGAAAACTCACCCAACCAGATTAATAGTGGGAGAGAAAATCGACAGCAGAGAGACCTGTCATAGAGTGGAGCATGGAGCAAAAGTGAATCTCTCTCTCTCTCTTTTCTCTCTCTCTCTCTCACTGAATGACCTACATCTAATAACAGAAAAGTCCCTAGAAAGAGGGTCATTAACCAGGTTCAGAGCAACAAAATGAAAGAGGAATCATAGAGATGGAAGAGAGGCATGTCACAAATGAGAAAAAAAATCAACAACAACAAAAAATATAGGCAATACTCAGAGTATTAAAGAGACAGTAACTATAAAAGCAGTTATCAGAGCACAAACAATGAAAACCTCCAGAGCAACCTGCCCTAGATGACAGTCATAGAAATAAGATTAGATGGTTCAAATGAACAGAGAGAACCAAGATAAACTAGAAGTGAAGCTTACCAAAGTCATAGAAGTAAAAATGGAGTTGGTCACTTTCAGAAAAGTCCATTCTGAAATAATGGAAATGAAGAAATTCATCCTGTATATTAAAATCATAGTAACAAGCATAGGGAGAAGGATCAATCAGACGGGGGGGGGAGCATCTTGGAGCTTAAAGACCAAAATATGGAACTAACCTAGTCTGTAAAATTATAGAAAAAAATAAACTCCAAAAGAAGAAATAAAGCCTCTGAGATATGTGGAACTATGTCAAGGAGCCCAATCTATGCTTGATTAGTATTCCTGAAGCAGAAATAAAATATGAGAATACCATAGAACAAGTATTCCGTGGGGTTAACTCTCATCTTGCTAGAGAGGTGACCAACCAAGGATAAGAGATTCAGAGAATTCCCATGAGGTATCAGATGAGAGACTATCCCCAAAACATATAGTAATCAACATCCACAAAGTAAGCATAAAATAAAATAACATAAAGGCAGCAAGAAAGGTCAGACCACCTACCAGAGAAGACCCACCAGAATTGCAGAAATAAAAAATATTCCTGGAAACAAAAATGATACCAAAGACACATCTTACCAAAATTTCTGGAATGCCATGAAATCAGTGTTGAGAGGAAAATACATAGTATTGCCGGCATGCATCAATAAAATAGAAAAAAATTACAAGTAAACAACCTAACTTCACTTCTAAGTTAGCTGCAAAGACAATATGCAGAAATATCACAAGTCAGAAAGACTGTATTTCAATTTTTAACTTTTTTAAAGATGAGCAATTCCAGCAAAGAATTTCATACCCTGCCAAGCTAAGTTTCATCAAGATGAAGAATTAAAAACCTTCCCAGACATCCAGTTTCTAAGAAAATATGCCACCTTCAGACCAATCCCTCAGGAAAGACTTAAGTAGGTACTGAACACAGAAGAAAAAAAAGAACAACTATACCCATGACAAAAGGACAGCAAAACAGAGTTAACAGAGCACACAAACATTCACAAAAATAAAAGTACCCACATAAATAAATACAAAAGCAAAAAAAAAAAGTAAAGCAAACCTCTAAGAACCCCACAAGGATAAACTGTCACAATTTCAATAATTAATTTAAATGTGAATAGACTGAATGTGCCACTAAAGAAAGAAAGAGTGGAAAACTATAAAGAAGCATGAGTCTGCAGCCTCTGGGAAATTCATCTCACTGCAGAGGACACCCACAGGCTCAAAGTTAAAGGTTAGAAAATGATATTTCAGGCAAATGGAAAACAGAAGAGAGCAGGTATAGCATTCTGATATTAGACAAAGCAGTTTTCAAACCATCTAAAGTAAGAAAAAGACATGAAAGGATACCACATAATGATAATAGGCACAATCCACCAACAAGAAATATCCATCCTAAACATATATGCACCCAACACAGGGGCATCAGCTTATTTATTTATTTATTTATTTATTGAGTTGGAGTCTCACTCTATTGCCCAGACTGGAGTGCAGTGGCCGCTCCCGACCACCACAGCCTCGACCTGCTGGGCTACGGCAATCCTTCCACCTCAGCCTTCCAAGTAGCCGGAATTACAGGCATGCGCTACCACACCCGGCTGATTTTTTGATTTATTGTAGAGATGAGGTCTCTCTGCCCAGGCGGGTCTCGAACCTGCGGGCTCAGGAAATCCACTCACCTCAGCCTCCAAGGCGCGGGATTACAGGCTGAGCCACAAAGGCATCAGCTTTTATAAAACAACTGCTAAGTAAACTAAGAGAGGAGAGCTACAAAGACAATATCATTTAAATCCTAACTTCAGCAGAAGAATCTAGATCACCAAGATAAAAATCACAATTGCAGGATATAGAAGACAAAAATATCATAAAAATGATCATCAAGACAAAAAGCTGATTCTTTGAAAGGATAAATAAGACTGATGTATCCTCTGGTCAGATGTACTAAACAGAGAGAGAGAGAGAGAGAGAGAGAGAGAAAGAGAGAGAGAGAATCCAAATAGCACACTTAGAAATGGAACAGATGAAGTCACAAATGATCCTGAAGAAATTTAAAATATTATCAGAGATTACTATGCACACCTGTTGAAACATGAATAAATTGAAACTCTAAACCAATCAATAACAATTCAAGAAATCAATTCAGTAATAAGAAACCTTCCCACACACAAAAAAAGAGTCCTGAATCAGATGACTTCTCAGTTAGAATCCACAACACATACTAGAAATGCAAAGATGAAGTCACAAATGATCCTGAAGAAATTTAAAAGATTATCAGAGATTACTATGCACACCTGTTGAAACATGAATAAATTAAAACTCTAAACCAATCAATAACAATCCAAGAAATCAATTCAGTCATAAGAAACCTTCACACAAAAAAAGAAACAAAGTCCTGGATCAGATGACTTCCCAGTTAAATTCCACAACACATACAAGGAGGAGCTGATACCAATCTTATTGAAAGTATTCCAGGCAACCAGGAGTGATGGAATTCTCTCAACTCATTTTATGAAGTTAACATCATACTGATACCCAAGCCTGGCAAAGATCCAGCAAAGAAAGAAAATTGCAGACCAAGATCCTTGACAAACATAGAGTCACAAATTCTCAACAAGATTCTAGCAAATTGGATCCAATAAAACTTCTCAAGATTCATCTACCATGACCATGTGGGCTTCATTCCTGGGATGCAGGGTTAGTTCAACATTCACAAGCTCATAAATATAATTTAGCACATTAACATATGTAAAAACAAGAACTACATGATTATCTCATTAGATGCAGAAAAATAAATCAACAAAATCCAGCATCCCTTTTTGAGAAAAACACTTGAGCACCTAGGAACAGAAGGAACATTTCTCAAATCAGTAAGAACGATCTATGATAAACTCACAGCCAAAATTTTGCTCATTGGGCAGAAGCTGGAAGCATTCCCCATAAGAACAGGAAAAAGTTAAGGATACCCATTTTCACTTCTCGTGTTCAACATAGTAATGGAAGTCCTAGCCAGAATAATTAGGTGAGAGAAGGAAATCAGGGATATCCAAATAGGAAAAAAGGGAGTTAAGCTATCTCTATTTGCAACTGATATTATTTTATACTTTCAAAACACTAGGGAGTCTGCCAAAAGCTCCTCACTCTGATAAATAACTTTGGTAATGTCACAATTTACAAATTCAGTGTGCAAAAGACAGTAGTATTTCTGTACACTAGCAACAACCAAGCAAAGTGTCTAATAAAAAGCACAACCTCATTCACAATAGCCACAAAAGAAGAAATGAAATACCTTGGCATTCACCTAATCAGAGAAGTGAAAGACGTTTACAACAAGAACTACAAAATGCTCCTTAAAGAAATGAAGAATGACACAAACAAAAAGAAAAACATTCCATGACCATGAATTAGAAGAATCAATATTGTCAAGATGCCCATTCTACCCAAGGTAATCTACAGACATAGTGCAATACTCTTCAAATTGCCAACATCATTTTTCTCAGCCTTGAAAAAGATAATACAGAAATTCATATGGAAACAAAAAAGAGCACCAATAGCCAAGACATTTCTCAGTCAAAGAAAAAGCGGGAGGTATTGCACTTCCAAACTTTAAACTTTATTGCAAGGCTACAGTAACCAAAACAGTCTGATATTGGTACAGGAATAGACACATAGACCAATGGAACAGAACAGAGATTCTAGAAGCAAAAAACCAACTCCTCTTCAACAATGTCACCAATAACAATCACTGGGGAAAGGAGAACATATTTAGCAAATGGTACTAGGTATACTGACTGACCACATGCAAAAAAATGAAACTGAATCCCTACCTATCACTACATACAAAAAGCAACTCAAAATGGATCAAATACCTAAATGAAAAGCCTCAAACTATAAGGATCCTAGAAAAAAATTTAGGAAACACCCTTATGCATATTGGAGTAGACAACAAATTCTTGATAAAATCCCCAACAGCAAATGCCATAAAAGTTAAGATAGACAAGTGGGATATCCTCAAACTGAAAAGCTTTTGCACAGCAAAAGAATCCATCAAAAGAGTAAAGAAACAACCAGAGAATGGGGAAAATATTTGCAAATTATGCACATGACAAAGTTCCAGCATCCGGGATCTACAGGGAACTCAAATAAAGTGAAAGGAAAAAAACAAAAAACCCCATTAAAAAGTGGACCAAGGACATGAACATCTGCTTCTAAAAAGATGGCATATAAGCAACCAATAGACATATGAAATGCTCAGCTTAACTAATCATAAGAGAAATGTAAATCAAAACTACAATGAGATACCATTAACTCTGGTAAGGATGGTTATCATTAATAAATCCAATAAACAACAAATGCTGGGACAGTTGAGAAGAAAAGGGAACATTTCTACACTGTTGGTGGGAATGCATGCTAGTTCATCCTCTACAGAAAGCTGTGTGCTGATTTCTAAAAGAACTTAAAATTGATCTTTCTTATGATGCAGCAATCCTTCACCTGGGAATATACCCAGAGAAGCACAAATCATTCTACCAAAAAGACACCTCACATGCATGTTTATTGCTGCACTATTCACAATAGCAAAAATATGGAACCAATCCTACTACCCACGGAAAGCGGACTGAACAAAGAAAATGTGGTACATATACAGGATGGGGTCTTATGTAGCCATAAAAAAAGAATGAAGTCATGGATTTTGCAGCAAATAAGATGGACTTGAAGACCATCATACTAAGTAAACTGTCACAGAAACAAATAACTGAATACTGCATGTTCTCACTCATAAGTGGACTCCGGACACTAGTCACATTAGAAGGAGAGGGATTGGCAATCACTAGGCACTGGTTGGGGAGAGAGGGAGTGGGGAGGGTTGTACGTGATGACACAAAGGGTACCTGGTCTACTATCAGGGAGAGCGAGGCCCAGTTAGAAGCCCAACTTCACCTGCATACAGCCTACTTCTGTAGTTAACCCTTATTTGTACCCCTATTTCTACAATAAAAACATAAGTTATAAAATAAACATATTACAGAAGTAAAAATAATAATTGGTCTATGAGTAGTTCTTTATCTGGAGTCCAGAAATGCCTTGTATTTCAATATAATTTTCTTTTCCTGTAACCCTATGTATTTTTTTAGGCATTAAAAATATACCATAAGCAAACACCGAACATTAATCATAATACTATAAGAAAGGGATTGGCAGTAGTGGGACATTGCCAGCGGAGGGAGGTGGGGGCACATAACAACAATATGGATACATGATCTCATACCAGGCAAAGAAGGGACAAAGGGAAGCCCAAACTTTACTTGTATGGTGATCAGTTTTCTACATATTGTACCTCACATCTTTAAAATAAAATAAAATATGTATAATTCTGTAAGGGATTCATAAAGTCCATCAGAATGCCAAAAAAGTCTATGACACAAAACTTTTAAGACTCTAGAAAGAAATAATTATCCTAACCTTTCTTGAAAGGCAAAATATCATACACACTCAAATATTAGTGGAATATTGCTAAGTCATTTTTATCTTCTGAGCCCCAACTACTTATTCAAATAGTATCTATCTTTGTTGTTCTTCTTCTTACACTAATCAATGAAGACCTACTACTCTTTCTTTTTCAATTTATTCTTAAAAGTATATTTTTCAATTAACTTAGGTTCCAACTTGTGGTAACTTATTGCTGGATATTCATAATCCATTTTCCCTTCCATCGTTATAAATGTAATCATGTATTATTTGGGGGTTTCTTATTTTCTACTTCAAATGTACCGAATGTTGCAAGGGAAATTGAAGTATAACAGCTACTTTGGTTGGCTCTTATAGTTTAAGCCAATCAGCACATTCACAGTAATTAGTTTAGAAATGATCCTATGATCTAAGCCACGCCAGTAGGAGTGAGTCTCTGGTGTTTCATAATTGAAATGCCAAGTCAGAACTTAATGTTCTTCCTTTGGGTATGAACTGAGAATCAATTATTCTCAATTTTAACCACAATCCTTTCTGTGACTCTTACAAAGAAAAGTACCCTTAAAAGAAGCCAAAACTGTGGTTGCTAGAAGAGAAAGATGAAAAACAATAACTGTATTCTTCAGGTTATTGCTAAATAGCTAGGTCATCCTAAGTTTAAACTGTAACTTTCCTTATCTCTGAAATATATGTAAGAAACTCACTCCTCTGTATTAATGAGCCTAATGGACTTGTTTGCTATTTCTCTCAACCAAGAACATTCTAAATTTTTACAAAACTTGAAATTAAGAGGGGGCAATTTAAGAACTCATCCAATTGTATCAAAAATGTGAACTTGATGGAGTAAAAGAGTAAGATAGAAAACAGAAAAATAAATTTAAAAAAAAGCTTTTTTCACAATACGTGGAAATTGTCAATTCTTACTTTATGAGAGCAAAACATTTAAAGTATGGCCTTCTGGAGCATACATTTAATTTTAGACTATGTATCCAAGAAGCTACAGCTTTAAGAATTTGGTAAAAGCCAGAATATCAGAATGAATTCTAAAGAAACCAGCAAACTTGATGAAAAAATAGCTTTTGAAAACAGAGGAACTATAAAACATGGTTTACAAAACAGGAATTAGTTTTCTCATAGCCTAAATTCCCTAATGTTTAAAATGTCTATAAATATCAAGTCTGCTAAAGCATAGTTGAGAATAATAACTAAAGTTTGCACACGTAACTGAAGTTAATATGGGGAGAGATGAGGAGTTGATGGATTTAGCAAAGACAGTGTTGAGACTTATGAATGACCTTCCTGCCTTTTCAAGCCCTTCTTATTAATTATTCTTTATCTGATAAAGGAAACAAGAGTGATCCTTGTCAAGATGTAAGCAGACGTATCCTGGGGAAGAGTAGGATGAATGCTTTATGATGAATCCTGTCTTTATTAAAAACTGATGATTTCCATGTTATAGATTTTGAACATTAATTTTGAAACCTTAAAATATTATGTTAATATATAAGACATCATAATTGATGAGTTTTTTTGTAGTTTTGTGCCTCCTTAAATTTAAAGTCTACAGGCAAGTGCCTCACTCACCTCACTGTCATCCTGGCTCTTTATCTCTTCAACTTAGTCAATTATTTTTAAAAATGGAATAGTGTCTTTGATAAGTTTGTTAAGCCATTACATCCACTAGTCTACAAATCTTTCTCAGCTTCATGAGTCAACAGACCTTTTACATTGACAGACCCAGTTTATGATGGGCTTTTCGCATCTGAAAACTTCTTAACATGTCTATACTTTTTTGAATCTGAAAATCTCCTCTGCTTCTTACTAGGACCACAATTTATTTCATTTAGGAAGCTTTTTGTAGAAGTGGTGGTAGTTTAAGTTGTCAATACTTTGACAGATATAACTTTCATGACAACATATTCTCACTAAATGAGCAATAACTCATTTGGAGGTAGAGAGTAAAAGTACTATTCAATTGTAAGTATTTTATATGTCCTGAATTATCCTGTATGCTTAATTATAGGATGACAGAGCTAAATCCAAATGGTTATTGTTTTTCAGGGTCTCATAAGATAACGACAAGAGAAAACTTTAGAAGTACTGGTTTAAGGACCAAGATAGACTTAAACAGTTGTATTACATAGAAAGTATAAAGGGAAATAGAAAAGAAAAATTTTGTAATTTTTTTTTCAAAGTTGAACTTTGATAAAATATTGAATAAGGATTTTAATTACATGGATTTAAAAATTAGTTGACATTTTTAACAGGAGTTGTGATAGTTACCTAAGAGTTAAATTAGAAGAATTGTGACTTAAATTACTATTCGTGGTTTCTTCACTCAAACTTTCATTTCAAATAAGTTATTGAGTAACTATGGCCCGCAAGGCCTTAATGTTGCTATAGGGAATTGAAGTATAAATCAGGAAAAAATAATAGTCCTGTTTCAGAATAAGCCAAAGGCTCATATAAACATAAATTGTGGCAGAATATAATAAATTCTCAAAAAGAAGTATAATTTAGGTGGTGTGTTGGGTGAATGCAAGGTCATATTCAATTTTCACAAAATCACAGAATGAGTCAAGGGGAGGAGGATAGATTTAAGCTGATTATTGACAGAAAGATAAGATGTGCATAAGCAGACATGCTACTAAGGAATGGTTTCATTAACCCCCCCACACATTTGAATTAGAAATTGCTATTCCCCCAAGCTGCCACATTATCAAATGCCCTAGAGATAAATTTAAAGTATTTGAGAGTTTTTAAAAATAATTTTGTAGACTTTATTTTTTATTCCCAAAAGAGAATCACAAGATTTTTTTGTTGTTGTTGTTGTTTTTGAGTTGGCGTCTCACTCTGTCTCCCAGACTGGAGTGCAGTGGCTGCTCCCGGCCACCGCAGCCTCGACCTGCTGGGATCCAGCGATCCTTCCGCCTCAGCCTTCCAAGTAACTGGAACTACAGGTGCGCGCTACCAGGCCAGGCTAATTTTTTGATTTATTGTAGAGATGAGGTCTCGCCAAGTTGCCCAGGCGGGTCTCGAACCCAAGGGCTCAAGCAATCCACTCACCTCAGCCTCCCAAGGTGTGGGATTACAGGCTGATCCACAGAGCCCGGCTTCTTTTTTTTTTAATTATTATTATTATATTTTTTTTTTGAGTTGGAGTCTCACTCTGTCGCCCAGACTGGAGTGCAGTGGCCGCTCCCGGCCACCGCAACCTCAACCTGCTGGGCTCTAGCGATCCTTCCTCCTCAGCCTTCCGTGTAGCCAGAATTACAGGCATGCGCTACCATGCCCGGCTGATTTTTTGATTTATTGTAGAGATGAGGTCTCGCTGCCCAGGCGGGTCTCGAACCCGCGGGCTCAGGCAATCCACTCACCTCAGCCTCCCAAAGGCGCGGGATTACAGGCTGAGCCACCGAGCCCAGCTTTTTTTTTAATTATTAGTCAGTGATGCAAGATATCTATTTTGGTTGTATGTGTATGTGCTGGAAGATGTAGAATAATAGAAACTGGAGTTGGTTCAGTTAATAAAATATTTTAATTCCATTATCTGTATTGATGGAAAGAAAAGATTATTTAGTCTAAAAGCAATGCCCATTTAATATCATTTATGTTACAATTTTGCATTTTATATTTTGAACCCCATTTGGATGTCAACAAAATCATTTGCATCTCACAAATGCAGCCACATATTCTCATACTATTTCTGCTTGCTCTCCAAACGATTCGTCTTACTTATAAAAAGAAAATTCCTGTCTATTTTCATGAGTCCTGTCTTTTGGCTCATTTGAACAATAAAGTCTCATTTAATGCTACACAATTACATTTCTTTTGTAACATTGTATAGAAAATTTCAAAAACTTCATATTTAAATGAAAAGGCAAAGAAAACCACAGAGTAGTTACTTTTATTGATATATAGATCATCAAGAAGAAAGTATATGTGACCTTCTTTAAATTCTGAATGATGTGTAGGATATATGAACTAAAACTTGAGTCCAAATTTCAATTTCCAATTTGGCAACAGCTCCATTTGTTTTGTATTTTCTCTGCTTTCTTCAATGATATTTAAATCTGATTCTTAAACTAGTAGCAAAAAAATGACATATCACATAGCAATAGGTACATAATAGTGACTTGGGGTCATTTGCTGGCTTATCTTGTCTTTGGAAAGTAAATAGCTACTCTAGTCCCCCTTATACGTGTGGGGGATACATTTTAAGATCCCCAGCGGATGCCTGAAGCTGTTGATTGTACTAAACCCTACTTATAGTATATTTTTTCTATACATACAAAACTATGACAAAGTTTTAAAAAATGAACTAGGTCTAATAAGAGAATAATAACAAATAATAATAAAATAGAACAATTATAACAATATGCTCTTCCATTTTGGTGGTCATTATTAAGTAAAATAAAGGTTGTTCAAACACAAGATCTGTGATATCAGGACTGTCAATCCATTAACTGAACTTGCTCCCAAGTGACTAATAGGCGGGGAGCATCAACAGCATGGATATGCTGGGCAAAGGGCTGACTGAGTGGGATGCAGCAAGACACATCATATGACACAGAATGGCACACAATTTAAAACTTGTTGACAAAAACATGCCAAATTCTGTAAACTGTTTTAGATGTTTTATTTTTTAGTTAAACTTGAGAACTTAAACTTTGATACACCCATTTTTTAGTTAAACTTGAGAACTTAAACTTTGATACACCCATCGTCAGGGAGGTCCTCAGACCATGTGCCCACTGTGGTCAAATAACAACTTGGTTATATATAGTTTTAGGGTGGCAAAAGTTACAAAAACCATAAATCAATACATGTGAAATTTTCATTTGTTTGGGCAGGGAGTTATGATATTTCTAAGTGAAGTCTTGCAGGTCATAGATGGGTCTAAAGATTTCTTAACTGGTAACATGTAGTCCTTATCAGGAGACAAAATATTTTGCTGAGACTAAAAGGCAGAAAGGCTCTAGGTTTGTTGATATATAGATGAAGTGAAGATGCTTTGCTGAGTTATTTCAAGGTGTGAATTCCCAAGCATCTAGCTAGGAATTTGGATTTTAAAAAGGTAAGTTTTTGTCCTCAAAATTATGAATTGTTTACTCCTATAATTTTTCATTTGATATTTTGGATTGCAGTTGGCCTCAGGTAACAAATCACAAAAGGTAAAACAGTGGTTAAGGGACACTTCTATATTTCCTCTGGCAAATTATCTGAACCAGTAAAAAAATTCAGACTGTGCATGATATCCAGATAGGGTTTTCCAAAAGTTAATCACTAGAATTGGTTGAAAATTTCTCATCAGTATTCAGAGTTCCCACCTTAAGATGAAAGCAGGAAAGTAACCTCCTTCAGTGTAGAGGTAATAGAAGGAAACTTATCAGACACCAAAGGCTTCTATCAGTTACTTAGACCCAATTCTCATTGCCTTCCATCAGCTTCAACCCCTCAGCAGGAAGAAAAGGGCTGCAAGATAGAAATTTGAATTTCATTAACAATATTACAAGGGGATCAAGCGTTTTATAATAAGAGTAGTATCTCGGACATTGGAGGAATTACTGATCACAGAAGAGTGTTAAAAGCTGCTATTGGCTTACAGCATTTGATATTTTCTGAAGACAGAGAGCTTTAAAGTAAGTGAACCTCAAAAGCATGCCATTGGAATATTGTGTAAGTAATTTTAATTTATATATAGATGCATGAATCAGGAGGATGATGAGAACTGCCCCAGTTTCTTGCATTTGATGCCTCCCCAATATGCACTGTTTATGCTTTTCGTTCCTTCCCTATACCATCTCAATCTCTACAAAGTCAATAATGATGAAAGACAACATTATTAACAAAGTTTGAGTGTTTTGTGAATTCCACCCTTTTCATCCTCAAAGGACCCATGCTCAGAATGATCTATCCTGTTTGTCTTAAATTCAGCCAGTGGCTACTTTCCTGTTGTCAGAAAACTGATTCCCACCCAGTAACCATAATAAAAAAGGGACTATACAAATTAGAAATGTAGAAATTAGACTATAGAAATTAGATAACCCCAGTACAAAGACTAAATTTCATGTAGTATTTTATATTTCTTTTTTCTCGAACTCACCCAGCAACTTTTCCATGATTTAGCTGTCTAATTTATATCATTATTCAGGTTCTACACTCCATGTTTCTTCTTAGTCAAGTTTTCACTTAGTACCTCCTTTCTGAAGCGCTCTCTCTCTCTCTCTCTTTCTCTCTCTCTCTCTCACACACACACACACACACACACACACACACACACACACACACACACACACACACCAGATTAGGCTTTCCTATTACGTTGTGGATGCCATCTTTGTTCTAACATTAATCAGGATGTTATCAAGTAATTTTGATAACTATTTGAATAATGTTATCTTCTTCAAATCACAATAAACTTGATAAGGGCTAAGGAAAAATCTAATTTACCATTTTATTGTTAAGCCAGGAAAATTATCTGGAAGATAATTGTCAGTAAAAATATTGCTGAATAAGTAAAGGATCTAAGTTAATTCTCCACCTAGATCCCTTTATTTCCTGGACCATGTCTCTTTAGATACCTATACTTTGAACTTAATCTGCATTTATCATTTCTTTAGATGATCACTGTTAAAGGCCCACACTACACTTGGCTTTTTCCAATCTTTTTTTTTCTTGTTCAGTTTTATCACTTAAAATCTTTTTCTTTTCTTTTCTTTTTTTTTTTTTTTTTTTTGCTTCAGCCCTTCTATGACTTCTAAAAGAATATATCTCAGACTTACCATAACATAGACACCATATATTTTTTTTCATAGGTCTTTCTTGACAGAAGTATCTGGTCATAACAATTTGTTCAACCATCATTTTTTTTCAAGACAGTTACTTTTATATAAGGCTGTAACTGGCTTTCTCCTGTTACCTTGATCCATACTTTAACTTCTCTAAAAGTTATTGTCTGATAAACAGAATGAATCTGATTAAGCAAATAGTATGATTTATACATAAATAAAATGAAACTGGGAAGTTATTGTTAGATTTGACAGTTGTGAGTTTATTGATCTCTTTGAAGTGAGCAGTTTCAGGGAAGTAGGAACCAAAATTAAATATGTGCCACTCATACACAGTTTTCAGCTATGTATTTATGTGATGATAACATGCCAATATATCTGTTTAGTCATTTATTTGTCTTGAGTATGAGAATCATATATCCAACTCTCAAGATGAAAATTCTATCAAGATGGTACATGAATATTTTAAGCTTAATTTTACTAAACTTGAAACTATTAATCATGTTTTACAACTATTTTACCCCATCATAATTATGACCAAGTGTTCCTAGGCATGCACACACACATACATAAACAAACAGTTCTCCCTCATTCTGTATTTCTTATTTAGGTTAATAGTCCCATTATACACACAAGTCTGAAACTTGGGAAGCACTCTAGACCTTTCCCAGTGCTTGGTTTTTTAATCCAATAAGCATCTAAACTTCTTGATTTTAATAATATATAAATTTGGAATTAAACTAGATTAGAATACTGTTTAAGAAATTAATGTGCCATCTGGTGTTAGAAAAATTGTTTTAACTTCTTCATGTTTTCTGATTTCCTATCTGTTAAGTGAGAATAACACTGTCACATTCCTTGGAGGGTGAGTGTAATTGTTAATTGAATGAAGTTATAAATGTAAAATACTTAGAATTTTACTTATCTTTCTCTATTACTAGTATTTATATTTTTACTGTATAGCTTCAAGTCTTCATCAGACAATAATCTTCTAATCTTTTTGCCTCTACTTTTATGTCATCTCATCTTCATTCTCCACACTGCTACTGGAATAATCTTGCCAAACCTCAAATTTTAGCACAAGTTTATATCTTGCTTATAGCCCATCAGTAATTTCTAACTGTCTCTTGGAAGAATCTTTCACTCACTAGTAGGGGTACAAAGTTGCCAGAAACCTTGGTCTTGTCTCCTTCTCTAGATTTTAACTCTTGCTCCTCACTCACAGTCATTGTTCCAGCCATTAAATATATATAATATATATATTTAAATGTTTCTAACTGTGTATTGCGGTTTCATGACTCCATGTCTCTATCCCTTCTTCTTTAAAAGCTTTTCTGTGCTTCTTATTCCAGGTGAACTCCTATGTACCCTTTTTTTTTTTGAATTGGAGTCTCACTCTGTCAGCCAGACTGGAGTGCAGTGGCCGCTCCCGGCCACCACAGCTTCGATCTGCTGGGCTCTGGCAATCCTTCTGCCTCAGCCTTCTAAATAGCTGGAACTATAGGCGTGTACTAGCACGCCCGGCTAATTTTTGATTTATTGTAGAGATGAGGTCTCGCCAAGTTGCCCAGGCGACTATATACCCTCTAATACAACTTTAAATCTCTTATCCTTTGTAGAACTAAACTTGCCCTTCCCCAAATTAGTTTATTATTATATTTTTGTCACCACTGAATCTTGTATATGCCTGTATTATAGCACTTGTGCATTGTATAGTGTTTATTGGCTTACATGTGCACCTCTTCTACTAGACTGTAAATGATTGTTTTATGTTTGGTGTTAGGCACTGTGCTAGAGATACAATGGAAAGACACAATCACAGATCCTGAAGGGCTCATAATCTGAAGGAGGCATTCATAAAAAATAAGTTTGAACTCAGGGATGTGCTTCAAGTCAAAGTATGTGATATATGCTTTATGATTTTTCAATTAAAAAATGTGTTTTCTCTGTCTAGAAAGATAGAAAAGGATTTAAGTAATAGACTAACTTTTGAGGTTTGTGTTAAAAATGAGTTAGCTTTAATCAGGCAAAAAAGAGAAGATAGAATTTGAAAGAAAGACCATTATGGGTAAAAACACAGAAGGAGAACATTGTGTAAATAAAGAAGTACTAGTTTTTTTTTTTTTTTATAACAATAGTGTAGTGTGCTTTGGCAAGAATGTCAGAAGTACAGAAAATAGATGCTGAGTTATGAAAAGATCTGTGTGTCTAGTTTAGTATGAATGTTATACTTTGATTGAAACAAATCATTAAAGTGCCTTAAGCGAATGAGATTATGTTAATGTTTGTGTCAAATATCCTTGTAAAATAATCAACTGAAAAGCTAAAGTGATAATCTCTTTGTGATGAGGAAACACACTAAGACATTACAAATAGAGGTATGATGGAGTACAACAGGAGACCAAAATAAAACCCAGAATTTATTTATAAAAAATTATGCATTTATTCTTTTTTGTTTGATCAGATGTGATTTTAATTTTAAAGATGTGGGGTACAATTCAGGGTTAAATATACAAATGGTCATTGTTCACGTAAAGTTTGGGTCCCACTTTGGTCCCCAGGTCACCTGAATTGTGATCAGGTACACTTATTGATGAAATGTGCCAATAGTTATTGCGTTAAATCTGTAGATTGCCTTGAATAGGATGGACGTCTTAACAATGTTAATTCTTCCAATCCATGAGAATGGAATATTGTTCCATTGGTTTGCGTCAACTTTGATTTCTTTGAGCAATGTTTTGTAGTTTTTGTTTTAAAGGTCTTTCACTTCTCTGGTTAGGAAGATGCTAAGGTATTTCATTTTTGTGTATGTGCGGCTACTGTGAAAAGGATTGTACTTTTTATTTTGTTCTCTGCCTGTTAATTATTGATGTATAAGAATGCTACTGTCTTTTGCACATTGATTTGGTACCCTCAGACTTTGCCAAAGTCATTTTTCAGTCCAAGTAGGGTTTTGACAGATTCGTTGAATTTTTTAGGTATGGAATCATAGCATCAGAAAAGAGGGATAGCTTGACTTCCTCTTTCCCTACTTGGATAACCCTTATTTCCTTCTGATTGCTGTAGCTATGACTTCCAACACTATGTTGAACAAGAGGGCCTAAAATGGGCAACCTTTTCTTCTTCCAGTTTTCAGGAGAAATGTTTCCATTTTTTGTCCATTTAGCAATATGTTGGCTATGGGTTTATTGTAGATGGCTCTTATTAGTTGGAGACATGTTCCCTCAATACCTAGGTGTTCAAGGGTTTTTATCTTAAGAGGATGCTGAATTTTATCAAAAGCTTTTTCTGCATCTAATTATATAATCATATGATTCCTATGTATACATCTGTTGATGCTGTTACTTACATTTATGGTCTTACAGGTGTTGAACCAGCCTTGCATTCCAGGGATGAAGTCTGCTTGGTCATGGTGGATGATTTTTGAGAGATGTTGTTGGATCTGATTTGCTAGAATCTTGTTAAGTATTTTTGCATCTATATTCATCAGGGATATTGGCCTGTAGCTCTCTTTCTTTGTTGAATTTTTACCTGGCTTGGGTGTCAGTGTGATGTTAGCTTCATAAAATGATTTTTGGAGAGTTTCGTCATTCTCAATTGCTTGATATACTTTCCATAGGATGGGTATTAGCTACTTCTTGCATGTTTTTTAGAACTCTGCAGGAAAGCCATCTGGTTCAGTACTCCTTTTGGTGGGTGGTTTTCTTATGATTGATTCCATTTCCGGGATTGTTATTGGTTTATTTAAAGCAATAAATAAATTTCTTCTGTTTTGATCTTGGAAGGTTGGGCAATGTCAGAAAGTTCTCCATTTTATTTAGTTTTTCAAGTTTGTTTCCATAACAAGCATAGTAACCTTAAATAATTTTTTGTATGTCTTCAGAGTACATTGTGATTTGATCTTTTGCATTTCTGATTGTATTTACTTGGGCTTTTCTCTCTCTCTCTCTCTCTCTCTCTTTGTTCAGTATTGCTTGGAGTCCATCAATCTTGTTTATTCTTTCAAAAATCAGTTTCTTGTTTCATTGATTTTTCTCTATGATATTTTTGTCTTCTATGTCCTGTATTTGAGCTTTTACCTTGGTGATCTGGATTCTTCTGCTGAAGTTAGAGTTTTGGTGGTTTTGTCTTTCAAGCTCCCTTAAGCAATTTTTTAGGTGGTTAACTTATGATCTTTCCATTTTATTGATGTGTCTTCATAAAGAAATACATTTTCCTTTCAATACTGTTTCTATGGTTTCCCAGAGGTTTTGATAAGATGTGTCTTTATTTTCATTTGTTTCCAGAAATATTTTAATTTCTGTTTTGATATCTGTGTTGACCCAGGAGTTGTTCAACATCATACTCTTTAGTTCCATGTCGTTCATGGGTTTGGGGGTCACTTTGTTGATGTTGATATTTCGTTTTATTCAAATGTGACATGAGAAGGTGCACAGCAGTATTTCAATCTTGTGAAGTCCAAGGATGTGGACAATCTTGGAGTATGTTCCATGTGGTGATGATTAGAATATATATTCATGGTTGTTGGGTGAAGTGTTCTGTAGGTATCTATTAAATACATTGATCAATTGTCAAGTTGAGATTATCTAGTTTATCTAGAAACTGTTTAACAAAGGTTGGTGTGCCTATGTTGGGTGCATATATGTTTAGGATGGATATTTTTTGTTGATGGATTGAACCTTTTATCATTATGTAGTGAATTCCATTTCTTTTTATATTTTTGATAACTTAAAGGATGTTCTGTCTGATTTTAAGTTCACAACTCCTGCTTCTTTTGTTTTCCATTCACCTCCTAAATTGTTTCCTTCCTCTTGCTTTGAGTCTGTGAGTGCCCATTCCGGTGAGATGAGTCTCTTAAAGACAGCACATTGTTGCATTATTTCTTTTTATCCAATTTGCCATTCTATGTTTTTTCAGTGGTACATTCAGTCTACTCATGCTCAGACTAATTATTGAGATGTGAGAATATATTCCTGTTGTGAGGTTTTTAGAATTTTGTTGTTGTTTGTTTATTTGTTTGTTGGTTTTCGTTTGATATTTGGGTTGATATGTGTGTTTTCAATCTTTGCCCCATATTCTTGGGAAAAGTGTGGTTGTTCCTTTTTTTTTCTTTCTCCTGTGCTTAATATTTAATTAAATGTTTCTTGTAGAGCTGATCTAGAGACAGTGTAAACTCTTAGGGATTAAATGTCTGGGAAAGATTTTAATTCTCCATTGCTGATGAAGCTTAGCTTAGTTGGGTAGGAAATTCTTGGTTGAAATTGTTTATCTTTGAAACTTTGAAGATTGAACTCCAGTACCTCCTAGCCTGTAGTGTTTCTGTAGATAAGTCTGCTGCTATTCTAATTGGTCTTCCCCCTAGTTAGTAGTCTGACCTTTCTCTCTTGATGCTCTTGAGATTTTTTCTTTTATACTTTGTGTAAGCAGATTACTATGTGTCTAGACTTCTCACTTGATGTCTTGGAGGGGTTCTCTGAAACTCCTGTGTTTGAAAGGTCACACCTCTGATGAGATGAGGGAAGTTTTCTTGGATAATTTCATGAAATGTTTGTTCCAGGGTGGTCTCTGTTTCTCTATATGCCTCAGAAATGTCAATTAATCTTAGGTTCATTCTCTTGATATAATCACACGTCTCTTGGAGGCTTTGTTCCATCTTCTAAGCTTCTTTACTATGCTTTAACAGTTTGGGTTAGTTCCATATTTTGGTTCTTAAGCTCCGATATTTCTTCTTCTGATTGATTTATTCTATTTTCCATGCTTGTTGGTTTGCTATTTATTTCATTTATTGGTATTCTTTATTGCCATCATCTCAGTTATCAACTCCTTCATTCTTTTGTCTTTCCTCATTTCTATTTATTCTCTCTAATAATATTTTGATCTCTGACTTTGTGGGTTGGGACCAGTCATCCTAAGTGCTTTCATTTTTTAATTTTTTTTAATTTTAAAGATGTAGCGTACAATTCAGGGTTAGGTATACAAATGTTGATTATGCAGGTACCCTTGTTGATAAGGTGTGCCCCTCCCTCCCCTGGCAGTTTCCCTCAACTGCCAATCCCACTCCACTTCCCTGGTATTTTTCCACTACTTCCAATACCTTTCTTATAGTATTATGATAATTGTTCAAAGCCCATTTATGAGTGAGAACATATGGTGCTCTGTTCTTTATTTCTGTATACATCACTGAGTATGATAGACTCTAAATCCATTCAGGTTGCTGCCAAGTCCATATATTCGTCCTTTATAGTTGCATAATATTCCATTATTTACATGTACCACATTTTTTAAATCCAGTCCAGCTTTGATGGGCAGCACGGCTGGTTCCATTTTTTTGCTATTGTGAATAGAGCTGCAACAAACATTCATATGTAGGTATCTTTTTTGTAGAATAATTTCAGTTCCTCTGGATAAGTTCCCAATAGCGGAATTGCTGGGTCATATGGAAGGTCAATTTCCTGTTCTTTCAGAAATCACCACACTGTCTTCCAGAGATGTTGCACTAGTTTGCATTCCCACCAGCAGTGTAGAAGTGTTCCTTTTTCTCTGCATCCTTGCCAGTATCTGATATCTGTTTTATTAACGATGGCCATTCTTACTGGTGTTAGGTGGTGTCTCAGTGTGGTTTTGATTTGCATTTCTCTGATGATGAGTTAGGTTGAGCACTTTTCCATGTGTCTGTTGACTGCCTATATATCTTCTTTTGAGAAATGTCTATTCATGTCTTTTGCCCACTTTTTAATGAGGCTGCTTGTTTTTCTTCCTTGAAGCACATATCAGTTCCTTGTAGTTCATAGATATAGACCTTTGTCAGATATACAGTTGGAAAATTTTTTTTCCCATTCTGTGGACCACCTCCCTGCTCTTTTGATGGCTTCTTCTGCTCACCAGCTTGATTAGTTCCTACTTGTCTATCTTATTTCTTATGGTATGGGCACTTAGAGTTCTGATCAGGAATCGGTTGCCAGTTCCAATTTCCATAAGGGTGTCTCCTGAGTTTTCTATGATTCTTATAGTTTCAGGTTTTATATTTAGGTCTGTGATCCATTTAGAGTTAATTTTTGTGTATGGTGATAGGTAGGGGTCCTGTCTCAATCTTCTACATGTGATCTGCCATTTTTCCTAGCATCATTTATTTAATAGGTTTTCAACTCCCCAGTGGTTGTTGTTGCAGACTTTGTTGAAAGACAGCTGAAGCTGGGCTCAGTGGCTCAGCCTGTAATCCCGCGCCTTTGGGAGGCTGAGGTGAGTGGATTGACTGAGCCCATGGGTTCGAGACCTGCCTGGGCAGCAAGACCTCATCTCTACAGTAAATCAAAAAATCAGCCAGGCATAGTAGTGCATGCCTGTAGTTCTGGCTACTCGGAAGGCTGAGGCGGAAGGATCGGGAGCAGACACTGCACTCCAGTCTGGGTGACAGAGTGAGACTCCAACTCAAAAAAAAAAGATAGCTGAATTCCTATACACTAATAACAAGCAGGCAGAGACCCAAATTAAAAGCACCATCCCATTCAAAAGAATCGCACACACACAAATGTAATACCTCGACATCTTCCTATCCAGAGAAGTGAAAGACTTTTTCAATGAGAACTACAAAACACTGCTGAAAGAAATCCAAGAAGACACAAAAAATGGAAAAATATTCCATTCTCATGGATAGGAAAAATCAACATTTTAAAAATGTCTATCCTACCCAAGGCAATCTACTGATTCAATGTGATACCCATTAAATTACCAATATCTTTCTTCTCAGACCTGGAAATGACAATACAGAAATTCATATGAAAACATAAGCAACCACATATAGCCAAAACAATCCTTAGCAAAAGAAACAAAACAGCAGGTATAAGACTTCCAGACTTCAAACTTTACTACATATCTACAGTAATCAAAACAGCCTGGTATTGGTACAAGAACAAGCATATAGACCAAAGGAACAGACTAGAGATTCTGGAAGCAAAGCCTCAATTGCTCAACCAACTCATCTTTGATGTAGCCTCTGAGTGCTTTTCATTGTTTGAGTTTCAAAGTCTGTATTCTCAGTTGCTGTCTTCCCAGGAATCTGTATGGAATCTTTTTTCTTCCTTTGATTCTTCTTCATTGTGTTGGTTTTTTTCCTCCTTTCTCCTCTTTCTTTAATTCTGTTGCTCAGTGATGAGGGATAGCTTTCACTCCAGTTTGCTCTCTCTCCCTCTCTCTCTCGATATATATATCGAGAAAAGACACCACTGACCCATTATATATATATATATATATTGAGAGAGAGAGAGAGAGAATCTCCTCTGGATTTGTTAAATTTTGAAGTCGAACTGGGAATGGGGGGTGTGCTTTTGCAGTTTTGAGATTTGTGATAGGTAGAGCTGTGTTTCTGAAGCTATCTGCAGATTGCAGTATCCACTAACAGCTGTGTAGGCCCTGTGGAACCCACTTCCCACTATCTTAAAATCTGTCCATTGCCATGAGGGCATATATATGACCCCAGAAAGTAAAATGAGATAAGTAAAAGGAGAACAGAAAAAGGAAGGAAGACTAAAGGAAGATGAAGACAAAGGAGAAGAAAAACAGACAGACACACTAACAAATAAACAAAGAAACAAACAACAACAAAAAGAAAGAAACATGCAAACATGCAAACAAACAAACAAAAAAACCTTATGATACACTCGCCCTCAAAACTGCCCATGCACAAACAGGAAAACTGAAAAACACCAACCCCCCCCTCCAAAACAACAAAAAAAACCCTAACATAAACAAAACAAGTACGAAGACATAAACAAAAACAGAGAGAAAAAACAAGCTTCTTTTGTGGCTGGTTTTGGCACTTCAGTTTTCTTTCCCAAGCACCTCCGCTGCTTTTGGCCACTGCTTTGGTAGGGAGTAGACTCTCATTTCTAGCCCTTCCCCATCTGTTCTCTGCACAAACTGATTGGGTGGCTAAAAGCATATGGGTCCCAGGTTGGAGGTTGAATATAGCCAAGGGGACCAATGCAGTTCTCTACTCTTCTCAGAACTGAGAAAATAAATGGCAGCAGTGTCTTCTCACTGGCTGTGGGGCTCAGCTCCAGATTTTCTTGCTGTGCCCTCTCCACAGTTCCCCCTGCCAGTGCCTGGCCCACTGCCACTGGTGGTGGCATGGGCCAGGTACCAGGTGCTGAGAACAGCTAACCTCTGCTGCCACCTCCTGGGAGAACCTCTAGACTGGCTGATAATCCTGCATGCTGGGAGCTCTGATCTCAGGGCAGTGGTGGGTTGCAGCTGCCTCTGGAAAGGAGCCCCACACCAAGTCTCCCCTCACATAGACTTTCACTCACCCAGCAGCACTCACCCACTCATGCAAACTGTCTTTATGGACACTCGCCCTTGCAGAGACTTACATGCTTCCACTGGCTCCATTGCCATTGTGCCTCTTCCCTATTTGTTCTTAAATGTTTAAATTTTAATTACCTCCAAAGCACTCTTTATTTGATACAATGCACCTACTGAGAATTTTTTCCACTGACCAAAATAGTATTTAAACTCATCAATTCTGATGCTTCTTAGTGCTTCTGCCATTTTTTCCCCCACATTTTCCACTTTGACAAAATGTTTCACTTTGAGGACTTTTTTTCATCCTGGGAAACACAAAAATGTCACTGGGGTGAGAATGGATGTATAAGGAGGGTGAAGCCCAGAGATTATTCTGGTTTTGGTCAAAAGCTGCTTAACACTCAAGATGTTGTGGGCATGTATTTTGTGTAAATCATCCATCATGAAATGGGCAAATTTGCTGAAAGTATCTCCCCCTCCCCACCCCCCAAAAAAATTAATGAAGCCAAATGCAGCCTCTCACAAAAAAAGTTAGCAGGTACACAGAAGCCAAAGTGCTAGATCCCCCTGACTGCTTCTTATTATGTTTGCATGAATTTTGCTGAGAAAAAATGTAAAATATCTTTGGTCTTTTTGAAAGCTTAGACTCTTTCCAAATTGGTTCCTTTAAGAATTGTTCTTCTATTTCCTTCCATTTTTCCTCCCCTTTCTTTTTGCTATTTTAAATATCTTGTAAAGGAATTTAAAAGGGACTTATATTTACTCAGACTTCTTAAGAAATACAAGAAAAGACACCACTGACCCATTTTTGGTCTTCTGTCTTTCTGTGGAGTCTGAAGAGTCATGGACAAGTTTCTCATTGGCTTTCAGGGGTACTAGAGATTGTTAATCAAGAAACAAATAAGTTGACTAAATAGACCAATAACAACCCAGAAAATTGACTCTGTCATACAAAAACTACCTACAAAAAAAAAAAAGCCCTGAACTAGATGGCTTTCCAGCAGAATTTTAAAGGAGGCACTAATATCAAACCTATTGAAAGTATTCCATGCAATTGAGGAAGATGGAATTCTCCCCAAATCATTTTATGAAGCTAGCATCATATTGATACCCAAATCCAACAAAAAAAGGTAAAGATTCCTCCAAAAAGATAATTACAGGACAATATCTCTTATAAACATAGATGTAAAAATCTTCAACAAGATTCTAACAAACCGGATCCAAAAACACATCTCAAAATTATCCATTATGACCAAGTAGGCTTCATCCCCAGGATGCAGGTATGGTACAGCATTCGCATGACCATGAATATAAGATGTAAAAACAAGAACCACAGATGTAAAAACAAGAACCACATGATTATACCATTAGATGCAGAAAAACGTTTGATAAAATCCAGCATCCCTTCTTGGTAAAAACCCTCAAACTCCTAGGTTTAGATGGAACATACCTCAAAATATAAGTGCCATTTATGATAAACCCACAGGTAATATATTGCCAAATGGACAGAAACTGGAAAAATTTCCCCTGAAAAGTGGAGCAAGACAAAACTTCCCACTCTCACCCCTCTTGTTCAACATTGTGCTGGAAGTCCTAGTTAAGGCAATTAAACCAGAGAAAGAAATCAGTGGTATCCAAATAGAAAAAAGGGAAGTGAAGTTTTTTTCTCTTTGCTGATGATATGATCCTACACCTTGAAATCCAGGAAAATCCATCAAAAACCTGCTTGCATTGATAAAAGAAATTGGTAAAGTCTCAGGGTACAAAATAAACACGCAAAAGACAGTTGCATTCCTATTCACCAACAACAAGCAGGCAGAAACCCAAACTAAAAGCACAATCACACTTACAATAGTCACACAAACAAAAAATGAAATTCCTCGGCATTTTCCTAACCAGAGAAGTGAAAGAACTTTACAATAGAACTACAAAACACTGCTCAATGAAATCCTAGAAGGCACAAACAAATGGAAAAATATTCCATGCTCATGGACAGGAAGAATCCGCGTTGTTAAAATGTCCATCCAACCAAAGGCAATCTACAGATTCAGTGCAATACCCACTAAGTTACCAACATCATTCTTCTCAGATCTGGAAATGACCATACAGAAATTCATATGGAAACATAAACGACCATGAATAGTCAAAACAACCCTTAACAAAAGAAACAAAGCAAGAGGTATTATGCTTCCAGACTTCAAACTTTACTATAAGGCTACAGTAATCAAAACAGCCTGGTATGGGTACAAGAACAGGCATATAGACCAATGAAACAAGATAGAGATTCCAGAAGGAAAGCCTCAATTTCTCAACCAACTCATCTTTGACATAGTCTCCAACAACCACCTTTGGGGAGAGGAGAACCTATTCAGTAAATGGTGCTGGGAAAACTGACAGATCACATGCAGAAGATTGAAACAGGAGCCCTGCCTATCCCCATACAAAAGAGTTATCTATAATGGATCAAAGAGCTAACGTAACACTTCAAATGATAAGAACCTTAGAAAATGCAGGAGACACACTTATGGAAATTGGAACTGGCAACCGATTCCTATTCAGAGCCCGAAAAGCCCATAACTTAAGAAAGAAGATAGACAAGTAGAACCTCAACAAGCTAACAAGCTTCTGCAAAGCGAAAGAAACCATGCCGAGAGCAGGGAGACGGCCCACAGAATGGGAAAAAAATATTTGCCAACTGTATATCTGACAAAGGCCTAACGTCTAGGATCTACAAGGAACTGAAATACATCGAAAGGAAAAAAAAAAAACAAACAGTTCCATTAAAAAGTGGGCAAAAGACATGAATAGACACTTCTTAAAAGAAGATATACGGGTAGCCGACACATGAAAAAGTGTTCAGCCTCACTCATCATCAGAGAAATGCAAATCAAAACCACATTGAGATACCACCCAACCCCAGTAAGAATGACCATCATTAATAAAACAACCAACTATAGATGCTGGCAAGTATGCAGGGAAAAAGGAATGCTTCTACACTGCTGGTGGGAATTCAAACTGATGCAACCTCTTTGGAAAACAGTGTGGTGATTTCTGAAAGAACTAGAAATTGACCTTCCATATGACCTAGCAATACCCCTATTGGGAATATACCTGGAGGAACTCAAATAATTCTACAAAAAAGATACCTGCACACACATGTTTGTTGCAGCTCTAGTTGCAATAGCAAAAACTTGGAACCAACCATGCTGCCTATCGAAGACTGATTGAATTTTAAAAATGGTTTGTATATACATGATGGAATATTACACAGCCATAAAGAAGGACAAACATATGGACTTTGTAGCAACTGGGATAGATTTAGAGTCTATCATACTTATTGATCTATCACAGAAACCAAGAACAGAGTACCATATGTTCTCACTCATAAGCGAACTGTGAACAATTATAATACTATAAGAAAGGTAGTGGGAAACTGTCAGGTGAGGGAAACTGCTAGGGGAAGGAGGAGTACACCTCATCAACAAGGATACTTGCATAATCAATGTTTGCATATATAACCCTGAATTGTACCCCACATCTTTATAATAAAAAAATGAAAAACTTCCAAACTAGTAGATAGAATTAGAAATATTGGAATAAGAAAAAAAGCAATCAAAATAATAGAGGATGTTGAGAGGAGGAAATATGGAAAAGTATTCCTGATTTTGTATCTGGTGTAAGTTAGGCACCCAACAAAAACATTCTTTAACAATGTAAAAGACAAACCAATAAAAATTTTAAAAGCTCAAATAAAATATATAAGGAAATAAGTTGGAATGTGCACCTATCTAACTAGATTAGTGTCCAAAACATGACTTCTTGGCATTTAGTTGACTATTTTAAAACTCTTGTTAAAAAACAAAAATTGTAAGGAAATCTCCATTTGTGAGGATATGTTCCTTCACCTAAGCCATTAGACAAGTTTATAATAAGAAAGATATTTGCTTCAAGTTTATGTAATAAATCTTATCTTTGCTTAAGATACTTTTCTAGGCAATGCTGTCTTGGATAACCTTTTGTTTCAGCAAATAACGGTGTTTCAATCTAAGTTCTGTGTCTTTGGGATGTACATTTTCACCTAAGAATCATGTTTTGGGAAATGCAAATTTAGGGCTGCTTAGCTAACAATTTTTTAGGGTAATGGATAAAGTCATCAGAAGATGAATAGTCTAAAGACAGGAAAATAAATTGTTTGAAAACTGGCAAATGAAGAATCATAGAAAGGTATAAGATCTGCTTCTGTATGTATGTCTATATGTCTATGTATTTATATGTGTCAGATATACATGTTATTTCATGACCACCTTATATGAAACAGCTATAATTACTGACTTATGGAAGAAGTAGACACTTAAATCAAATATTTAATCAGAAAAAACAGAAACTAATTCAAATTCCTTTTAGTTCACACAACTTAGGTAAATCTTTGGTAAATAGGACTAGTTTTTTGGTTTAACGAAATTGTGTCTTCTGATCTGCAAAATACCCATGAGTTATATTTAACTTTAGGGTTTCATAGACTGTATAAATTATTAGCAAAGAAATAACCTGAGATTAATGGCTAGCTTTGTTTCATGAACTGAGGCAAGACAGGAAGTGCAGGAAAATGTGATCTCTGTTTCACTCTATGACTTGCAGGAGGCAAGTTGCTAAAAATGTGGAAAACATTTCCAAGGTGTTTATGGTTGGAGTCAGCATAGCAAAAGAGGCCCTTCACCCTTCTTGATCACCTGACAATTGCAATAGAATGCAATGTTATCATGAAGCTCAGATGCCCAAATGAAGACAAATCCAAGGCCCTCATCACCCTCACTCTCTTCCAAACACCTCCCCAAAGTCAAAGGAGATAAAAGGGAGTCACCTAGAGGACTTCCTGGTCCCCCTGCAAGTCTGCTCTCACTCTGAGGCTATCTGCACCCCTTTCCCTTGACAAGTGTACTTTCCTCTCTTTTAGGAAGGAAAAGGAAGCCTTCCTGCCTTCACTACCTTTCCCTTTACGTGTTTGCATTTGCCTTAATAAACTCTTTACTTTGCTTACCAACCCAGTGACTTGCTCTGGAATACTTACAGTGGTAAAGTCAAGAATGTAGGTAAGAGTTGAGATCTCTTCTCTCTCTCTGTTAAAGAGAACTTCTCTCTGCCATCAAAACTATTAAAGCATGATTTTTAAGAATAAATAAAATAAGCCGGGCTCGGTGGCTCAGCCTGTAATCCCGTGCCTTTGGGAGGCTGAGGTGAGTGAATTGCCTGAGCCTGCGGGTTCGAGACCCGCCTGGGCAGCGAGACCTCATCTCTACAATAAATCAAAAAATCAGCCGGGCCTGGTGGTGCATGCCTGTAATTCCGGCTACTCGGAAGGCTGAGGCGGAAGGATCGCCGGAGCCCAGCAGGTTGAGGTTGCGGTGGCCGGGAGCGGCCACTGCACTCCAGTCTGGGCGACAGAGTGAGACTCCAACTCAAAAAAAAAAAAAAAAAAAAAAGAATAAATAAAATAAATGACTGTAAATAGGATACATTCATTTAACACAAATTTATAAATGACCTTTTCATGACGCAAAAATCTTTTTTAGAAACTGTCTCTTAAACTCGTTATGTTAAATTATGTAATAGAAAAGAACAAGCTGTCAGTAATTTATATACTATAGAAAAATTAAATATATTTATATCTGCTAATAAAAATTAAGAAAATATCTTTCTAGAAATTATGAAATGAATTTATCTGTATATATATTTGTAAAAAACAGGTCAAAATTTTCACTGGAAATTAGAGTTACTAAAAATTAAAATTGTAATTAATATATAATTAAAATTCTAGATAAAAGAGAACAATTCTGCCGGGCTCGGTGGCTCAGCCTGTAATCCCGCGCCTTTGGGAGGCTGAGGTGAGTGGATTGCCTGAGCCCGCGGGTTCGAGACCCGCCTAGGCAGCGAGACCTCATCTCTACAATAAATCAAAAAATCAGCTGGGTGTGGTAGCACATGCCTGTAATTCTGGCTCCTTGGAAGGCTGAGGCGGAAGGATCGCCGGAGCCCAGCAGGTCGAGGCTGCGGTGGCCGGGAGCGGCCACTCCACTCCAGTCTGGGCGACAGAGTGAGACCCCAACTCAAAAAAAAAAAAAAAAAAGAGAACAATTCCATATAAGACCATATAAAGAAGGTTATATGAGGGGGAACTCATACTACTTTATTTATATAAATAATGTATTTATTTATAAAAATTGTGTATTTGCTCATACATGTTTAAACTTAAGTCACGTTCAAAGTACTCTTCGTTTGATACAGTATACCTATCGAGATGCTTTTTCCGCTGCTCAAAACGGTTTTTGAACTTGTCAATTTTGGTGTATTTTAGTGCTTTTGCCATTTTTTGTTTTACCTCTTCAACATTGGCAAAACATTTTCCTCTGAGGACTTTTTTCTAAGGAAACAATAAAAGAGTCACTCAGGCAAAATCAGGTGAAGAGGGAGGTTAGGGCATGGGGGTCATGCCATTTTTGTTCAAAAACTACCCAATGCTCACAGTTGTGTGGGCAGGTGAATTTTCATGGTGGAAGAACTAGTCACCTGTTTGCCACAACTTGAGATGTTTCTTCCACAAATCACGACACAACTTTCTCAAAATTTCCAGACAAAAACTTTGGTTGATCATTTGATTTAGAGAAACAAATTTTGAGTGTACTGTAAGGGGCCCATCCTCCAAAAGATAAGAACCTTATGATACGATGATAAATTTTCAATCATTAATTGTACCCCACATCTTTAAATTTTTTAAAAAATTATTTGCTTAGAGGATTCTCCCTGTTGCATGTTAATAAATTTCAAAATACAGTAATTTTTTTTACATGACAAAAAAAGTATGTGTTCAAAATAATAATGGGGAAAAGTGAATTTTTTTAGTTAAAATTAAAGAAGAAAAAAATGAAGATTTAAACTAGTTGTAGGTTGGTGGACTATTAATCTTATGAAAATAATTTTGTGTGTGATCAAATTGACTAAAATTAGGATACTATTTAATTTTACTAAAAATTAAGCATTAATATCAAAATCACACTAATGCAGAGTTATATTCTTGTCAGAATAACAAGGATTTCTTGGGACACTTGTCTACCTCTTAGCAAAAATAATGTAGAAAGGAAAAGTATATAAAAATATTATCCTGTGCGGTCAAAGCTAATTGATAATGGAAAGATTGCTTTGTAAGTTCTTATTAAAATTAGTTTTAACATTAGTAAGGTACTGATGCAAAAAAAGAATTTGGTTTTCTTTTTTGAGCAAAATGTTTATATATTAATTAGACATAATGGAATATTTTTGTTTACCTGTTGAGTAAACTGCAAAAAAAAATCTTATTGGTCTCATGTTATCCTTATTAGGTATTTTCATGTTTAGAGTACTGAGTTGCCTATCAAAGAATAAAGATTTTTGGTTTTGGAAAATTTTGAAATTTTACTTTGGCTAAATGGATAACTATTAACTTATAGAGACCTGTGGTCCTATTTTGATCAAGTGTTTTAAACTTTTAATATGTGACATATTTACCCAAATCAAATTTCAAATTCTAAAGTTAAGTCTTTTCCAAAAGGAGCCGCTAGAATTCCAAGAGAGACACATTAGACTTATTTGACTTTAAGCTTATTATAAAAATAGAGGAAGCATTGTCAAATAAGAAATGGTGTTTAACTTTATTTGGATTATATTTGTACAAATGTATTATTAATATGTGTCCCAAAATTGCATTAGATGCTTAAAATTCTGGTCTTACTATAAATTACCAGTAATAATTATAATTATTATGTTAAATTATTGTGTGCCGTAGAAATAACCACATTGTCTTGTCAATCTCATCTTTAATCATGATAATTCTATGCTTTTGTCATTCACAGATAATTATTGTTTTGCTTTGCTTTTTCTCAAAAAGTGGCTTGCAATTATCTATGATATCAACTTTGCTTTTTCTTCAAGTATATTACTAGAAAAGGCATATCTTTGGACAAAGTAAAAACTTTTAGAACTCTAATAAACTGATGCATTCATGAGGATTGCTCACTTAAATCAATCAGAACAAGAATTAATTGCATGAGACTGAATTGATAGAGTATTTTTATGATTTTTTACTTTAAATATTTTATTTTTCAGGATTAAATAAAACAGCTTTTTTTCCTCTTTGGGCTGTTTTTAACTTATAGCAATTGAGTAAAATATAGCTTTGTTAGCACAATTGAATTGTTTACTGTTCTCAACCTGATTTCTTCAAAATTTGGACTATATAAATATTCTTATTTTATGGCAATCTAGCTATTTGTATAAGTTCCATTAGAATCTATTTTCTGTAACAGAATACAATCAAGATTGTTATTTTACCAAGGATTTGGCTGAAATGACATATTTTCAAAAATGACCAGACTACCTTGGGAAATTAAGGTTGACTTTATAGGGCTGATAAAAAGTACCTTGGAGATACTGGCCTGGTACCTTGTCTACATGCTTCCCTTTCAAGGTATTTGATCTTGCAGTAAGTAAAGAATGTCTCTTTTTGACAGACCCAGGTATCACAAGATATTTTGAAGACCCTGAGAAGAGAGAATTACACTCAGTTTGCACAGGTATCACAGGTGCAGTCTAATGATAAAACTTGACTTGGCTTCCTAGGCTTAATGCTCTTAAAAGTCCAATCTGGAATTCCTTATACAAGTTCCAGCCAAGTCAACTTTAAAATGCCTTGTATGAGCCGGGCTCGGTGGCTCAGCCTCTAATCCCGCGCCTTTGGGAGGCTGAGGTGAGTGGATTACCTGAGCCCGTGGGTTCGAGACCCACCTGGGCAGTGAGACCTCATTTCTACAATAAATCAAAAAATCAGCCGGGCGGCATGCCTGTAATTCCGGCTAATCAGAAGGCTTAGGTGGAAGGATCGCGGGAGCCCAGCAGGTCGAGGATGTGGTGGCTGAGAGCGGCCACTGCACTCCAGTCTGGGCGACAGAGTGAGACTCCAACTCAAAAAAATAAATAAATAAAATAAAATAAAATAAAATGCCTTGTATGACCAACCACTATTCTTGTTGTACTTTATGCAAATAACCAGGCCAAGTATAATACTAAAACATACTCTGCAAGTAAATTGATGTTACTAAGATTTAACTTTGGTGAAGTGGAGAACTGGGAAAAGAAAAAAATATGTTTCAGAAGAAAACAATAGAATATCTGTTATTGTTTTTCAGCCCTGATCAGTGCTTTTGAATTTTACTATGTATCTCTCATTTTTTCACTTCTTTTAAGAAAAGCAAAAGCATGAAATTCTGAAGACTAGCAATAATTCAACAAGTGACGACAATTATAAAAATCAGCGATCTGATTGAGAACTATCAGGAATACATCTTCCTAGTACCAAGGGATGAAGATCTAAGCAGAGATTTATTATCAATGCTTCCACGGGGAGATTTTGTTTAACAACAGGGGAAAATGAGAGAAGAAAAATAGCTCAGAGTAGTCTGACCTATGTGAGATATGAAGGCACAGGGTGACAGGAGTATGAGATTTCACTTACGCCTAGGGAGCAATTCTTTAAAGTAATTTTATTCTTGCTGAGCTGCTTCACCCATTATCTTCATGGTCCTGGAACCTGTGATACAAAGAGCAATGTATACCCAAGTAATAATTTATGTTATGTTAATGTAAGTTCTTTGTAAACAACTTCAAACTTGCCTCTTATTTTCCTTTAAAAGCATGTTTGTAACTGTTGTGTACATTTAGGGCAACTTGAATTTATGTTCCTGGATTGAAATCCTTAAGTTTAGCCCAAATAAACTCACTTTCTCTTGTTATATTAATTTTGCCTCTGCCTTTTCCTTTTAGATTGACAAGGGTAACAAACCTGGATTCCAGTAGGAGACGATACCAAAGCTATGCCTTTTCTTGGGTCCTCATCCAAATGTCTCTTCCTCTGGCAGGTCTTTCTGATTTGCATCTTTTGGGATTGAAAGAGAATATAAACCTTCCTAAAAGTTTCTTCTTTTGCATCTACAATGGCATAGCCTTTGTTTAGATACTGAATCTCATTTGCAATGTCATTATTCCAATGTTCAAGGGCTCCATAGACCTTTCCTACTTTAGGTTGAACTCAAGACGTCTGCCTTAAGAAAGATTATTATAATTTATGACCTAGACTTGTTACCAAGAGACATATATTTTCCAAGAGTAAGAGGAAAGCTGGGAGAAAGGTGGGTGTTTTAGTGAAATTCTACCTAATTTAAGCTGGTCTCTAGTTTTACTACTCCTGAAACTTTCCAATTTACCCAGTTTTCAGTCTATCACTGCTCCTCTTCTCCAATATCTGATCTTTCTCTCATGATTCTTTAGAACTCAGGCTCTGTCTAGTTTGTTAAATTTATTTTCCAAACTCCATTTCACTTACTGAACAATTTTTCTGAAAGAACAATTTGCTAAATGTGTTTGTTTCTTTAGTCATTCATAAAATTTATAGCAATTCAAACTATTATTTTAAAAACCTGTAAGGTTTAACAGCTTCTGAGATTTTCATAATGGTTTAATTGTCTTTTATTTTACCCTACAAATAGTTTTAAAATTTTTTCTTCAATGTATTTCTCAACTATGTCCCTGAATTAAGTCTAGCAGAAGCTGGAGGAGAAAGAGGGAAAGCTTTCACCTGGCAGGAAGAGGTCATTGAGAACATTGCTTTTATTTGTTTGTTTTGTTTTTATTTAAGTTGGCCATCAGGATAATTAACTTTTGAAAAACTAGCTCAAAGAAAATTGGATGACTTTCTGGAACTTTGGGCACTAGTATGAAAAGTCTCCTAGCGTCTTTCTTAGAGAGAAATTTTATTTTCCCTTAACAATATGTCTAGAAATCTATAAAATAAAATCTTGCTGCCAAAAAACTGGATACAACCAAGACAATCATACATTTTATATGCTTATTTATAATTGTTGAATATGTATTGATATAAAAATTAATTAAGCTAAATAAAATGAAACAGAAATTAAGGAGACGGTGTAATGGGAATTTTGGCTATGAATACAATTAATTTGTGCTAAAGAACAATAAGAATTCTCTCAAGTAATCCTGCAAAGCCCAGTATGAATAGTGATAGTTTTAGGGCTTTGTTAAAAGCAAAATCATTTCTATCTTAAAGGATTATTTCTCTTCAGCTTGAAAAAGAAAATCCTGATGAAGTAACAGTGCTAAGTTTTCCAGCAGCAACGAGCCTTTCAGAAAACAGTAGCTGCTGGTCTTAGCAAGACTTATTTAAAATCAGAATTTAACAACTATAGGTGGAAGACCCACTTCTGAAAGGGTACACTATCTTTATGAAGTGAAAATATTCAAATTTGAGTTAAATAGCTTTCCCATTATCTTCTAGAATTCTATTACTAAGACTCAAATGATCTTGATATGTCTGAAATTTGGACTTGCCTTCTGCTAACTTGTGTATTTACCACATTGCAAATATTGATTTAAAAAATTAAACCAAAAATAAATTTCTTTAGAATTATAGATTTATTTCTGATGCTATGAAAAGACAATTATAATTTAAAATATTGCCAACTTATTTACTTGCTAAATGTGATTTTAAAACACTATTCTAAAACTAAACTAAGAGTAAAATCACTTGTTTTTCACAGCTATTCAAATAACTTTTCAGGTTTATCTGTTGTTTTTTTTAAATATGAGATTAAAACATAAGAAATACATAAGAGATTTAGAAGTCAGTTTTGTTTTGTTTTGTTTTTGAGTTGGAGTCTCACTCTGTTGCCCAGACTGGAGTGCAGTGGCCGCTCCCGGCCACTGCAACCTCGACCTGTGGGCTCCGGTGTTCCTTCCACCTCAGCCTTCCAAGTAGCCGGAATTACAGGCATGCGCTACCACGCCCAGCTGTTTTTTTTTTTTTTTTTTTTTGGATTTATTATGGAGATGAGGTCTCGCTGCCCAGGCGGGTCTCGAACCCACGGGCTCAGGCAATCCACTCACCTCAGCCTCCCAAAGGCGCGGGATTACAGGCTGAGCCACCGAGCCCGGCAGAAGTCAGTTTTTAATAGCAGCAATATAAAACTTTGCTTTTTTGAGAGTTTAAAAATTGTCCATAACATCAAGTGGACACAATTTTTACAGATACCAAGGACATGTTCTTCATGTTGCCTGACTTAAAGATTATGTATAGTTTTCTTGATCTTAAAGGAGCTGAAAGTAGTTGTTGCAAAATGTAATTGAAAGTGAAGAAGAAAGAGGTGATAATATAGAAACCAGGGAGTTTCAAATTATGGTTAACATTTGAGGTGGAACTTTAAAAAATCAAGAACACTAGGAAGGTGAAGGGGAATTTTGAAGATACTTTTCTTCCCTTACTTCCTTTTATTTCAATGGTAAATGAAATCTATAGCCAAAAATATGCTTATTTTCTCCTCCTAAACAAGATGAGAATTGTTTTCATAGTATAGGACCTTGATATATATACCTGTGTATATCTATCTATCTATCTATCTATATATATATATACATACATACACATAGACCCATATATATATATTTTTTCCATATTTCTTTCCTGGGCTTTGAGGTGGCTTACATATATAACTATGCTTACAAAGCATATTTTTGTTAACCAATTTAAATATTATTCTTCATCAATTTTGAGTCTGGCAATAAAAGTATAAGATAGTCTTTTCTTATTTCACATAATTTAAATCAAAGATCATATGGGGTGTGAGTACCTAAACATTAATAATCATAATTTCCTAAGTTCTTGGAGTTTGTTACTGTTGTGTTTTTTTTTATAACCACAAATACTTTCCCCATCTTTTCATTCTAGTCACCCAATTTCACAACCTTACATTTATTCAATATCCAGAACTGTGAACATAATAGAGTATGTATGTTCTTCTTACTTCACCTATCTGCTAAAACGTGTCTCTTAAATAGCAATGTATATTGTCGTGACAGCCAGTAACCATGCGTATGTCAAATTGATTTATTATTTAATCTCTATTTCTGACAAATGCATAAAATAAGCTAAATTTTTGCAGATATTTTACTACTGTAGTGGAAATTATAAACAATACGAGAGTCATCATCTTAGCTCAGACTGCTATATCAAAATATCATAGACAATGGCGCAAACAACAGAAATTTATCTCAAAGTTCTGAAGGCTGGGAAGTTTAAAATCAGGGCAATCAGCATGTCAAGTTCTGATGAAGTCCCTCTTCTTGGCTAGCAGAAGGCTTTCTTCATGCTATATATTCTTACATGAAGGAGAGAGTGACAGAGAGAGAGAGAGAGAGAGAGAGAGAGAGAGAGAGAGAGAGAGAGAGCTCTCTAGTCTTTTCTCTTAAGGACACTAATTCCATAATGAGGACCCCACTATTATGACCTCATCTAAACCTAACTGCCTGCCCAAGGTCTCTCCTTCTACATCTTCTAATAACATCAAACCAGGTGTTGCTCTTCAACATGTGAATGGACCGGAACACATTCGGTCTGTAAGAGTCATCCAGAACAAATTATTTAAAAAGTCACTTGGGAAAAGATTCTGTTTCTTATACTAAATTGTTTCCTCTCAAAGAATGAGATCATTGCCTAAATTAAAAAAAATTAATAATAATATATGCTAAATCATCAGGCATTGTGAAATATAGATTTTATAGTTTATGATAATTAGTTTAGAGAACTATAGTTTATAGCTAAATAGACTTGAGATGGACATTTTATTTTCAGATCCAGCAGCCAAAGCAGAAGCTTTAAAAAAATCAGATTGATTTAACTATTGCTGTAAGATCCTCATTTTTAAGTCATGAATTAAAAGAATTACAGTATGATTTGATACATCACATAAAAGATAAATAAGTTACTAGGCAAACAAAGAGAAATTCACCACCAGTTTTCTTTGATAATTTTTTTCCTGCTCATAATTGTATTCCTGTAAGATCTGAAGTCTTGTGTGTCCTTTGAATTCTCCTTACAAGAGTTAAAATAATAGTTTGTAATATCATAATTCTCCAGCTCACCTTACTCAGTCAATATTAGTTGGATATATCAAAATCACATTTTTCCTTTCTGATTCAATGAAGTAACTAAAATTTCTCATGAGTACTTGCAAATGGCTTTGATTCTCATTTTTCCTCAGTTCCTGTTGTTTTGCCACTTCTTCCTCATACTCAGATTAGTATCTACTACTTCTCTGTGTATAATTTTTCACTAAGATTACTTCGCTTCACTTATGTTGACTTTTATATTAGAGCAATGTAGAGATTTGTTCTCTCTTAATTTTGCAAAGCTATTGTTTTGCTCCCATTCTAGAGATGATGTTTCTAAGAAGGAAAGTATCTTTTCTCATCATGTGTGCCCTCTCGTGTGCTTTTTCTACCATTTTATAGAGACCCCAGGACACAATTATTTGATAGCATCTTTTCTCTATCATTTTATGCCCAAGATTTTCTCAAGTGGGTCAGAAGACAAGCTGAATAACACACACAGGTACTCAAAATTGTCTCTGCCCCTCAACCCTTTTCCCCAATGTTTGCACTAAACATTCTGAATTTTTTTGCCTTCTGCTGTGTTCTGGCTTTATTAGGTAAACCTTTTGAGGGGGTTAAGTGGTCGCTTTTGATTTGTGGGTTAGAGCTATTTTTTCCTGAAGGGCTAATCTTGAGTCTTAGTGAGTCCATTTTTTTCTATGAAACTTCTCAACTCATTATGAGAAATGAACAAACAACAAAAACTAATGGCAAGACTACTTTGAAAATTAAGTTTTCATATTTTTTCCTTTAAACCAATTCGGGGAGGCAGCAGACCTCTTGCTGCTGTCCTATCCTTTGTTTCCTTCACAATATATTTTTCCTTTAATAAATTTATTTGTCTTAATTCAGAAAAAATCTAATTCACTAATAAGGGCAGTCTATCATCAGGAATAGTATTGGATATGTCTTGTTATGCTATGGTTACAAAGCCTAGTGACCACTGTGCAATACTCCCATACCATAAACATTGCGAAATTATGGACCAGATCTGACAATTACTCTTTCCAGAAGCATTATGCATGACTAATAGATTAACTTATGTGATTTTAAATTAGATCTATCCTATTATAAAATAAAATAATTTAAATTAAAATGATTTTGTAAATAAAAATATATGCTATTGGATAAGTCCTTATCATTTAAACTCTTTGACTATTACTTTTGTAAGAATTAACTGCAATTCTACCTTGTTATTCTTCATTTTGCTGATAAGAGAATGTTAGACACAGAGAAGTTAAGTGCATAACCTTGGATTACAAGAAAGTCAATGGCAGAACTAGAATAGAAACTAATGTCACTAGATATTGAGTCTTTTTGTGGTTTACTGTGCAGTCTTGCCTCTATTTCAAAAGGACAACAAAGTTATACTATTTATCAACCTGCTATAACTTAGTCACATTATAACAGCTTCAGTTGGAATTTCACAAGAATTAAAAGATTAAAAGAATTAAATATAATTAAATTATCTATTCATGTCTTTGAGGGTGTTACTTCTTCAAGGTCACAAAGCAAACCTCTTGTAAAGGTAATAAATTAAAATCACAAATGTTCAGATCACTGTAGTTGTCAGTGGGACAGAGTCACAAGGCTGTGTGTGTGTGTGTGTGTGTGTGTGTGTGTGTGTGTTATGTGTTTTTGGAGGGAAGGCATTGATAAATACAAAGACTTTAATAACCCTCTAATTTAGTTTTTCATCAAATATTTACTAAGTAACTAGTATGATACAGACATAGTCAAGGTATATTAATACTACATATAGAAAATATCTCAGCCTTTATGGAAACAACTTTGCAGAAGTGAAAACAGATGACAAACAAGATAAGTTGATAATACATATAGTAATACAAATAGTGTGGACACAAAAACAGGCAAGACAGGAATTGATGTAAGTTGGAGATCAGAGAACCACAGAAGACCAAATGGAGATGATTCATGATAAAAGTGATAAAGGACATGCCATTTGTGGGACATCCGTGAGCAAAGCATGAAAGTGTGTCTTATGTGTACCAGGGATACCAAAGAATCTTCTTTGGTTGAACTGAAGTAAATGAGAAGAGATAGTTTCAGAGATGTGACAGAGGATGAAATCACGTAGAATCTTTTGGGTCATAATAAGAATGTAGGCTTTCATAAAACTCCGTGAAGTGGGAGTAGAAAAGACACTTTCAGTTTTAAGAGGATAACTCTAGCTGTAGTGCTGTGAATAAACTGGAGATTCAAAGCAGAAGCAGAGAGTTCTCTGTTTTTCACTACTCTCAAGACATACATTTCTGTACTTGGGTGATTCACATAGAAATCAAAATTCTACGTGAAACAGTTGTGTACTGCTGTTAGAGATCAATGGCATTCTGTGCTAGCTGAGTAGCAGAATCTGCAACGGGAGGTACTGGATGGGACCTGGTAATGTTGATTGTCTAGTCTTATTGACCAATAGCTGGCAAATGATACCGAGCTGCAGTAAGGAAAAAGAGGCCCTAGATCAGTAGAGTCACTTAGGAGGTGAAGTGAACTCACTCAAACATCAAATTGAATTTCAAACAGTGTGAACTATTAGATAGTAATGATTTCAGTGTAGAGAGAGTCTGTCTAGGCAGGAAAAGAGAGATTAGTGCTAAAGCAGACAAAAAACAGGTATTCATTTGGTCCAAGACCATCTTTTGAGACTTGTCCAAATTATGCTGGAACAGCTGCCAAAACATTTGGCAGTAACAAAAGGGTTATTTTTAGGCACTACTTTGGTATTCCTGCAAAACAGTTCTGTTCCAAAAGTGACTCATTCCTTATGTTCATGATAGCCCTTAAAATACTAGTATTATTCTCACTCCCATAGTCAATGACATGAAATGAACAGTCACAATCATGAAATAAAGGACCTAAAACATTTTCAAAATGGAAAATGTGCATTAAAACATTTATATTATCACAAAATATTGACAGAAAAGCAAATTTGGAGTACATTTCAAGAAGCCAGTTTTGTATGTTTTACATTATTCCATTTTTAGGTTCCTTTCGATTTTGTTCTCTCATTTATAAGCTTATCTTCAAAGATTGATTAAAACTCTGTCTGCTTCTGGTCTGAATGCTTCCCTTTTCATCGGGTCAGAAAAGTTGTAAAGTTACTTTCCCTTACCAGGCTTGTATCTCAATTGTCCATCTCCATTTATTTGATTCTTCCTTCCTTTTAATTTCAATTATCCCTCTGTTTGGATTATATAATGTGCTGTCTTATCTCTGTTTTCCTCGTTCTTTATCTTATTTTTGATGGATACTTTTTTGAAATGTATAGACATGGCAATAATACTTAATTTTAATGGAACAAATATTAGTTCTTTTTCTTTAAGAAATATTAATTCCTAAAAGCTTTTATTTATTTAAAGTATTATTTTACTATGAACTTTATTCAGCTTGTTAATTAGCTTAATTAGCTGTAGCTAATTCTAAATATGTCAAATGATCGGTAGAAAAAAATCTGTAATGTATTTACTGTTGTCATAGTTGTTTGTGATGTTATTGTCATTATAATTTTATAAGCAGAAAAGATGATCTCATGAATGCAGCAGTGTATAGTGATTAACAAATGCAAATAAAATTGTAGACAATTGATTTCAATGATAAATCCATAAAGCCTTCTTTAAAATTTTGGCTATGAATTATATAATTAGGTCTCAATTGTTACAATAAAAGACATTGCATCAACAGGCATTTATTTAAAATCTGAATAAAACTAAGGACAGTATTGAGGTCCATAATCACAGAACTGGATCATATTCTATGTTACAACAGTAAGAAGTTCACAATATTATCAAGAAGAAAAAAAGAAAAAAGTGAGTGTTAAATGGATTCATAAAAACACAACACGTTGTTTTATATAAACGCTGTACTATTATAACATTTCAGCTCAACGGGGTACCTTAGTCAAGTAAATTGAGGTTTTTATTCCCCCAAACACATTATTTCTAAGTTATTTCAGCTGAGTGAAGTCAGCTAATGACTAGAAGTAAAGAAGGATCCCAGGTTAAAAATGTCTAATAAGGATACTTAGTAGAATTAAGATGAGTCTCAGGATTTTACCATCCAGTACTTCCAATGTAGTGAATATTTTAAAGATTATTTTATAAAACATATGCATATTTCTACCTTTACTAAAATGGTCTAAGTCACATTTTCTTTTTCTTGTTTTCACCCACACTGGTACTATGTTTTCAAATGAGGTCCCATTAAAGATTGAGCTATTTTCAGACTGTTAAAAGAAGTACTGCCAGGATATTTGTCTTTGTTGGCTTTGTGATTCATTTGTTTTGTTTGAATACGGTATATAAGTTGTTTATGTATTTATTCATTTAAAAGACATTTTTTTTTGAGTAACAGGATAATGAAAAAAACCTTCTATTCACCTGGATATAAGTCCCTGATCATTTGTGAATGACTCCTTCTATTTCTGCAACCAGCTTCCCATGAAACTTTGTAGCAAAAGTCTAATCTATTTGAGGGACAAATACAACTTACCATACTGTTAAAAACGTATTAGGAGGAAATAACTGAAAAGGCTAGAAAACTAAGAGAACTCAGTTTCCCTATTTTTATAATGAGACTATAACTTCTTACAGCTCACACCTATAATCTCAGCACTTTGGGAGGTAAGAGAATCACATAAAAGCAGGCATTCAAGCACAACCTGGACAATATAGAAAGACCTAATTGCTACAAAAAGTACAAAACAAAAATAAAAATAACTGGGCATGATGATGTGCACCTGTGGTCCTAGCTACTCAGGAAACTGGGGTAGGAAGATCACTTAAACCCGAGTCTGAGGTTACACTGTACTGTGACTGTACCAATACACTTCAGCTTGGGCTCCAGAGCAAAACCCTGTCTCCAAATAATAATAGCTGGGGACAGTGACTCATGCCCTACAATCACAGCACCTTGGAGGCCAAGGTGAGAGAATCACCTGAGCCCACAGGTTCGAGACCAGCCTGGGCAACTTGGCGAGACCACATCTCTACAATAAAGCAAAAAAATTAGCTAGGCATGGTGGCTTGTGCCTGTAGTTCCAGCTACTTGGAAGGCCGAAGTGGAAGGTTCACCTGAACCCAGCAGGTTGAGGTTGCGGTGACCGTGAGCATGCCACTGTAGTCCAGTCTGGGCAACAGAGTGAGACTCCAACTCAAAAAATAAATAAATAATAGTAATTATAATTATTATTATATGTGATGTATAAGCAATGAGTGGCACATAGTAAGCACTCAATAAATACTAGCTATTATTATTCCTTCTCCTTTTCATTTTAAAATTTATTTTATTATGAAAATATGGGGTATAAGTGAGAGTTAACTCCATAAATAGGCTGCTTGCAGGTGAATTTTAACTTCGAACTGGCTCACTCTACCCCTGGTAGAGGACCTGGTATCCTTTGTGTTGTCACATGCCTACTGCCTTCCTCCCTTCCTCCCCTATTGCCCAGTGACTGCTGATCTCTCCCTTGTGTTAATGTGACTATTGTTCAGGTCCCACTTGCGGTATTCAGTTCTTTGTATCTGTGATAGTTCACTTAGTATGATGGTCCCAAATCCATCCAATTTGCTGCAAAAACCATGATTTTGTTTTTCTTTGTGGTGGGATAATACTCCATGGTATCTATGTGGCATACTTTTTTTAAATCCAGTCCACTTCCAAAGGGCAGTAGTGTTGGTTCCGTGTTTTTGCTAATGTGAATAAAGGGGTAATAAGCACGCATGGGCAGGTAAATTTTTGGTAGAACAATTTAAGTTTCTCTGGGTATTTTCCCAGGAGAGGGATTGCTGGATTGCACGGAAGGTACAATTTTCATTATTTTAGGAATCACCACACTGCTTTCCATAGAGGTTGAACTTGCTTGCACTACCATCAACAGTGTAGAAGCACTCCCTTTACTCTGCACCTCTGCCAGCGTCTGTTATTTTTTGGCTTTTTAATGATAACCATCCTTACCCTAGTTAGGTGGTATCTCATTGTAATTTTGAATTGCATTTCTCTAATGATTCGTGAGGCTGAACAGTTTTTCAGATGTGTGTTGACTGCACGTATGTCGTCATTTTATTTTAATGGAATTGTTTGTTTTTCTCCTTTCACTTCATAGGAGTTCCTTGAAGATCCTGGTTGTTAGACCTTTGTCAGATGCATAATTTGCAAATATTTCTTCCCATTCTGTGGGTTGCCTCTTTACTCTCTTTTCATGTGCAAAATCTTTTCAGTTTCATGAGGTCCCACTTGTCTATCGTAGCTTTTACAGCATTCAATTTCGGGGACTTGTTCAAGAATTCATTGTCTAATTTAATATGCATAAGGGTGTTTCCTACATTTTCTTCCAGGATTCTTATAGTTTGAGGTTGTACATTTTGATCTCTGATACATTTTTGTAGTTCATTTTTGAATATGGTGATAAGTAGGGGTTCAGTTTCATTCTTTGGCATGTGAACAGTTTTCCTAACACCATTTGCTAAATATGGTCTCCTTTCCATAGTGTTTGTTATCGGTGACCTTGTCAAAGATGAGTTGGTTAAAAGACCCTTTTATTTTTGCTTCTGGAATCTCTGTTCTGTTCCATTGGTATATGTGCCTATTCTTGTATCAATACCTGGCTGTTTTGTTTACTGTAGCCTTGTCATAAAGTTTAAAATTTGGAAGTGTGATACCTCCCACTTTGTACTTTGGTTGAGGATTATTTTGGCTATTCGTGCTTTTTATGTTTCTATATGAATATCTGTATTGCCATTGTCAGGTTTGAGAAAAATGATGTTGATAACTTGATGAGTATTACATTTAATCTATAGATTGCCTTGGGAAGAATAAACATCTTGACAATATTGATTCTTCCAATTCATGAGCATGGGATTTTTTATTTTTTTGTGACATTCTTGATTTCTTTGAGTAGTGTTTTGCTGTTCTCATTATTAGGGTCTTTCACTTCTATGGTTTGGTGGCTGCCAATGTATTTCCTTTTCTGTGTGGTTATTGTAAATAGGATTGTGCCTTTTATTTGATTCTCTACCTGCTTGCTGCTGGTGTGTATAAATACAACTTTCTTTTGAACACTGATTTTGAGCCCTAAGACTTTACCAAAGGCAGTTATCAGTGAGAAGAGGCTTTTGACAGACTCCCCTACTTTTTTCAGGGTATAGAATTATATCATCCACAAAGAGGGATAGCTTAATTTCTTCTTTTCCTATTTGTGTACCTCTGATTTCATTCTCTTGCCTGAATGTTCTGTCTAGGACTTTCAGCACTATGTTGAACAGGACGGGTGAGAGTGGGCATCCTTAATGTGCTCCTGCTCTTAGCAGGAATGCTTCCAACTTCTGCCCATAGAGCAAAATGTTGGCTGTGGGTTTGTCATAGATGGTTCTTATTATCTCGAGGAATGTTCCTTCTATGCCTAGGTGTTCAAGGATTTTTATCAAGAAGGGATGGAGCCAGGCTCAGTGGCTCAGCCTGTAACCCCGCACTTTGGGAGGCTGAGGTGAGTGGATTGCCTGAGCCCGCGGGTTCGAGACCCACCTGGGCAACTTGGCAAGACCTCATCTCTACAATAAAAAATAAAAAAATCAGCCAGGCATGGTAGTACATGCCTGTAATTCCAGCTACTTGGAAGGCTGAGGCGGAAGGATTGCCAGAGCCCAGCAGGTTGAGGCTGCAGTGGCTGGAAGCGGCCACTGCACTCCAGTCTGGGTGACAGAGTGAGACTCCAACTCAAAAAAAATAAAAAGAAAGAAGGGATGGGACGCTGGATTATGTTGAATGCTTTTTCTGTGTCTATTTATAATCATGCAGTTCTTCATTCTACATCTGTTAATAGGCTGAATTATATTTATGATCTTGTAAATGTTGAATCAGCCCTGCATCCCATTAGTGAAGCTCACTTGGTCATGGTGGATAATCTTTGAGATGTGTTTTTGGATCTGATTTGTTAGAATCTTGTTAAGAATTTTTGTGTCTATGTTCATCATGAAGATTGGCCAGTAATTCACTTTCCTTGTTAGGACTTTGCCAGGTTTGAGTATTATTATGGTGCTAGATTCATTAAATGAGCTCAGGAGAATTCCATTATTCTTGATTTCTTGGAATACTTTCAATAAGATTGGTACAAGCACCTCTTTATATGTCTTGTAAAATTCATCAGGGAAGCCATCTCATTTGGGACTTTTTTTTGATGGGGAGATTTCTAATGACTATGATAATTTCTGGATTTTTATTGGTCGGCTTAAAATTTTAATGTTTTCTTGTTTCAATCTTGGGAGTTTGAGTGATGTAAGAAAGTCCTCCATTTCCTTTAGATTTACTGGTATATTTGCATACAGCTGTTCACAGTCATTCTGATGATCTTTTTAATTTCTTCAAGATCAGCTGTGATTTACTCTTTTTGCATTTCTAATTGTGTTTATTTGGATCTTTTCTCTCTTTTTAAAAATTAATCTGGCCAGGGGATCATCAAATCTTATTTATTCTTTAAAAGAACCAGCTTTTTTTCTTGCTGATCCTTTCTATGATATTTTTGACTTATATATCCTGCAATTGTGATGATTTTATCTTGTGATTTTATCTTGGTGATCTAGATTCTTTTGATGAAGTTAGGATTTAGATGATCTTATCTTTCCAGTTTCCTTAGGTGTGATATGCAGTTTACTTGTAATTTTTCTGTTTTCTTGATATGTGTGTGCAATATCATAAATTTTCCTCTTAATACTGATACCATGGCATCCCAGAGATTCTAAGATGCCATGATTTTGTTTGTTTCCAAGAATCTTTTTATTTCTGTCTTTGATTTCCATGTTGACCCAGAAGTCCTTCAGCAGCATGTTGCTTGATATCCATATCTTTGTGAATTTTGGGGAATATTTTTGGTGGCAATATTTACATTTTTTCCACTATGATCTGAAAAGATGCATGGTATTATTTTGCTCTTTTGAAATTTGTCCATGATTGATTTATGTCAAATAATGTGATCAATCTTGGCATACATTACATGTGTCGATGAGTAGAATGTATACTTTGCTGATGTTGGGTGAAGTTTTCCAAAGATGTCTATTAAATACATTTGATTAAGTGCCAAGTTGAGGTTATGGATTTCCTTGTTGGATTTTTTTTTTTGTCTTGAAGATCTACCTAAAACTGTTAGTGGGTTATTTTGATTTCTAACTATGATTGTGTGAGAGTCAATGTCCTCTCTTATTTTCGTTAATGACTGTTTTATAAAACTTGATGCTACTGTGTCAGGTGCATATATGTTTAGGATGGATATCTCTTGCTGTTGTATTGAGGTTCTTATCATTAAGGAGTTTCTTTCATTTTCCTTTTTACTTTTGATAGTTTGAAGACTACTTTATCTGATATCAGAACAGTTACACCTGTCCTCTTCTGTTTTTCGGTTGCCTGAAAGATCATTTCCCAGCCTCCAGCTTTGAGTCTATGGTATTCCTTTCAGTGAGTTGACTTCCTAGAGGCAGTAGATTGTTGGATCATGCTTTTTAAGCCCATTTTTCCACTCTATGTCTCATTGGTAGTACATTTAGACCATTGACGTTCAAATTGATTATTGACATGTGAAATTTTATCCCTGTCATAGGCTTCTAAGGTGATTGCTTTGTTTCCTTTTTATTTTTCTGTTTATGTATGTGTGTGGTTTCATTTTTTGTGAGTGTTCTCTATGCTCTGTTAACTCTGTGCTTGTCTATAATTTTGTGATGGGTGTTACTGTTCCTTTTTTTTTCTGTCTTCAACACTTTCTTAAATGGGTCCTGAAGGACTGGCCTGAAGTCAGCATATTCTCTTAGAGATTGGATGTCAGGTAAGGATTTTATTTCTCTAACATTTATGAAGTTTAGCTTAGCAGGGTAAGAAATTCTTGGCTAGAATTGCTTTTTTTTATTTTTGGAGTTGGAGTCTCACTCTGTCGCCCAGACTGGAGTGCAGTGGGCGCTCCCAGTCACCGCAGCCTTGACCTGCTGGACCCCGGCAATCCTTCCGCCTCAACCTTCCAAGTAGCTGGAAATACAGGTGCGTGCTACCATGCCCGGCTAATTTTTTTATTTGTTGTAGAGATGAGGTCTCACCAAGTTGCCCAGGCAAGTCTCAAACCCACGGACTCAGGCAATCCACTCACCTCAGTATCCCAAAGCATGGGATTACAGGCTGAGCCACCGAGCCCGGCTAAGAATTGCTTATTTTTAAGAACATCAAAAATTGAATTCCAGTTCCTTCTGGTTTATAGTGTTTTGGCAGATAAGACTGGTGTGATTCTGATGGGATATCCCTGGTAGGTAGCCTGAACTTCCTCTCTCACTCCCTTTAGTATTTTTTTTTATGTTTACTTTGTGGAGGCTGGTTATTATGTTCTTGGGCATGGTCTTATCACGTGATACTTTATGGGGCTGTTCTGAATCTCTTGTGATTGTATGCTCATGTCTCTAGGGAGTTGTAGGAAGTTTTATTTGATGAACTCATGGAATGCTTTTTCCATGGTATTTTGTTTGCTTTTCTGCTTCAGGGAGAGCAAAGAGGTGTAGATTTGGCTTCTTGACATAGTCTTACATCTCTCAGAAGCTTTGCTCCTTCTTTTTGAGCCTTTTTTTCTGTTTTCAACAGACTAAGTTAGTTTCATATTTTGGTCAATCTCAAAGATTCTTTCCTCTGCCTGGTTGATTCTACTTACTATGCTTGTTATGGTGTCCAGGTTGAAGTTTTTCATTTCCATTATTTCAGATTGAGCATTTTTGATATTTGCCATTTCCACTTTTACTTCCTGTATGACTTCAGTGAGTTTTGCTTCTAGTTTCTGTTGATTCCTGTTCATTTTTGCCATCCATTCTCTGATTTCTGTGACTGTCTCATCTGGGGTGGGTCATTCTGTGAGGTTTCCATTGTTTGTGCTCTGATAGCTATTTTTGGGGGTGCTGTCTCTTTAGGACTCTGAGGATTGCCTGTATTTGTCATTGATTTTTCCTCATTTGTGACAGGTCTCTTTTTCACTTTGGTTTTGTTGTTCTGCTGCTTTTCAATTACGCTTAGTTCTAGGACTCTTTCTGTAGTTCAAGCTAGTTCATTCAGTGGGCCAGGGGAGCGGGGTGTGGTGGTGGTGGGAGGGTTGTGGGGGAAGGGCATTCACTTCTGCTCCTTGCTCTATCTTGTGGTGGGTTTCTGTCACTGCAGATTTTCTCTCTGGCTACTAAACTAGTCAGACCTGCATTTAGCCCCTGCTGTTGGCATTCTGCAAAGAACAACCCATAGCCAGAAGCCTTCCACATTTAGAAAGTCTTAAAATGTCCCCTGTATTGCTCCCTCTCTGTTCAGGTCCTCACTGTGATTCTGAAACAGGGTGTGCTGTCTGCTGTGCAGGAGGGGGCAAGCTCTGTCCTGCAGAGATGCAGGGCTTGGAGGTGATTCCTCCTGATCTTGCTTGGAAGATGGCCACCAGCTGCTGACTTGGGTTCACTCTGCAGGTAGACCTTCCCCACCTGTGAGTAATTGCTCATGGTGGCTGATTCAGTGCGGGTCCTTTGTTCTCTTGTTTTGCTTGGGCTGTGTCTTTCCTCTGCTGTGACCTGCCTGGGACTCTTCGCATGTGGGGCTAAAGACCCATGCATGGCTGGGAGGGCATAAAAAATACCAAAGAGTCCTAGCTACACTCACCCAGTTTTGATAATCAGGCAAGACTCCGGTTCTTGTGTGAGCCTGGCACATGGTAGGGAGTACCTGGATTCCTACCTCTACAGTCATTTTCTGGTCTCTGTGTGCTCAAAGAAACATTTTCTGGGTACAGGGTGAAGTACCAAAAGTGTTTGAGGTGTCCCTGTTTATTGATGGCTGGGTACCTACTCTGCCTTTCTTGGTAAAAGATGTGCCAGTCTGCTGTTCCACAGTGGCTATCTTGGCAGCTCTATTTTTTTCTATTAAAATAGAAAGGTACTACAAAAGTTACTTTCTCTTAAGGTATCCCTGATTTCTACCCTTCTTTGTTATGAGATAATCTCTATTCTACCATTTAATAATTAAGTTACATTGGTATCAGCCTTTCTTTGATGACACGTTGTGATATACTCTATTTCCATATACAATCAGGGTCCGTTTTATGAGTAGGCAGCCTATTCAATAGGTTATATAAGACCCCACACTCAGTCCTGTACTTGGTGTAATGCTAAAATGTAAGATTTTTAAATTCTTAATAATTTTACCATGAACTTTTAAAATGAGACAATTGAGCACTGTAGGAGCAAAGTAGATGTGTACAATGTACGTATGTGCTGTTTCTTATTGCTTCTTTTGCATGCATATGGTATTTGCAATGTCTCATGAGCACAGAATCCTGGCACATACAATTCTTGAAGTTAATCAGTGCTCAACTGACTACAAGGTAAACATGTTTCTTAGCTTAGGCTGATATAACAAAATACTATAGAATGAGTGACTTACAATAGATAATTATTTTCTCGCCATTCTGCAGTCTAAAAGTCAGAGATCAGCCACCAGCATGACCAGATTTCAATGAGGGCTTTTTTCTTGGCTTGCCAGTGGATGCCTTTTCATGGCAATAGCAAATAGAGAGAGTTCTGAGAGCCTTTATTTCCCTATAGGTGTATTAATCTCATCATGAGGACCCCACCCTCATGATATCATCTAAACCTAAATTATCTCCCAAAGGTTCTGTTTCCAAATGCACTCATATTAGAGATTGGGACTTCAATATACTAATTTAGGGACAGAGGGGACACATTCAATTCATATCAGAATGTTACATCTATGACTGACTAAATGGGATTGCTGACAGCCCTAATATGTCATGCTTTCTGTTAAAGCCATTACTTGATTAGAATGCAAAAAGGACATCCAGTGTAGTAAGAAACATTAATGACTCAGAAACTCTATCTTTTCTTACTCATGTTACTTTTTATGTTAGCCAACTTATGCTGAAAATAATAACATAGAAAGAAAAAGGCAGACAGATCAACCCATAGTTCATTTTTGTTTTCAACCATTTCTTACTCCTCCATAAGCCAAAATTAGTGATGGTAGAATATGTATATATCAAAAAAGAAAAAAGAAAGCTGTTTGAATTACTTTTCTTCAATATTTCTATTTTTCTTGTAAAATTTATATTATATATACATATATGAACTACAAACTATCAATTATGTAATTTTGATGTACCACATACATGGTCAATATTGAATTATAAACATTTGAAGCTAGTTTTGCCCAACAGAAAGATGAACAGTAAAATGTATGCTAATAACTTAAACATTTAATTTTCCTTACTTAGAGAACATTAACAGCAAGTAAAAAACACCATGAGAGGTCAACAAAGTTTTATCTTAGTACCCTGAAGGATGTGTCTTTTCTATGTTTTAAACAAAGTGCTCTGTAAATTATGTAGGTAGCCCCAAGCACATTGTTTTGTAATGACTGGTCATTTGGGGTGAATCTGGGAGCAAGAAATACCAACTTATCTTTCTTTGTCCCCATGAAGCAGAAAAGATGCAGCAATGGTGCAACATTTAATTGGAAGGGAGAAATTTTGAGTTCTAGATTAGCAATAAGAAAATGAGAACTGATGAACAAGCAGAGTCCTTTCTAGAAAGATACAGATGAAGGCCTGTTAACAAAGTCCTAGTATCAGGACTTTATTTACGCAGGCCTGTCTGAAAATAGCCTTCGTCTCTAAAGCACTATTTCTTTAAAAACAGACCAGTTAAGATAAATGGCCTGTTTTGTGTCTGCCTCATTTGCTGCGTGGAACTGCAGCTGGATGGGGAGTTGTGAGTTAACATACTGACCTTGGTCTGCATGGCTAAAATGGAATAAAAAATTGGTGGAAAGAGGGGCTCCGGACCTCTTTGTGTCAAGGTGACCAGCACATTAATTGGCTCTTTTTTGGATAGGCTCTTACATGAATAAGGGGCAAAGGACAATCTGTACTTGATAGTTGGAAAACTTCCTGATAAGATGAAAATATTGTTCCTGCTGTATCTCCCCTTGTATTCCTTTATAGGGCTAAAGAAGTACAGTATTAGATTCAAACCTATTTGTGTCTCGTAAGTCTGATTGCCAATATGATCTCAGAACCACAGCTGTTCTACCATGAAGTAGAGTTAGAAATCAACTTGGGTCTCATATTTTTGATACTATATGACCAATACCTATGATGTGTGAAAAATAACAGTGGTGGGAGGATGTAAAAAGAACTCAATAACTTAGGACCAACTAAATCACCTATGGATTGAAGTAGTACAAACTCTGAAGTAAATAACAGAAGATAAATATAATAGTGAAATTGAGATGGCATAAATTTATCCACCAGGGAATTACCGTAGTATATGCTAAAGGAGAAAAGTGAGGAGATAATAGCTATAAATAGTAGTTTTTAGTGTTTGTTTTTTATCGTTAGCCTTAGTGAAACTGAAACTGGTTGAAAAAGTAGAGAAACCAAAGCAGCAACATAGTGAATGTGTGAGGCAACATAACCACATTGTAAACCAAAGGTTTTGTTGCAGACCTGCAAAAACATTAGTTTAATCATTGTATCACAGCTTTATGACTACTAACTAAGAATGTGTTTCTGGGGCCAGATGGTTGTAGAACCAGAGGCTGTAAAGATCATTTCATTGAGAAGAAACTTCAGATGCTAAAAGGCTGTTTTTCTTGGATTTTAGAGTATAAGTTCTAAGGGCTAATATTTATATATGGACATTGCAGAGCAGAAAGGAATGTTTGATCTGAGCAGTAATCCACAGCATTGCAATGGTTGATATTCAGAAATTATCATTAGTGATAAGAGCAATACCGCTTTTAGATAGAGGAGGTAATGACTGGAATGGGATTCGTCTTTGCAGAGGAGGAACATTGCTCACTTTCTCCTGGGCTGGGAAGTAGTATAATTCACAAAGTGACAAAACTGAAGATAGTACTTACAAACATTAATCATTGAATTTTCAAGTCATTTATGTTATCACCTACTTTCTTCTGTATCAAGCAGCCATTATTCCTGCATAAAATCCAGTCTCCTTAATATTGCTGACCCTGTCACAGATAAGTCCCAGAGTTACAATGATTATATTTTAATAATTCCATTTATACCTTGAAGCAAAATACTCACTAGAATAAAGAGATTGAAATTATATTTGACTACTGTTTCCTTCTTTTTATTTGGCTGCAGATGCTCTTGTGAAATATTGAAACAAAAAAGAGAGCTTCCATCATGATGAGACAAATAAGGGGCCAGAAATTTCTCCTGTAGGTGACAAGTTTGATCCTATGAAAATATGGTTTATTGTTTTAGGGCAATAAGAACTTTGGAGTACTTTTTTATATCCTGTACTTTTTAATGCAATTGCAGGGCAATTGTACTGTAGACCTGAAATACTTTTTAATGGACTGACAGAACAGACTAAATTGAACAATTGCTTGTCCTTTGAAAAATATTTTAGAGGAGAAGGTCCTGCTTTTAAAAACAAGGCAACCTTTTCCATCTAATTTTCAGGTGCTAACCTAGGGGAAACATTTAAATCTCACAACACTATTTAGAGATGAAACATTTAGAATCTGTGTTCTGTTTTTTAACTTAAAGACTTAGATTTGACTACTGGTTAAGAATTTGGGCTTTAGTGGTAAAGGGCCTGATTTTGAATCCTGGCTCTAGCACTTTCCAGCTATGAACTCCCAGACAAATAATTTACTTTCTAGGCCTCGATTTCTATTTGGTAAATATTCATAAATTATTAATAATTGCCTAAGAGAGCATTCTAGATTAACTAACAAAGGAACGTTGACCATGTAGAAAAGTTTATTGGTGTTCCTACCATCGTTCTCATTTCTCCAGTTGTAATTCTTTATATGTTCTTAAAAGGGATAAATAAAGATGGATATACATTTTAAAAAGATGAAAATCAGTAGCTTATTAGCAAACTTTGTATAAAAGGAGAGTGAAAGTATATTGGAATTGTTGTATTCCTCAAGTTCTTATCTGAAAGTAGCTCTGTTTGATAATTCTGAGCATGTATAATATGTGGGATCCTCATCTGTGATCCTCACTTGTGATTTCAACTATAGACTATCTTTTTCAATCTTAATTAAAGTAAAAGAACATGAATGGCAGCATGAAAATACATGAAATACAGTGTCTTCTGTCAAGTCAGTGACTGGAACTTAGTCAATATTACTTGCCATTCTTTTCCGTGCACATCAATAGAGATATTAACAATGTCACTACACCTAACAATATAGTAATAATAATGACTACTTTACTGAGTGTTTATAATAATGTAGACATTCTTCCTGGTAACTTTTGATATATTAGCTCAGCAAATTTTTTACTACAACCTCGTGTAAAAGTTCTGTAATTATTGTTCCCAGTTTATAGAGAAAGAATCTGAAGCACAAAAAAGTGATGCCTCCTGTTAAATTCCACGAAGTTAATACATATTCCATTTAGTATGTAAACATAAGCAGTCTTGTTCCAAGGTAGGTATTGGAGCAGGTACTGGTATTGGATAGGTATGGACTATAGAATCAGTTCATTTTATTATAACCAGGTATGGGAACTAAGGAGATATGTGCATGTGTGTGAAATTAAAAGTAAGAAGAAAAGAAGCCCAGTCAATGAAGAATCCATAAAGAAGTTGTCTTTTGAAGAAACAGTAGGAATCTGAAATGTTAAAGTAATATTCATAAGAATGTTTTGTTTTGAATAAAATGAAATTTTAAAAGTTCTAAAAATCACATATAGCAATGAGGAATCACTCTTGTAGACAGCTCTTAAAAGGTAATATTTATTTAATGCATTCTATTTTAAAATTTCCATATCATCAAAATTTTACAAGTAAACTAATAATTCAGTTTTCAATAAAGAGTTAGATGCAAATCTTTGCTCACAAAATGATGATTTGATGAATTGTTCTTAGTGACTATCATAATTTATCTCGTTCTATCTTAATTACACAACTTGGGTCCACAGAAAAAGCCTCTCCCACCAAAATAGTTAAGAAAGGAGAAGTATAGGCATATAAAATAATCAATCTGTTGCTGTTTTATTGTTGATGCTCTCAATCTTTCCTCTCTGACTTATAACTTCTTGTTTGCAGGAATTCTGCTTTGTTTTGCTTTTTGCTTTTTTTGAATAGGAGTCTCACTCTGTCACCCAGGCTGGAGTGCAGTGGCACACTCACAGCCACTGCAGCCTTGATCTCCCGCCTCAACCTTCCAAATAGCTAAAACTACAGACATGTGTCACAAAGCCCGGCTAATTTTTTGATTTATTGTAGAGACAAGGTCTTGCCAAGTTTCCCAGACTGGTCTCCAACCTCTGGACTCAGGTAATTCTCTTGCCTCCCCCTCCCAAAGTGCTGAGATTATAGGCGTAAGCCACCTATATAAAATAAAGGAATTTATTTTCCCAGTACTTTTTTTGTTCTCTCTTCTAAGATCTAACCAAACCTATTCCCAATAAATATGTCATTATTAGTCTCTGACAATTTAGCTTCCACTTAAGTCATAGTTTTACCTCCTCTAAGGGATTATCTATTTAAGAATCCTCTCAATAGAAATGTTGAGAGTCAGGTATTTTGCAAAATGTCTCTCTAGTGAAATTTGTCTGATGTTTTTCTAATGCTTAGACTGGGATTATGGGATTTTCAAGATCACATAGCAAAAGTGTCATTTTCATCATATAATTTCAAAGGTCTGCACTATTGACATACTGTATCACTACTAGTGGTGACCTTGACACTTTATTGAGGCAGTGTTTGTCTTACTCTTATTTTCTGCCTTTCCACCCTATATTCTTTATATGGAAGTCTTAACGTACAACCCACACTTATAGAGTAGGGAATTATGCCCACCTTCTTGCAGATAGAGTACCTACATAAATTATGTGGAATTCTACATGTTGTTTCTTCTCACTGATTTACTTATTCAGTCATTTATTTATAACTTGGATATTTATTTTATACTTTGGTTTATAATCCAATTCTTCTTTCAGCATTATGTTATTGGTTTGTGTCGTTGGCGTTTCTTTGGTTGGTACTGTTTCCTGTTAGCTTACCCCCATCCATGTGGTGCTTGTTTGTTCTTAGCATTTCCTTAGTTTCTGGCAATATGAGAGGTTCCAGGCTGATTCTGTATATTTCCTTTCTCAATCTGAATTGGTCATTTTTCTAAAGAACTCTGGTTTCTTTTATTGGAATATAGTATTAGAAACCAAGATCTGGCCGGGCATAATGGCTAAAGCCTGTAATCCCAGTACTTTGGGAGGCCAAGGCAAGAGGATTGCCTGAGCCCAGGAGTTTGAGACCAGTCTTGGCAACTTTGTGAGATCTTGTCTCTACAATAAATCAAGAAAATTAGCTGGGCGTGGTAGCGTGCACTTGTAGTTCTAGCTACTTGGAAGGTTGAGGTGGAAGGATCTCTGGAACCCAGCATGTCGGTGCCGGATTGACCCTGAGCATACCACTGCACTCCAGCCTGGGCAACACAGTGAGACTCCAACTCAGAAAAATAAAAAAAGAAAGAAAGAAAGAAAATAAGATCTGCTGCTAGTTGTTTTTATTGCTAGTGGGTGTCACTTTTTTCAGGCCCTAACATCTGAAAGAGCAAGGAATTGTATGTGTACGTATGATTCTATGTATGCAAACATATCTATAAATGTTTTATATTCTTCTATTTGCATTTTTATTAAGCAAAACATGAGTTCATGTTGATGTCTCCAACTCATCATGGATCCTTTTAGTTTAGAATGATTTACCAAATTTTAAAGAAGATTTAACACTAAATCTACACCATCTTCCATGCATTGCAAGAGGAGTAAATACTTCTTAATACAGATTATGAAGCTATTATTACCATGACACCATGCTACTAAAAAAAAGTACCAAAAAGAAAACTTTAGACCAGTATCACTTATGAACACAGATGCAACAATCCTTATCAAAAAACACCAAATAGAATTTCATAGTATGTAAAAAATATGCAAATACTATGCTCAAGTCAGGCATGCCAGGGTTGCAAGACTGGTTCAGCATGTGATAATCCATCATATTAGAAGGCTAAAGAAGAAAAATCACATAGTAATATTGCTAGATGCAGGAAAAAAAAGAATTAACACCCACTTATGACATAAATGTTCACAAAAACAGCAACAGAGGATAGTTTCTTTAATTTCATGAGGAACATTTACAAAATATGTGTAGCTAACATTACATTTAAAGGTGAAAACCAGTGCATTCCCCCTAAGTTCAGAAACAAAGGAAGGATGCCTGCTCCCAATATTCGTATTCAACATAAGCAGCAAGGTCTAGCCAGTTCAATAAATCAAGACTAGAAAATTAAAAACATACAGATCAGAGAGGAAGATATAAACTGTCTCTATTTGCAGATGACATGATTGTACAACATTCCTAGGACTCCACAAAAATAATACAAAAGGCAACAAATACATGAGTACCAAAATAAAAAACCACATTGCCACTGGTAGTCGCTTCTCTTGACTCATTCAAAAAATACTTAGCTACAAAGCTAACAAAATATTTATAGGATTTGTATGCTGAAAACTACAATGCACTGATAAATAAAATAAAACATTAAAATGAATGGGAAAACAGTTTTTTTCATGGATTGGAATATTCACTCTAGCAAAGATAGCACATCTTCTCAAATTTGCATATAAGTTTAATGCAATTTCTGTCAAAATCCCAATCAGAAGCTTATGTAGGTGTAGACAAGATAATTCTAAGATTTTTCTGGAAATGCCAAGGAAGTAAATAGCTAAAACAAGTTTTATTTTTCTTTATTTGTATTTCAGAGTTGTGAGGTACACAAAAGGATTTGCTACATAAGTAAATTGCATGCAGATGAAGTTGCTTCTAGCAAAGCCTATCTTCCTGACTAGTGGTGAATGTTCTCATTCATAAACAGGCCCTAAACACTGAGCACATGAGCATTAAAGCCAGAACAACTGATATTGGGAACTACTAGTGGGGGGGAGAGAGAGGGAGGATAAGGGTCACACAACCACACACTAGGTAAAATAATTTTTTAAAAAGATGAAGGTGGTGCAAAGAATCACTTTACATCAAGACTAATATGCAGCTACAGTAACTGAGACTGTCTAGGATTGCAGTAGAATATACACATAGATAAAAAAAGCAACAGATAAGCAGTTCTGAAAATTGAGCCACCTAAATGTACTCAAATGATTTTGATAAAATTATAAAAGTAACTTAGTGAAGGAGAGATAGTCTTCTCAAAAATGATGCTGAAGCAAATAGACACCTAGAGAAAAACAAAACAAAACTTTGGTCTAAAACTTGTGCTTTATGTCAAAATTAAAATGGATTAGGAACTTAACAGAAAAATTGTATAACTTTAAAAAAATTAGTAAGAGAAAATCTTTGGATTGAAGACTAACCAAAGATTTCTTAGATTTGTTACCAAATGCATGATTCATAAATGGGAAAACTTATAAAAACTGATAAAACTGATAAAGTTAAAATATTTGTTCTGCAAAATACTCTGTTGAGGGGACAAAAATACGTGCTTCAGAGTAGAGAAATAATTTGAAAACTACATGGCTGATAAGAGACTGGAATCTAAAACATACTAATAACCCTAAAAGCACTTCAGAACTTAGTATTCTAAAACACAATCATTTTTGAAAATAGATGATCCATTCAGAAAACAGGCAAAACAAAACAAAACTTGTAAAGAAATTTCACTGAAGAGGATATGGTAATGGAACATAAGGACATAAAAAGATGTTTAACAATATTAGCTAATGGGGAAACGCAAACTAAAGCCACAATGAGATATCATGTTCTATTTATGACAATGACTGCAATTTTAAAAATGGCAGCACTAAGTATTGGCAAGGATAAGGAGTTTCTAGATCACACACATCGCTGCCATTTATTTTAAATCACTCTTTTTTTTTTTTTTTTTTTTTTTTTTTTTGAGTTGGAGCCTCACTCTGTCGCCCAGGCTGGAGTGTAAAGGCACACTTCCGGCCACTTCAGCCTTGACCTGATGGGCTCAGGGGATTCTTCTGCCTGGGCCTTCCGAGTAGCTGGAACTACAGGCACACACCACCATGCCCGGCTAATAGTTTTTTTTTGTTTGTTTGCTTTTTTCTGATTTATTGTAGAGGTGAGATCTCACCAACTAGCCCAGGCTGGTCTCGAACCCATGGGCTCAGGCAAATCCTCTCACCTCGGCCTCACAAAGTGCTGGGATTATGGACTTGAGCCACCATGTCTGGCCTAAGCCACTCATGAGAACAGTTGGTAGGTTCTTAAAAAACTAAATATGCAACTGCCACATGACTCAGAATTGCACTTATTGACATATATTTCATAGAAATAAAATTTTCCATTAGCATAAATATCTGTACATAAATATTCATAACTGATTTCTTCATGATAGCTGCAAAATGAAAACCACCCAAATGTCATTCAGGGGGGGGGGGGTGAATGGTTAAATTATGTGTAGTATTTTTATACCATGGAATACTGCTGAAAAAAACCAAAAACTATTGAAACACAATACCCTAAATGAATCTTCAAGCAATTATTCTGAGTGAAAAAATTTCAATTTCAAAAGTTATAGCCTGGAAGCTTTTATTTATATAATACTCTTGAAATGACAAAACTATAGAATGGATAAAAAAATCAGGGCTTGCCAGATTTTAAAGAGGAATGCAGACATAGCTATGAAATGGCACGAAGAGCATTTCTTTTGGTGAAGGAAATATTCTGTATCTTAACTCTATTGATGTCAATATTTTGTTTATAGTATTGTCTTATAATTTTGAAAGATAATACCTTTAAGATAATCTGAACAAAGGATGCATGGACTATTTCCCTATTATTTCTTGCAACTGATATGTGAAGATACAATTATCTCAAAATTAAAAAGTTTAATTTGTAAACAAAAGAAAAAAACGTATAGAATGTTTCTTATATTTCTTTCATAGCTGCTTTCATTTTTCTAAATCACATTACAACAAACATTTTGCCAAATACTAAAATGAGAGGTATCCTTTATGCTCTCAAGAATTTTCAATTCACTGACAACAGTGATGTAGTAACAACAATAATAAAAATAATGTACACTTGTATATTGCTTTATAATATACACAGTATTGTCATAGAATAATCTATGACATAATTAAAATAAATTGTATCTAGGTTACATTATATATGAAGAATTTGAGACACAGAGATAATAAGTAATCTATCCAAGTTCCTATAGCTTACACGAATTTAGATAGAATTCAATGTTTACTTCTAGGATAGTTTACCTTTGATACTCTATTTTACATTGTATATGCAAAATTGATTTTTTGGAGATATCACTTACAAATCTTCATTAGCTCTCAAAAGGAGAAGTGATTGCCTACATTACCAATACCATTTCTAAAGTATGTGATTGGTTTATCTGGGTTCTAACCTTATATTATTTTTACTACATGTATGCTTCTACATTAGTAACTATGGGTTATGTGGATGTACCACAGTTTATTCAATCATTTAAATTTTATGGGGGCAATACACTATTTTTCTATTTCTTTACACAAAGATATAGCATCAAAATAAGTATATTATGAATAAGATACCTCTATTATGCTTTTTTGTTATTATTTTAAACTTTGGGTTCACTCAGTTCACAATCACATTTTTTATTTTCTAAACAGCAGTCCTCGGATTTTTGTTTTGTACCATACTTTCTTCATAACTGTTGCCTTATAATCAGATAGAAATATTTTATATTTTTTTCCTGAATGAGGAAATGAAAGCATATGTAAATAAAATAATTTGTCCAAGCAAAGGAATAAATAGGTCAACAAACCGCAAATTTTGTTCTGTAGTTTAAGTCGCTGAACTCTCATTAATAATTCAAGTGAAAGATTTATATGATCGAAAAGAAGGGTTTTATATCCCTGCAACTCCACGTGGAAGTTCAGAATCAACTGTCAACTTCATTCAAATGCAGCTTACTCAAATAGGGTAACTTGAAAATTGCTCATTCTGCAAACTAGTGCAACCTCTTTGGAAGGCAGTGTGGCGATTTCTGAAAGAACTAGAAATTGACCTTCCATATGACCCAGCAATTCCCCTACTGTGAATATACCCAAAGGAAGTCAAATCACTCTACAAAAAGATATCTGCACGCGTGTGTTTGTTGCAGCTTTATTCACAATAGCAGAAACATGGGACCACCATCCTGCCCATCGAAGCTGGACTGAAATAAAAATGTGGCACATTACAATGGAGTATTATGCAGCCATAGAGAAGGGCAAACATATGGACTTCACAGCAACTTGGATGGATTTAGAGTCGATCGTACTAAGTGATCTATCACAGAAACAAAGAACAGAGTACCATATGTTCTCACTCATAAGCGGACTTTGAACAATTATAATACTAAAGAAAGAAACTGGCAGTAGTGGGAAACTGTGGAAAGGGGGGCGAGATTGGCAGTTGAGGGAAACTATCAGGGGAGGGAGGGGCACACCTCATCAACAAGGATACCTGCATAATCAACATTTGTATATCTAACCCTGAATTGTATACCACATTTTTATAATAAAAAAAGAAAGAAAATGGTTCATTCCTTGAAAAATATCACTGTTTTATCTTTTGCTAGTCACTGGAAACACGCGTGACTAATTTGAATGTTAATATTTTTAAGTGAATACTCTGTTTAGTAACACTTTAAAATCACTTGAAGAGACTTAAATATAAATAAACAAAGTGTATTTTTGTTAACACTATACATTTGTTTCTTAATTTTTTTATGTAGATTTTTTACAAAAACTTTTTTACAGAGTTTTACATAAATTTTTTTTTACTTAGTATGGCAATCTCTGCCTCTCATTTGCATTTGAAATATTGACATTTTAGCCGGACTTGGTGGCTCAGCCTGTAATCCCGCGCCTTTGGGAGGCTGAGGTGAGTGGATTGCCTGAGCATGTGGGTTCGAGACCCGCCTGGGCAGCGAGACCTCATCTCTACAATAAATCAAAAAATCAGCCGGGTGTGATAGCGCGAGCCTGTAATTCCGGCTACTTGGAAGGCTGAGGCGGAAGGATCGCCGGAGCCCAGCAGGTCGAGGCTGCGGTGGCCAGGAGCGGTCACTGCACTCCAGTCTGGGCGACAGAGTGAGACTCTAACTCAAAAAAAAAAAAAAAAAGAAAGAAATATTGATATTTCAAATTAGTTATATGATAATACTAATTGTTTCTTTTTATGCTCTTTATTCTATCACTTTTATTATTTGTTTGGCTACACTTTCTTTTTTATGACTGTTATGGTTTCACTCGGGATTATGATATGCATTTTTACCTAATTACAGCCTATATTGAATTAATAATATGCTACTTAACAAAAATATAAGAAACTTAGACTAGTCTAATTTCACTTAAAACCTCTTCCATTATTTAGGTTAGTGCTGTCATATACTTTACTTCTAAACAATTTTTAAACCCCACATTATAACTATTTTATTTAAAAAGTCAAATGATTTTTTTATGTTTGTTTTGTTTTGTTTTTGATAGAGACAGAGTCTTGCTTTCTGTTTAGACTAGAGTGCAGTGGCACAATCACAGCTCACTACAGCCTCTAGCTCCTGGGCTCAAATGATCCTCCCACCTCTGCCTCTAGACCAAGTATCATTTAAAGAATTTATGAAAAAATATTTTTATATGTATTCTCATACCATCTTTTCTAAGTTTCTCTTATTCCCACTAAATTTTCATAAGGTAACAATTTTTTAAAACTTGAAAAGCATACTAACATTTTTAGCAGTAAATAACTGTGAATAAATTATCTAAACTTTGGTTTGACTAAATATGTCTTTAGTGCAACTTCCATAGTCACACTAAGTTAATAGTTTGTCCTTTCCTGTTCATCTCTTTTTTTTTTTTTTTTTGATTTGGAGTCTCACTCTGTCACCCAGGCTGGAGTGCAGTGGCCACTCCCGGCCACCGCAGCCTCGACCTGCTGGGCTCCGGCGATCCTTCCGCCTCAGCCTTCCAAGTAGCCGGAATTACAGTCATGCGCTACCACACCCGGCTGATTTTTTGATTTATTGTAGAGATGAGGTCTCGCTGCCCAGGCGGGTCTGGAACCCACGGGCTTAGGCAATTCACTCACCTCAGCCTCCCAAAGGCGCGGGATTACAGGCTGAGCCACCGAGCCCGGCTCCTGTTCATCTCTTTAAAGGTGATTTTTCATTGTTTTGTGGTATTTACTGTTTCAGATTGGAAGTCCATCCTCATTTTCCTTTTTTTTTTTTTTTTTGGTTTGTAATATTTATTTATTTGTTTGTTTGTTTATATTTTTAATTTCTTGTTTTAGAGATGTGGGGTACAATTCAAGGTTAGGTATACAAATGTTTATTATGCAGGTATCCTTGTTGATGAGATGTGCCCTCCCACCCCCCAGTAGATTCCCACTCTGCCAATATTTTTCTTATAGTATTATGATAATTGTTCAAGGTCCGCTTATGAGTGAAAATGTAATTGCTATACTTCTGATGTAACTTTTTTCTTACTGTTTTTAAAAATGTCTCTTTTTCATTGTTTCGACAGCTTGACTATAATTTTTCTTGGTGTGTGTGTGTGTTTGTGTATGTGTGTGTGTGTGCATGTATTCTGTACTTATCTAATTAAGGATCTTTGAGTTTGTTGGATTATAAATTTTTAAAAATCAAAATGTGAAGTTATTGATGAATATTTTATAATTATTTTCTAGTCCAATATTCTGCCTACTATCTCCTTCTGAGACTGGAGTTACTCACAAGTTTAACAACTTAAAAATAGACATTGAATCTGTTTATTTATTTCAATTATTTTTATTTGTGTTTCCATCTGAAATATTTCTATATTATTCTTCAAATTTTCTGATTTTTTAAAATCTAAGTTGTCATTTATCTTAGCCATTTTAAAATGTTTGTATATTTTGTTTTTCAGCTTAAGCATTGATTTTTAGTTCTTTTTTAAATGTAGTTTTTAGGTATCACCTATAGTTCTTCATCTTTTTCCAAATTTGTCAATCTTCCCCACTGGTTTCTTACATATTTAACATCAATATTTTAAAGGTCTTATCTATTAATTTCATCATGTTGCTTCTCTGTGAATTTCTTACTATTGACTTATTTTTCTGTGATCTAGTTCAGTTTTCCTTGATTCTATATATATGTTTAGAAAATGTTATTCTATTTTAGACATCATGTGTACTACATATACTTTGAATTATTTTATTGCCCTTCTAACATGTTGAATATTTTTCTCTCAGGCACTTACAATACTGAGATTATATTGATATTGTGAAATTAAGATTTCAAAAATTGTTAGGGCAGGATAATTCTGGTTTTGTTCTTAGTTATGGTGAAATTTCTCAATTTATAGAGCACTTTAGGTCTTTATTCCTAAAGTGTAGCCCAGCTAGGATAGCAACAAAAAACTGTGAGAGTCTAATAAGCCTCCAGCATGACAAGACTCAAATTGCAAATTTTATCCCTTAGTATAAGCCATTAATAAATACTTGTGTTCAGCTTTTTCGGTCAGAAAGCTGTTCTTTTACCCTGGGCTCTCTGAAGTCTCATCTCATGCATAGGCAAATTAGCAAGCACCAGGGGTTTGAAAAGACTTTGAACTAAGGTATTTGGGACCACTCTACTACTCTGGGTAGCCTTAAACTCCATCTACCTTCTAATTTTTCAGGTAAAAAAGATTGTAGCTTTCAGAGTTTAATTTGTTGTTCAGAAGCGACTGTGGAGTTACCTCATGAGGAAAGCTGTATAAACCTTGTGTGGGTAAAATTCTTGCTTACTAGAGTCAAAATCTCTCCAGTTTTTTTTATTTGGCTTTTTATATCTGTAAAATGCCTTCAATCATAGTAGCATAGTGAAGTGTAATTGTGTTACTTTGAATAGTAAAAATGTTTTATATGTTACATTTACAGAAATGTCATTTTATTTATATAAAGTTTCATCCAGAGTTTTATAATTATTATAGGCATGAGGACTATTCTAATACAGGCTACTTTGCTTTTACCAGAAATTACCATAAAGAAGGACAAAATTATGAATTTCACAGCAACTTGGATGGACTTAGAGTCTATAACACTGGGTAATCCATAACAGAAACAAAGAACCGAGTATCGCATGTTCTCACTTAAAGGTGAACCTTGAACAACTATTGTAACACTATAAGAAAGGGATTGGCAGTAGTAGGAAACTGCCAGGGGAGGGGAGGGGCACCTCATTAACAAGGGTACCTGCATAATGAATATTTGTATACCTAACCCTGAATTGTACCTCACATCTATAAAATAAAAATTAAGAAAAAAAAAGAAACCTACACTATCTTTTCAATCTTAATTTTGTGTTCTTGACTTTTTTTGGTTGAAGATGATATTAAATCAGTTTTATTTGTTCATTTACAATGTGATACCATTTAGCCTTTCACAATGGTTCAAATGTATTCATAAAAAAGAGAGAAGTCAAGAACTAAGATCGTTTTCAAACTGATAATCTGCCCCTGGAAAAAAATTGAAGGTTGAGTACAGCTAAATTTTCTGAAATCTAAGAGCTTATTTCTCCTTTATTCATACTAAATCTTGCTTTGTCAATAGTTTTTAAGACCCACCATTGTAAGGAGTTTGAATTTTACTTAAAAAAAAAAAAAAGTAAAAACAGGAAAGGGAGATTTAAGCATTTGCATATCATGTTCTAGACTGAAAAATTACATTTAAAAAAGAAAAACAAGAAGACAGAGGAGAGAGAAAAACACAGGAATGATGATTGTTTAAATCTGGGAAACCAAGATAACACCCTATTTTGTTGGCTTGGGAGGATGCTGGCTTTTGAGGAGAATAGAAATTCTCTTGGTAGTTTGGTAGCTTCTTCAACATTACTTCACAAATGTCTCTTTATAAAACTACTTTCTGTCTCTTTTCAGAATTTCCACTGAAAATGAATTGCCTTCTGAGAATTCCAAGTATATTTTAGCCAGCTAGATCTTTTCTGAACATGACGCTTCATACGCACATCTTTGATTTTTATCAGGCAAGTGCCTCTCCGGAGATAAAAAAACTACATCTTGTTTTAGAAAAAAAAAAACATGAATTAAAATTTTTCTAATTAACTGATCTGTAGCTAGAAGTAAAAATAAGATGAAAAATTTTAGGTGAGTTGTAAATCCAATGTCTTGGAAGGTATTTGGCTTAGGAATTTAATAACTTTCAAAAAACAAAATTAGAAAAAATCCTTTGGTATAATCATAGGAAAATAAATAATAGTTCAAATGCAAAAAAGTTTCCTCAAAATAAAAAAATACCGAAGAGAGTGATTAACAGGAAAAATCTTGTGATAAATTGTTTAAATTCACTAGTGTTCAGTATATTGACTTTCAGAATTCTCAGTCAAATTTGTAGCTTTAAAAATCGGAGTAGGCGAGACATGATGGCTCATGCCTACAATCACTTGACCTCAAGACTTCAAGACCAGCTCGGGCAATATAATGAGACCCTGTCTCTGACAAAAAAACAGTCAAGTGTGGTGGCTAGTCCCAGCTTCCGGGGATGCTGAGACCAAAGGATCACCAGAGCCCAGGACGTTGAAGCTGTTAAGTAGCCTTAATCCTGCCACTCCACTCTAGCCTGGGTGACAGAGAGAAAGAGACCCTGACTCAAAAACAAAACAAAACAAAACAAAACAGACTAGTCTTTAGACAACAAGCAAATAGAGTCTTTTTTAAAAGATTTTGTTTTCTCTTTTGATGGAAATCAGAAAAGTTTTAAGTGCATTTTTTCTTCAATACCATATATATGTGCATGTGAAATTCAACCTTGTTTATAGAATATACTCTGTTTCATTCTTCATAGTCCTTAAGTCTCCTTTCCCTTTGACATTGTTCAACCTGTCTCAGCAACAAAGCTTTTATACTTCAGGTTTTGATAACTAGTGTGAGTGAGTGGGAGTAAAGAAGTGAAAAGAAGTTGACAATAATTAAGCTAAAATCATCTATTATTAACGAACGTGCCAATGTTTTCCAAAGCTTCAGTGATATTTCTAAGCCCAATGAGATATAAAGTCTTACTAAGGAGACATGCTAACTTTTCCAAAAAAAGTAGCTCCCTAGATCATCCCAGTTTCCAACACAGACATTTACTGGCTTTATTTATATTGTAAATGTTTCAAGAGGCACCTGAAATAATTCTTAAGAAAGACAAAGCAGTTTTTGCCTTTTAGATAAAAGTAGTAGTAACACATTATTACTGTGTTCAAATCAATTCTTTCTCTACACATATACTTGAATGTTACCAGACACCATGTGTTTGACATTATGATTGCTTAAAGGATAGGGACATTTTATCCCCCATACTTATATGTTCAGCGTTTATATAAAGTACATATGTAAAGATAGTATATAAAGACAAAATAATATGGATGGCAGGGTTCAGCAATGGATATTGTTCTCTACCGTTTTAGAAATTCTCTCCTTAGCACAAGCAACTTTTCCAAGAATTCTAGATTCCCTGTAGGTCTCATTATATGTCCTATAAAACCATCCTTCATAAGTAATCGAGATGTGGCCAACTTTGAATTTAATAGCACAGTTGTTTCTCGAGTTTCTATCTTGTTTATCATTGTTACACAACTTGATCTCATGATGATATTTTTTTTCTTGAACTTGTAGACACTAAAAATATGAAGAATGGTCTTATATTCTATTATTTACAGTACTCTATCTATTTTTATTATTCCTAGAAATTTAGTGAATGAAATTCTGATGATGGAATTTCAGTCACAATGTTGAGTGAATTGGGAAAAGTAGTTCTTCATTGTGTCTTTTATGATATACTACATGAATAGCTGTTTATCCCAGTTACCATTAAAACTGATCCTATTTAAAAGTTAGATTCTAGTTCTGCTATTGTCGTCAACTAATATGTTGATTTTCTGATGTAAGTTAAGGGAAGGAACGGTAAGAAAAGATCGTAATGGGCTCAAGTAATGTTCTGAAGTTGCAGTAGTCTTTTCCTTAAAAAACTTAATTCTTCTTACATCTTCATGACTGAGTATTGCGTTCAGGGTGGGTGTATATGTGTGCATATGAACACATGCATCTACACAATTGCCCAGGCGAGTGTTTGCTGTGATGTTAGCATGAAAAGTACTGGATTCTGTGAGGGTAAAGCCCACCTCCCGGTTTCACTCCTTCAAAACTTGTCTTCCCCTTAGTCACTTACCCACGCACCCACTAGAAGACAAGACACTGTAGGTTGCATCTTCATGGTGTAGATGACACTGTCAGTAGTGTGTGGTCCCGATGCAAGCCACCTGAATGATAGGGGATAGGGAATCACAATAAAAAATTGTAACCATAGAAATAGTTGATAAGTATTGAACTAATTCCATAATTAAATAATGATAAATATATAGTTTTACACAACACTGTCTCCATCTGTCAGAAGGACATTGCAAGCAGGCTACTAATTATTGAAATCAAAATAATAGATACTTGCACCCTCCAAAAAAGATCAAGGTCATAGAACTTTTCAAAAAGAAAATCTTGTAGAAATGCAGTACCCATTTAAATATTAATGGTTAAATTATAATTTCCTTGAATGTATTGGTATTTCACTATGAAAAATGAATGTACAGACATAAAAAATTGACAGCATTTATTAAATGCTGCAAAATATCTGTTAAAGATTTTCTTAAGTGTTTCATGTGTGTGCATTATCCCGTGTGATATTTCCAAAAATGTTCACATTTTTTATATAAGGAACTTGTGGCAAAGATAGGTTAAGTGACTCATTCAAGGGCATAGAACTAGTAAGTTCTGAACTCAGACAGAATTACTCACAATTCACTTGTTTAAGCATTAGTCACGTGGGTTTTCCACACAGTACAATTTATTCTTGCTTAATATGTCTTGATCAATTTATCAAACAGATAAACATATTTTGAAACAAACCATTTTAACTATGGTGAAATCTACAATTAAAACTAAAAGAATAGATTAGAGGTAGCTTATTTTTCGCAACATTTAATAAGAACTCTCCCTTTCCTTGCCTTAAATAGTTGCATATGATTTTAAAGCATTTGCTTATTGTACAACTATTATAAGAAAATTAGCTCATTTACTATATTATTTGCATATAACATAACACTTTAAATTTCCATTTGTTGTAAGGCAATCTGTTTATATATAAGCTGCTTTGATTTGTTGACAGGCAATTTGGGGCTATGTGAAACTCCTTAATATCTAACTCTTTGTATCTGTATTACACCTTATGTTGGTGAGGAAATAATTAAAGCACTGAGAAAAGTCCTGCCACCTATATTTAATGCAAATTTTACTAATCTAATTCCAAGCTGAAATCCAAGGATATTTGTTTCCTCGTTTGTATGCTGCAACAACCTCTTTTTATTTCCTTAATATAAACCCTCTTCCAGGTAAATATTTTTAAATAGTTGTAAATTCTGCTTTTTGTTTGGATGTTAGGAAAAGTGGGCCTTCCACAGGCACAGCATTAGCTTTAGATGTCCTTGAATGAGCTGGTGAAGACATACAATCTAACCCTGGAATCTTGGCTATAAATATTTACTGTGCCACCTCCATGATGGAGTGGGCTATGCTGGTAATATAGACAGTTGGGGCAAACCATATTCTCTTAGTGATTTGTATTATTCTTCTCTTTGATTTTGAATGGGGAATATTAATGTGAATGAGGTAATTGCTAAAATTATATTTTAAATGAACTTTCTATAATTTATATATGATTTACCCTCATAGAAATTTTTCTTTCCTAAAATAATAACTGTCCCTCTTTTATGTATTGGGCAGCTGAAGCCCAGCATGCTCAAATCACTTGCCGAACAGAGCCTAGATAATCAGCAGCAGTAATGTACTAGCCACTGGCCTCTTGATTTCCAACCCAAAGCCCTGTTGAAATTTAGCAGCTTTATACACGACTTTTTTAATGTTAGTAGTTTCATAGGGAGAATATTTTTTTATTTAATTTTATTTTTTCCTTTAAATATGTGGGGTACTATTCAGGTTTTAGTATTCAAATGTTCATTATGCAGGTACCCTTGTTGTTGAGGTGTACCCCCCTCTCCCTGGCAGTTTCCCACTACTGTCTTTCCCTTTCTTATAGTGTTATGATAGTTGTTCAACATCTGCTTATGAGTGAAAACATGTAATACTCAGTTCTTTGTTTCCGTGATACATCATTCAATATTATAGCCTCTACATCCATCCAAGTTGCTGCAAAGTTCATAATTTTGTACTTCTTTACAGCTGTGTAATATTCCATTGTGTATATGTACCACATTTTTTTAATTCAGTTGTCTTTTGATGGACAGGATGGTTGGTTCCATGTTTTCGCAGTAAATAATGCTGCGGTCAACATGCATGTGCAGGTATCTTTTTCACAGATTGATTTGACTTACTCCAGGTGTATTCCCAGTAGGGGAATTGCAGGATCATATGGGAGGTTGATTTTTAATTTTAGGAATTGCCACACTGTTTTCTACAGAGGCTGTAGTAGTTTACACTCCCACCAACAGTGCAGTTGTGTTCCCTTTTTGTCACATCTTCTCCAGTATCTGTTGTTTTTTGAGTTATTGATGATGGCCATCCTGACTGGAATTAGGTGGTATCTCAGTGTAGTTTAAATTTGCATTTATTTGATGATTAGTGAGGTTGAGCACTTTTTCATGTATCTGTTGGCTGCTCGTATGTCTTCCTTTGAGAAATATCTGTTTATATCTTTTGTCTACTTTGTAATTAGGTTGTTTTTCGTTGTTATTTTTTTTCTTTTGGGCATGTTTGAGTTCCTTGAGATCCTAGATGTTAGGCATTTGTCAAATATACAGTTGGCAAATATTTTTTCCCAGTTTGTGGGCTGTCTCCCCACTTTGTCAATGGTCTCTTTGGTTTTTCAGAAGCTTGTCAGTTTGATGAGGAAGAACATTTCTAAAATGCAGTTGTGGGGACAGTTTTCTTTGTTTTTATATTGAGATATCATTTTTTTACCATCAAAGTTTAATAAAAGATGGTTTATTTTATTAATGAACCCTAAATCAGTCATTTGAAATTTTATTCATCAGTTCTTGCATATCTTTCATTATACGAATGAGAGAGTTTCAAGCTCTTTGCTAATATTGTCACCTTTAATCCTTGTAACAACCCTATATTATAGGACTTATTGTTATCCCCATTTTACATTTAGGAAAGCTGAGAAACATAAAGTTGAAATAACTTGTTAAATAACATTTTACTCAAGGTTACAGAAATAGTAAGTGAAAGAGCTGGGATTCAAACCTAGACTCCTAAGTCCAAGCTTGTTCAGTATAAGAGCAAGATTACAGGAAAACTCTATTAGAAAAATTGTAAGTGACAAAATCTCATTTTAAATGTTTTCTTTTCCTCTGCCACAGGGATGGAGATATTATTTCAATTCAAAAATTGATTCTTATGCATAGGCAATGTCATCCATGGTAAACATGACATTTGATGTCAAAAAGCACATACAGAAACACAAAAATTCCTCTACCCATATTATCTTTGGTGTTGAGCTTCTAAGCCCTAGATGTGAATGTGTTTACTGGATAAACTTACTCCATATAGTGGGAGAGAGGAAAACATATTGTTTTTAAATTCTTCAAAGGATAAGGCCATCTATAAGTAAAAAAGAAAAGAAAAAACTCTAGAATATAGAGACTTCTCCTTCCTCTTTCCAAGTTCCATTTGATACTTTTTTAAGTCAGGCACTCTGCTTTAAATCTTTAGGATTTATACACTAAAATGTTTAAAATCAGGCAGCTTGAACCAAAGTACACATCAATGGCCTAAAACCAGTTATTTCCCCCTCTGACTCATATGGAAGGGATAATGGGCTTCTCCTTCTGGGTCTATTTGGCTACCTCAGTCAACTCTGTGTGTATGCTTTTGAATGAGGTTTAGAACATATTCAACTTCCATTCCCACAGAGTAGTCATCATCCAGGCATATTTTTGCTGCTCCTTGTTTGCTGTGCAGGTCCACTTGGCTACCAAATTTATCAAGAAAACTTGTGAGTAGAGAAAAGCGGAACTGATTCTAGAGGAAGTCATTCTGAGAATTGGAGGTGGTTTTTATAAAGACAGGAATAGTTTAATAAGATTTAATTCTTGAAATCACAGCTGACATTTTTGATATGCATAAAATATCACAGAGACAGTAATATAGTTTCTATGGGGTAAAAAATATTTAGTGACTATAGTAACATTTTTGATTGTTTAACTATTGAATGTTTCTAGGAGAGTGAAGGAAAGGTAGTATTCCAAGTAAAGGAACAACTTAGAGTGAAACATCTGTTAGGATTTTTCAACGCCTCCCTGTACCTACTCCCCAGCACCTCTCCCATTCCCACATACAGGCCCACACTCAAACATCTACACATCTACACAACCATAACCATACATACACATAACTATGCATATACAAACTCACACACACTAGTAGCAGAATTATCCAGACTGAAACCTAATAAAAGTAAGTAACTGACATCCACGTAAACAACTGAAGGGGCTGAGGAAGGAAATGAATAGATTGGAGAGATACGACTACTAAACCCTCAGCCCAATGTGAATTTAGTATGGTTTGGAAAATATGGATAAGCTTACTCCAAAGATCTGTTTTGCATATTTTGTAAATTTTATGCATGTGTGTATTTAACTAATAGGAAAATCATTTAATCATAAAATAAACTGATCTCTTTTAATGAAAAATTATAGTGCTGAAGTGAAACATGTAAGGCAGCTCTAAGGTTCTGTGTGGAAACCTCTAATTTTGGTGTTGTGAGAGGAAGTCATTAAAGCAAAGGAAAACCTTTTAGTAAAACTACGTTTTTCATAGGATCATTCTCTGATCCTGACCTAGGGTGATTTTATTCCATTGGTGAGAACATGCTGTTATTAAGAGGTTTGAGGAAACAACTCTCTAATAAAAAAAAAAAATATTTTGCTCCTAAACAGGTATGTACATTATTTTCTTTTAATGTCAGTAATACACTTTCCAAAAACTAGGCCATATATCTTAAATCTTTAGAAGTGGTAAAGGAGGAGTTTTTTTAGGCTTCCTGGAAGTTTGTGTAAATACCCAGTAAACACACACACACACACACACACACACACACACACACACACACACACACACACAAACAAACTAAATAGAAAACCTTATCTTGTATTTGGTCATCTTCACTGATTTAAAAATTGCTTGCCATAAACAAACAACAAAAAAAAGTGCTCCACTAATATGCATTCCTTCTTTTATTTAGGATTTCAGCTTAAAAACAGTTAAGATGTTCACAGTTGAAACTTAGTCTTTTTCTTCTTAGCTCATTAGGGCTACAGAACATTTGGTTAATCTCTTTCATCTCTCTCTTTTTATATAAGTGTATATACATATTCAATACACTTCTTAAAAATTTGCTGTTTTCTCCATCATCACTTCCTTTACTAAAAATTGAAAATTCTTGATAATATTCAACTAGCAATTCTCCACCCTTATACATACTCTTTTTAAAAGAGATACTATGATTTTGAATAATTTTCTTGAGCTTAACGCTGTTAAGCATTCTAGTGAGTATAAAGTATTTTGGTGTGATGCTCATAAGAGATGCATTAAGCCAGCAATAATATGATTCTATTAGTATAGTTAATGCTTTCATTAAAGGCAATAAATCCTGTACTATAACTATAGTGTGCTTTATTTTTTTTCTCAAAATGCTATTACATTTTTTATGATCTTGTGAAGAAGATATTACAATAAAAATACATGTTCTTAGTAGAAAATTGAAGGTAATAAATGCTAAGGAGACTTAAATATCTTTTTAACTGACATCTATTTTTAAAGTTTTAAATTATCTTCTAAAATGAGAATTTTTTGAAGAAGCCTAAATGTATACGTGCAATGACTACAGTGTTACTATTCAGTATCTTAATATGTAAATAGGTCAAACAGCTGTTTCTTTAAAAAGATTTTAGAGCTTGGAGTGTAGAAACACCATGCTTAAAAATTAATTGCTCATTTATTCATGCTTCAAATAGATTGTTAAGAAAATAAAAAATTCAAAAAGTTGGAAATTTGGTAATAAGTAAAAGAATAGTGGTATGCTCTTTTGATGTAAAGTTTTCTAGGTGGTTCTAACAGTCCATTCAAATAATAACTTAATTCTCTAAGGTTGTGTAGTTTTCTTTAATGTATTATTTACCATTGTTGATATCAACTCTATAAAGATTGATATTAACTTGTAGAAAAATTATAGTAGTGCAAATGATGTTTGTAAAATAAAAAGTAATGTGGATTTGGTCTTGCAGACATAAAAAAAAAAATTTATGCCCATGGGGAAGATAATTCCTAAAGTTAGTTTTTTTTTTCTTTGTGGGACATTAACTGGTAGTGAATCTATTTTAGCAATATTATTCCAGTATTCTTTCTTTCAGTGCTTATAAATAAGTTTATTTCTTCTATGCTCTTTTGAGTCAACATATCCTTCTACTTGGTCCCTTCATTAATGACTTAAGTAAATCTTTGAAAACTACTTTTTCTATATTTTTAGAAGGTTTTTTTTAACCTTTTGAAGATCCATATTTTAACAAGTTTATGTTTATCTTGTTCTTCCTTTTTTAGTTGAGATATATATGAAGCTTAAATCACAGAAAATATGCTACACATTTTTATAGTACTATTTCAAAGCTTACTACTTTTAATTGATTATTATAACTTACTAAATGTCCTTCTAATTATATTTCCATTATTATTTACCTTCAATTATCTTCAATTCCCTCAACAATATTAATTTCTAAACATTTTTATTAGGTTCGCCCCTGTGTATTGACTCCCACTACCTCTCTGTATGATAGGTTTAACAAGCTAAATTGAGCTTATAATCAAATGTGTTGATCTTTATCTCTCAATACGTATTTATTATTTGATATACTTATAAATATTTTAACACTCGATTTTTGTAAGGTTTCCCTCAAAGTTCTTTTTCTATCTTGTGAAAAAATTTTTTTGTTTTAGTTCTATTATAGTGTCAGTATGTTTTTTATACAAATCTCTAAATTCACTTGGAGTTTATTCTAATGCATGATGAGAAAAAGTGAATGCGCTTATATGATTTCATTTCTTGGTGTTCCCTCTGTTATTTCAATACTCATTATTGTCAGTTAAATCTTTCCCCATGAACTTGAGTTGACAACTTGACTGTCTATTGAACTTCCAAATGCAAATAGGTTATTTTTGAATTTTCAGTTCTGTTTGACTGTTCTGTACATGTATTCATATACAAATACCACATGCTTTTAATGATGATATATATCATAAAAAGACTAAGTAAAAGGTGAAATAGAATTTCAGGTGTCTTCTCTCTTATCCTCGCAACAAGATAAGTGATGAGCAAACTGAGAATTCATACCTTTTATTAAAATAGGATGGAAAACTGAGATTGAAGGGCAAACCATAAACTTAAAATCTGGAGAGAATCTAATACCTGCAAGCTTCTCAGTTTTAAATTGTTTTACCTCAGGTTCATCCTGGGACAGTAACTATGTGTGTGTCTGTCTGTGTGTGTTTGTGCACACATAAAAGCATGTGTATAAAATTGACTGAAGGTCTGCTTGCCTAGGGAATACCCCTTATCCTTATATGGATATCATATAAGAAAGTAAGAAAATTTCCAGCCCTGTGTTTATCAGAGCAAGAAAAAGAGATTTGGCAAAAGGACAGTTAATGAAAACTTATGGAACCTGTTAAGGGTATTCTTGAGAAATGGTGAAGGGGTATTAGAGTATTTCTAAAAGGAGATTGTGAATTTTAAAAAAATAAATTAAAGAATTTTATACTTATTTCCAGAGAATACAGATTCATCACTGTCCTGGTTAAATAAGTATCCTCAATAGTCTTGACAGCATCAAGTATGGGCAACAAGGCCAGGTCTAAGAGATATCTAAACAATAGTCAAAACTCTAGATTTGTGACTTAGGTTTTATTGGAAATATTAACTGTGCATAAAGAATATCTGCTGTACATAAAGTCGCTACCAAGTGTCAGAAGCAGGCAAAAGATCTGGCAGGTGACAAGTAAGAAAGCCAATGAGGTAGGCTTTATCCCAGCACTTTGGTAGGCCAGAGACCAGTAATCCCAGCTCTTTGGGAGGCCAGAGGTGAGTGGATTGCCTGAGCCAGCGGGTTTGAGACCAGCCCGGGCAATTTGGCAGACCTCATCTTTATAATAAGAAATTGAAAATATTAGCTGGACGCAGTAGTGTACACCTGTAGTTCTGACTACTTGGAAGGCTAGGCGAAAGGATAGCTGGAGTCCAGTGGGTCGACGCTGAGGTGGCCGTGAATGTGCCTCTGCACTCCAGCCTGGGCAATGGAGTGAGATTCCTACTCAAAAAAAAAAAAAAAAAGCCACAGAGGTGGTAGGATGAAATTAATATTTCGCTGAAGCCCCCACTATGTATTTCCTCTCATAAATGCTGTCAGAGTAGTAGTACTCTATAAATTGCCTGACCCTTATTAAGTGGAATAATAATAATAATCATAATAACATAATAGTCATAACTAAAATGAATTTCATAGCTAATATACCAAGCATTGTTCTAAGCATTACAGTCACTACCTCATCTATCTTCAAATGATCCTGTAAGGTGAGTACTATTCTTAGTCCCATTTTTCTTATCAGGAAACTAAAAATAAGGGAGGAGAAATATCGTACCAAAGATTATTCTGTATCTTAAATATGCTCAGCTGTCAGTTATCCATGAGTTCCTTGTCCATGAATTCAGTCAATTGCAAATTGAAAATATCTGAAAGAATATATTTGGCCTATATGGAACATGTGAAGACTTTTTAGTTGACATTATTTTCTAAACAATACAATATAACAATCATTTATATAGTATTTACATTGCATTAGGCATTAAAAGTAATCCAGAAATTAAAATTTAAAGTATATGGGAGGATTACATAGGTTACATACAAATATTATGCCATTTATATCAAGGACCTGAGCACCCTTGGATTTTGGTATTCATAAGGTACCTATAACCAATTCCCTGTGTATACTGGGGGATGACTGTATTACATCCTATTGTCATAAACAGAGAAAGATGCTTTGAATTGGCAGATGGGAGTTATTATAAATGTTTTCAAGACTATTGTTCAACCCACAGTGTGACTGGAGGGAAGTCTGACAGCAGCTGCCATGGACTGTACAGGATGCATTTTCTACACACCAAGGCCAGCTCCTCATCCTTTTATGTAAGAAAACAGTTCACCCAGGAACAACCAGTCTCTCAGTGGTAAATTCACAATAGACTAATGCATAATGTTTGTTTCAGGTTCACATTATTTACAAAGGAGGATATGAGCAGAATGTCACAGTGCTTCCTAAGCACTTTCTGCCTCAAAATCATAGTAACCATAACATTTGTTCGTAATCAAAAAGTTAGTTGATATGAGTGGAGTGGTAACAGAGACACATGAATGGACTGAATAGACTTAACTCAGGCCATGGAGAAGCCTGAAGAAATGTCTCCGCCATGCATATGAGAATATACTACAGTGACCAATGTGATCCTCTCCCCTGTATTCCACATCAAGTCCTACTGCTGCTCACTTTTGTGATGCTTCTGTATATAGCTGCTCCTGTATATTACTGTGGAGGTAAAACTGCTCATATATATAGCTATTCCTTTACCACTGTCCATATATATATTTAATTAATTAAACTCATAAAAGACTGTGTTTCCTCTGAGGTAGCTCACAATCTGCTCTGTCCTGCTTACAATACGGATAAATGGAAAAGAAGAAACATATTTGAAAGTAAATTCTCGAAGATAACTATGAATAATTGTATTCTATAGGACCATTTTTAATAAGCACCATACATAATTGTGTTTATTCTGTGGTACCTCAAAGTTTCTGCTGGTTTCCAAATCTTCAGTTCTGAAATACTGCTATCACTTATTGGGTTATCTAATCATTACTATAAGTAAGGTAACAGTTGCTTTATTGATTCGTAAACTATCAGAACCAGGCTATGGGTTGCTTCCAGTTAGAGGTTAGTAGTCTCAGGCAAGGCCAAGTTTTTAGAATACACTTTTGGCCAAGTGCCAGTTTGCAGACTAACAAGCAAGCTTGGTTTTATATTTATGTATTCACTATTCACACTGGACAAGAACCTTGAACAGAGACATGGTTATGCTTGTAATGTAGGACTTAATGTCTAGATGTTCCAGTCATGTGAGAGGTCACAGTTTCACTTACAAAGGCCTAAATCATAGTTTTGTGGTCAGATTAAATGAGAGAAACAGATTATATGAGACCCGGAGAGGGTTCCTCAAGTACTAGAACAGGTAAGAGACTATTGATCCCATGGCAACAACTCCCTATATTCCAATTTAATGAGCATACTGTGTTTGCATAGGAACTAACTTGCTTGCTTTATTTCCTTCCATAAAGCAGGGAGCTCTAAGTGAAGAGAATTATACTAGAAGTCTTACTTTCTCTGGAAAATCTTCAGAGTTAAGGCAGATTGTTTTGACTTTTTCCTCAAATCTCCAGCTTCTATTTTATCTCATTTTTTAGGAGGTAGAAGCAAGAATATTGTCTGATCAATAACTAGGAATATCTCCTGTGAGCTCTTTTCTTATATGGCTCAGATTATAAATATTAAATTACTTACCATTATAATTTTTGGCCATTGCTTTACTAAACTCTGGTCTGGCCACATGGCTCTTTGAGCTATGATCACTGCTTTCTCAGCTTTGGCCCCCTCCCCTATCTTGGAAAGATTCTCTAATTTCTAAATAAAATATATATTCCAATCTAAAACAAAACAAAAATATTATAATTTTGTAGAAAAATATGGAAATTGTTACTACTTTGATCTTATACTGTAAAACAAAGCTATTCATTTTTAATAGAATCATTAATGAACATGGAAGTATGAGAAAACATTTGGTCAGGAGACTGAGCTATCAAAAATTTTTTAAAAGGCACAGACCAGATGAGTTCTAAGTTTTCTGAGTCTAATATTCTAAGATTTTAGGATTTAGTGCTAATTATCTTCTTTATATTCTCATATATTGTTAGAAAGCTATATTTTTCTCTTTTATGCATACCTTACTAATACAGGACAAAATAAGATGTTGGTCTTGATATTTTTTCCCTACATTTTTTATTGAGCAGATAGCTCAATCAGGAGAAACAAAATGTCTTTGTTTCCAGCCGAGCTATTTTATTTTTATTACTTTGGTCCTGCAAACCTAAAACAAATCTTCTCTGGTTCCTACCAATTCTTTTGCTTCCCTTCTATTTGCTTCATTACATTCTTGAATTGATTTCTTTAGTCTGTTGGGTACATTCTGCTCTGATCTTTTATTTCTCACAAATAGTTAAGTGGGTGACAACTGTAAAAAGAAGAAGATAATTTATACCTATTTCCTTTTTCAGAGTTTACCACCAACTGTTCTCTCACTGCATCAAACAGTCAAATTATTCACTTTGACTTTTAGATTAGTATTGACAGAATGCAGGAAAATGATGGTTTTTCTGAAGGTCTTTTGGTTAAGTTGAACAGAAAATCATGAATTAGCTTTTGTGCTCGTTTGTCCTCTTATTGATGACAATGTGAGGGTAAATGTGTTCTATTTGTTTAGGCTGAAGTTCAAACTCTAACAAAGACAATATATATTCTGACTCTGGGTTTATTCCATGACTCTTTCCAGCCCAGTATTCTATATTTAACAAGAATATGTTGTAGAGTGAAGACTTAAACGTTCTTTATGCTTTTACCAGAAGTGGTCAGGAATTAACCCAAATTATCAACATTTCAGCAGATTTTTGATAAAAACTAAATTTGACTTCACGGTTTTAATTTAGCAACCGATGATCCACCAGAGGATTCAGTATTATTTAGTGGTTGTAATTATGAACTCCGGTGCCACATAACACATATCTAAACACCTTTGCCTCTTACCAGTTTTGTATCTTGAGTAGCCTACTTAAATTGTCTCTAAAATATATTTCCTGGTAAAATGATGGCAATCATTTTTGGAACTAATCTGAAATGAAAAGAATACTAATTTCTGATCATTTGGTTAACTGGCATAATTCATGTACCAAATGGAATACATTATGTGAAGCAGAAGTGACTATTTGATCAAAATATATATTTGTGACCAGATCAAAATATATCTTATTTTTAAAAGATCCTACCTCACATCATCAAATGATATAATGCATATAAATTATTTAGAATAGTTTCCAACACATGCTAAGTATAAATGAAAGTTAGAGATTAAGTTATACGCCAAAGAAAAAAAATAAACAATTTCTTCAGACATGACATCTACCTCCAGAATTAAAGCATTACAGAGGATTAATATGCTTATTTGAGCCATTACATGTTGCATCACATGGTTGGCAGTCTTAGATTATTTTGACTTCTGCCCTTACTCAGAATGTTGTTGCATCTCTTCTTTCTCCCTTTTCCAAAGAATTGTAATTAATGTGGGTTTTATTAAAATTTACTTGAGAAGACAAAACAGCTTAACTTCCCAACTAGCCAGTTGTCCTCTCCCAGAAGTATCCCTTTAGTCACACGCTGTAAAGTCTTTATTATTTGTTCCTTTCTCTATAAACAGTCCTTCACTGTCACCACTCCCTATATTAGTCCACACTAGAAAAATTAAGTTTTTGTTCTCGGTCTACAGTCCTGCTCAACAAGTTAAAATTTCTATAATTAGTAAGCTTTTCTTTCTTCTTTCACTACTATGACACACAATGACCTCTGTTTGTCAAGTTACATGACAAGATAAAAAGTGATATGGAAGGAAGAAATAAAACACTATGTGACTTAAGAAGTGGAATAGTTTATTTCTGGTAAGAGATGATGGGAGAAAGTTCATGGAGTAAATTACATTTGTACAGTAAAAGACTAACTCAGCAGGCTTGAGTTCTTTAAAACCTTCACGTCCAAAGAAAGATCTGACATTTGGCTGTCTTCTGGAGGATAACCTATCAGCCCTTTGTATAAACTACTTGATAAGAATGTCTTTGTTTATCTGGCACTTTGGGCCAAGACAGATTGTCAGCCAGATGTACACTAACCATGTCATGTATGGTGAAGACCTTGGGCCATACAGTATCATACTGGTTTGAACTCTGGAGAAGCTGAAGTCTGAGGAAGTAAGTAAGCCGTGTGGGCACTTCATGCCTACATGGTACATCCTCAGTAAAACACTGGACACCAACACTTGGGTAAGCTTCCTTGTTGGCAATACTTCATGTGTGTTGTCACATGCCACTGCGGAGTGAATTCAGTGCTATTTCTATTATTCCACTGGAAAAGACAACTAGAAACAAATACCTATTCTCTTCTGGACATTACCCTATGGGCCTTTTTTGTTCTTCCTGGTTTAATCTGTGCCAATTCATTGTAAGAAACCAAAAACATGAGTATAACAGCATTTCTGAGTTCTGAGTCTGTCTAGAGAATCCTTAACCTGAAGATATTATTAGGGAGCACCACCACCAACATTTCATTTGCACTTTGTTAAGCTTTGAAGAATGAACACACTTTTGAAAATATGGAAATGAGTGAACAGAAGATGTAACCAGGAAGTAACAGAAACAGCAAGGAACAAGTTATTTGAGATAGAAGAAACCAGAAGAAAGTTAGAACAAATAAAACACTAGACCATACAGAGGAATCAATGAACAGTTCTACCAAGCATAACATTAAATATTTTTTTAAGTTCATTACCTCAATAAGTTTAGACAGTTATGAAGAGATAATATTTAATCAAACAAATATCAAGGATAATACAACATAAGGAATAAACACCAAGTGGCCTGGGCTACATTAGTTGAGAGGAAGAAGTTGTGTGTGAAACATCATAATCTGAAAAAAAACTCCATGAAGGTCTCCAGTGACCTTAAAATATGTAAATGGGCTACAGCCAACTACTCCCAAGAACAGTGTTTCCAACACTTATTTCAATGTGCAATTTAAATGAATTATATCATTATTATTTTAAATGAATGAAGTGCAACAAAAAAGTCTTTAATCATTATCTTCTCTGATATAACTGTTTGAATTAAAAAGCTGTTAATTTGTAAAACATAGTCAATCCTCATTATTCATACATTCTGTATTTTCAAATTTTCCTCACCAAGATTTATTTGTAACTCTGAAATAAATACTCACAGTACTTCCATGGTTATTCAAATACATGTTCACGGAAGTGAACATTTTTTCTTTTAGATTAGAAAACACAGTATATTTAAAAGTAAATTTGGGGGGGGATTCACTTCCCCAAGGGAGGGGAGGGGTTCAAAGCTTAAGAAAACATGGCCTGATCATAGCTCAAAGAGCACATGGTCACACCATAGCGTAGCAAGGCAATGGACAGAAGTGAACAATTTGAGGTACCCAATGCACACATTCCAGCTGATGCTGAACAAGGTGATGCTTTGACTTCTCATTTCAGCCTTCATACTGTAAACAAGTGTTCTTTTCATCATCTATTTAATACTATAATTTCCACATATCTTAATTATTTTGTTAGTGATTTCACTGGTTAACATGACCCCCAAGTGCAGTACTAAGGTTCTGTCTAATATTTCTACGTGCAAGAAGACTGTAATGTTGGTTGTGAAGAAAATATAATATTGGATAAACTTAGTTCAGGCATGAGTGACAGTGTTATTTATCATGAGTTCAATGTTAATGAATTAGCAACATATATTAAATAAGGTGTTTATAAACAGAAAACGCATTATACATGATGGTGTACTTGTCAGTTGACAATAATGTTTCCAGAACCTCACAGGTTCTAAAACTCTGTATTTTCCATGGAAGCAATGGCCCAATATTTGCCAATTGTGATTGTGGTGACTTTATAAAACATGACTACTATGAATAACAATAATTGACTATATTTAAAGTGTTACCTTAGCAAAAGATGTTAAAGTAAACACAGGATAAATTGCATCTTTACTCAAGTCATTAATTTTCTTCTAAAATATTCTATCTAAATACAAATAAGTGGAAAAGTTCTTCCACAAATAAAATAAAATTTTTACTTACAGTTTACTAAAATGTACTTTACCTAGACAAAATTTAGCTGCAGCTTGAAAGCAACAAGGAAATTAGAAAAATTTCTCCAACAATGAAGAAATTATTTACAGAGTTTAATTTTTAGCAAATTAAATAAGTTGAATAAGTTACACAGCAAATCGGAACTGCTGATTCTTTCTTAAGCTAGAACTTTTTAGCATACATGTAGATAGGAACTCATAGAAACATTTTTAAAAGTACTATAGAAATGGGAACTTCCTTAACTGCAGTTTTTTTTCTTTCTTCATTAAATTGAACTGATTCTATGTCTTTGTAAGTATAAATTTCACTTTATTTTTATAATTTGAAAAATAATTTTATATAAGACAATTCAAAATTGACCATGAATCAAAAAAGTCAAAACCTAAAACTGTCAGAAAGATAACCTAGACGTGTAGATAGGGCTTGCTGCCTTACACTGCAGCAGTATAGATCGGCAGTCTGGAGTTCATTTACACAAATTGAAGGAAGCAGTATAGAAGGCTAGTTAGGAGGATGAACTCTGCAGTCATGTTTTCGATGCTAAGTCTCAACACTTACTACTACCTGTATGACCTTGGGAAAGTTGCTAACAGTTTTTGTTTCTTAGTTACCTAATCTGTCAATTGGGCTATTAATAATATCCATTTTATGCAATTATAAAAATTAAATTCTATGGAAGACACTCAAAATATTGCCTGACTCACAGTAAGTATTCAAAATATATTAGCAACATTATTCAGCTCCTGCTGACTATTTCTGAATGGTATGAAAGTTCATCAGATAACATTTTAAAAAATTAGTAAATTTAATTTCTAGATAAAATTTCCAAGATGTGAAAAAATTGTGTAACTAAATGCAATCAACTGACGTACATGGCGATAGCTAGCAACTGCTTCATAGATATGGAGGCGATGTCTTCCAATGTAGTAACATTATTTAACAGGCTAGAAGTTTAATTGTAGAATTAACTTATGTAGGGCAAAATGTTCAAGTATATTTATTTTATTTTACTGATTTAATAGCAATAAATAGGAATTACTAGAAAAGTTTATTATCTAAAAGTCCCCAATTTTTCTTCCTTGTCAACCAAGTCTAAAACATGTTAGTTTATTCAGATCATCCGGGACATTGATAGTAACAACAGTTCTGTAATTCTCCTCTTTTTAAGAACACTATTCATATTAAATTCCACTTTAAATAAATTAAGATAACTTTTTTTCCCCCAGGTATAAGATAAAACTAGAAGACAGGAAACCAGAGAACTATCAAAATACACTCTTTACATGAGCACGCATTTTTTTACTACTTTGACAAGTTTTATTCATTGGGCCAATAAGACAAAACTTCAAGGAAGGTAACTTTTAAATAAATGAGCTAAAAATTTTAATCATCTGAAATTCCGCTTAAGGTTTGTGCAAAGTAAGATATTATATTAGAATTATTTTTATATTGTGAAAAAGCAAGAGAAAGGATTAACATTAATTCACTTTTACTTTTTAAAAGTATCATTTATGTATTAGGAATATTACAGAAACTGTAGTATAAACAAACCTCCGTATCCATATATATATAAAAAAAAGATTTTTGTATCCTCCCTGAAACTTCTATATATCTAACACTTTTGTTTATCTAGGCAGCAAGACCATTGTCCAGGCTCCAAAGTGAACTATTCTTTTTCATATTTACATATTTGGTAAGGAAATATATCTAAAGGAAGCAAAAACTTTTTACTCTTTTTCTATTTGTTTTAGAAATTATTGGTTGTTTAACTGGACTAGAATTCTAAGGTGTTCAGAAAATAAAACAGTGTTTTGCAAAAATGTACTCTTCGAAGTGTCCCAAAAGAATTGAGAAGGTGTAAAGAAGAAAATAAAAAGCTATAGGGATATTAAGCAAAACCTATTAAAGACCCATTTTTAGTCTCTTTGTGAGTCAGGAAGACAATTTTAATTTGGGAAAATATTTTTATGCATGTACACACACACACACACACACATACACAGAAAGAGAGAAAAAGAAAGAGAGAATATTAGTAGCCAAAAACCAAAGCATCCAATAATTTCATCAAAATTTCATCAAACCATGTAAATAAAAAGTGTTACTTATTAATTTTCAAAGTACAGAAATGGAAAGTGTGTCCCACATTAAACAACATATACTTGCAGACAAATGACATTATTTCAAGAGTGTTTCTTTCATAATTGTGGTAATTCATGTTGCAAATAAAAGACCTTATTCACGTCAAAAGTTTTTTTTAACTGACTGCTTAAATGTTTACTTGCTCTTAGTAAAAATTATACCAATTATAGAAATATAAACTAGAGTTTTAAAAAATGCCCTTTTCCCAGAAGGTGAAGTAGACAAAGAATACCTCATATGACAACTATAATAGTTGATAACTGTAACAGGATTACATATGCAAATCTTCTTTATTCAAGAGTTGACCAAAGGTCAATCATTTTCAATGTGGGGTCTGAAAAATCTTCCAGTCCTTAGCAGTTGGAGCAAAGCTATTCCTAGGGACACACAAAATACAAGAAAAGAAAAGTTGACCGAAGTATGCCACTTAGGTAAGGGTTTTTCAACTTACCTCTCTTTGAGGCTTTCCCAAAAACAGACTCATCTTTCTCCTGTCCTCTTCTTAAAAATTCAAAGCCTATAGAAATGCAAAAAGACAGTAAGATTATTAAAAAAGCACATTTCCACCTATAGTCTTAGCACTTTGGAGGGCCAAAGTGAGGGAATTGCCTGAGCCCACGGGTTCAAGAACAGCCTGAGCATCTTGTCGAGACCTCATCTCTACAATAAATAAAAAAAAAACCAGGCATGGTAACACACACCTATAGTTACGGCTACTTGGAAGGTTGAGGAAGGAGTGCCTGAGCCCAGCAGGTTGATGCTGGGGTTCCCGTGAACATGCCACTGCAATCTAGCCTGGGTGACAGAGTGAGACTCAAACAACAACATCAACAACAAAAGCTATGTTTCCACTGAGAACAATTTTCAAATTTAACTAAAGTATTCCTAAAAGTTTCTTTTTTTTGTGAAACAAATGAAGTTAGCATATAGAAGAGAGAGAGAAAAAAAAGAAAGACAGAAATCTGAGTTTAGGCTTAGTGAGGTACTACTTCACTATCATATTCAAGCAGACAGCTGAGAAAAACCTCAGGACTGATATAGAGATGCCAGGCAAGAAGATCGAGTAGCTTCAGAGGACTAATATATTCTCAGTTGAAGGACTTAAGCCATGGCAGCAAGGGAGTCTGCATTGCATGCCCGTGAAATCTCTAGGTTTAAAAACTGACAAAGTCTCACACACACCAAGCAAGCAAGCAATCAACCAACCAAGCAATGAAACAACAAAAACAATAGCAACAAAAATGTTGAATAACAAAGCTAAATGTATTAATCGTACTGTAGTAGGAGAAAATAAACTTGATTTTCTTAGTACTATCTCAGAAGGGAACCATCAGAGAAGGATATTAATAAAATATCAGAGTCTGAACTTGGTGATTTTAATAAAAAATGTTGCAAGGCAGAGAATTGGTTGAGTTTACATAGGTTATAACACAGTAGTTTTGGATTATTTGAAACAATTTTTAATGAACAACCGTTTTTTTCTATTAAATAAGCTATTTTACTTGGTTCACACTCTTATCTTTTTGAAGCAAGTATTTCCTGGGTCAAATAACTATGTTGACTTTGCTTAGTCTTAATATTAGTTATCCTATTGATAGGAAAGTACGTCCAGTCCCCATACTGTACAAAATAAAGGAAATTATGTTGGCTTCAGTTTTCAAGTTGTACAATTAGTGAGGGCAAACTCAAATTTTAAGTCCAGATTTTTGCTCCTAAAAATTATCTTAAGATTAAGCATTTCTCTCATAGCTAAACTAGTACATCCATTTTATAAATTCTAGAAAGTTTTTATAACTGTTATGGTATTGTTTAATGATTTCTATGGTAAACTATGTATTCAAAATACAGTCTGTTGAATCAACCTCTCCTTGTGAACAAATAAATGTGAATGTAGAGAAAGAGTATGTGTACAAAATAAATACTGGTCAAGAAGCATGTGCTCAGCCTTTTTTTAAAAGCTAAAATTATAAAATAGGATGATATACAAGTGAGAAGAAAGAATGAAAATCACTTGCTCCACTTTATATTTCAATGCCTGTCAGATGTTATTTCAACTGTTTTTTTTAGTCTGGCCTAAAATGTGAAACTGAATTAAGTAAATAAACATCCACCCCCAAAAACATTTTTTTTTGCAAGTGTTAGCCTGGTGTTCTGTGATTTGTGACCAAGCTATTCATACTTTTGTAAGTCATTCTCACAGCAAAACATTCTTGCATATATTCTTGTATACATTATTTTTTACATAAAAGCTTTTACCAGCTACTTAAAAAAAAAACAAAACCTTTATGTTTATGTACAATAGTAACTTACAGTCTTATTGTGCCTACAAGGTTGTAATTTACTTAAGACATTTCTGCTGACTTTATAAATAAGCAGAGCACTTTTTGAGTGCTTTATAGTTTGTTTTAAAATCCTGAGGTTCATTATCTCTGTCCTGGGTCCTGTGGGGATCTTCTCTAGCTCCCCTTCTTCTGGACAACCTGCATCCACAGATATCTGCACTCTTCTGAGATTACCATTATTTGCTCAGAGAGGATAATCTAATTGCACTATATCAGAGAGACAGAAGCTCCACTCCCCCAACACAGAATCAAGGATAGACACATACAAGGATAGACACATGGAGTGGGAGATCTAGCAGTGACTGAGTTGGGGTGCATACATATGCTCCCACCACTTGAACAGATTACAAGGTGTTGAGAAGTGGTTTCCAGGGGACCCACACATCTGTTAGTGGATACTGTGATCTGCAGATAGCATCTGAACCATAGCTCCCCCCGTTGCACCTCAATCAAGTCTGGAATATGCAAAAAAAAAAAAAAAAAAAAAAAAAAAAAGGGCAGAGCCCACTCAATCCCAGTTTGACTTAAAAATTGAACAAATCCAGAGATTTACATATGGAAGAATAGGGGACTGAGCAATCAGAAGTGAAACTATCCTACCTATCACTGAGCAATAGGATTATACAAGGGGGGGGGAAGAGGGTGGAAAAATCATCACAAATGAAAGAGAACCATAGGAAAAATACAGGTACCCTCAAGACTCCCACAAAGACAGTGATTGAGAATACACACTTTGGTACTCAAACAATGAAAAGTCCCTAAACGACAGGTCTCAAACCACAAACCAGATATCTAGATATTAGTAGAGAGAATAAATAGAAATGAGGAGGGACAAGATGAAAGAATGAGGGAGTTGATAACTAAAATGAAGACAATAAAGAATAGAGTAGATGAAATAAATAGCAAACTGACAAGCATGAAAAGCAGAAAAATCAAGCAGAAGAATCTCAGAACTTGAGGACCAAAATATGGAACAAACCCAAACTTTTAAAAATATAGCAAGGAAGCTTTAAAAGATGGAACAAAACCTCCAAGAGATGCTTGATTATATCAGGAGGCTGAACCTATGCCTGATTGGCATTCCTGAGGCAGATAGGCAGAAAGCACCTCGGAGCAAACATTTCATGAAATTATCCAAGAAAGCTTCTCTCATTTCATCAGAGATGTGATCATTGAAACACAAGAGATTCAGATAGCTTATACAAGGTATTAAATGAGAAGACCAACTCCTAGACACATAGTAATGTGCTTACACAAAGTAGGAATAAAAGAAAAATATCCTAAAGGCAGCATGAGAGAAAGATGAGACTACCTACCAAGGAAGTCCAATTAGGGTAGCAGCAGATTTATCTATAGAAACACCACAGGATAGAAAAGATTGTTGCTTAATCATCAAAGTTCTCAAGCATAAACAATTCCAGTCAAGAATTTCCTACCCAGCTAAGTTAATCTTCATCAGTGATGGAGAATTAAAATCATTCCAAGACATTTAATCCCTATGTGTTTATACGACTCCAGGCCAGCTCTGTATGAATGCTTACGAAGACATTAACCATAGAAGAAAGAAAGGACTAACCACATTCTTCCCAAGAAACCCAGAAAACAACAGTGAAACACTCACATATACCAATCCAAGAATCAAAATAAAATTAAAAAAATAACAACAATAAAGAATTTTATTAGAGCCTCATAACAGGGATAAACTTTCACATCTCTACAAGCTGTCTGAACACAAATGGACTAAATGCACACTGAAAAGGCATAGAATGGCAAACTAGATAAAAAGAAACAACTCTACAATTTACTGTCTTCAGGAAACACATCACACAGCAAAGGGTGCTCACAGACTTTAAATTAGAGGATGGGAAATGAATTTTTAGGCAAACAAGTAACAAAAGAAGGCAAGAGTTTCAATCTTAATATCAGACAAAACAACCTTTAAGCTATCCAAATTTTAAAAATATGAGGAGGGACACAACTTAATGATAAAATGTTAAATCCATCAACAAGAATATTCATCCTAAACATGCATGCACCCAAGACAGGAGCACCAGCTTTCATACAGTAGCTACTAAGAAAGCTTAAATAAAAATTGATTCTAACACTATCATAGCTAGGGACCTAAATTCCCCACAATCAACACTAGATAGATCATCAAGGCAAAAACTCCACAAGGAGATCTGCAACCTCAACTTAATGCTTAACCAGATGAATTTAATAGATACCTACAGAACTCTCCACCCCACAACCACAGAATATACATTCTACTCATCACCACATGGAATGTACTACAAGATCATGACATCCTTGGTCATAAATCAAGCATAAACAAATTTCACAAGATTTAACTATCTCCTTGCACCTTATCAGACCACAGTGGAATAGAAATACATATTATCACCAATAATGTTTCTCCAAAACCCACAAAGACATGGACATTAAACAACATGATGCTGAACAACACCCAGGTCAACACAGAAATCACAACAAAAATTAAAATGTTCTTGGGAACAAATGAAAATGAAGAAGCATCTTACCAAAACCTCTGGAATGTTAAGCCGCACTAAAAGGAAATTTATATCTTTATGAACACATATCAAGAGAATAGAGAACAAGTTAACAGCCTAACAAATCACCTAAGGGAACTGGCAAGGAAAGACCATCAAAACCCTAACTTCAGCAGAAGAATCAAGATCACCAAAATGAAAGCATAAATACAGGACATAGAAGACAAAAATACCCTAGGGAAAAAAAAATCAATGAAAAAAAAAGCTGAGTCATTGAAAGGATAAACAAGATTGATGAGCACATAGCCAGAATGACAAAGAAAAAGAGAAAAAAAAAAGCCCAAATAAACCACACTCAGAAATGCAAAAGATCAAGTCACAACTGACCCTAAAGAAATATAAAAGATTATCAGAGATTACTATGCACACCTATATGAAAAGAAACTCAATAACCTAAATGAAATGGAGAACTTTCTGACATCACACAACCTCCCAAGGTTGAAACAAGAAGAAATTGAGATATTAAATAGACCAATAACAACCCAGGAAATTGACACTATCATAAAACTACCTACGAAAAAAAGTCATGGACCAGATGGATTTCCAGTGGAATTATACAAAACATACAAGGAAGAGCTAATAACAATCCTATTGAAAGTATTCCTGGCAATTGAGAAAGATGGAACTCTACCCAAATCATTTTATGAAGCTAACACTGATACCCAAACTGGGTAAAGATCCAACAGATTAAAAGACTTACAATACAATATTCCTGATGAACATAAATGCAAAGATTCTCAATGACATTCTAACAAATTGGATCCAACAACATGTCTCAAAAATCATCCACTATGACCAAGTAGGCTTCATCTCCAGGATGCAGGGCTGGTTCAACATCAACAAAACCTTAGGTATAATTCAATATATCAACAGATGTAAAAACAAATATCACATGATTATATCATTAGATGTAGAAATGATTATATCATTAGATGTAGAAATGCTTTAGATTAAATCTAGCATCCCTCTTTGATAAAAACCCTTGAACACCTAGGCATAGAGGAAACATATGTCAAAATACTAAGAGCCATCTATAATAAATCCACAGCCAACATATTGCTAAACGAACAGAAATAGGAAGCATTTACCCTGAAAACCGGAACAAGACAGGCCACTCTCACCCCTCCTGTTCAATATAGTTTTGTAAGCCCTTGCTAGAGCAATCAGACAAGAGAAGGAAATCAGGAGTATCCAAACAGGAAAAGAAGATATCAAGTTATCCCTCTTTGCTGATGACATGATCTTATATTTCGTAAGTCCAAAAGAATCTGTCAAATGCTTTTTTGCACTGATAAAGGACTTTAACAAAGTCTTGGGGTACAAAATAAACATACAAAAGACAGCCACATTCTTATACACCAATAACAAGTAGGCTGAGAAACAAATAAAAAGCACAATCCCATTAACAATAATCAGAAAAAAAAAAGTAATACCTCGGCATCTTCCAAACCAGAGAAATGAAATATCATTACAACCAAAACTATAAAACATGGCTGAAAGAAATCAAAGATGTCGCAAACAACTGGAAAATATTTCATGCTCATGGATTGGAAGAATCAGCATTGTTAAGATGTCCATTGTACCAAAAGCAATCTACAAATTCAATGCAATATCCATTAAATTACCAACATAATTCTTCTTACACCTGGAAACAACAATACAGAAATTCATATGGAAACATAAATGACCATGGATAGCCAAAGCAATCCTTAGCAAAAGCAACAAAGTGAAAAGTATCATACTTCTAAGCTTTAAACTTTATTATAAGGCTACAATAATCAAAAAAGTCTGGTATTGATAACTGAAGAGGCATATAGACCAATAGAACAGAACAGAGATTCTGGAATCAAAACATCAATTCCTCAATCAACTCAATTTTCAACAAAGCCTCCACTAACAACCTCTGGTAAGAGGAGAACCTGTTCAGTAAATGGTGCTGGGAAAACTGGCTGACCACGGTCAAAAGAATGAACCAGGAGTCCTTCTTATCATCACACACAAAAATCAACTCCATGGATCAAATATCTAAACATAAAACCTCAAACATTAAGAATCTTAGGCCAGGCTTGGTAGCTCAACCTATAATCCCAGCACTTTGGGAGGCCGAGGTGAGTGGATTGCCTGAGCCCGTGAGTTTGAGAACAATCCAGGCAACCTGGTGAGACCTCATCTCTACAATAAATAAAAATTAGTCAAGTGAGGTAGTGCTCTCGCCTGTAGTTCCAGCTACTTGGAAGACTGAGGTAGAAGGATCTGCGAAGCTGTGCAGATTGACTCTGGGGTGGCCTTGAGTGTGCCACTGCTCTCCAGCCTGGGCGACAGAGTGAGACTCTGACTCAAAAAAAAAACTTAGAAAACGCAGGAATCACCATTATGGAAATCAGAATAGGCAACCAATTCCGGATCAAAACCCCAAAAGCCCATGCCATAAGAGATAATATAGACACATGGGACCCCATCAAACTGAAAAGCTTCTGCAAAGCAAAACAAACCATCAAGGGAGCAGGGAAGACAGTCCACAGAATGGGAAAAAGTATTTACTAACTGCATATCTGACAATTACCTAACATCCAGGATCTATAACGAACTCAAACAAGCCGAAAGGAAAAAAACAAACAGCCCCATTAAGAAGTGGTAAAAAGACATGACTAGAAAGTTCTCAAAAGCAGACACATGAGCAGCCAACAGACACAAGAAAAAAAATTCAGCCTCACGAATTATCAGACAAATGCTAATCAAAACCACTTTGAGATATCACCTAACTCCATTGGTCATCATTAAAAAGACAAAAACCACATGCTGGCGAGCATGTGGAGAAAAGGGAATGCATGTACACTGTTGGTGGGAATGCAAACTAGTTCAACTTCTATGGAAAACAGTGTGGTGATTCCTAAAAGAGCTTAGAAATTGACCTTCCACATGACCCAGTAAACCCCCTTCTGGGAATATACCTGGAGGAATTTAAATCATGCTACAAAGAAGATACCTACACTACTTAGAAGCACAAAGACATGGAACCAATTGTGCTGTCCATCAAAACTGTACTGGATAAAAAAAGATGTGGTACATATACACAATGGAATGATATGCATCATAAAAGAAGAACAAAATTATGGACTTTGTAGCATCCTGGATGAATTTAGAGTTCAAAATACTCAATGATTTATCACAGAAACAAAGAACTGAGTATTACATATTCTCATTCATTAGCGGAACCTGAACATTTACCATAATTTTGTAAGAAAGGGCCTGGCAGTAGCTGGAAACTCCTGGGGGTGGGGGGTGGCATAACATCAATAAGGGTATCTGATCTCAAACCAGGCAAAGTGAGGACCAAAGGGAGGCCCAATCTTCACCTGTACAATGACCATTTATATACCTAATCCTAATTTTACCACACACCTTTAAAATAAAATAAATTAAATTTATTAAGTAAAAAAAAAAAAAAAGAAACCCTGAGGTTAAATTTAGAGCACTAGGATACTTACTGTATATACATGTACTTGTTCCCCTAAATGTGAGGCTTATTTTAAAATATGTTTTAGTATTTTAAATATTTAAAAGTTCTGTTTTTATAAGTTCTGTTTTTTTAAATGAAGGAAACAATTTCAAAGTGAGGATAATTTTCTCTCATTTCTAGAAAAATGGGAATGTCACTAGAAATCAGGGACCAGTGCAAACATGGATTTGGTGCCATCAGGACCCACTCTCAGGATTCCACTCTTAGTTTTACAATTGTTTTTGCATTGGCTTCACTTTGTTGTAACATAAGCAGTTTCATCTACATAGTACGAAGTACAGATATCAAGAGCTCTTTAGCGTCACACCTCAGTTTTCTTTACTATTAATTTATTCTTTATTTCCAGTTAGAAAGTAAAAATGACTCAGATGGGTTGACTTTGATCAGGAACTCTTCCCATGATACGGATAGAGCCATATTATACATTTGCAGCTCCCACCGATGTGAATAAAGGATAATTTTGAGAGAAGGGACAGATACTAGCTCAATAATAACAGAGTTTTTTTAATCTTCTCTGCAAAACTTAATAACCATTCTTCTCTGAATCCATATCAGTTACAGTGTTGTTTACAACAGAAAAAAAATTTTGACTCAAACCGGATTAAACAAAATGTAAACATGAAGTTACAGACAGAGATTCAACATATAGCCCGTAGGTATACCAGAGTGCACCAAAAAAAAAAAAAGAAAAAGAAAAGCCCAGAACTTATTTATAAAAATTGGTATTTATTCTTACATGTTTAAACTTTAGTCACCTAGTATTCTCCATTTGATGCTACATACTAATTGATATGCTTTTTCCACTGCTCAAAACAGTTTTTGAACTCATCAATTTTGATGCTTTTTAGTGCTTCTACCATTTCTGTTTCACCTCTTCCACATTGGCAAAACTTTTTCATTTAAGAACTTTTTTTTTGAGGGCAAGATCTGGTGAATAGGGAGGGTGGGGCACAGGAGTCATGTCATTTTTAGTCAAAAACTGCTGAACACTCAGCACAGTGTGGACAGGTGTGCTCATAAATCATCCATCATGGAACAGACAAACTCGTCAAAAGAATCTCCAAAAAAATTCACTGAAACTGAAAGCAGTTTCTCAACAACAATGCTAGCTCATGCACTGATGCTGATTGTTTCTTAGAACACTTTCCTAATGGGGGAAGACTGCACTACCAGTGGTCCACCTCCAAAAGGAATTCTGTTTTCGTTTTTGTTTTTTTGGCGGGGGGGGGGTGGTTTCCATATTTTGTGATCCAACAACTCAATAAAGTTTTCAAGAGCTCAATTACCTCTTGTCCCTCTGTACAATGTCAGCTTCAGAGGGGCTGTGCTTGTGATGGACAGATGATTATCAGAAGTTCCTAGACATGGGTTCCTTTGTACCAGTAGTCTCTCCCAAAGTCCTAATATTCACTCTTTTGAACAGCTTTGACTCATGTCTATCTTGGACATCACACTTGGCCAGAGGATTTGTAAAAAATTTGAGACAAATGGATAACTAACATAATTTGAGGGCTATTGAAGAGCAGGAAGTGTATAAATATTTGCATGATAATTTCCTCTCCACTACTTTAAGTAACATATTTCATGTCAGGTAAGAAACCACTATATATATATATAAAATTATCTGTAAGTTGTATGTGTATACATTTATCTTTATGTTATACATATTCACGGGCAGGGGAAGTGAGTGAGGGAGAGAAAGAAAGATCAATTATTGAACTCATTTAAGTAGGAATTTTGCTGGAGTCAGAGTAGGAAAAAAGGAAATAAGTAGAAACAGATTTGTCAGCTATTTTGTTTACTGTATTGATAATGTGGTGACAAACATGAACATTTTAATAAGAATAATTATCTCTCAGACTTGGGAGTTTATTGATCCATTAGAGACTGAAAACTTTAGCTAACAGACTTCAGTTATTTTACTTTTCTTTGTTTTGTTTTATTCTTTGTCTTACTTAGAAGCAATCCCTGATGTTATGGGCTTATGGTGGTTGCAAATGAAGAAAACAAAGAATATACAGTTGAGTGAAGTTCTAAAAAATAAAGCTCCTTTTCGCCTTTCTGTTCATATGTACATTTCATTTTCTTATACAATATTATTATTTTTAAAGAGGCATTGCTTAGTGAAAGGAGCAAAGTAAAGCGAAGAATCTAGGCTGTTTTCTACCAGTAAGCAGACATTGTGTTGATCAGGATAGATTCATGAGGTTTTATACAAGCAGATAATTTTAAATTTTTTTAAATGGTATTTCCTGATCTTACTATATACTACACTATTTCATATTAAAGATTTCTAACAGAAATGAAGAAGCAAGAGCCCTTTGTTGTAAGACCACAGTGTGACCTTCCTAGGTTTTCTCATTGGGTTAGATTAAGTGCTAGAGCCAAACATATCCAAAAGAAAAGATTCATGTGAAAATTTGGGTTCTTCAAATGTAGAAGGTTCATCAAGCATGGAGGGGCCAGGCAGGAGATATGTTGAGCTGCATTATGTCAAGCTTAAAATAGGACAGAAAGTCTTCAGCAGATTTCAGAATAATTATAGCCATGACCACTTCTCACAAAGCATTGCTATTCCTTTCTGTTCTTTCACCTCACCTTGCTGCTTTGGGGATTCCTAGTGAAATGTCTTTGACTAAGGGCAGTATTTCTTTTGCCCTTACTGTTTATCTGGAGAGACCCTCACTGGCCTGTCCAATCAGTCACTAACATTTTTTGAAAGTTAAATCTCACGAGTTTTGTCATGAAAGCTGAGTCTTCATCATTCAAGTGCTTCTGTCTCAAGGAATTGATTGATGTACGTGATTGGAGTTAGGTTTCAAATATTTCAATGCACAGTCCACCACATCTAAGACTAGTTGATATCAACAACTTCAAAGAGAAGAGTACAATTTACATTGTAGGAAAAGGGATATTAGTGCTCCCAATGTTCATCCTTATTTTAGTAAGTAAAAAATAAGCTGATTTTTAAAATTTGGTTTCTAACAAGATTTCAGATCATATCACCTAAGTTAGACAAACTAAAGAACCACTTGTCTAATTTTTTATCACTTTATTAATTTTTTTACAGATAACTGTTAATTACTTTATGATCCTAATTTTCATGTATAGTCTAAGATTATAAATCTCATTCCTCAATCATCACTATAAATCCAGATCAATTTAGCACAATGCAGATTTGTTTGGAGTATTATTAAATATTAATAGTCATAGAGAAGTCTAATTTATAATAAAATTGGAAATGAACACAGGCAGAAAAGTCAATATCTATTCCCTCCCATCTGATCACCAATCAAGTTCATTAATGGAGGATGGCACTGAATGACTGAATGTCTACATAATGTCATTGTGTTCCTTTCATCTCTACTTGGCTGTGTTATAACAAGTGTAGCAAACAAAAATACCGCAGATTTGGGATTCTTTTGTAGAACATAATAAATAGAATTAGACAGTTTGGCAGCCTGTTACATTAATGACTTCCAAGGAATCACATCTCTTGGAATTCATGGCCTATATATTCCCCTCCACTTCAATCGGTGACTTATTTGAACTAATAAACAAATCTGATTTCTTCGGTGAACTATTAAAATATGGAAAAAGCATCACTGTCCCAATTATCTGCCTAAGACAAAAAAAATGACCTGATGTCTTTCACTTTTACACTTTGGGGAGTACTGGACACCATGAAAGAAATCTGGGTATCCTACTGGAGATACAATGTGAAGAGAGTCTCCATGGGGAAGGGAGGCTCTAAGACTATGATGGAGGAACAAAGAAGCTCAGCCATTTGAGATTCCCAGTGTATCTCAGTTTCTAAATTGATCAATCAGCTAAAATATATCCCTACTGTAAAAATACACTGGCAAGGAAACCTGATGAAACAATATGCAAATTAAATGATGGTCATTTGAGAGCCATAGTGTTTTGGAAAGAGGGTTATTACCCAGCAATAAATAAATAGCTAAAACAGAAATGGCAAAAACTGAGTATCTTGCCACCCCTGTTCCCTTCTCCATCCCTAATCATGTAGTATATGAAATTAGATTTTGAGATTTGACCTGAGCAACTAAAGAGTCTTGTATTCATCTGGAGTATAAAATGATGAGACAAGTTAATTGGATAAAACAGTATCAGGATTCTCATTGCATGAAGTGTAGCTATTACATATGAAATTGCCTCAACTAATAGGAACCTTTCTTGCAGTCCCCACTTCTTAACATATCGTAAAGTAGTTACTATCATGACTTGGGAAGAAAGAAATTATGAGAGGACAGGGCATTGTTAGTTCTTAACATTTTTATGAGAGTCACTTCTCCTCTCACCACCACAATTGTCAGTCTTAATCCCTGACTTCATCTTGAAAGGGTCATTGCTTACAAAGTTTTCTAAATTCTGCCTCTTAGTTGTGTCAGCTTTAAATTGCTTTACCTTAAGTCCAGGGACAGTAATTGTGTGTGTGTGTGTGTGTGTGTGTGTGTGTGTGTGTGTGTGTGTGTGTGCGCGCGCGCACACGGGCATGCGTATAACATTGTCATTTGCTAAAACAACTTTACAATATACTTTCTGACTGTTTTTGTCTAACAATTCAGGCAAATTTCATTACTTTAATTCAAAGTGAGTATATTTCACTGAGAATATTGAGAGCTTTAAGAAATTATTTATACACATGTTAAATGCACACAATGATTGTCATATTAAGTATAAAACTAATATTGTATAAGAATAATGTATAAGACTCATGCTATACATATATTGAAAGCTCATTGTTTTAAAAAATCCCATAGAATTTGCCTTGCTTTTTAAAGTATCACATTAAAATTAAAATAATAATTGTATATGACAATCACCTAGGATAATTCTTAAAAATGCATAACATTAACCTATATATCTATCCTCTAATGAAGACATGTACCTTTATAATATTTCACTTAAACATATGTTTCAAAGCTATTTACTGACAACTTAAGAGAATTAGTAGGTATAATTAAAATATGCTATGAATAAATTATAGTTACTCTCATTAAAATTCTTGTGGCACTTTAGTAAAAAATCAGATTGCTATAAAAATATTAAATTTCTACTCATGAGTATATTTACATCTTCTACAGTATGTGGTTTCAGTGCTATGCCTTTATTGTATGATGAAACTTGACTTGAGCTGGTTGTAGTCTCAACTATTGTCTTCCTCCTTTACAGAGATATGAATAATTTTTAGGTAATATTTATTTAGTATATTTACCTTGCTGCTTATTCCTACAGTATGTAGAGATGTATATTTTTTAGTAACCATATTTTTAAACTGTAAATTTTATTAATTGGATTTTAATCTTTGTTGAAGTAGATATGTACAAAAGTGCTTTAAAATTTTAAAACAATAAAGCTTCATTAGTAATTTGCTACTGTGAATCTGTGTAATAAGTTGTAACATAACATCAAAGCAACCACTTTATAAGTATTTAGGTATTCTTAAAAATTTACAGGTGGTCATTTAAAAGTGTTAGATAATGTTCATAGTCATCTCTTAGTGAATATTTGTTTGCCTTATGTTATCACAAAAAATATTACTATTATTTTAAAATGGTTTTATTATGGAATATTGTGGATGGTAGAAGTTTCTGGTAGAAAACATCACCCTTAATTTAGGCAGTTGGAGTAGAATTAACTAAAGGCTTATGTAGGAAAATGACAGGAGATAGTGCAGTCCTAGTTTTAGCCATAGTTGAAGCACTTAGAACTACTTGGGACAGTGGCTGAGGTAATTTTCAGGATCCTGAAAGGACAACTATATAAGAATGTCCTTCTATCAGGAAAGGAGGCTTGACAGAGGGATAAGAAAACAACAAGGAAGGCGTAGCAAAAATAATTACTCCGACCTCAATTCCTGATTCGTGTCTACCTCTAAAAATGTGTCTCTTTATCCTAACCAAAGCCAGAAGGTGAAGGAAGACCACTGATGAAGTTCATAACCATAATTCTCTCAGGACATAGAGAATTCTGAAGAAGAATTTTGAAAAGCAAATGAGAATATATAGGTTATGTGGGTTAGTTGAAGATTTTGGAAAGTCACTATTTTGATAAATTAAATAATAAATGCTATGTCATTAACGTTTTCATATATCATATTGAATGCATTTGCAGAGTGGACTTCATTTTAAAATTTAAACATTCATATCTCTAAAAGTGAGATATTGGTGTCATAGCATCTTGGCTAACTTCTAACTGAAAAGTTGTACTAAACTTTACCAATGTTTCTAAGAAGTTTCATTTTTCAAGGTCACTTTATATTGATAATACATTTTGAAGGAATTAGAAAACTTTATATACTTCAGAGCTAAATAGAAACTTACCAAGGGACATCATTATTCCTTTTTTAAATCACAGATAAAATAATGACATTTCAAAAATAACATCTGTCTAAAATTGTAGTAGGTATTCCTTTATGCTAATATGGAAGGACAGATGTGATATAACTAAAAAAATTACAGAATAATGAGTTTGTTTGCATACTCTGTCAATTTATTTCACAAGAACAAAAGAAAAGGTAGGTAATTTTTCTACAAAAATTGTTATGAAAGGATATTTCATTGGTTACATTTTGTATTATTTATTTAAGCAGCAGTAGTTCTACTCATAGTGACAGCTGAACTTAAATCAAGTATGCATAACCCAATTTTATAAATAAATTTAGAAGACAAGGAAAAGAAAAAAAATAGAAACTGAATTTTAGATTGGTAGATTAAAAATATGTACAGCCGGGCTCGGTGGCTCAGCCTGTAATCCCGCGCCTTTGGGAGGCTGAGGTGAGTGGATTGCCTGAGCCCGCGGGTTCGAGACCCGCCTGGGCAGCAAGACCTCATCTCTACAATAAATCAAAAAATCAGCCGGGCGTGGTAGTGCATGCCTGTAATTCCAGCTACTCGGAAGGCTGAGGCGGAAGGATCGCCGGAGCCCAGCAGGTCGAGGCTGCGGTGGCCGGGAGCGGCCACTGCACTCCAGTCTGGGCGACAGAGTGAGACTCCAACCCAAAAAAAAAAAAAAAAAATATGTACAAATAATGGGAATATCAGCTTTAGCTATTGGAGTCAGGAAAAATTGTAAAGGAGTTATGAGTCATCTTATACTCAAATTAATATTGAACTGAGAGGGGGGAAAACATTAAATCACAAGTGTAATATATTTATATAATAAAGTGATCTCACCAAGTGATGTAGACATATTGACCTTTATTTTTCTTCCCTTAAAATAAAATATTTTTGTATAATGTCCCTTTCAGCTTTAATATATTTTATTCAAAAGTTACAAATATTGACATTATCATCCCAAATTAGCTTCATGCTTCTCTGTTGAAAAACTATAAATTCAACATATGTATTTTCTTAAATTGCCAAATAACACTAGTCGTCTTTAAACAATTATGGAAAAATTATATATTCAAATAGATTTTAAATTCCACATACAGGGGTGGAGCCTTTTTTCTTTCAGCCCCCTTTTCCATTTCTTGGATTGCTTATGGTCTGTCCTTTTACTGCTTGTTTAAAGAATAGTGTCTGTTTACTGTTACATGATTTTTTAGTTCATCCATAACGACTCTGTATTTTCTTCTTAAAACTCATGATTTTCACCAACCAGCACATTAGTGCTACCCAGGAACCTGTTAGAAATGCAAATTCTCGACTCCAATCCAGAACAATTGGATCAGCATTGAGCACAGTGTTCATCTTTCAGATGATGGAAAGCCCAAACCTTACCATAAACAAAATATCCATGTAACAAACTTGCATATGTACCCCCTGAATCTACAAAATATTTTTTAAAATTATATATTTAGAAAAAGGAAAACTGCAAGCAGGGCCTGTACTGTTTTGTATCACCCTAGGAATGACCTTTCCCTCTTGTCTGCTTATCCCAGTTTTACCTGTTGTTTATGATTTAGATTGAATATCATTCATTGTAAGACAAACATAGTTTCTTCTTCTGGAGGAGAATTTTTGTCTTATCAAGCAGTCTTTTTATCCCCAGTGTCAAGCATACTTTCCCAAACATAGAGCATCAAATTAATAATTTGTGGTACTAAAACTATATTATGTCTTCAATTTACTAGCAAAAACACAGCAATATGAATTTAAAAATGCAATCATTCAGGCAATTGCATAAAGAATATTATACTTCAAGTCTCAATAATTCATTTGTCAACTAGTAAGGTAAACAAGAGATAGATCATGAAGAGTTAATAAGTAACGTAGAAGAGTTTAGACTTTGTCTGAAAGCATAATGTCAGTTTGATGAGGTCCCACTTGTCTATCTTCTCTCTTATGGCATGGGCACTTGGGGTTTTGATCAGGGACTGGTTGCTGGTTCCAATTTCCATGATGGTATCTCCTGTATTTTCTAAGGTTCTTATAGTTTGAGGTTTTACGTTTAGTTCTTTGATCCATTTAGAGTTGGTTTTTTGTGAATGGTGATAGGTAGAGGTCCTGTTTCAATTTTTTGCATGTGGTCAGGCAGTTTTCCCAGCACCATTTACTGAATAGGTTCACCTCTCCCCAGTGGCTGATGGTGGCAGCTTTGTTGAAGATGCGTTGGTTGAGAAATTGAGGTTCTGCTTCCGGAATCTCTATCCTGACAAGCTTCTGCAAAGCCAAAGAAAACATCAAGATAGCAGGGAGACAGCCCACAGTCTTGGAAAAAATATTTGTCAACTGTATGCGTGACAAAGGACTAACATCTAAAATCTACAAGGAACTCAAATACGCTGAAAAGAAAGAAAACAAACAAACAGCCCCATTACATAGTGGGCAAAATATATGAATAGACACTTCTCAAAAGAAGACAAATGAGCAGCCAACATATACATGAAAAAATGCTCAGCCTCACTACCCTCACTAGTCATCAAAGAAATGCAAATTAAAACCACACTGAGAAACCACCCAATCCCAGCCAGGATGGCCATCATTAATAACTCAAAAAACAACAGATGCTGGAGAGGATGTGAGGAAAAGGGAACACTTCTTCACTGTTGGTGGGAGTGTAAACTAGTACTGCCTCTGGGGAAAACAGTTTGGCAATTCCTAAAAGATCTAAAAACTGACCTTCCATAATCCTGCAATCTCCCTACTGAGAATATACTTGGAGGAACACAAATCACTCTATGAAAAAGATACCCGAACATACATGTTTATTGCAGCATTATTTACAATAGTAAAAACATGAAACCAGCCGTGCTGCCTATCAAAAGAGGGTTGGATTTAAAAAATATGGTACATATACATGATGGAATATTATGCAGCCATAAAGAAGGACAAAATTATGAACTGTGCAGCAACTTGAATGGACTTAGAGTCTATAAGTTCAGATGATCTATCACAGAAACAAAGAACTGAGTACTGCAAGTTCTCACTCATAAGTGGACCTTGAACAATTATCATAATACTATAAGAAAGGAATTGGCAGTAGTTGGAAATTACTGGGGAGGGGAGGGTGGGATTGGCAGTAATGGGAAACTTCCAGGGGAGGAGGGGTACACTTAATCAACAAGGTTCCCTGCATAATGAACATTTGTATACCTAACCCTGAATTGTACCTCACTTCTTCAAAATTATAAATTAAAATTTAAAAAGAGAAAGCATAATGTCCATCAGTTGGTATTATCCTGGGATCACATCATAGTAGTTCTGAGGTTGCTAACAAACTAGTTGAAGAATATGATGAGCGTGTCTATGCAATTATAGAGGACAGGGACTTCTTATCAAGAGAAGAGTTGTTTGTTCATTTTTCATCATCCTCTAAGTTTACAGAAAAGAGTACTGAGTGGTGGGTGCCTATGGACTATGTTTTAATACTTAAATTTAGGGGAGAAAGTGTACCAAAAGAAGACAGAGATAAAATACTTTTTGAACACTGGAAAAAAAGTTATTTGAGGAAACCAAGATTAGTTCTCATGTCTAATGAATGGGCAAAGACAAAAATATCTTTATCATCTCCAAAAATAAATGAAAATGCAACTCAGGAGTAAGGAAGCAGCTGGATACGAGAGCAGGTTGGATGCAAACTGAAGCAGTCATAATAAATATGTCTCTATTACTATCATTTACAATCTGTGTGAATGCATCAACCTTGCTTGTTATAGGATAAAAACTGGGGCAAGTATATAGAGATTCTGAATTAGAAAATAAAAAGAAGTATGAAGAAGAGTAAGCCAGATTTCAAAAATTGACATATCCTTAATAAGTATAATTGACAGACACAGGCTGAAGATATCTTACATTCATAAAATTGAGAAAAAAACAGAAAATACATTCCTTTTGATGAAACATATTAGAACAGCAAGGTCTTTTAAATTGCCTTGTCTAGGAGAATCTTAAAATACAAGGACAAGGCAGTTTTTGTAACATCAGTCACATATCTGTTGATGACTTTAAATAAGTCTGACGATGAAATGTTGACTCAGTTAAATATGACAACCTCAGAACTGCTGGAGAATGTTAATACCAATATATTTATTTTTCATTTATCAGCAGAATGAAAAAGACTATTTTTGACACTGTATTTATATCAGTAATCAGACCCATGAGCTACATGTAGTAGCATAATGATAATTTGAGTTTTTGTGGTGCCCTTCAAAAGCCTTTTCCATGGCAGCATCATCCTCAATTTAGAGATAAGAAGGGCTTCTACAACTATCAGAATAAACATATATTTTGTGACTGAGTCTCAACAGTAACTATTTTAATTTTTTTGAAGCATAAGTTCCTTGCAAATTTATAGCTTGTTCTCAAGTTTGTCTTAGATTCTTTTTTTTTTTTTTTTTGCTCCTGATCTGTTTCTCATTTATATACTAGAAGGGACCATAGAACTATTATAAATTCTCAGCATCTGCATTGGAGTGAATATTGCAAATGAAGAAGGGTTTTCCTCTCTTAGTTCTTTTACTGATTGATATGAGTACTTGATGTTACTCATATAATTTGTGAAATTGCCATTACCTTTTCCTGGTCCTAAGATATAGAAATTGAATAGACATTCCAAAAAATAGAAAATTTAAGATTGGGAGTAGTAAGATCAAACTAATAATAGTTTATAGGGGGTGAGAAGCTATCCAGTCAGTGTTCAGAGCTAAGATTTGAACCAATGTTTATCAAATGCTAAGAATTCCTCTCCCACTATATTAAAAAAATTAATTCATTTTACATAGTACATTGATTCACTTAACATAATTTATTTGTCAAAACCTTCACTCAGTGTAATAACTTGTAATTTCATTTTTAATAGCATTCATGGCTTATCCAATTTGTCTTACAGTATTTGGTTTAAATAATCATTTCTCTGTTAGAATCTACTTCATGCTATTAAGAATATCTCACCTTATTTAAATTTAACTTCCAAAGAGCAGTCTCCGAAGGCAGAATCTTTAGTGAAGAAAAGTCAAATGAAGCATAGTGAGCAGATGTGAAGAGTACTTTCTGCTAAATCTCTGTGGAGTTGAGTAAAGATTTTGAGTTATGGGGAACCAGGTTTCATATACATACCTAATGTGTCTATCACAATTTCCTGGAAGCAAAAAAGGTATATGTTAATGGCTATCATCACATCATGATCTTAATGTTGCCATGGCATCTCCATGGGTTATATAATCCCATTAAATATCGTATACATTCTAGCATGTTCTTTAGTGTCATGACCTTTGTGTTTATAAAATACAGGCTCTCTAACCAATCCTCTGATTTATTGTCTGCACCCTGTCTTGCCCCTTCTGCCTGATATTTTTCATTTGTACATTTTCACACTCTAAAGCTTTTTCTTACTTAAAAAAAATTATCTTTCTCCTCAGTCCTCTCTCTCTCTTTCTATCTCTCTTTCCTTTTGTCTTACTGTAATGGATAAAGACAGACTACAGCAAATAAGAATGCAGTCATTTTTTCCAAGTAGATTCATATCAAAGTGGTGAGAATATGGAGAATATATGTAATTCAAGAACAAAAATAACAACTTTGTTCAGTTGTTTTGAGTTTTGAGTCAAAATATGTTTTTCACTTTTATTTAAATGATATTAAGACTAAGGGTGAGTTTGTTTGTTTATTTTATCTAGAGGGAGTAGGTTCTTATGTGGTTGAGAAAACAGAATGTTTCTCTGTGCTGTATCAGCACCGAGAGAAAATGAGTGATATTTCACCACCTTATTTTTCTCAGTATGTCTATCACACTTATTTACTTTCTTTAAGCTCTTTCTACTGATGGGACATGATTATAATCCTGGTAGCATTGAATGATTGAATTTCTGGTCTTCCATTAGATGACTCAGCATTTTCCTTATAATGTTTACAGAGAGATAGAAACAGAAAGAAAGAAAAAATAAGTTATCTTAATTTTCCCCAATGACATAGAATAGTATTCTAAATGATTTATGTTCTCATAGTATTACCTTCAAAGAAGGGAAGCAGATTTTGAAAAATATCAGACACTTTAAAAATCTCTAACTGGAATCTATAAGGGTTTGTGTTTGTTTTTTTTTTTCAGTTTGAACTTGAGACAGAGATTTGAGGTAAAAAATATTGGGTTATTATACTTACTGGTGGTTTATTAAGTTCACATGCATATTTAATGTTTTGTTGCACTGATAATTAAATTTTATCATTCTGTCAGCCTCTACTGTATAGTCTGCATTTCACTATACTAAACATTCCACAAGACACAGACATACTGTGGCCATAGGTGAAAAGTCTAAGTTATATTTGTGAACAGTCACTTTGCCTAAAGAGATTTACAGCTCATTTTGAAAATCCTTAAAATCAGGTAAGTGTAAGTATACAGAGACTCTAGTGATTGATTTACATGAAGGTTCATGTGAAGGTCTTTATCTTTAGGGAAGACATAAAACATTAGCTCAATCACTCAATAGTGGGTCAATGTAATAAAGAAGCAGAAATTTAAAATGTTAGAATATGAAGTATATTACTTGCCTTGCTACTAAGTAACTTGTACTTAGAACCCACAGGAGAGGAGGTTATAACTCAAGGAAGGATTATGTCACTCAAATCTCTAAGATACTTGGGACATATGGTAATACTATTTTATGGTAGTAGCAGAGTAGAATTTGAAAGAGATCTTTCTGATTTTAAGGAGAGTCACTTCTTTTTGTCCACTGACAAATAGAGAGAGAGAGAGAGAGAGAGAGAGAGAGAGAGAGAGAGAGAGAGAGAGAGAGAGAACCATGGAAGAAAAGGACAGTTTAAAGAGCAAGAGGTCAGTCTAGTCTCAAACAGTTCAGCTGCCATGTCACTTGGGTACTCATACGAAAACCACCAGGAACAGGAGAAGCCACAGTCATATGAGAACCAGTCTCCTACATCAGAACCTTGGATAGAAAAGGAGTGGTAGAACATGTCACAGTTTAGGAATAATAGGTAAATGACTTCACTGCCACAAGTAACTGAGGAAGCCACAAGTAGTTTCTGAGGCAGAAAGAAGAGAATGTTAGGGCTCACCTGGTTCTTAAGCCAGAGATGGCCCTTCAAGAAATTTTACTCTAAAGGGGAACAGAGATATTGAACAGTAGCTAGGCTGGGTTTGAGAAAGAAAAAGTTGCAATTTTTTTTTTTTTTTTGCTTTATTGAAGGTAGAACAAAATTGAATCTTATGTAATTTACATAATAACTTGAAATCATTCAAGTTACTTTACTTATAGGAATAATTAATAAAGAGAGGAAACATGGTGAAGGAGAAAAACCAGAGGGTACAATTTAGTATGCAAGAGCAAAGATTAGCTTTGGGATTGTTCACAATACATTGGTCAGAAGAGGAAAGAAGTCTGAGCATATTGACTTATATATGAGAAGGCCCTGGGGACTTCTGAATAAAATGTGGAATCCCATAGTCCTGATAAGTAGGATTGCAAGTCTGAAAAATACAGGTTAGATTACAGTTACAGAATCCTCTTTCTTTTTTTTTTCTTTTCTCCCTTTTTTCTTTTATTCAAGTAAAAAGTGTGTTATACATTATATTAGTTGTTAGGTATATTACAGTGAACAAATTTAATAGAAAAGATGTAGACACAAATATTTTGCATACAATCATGGTATTTAATGGAAAAACTAGTGTGCAGCTATTACTAAGAGCTAACATCAATAAAGAATGAGACAAATAAAAATATTTTAAAATTATACAGAATGCATGCATAAAACAAAAAGGTATTTATCATATTGCATTCCATCTATATTATTAAATTATTGAGATTTAAAAATTTGCTAGGTGTTATGCCTTAAAAGATAAACATATTAGAGAAACCTTATTTGTAGATGTGTAAATGCAAATGTTGGTGTTAGATATGTCAGGATAGTTTTAGGGAACCAGCCTATCCACACATGTGGGAACTCAAGAGGGGTAAGTGAAGTGGCTATCCAATGTCTCAGTGCTGGCCAGAAGCACATAGCGCTATATGGAGTTAGACATTTAAGTATAACAAGACACCATGTCTGATACTCTCTTTTGTTTTTCCTTCAACAACAATTTTAAACTCAGCCTTCTGTTCTTGCACTTATCTTATACTGTTTACACACATTTCCTTTGGAAACTGAATTGTTAAAAAAAAAAGTAGAAAACAATGGAACATTCTAGCTTCTTATTCATTTCATTAAGAACATTTTTCAGAGCACATAGCAACGATATTTCTGTTAGACTTCTTGCAAACTTTTATATCTATCTCCTCTGCTACTACAGTTTCACAATAAAGCCAATTGGTCAATCAGTGGAATACCTTTGTCTTCTCACCTCATGTTGGCATGAGACTGGACATTCATGAGGATGACTAAAGAGCTTTTTTTCAAATTGGAATTTCTCTAAGAAATAATGTGTATAATTCCATTTTTTCCTACTGTTAGGCAGAATTGATTAAAACGAGAGTCACTTTCAGCCCCACCTACCTTACAAAATAAAAAGTAACAAATTTCTTCATAGGTCATTGAGTATATGACTAACTTTCCTTTGTGTTAGCTCAACTTTTGGCCTTGAGAAAACCTGTGTAAAAACCTCATTTCTGGGGGTTTTCTGTCCATAGCAACCTGGCTTCTGCTACAGTGGTACTGGCAGTGGTTGAAACAGTTTCTCTCCTAATTTTAGCTGAAACTTCAATTTAAATAAAATTCCAAAGGTTTACAAACCACTAATTTAAGGATTTCTTTGATATATAGAAGCTCTCACTGAACAAGTTTACAACAATCTGATAAAAAGAATCTTAACTAAGGGAAGAGTTAGATCTTTCTTAAAGAATATGGGACACCCATTACAGTTCAACTATTCTGCACACATTTGCTGGGCAATTGTTGAGGACATATTCTTAAGTTCAATTAAAAGTCATATATGCATACTCCTGCATCCTTTGACAATGGGATACATTCTGAGAAAGGTGTCATTAGGTGACTTTCTCATTATGCAAACATCATGCAGTGTATTTACACAAACCTGGATGGTATAGCCTACTGCACATCTCGGAGCTACAATATAGCCTATTACTCGTGGGCAATAAACCTGTACACCATGTTACTGAACTCAGTATTATGGACTATTATAACAAAAGGCACACTTGTATAAAGCACTTACTTATAAATGGAGCTTATAGGACTGGAAGTTGCTCTGTGTGATTCACTAAGTGAATTATGAGTGAATTATAGGATAGTAATGGACACTACTGTAGACTTTATAAACACTGTACACTTAGTCTACACTAAATTTATTTTAATTTTTAAATTTTTTTATTTTTGAGTTGGAGTCTCACTCTGTCACCCAGACTGGAGTACAGTGGCTGCTCCTGGCCACCACAGCCTCGACCTGCTGGGCTCCAGCGATCCTTCCACCTCAGCCTTCCAAGTAGCTGGAACTACAGGTGCGCGCTACCACGCCCGGCTAATTTTTGATTTATTGTAGAGATGAGGTCTTGCCAAGTTGCCCAGGCAGGTCTCAAACCCACAGGCTCAGGCACTCTACTCACCTCAGCCTCCCAAAGCATGGGATTACAGGCTGAGCCACTGAGCCAGGCTCTAAATTTATTTTTAGAATAAAGTAACTGCACCAGCTATGTCACTAGGTGACAGGGATATTTTAGGTCCATTATACTTTTATGAGACTGCAGTCACATATGCAGTCCTTCACTGACTAAAACACTGTTAAGCAGCACACTACTGCAGTTCTTTCTGTTGACACCAGCTCATGTCACCTTGCAATGCAACAAGTTGCATTCTTATTTCTAGTCACAACATAATTTGAAGAGGGAATGCAGTACTTAATAGGAGAAGGTTCATTTTAGTCTTATTTAAATGCACAGATTCATGAGATTTGAGTAGACCACACTTAGCATTAGATTCATTTAGAAGATCACATGACCAACAACAACAACCAAAAAAGCAGAACACAACAGCAGGGCAACAGCTGGAATTTCTTCTTAGTGGAAGTACTCAAGGCAGACCATACAGCAGTCCTTATGCTATAGTTCGACAGTTTGTAAATGAGACTTAGTTGGGTCGGATGTGCAGTCACCTTGACCTAGAAGCCCATGTTCCAATGTAACCAACATTTATTACAGCAATTCCATAGATGTAGCTACAGAAATTTCATTGTAAGAAATATTCTTCATGCACAAGTCACTAAAGAAACTCTAAGGCATAGCTTTCAGTTAGGTATTTTATTTCTTGTATAGTTCTCTCAATCTAGATAAAATTTGCCAATCAGAAGTTATTTAAAAATAATTGATAATGTCTAGTGACAAAGATGACGCTATTTTTTTTAATCTGGTTCTGGAGCAACAGGGTTAGAAAGTTATTTAAAGATTGAATGTGTCAATAAAGCACATCTTAATACGTTTCCTAAAGTAAGAGGACTAATGTGTATTAAGTTATGAATATCTCATTTAAACTTCATATACTTTTTTTCTTAAATCACTTTACTGAAGTCTGTGTGACATGCAAAAGTGGTATATATTTTATATATACAACTTGAAGAGTTTGAGGATAAATGTAACCCTATGAAACCATCACCACCATCAAGGCTATAGACATGTCCTTAACTTCCCAAAGTTTCCTCCCTCCCTGTTTATTGTGTGTTTGTGTGTATGTATGTGTGCATTTGTATGTCAAGAACACTTAATATAAATCTATCCACTTTACAAATTTTAAACATATAACACAGTATTATTAACTATAGACACTATGCTGTGTAATAGGTCTCCAGCACTAAAGTATCTGGCATAACTGAAAGTTTGTACTGTTTTTCCACCATTTTTCTCATCTCCCCCTCTCCCCAGCTCCTGGCAATCATCATTCCTCTCTGTTTCTATAAGTTTGATTATTTTAGATTCCATATAGTAGTCGTCCTGCTCCCGACTTATTTTACATAGCATAGTGTCCTCCAGGTTTTTTCATGTTGCAAATGACAGGATTTACTTATTTTTTTAAGGCTTTATTTTTTATTGTTTGTTTATATCACCATTTCTTCCTTAACTCATGTATTGATGGATCTTTAGACTGCTTTCATAGTGCTACAATGAACATGGGAATGCAGCTATCTCTTCAGGATCTTAATTTCATTTTCTTAAATAAAAATTCATAAGTAGGATTACTAAATCATATGATAATTCTATGTTTAATATTTTAAGGAACTTTCATACCATTTTCCATAAAAGCCATAGCAATTTACATTCCTATAAGTGTTGTACCAGTATTTCTTTTTATTCTCTTCCTTATCAACACTTGTCTTTTTTTTTTAATTTATAATACTCATGTTACCAAGTGTGACGTGATATCTCATTGTGTAAGTTTTAATTTACATTTCCTTGGTAATTAGGGATGTTGAGGATTTTTCCATATACATTTTGGCCATTTGTATGTCTTCTTTCAAGAAATGTCTATTCAAATTTTTGCTAATTTTCAAATGAAGTTTCTTTTTTGACTATTGAGTTGTAGAAGTGTTTTAATGCATTTTGAACATTAACTCTTTATCAGATATGCAGTTTGCAAATATTTTCTTCCATTCTGTGTGTCACCTTTTCCTTCTGTTGGTTGTTTACTCTGCTGAGAAGAAACTTTTCATTTTGACAAATTCTCATTTATTTTGCTTTTATTATCTGAAATTTTTGTGCCATATGCAAAAAATTATTGCCAAAACCAATGTCAAGTACCTTTTCTTTTCTGTTTTCTTTTAGAATTTTTATGGTTTCAGATCTCTCAATAGTGTTTCAAGGTAGTTGTTGACATTTACATTTTATTGATTAAATTAAATTATTTTATTCAAATTCTCCTAAACTGGAAAATTAACTTGTCCTTTTTGGCCCCAAATTTGCAGTCTCCCTGTAATATTATGGGAAACTACGTAATTGTGTTCAGTGGATTTTAGCATATTGTCTACCGGGAACTTCATTTCCGATGTCTTTATTAAACTTCTGAGGTATGTTCAGAGGTATATAATCTTTAGTTTTCTTTTCACCATGTTGTGGAAAGTACAGTTACAATTATTTCATTAATAGTAATAGTGTTATGATCTAAGTAACACTCAGCTGCTCTCCCTTGATACAGATACGTTTAGTGGCAAAGAACTGGTAGAAAGAGTTTTGTTCTGAATTTGAATCCAGGGAGCAGAACCTGGCTCCTGGCCTTTCTGTTTTTTTTTTTTTTTTTTGAGTTGGAGTCTCACTCTGTCACCCAGACTGGAGTGCAGTGGCCGCTCCTGGCCACTGCAGCCTCGACCTGCTGGGCTCCGGCAATCCTTCCGCCTCAGCCTTCCAAGTAGCTGGAATTACAGGCAGGCACAACCACGCCCGGCTGATTTTTTGATTTATTGTAGAGATGAGGTCTCGCTGCCCAGGCGGGTCTTGAACAGGCAATCCACTCACCTCAGCCTCCCAAAGGCGTGGGATTACAGGCTGAGCCACCGAGCCCGGCTCCCTGCCTTTCTGAAATGGTTCTGCTCACCCTTCAATTTTTCAGTCCAGTTTTATAAGTCAGGGTAGTTGTTACCTATATGTTGACTATGTGGTTAGCAGAATATTGTATAAAGCTTAAGTCACAGCCACATTTTGCCAATAATGACATTTATGGCCCACGTTTCCTGGCACGAGTTACCAGAGATATCTCACAGCTTTTTATCAGTAACACCCAGCAGAAACTTGTCATAGATTAAAGGGAGTTTACAGGACCTAAGACATAATACATTACTATATATTATTATACACAAAAGTTATACAAATCACAAGACATATGATTACCTTGATACTATGTTATTCAAACCTGTGGCTACTAAGAAAATGGTATAAATGGGAAATTACATTTCTCAGTTAATTGTGCATAGTCTGCAGGGAAGTTAAGAATTCTTTGAAGTTATTTACTGGGAGTGCATAGTAGATAAGGGAAAGTAACACTTGTGTTAGCTCTCAGGAATGTGGGTATGGGTGGACCCACTCAATCCCTTGCCATGCTCTTCTCTAGGGCCTGTGGTAATATGGACAGAAAATGGCAGATCTCCATATCAATAGTACCAGTCCATCAACTTGACTCTATGCAATTGCCTTTTCACTGCCAAACCCACACGATATGGCACAGTGATCCTCCCTAGTGTTTTTTGTTTGTTTGTTTGTTTGCTTGTTTATTTTTGCATTCCTAGTTCCTGGTTGTATATTCTTACCTATTGAGGAAAATGAATTTATTTTTGTCATAGTGCAATTAGTTGTATCAGAAAAATGGCTAGTCATTAATTTAGCCAGAAGCTCAATGACGACATGTAGAAAGCAAGCAAAAGACCCTTTTCACTTTCCTCCAATTTACCTGTGAAAACCTACTCAACTTATTAATAAAGCCTGTTACAACTTAAATCTCCATAATACATCAATTTTTAAAAATATGATTCGCTTCCCCTTTCAAAATCGAATGGGACTGATATCATCAACCTGTCTCAAAACTTGACTATTCCATCAAAGGATTATTATAGATCGTTAGTTTAGCATTGTTCTGAGGCTATCAGAACAGACATACAACCATACCTCTAGATAAGTTAGCCTTGGAAAATGAAAGCTCATGCTGTAGGGCTTACGTTTAGCCTCTACCTCTGATAACATGGTTACATCATTCATGTATCTATTGTATGAGAACTAGCTTCTGGTTGAAGACAGAAGCTAGCAGATATCAACTGATTTAGTAATTATGTCCATTTGATTATTTAGTGTCTCTTTCATAGTGAATGCTATTTAGTGAACATTAGCATAGAGTTCAAAGCTCTTCACATCTTGTGATCACCTCTGTAAGTCCATCAGTGTGTGACTCTTTTCCAGTCCTTATCTCCTATATTCTATTTTTTATTCAGTTCATGAACCAGTCAGCCAAGTTATTCACCATTCGTGTGAGTCAGGCAATATACCTACCTTGGCCTATTCTTTCTACACAAAGTAGATGTGTCTATTGGGAGAATTTACTTTCCTAAATATTGTTCTTCAGGACCTTTCCTGACGTTGGCTTTAGTTCAACAGCAGTCCTTTATCACACAGGATAAGAGAATTAACCTTGACCTGAATCAATATCACGCATATATACTGTTTTCTTTCTAATGAAATTGTGAAATGCTCTGGTCTGCCTTCTTCATAAAGATGGAAAATGATACATTACTCACATTCAATGACAAGTTACTGTGTAATTGAGACCATCGTTTAATCCAACTTCTTGCACCATCCTCTCTTGTTTCAATATCCTCGGTACCTGTTTCCATAATTTGTATCCTGGCTTCTACCATATTAACCACAGACTGTAGCTTTTTAATAATTATGATCTGTGTGATTTTCATTGGTCACCTTAACTTTGTGGTTAATTAGGCTGTTTCTGATCCATGGCTTGCTTCAGCAGCACCAATTTCTTAGTCCTTATCATTAGCTTGTACCCTATATTTCTCAAATAATTAAAACATTGCACCTGCCAATACATTTCCTTTTTCCAGTTCAACTTAAGAAAGTTTTTAAAAATCTGTAGCTACAGAATTACAAAGGTTCTTATCACTCCACCTACCAGCAATGTTATTTCCTTATCACCAGCCTGCTGGTGGATGATCCATGTACAGAATCCCATAATAGAGTCCCATTCACAGTACTAATGTTGTAAGACTAGCTTCCCTAGGAAATAGAATCTATGATGAAGATATTTTTTGCTGAACTGATACCTGTGGGAAGGAAGTAAAATTTGGCACAGAAAGGAGTTGAACTGAGATGGTCAACTGACAAAAGACTTCAATCAATCTGATGGAATACCACAAACTTGGGATGACCCTTCAGAATTACTTGTTGAGGAAAAGAGCCAGAACTTAAGCAACTGCAGAGACAAATCATGAGGGTGGGATGGGAAGGGAATGACCTAGAGTAATGAAGCTCTTCTTGACTAATGACAATTCCTGAAGAAGGACTCAGCTAAGCATCATTAGCTCACAGTACTCTCAGAAGCTGGGGAAATATGTACCTAAAAGGCGTATTGCAACCTCTAGTATGGCTTTCAAGAAATCCATGAGATAACAAGATGGTAAATCTTCACTATTTATACCAAAATTATATTCATCAAGGATGTATATACACTGAAGACAAAAAGTAACTGAATCATCAAAGTGGTGGATCACAAGGATAGTGAGCATTTGATGTTTTCTTTTGAGGGGTCTAATGTTAAAACTGTTGAGTAATCAGAGCTGTTGTCAGGCTAGCGATCTCAAAATACTGTTTCATCCTAAAGGATATTCCTAGTCTTCAAAACATCTAACTGTGTAGTTACTGGGAAGATTTTCTGCCCACTTATACCTTAAAGGAGTCTTATTATAAAGACACTTGTGCAAGTTGAGTGTCCTTTCTTTGCAAACTAAGATAACACTTTTTACAAGAGAAATATTTAAGAAAAAAGCAAATCTTTGTCAAAATCATTTCAGAATGATTTATTGTCCTTGAGTTCTTTCTGCGGACTTATATTGTCAGTTGCTTGCAAATCTTTTTATTATCACGATCAAAGTAACATAATAATCTGTAAAACTGATCTTGATCCTTCATATTGAACCCGTTGTCTGTTATTCAATTTTCATGTCAAATTGAATAACTGTTATCATTTCTAATGCCTGTAATGTGGTATAAGGAATAAGAAATAGGTCAATTTAATTTATACATGGACAATATGTTGCTTTAAATTATTTGTTTGAACACAAAACTAAAATTGATGTAAGTAAATTTGTATTAGTAATAATAGAAAATTTATAATTCCCTACAAAATCCATATTTTTGTGGCTTCTGCATATCTATAAAATTTAATTTATTCTAGAGAACTATATTATTATCATTTTTCTTCAGATTATTTTCACTGAGTCATTTTAAAACACTAATCGGGCTTAGTTTGGTAAAAAAATATGTATTAAAGATAATCTTTCCCTATGAGCATATAGACAGTATCATGCAAGATTATGTTTCAATTATTTTAAATGCCTTAATGTATATAGTTGAAATAATTCTGTAGTTCTACATTTACAACTACAACTAAACTCCTTATTTGAAGATGTTTTAGCACAAGAGATTGCATTTAGATATAAAAACAGTTTTTATGAACTTCAGAAAACATGTTACTTTTTTGACATGTGGAAATTTTAAAGAGGTAATAAAATAAACTGATGCAACACAGAGCAAGAATAATCCTTTAAATCCTAATCAGTTAAGGAAGAAACAGGTTCACAGAAGACATGCTACAATCAGAAATAATTAAATGTGATAAAAACAAAATAGAAAAATGTTGCCATCATTAATGTGAAGTAAAACTATTAATTTATTAAATTAGTATAGGAAATCAGATGCGGAACTTTTGTAAAGCTACCTTTTTTTAGCAATATCATCTTTTTTTGAAATATCATTTTGTGGTCTGGAATTCCTATAGTCACTTTTCTTTAGATTTTCCTTTTTTATTACCAAAAATGATATCATGGCAGTATTAGAGACTAGATATGTCACGTGCAAAAGTTTTGATTTTCTAAGGAAAGAGTGATATCATATCTGGCTATATGTACTTAGTTGGAAAACATTAGAAATAATGCTTTTTAGTAATATTTGGAGGCAGAAAAATTTTAAAAATAAAATATTTAACAGCTTAGATCTTCATTAAGGATCAGATTGGAAAAATTGATATTTTAAAACTTTGAAAATTTTGCTTATTTTTACATAGTAGTATATCACATAAATTTTAAAAGGATATTTTATATTGTTAGATGATATAAATTGTTATTATTCAGTCCACTTACATATTAAGTGAGAGAAAATGAATTTATATTCATTTGTGTTCCTAGGAAAAGAAAGGAGAATGACTAGCATTCTTGGATTGCATTTTCACTTTCATAGAATTTAAGGTTAGAGTTATTAATGCCATTGATAAGCTTCAGGTTTTCAGTTTATGAATATTTCTCACTTTTGTAACTGCATCTAACGTTGAATCAGTAGAACCACTTTGGATTAACATTGATTTGTTTTCTATTGATTATTTTCTCAGTCACTTATGATAGCGTTGAACTCAATAGAGTAAAAGTAAGAACAGCAGCTCACTTCTGTTTCACACATAGTTAACTGGAATGCTGTTGGTTAACATGACAGAAAAGAGGGAAAAGTATAATTTGAAGTATCTAACATTGTAGGTTAGGGATTGGGCACATGAATTATATTGTCTTAAAATCAAAGCAATCAATTTGGAAGAAAAAAATAGTTTTCGTTTAAATGCCGAACAACTAAAAGTCAGATTCACTGTTTTAAAAAGAAAACACATTGATACAATATTTTAGAATGTAAAATGCATACCTTCAAAGCATTAATATTGACCAAGATGTAAAGTATTTTTTAAAATGTGTCAAGCATAATTCACTGAAATTGTCTGAATACACTGAATAAAAAATATTCAAAACTCATGTAAATGTATTCACCGATGGCTCTGCTCTACTTTCAGGAGCATTTTATAGTGCGGGGATATTAATGTACACTCTTTCATTTATGAGCAATAAAACTGGATTCAACAGCTGGTGCCTTATAAGTTTCAAGGTAGTGATACAAATGGTCTGAGATTTAATGACTGTTCCTGTAACTGAAGCTTTCCCCTTTATTGAGCTTACTCATTTTGGTATGAAAAGACCTATGGACTGTTTGCTTTCACTAGGGTTTCTGGGAAATATTTCAGACTAATAGATCATTTTAGTAGAGTTTTGGTGGAAGGTTTACATCTCGAATTGATCACAGTTCATTTTATTTTGTAACTTGGCATTGTTCTAAATGTCTAGGTTTAGTTCTGCTTCCTGAGGCATATTATAATACAAACGGTTTAAGTCCTTGGATTTCTTATTTATTGTTGGGTGTCCTGTTCATTAATAAACTCAGAGTAAGATTCCTGAATAAATGTGGTAGATTGAACAGATGCTTTCATGTCCGTGTTCACCAAATTCCACTTGTGACAGGTAATGACTTTTCAAATGGCATTACTTCAAGGAAAAAAAAAAAAGCAGAAGGGACAAAAACATATTGGAGACTAAAAAATAGATGACTAACGGTGATTAACCTAGAAGTTCCTGAATTTTGAGTTAACAGTGGATAAAGTGGAATGATTTACCCCGCAACACTTCTAAAGGCTCAGAAATTAATAATGTCCTGGACAAATTGATGAACAAAAATAGGGCTATGATGGAGTCACTACTTTAAGTTGTGTTTTTAGAAGCAAATCTCCCATATTCCTTCCCTACTTTAAAAATCATGATGGCTATCCCTCTCTCATTTACAGAATCTAGGTTTATTTTCTAGAAAGCATAAACAGAATGAGGAACAAAAGGAATTATTGAAGCAGAAGTAATGAAACAAAAACAGGTGCGTTGATCAAAATTTACATTGTGAATATTGTGTTCCCACCTATTCTCTTCACTTGGTTCCTGGAAAGATAACAGCCAGACTTATAACACTCAGGTAGGAGAATACTACCATATCATAGACTGGGTATGAGGCTAGAATATCACCATCCAAAGGAAAACATAAAGTATTACATGAACTAATATGAGTTCTGTAATGAACAAACAACTCCAGTAAATCCCATAGTTACTCAACAATGGACACACCTATTAACTGACCCTCCCATAAATAAGAGCAAGTAGACAAGAATCTTCAAACATTTGATTAAACTACTATATCAAAGTCAGACATAAAACCAAAAGGGAAAAATGGGAGGAAAAGGAAGGAACTTAAAAACATATATTCCAATAATATTCTTAGCGGGAAAAAAATGTATTAAGTAAGAACAGATGGTTTTATAAAAAGTACATTCATATGACATAGTTTTGGAAGTAAAAATTTGAGAGTCCAAGTGAAAAGCAAATGAAAATCTCAAAGAATGAGGATGAAGTTGAATAGGGGTTAAGAAAAAACAGAGACGTGGAGGGTCAATAAATAATAGAAAACATATTTTTAAAAAATCAAGAACTGAAGGACAGGAATGACTTAGGTGCCTTGGAGGAGAGTTTGACAGCCTAACTGCCAATCTTTCTGCATGTCATTCAAATATTGGAAGAGCTACTTTCTTTTCTAATGAAATACATAGACACCGTTGAATCAGTAAAGACAACGCCCTTTCTCAGAAACCCAATCCTACGCCATCCTCCATGGGATCACATGACTAGTCTTTGCATCACAATTACCAACTTTGGAGAAAGTAAAGAATAGGCTCCTTCTAACCTAGCCTATCTTGGAAAAATCCAATTATGGCAGATAGGTTTGTCTACTTTTTTTAGACTGAGTAGAGCCATCCAAAACAGCTTTGTAAGGAACATACTATTTATACCTGATGTCTCAGAATAATTATTAATAATACCATATTTTACCCTCAAATGTTTCCCAGTTTGGAAAAAATAAATACTAGATGGTCTTCTACCCATAGGCCATAGGGTATTCCATCTGTTCTCAGCTGCCTGTTAGCCCAGAAGTCTGTGAGTGGAGAAATGTCAGAGGTTACACAACTGTGGTACAGGGACCTAGGCCTAGAAATAAAAAGCCCCCTTATATCTTTTACCTTTTTTTTCCCTTTTTCTATCCTGACTTTTTCATTTGGCTTATAAACCCAGTTTACACACTCTAGCAAGAGTTGAGTAAACACTCACATGACATTGTTGCTTTCTTCTGATTGGCTGTCGATGGTCAGTTATTTGAACCCTGTACTATATAATGTTACATTTGTATGTCTCATCACCATGGCTCTTCACAAGCAATATTTTAACTTTTGTAAATTTAGTAAAGATGTGAATGAGTATGTTATGACTATCCTTAGGCCCTGAAGGTGAAAGACTTTGGTGGTAATTTAATGAATTCTTAATTCTTTCTGAAGTTATTATCATGTCTATGAGTTATGGTAAGAATGCTTCTAGAATGTTAGTTTTCTACTGGTGGTGATTTTGTACCTGCTGAAGGAATATTTGGCAATGTCTGAGTATATTTTTGTTTTAGTAATAGAAGTTGTTACTGGATCTGAGTAGAAACCAGGGATGCTATTAAACATCCTACAATAGCCTGCCATGACAAAACATTTACTCACCCAAAATATCAACAGTGCAGAGATAATAAACCATGTTCTAGAAGAAGATTTTTCATCTAGTAAGAAGTGAACACTAAAATTGTAGAAAGGGGTTGAGTTACATATTCTTATTAAACTGAGTCCCCATAGGACAAACATCACCCAATTTACTTTATTTTTTTGTATGCTCCTTGGTAGTCTTATCTGCCAAACTGTCACTGTATCCACCAACAAGCTGGATCTACTTGGAAGAACCAGTAGTTATTTCTGGGTTTACTAACAACATTGCTTTACTTTTAGAACCTGCCAGTGAACTATTAAATGATAGCTGCCAATGAAATTTGCACTCAAAAATGAATATAAGGACACAAGGCTGAGAAAACCTTGCAGAATGACTTCTCCAGAGGTAATTGGAAGACTTGAAAATAATGCTGCAGGTCCAGGTAATTCTTGTCTTAACTTCTATATTGTAGCTGTAAATTTCTGCATAACTAAAGGATTCCAGTCTAGAGAATGTTTGTCTGGTGTTTGTTTGTTTGTTGGTTTCTTACACATGGCCTTTCCAATTTATCTCAGAAGAATATGATCTTTACCCTGGGAGTGATATTTCTAATAAGCTTTTCTTTCAACAAAAGCATCTCAGCCAGTCCAGATTGAATGATTAAAAGAGCGTAGAAATAAGTGATAATTTTTCTGAGAGGGTACCCTTTCAGATCAGTGAACAGAATGAAAAGGTAACTCAAGTGTAAGGTTGCTCTACTACAGGCTAGAGTCCCAGGAAAGAAGTTCATTTCCTATAAATTTCTATAGAAAATGCTATGACCCAGTGCTTGCCCTTGGTCACTCACAAGACTTAGACTCCAGCCTCCTCTTGACATCATGGCTTTGCCATGTAAATTGTTACTGTATCCTAGCCATGATTACACTAGGCAAGGGGTCAGCACTTTCCTAATTATGCAAGCTATAAACTTCAGAGGCATATAAAAGTATAAAGAGAAATAAAGAGTCCAATAACATAAAAGAATCTAAGTATTCTATAAAAGATGAAGAGAAAGAAGTTACAGCTGGCTGAAAGTAGAGACGGTTCCCCTATTCTAAATAATTCTAATCTGGCGTAAAATTTGGGACTTAATTATTAAGCAAATGGGAAGGAGGGTTGGGAATTTAAATGGAAATAAATGTAAGAAACGGGAATGCACATTTATATAAACACATGTACAACAATTTTATGTCAAAATTTGAAAAATAATATCTGCAGGAATCTCCTAAATGCATCGAATGTCTGTGTATATCTTTTTTTTATTATTATAAAGATGTGGGGTGCAATTCAGAGTTAGGTATACAAATGTTGATTATGCAGGTACCCTTGTTGATGAGGCATGCCCCTCCCTCCCCTAGCAGTTTCCCTTAACTGCCAATCCCCACCCTCCCCCCATCATTTACCACTACTGTCAATCCCTTTCTTATGGTATTATAATTGTTCAAGGTCCACTTATGAGTGAGAACATATGGTACTCTGTTCTTTGTTTCTGTGATAGATCACTGTGTATGATCAACTCTAAATTCATCCAAGTTGCTGCAATGTCTGTATGTTTGTCCTTCTTTTTGACTACATAATATTCCATTGTGTATTGTGTACCACTTTTTTTTTATCCATTCCAGCTTCAATGGGCAGGATGGTTGGTTCCATGTTTTTGATATGGTGAATAGAGTTGAAACAAACTTTCGTATGCAGGTATCTTTATGTAAATGATTTTAGTTCCTCAAGGTATATTCCCAATAGGGGAATTGCTGGGTCATATGGAAGGTCAATTTCTAGTTCTTTCAGAAATCACCACACTGTCTTCCAAAGAGGTTTCACTAGTTTGCATTCCCACCAGCAGTGCAGAAGCGCTCTTTGTTCTCCACATCCTCGCCAGCATCTGTTATTTTGTTAATGATGGCCATTTTTACTGTGGTTAGGTGGTATCTCAATATGATTTTGATGTGCATTTCTCTGATGATTAGTGAGGCTGAGCACTTTTTCACGTGTCTGTTGGCTGCCCATATATCTTCTTTTGAGAAGTGTCTATTAATGTCTTTTGCCCACTTTTTAATGGGGCTGTTTGCAGGAGGTTTCACACTTCCAGACTTCAAACTTTACTATAAGCCTATAGTAATCAAAATAGCCTGGTATTGTACAAAAACAGGCATATAGATCAATGGTACAGGATAGAGATTCTGGAAGCAAAGCCTCAATTTCTCAACCAACTCATCTTTGTCAAAGCCTCTATCAACCACCACTTGGGAGAGAATCTATTCAATAAATGATACTGGGAAAACTGGCTGATCACGTGCAGGAGATTGAAACATGTCCCCTACCTATCACCATATACAAAAATTAACTCTAAATGGATCAAAGACCTAAATATAAAACCTCAAACTATAAGAATTTTAGAAAATGCAGAAGACATCCTTATGGAAATTGGAACTGACAACCAATTCCTGGTCAGAACCCTAAGTGCCTGTACCATAAGAAATAAGATAGACAGCTGGGCTTGGTGGCTCAGCCTGTAATCCCGCGCCTTTGGGAGGCTGTGGTGAGTAGATTGCCTGAGCCCGCAGGTTCGAGACCCACCTGGGCAGCGAGACCTCATCTCTACAATAAATTTAAAAAAATCAGCCAGGCGTGGTAGCGCGCGCCTATAGTTCCGGCTACTCGGAAGGCTGAGGCGGAAGGATCGCCAGAGCCCAGCAGGTCGAGGCTGCGGTGGCCGGAAGCGGCCACTGCACTCCAGTCTGGGCGACAGAGTGAGACTCCAAGTCAAAAAAAAAAAAAAAAAGAAAGAAATAAGATAGACAAGTGGAACCTCATCAAACTGACGAGCTTCTGCAAAGCAAAAGAAACCATTAAGAGAGCAGGGAGACAGCCCACAGAATGGTAAAAACACGTTTGCTAACTGTATATCTGACAAAGGTCTAACATCTAGGATCCACAAGGAACTGAAACATGCCAACAGTGGCTACCTTATAGATGCATTACACTCAGAATCTTACATACAATGTAGTGAACACTTATTTTATGCCAGTATCACACTGAACACATAAAAGTGCTCTCTTAACAAATGTAATAAGGACCAATATGCATTTATCCATTCAAATAAAAACCAGTTTTAAAAAATAATTTTGAAAAGTATATCTTAAAAATTACCTATAAACTTAAATCACATATTTACCAGTCTTTGGGTGTAAGACTAAATGCTTTCATTCAGTATTTGTCTGCTAATTAGGTTTTCTCTTGGTTTTTTGTTTTTGTTTTTGTTTTTTCTCTCAGGCAAACCATATCGATGTCATTTACTTTGATGACTATTTTCAATTTCTATAAAATGATTCAGAACTGAAAGCCATTTGTGAATCACTATGAGAACAGACTCCTTCAAATTTGTATATATCTTTTCAGTATTTTATAATTGTCTTGATTTCATTCAATAGATAATTTGGGGGGATTTAACTTTTTATTTATTAGTATCAGTGAAACTTTTATCTGCTTATCTTTTAAGTCAAGTATTGCTGGAGTCCAGCTCCAGGAGAGAGTCAGGGCTTGAGACGGGAGAATCGGGAAGCGGTGAAAAAGAAAAGACGAGAACGACAGGAATCCTCTTCCTGGGGAGAGCTCAAGACTCTGCCAATTTTTATTTATTTTTCACAAGCTTATATAGGTTTTCCACTCAGCCCTGTACCCACAAATGTATCTTATGTTGCTAACCAAACACCCATGTACATCCTTTTTGCACTCACAATAAGGTTGACCTTTAACAATTTCAACCACAGATGGTGTTTTTCTTAAGTCAAACATTTATGAACGTCCTGGTTTTCTTCCTAACTTTCTCATGACTATTTACTATTATAGGCCTATAATATCCTTACCCTATAAAGCTAAACCTTAACCCTAAGTCTTATTTAACTTACTTACTACTATATATTTATTTCTATTAATCTTATTTCTATCCTTATGTCTCTGTATTTTCTTAACTATCACTTATACTATTATATATCTCTTATCTTACTAGCTTATCTTATCTTACTATCTTATTATTAATATTCTAAATTCTATCTTCATTAAACTACTTATTTAATCCTAAAATATCTTATCCTATTTTTTATCTCAAACGGTTGTTTTCCACCAACTCTCAGCAGGGGTCTGTTGCTTATGAGGAAGTGGCCGACTCATTCTTCTTGGCCTCCTGCTGTTACTGAAAAACATCCTTACACACCCTAAGGGGCACCCTTTTTGCTGCAATCTCACCTCCATTATGCCTATGTATAATTTTTGCTGTCAAATGCCATCATCCATTTGTGCATTTATTATCTCAATTAAAGAGGGAACATTCTCAAGCCTATGCAAGCAATCCTTCAAAGTTAGGGAAGGTCCGTCAACAGGATCCATGGGACTTTGCCTCCATCATGGCCACATTTTACTGGGGCCTTGCTCCCAGCTGGCGTTTTTCCTGTTTTCATGTCCCTTTTACCTTACTTTTACTAGTGATTGTGGTTCCCAACAAAGTATCTTTTTTCCTCCCCACCTTTCCCTCCCTTACTGCCATCCTTATTTTTTCTTTTCACTCTGTTGCCCAGATTGTGGAGTGATACAACCATGGCTCACCACAGCATCGACCTCCTGGGCTCAGGCTATTTTCCTGCCTCAGCCTACCCAGTAGCTGACACTATAGGCATGTGCCAACACACTTGGCTAATTTTGTTTGTTTGTTTGCTTATTATTTTAGAAGCAAGTTCTCACTATGTTGGCTAGGCAGGTCTTGAACTCTTGGGGTCAAGCAGTTTCCTCTTGTCTCTCCTCCCAAAGTGCTGGGATTATAAGCATAAGTCACCGCACTTGGCCCCTATTATGAATTTTTCATTGGTTTTTGTGCTATATTTATTATATTAATGTCCCAATTTCCTTATTAATGTACTAGTTATGCCACATAACCCTGTAGTGGCTTGCCACACTGACTCTGGATATAGCCACATTTTGCATTGTTGCCATACATCATAAATAGTTGTGACAAATAGACAAAAAAAAGGCTGAACAAACTTTTGCCTGCACTTCTATACTTCTGCCAAAGACATGAAAACATGCCCACGTTGGCCTGATGGATGATGGAAGACACATGAACATGTTGTCTCAGAAAGACAAATTGAGGTCTCTTTAAATAATTTGATGAACAACTGACCTTCATGTATTTGAGGGAAGCCAGCAGGGTTTTCAGAGCTGCCTAGCCAAACAGTAAGCTCAGCTAGGTTCAGCCAAGAGCAACCCAACTCAGCTGAAGTCCACTCAACCATGAGCTGAATACATCTTGATGGCTCAATGTTACTAAGGTTGTGTGGCTGTTTTTCATCCATTATTGATGTGGCTCTACACACTTGATAAATAAATCTATGCCAAAAAGAAATGTTGATTAAAGTAAAACCATACACAAACTAATGCACATGGCATATGTATTGTGAATGTGTGATACACAAAAGCCAGAAAAAAAAGGAAGTCATTCTTCTAGGAGGGACTAAAAATATGTAAGAAAACTGTTCTAAGAAATTAGGACTGTAATATGTCTACCCCATTATTTGGCGGTAAAATATTTATTAACGCTCTAACCTCTGTTTAAGAGAAATTGTACCAGACAAAATGTACAAACAATAGTAGACTATTCTGATATTCTTACCAACGGTAAGTGAGGCAGTACACACAGTCTGGATACTCAACTCCACTGATGCAAAGAGCCAGAGAGTTGTTAATAGCTGGGCTGTGGGGATAGCGGGTTATCTGGATTTGCTAATTTGCTTTACCAAGAGAAATAAACTTTCTTCTGCCTTTGAGAAAGCAAGAAATTCTACAGTAGGGAGAAAGGAAACCACTGGCATCAGACTTCAACTCTTCAACAAAAAGACTGAAACGTAGGGCCTCTATTATTTAAATTATTACATTGCAAAGAGTGACTCACAAGTTCTTGAGAAAGTCATTCTCAGATTTTTTAAACAAGAGACTTTTTAAAAGATTTATATCTCAAAGGGGCACAGAAAAAAAATTTTCATTTACAAATTTTTTAAGTAAGGGAGATCGGGGCCTAGAGTAAGTAAGAAATCTGTCAAAAGTTTATTCAAGTTGAGGAAAACATTAGGCCTCTTTGGTGACCTGTAGTAACCTGAAAAATAGAGAAGTACTCAATAAACTTCAGAACATGAGTAAACAGGTTTTTAAGTGGAATATTTAATACATAGTCTTGCTTTTACTAGACCTTTATAAGTTTATGAAAGAATAGTAATACTAAAAAAGGGCCCGTTTGCAAGCAGAATTTAGAGAAACTATAGATATTTTAGGACACACTAGATTGAAAATTTAAACTATTTTTCATATTTAGACTTTCACAGTAGTAAAATCTACCAAATTAAGGCATGACCTCACTCTAACAATAGAATCAAGGGTTTGAATATGACACTTGCTGGAAAAAAAAATGGAAGAAATTACAATAATTCCAGGTAGAACATTTAATTGTAGAGCAAAGGTTCTAAAAATATCAAGGGTGTTTTCTGTAGCATAACTATCATGCCAAAACTAGTAGTGATTAAGTCTAGGGAGGTTATTGAAAATAGCTGTTTTTGTAACTTTTGGCACATTGAGCAGAATGGGAGACTACTATTTAATAGCTCAGGGTTTTTGAGACGTTTGTATTCACTAAGATTGCTTAGAATTTATAAAAGCTCCTGGCCTTTCATCTTTTTATAAAAAGAAAGTAGATTGAGAAAGTTACACAAAAGGCATATTTTCTATTAATCTTTTTATAAATCAACAAAGAGGATGATGTTGTAAATGAATTCCTTCCAAAGGATAGATTCAAGAGCTCTGAGGAAAATAAACTGGAAAATGGAGAACCAGAGTTTAAATAAAAACATTTCTCACCCAAAAGTAAGAGACTTGGTAACAATTATCCAACAAACTTTCAGAGTAAATGACCACTAAATGTTTTCTATTCATTTCCCTTTTGAATGAGAGTTTCTTCTGTAGTTATACTCTTCCTATTTCATCACTGTATATTTAGTTCACAGCTCTCTGTATCAGGAGGTATCACATCTAGACTTGAAAAAGCAACTATGATTCCGTATTATAAAAATGATTCTGTGATTGGATAACACTTTGGGTATTCTGATAGGGTCTGTATACTTTAAATGTAGGAAAATAATTGTTGTCAGAGTGAACTCTGGTGGTTTGCAAAAGTAGCCCCAAATTTTCACCAATAGCTATATTCATTTCCCTTTTTATAGAACATATTATTGCTTCCTTACTTTGACTTCTTGATTGGTCATGTAATTTGCTTTGGAAAAAAAAATGGCAGCAGATATGATGGAAGCAGAGACTTGAAAAACACTTTTATACTCTGATTTCATTTTGCGCCTCCATCATAACCTTGCCCAAGCTAGACAGTAAGAGGATGAAGGATACATGGGGCAGGGCTAAGTTCCCAAATTATGCCATCTGTGGCCATTCTAGATGAGTTAGAATGGTCAGCCAACTGCTGACATAGGAAGAGCTCTAAGCCAACCTACAACTGACTGCAAATGCGAGAATGAGCCAGACAGTCCACCTGAGCTCACAGTTAAACCCTAAAAATTTATGAACTAAATAAGGATTTAATTATTTTATGCCAATAATGTGTTGAGTTGTTTATTATGCAACATCATCATGGAAACAGATAACAGATACAATTTTATTTATTTAAATGTTATAATGGTAATCATAAGTCTTAACAACTTTGAAAATAGATGAAACTGACTGAAGACAGCAGAATTGTAAACATTTACTAGAGATGAGCCTACTAGCTAAAGCACTGTATCATGAGTAGGGTGTTAGTTGTTTCGTGTAATCTCTTTTGTGAAGTAGAAATTGGTTAATGTAGATCCCACCATACTTTGACTATTTAATACTTATAACTCTTTATTGAATGAGGGAATAGATTTCCAATTTACACAGGTAGAGCTGAAGCTTTAAGACGTTGTTAAATAGCAAAGCCGATGTCAAATTACCGTTAGTGAGAACCAGAACGCCAAACCATATATGACTCCAGTGTCTATGTTTTTCACTATATTATGTTTATTTCCTAATTGAAATATTCATTTTCAAATTATCCACTAATGTTAATTGGCTTGAAAAGTTCCTGAGAGGAAAAAATACATTTAAACTTGTTCCCAGAATGACACATTCTAAAGATCCGGTCTATTGAAATACAAATGTCTAACTTATTTGATACTGTTCGTCCAGGGTCATCTCAGACCATCTGGGTGGCTCCAGGTCATGTTGAAGTTAATATTAAACACAAATATGGAAAGTCAGAAATGACAAAATTTGAAGCAAAAATTGTGTGAATAATATATTTATATGTCTCACAATTAACAGGGAGTTGAGCTAATTTGTGATTTCTCTACCTATCATTAAGCTACACACACATACACATACAAACACACACTCACCCATATCCACTCAAGTACATAATTCTAAGTTACTTGAGAAAGAGCAAGTTATTCATTTAACTTATACTACTGAACAGAAAATTACACTTAAGCAAAATGTGTTTAGGAAAATTATCTCTGTTTTAGTAATGCACTTGAAAGCATTTTTATTTACATCCTAAATATAGATGACTGTTAAAGAAAGTTGTAACACAGTGTTACATTTTTATAGTACTTTTTATGTCACTTGAAAAAATGCTTGGCAAATGCTTCTTTGTTTTTAATAAGTTTCATACTGAACTTTGACAAGTAACAAAATAAATTGGATGTAAAGCAATCTGTGGGTTGTTAGGCACTAGTATGAATCCAGGCTATTTTTGGTCCTATTTTATTTTCCAGAGTCTTATAAATAAGTAGTACTAAATTTTTAGGTTGCTTTATGCCTTAGTCTTCAATGTTAATTCATTATTTAATAAGTAAATTAGTATTAAGTTAAATATGTAATTAAATATGACATCAAAATTTATTTCTACATACTTGTCACGAATTGTTACTTGATTCATGTAGGCAGGTGACTATATCTAAAATGAATTTGATGAGCTGTTTCATAAAATATTATCGCACAGACTCATTTTTTGAATATAGATAGATGAATACACAGATAGGTGCACACATATATGAAATATACTTTTTGTCACTTTACTGCGATTTTACCAAGAAACTACAATTTTCACAAACTCTGCAAATTTTTTAAAGAAACACAATTACATTATAAAACACAGAACAGTGTATTTGTTGTACATACAGCAACTATTATTTAAGTATTGACAAATTAGTAAGAATTCTCTAAATAACGTATTTCTTTCTTGCTTTGATGGCTAATAATTTGACCATTATTCACCTGAACTGCCCTTATTTTTTTCTAATTACAGTGCCAAAGTCCAGAGAATCCCAAGGGCTACTTTAGGATATAACTATATAAGCAAACATTGTTTTTTGTCTTTACTTTTGATTCTTATCATAAGATTGATGTGTTCTGAAGTTTGTCCTTAATATGATATAAGGACACATGCTAAAAGAAGTTTGAGAAAAATACAGGTGTCGTTGTCCATTAACATCAAGTTATTACCTAGACTATTACTGGAAAATATTTATTGAGCAAAATCTTTTATTCACATTAGAAGGAATACCTTAAAAATTTACAGCTGTTTAGTATAAAAATAGATGTTCAGCAAAAGGAAAATTAATCAAATGTCAATATGTTTGTGTCATTTAAATTTTCATACATTCTATAAAAATTTTTAGAAGTTTTATAAAACAACTTAGTATAAGATAAAATAATGCGGTTTTGAATTGTATTTAAGATGGAAATTTTATAAAACTATAGCTAAAACTCTACTTCATCTCAAGAAAACCTTGCACAGTTATTTATATTAGTAATGTTCTTTTTTATTAAGTAATCACATCACTACTCTTACAAATGCAAATACAGCCCCAATATTATACATCACCCAATAGTTTATTTATATATACTGAGCAAAAAGTTAATGATTTTGGAAAAAAATGCAAATACATGCTGAAATATAGTTGTAATACTGATTAGAATTATTTGGTCAGATTCTACTCTTAGAAATCTAGTGGTAATATTTTTATACTTAGGCCAACTCATTGCATTTTCTGCCAGTCTAATGGCAAAATCTTCATACATTTATAATAAGGTATGACATCAACTGAACTGCGTCATTTGAAGAGTCCATTATTTCCTCAGTGAATTCAACAATTTTTTATCGAAATATCACTAATTAAGTTCTAGTCACTAGGTTGGCTTAAATGGTTTTTAAAAGTATGAATTCTGTTCTCAAGAAATTAAAAAAAATTAAAATAGTGAGATAAAATGATTATGTAATGATAACTCCATATTATGCTAAAGTGGAAGAAGATGCAGATTTGGGACAATGAAAAGAAAACAAAACCCGAGAAACTTGAGATGGACATAAAAGGTCGCATAATAAAAAGAAGAAAAGAAAATAGGCATACCTCTACAAAGTTTAGAGTCAGAAAATCTATTTAATTACTTCATTATTGACTTTACTGTTCCCATGGATGATGGTAAAAAGTGAATAGAAATATCCTCTTTCCAATGTAAACACCAGTGGTTTCCAAGTGGCAAGTAAAGAAGTTGTAATCATGCCATTATATATACACATATATATTTCAGAACAATTCTTCTCAATGTAAGACATAATAGTATAATGTGCTGTAATATTTGCTAACTTCACACTTGCCTAATAGGCTCCATAAACAATAGCACAAACATTTTAAATATGGAGCAAATTTGTCACTGAGAGACCAACCTACTTCTTTACAATGTAAGGGCTCAGGTTCTAGTTGATATTTTAGTGCTTTATCAATTATTTTCAGATATACAGAAACATTTTGCAATATATTTTTTTCAATTTGAAATAAATTTTTTTAGTAGTTATTGATCATGAAGTTTTTCAAGAGAAACGTCAACAGTCCTGTTTACAGGACTGTTACATATTGTTACATTGCATGTTTACAAATGTTTCTATGGATGAACTATTGGGGAAATATTTAGAAAGTGACTTTAATTTCATTGGAGAACACTGTATCCTCATACTGAAAAATTAGTAATTTTTATATTAACAATTTTCAGTATTTTAAATGAATCAGTTGATAGCATCTATTGATTTTCACATTGACCATTTATCATAAAGGATGTTTTAAAGGATGCAAATAAGCAGTCAGTTGAAGACATACAGAAGGAGAGGTAGAGAAGTTCCCTGAGCCCAAGAGCCTCTGTCCTGTGGAGTTGGGGGTAACCCACCCTCCTGGCATGTAGATGTATCCCTGCTCACTTTCCTAAAAACCACAATATATTCACTATCTTCAAGTTCCAATAACACCTACTTTTAAGAAGCAAGGCCTTTTTGTGAGACCAACTAAATTTCAAGAGGTGATTGTTTTGGGGGATGCTTTTGGTCAGTATTAAACGGAGATCATTATAATTTAAGTAGACGCATATAATTTTAATTTTTTAGGTAACAACAATTTTGAATCTAAATATTTATATTATTGATAAGGGAACAGTCTCAGGGAAGTAGATTTATCCAGACACATTATTTTCCAATTTTTACAGAAAATCTTTGTGCTTATAGCTTTTGTTCAAACAGGTGATAACATGTCTGAAAATATTAGTCTCTGAAAAAAAAAACAAAGTGATAGAATACAATCCAACTTGACAAATCTTGTTTAATGAAGTAGAAACTTATGATTCAAAGTCTAAATTATCATTATTTTTTATTTTCAATGTTACTTTTATCCTTGATAATGAAAACATTTTATTCAGTTTTAAATAAAAACTGATTTCCCTTATCAATCTGATGTTCTTAAACAATTTTTAAAACGACAAGTAGAGGATTGTCTGAGCCCGCAGGTTCGAGACCCGCCTGGGCAGGCGAGACCTCATCTCTACAATAAATCAAAAAATTAGCCGGACCTGGTAGCTTGTGCCTATAATTCCGGCTACTCGGAAGGCTGAGGCAGAAGGATCGCCGGAGCCCAGCAGGTCGAGGCTGCAGTGGCCGCGAGCGGCCACAGCACTCCAGTCTGGGCAACAGAGTGAGATTCCAACTCAAAAAACAAAAACAAATAAAAATACAAGTAGAAATTTGTAATTCAATATCTATTATAAAAAACTCTAATATCAGAATAATATGAATCTTGCTTGTTAATTTTTATATCATACTTCATCTTGTCAGTGGCTTCCTGCAAAAGAACAAACCAAAATCCATTCAAATAATTGTGTTTCTATAGTAATAAATTCTGACAAAATATATTATTGTAATTATATTGATTCATTCATTGGCATAATTCAGGAATGGTCTCAACCCCTACAATAAAAATGTTCTTACACCAGAAATTGGAAAATCTGACATTGATGTGGAATTGCCTATAGACAATTTCTCATGACAAGAGAATACAAAACTGAAGTCTTTTTACTTTTTTCGTTTCCCATCTCTTTTCTGAAGTTTGTTCTGTCTCCTTTTGCTCATTTAAATCAATGTTCTTTCTTATTTTTCTATTTTACTTCAGAAGCTATGCCTGCTGGTATCATTATGTCCATCCCATTTAACTTAAATTAATAGCATAATTCCTCAACTAGGATTTGTTTAGAATTTAATTATTCTAGCAATTTTCAGTACATTGATTTAGCTTGTCAAGTATTCCAAAATATAATCAGAAAGGTGACATGATTTTCATTTTCTCTATATATTATATGACACATATATATAGCTTTATTTTTATATATTTACTATTTCTTTAAAATAATTATAATGTTTCATAGGTTCTTATTTTTCAAGTGAGGCATAATTTAGCTCATTTTATACAATAAAAATAGGACCTAGCAGTTTAGCAATTAATTTTTGCAGGCCTACTACGCCAGTGTTGTACAGTCATCTCATACCCAAGGTTTCACTTTCTGTGGGTTCAGGTATCAGCAATCAATCACAGTCCTAAATAGTAGATGGAAAATTCCAGAAATAAGCAATTAATACATTCTACATTTTGTGCTGTTCTAAGTAGCATGATGAAATCGTGTGCCATCCCTCTCCATTTTGTCAGACACGTGAATCATCCTTTGATCCCTCATATTCTCAGTGTTAGACTCACCTGCTAGTCATTTCGTAGTCACTTTAGTTTTCAGATGATCGTCATAGTATTGCAACATTTGAGTTCAAGTAACCCCATTCTTACTCTATTCTACTTAATAATGGGTCTCAAAGTACAATAGTCGTGATGTTAGCATGCTGTTATAATTGTTCTGTTTTATTATTAGTTGCTATTAATCTCTTACAGAGATAAATTTAAATTAAACTATCATAAGTATGAATATGTAGGATAAAAACATGGTATATATAAGATTTGGTACTTTCCATGGTTTTAAGCATCCATTGGTTATCTTGGAACATAACTCCTGGAGATAAGGGGAGACTGCTCTAATTACAGTTTGAATCAGTTTAGAATTTTCTTATTTTTGGTGATACTTATATTTCATACTAAAATGAGAGGAACATTGTGGCAGACTCTTTCACTTTAGTGAGTTGATTATATATATGTTGCAGATATTTCAATTTTTTTTTTCACTTCCATCATGTTCTTTTAAGTGAGTTTGCCAATATCCCACTCTTCTTTGCATCCTTATGCCTGATGATTATAGAAATCACCACTTATGTTTTTTGGAATATTTTAGTGGAATGAATAAATTTCATTTCTTTTAAAAAGGGTTATGATCAGTAATAATAATACTTGATGGCTTTAGGCTAGTATAAACAAAACACAGGCAAGAAAATACATATATAAATTAAATACTATATCATAGCCCTGTTGTAAATATGATCTTATGGCTATTTCTACACTAAATTTCCAAAAGCATAGGATAAAATATCACTTATTTTAATGGCATTTAGAGTGCCACATTTACCCATTAACTCTACAAGAAAAAATAAAGTAGGATGACAGAGAAAGAGACATAAGGAAGAGAAAACAGGTGGGACAGAGAAAAACTCAGAAAAGAAAGTATTTTTTGTCAGGTCTTTCTATTTGCCTAAGGAAACTACTTTTCTACCAGCTTTTTAAAATGAGATGATGTAAGCAAGATCAGCAATAGATATAATAACAAACAGTAAACCTTTTGCAACAAGCTCATGTCACGAGAATAACCTAAAATATCACACCCTGTTTCCTTAAGATATAACCAGTCTCTTCAGTGCCGGCCAGTAAAAGACAATAGAATACAAATCATAAGACAGAATTCTTATTCAATGCCAGATAAATTACAACTCTCTGAAATAAGAGATTGTGACTTACATGTCCTCATTTTTTTTAGTGGGGTTCATTCTGTGTTTTGCATTCAGTGACCTCACAATCAATTGATTGCTTAATGGATATCAGACTAATGGAAATCTTACCTCTAAAAAACAGATAATAAAGTAATTTTGATGGTCTTATAATTTTAAAGATAATTCAAGTACATTCCCACAGAGAGGAAACATGATACTATAGGCAGAGTGGAAATAGTCATTAGTGGATATGTTCTTGAATCATAATTGTATCAGTAATTTGTCCATAGATAGTTTACTTCAATTTTCTTGGCATCAATTGCTTTATATAGGGGAGAAGTTTCACCATCTTTCAAGTGATATTGATATATGAACATCTTAAAATATTCATCTTAAAAAGCATATTATTCATTTTAATAAATGTATGATATGTAAATGTTATGTACTTACCCTGTACAATGATGCCAGTTGTATTGGTTTTTCCATTGCTGCATAACAAATTGTCACAAACTTGCTGACTTAAAACAATACACATTAGTAATCCCACATTTTCCATCTTAGCCGAATCCTCTGTTCAGTCTAAAATCAAAGTATTAGCTGGGCTGAGTTTTTATTTGACACTCTGCTAGGGAGCTATCCATTTCTAAGCTCTTTTGGGTTTCTAGTAAAATGCATTTTCTGTGGCTATCGAATTAATGTCAACTTGCTTCTCAGAGCCAACAAAGAAGAAGGAAAGTCTCTGGTTTTTCACATCTCTAACTTTAGGAAAGATACAGGCCTTCATTAAACAGAGTAGCCTGAACAGCAGGTCTACTCAGGAAAATCTACATTTTGATTAATTCAAAGTCAACTGATTAAAAGTCAACAGGTTTATGGAAAAATGTTCAACATCACTAATCATCAGAGAAATGTAAATCAAAACTACAGTGAGATATCCTCTCACAGCAGTTAGAATGATTATTATTAAAGAGACAAAGTTAACATGCTGGCAAGGATGCAGAAAAAGGGGGATGTTCTCACGTTGTTGGTAGGAATGTAAATTAGTACAACCATTTTAGAAAACACTGTGGAAGTTTCTCAAAAACTAAAAATAGAATTACCATATGATTCAGTAATCCCACTTCTGAGTATAAGCCCAAAAGAGAGAAAATCAATACATGAAGAGATGTCTGCACTCCATGTTTACTGCAGCGTTATTCACAATAGCAAAGATATGGAATCAACCTAAGTATCCACCAGTGGATAAAAAAATGTGATATATAGATATACACAATTTACTATTATTAACCACAAAAAAGAATGAAATCATGCCATTTACATCAACAGGGATGAAACTGGAAGACATTAAGTGAAATAAAACAGTCACAAAAAGACAAATATTGATGTTCTCACTCATCCTTGGGATCCAAAAATACTCGTCTCATAAAGGTAAATAATAGAATTTTGGTTACCAAAAACTGGAAAGGGTAGTGGGAGGAAAGGGATGACGTGAGGCTAGTTAATGTTATCTACAGTTAGACAGAAGGAATAGGATCTAGTTTCAGAAGCACGCTAGAGTGACTATTATTATTATTATTATTATTATTTTTTAGTAGGAGTCTCACTCCTACTCCCAAAGGCGGTGACTATTATTAATAAAAATTTATTTTACATTTTACATTAACTAAAAGAGAAGATTTGGAACATTTCCAACACAAAGAAATGATAAATGTTTGTACTGTTGGGCATCTCCAGATTATATCATTTTTGCAATGTACACTTCATTAAATATCACATGTACCCCATAACCTGTACAACTATTAAATTTTGAAAAGATAAACTTAATTACATGTATGAAATCTCTTCCACTTTTCTGTATAGCATAACATAATCCCAGGCGTGGTATCACAATCACCTTGCCATATTCTGTTTGTTAAAAGCAGATAACAGGACCATTGAGACCCATAGGATTCTAGGAGAGGACATTGTACAAAAACATATTCTAGCAGGCAGGGATTATTGGGGAATCTTTAGGATATGTTTGCCACACCAGCTGTATGCCTAGTTTTACTTTTTAGTAAGTATGAAGAAGGCAACAAATTTTTTTTGAGATTTTTGTCACTTAGTTGGGGACACAGGCAAGCATACAAGGAGGTCAAAGAGAATTACTAGTATTATGATAGAAGGAATATGAATAAGCTGTTCCATTCTAACTGAAAACAAGTAGGAAGATAGTGATGAGTTGTCAGAAAAGGGAATATCTGTTCTGAATCTTGCAGTCTTGTTCAGAGACTGGTAGGCACGTTTTCTAGATTTAAGGATTAGATCAAGACAACGAAGTTATGTGAAAAGATATATCAGTGTGTGTTAGGAGAACACTAATCAATGTAAACAACTCAATCATTTTTCCTAGTGCAGTGACTATGCTTGCACTTGCACAATATTAGCACAATGCACAATTCAGAGTGTGTAGATGTTTTGTGTACAGTGAATTCTGGGGTGCCCAGAGCTCCACCTTGGAACTGAGACACTCCTTGCTCAGAATGCCAAGACTTTTGGTTTCTGATGACTCACAGTGGAGTTACCGTATGGAAACTTCTTTTAGTCAATGGTAGCTACTTCTCCCTAGGTTATACCCTGCTGCTGGTGGCAGCTCACATCCAATGACTAGTTGGTAAGGCTACAAAGGCTCCTGCTTCAATTCAACACATATCATCATTTGAAAGGCTAAATTTGATAAAAGTGTTTTAAAAGATGGCTACACTTCTTTCCATGCTCTCTTGTAATGTGGCTTTGTTTTTCTAATCACCGAACAGTGTTATCTATTTTACATCACACTGAATAACCTTGTGATAGGCTTTGTATTAAAAAATGTGATAATACATCTAGCACTTCCAGAGTCCACACATGAAGAGGCATTGCAACTTCTACCATCACCTCTATCATTGCATTTAGCAAAATTACATTTCTCTTACTCTAGACTCTAGGGCAAGCAGTCCCAGTTCCAAAGGGGATATCATTATATCAGGACACAACAATATCCCATTAAATTGCAGGCTATGACAGTCTCCCCCAGTAACTTTTTATTTCTTATGGTAAAGCTATTGGTCCACAGAGAGGACAGGGAAGTGGGCAATTGCACACAGGTGATTCAGTGTGAACTCTTGGCATGCCCCTCAATGTTTTGGAAGGCAAAGTAAAAGAGTATGTATATCAGGAATTTAGACTCAAGGATAATCGATTAAGCCACTATATGAGTTATGTTGAAGGACAAAGGGAATCCAGAATGGGTACTAGAAGAGGGGGATGATTGCAGCTGCAGGGGCTTTACTTTGCTTCACTGACCTTCCACTTTTAAGTTTTATCAGGGTTAAAAAAAAAGAATCAGAATTCCAGTGAAACTGTTCCTGTTTGGAAGAATCGACCATATTAATATAAAGCAAATTGATCAAAGCTGCACAAACCTTGGAAAAAAGTGGATGTTGTGCTGAGCCACCCAAATTCCCTTCAGTACTGAGGCTTTCATTCTCCTGAGAGCTGAGAGTAGTAGCTGCTGCTCACTTGCAGCTTATAGTCTCTCACAAATTGTCCTGAGGTGAGGCCAGTTGTCTTGTTCAAGTTTACTTCACCCCCTCCCATGTAATCAACATTCAATGTTTGAATAACATGGAAGCACAAGACCCAGGTCCCCTTGCCTCAATCCAGGGCCTCTGTGAAGGTCATCCAGGTTCAAAATTTCCCTAGACTCAGCCAAGTCTTCTGCTGCAAATATATCACAGCCGTTCAACACCTCCTTCCACTCAATCCTGGTTCGCTCATTCCTTTATAGACTTTTGTCCTGAAATTCATACCTGGTAAGCTTCTGCATGTAAATCTCCGTTTCAGAGTCTGTTTCTGGGGAATCCAAAGTACAGAAGAATGCTGAAGTATGGGGAGTCCACAAGAAAACATGGCTTTGTCGATGTAGCAGGCTAGTTCCTGGAGCATTTTATACATCATATTATTGAAGTTGAGATTTGAACAGTGAAGCCTCCTTCTTTGCTTGGGAGTGGTAATAATATAATCTGAGGTTCAGGGCTGTGAAGAAGTGGACTGGCATGCTAATCCCTTTGCAGATCAAGTTATATCTCTTCTACTTTATTTTCTCTTACTGAATGTTTCTTTTCAGTACCCTTGTTCAGTGCATATGGAGAAAAAATGTGGGGGCTATAAAGTCCCTTTAATTGTTGGAAGGAGATAAGTCACCTTTCCATTTACATTAATATAAAAATTCACTATCAAGGGGTTATTTCTTCACCAAGGTCATTGGCTAGAGAACATATTTCATAAATGCTCTTGGCACAGTGTGAGTGATATACATAACTGTTGAATAAGAAAGCTCCAGGAACAGACCTCTCAAGGGGATGATGGTCTTGAAAGTGTGGCAATAGACAATTCTGAGCATTTTGCTGAATGAGCAGATCACACACAATAAGGAAGATAACATATATAAAAGCATATAGATACTCTGTACAAAATTTCAAGAGAAATGACTGCCCTGTTTGTGATAAATAAGACCCACTAGAATAACAATGAGAGTATAATAATGACTTTATTTTAAATGTACTTGAGAAATAATTGGAAATGGACAAGAACTAAAAATTTACATAAATATCTGGAAAAAATAAACTGCTGAGCAAGAAGAAAATCTAAGTGACAGAATATGAATTTTATACTACCTTCTGTTAAAAAATAGTACTCTTGATGGTCATTGTTTTTTGAATGGCTTCGCTGAAATTGTTAACTTCTTAGTGGCATCTTGGTGCAGCCAGTGATTCTGTAATTGACAGTTATTCTGTGACATATGAAAAACTAAAGTGCATTTTGAAAGTTTCATAGTGAACTTAATGTTTCCCTCAGCTTGACTAAACTTTTAGACAGGCTTCTTCCTGACTCTAGGCCCTGACCTTCCTTTTCTTAGAGCATTTACTTTAAAAATTTTCTTTTATGGTAAATTCTTTCTCTGCTTCTTTGAGATGTAAATCTTCTTAAAAGCCTCTTGCCAATTTAACATTGCAGAAATGTCTTTCTCAAGGACCTGGGAGCCCTTTCACTGAAATATAATCATTAAGGACGATAGTACATCTATCTTCCAGTGGCAGGGTGGGAATCTAACTTTGGCGGTTGCCTTGTTTTGAGTTATAAAACTACACTGTGTCATTAATTTAGAGGAAAGTTTACTCTTCCTTTGGATAAGGCCAATTAGCAAACACAGACGGTCTATGATTCCCCATCCCAGATTTTAAAAACCTTTATGGACTTTGTTTCAGAGGAGTTGAACTCAAACTGAGTTATTGTCTGTATCCCTTATAGCAATAGCATTGAATAAAATCTGCCTTGCCTATTTGAATTTTCCTGGTGTAATGTTTACTCTGAACAACAGAATCAGGTAATACCAGAAATATATGTCAAAATACTGCAATATCAATTATTTTATTAATCAAACAATTGGCAAATTTTTGTGTTATATTATCCAGAGTGTTTAGCAATAATTTTGTCACATTGTTTAACTTCGGAACTAGTCACTAGGCAGCAGCTTGGAGACATCACTAATATTAAAGCCTCATCCAGAGTCAAATAAGCTCTCAAAGACAATGTTTAAGTCATATAAGAATCAATGTTTAAAAGTGATGGCAGTGCCATAATGACTCCCTGAATTCTGGTAAGTACAAATTCATTTAAGCCTCTTTATAAATTAGTCTACTGATGAAAGTTTCACTAAATGGACAGTGAATTATTATAGGGTGCCATTTTTCAAAATTATAAATCATTCTTAGCCATACTTGCAGTTATCATTGTGTTTTTAAAAAGAGCATATGAATTGCTGGACTGAAGTGCTTTATGACACACCACCTTGGGTTGGATTGTGGAATGATACATTTCTTCTTTTACATCAGTTAGGTTGTCAGTAAATTCTAAAAATCTCTAATTTTTCACTGTGTATTAATTGCATATTTAGTTAAAAAAATATTCTATAGCTATATCCTGAATTTACCTGATGGCTTTGAGATGTAACTTGTTTACTCTAAAAGAGATCACAAAATTGCTTAAATGGTTCTTAAGCTTTAGGGAATTAAAGAGTCTGAAAATATCAAACTGTAGAATATTTTTCCTACCATATTACATGTTTATAAAATATTAAGGAATTAAGATTCCTCTTAAACCTCTCTTTTTATTGGGAAAATATCCCCAATATAATCTTCTTGTAAATTGTTATAAATTATGAAATTTAGCAAGGTTAAGTAACTTTTTTAATTTGAATTTTAATTAGTCCTTAGGATCAGGACCCTGGCTATCAAATTCTAAATTGTGCACTTTCTAATCCTACACTATCTACATAAGTTTAAATATTAACTTGCTTACTTTAAAGTTTTTATAGGGCACAAGGCAATATTAATCAAATAGGATTTTATTTCACTTACGTTAAGTGTCTGAGACTCTGAAAGTGATGAACACAAATATACACTGTTTTCAACAATCTGAATTATATATGTGGAAACATAAATTTTAGAAGAAGAAATAAGCTGGGCTCGGTGGCTCAGCCTGTAATCCCGCACTTTGGGAGGCTGAGGTGAGTGGATTGCCTGAGTCTGTGGGTTCGAGACCCGCCTGGGCAACTTGGTGAGACTTCATCTCTACAATAAACCAAAAAATGAACCGGGCGTGGTAGTGCGCGCCTGTAGTTCCAGCTACTTGGAAGCCTGAGGCGGAAGGATCACCGGAGCCAAGCAGGAAGAGGCTGTGGTGGCCAGGAGCGGTCACTGCACTCCAGTCTGGGTGACACCAACTCAAAAAAAAAGAAGAAGAAATAGTAAAAATAATTGAAAGTTAAAAAATTAAAAATCAGGGGAGATGGGAAAGACTTATTGATATGATTCAGATTGAAATTTTTCAAAACTTGTAACTTCTTCTCTTTCAAATAAGACTTTCTAAAAATGATTTTAAATGAATAGTGCCATAGATTTGATTAGCTCCTCCTCTGCTCCTCCAAGAGACAAGTTTTACCTTAAATTTTTAAAAGTTTGTTGCAAAGCAGTAGCATTTTACTCTCTAAAATTAAATTTTAATTTCAAACTATTTTATTAATTTGTGATTACTAGATGTGCTCAATAAGGGAACTGACCCATAAAGGGAAAAAACATATTCTTTATTAATACATATTTTCTATTCTTCCCTTTGAAATGAGACCTGTATGCTAGGGAAGGTCATGTCTGCAAAGCTTCAAGACTGCATGTAACGCATGCACTCAATATTGATTTGATGAATCTGGTGGTAAGAATTTTCATTGATTTGATGAAGCTGGTGGTACGAATTTCCAAGTACCAGAATTTGGTTCTTTCAATCATTTATCCAGGATAATTATCTATAAAATTGAAACTGGATTTAAAGTAATTTTCAATATAATAATAATGGAGAAAAAAGAACCCAAATAGTCAGATTATATGAGAAATTATAGCTTCTGATGAAATCAACTTCACTGTACCAGAAAAATGTTATTTAATCTAGAAAATAAAAACCACAGCTATATTTGTGGGGGAAAAAAAATTGGGATCTTTCAGTAAACAACATTCCCTTTAAAAACCTTTACAGGAAAAAGATAATGATATGTACCCATTTGGATATTGGGAACTTAAGGTGACCATGGCCTGAACTCATTTCTATTGTCAAATCTAATCAGCATGAAAAAAGACACAGAGAAGATCTAGAAGCAGGGAGAACACTCCTTGGATTTGTTAATTTTTGATTTCACATGTTTAAATGAGATCGCTCTACAACTAGGCTAGTCCAGACGGGTGCAGAGTCACAAAGTCTACGTATCTGTAATACAAAGTCAAAGCAACAAGTAAAAAAAACTGAGTGAGTTACACTTCTAAAATTTGAGAGGTTGGTTCTGTTAGGGCAATGACCATATAAACAAACAATACACTTTAAACACTCTATATTCTACGTCCTATGAAGAAAAAACAACAACAATAACAACAACAAAAAACCTCCAAATATTTGTGACTTAAAACTACATATAACTTTATTTATTCATGAATCTGCTATTTGAGAAGTGCTTGACAGATACAGTTTACTTGTGTTTCACAGAGTGTCAAAGTGTCAAAAGGGGCTATTCAAAAGCAGAAGCTAAGGTTATTTGAAAGCTTACTCACAACATATGTGACAGGTGGTTGTGGGATGGCCCAGATAAATGAAGACTGTAGCAATGAGGCAAGTGGAGTTCCTTGAACAATTCTGTCTTTATGTAGTTTCTCCATGTGCTATCTCCATTACAAAAACTTCAGAGAGCCAGACTTCTTGTACATTGCCCCGGGGTTCCCATGGAGCTTGTTTTGAAAAAGAGAGCCACATGGAAAATATATTGCCTTTTTAGACCTGGACTAGCATTAGTTTTTCTGTACTATATTGATCTATATAGTTAAAAAAGAAAGAAAACCTAGACCCTTAACTTGCAATAGAGAAATGTTAGCATTGTATTTCAAGAACATTTAGAGGAGGATGCATAGCAATCTTTGGGGAAAAAATACAATATTTATATAAATGATGAAGCCCACTTGCTTTAGCTTCAAAATCACTTACATTTACAACTAGTTTAACATTACAGTATTGCTGCTTGGAGAGGTCGTGGAAGTTAAAAACAAACAAAAATCTGCTGAACTCTTACTATATACCAGGTGCTGTGATAAGTGCGTTAAGTGCAGAATCTCACGTTATCCTCCCAATAACTTTACAATATAGGTACTAATTTTTTTCTCATTTGTGGATAATAAAACAAAGATTTGGTAGATTACATCATTTTTTACAGTTTGATGCACAGTTTGAATTCATATTTGACTACTGAGTAATTGCTCCTACCAGCTCTGCTAAATCACACTGGTCCCTCAATTTAGGGAAACACATTTCAGAAATAAAGCGATTTACTCAAGATCACACAGCTCCGTGGTCATTGACCCGGCACTAATGTTTAAGATCTTGGAGTCCCTGTCTACACCAGGCTGTTTCTAACAAATTAAGTAGAAATAAAAATTCTTGAAGGTTTACTTGCAATAACTTTTTAGAAGGTGACATAATATTTAAATGGATCAGAGTAGGGCCAGACTTTACTCTGGATAATAAGCTGGGCATGCTGCCAGATCCCCAATGATCAATTCCCTTGATGGAAATGCTTACAGAATTGTACCTATAGCAAAGACTCATAGTAACTGTACCAATAAGCGATAATGCACCCAGTTACCTCCAGGTGGTGCCCTCAGGCTTCAAAAAGTTTCAGATGACCTACCATCCCATGACCCCCACCTCACCTGTCCAACCAATGAAAAACTCAATGCTATGTGAACAATGACACTCTTGGCTGCTTTTCATTCTTTTGAACCTTTTTCTTCCTGTCTCACTTCAGCTGTGCAAGGCCTTTCTGGTCCTTCTTTTCTGTGAAAATTGGACTTCAATAAAACAAAAAGAAAACTTTGTAGTTTTAAACCATATAAAAATCCTTACAGCATGAGATTTAAAACAACCATTTGAACGAAAACAACCCATTTTTTAAATGAAAAAAAATTTCTGAGTGATAAAGTGATATGTCAAATATTAAAGACAGAAAAAAATTTAATTTGAGACTCATACATTCTTCAATTATATTATTATTTCATTTGTGGAATAGAATAAATACATCTTGATTTTCCTGCGATAGTCCTGGTCCATATTGCTCTGATGTCATTATTCCTAGTGTGCTCCTTGTCTCTTAAAAGTGTTTCGATTTGAATTATAAATTTATCCTTTCTTAGTGTCTCTGGAAAACCAAGCTTAATTTGTAAATCCTTCCCACTCCAGTCTTCACAAAATATTAATTTTATTAGTATATTAATTAATCTCTGACTGGATAAAATGTTTTTCTTTTTGTGAAGGAAGCTTAGACATCACTGTATGTGTGTGCACACATGTACAAACAAGCATGCTTTTCTTCTTTAGGCATTTGTGATTGCATCTATGATCTAAAAACCTTGAGCCCCTCTTAGATTCAATCTGGCCCTCAAACCTACTTTATGCTCTTCTTGATCATAATATTAAGATACCTGGCCAATCTGGTTTAGGTAGGATTTTTATTATTGCAAATCACAAAATCTTGGTTCAATTTTGCCTAAACCAACAGAAGAATTTAGTTTACATAAAAGAGAAGCTCAGAATAAGTTTTCTGGAGCACCTTTGGAAACAGAGACTTGAACAATGTCATTAGCCCATTGTATGGCTCCCTGTCTCTCTCTTTCCTCCCTTTTCCTTATTAGTTGCTTGCACTTTCCTCAGTGTGACCTACATTCTTCTCAAACAATCTTCACTGTGGTGACAAACAGTTTACAAGCACCTCCAGGCATATATTATACCAGAGACGAATATGATGTCTCTTTATTAATAGTACTAGTAAGAAGAGAGGCTGATTTTTGTTGAGCTGATTTGGGTCCCATGTTCATTTCAGAACTAATCATTTATGTCTGGAGTAGAAATCACTGCAATTTGTCGGGCTTATTATCCTTTGTTTATCCTTGGAATTATAAGGCAATATCATCTCTAACCTCAAACAACAAATAGAAAATGGAAGAATAGTTCTCTAAAGGAAAATAAGGATAGCGATGGACGAATGGATGCTAAAAAACAAAACTCAGCTATGTACAATTCTGCATCTTTGCTCAAGTTAAAAAATGTACATGTATTAAGTAGGGCTGTATTTGTGTCATGACAAGAATGTTAATTTGCCACAAATTAATCTCCATCATACTCAGTTATATTGTTTTAAAAATGTGTGTTCCAGTGCATTTTCAAATTTATGGAACTGTTTATTATATACTATTTCCTGAGATGCAAGAACAGAGAAAACAAATTCATGTATGAAAAAATGTTCTTAATTGGGGTAAATATCAGAATTACACAGAAAGATTTATCAAAATACTCATTACTATGTCTAGTCACTAAAGATTGAGACAGTCTCTAGTGTCCAGTCTTTTAAAAAAAGTTTAGAATCATGGGGTACATGTGCGTATTTGTTATATAAGTATATTGTGTGAAGGTAAAGTTTGGGTCCCTGACAGATTCTCTCCTCTCCCAAATGTGGGCTTGGTACCCAATGAGTGATTTCGTATCACTTTTTCTCTCTCCTCACCTCCTTTACTGCAGTCCAGTGTCTGTTGTTTCGGTCTTCATGTGTATATCTACCCAATATTTAGTGTCCACTTATGACTGAGAACATGAGGTATTCACATTTTTGTTTCTGTGATAATCCACTTAGCGTAGCCATCTCTAGCTGCATTCATGTTGTTCCAAAGGACATGGTTTTGTTCTTCTTTATGGCTGCCTAGTATTCTATTGTATATATGTACCATGTTTTCTTATTCCAGTCTTACTTTGATGGACATCTGGGTTGGTCCCATGTTTTTGCTATTGTGAATAGTGCTGCAATAAATATATGAATATAGATGTCTTTTTTATAAAACAATTTGTGTTCCTTTGGGAATATTACCAGAAATGGGATTGCTGGATCAAATGGTAGCTCTATTTTTAGTTTGAAAAATCTTAAAAATGCTTTCCACAAAGTTTCAACTAGCTTTCATTCCTTCCAACAGGGTAAAAGCATTTCTTTTTCTCCTCAGTCTTGTCAACACCTGTTGTTCTTGACTTTTTAATAACAGCCATCTTGACTGATGTGAGATGGCATCTTATGGTAGTTTTGATTTGCATTTCTCTGATGACAAGTGATGCTGAGCATTTTAAAATATGACTGTTGTCTGTTTGTAAAGCCAATGTATAGGAGGGTGCTCCCTAGGTTTTCTTCTAAGATTATAATAGTTTGAGGTTTCACAATAAGTCTCTGATCCATTCTGAGTTAATTTGTATATATGGCAATATGCAGGATTCTAGTTTTATTCTTTTGCATGAGGTGAGCCAGTTTTTCCCAGCAATATCTACTAAATAGAATTTCTTTTCTCTAATGTTTGTATTTGTTGACTTTCTCAAAGATGAATTTGTTGAAGGTCTATGATTTTATTTCTGGCCTTTATCTCCTGTTCTTTTCATCTATGTGTCTATTGTCATACTATTAATATGCTGCTTTGGTTACTGTAGTTTGAAATCTGGGAGTGTAATGCCACCAGCTTTGTTCTTTTTGCTGAGGAAGGACTGCTTTAGCTATTCGGGCACTTTTTTTTTTTTTTCTATATGAATTTAAGTATTGTCTATTCTATGTTTGTGAAAAACTGTTACTGGTAATTTGATAGGGATTGTGTTGAATCTGTAGATTGCATTGGGTAGTATGGACATCATGACCTTATTTATTGTCCCAGTCCATGAGCATGAGATGTTCTTTCATTTGTTTGTTTCATCTTTGATGTCTTTGAGCAGTGCTTTTTGTTCTCATTGTAAAGATTTCTTTGGTTAGATAAATCTCAAGGTATTTGCATGTGTGGGGTGGCAGAGGGACTACTGGAATGTAATTGTGTTTATTATTTGGTTCTCAACCTGCTTATTGTTGGAACATAGAAATGCCACTGATTTTTGCACATTGATTTTGTACCTGAGACTTTACTAAAGTCATTTGTTAGTGTTAGGAGATTTCTTGTAGAGTCTCTGGCCTTTACTAGGTATAGAATCATATTATCTGCAACAAGGGATAATCTAACTCCCTCTTTTCCTATTTGGATACCTCTAATTTCCTTCTCCTGTCTGATTGCTCTGGCTAGAACTTCCAGTACTGTGTTAACTAAAAGTGATGAGAGTGGACATTGTTGTCTTGTCCCAGTTCTTATGGAGATTTCTAGTTTCTGCCCTCTAAATATGTTGACTGCAGTTTTGTCATAAATGACTCTTATTATTTTGAGAAATAGTCCTTTGATGCCTAGGTATTTGAAGGTTTTTTTTAAATTTAAGTCAGTAATGGCTGCTGTTTTTTATCAAATGCTTTTTCTGCTTCTATTGAGATGTGGTTCTGGTTTTATAACTGTTTGTGTGGTGGATTACATTTATTGATTGGCATAAGTTGAATCAACCTTGCATCCCAAGAATGAAGCCCACCTGATCGAGATGAATGGTTTTTGTAATTGCAGTTGGATATGATTTGCTAGAATTTTGTTGAGAATCTTGCACCTATGTTCATCAGGGAAATAGGCCATTGTTTTACTTCTTTGTTGAACATTTTCAACCTGGTGATATTAAGATGATATTGGCTTAATAGAATGAGACAGAGAATTCCTATCCTTTTATTGCTTTGGAATACTTTTAGTACGAGTGGTATTAGCTCTTCCTTGTACATTTAGTAGAAATCAGCTGAGAAACCATCTGACTCAGGGCTTTTTTTAGTGTATGGGGTGGGATTATTATTACTGATTCAATTTTTTGAATTGATATAGGTATATTTATTGTTTCAATTTCTTCCTGTTTAAATCATAGGTGATTGTGTGTTGCCAAGAATTTCTTCATTTCCTCTAGCTTTCTAGCATACTCATATACAGATGTTTGTAGTTATCTCTGATAATATTTTGTATTTCTTCAGAGTCTGTTGTAACAGTGCCTTTTTAAAAATTTCTGATTGGGTTTATCCAAATTTTCTCTATTTTTGTGTGAATCTGTCCAGGATTCTGTCAGTCCTACTTATCATTTCAAAGAACCAGATTTTTCACTCATTGATCCTTTATATGATTTTTGGGGGGGTCTCTATTTCACTTAACTTCAGATTTATGTTGATAATTTCCATTCGTCTACTAGTTCTGGGATTGAATTTTTCTTGGCTTTCCAGCTTTTTTAGGTGTGACTTTAGATTCTTTACTCAAGATCTCCTATTTTCTTGATGTGTGCATGCAATGCTATAAGGTTTCCCTCAGCACTGACTTCCTGGTATCCCAGAAATTTTGGTATTATGTGTTTTTGTTTGTTTATAGGAATATTTTTATTGTGTCTTAGTTTCTGTGTTAACTCAAAAGAGGTTCAGAAAAATGTTTAATTTCTCTATATTTGTGTGTTTTCTTTGATGCTGTGGGGTGGGGGGGGGCTTCTGTTCGTGATGGTATTTATTTTTATTTTGCTGTGGCCTGTGAAGATGCTTGGCATGATTTTGACCTTTTGAAATTTGCTCATACTTGATTTATAGCCAAGTATGTGGTTGATCTTAGAGTAAGTTCCATAGACTGTTGAGAAGAATGGTTGCTCTGTGGTTGTTGAGTGAAGTGTTCTGCAGATATCTATTATATCTAATTGACCCAGTGTCAAGTTAAGGTTCTGGATTTCTCTGTTAGTCTTCTGCCACAGTGATTTGTCTAAAACTGTTAGCAGAGTGTTGAAGTCTCCAGCAATTATTATATGGTTGTCTATTCCTCTCTTAGATTAATTAGCAATTGTATTATATATCTGGATTCTCCTATGTTGGGTACATATACTTTATTTTTCTTTCTTTTTTCTTTATTTCAATAGCTTTTAGGGTACAAATAGTTTTTGGTCTGGGTTTTAGGAGTACCCAACAACCCTATCTGTGCACATTGCACCCAACAAGTGATTTTTTTTATCATCCAACCCTTTTCTTCTGCTCCCCTGATTCTCCAGTGTCCATTACACCATTCTATATGTCTTTGCAGACCTTTAGTGTAACTTCCACTTGTAAGTGAGAACACACAGTGTTTGGTTTCCTATTCCTGAGTTAGTTCACTTAGGATGATGTTCTTCAATTCCATCTTAGTTGCTACAAAAGGCATTATTTCATTCTTTTTGATAGCTGAACAGTATTCCATAGTACATGTATATCACATTTTTATTATCCACAGTTGATAGGCATTTTGGTTTTAGTTCACATCTTTGCAATTATAAATTGTGCTGCAGTGAACATGAGGGTGAAGTTGCCTTTTTTTATATAATGACTTTGTTCCTTTGGTAGGATACCTAGTAGTGGAATTTCTGGAAAAGTAGATCTACTTTTAATTCTTTGAGAAATCTCCATATCGATTACCAAAGAAGTGGTACTAAATTTGCACTCCCACAATGATGTATAAGCTCTCCCTTTTCTCCACATTCACTCCAGTATCTATTGTTGTTTTTTTAATTTTTTTATCTATTATTTTTTTTTTATTCTTTAAGAGATGGCCATCCTGACTGGTGTAAGTGATATCTCTTTGTGCTTTGATTTGATTTTCCCTGATGACTGCTGATGTTGAGAACTTTTTCATAGGTTTATTAGCCATTTGCATATCTTCCTTTGAGAGGTGTTTATGTCATGTGTCCACTTTTTATTGGGTTGTTTGCTTTTTTATGACTTTTTTGAGTTCTTTTGAGCTTCTGAATATTAGTCCATTGTCAGATGCATAGTTTGTGTTCTTCCATTATGTAGATTGCTTATTTGCTCTGTTGATACTCTCTTTTGCTAGGCAGGAATTTTTTAATTTAACTAAGTCCCACTTATTTATTTTTGTTTTTGTTGCATTTGTTTTGGGAGTATTAGCTATAAATTATTTTCCTTCATCAATGTCCAGAAGAGTTTTTTTCTAGATTTTCTTCTAGAATTGTTGTGGCTTCAGGTTTGACATTTAAATCTTTAATTCATCTTTAGTTACTTTTTGTATATGGTAAAAGATAGGGATCAAGTTTTATTTTTTCATGTAGCTGTCCAATTTTCACAGCACTATTTGTTAAATAGGTGACTTCCCCCTATGTATGTTTTTGTCTTCTTCGTGGAAGATCAGTTGGTTGTAGGTTTTTGGGTTTATTTCTAGATTGTCTATTCTATTTAATTGGTCCATGTGTCTGCTCTTGTAGCAATATCATGCTTTTTTTGGTTACTAGAGTCTTATGGTATAATTTGAAGTCAGGTAATATGATGCCTCCAGCTTTTTTCTTTTTGCTTAGAATTGCTTTAGTTGTTCTGGATATTTTTGGCTCCATATGAATTTTAGAATGTTTTTTCTAGTTCTATGAAAAATGAAATTGGTAGTTTGATAAGGATTGAATTGAATCTGTAGATTACTTTGGATAATATGGTCATATTAACAATATTGATCCTTCCAATCCATGAATATGGGATGTTTCTTCATTTGCTTGTGTCCCTACAAATTATTTCATCAGAGTTTTATAGTTCTCCTTATAGACATCATTCACTTCCTTGGTTAAATATATTCCTATGTATTTTAGCTTTTTGGCTGCTACTGTAAATAGAATTGAGTTCTTGCTTTAACTCTCTGGTTGGTCATCATTGGTGTTGTATAACAGTGCTACTTATTTGTGTGTTGATTTTACATCTTGAAATTTACTGAATTTATTTATCAACTCCAAAAGTCCTTTAGAGGAGTCTTTATTATTTGCTAGATAAAAGATAATATCTTCAACATGCAGAGATGGCATGATATTTTCCAATTTTGATACCCTTTATTTATTTCTCTTGCCTGATTCCTCTGGCTAGGAATTTCAGCACTATGCTGAATAGGAGAAGGGAAAGCAATCACCCTTGCCTTGGTCCAATTCTAAGTGGAAATGCATTCAAATTTCTCTGTTTAGAATAATGTTGGTTGTGGTTTTGTTGTATATGCCTTTTATTGTTTTGAGGAATGTTTCGTCCGTGCCTATTTTGGTGAGAGTTTGTTTCTTTTTTAATCATGAAGGGATACTAAATTTTATCAGATGATTTTTCTGCATCTATTGAAATGATCACAAGATTTTTGTTTTTAATTCTATTTATGTAGTGGATCACATTTATTGACTTGTGTATATTGCACCACTTTTGCATCCCTGGGATAAAACCCACTAGGTCATGATATATAGATAGATAGATACAGATATATAGATATAGATGCTGTTAAATTCTGTTTGCTAATATTTTGTTGAATATTTTCATGTCTGTGTTCATAAAGGATATTGGCCAGTAGCTTTTTGTTGGTGTTGTTGTGTCTTTTCCTGGCTTTGGTACCAGAGTGATACTGGCCTCATAGAATAAGTTAGGGAGGATTCCTATCCCTTCAATTTTGTGGAATAGCTTCAGTAAAGTTGGCGCCAGTTCTCTGAATGTCTGGTGTAATTCACTGTGAGCCCATCAGGACCTGAACTTGTTGTTGTTGTTGTTGGGAAATGTCTAATTACTGTTTCAATCTTGCTTCTCATTATTGGTCTGTTTTCTACTTCTTCCTAATTCATGGTTAGGGTACTGTATGTTCCCAATAATTTATCCATTTTCTCTATATTGTCAAGTTTTTTTGCATAGAGGTGTTTATAATAATAGTCTTGGATGATCTTTTGAATTTCCATCATATCAGTCGTAATGTCTTCATTTTCACTTCTAATTGAATAATTTGAATCTTTATTTCTTAATTAATCTAGCTAGTGGTCTATTAAATTTTGCTCATCCTCTCAAAAAATCAACTTTTTTTCATGTGTTTCTTTGTATTTTTAATTTCATTTCATTTAGCTATGCTCTGATTTCTATTATTATTTTTTCTTCTAGCTTTGGGTTTGGTTTGTTAGTGTTTTTCTAGTTCCTTGAGGTGTGATGTTAGTTTATCAATTAGTAATCTTTCAGTTTTATTAATGTAAGCCTTAAGCACTATGCTTTTCTCTCAGCACTATGTGGCTGTGTTTCAGAAGTTTTGATAATATGTTGCATTATTGTCATTTGTTTTGAGAAATTTTTAAATTTCCATCTTTATTTCATTGCTGACCCAAGAAACGTTCAGAAACAGATTGTTTAATTGTCATACTTTTATTTGTTTTTGCGATTTGTTCTTGGAGTCAATTTTTAGTTTTATTTCACTGTGGTATGAGAAGGTGCTTGATGTGATTTCAATTTTTTCCTAATTTATTGAGACTCTGTTGGATAATATTCCATGTATGAATGAAACAAATGTATATTTCATAGTTTTGAGACGGAATGTATGTTAGCTCCATTTGCTCTAGAGTCTAGTTTAATTCCGGTGTTTCTTTTTTGACTTTCTATGTTGATGATCTGTCTATTGGTGTTAGTGGTGTGTGAAGTCACCCACTATTATTGCATTGCTGTCTATCTTTCTTTTCTTTTTAGATCTAGTAGAAACTATTTTAATAAAGCTGGGGACTCTGGTGTTAGGCATATATATATAATTATTATGTCTTCTTATTGGATCGATCCCTTTACCATTATATAATAACCACCTTGGTCTTTTATTTATTTATTTATTTATTTATTTATTACTGTTTTTAATGTAAAGTCTATTTTATCTGACATGAGAATCACCAACACTGCCTGTTTTTGGTATCTATCTGCATAGAATATCTTTCCCAACCTTTTTACCTTGAGTTAATAAGAATATGTTTGTGTTAATCATGTCTCTTGAAGGCAACAAATATTTGGGCTGTGTGTGTGTGTGTGTGTGTGTGTGTGTGTGTGTGTGTGTGTGTGTGTATGTAGGTGTGTTTATTCATTTTGCCAGTCTATATCTTTTTAGTGGGGCACTGGTCAATAATGATATATTAGGTACTACTAAATTTATAAAACTTGCTGTTTGATTGTTTTATTTATTTATTTTCTTTATGTGTTAGTATTCCCAAAGACTGTGAGCTTTGTGTTTTTTTACTGGTATATTTGGATTTTTGTTTCAGTATTTAGAACTCTTTTGAGTATTTAGTTTTTGTTTGTTTGTTTGCTTGTTTTTGGTGTTTCATTCATGCTCTTAATAGTTTTTTAAAATTTATTTATGTTGGTATTCAATTGTCTCTTGAAACTCATCGATCAATTTTATTATCAACTTTTTAACTTGTATGTCTGGAATTTCAAATATTTCGTTTATGTTAGTGTCCATCGCTAAAACGTTAGTGTGGTATTTTGGAGGTATTAGAGAACTTAGTTTTTTCATATTGTCAGAATTACTTTTCTAACTCCTTCTCATTTAAGCAGACTATTTCTTCTTACTTGATGTTAACAGAGAGTTGATGTAGCCATTAAAGGGCTTCCTTGGTTACATTAGCCTTGGTGTGGTGAGTTTCTCAATTGCCAGCTGTGATCATTGCACTGGGTACCTGCACAGGTCATGGCATTCTGAGTGGCCAAAGTGGCTTGGAAAGTGGTGCTAGCTGGTATCTGGTATCAGGCCTTACACAAAATGAAGTATTATAGCTGATATGGTGGACCGTGCTATTGACCATCAGCTATGAAGTAGCACTTGTGGGAGAAAGCCACCTAACATGGTGGCTGCAGGACTCATCTTCAGTAGTGTTGATCCAAGGAAATGCCCAACCAATCTAAGCAGAAGGTGGGACTCAGGATTACCCAAGTTCTCTGTCTATTTTTAACCTTTGGGAAGAGTGCAGGAAGAAAAGAGCTCCATAAGTGTATACTCTTGGCTACCATACAGGGGATTAGGAGAGAGTCTTAGTCCATTGGGGTAACACTATCATGTAAGGCAGGCACAGGAGAGTTTACACAAGATAAGTTACTGTGATGATTCCCAACCAGCTCCCTGCCTTAACCTCAGGCAATTTGCCTCTCAAATGTCAAAGTGTAACTGGCTTCAGGATCAACTCATGGCAGACTACCACAACCAGGAACTGTCTGCAGCTGAGGAACTGTTTGCCCTTGGTCTCCCAGGCTGGCTAGAAAGCAGCCACACCACCCATCGGAGATAAGTTTCTGGGATATGGTGATTGGGGCTACTTAGGGCTTTTTTTCCCAGCATCATTCCAAGTGGGCTTTAGCAGAGCACAACTGTGGGTAAGGCAGTTTCTCATGAGGAACTGGAGTCTCACAAGTCTCAGGAGGTCATCCAAGTCTGTGGCAGAGCACTCTCCACTGCATCTGGAGGCTGCCAATGGTCTGTGGTAGTCCAGGTGAAAGTCTGGCTTGTTCTAGCCCAGGTTGATGAATTTTTCTCTTCTTTGCACTATGTGGTCTTTATCACTTCTTTGAAAAGTCATGGGGCATGCTGCTGGTCCAGTTTCTCTCTGGATGCTGAGAAAATTGTATCTTGATTTATTACATAGGAGAAACACACTCTAGCTCCCTCATGTCAGCCATCTTCATCCCTCCCTGGCATACACTTTTAGGATGGATATTTCTTGCTCATGAACTGAGCTTTTTATCATTTTGCAGTGCTCTTCACTGTCCTTTTTAAATTTTATTGGTTTAAAGTCTATTTTATCTGATATGAAAATAGTTACTCCTGCTCTTTTTTGTTTTCCATTTTCCCAGAGGATCTTTCTTCAACCCTTTAATTTAAGCCTGTGATTGTCCTTTGCAGTGAGTTTCCTGGAAGCTGCAGAAAGATGAATCTGTTTCTTTATCCAGTTTGCCACTCTGTGCCTTTTGGGTGGCACATTCAGTTCATTAACTTTTAAGTTAATGGTTGATATGTGGGAGTTTGTTTCTGTCACATTGTTATTAAGAAGGTGTTTTGTGTTCTAGGCCTTATGGTTGATTTGTATGGTCTGTAAACTCTGTGCTAACCTACATTTTTGTGATGGGTAAAACTGTTTTTTATTTCTGTGTTTGGAAATTTCTTAAATATCTCCTGAAGGGCTGGTCTGGAGATGACATATTCCGCTAGGAGTTGCATGTCTGGGAAGGATTTTAATTATCTTTAATTAATAAAGCTTAGTTTGGTGAGGTAGGAAATCATTGACTGGAATTGATTTTCTTTACAAATATTAAAAAATGGGTTCCCAGTTGTGACTGAGAGGTCTGTTGCAATTCTGATTGTTTTCCTTGGTAAAAGGTCTGTCCCTTCTCTCTAGCACTTTTAGGATTCTTTCATGCTCACTTTGACAAGTCTGATTTTTATGTTCCTTGGGATGGTCTTCTTGTGTAATATCTCACAGGAGTTCTCTAAATTTCTTTTGCCTGCATAGCCACTTCTCCAGTGAGATAGGAGAAGTTTTCTTGGATAACTTGGATATGTTTGTTCCAGGCTATACTCAGTTTCCTCTTCTCTCTCAGGAATGCCAATTAGTCAAATATTTAGTCTCTTTACATCATTCCAGACCTCTTGTATGTTTTGCTTATTTTTTCCTAATTCTTTTCTCCTTATTTGTGTCGGATTGTGTTAGTTCAATAATTCAGTCTTCAAGCTTTGAGATTTTTTTCCTTTACCTGTTTCATTCTATTGTTAAAGCTTGTTATTATGTTTTGAAATTCTGGGAGATAATTATTTCCTGAAGTTCAATTTGTATTTCTTAAAATGGGCAGGTCAGCTTTCACTTCTTGTATTGTTTTCATGACCTGGTAGATTTGGGTGTCTACCTTCTTCTAGATCGAGTTTAGCCTTCTTGTCATCCATAATCTGACTTCTATGCCTGTTGTTAGGGTCAAGTAATTTTGAACACATTCTATTACTTGGACTCTGAGAAAACACTTTGTAGGTATTGAATTGTTTTGACTTTGCTAATTGCTGATTTCTTTTTAGCTGGCTGTTACTCACCTGTGGGAGCAGTCTCTTCTCTTTTTATTTTTTACTTGATAAAATTGCTATTATTGGAATGACAGTTTATAGTATTTTCTTACCTGACTTCCCTACTTTGGTCTGTTTGTGGAAGGGGCAGAGGTGGAAGGAAGGCTGGTGAACTGGGAGGAAACCAGGTGATCCTGCTTCACAGACAGTCTGGCAGGGGAGAGGTAAGTCCTTTCTTCCATATCAGGTATTTTCACCTCCCTCTGTCAGTGTCAGGGGACCAGAGTGCTTGGGAGTTCCAGGGTCTTCCTTCTTAGCCTGTGCCTATTGTTAGCAGTAGGAGCCCTCCATGGCTCCATTCAGGCACAGGTGTTCTAGTAGGATAAAGTGGCCTCCTCCCATCTAATTGAATCTACTTCTCTATCACAGGAGTAGAAGGCAGGCTACTACCTTGCCAGAAGGGATGTGGCATTTCTCTCTCAGTTTGCAAGTGGGAGGGGCCATTGTCACCACACTGTGCAGAGGTGCACTGCCTCCTTATTTCTGCACTCTTCTGTGGGAGGGGAAATGGCAGTGGTGACAGCTCCCTGAAGAGTTTTCAGTCATAAACTGGGACTGGTACAGGTGCTGGCTTTATTGAGAAATGTACCCAAAGTGGCAGGTCACTCTATATGGGGATAGGGAGAAAGGGGAATGTGCCCACATGACCAGACCACCCCCACAGGTGTCTCCTAGTGAGCCTCTCCACGGAAAGGTTAGCTGCTGGCACCAGAACTCACAAAGAACTGGAGTCCTCTGGACCCCACATAGATCCAACAGTACTTCTGTCCCTATGCCAAGGCAGTTTTCTGCATCTGACTGATGTGTGCGGGTGGGGGTGTGCAGGGGAAGGACCTGGGTTTTCTCTTCTTTGGCTAGGACTGCAGAGGTTCATGAGAGGTGCATAAAAACTCTCCTGTTCACTCACTGTTTTGCTGTTGCTGCTGTTGTTTTCACCAAGAGTGATTTGTCAATCTCATGTTGGGGCCAATTCTGAAGGTGGCTGGAGCTTGTAGCTATCTGTTCTCTGTGTCTCCACATGTCCATCTGATAAACCCCACTTGGGTTTTCAGGCACACCTTCAAAGTGGCAGCCTCACTCCTTTTAGCCTCTTTTGCTGAGAATGCAGCTGTATGTGTCTGCTGTCAGCAACCTTGGCCCTTCCTTGTACAGACTTATAAGATTATTCTCAGGTGATTTTTGACAGGCATGCCTGATTAAGTCATGATATTTTATTCAAAGGTTTTTCAACTAGAATGGCTCCAAGATTCCTTGAGCCATTTCCAATCCCACATCTTTGAGTAAATAGTAAGATGTTTTACTCAAACATGTACCTCTTGAGTAATGATGCAATCAGTGGCTAAGATTTATCAGGTAAAAATTTTACTCATACTCATTCCCAATGTTTTTCAGAGTGGTAGAATCTGTTCAAAATTCTCCAGAAGTCATAGAGTGTTGGCTCTATGGAAATGAAATACATGAAGCTGTGCAGATAAAGAAGAACCATAGTTAAATTTTCTATTTTATTATATTGAAAGTTAATTCATGGGCTTATTTTTGTTGCAGTTTTAAATTTGGATCTGATATATTGCCCAAAATTTGTCATCATGACTGCACATTAGTCAGAAAACTATTGTTAAAAGTCATTAAAATACCAATATTAGCTAGAGAAGTTACAAAACTCTGTTATTGGAATTCAAATCTCCTTCTTCTCTGGTTTCTCTTTTTTACTTAAAAGTGGCAGAAACCCAAATGAGACAAAAAGAGAATTAATTAATTAATGTAACTCATAGCATCTAGAATTATGGGAAACAATTTTCTCTTTCTCTCTGTCTCCATATATCTATATGAAGCAGAAAGAAGGGATAAAATATTTATAGTCAATTCCAAGTTTGCATTACTACAGTTTAGCAATCCCAGAGAGGAAAAAGTCCTCTTGCCAATTCAGCACATGTAAACTACAGAGAGAACAGGATGATTTTTGTCATAAATCTGATTACTGGGAAATGTTCACCAGGGACTGTGATTATAACACAGTGATTAGAAGCTCTACTAGAATGACTTGAAATGTAATGGGGAAAAATAATTCCCTTAAAAAAAAGGGATGTGGTGGGGGTCAGAGTGTGTTGAGGAAAGAGTTAAAATGGAAATTGCCTCTAACAGAAAAGGAAGAAAAATGGATGTTAAGTAGCATAAATCAACAGATGTTCATTGCATAGTCCCTGAATACTAATTTTCCAGACAAAGAACATGACTTCGCAGAAAACTTAGAAGTTGGAATCCCTCAACAAAGACTGTGTTCTCTGGGGTGATATTTTAGAGAGCCTGCAAAATTCACATAAAAATATTGGCTTAATTTTATTTATTTATTTATTTATTTATTTATTTATTTATTTATTTATTTATTTATTTTTTGAGTTGGAGTCTCACTCTGTTGCCCAGACTGGAGTTCAGTGGCTGCGCCCGGCCACCACAACCTCAACCTGCTGGGCTTTGGCGATCCTTCTGCCTCACCCTTCCAAGTAGCTGGAACTACAGGCGCGTGCTACCACGCCTGGCTAATTTTTTTATTTATTGTAGAGCTGAGTTCTTGCCAAGTTGCCCAGACGGGTCTCGAACCCGCGGGCGGGCTCAGGCAATCCACTCACCTCAGCCTCCCAAAGCGCGGGATTATAGGCTGAGCCACCGAGCCTGGCGGCTTAATTTTATTTATAAAAAAAATCTTATGGGCAGCATAACAAAGTATTGTATAGAAACTAATACTTCATTTAGCCATGTTTAAAGTATATCAAAGGGGTTTGATTTTTTTACAGCCTTCTTTTTGTCACCAACATAGTCCCAAATCATATTATTACTATTATTGCTCATTTTTGATTTGAGATATATAGTATAATGCCATTTCATGCTACCTAACTTCATTTGAGAATGGAAAGCCTTGGTAATGTGAAACTTTCTTCCCTTAATTTTTCTGTTGCTTCTTTTCTTCTTCCTTCCTCTTTGAAATCTTCCCTTCATATATACAAAGAAATTTAAATTTTCTCAAATAGCAAGTAGAATACTGTTTTCTTCATATTTTTCCACTCAGGACCACGATACATAAAAATGACCTGCACCTTTTATATTTATGCATTTTTAATGATATCTTAAAACATCTAAAATCAGGATGCATTTTGGAATTGATATCACATGAAACTTGGTAGTCTATTTATTTTATTATTATACTTTTTTTAACTTTTAAATTTTGATTTTAAAATTGTGGGGTAAAATTCGGGGTTAGATATACAACTATTCATTGTGTAAGTACCCTTGTACATGAGGTGTGCCCCCACCTCCCCCAGGTAGATTCCCACTACTGCCAATCCCACCTCCTTGGCCCCTCACCTGGCCACAGTTTCCCACTACTGTCAATCTATTTCTGATAGTATTACAGTGTTGTTCAAGGTCCACTTAAGAGTGAGAACATGTAATACTCAGTTTTTTTTTCTGTGAAAGCTCATTCTGTATTGTAGACTCTAAGTTTATCCAGGTCGCTGTGAAGTTCATGATTTTGTTCTTCTTTATGACTGTGTAATATTCCATTGTGTATATATACCACATTTTTTTTATCCCATCCTCTTTTGAGGGGCAGCACAATTGGTTCCATGTTCTTGCTACCATGAACAATGCTGTGATAAACATGCGTGTGCAGGTATCTTTTTTATAGCGTGATTTGTGTCCTTCCAGGTATATTCCCAGTAGGGGGATTGTGGGGTCATATGGAAGGTTGATTTTTCGAACTTTTAGGAATTGTCACACTATTTTCCACAGATGCTGTACTAGTTTACACTCCCACCAACAGTGTAGAAATATTCCCCTTTTGCCACAACTTCTCCAGCACCTGTTATTTTTTGAACTATTGATGATGGTCATTCTGACAGGAGTTCGGTGGTATCTCAGTATAGTTTTAATTTGCATTTCTTGGAAGACTAGTGAGGCTGAACATTTTTTCATTTATCTGTTGGCTGTTCATATGTGTTCTTTTGAGAACTGTCTATTCACATCTTTTGATCACTTTATAATGGGGCTGTTTGTTTTTTTTCTTTTTAGCACATTTGAGATCCTTGTAGATGCTAGATGTTAGACCTTTGTCAGACATGGAGTTGGCAAATAATTTTTCCCTGGGCTGTCTCCTTGCTCTCTTGATGGTTTCTTTGGCTTTGCAAAAGCTTGTCAGTTTGATGAGATCCCACTTGTCTATCTTATCTCTTATGACATGGGCACTTACTGTTTTGATCAGTAATTGGTTGCCAGTTCCAATTTCCATAAGAGTATCTCCTGCATTTTCTAAGATTCTTATAGTTTGAGGTTTTGCATTTAGGTCTCTGATCCATTTAGAGTTGATTTTTGTGTATGAACGTCCTGGTTTTCTTCCTAACTTTCTCATAACTATTTACTATTATAGGCCTATAATATCCTTTCCCTATAAAACTAAACCTTAACCCTAAGTCTTATTTAACTTACTTACTACTATATATTTATTTCTATTAATCTTATTTCTATCCTTATGTCTCTATATTTTCTTAACTATCACTTATACTATTATATATCTCTTATCTTACTAGTTTATCTTATCTTACTATCTTATTATTGATATTCTAAATTCTATCTTCATTAAACTACTTATTTAATCCTAAAATATCTTAACCTATTTTTTATCTCAAATGATTGTTTTCCACCAGCTCTCAGCTGGGGTCTGTTGTTTATGAGGAAGTGGTCAACTTGTTTTTCTTGGCCTCCTGCTGTTTACTGAAAACATCCTTACACCCCCTAAGAGGCACCCTTTTTGCTGCAATCTCACCTCCATTATGGCTGGGTATAATTTTTGCTATCAAATGCCATCATCCATTTGCGCACCTATTACCTCAATTAAAGAGAGAACATTCTCAAGCCTATGCACGCAATCCTTCAAAGTTAGGGAAGGTCCATCAACAGGATCTGTGGGGCTTTGCCTCCGTCATGGCTGCATTTTACTGGGGCCTTGCTCCCAGCTGGCATTTTTCCTGTTTTCAGGTCCCTTTTACCTTACTTTTCCTAGTGATTGTGGCTCCCGGCACAAGTGAAAATGAAGAAACATCATACCAAAACCTCTGGGATGCCCTGAAAACAGTTCTCAGAGGGGAATTTATATCTCTACGAGCACACATCAAGAAAACAGAAAGATCAGAAGTTGAGAGCCTAGCAAATCACCAAAGAGGAGCTGGAAAGAGAAGATCACCAAATACCCAACTTTAGCAGAAGAATCCAAACCACAAAAATTAGAGCCCAAATATAGGACATAGAAGACAAAAATATCATAGAAAACATCAACAAAACAAAAAGCTGGTTCTTTGAAAGTATTAACAAGATTGATGGTCCCCTAGCTATACTGACCAAGAAAAAGAGAGAAAAAGCCCAAATACACACAATCAGAAACACAAAAGATGAAGTCACAACTGACCCTAAAGAAATGCAAAAGTTTATCAGAGACTACAGTCTTGAATTCCTGGGTTCAGGCAATCCTCACACCTCTGCCTTCTGAAGGCTGAGATTGCAGGCATAAGCCACAGCTCCTGGCCCATCTCTTTTCTAATAACACTGGCATAATCTTTGTCTTGACTAGCATTATCTGCATACAGTGGCCATGATAATCCTGTTTGCAAATGATTCTGTTGGGAGCTGTCAATTTTTGCTTAAAGACATCAATGAAAGTGTTGCCTCATGATACTCTTAAAGTATTGTTGTAAACATTTCTTTAGCTCATAATTATCATCACTTATTTATGTGACTATTGCATGGGTTACATGTTTAAAACTTATAAAATAAAGGGAATGATACCTCATTTAATTATGCAATTTCTCTTAACTTTTGTCAAAGTCAGTAAAGAGTATCAATTAAGACAACCAAATAAGCTATTTAGAACTTTCATAATTTTATCCACACCAGAAGATAACAGATTAGCGATTAATTATCAAATACATGTTTATTGGGAAATGTACACGCTTGCTGACTTGAGCTACCTAACTTGACTTTGACAAATTAGAAAATAGAAAAGAAAATGGAGACATTTTAAAACCTGAAGGCAGCAATAGGAAACTAGAAAATTATGTGAAATTGTATCAACACATGGAAAGCTATGATTGCATTGGCAAGTGAGGTGCTATGAAGGGGACTCATAACTCTGTGAATATGTTTAAAGGATTTTTTGCCAAATAATGTTTAGGGCCTGCTCTGATTTGAGCAGTTGTATGGCCAGTAAAATAGTGAAAAGTGAGTATCAAGAAAAGTCACTCTGAAAGTAAATGTGATTTGAGTAATAAAGCCAATAAAATAGTTTATTTATGCAAGTAAATACACATTCTTACTTATGAACAAATTAAATATCTTCCATGTGCTGACTTTATTCCACTAACTTTTAGATTTTTACCAGGTAAACTGAAAATGAATATTTTGATCCAGTAGCATAAAAATAATCCTACCACAGTTTCTTGTTTCCCTTAAATTCCTTTATGTTCTGGCAATAATATTTAAGGTTTGGGAAAGTTAATAATTCTTGGTCTTTGTATTCACCTCTGTAAAATGGAAAAAGATAATGAATAAATACCTTATATAGTTGAAAAGCTCACATGAATAATTACATGCAAAATTATACTTAGAATAGTACTTATAAATTATGAAATTCACTAGAAATATTACTTGTTGCTATTGTGAATGAACAAAGTATGCTTTCATCCTTTGGTTTTTAGAGAGTAGAAAGATTATTTCTATAATCTATAATTTATAAATCTATTATGTCTCTGTTGCAATGCAGTATTTGACTAGGTTTCTGAAGACCTTGATAATTTGTCATGTTTCAGTACTCAAATGATATTTTAGACTTTCTAGTCTGATCTAAAATTCTAATAACAATAACTGTATAATTATGTATAATTCTATAACTTCTATACCCATTTTTTTCTCTATGACAGAAAAAAAATTAATGAAGCCTTCAAACTAATTTTTATTCAATTACCACTAGTCATAGCAGACTCTATTTAAGTTATAATCTTAAACTATTAAAAATACATTGTTCAGTAAGAATTTATTAATAGTATAATAGCCAAACAAGATAAATTTGGATGTTTTAATATTCATCTACCTTAGGTGAGGGGAGAATATCAATTATCTCTATTTTTTCTTAAATATGAAAGTAGTACATGCCACTGACTAACACGTAAGAAATTCAGCAGCTACAATATAGTTGTTTTATAATTTAGTGATTGCCAGGAACAATTCTCCTAAAACTATGAACTTCAACATCTTGAACATCATAAGTAAGAACAAATGTGGTGGGTCCTACTAGACTGCAAAATCTTTGGAGATGATTTCCATATAGTATCTTCCATGTCTTGAGATTTAGTTTCAGCACTGGGGCAGGAAATACTGATTTGAGAAAGAGGATGTCTTAAAAATATTATGTGCTACAGAAAGTTTCCAGTTTTACTCTCACAAATTTGTCTTCTCTCTCAATATAATGTCATATATTTTATGCCAATAATCATTTAATGTTTATTGTTGTTATAAGTTCTTATAAGTTGTTGGTATTTTAGAATTTCTCGTGGTTTGTACATGATTTCATATTGCCATAAGGAGGTCTAGTTTCCAATACTTCTAGATGTGGATATTTATTATTATTGTATTGTTGTTACTACTGATCTTCTTGTGGTGGTTCTGTTTTCCTATCATTAATCCTGGTCTTATTAGTGAAATTGGAAATGATTCATATTTATTGGTAATTAGCGTTTCATCTTCTGCTGACTGCTCTTTCAAATTTCTTTGATCTTTTAAAATTGTTTGATATTTATTAAAGTTTTTATAAAGGATTTTTGAGTAATTGTCATATGAGAACTTTTTCTGTTATATGTAAAACAATTTTTTCCAGCCCATTATTGTTTATTCACTTTGTCCTTGGCAATACAAAATTAAACAATCAAGAATGTCTTTTATTTTCTTTTGTGCTTTTGGTAATTATGTCTTTCAAAGTTTTTTCTAATATTTTTGTTGTTTATTTTCTACATTTAGAATTTTCCCTGTGTAAAATACACTTTGCATTATATAAAGACTTAAGTTTGTTTCACAGGCTAGCTAATATTATTTATGAAGTACATTTATTTCATTTGACTGAAATATCATCTACATAATGTAAGTTCTATTTATATTTTTCCTGTTTCTGAAATTTCATTCTGCTTCACTGTTTTTTGTTTTATATTTTGTCAATACTAAATTTAAAAAATAATTATAGTTTTTAGTAGGTTTTAGAATCTAATAATTGAGTCATTCTCACTCTTTTATTGGTTACTCTTTCAAATATACATTTTAAGTAAAATTTAATTTTTTTCATTATTGCCCTTTCTGCCATAATTTTTTCCAAAATTGCAGATTCAAATTTATCAATTATATGTATTTATTTGGGAAGTATTAAGTCCACTTGGTATAGAGTCAATTTGTTTAATATTATAAATAAGATTTAGTGTATTGTTTTATGTTTCATATTCTTCAAAAGTGCTTGTAGTTTCAGTTCAAAATAGTGTAAAACAGTTTCTCTGATTCTCTTCACAAAGTACAACTAGAAACACTAGAAACAGTGCAAGAGGCAATCCAACAAGAATTTTAAGAGATTTTGAGAGGAAGGAAAATCTGTTTTGAGATCCGTGAACTGAGGGAAAAACACAGCAGCAGTGCGTCTTATGTCCTTCCACCCAACAGAAGGAGGCAATCGAAGTCCTGCACTTCCTGACCTAAACCTAATTTTGAAAAGGCAACTTGGGTAAGCTCATTCCTTCTCCAGATGAAAGGGAGACCTTCTGACAATACCAGGAAAGACTAGGTGAAGAAGACAAAAAGAAAAGCTGAAAACTTGGGGAAATACTTGCAAATCACATAGGACTAGTGGCCAGAATATGTAAATAATTCTCAAAACTCCATAAAAAAATAATGACATAGATTCATAGAAAATGAGCAAAAGAGATGAAAATACTTTTTACTGAAGTAGATACACAGATAGCAAATAAACATATGAAAGGATCAGCTATCAGGCAAATTATTACCACAAAGAGATATCACTTAGTTGTTGGCAGTTCCTTTTCATGCAGGTTTCTCCATAAGACCACTCACAACATGGCAGCATGCTTCCTCCAAATTGAGGACTCTTAGAAAGAGAAAGGGTAATGTTGACAAAATGGAAACCGTAGTCTAAGAAATGACATGCTATTAATTTTGTCATACTCTATTTAATAGAAGAAAGTTACTAGGTCCAACCCACATTCAAGAGAATGGGATGACACAGGGCCTGACATTAGGTGGTGTGGTCCTTTGGGACCCATCTCAGGCTGCCTGCCACACTAACCTACCACCCATATCCTGTGCTTATAGCCTGGGAAAAGGAGAAATCTGGAGTTCTATTGCTATCTCAGAAAAGGGTACAGACCTTGCTGTATGTATTGGTATGATCAGAACTTCCAATGTCTTGCTGCTCTTTAACTTCTCCTCTTTCTTCACACATATACAAATTGGCCCAGGGCTGAGGATAAGTCAGGGTTCAGTAACACAGCTCTGTGTTTCCTCCAAAGTTTATGATTTTTATTTTTGAGAGTTTTTATTTAACATGGAAGTGAGGTTGCTAGCCTCCTCATTTATTTTTTAGAATCCATTGTTTATGCCCTGGGTCCTGCAAGTCTTGTCTTTTAAAACCCAGGAGCATGGCATTGACTTTATTGATTTCCACATTCTGCTGTCTCCTCCTTCTTTGAAGCTATAAGCAGACAGCAACTTAGCTCTTGCTTAAATAGGGGAAATATTATGAAGTAATGTCAAGAGTAAGGTAAAAAATAAGCACATCAAAATGCATCAAATTTTTACCTCACCATATTATTCTATATAATAATATTAAGAGATTCTGAAAAAGGGATGGTTAGTATTTGTAAAATCTAAATAATATATTTTAATGGAAGAAATTCAGAAGCAAGTTTCTAAAATATGCTAAAAATTTTTTGCAGAAGTCTCCTTCACAGACTTTTTTAAATGAATGATGACTTGCAAGACCATTCTTTTTCAAAGCAGAAAAAGAATTGGTTGGTTCCTTTCCTTATTGCTATTCAAAAAATTTTAGAACATTCTAGCTAATGCAATGGCATAAAGATATAAATACTGTGGGTAGAGGAATTAAATGTATCTTCAATTACAGATGGTATGATAACATATATAGAAAACTATCAGAATGCACACGCATTTGTAAATAACATACCCACATATTTATCTATACTTAAAAACCATTTTCTTAGGTATATATGTATAATTTTTGAGAATCCTATATCCCTAGGACTATTCAGCTATTCCAAAGCAGATAAATTGAATGTATTTGCATAAAAGTAACTCATGACTTATTATATTTTGAAATTTTTAGTGCATGAGTAGCATTTAAAAACTAAAACAGAAATCAACAAAAAAAACCACAACTTTTTTATTTGCATTTTATATACAAATACTTGTGTTCAGATGGTTGTTACATTCCTGTGCTTCTTGGCAACTCCTAATTCTGTTTTTCTTCTATCTCATATTTGTTTCTTCTTCTCTTACTTTATTCATGTTTGTTTACATTCTTCTACTTCTAAAGTATGTACATTTTTCAAGCTTCTTTCCTTGCCATTTTTATTGCTATTTATCAACACCTCCATAGTGACTATTTTCAATCTAATTTAGTCTCATACACTCACGACTTTAGAGCTTCCTTTCATGTGATTAATATTTAAATCTTTAACAAGACTGTTGCCTAAAAATTCCAGCTTCATCACCTACTGTAGTCTAGGTATGACCTCAGTGCTCTGTGTTATTTGCGACTCAAACTATACATGTGCAATATGAATCACACACCTTCATCTTCCTGGAAAAAATTTAAAACAGAACTCAACTCAGGTAATTATCCTGATTTCATTATTTCATATAAAAACATGACCCATCCCCCAGTCACACAGGTTTACCTTGTAGAAATCATTCTTGAATTTCCTCCTCATTTTTGTTTACTCTCTTTGTTCTGCCTCTATGATAGTATTCAAATCACTCTTTATCTTGCCAATCCCACTGCTATTTTCTTATTTTTGGTCTGCCAATTCTCAGAATCTATTAAAAGTTTATCTGGTTGCTGCCAATAGGTTTTTCTATCTTTACTTGTGACCTCCAATCTATTATGAATCTCATTGACAGACTGTTTTGCTTAATGCAGACATTTTATTCCATCAGGTATGCTAAAAAATGAAACAAGCAACAAAAGCTCAAATGAATTTCTCTCTCATATAGATTATGTTCTGAGTACTCTGATTGGGAAACTAATGCCTTTTAAAATATATCATCATACTTCTTTCTTTTCTTTTTTTTTTAAATTGAGTTGGACTCTCACTCTGTTGCCCAGGGGGCTTCAGTGGCACACTCACAGCCACCCCACCATTGACCCACTGAGCTCCGGTGATCCTTCTGCCTCAGCCTTCCAAGTAGCCAGAATTACAGGTATGCACTGCTGTGCCCAGCTAATATTTTCAATTTCTTATTGTAGAGATGAGGTCTGCCAATTTGCCCAGGTTGGTCTCGAGCCCTCAGGTTTAGGTAATCCACTCACTTCAGCCTCCCAAACTGCTGGGATTACAGACTGAGCCACCAAGCCGAGTTCTCTCTTTTTAAGTGGGAGTCTCACTCTGTTGCCCAGGCTAGAGAGCGGTGGCACGCTCAGGGCCACAGCAGCCTTGACCTGATGGGCTCTATGATACTTCCGCCTCAGTCTTCCAAGTAACCGGAACTACAGGCATGTACCACCATGCCCGGCTAATTCTTTTATTTATTGTAGAGACAAAGGCTCACTAAGTTGACTAGGCTGGTCTTGAACCCTTGGACTCAGGCAATCCTCATGCCTCACCCTCCCAAGATTACAGGCTTGAGCCGCCACGTCCAGTCATCGTACTTCTTATATCTTCCAAATCCTGTTTTCACAGACTGAGTTCTAGTCAAACTAATAATTGCTGGTCTCCATGTATAAGTTGTCTTTCCCCAGTTCTGATAATTAGTTTATTTGTATCGGCTATCTATAATTCCCTTCTTTGTTATTACATGCTATAATTTGCCCATTATTTATTGTATGACTTAAATACCATATTTTTGGTGAAATTCTCTAACCAGAAGTAATCTCACTTCTTTCTGTCTGAATTCCACTTGCATTTTAATTGTTGTATTAATATGGCATTAATCTCATCTATTTTATATCAGAGTTTTATATATATATTCATTCCATTTCTTCCCCATTTAAACTTTAACATTTTAGAGTTAGGAACTGTGATTTAGGATTTTTTACCCTCTTGATTTCAACAAAATGCTTTTCGTATAGTAGATATTGAATGATTATTGTTAAATTTTTAAAAATAAAATGGACCAATTTGGACTAATGTGAACAATTGACTAAATTACTACAAAATGGACTCTGACAGATATTGCTTAAGCCTTTAGGACTTTGGATTTAAAGAAAGCACTATTTTCCAACCCAAATAACAGTTTCCCACTGACAGCTTTATTGCTACTCAGTTCAGACTGCATTAGAAACTAAAGTGTATTTTGGAAGCTTTGAAAGAGTACTTTCCTAGACTTGATTCTCAAGGTAGTTTAGCATCTAATGCTTTTAGAGCAAATAGAATAAAGGGATAGGACCACTGAAGAAATGTCCTGTTAATTTTCATCAGGTCACACTCTTCTTCCTTATCTTGGTCACTTTCAAAATGAAGACACTGCTCCTTGAAATTCTGAGAATGAAGACCTGAGGCAGAAGTTTCCACTTTCTCTTGCATATAGTGAAAAGGAGTCAGGATCTCAAATAAAAGAGGAGCATAAAGTAACAATAAGCTCAAGATTGATCTTTGATCTAAAACAAGAAAAACATATATGCCGTATCAAGACTTACCTGTGTCTTGATACAGACTTTGTGAATAAAAATTTTTAAATTATTGTAATTATCATATTTATTGTTTAATGAATTCTACTCTGACTAGGCAACAAAATAAATCTGATTTAACTATTATAATAGCCTCATGAAGTAGAAAATATTGTCATCATTTTATCATGGCAAGTCTTGGTGCTCAGTGGTCAAACTCTTCAGGAGATTTAGTGCAGTAATTACATGCATGCATTCTAGAATCAGATGAAATGGGATCTGAATAATGACTGTTCTTATAACTACCTTAATATTTTACTGCTTTGTTTTTCTTATATTTAAAAAAGAGTTATTGAGTTCTGTCCACCACATCTTAGCTGTGTGGTGGACAGAATTTAAGGTGGCGGCCCTTATGCGTTCTACAGCCTGTTTTTTTCACCTTATAGAGCCCCTTCCTTTTTAATGTGGGTGGGACCTGTGACATGCTCCTAACTAACAGTGTATGGCAAAAGTGATGGGCTATCTCTCATTCAGACCACACACACTATATAAATCTCCATTCTTCTATCAGGCTTGCTTTAGTGTCTTGCTCCCTTTATAGGCTTGATGAAGAAAGCCTTTCACTCTAAAAACAAAAGAAAGACAACAGACAAAAAAGAAGAAGAACCACAATTCTGTAAGAACATTATGATAGGGATCAACTCTCACATTTCAATAATTGGTTTGAATGTGACGAGACTAAATGCACCACTGAAAAGACATAGTATGGCAAAATGGATAAAATATCACCAGGCAACAATTTATTGCCTTCAAGAGACTCACCTCACTAGAAAGGACACTCACAGACTCAAAGTAAGAGGATAGGAAACACATTTTCAGTTGAATGGAACACAAAAGAAAGAAGGAATCGTGATTTTAATCTCAGACAAAATACCCTTTAAGCTATCAAAAATTTAAAAAGATACAGAAGGCCACTACATAATGATAAAAGTTTCAATGCATCAACAAGAAATATCCATCCTAAATGTATATGCACCCAACATGGGAGCACCAACTTTCATAAAACAGCTTCTAGTTAAACTAAAAAAAGATATCGACTCCAACACCATCATAGCTGGAGATTTCAATACCCTACTAACAACCCTAGACAGATCATCAGGACAAAAAATCAGCAACAAGATTCGAAACCTCAATGTAACTCTTGACCAAATGGACTTAATTGATACCTACAGAACACTCCATCCAAAGACCACAGAATATACATTCTACTCATCACCACATGGAACGTACTCTAAGATCAACCACATACTTGGCCATAAATCAAGCATAAGCAAATTTAAAAGGACCAAAATTTTACCATGCACCTTCTCGGACCACTGTGGAATAAAAATAAACATTAACACCAACAAGGTCCTCCCAAAACCCACAAAGACATGGACACTAAACAGCATGATGCTAAACAACTCCTCGGTCAACAATGAAATCAAAACAGAGATTAAAAGATACCTAGAAACAAATGACAATGAAGAAACATCTTACCAAAATCTCTGAGACGCCATGAAAGCTGTAGAAAGAGGGGAACTTATATCCCTACAAATGCACAAGAAGAAAATGGAAGAATCACAAATTAACAGCCTAACAAACAACCTAAGGAAGCTGGAAAAGCAAGACCATCAAAACCCTAATTTCAGCAGAAGAATCCAGATCACCAAAATAAAAGCCCAAATCCAGGACAAAGAAGACAAAAAGATAATACAAAAAAATCAATGAAACAAAAAGCTGGTTCTTTAAAAGGATAAACAATATCGATGGTCCCCTAGCTAGACTGACCAAGAAAAAACAAATAAGCACAATCAGAAACACAAAAGATGAAGTCACATCTGACCCTGAAGAAATACAAAAGATCATTAGAGACTACTATGTACACTTGTATGGAAACAAACTTGAAAACCTTAAGGAAATGGAGGACTTTCTGACATCACACAACCTACCTAAGTTGGAACAAGAAGAAATTGAAACCCTAAATAGACCAATAACAATCAAGGAAATTGACTACGTAATAAGAAAACTTCCTACAAAAAAAAGCCCTGGGCCAGATGGCTTTCCAGCAGAATTCTACAAGACATTTAAGGAGGAGCAGATACCAATCCTACTGAAGGTATTCTAGGTTATTGAGAAAGATGGAACTCTCTCCAAATCATTTTACGAAGCTAACATCACATTGATATCCAAGACAGGTAAAGATTCAACAAAGAAAGAGAACTACAGGCTAATATCTTTGATGAACATAGATGCTGAAATTCTCAACAAGATCCTAGCAAACTGAATTCAACAACACATCTCAAAAATAATCCATCATGACCAAGTAGGCTTCATCCCTGGAATGCAAGGCTGGGTCAACATTCATAAAACCATAAATGTAATTAAGTACATCAGCAGATGTCAAAACAAAAACCACATGATTATATCATTAGATGCAGAAAAAGCTTTTGATAAAATCCAGCAGCCCTTATTGATAAAAACCCTCGGACATCTAGGCATACAGAGAACATAACTCAAAACAATAAAAGTCATCTATGAGAAACCTACAGCTAGCGTACTCCTAAAAGGACAAAAATTGGAACCATTTCCCCTGAAAACTGGAACAAGACAAGGATGCCCACTCTCACCCCTCCTGTTCAATATTGTATTGGAAGTCCTGGCTAGAGCAATCAGAGAAGAGAAGGCAATCAGGGGTATCCAGATAGGAAAAGAGGAAGTTGAGTTATCTCTCTTTGCAGATGACATAATTGTGTACCTTGAAAATCTAAGAGAATCTGTCAAAAACCTCCTTACACTAATAAAGGACTTTGGCAAAGTCTCAGGATATAAAATAAATGTGCAAAAGATAATCGCATTTCTTTACACCAATAATAAACAAACAGAAACTCAAATAAAAAGTACAATTCCATTCACAGTAGCCACACACACACAAAAAATACCTTGGCATGTTCCTAACCAGAACGTGAGAGACCTTTACAATGAAAACTACAAACCACTGCTCAAAGAAATCAAAGATGACACAAACAAGTGGAAAAATATCCCATGCTCATGGGTTGAAGGAATCAACATTGTGAAGATGACCACCTTACCTAAGGCAATCTACAGATTTAATGCAATACCCATCAAATTACCAGCAACATTCTTCTCAGAGCTAGAAAAAACAATACAGGAAATCATATGGAAACACAAATGACCAAGAATAGCTAGAACAATCCTCAACAAAAAAAAAAAAAAAAAAAAAAACAACAAAGCAGGTGGTATCACATTATCAGACGTCAAACTTTACTATAAAGGTATAATAATCAAAAGAGTTTGCTATTGGTACAGGAACAGGCACATAGACCAATGGAATAGAATTGAGATTTCAGAAGCAAAACCTGAATTTCTCAACCAACTCATCTTCGACAAAGCCTCCACCAACTGCCACTGGGGAGAGGAAAACCTATTCAGTAAATGGTGCTGGCAAAACTGGCTGACCACATGCAGAAGACTCAAACAAGACCAGTATCTATCCCCATACACAAAAATTAACTCTAAATGGATTAGAGACCTAAATGTAAAACCTCAAACCATAAGTACCTTAGAAAATGAAGGACATACCCTTATGGAAATTGGAACTGGCATCCAATTCCTGAACAAAACCCGAAACCCACAGGTCATAGAGATAAGATAGACAAGTGGGACCTCATTAAACTGACAAGTTTCTGCAAAGCCAAAGAAACCATCAAGAGAGCAGGGAGACAGCCCACAATGGGGAAAAGTATTTGCCAATTCCAGGTCCGACAAAGGCCTAACATCTTGGATCTACAAGGAACTCAAACGTGCTGAAAAGAAAAAAACAACCCCATTATAAAGTGGACAAAAGATATGAACAGACACTTCTCAAAGGAAGACATCCGAGCAGCCAACAGACACATGAAGAAATGTTCAACCTCACTAATCATCAAGTAGATGCAAATCAAAACCACACTGAGATACCACCTAACTCCAGTCAGAATGGCAATTATCAGTAAATCAAAAAATAACAGTTGCTGGAGAGGGTATGGAGAAAAGGGAACACTTCTACACTGCTGGTGGGAGTGCCAACTAGTGCAACTTCTGTGGAAAACAATGTGGCGATTCCTAAAAGCTCTAAATATCGACCTCCCATATGACCACGCAATCCCCCTACTGGGAATATTACCTGAAGAACTCAAATCATTCTATCAAAAAGATACCTGCACACATATGTTTATTACGGCATTGTTCACAATAGCAAGAACCTGGAAGCAACCATGCTGCCCATCAAAAGAGGACTGGATTTAAAAAATGTGGTACAAGCCGGGCTCGGTGGCTCAGCCTGTAATCCCGCGCCTTTGGGAGGCTGAGGTGAGTGGATTGCCTGAGCCGGCGGGTTCAAGACCCGCCTGGCAGCGAGACCTCATCTCTACAATAAATCAAAAAATCAGCCGAGCGTGGTAGCGCATGCCTGTAATTCCGGCTACTCGGAAGGCGGAGGTGGAAGGATCGCCGGAGCCCAGCAAGCGAGGCTGCAGACCACTGCACTCCAGTCTGGGCGACAGAGTGAGACTCCAACTCAAAAAAAAAAAAAAATGTGGTACATATACACGATGGAATACTACGCAGCAATAAAAAACAACAAAATCATGAATTTCGCAGCAACTTGGATGGAACTAGAGTCTATAATGCTGAGTGACCTCTCACGGAAACAAAGATCTGTGTATCATATGTTCTCACTCATATAGTGGACCTTGAACATCCATCGTAATACTATTAGAAAAGGACGGACAGAGGTGGGAAACTATGGGGGGGAGGGGAAGGGAGGTGGGATTAATGGTAGTCAATATCTATCTGGGGACAGGGAAACACCCCTTATCAACAAGGGTACCTGAACGAAATATATTTGTATACCTAACACTTAACTGTACCCCACAATATCAAAATAAAAAATATTAATATAACAATAATAATAATAAAAGAGAAAGCCTTTCCCTACAGGAGACTGACACCACAATAGTAGGCACATTAAAAAATTTCTAGAGAATGTGTTTTTTTCAAGGTGATTCCTGGCGACATTTCCAGTGATTGGAAAATTCATTTTGCTGAACAATTTATTAAACAAATAAAGTTTTACAAACACAATGGCAAAAAAAAAAAAGAAAACAACTGTTTTAAGGAAGGCCAACATGACAAAGAACTGTACGGTGACCCTGGGAGCTGAGGGTCACAGGATTACAATCACAAAGACCAGAAATCAGCCAACAACTATATAGGCTTGAAAGATAATATGCTGCCCTCATATGACATCACAGTCCCTGGTTTTTGAGAAGACTGAACAAGCCTGTTGAACTCCCAAATTCAGAGTTATGAGACACTGAAGCAAAAGACCCAGTTAATCTGCACTTAGCCTTTAAACCAATATAAATTGTGTGATAATAAATGCATTTTGTTTTAAGTTGTAATTGTGTGATAATTATTATGCAGCATATAAGACTAACACACATTTTCCTGCCTAGAAGTGGATGCTTTTGAAACAAATACTTAAAAACATGAGAGCCGTCTAAAGGCTACAATAATTTTGAGACACATGATAAAGAGAGCCTAAATTCCCTTGGATAAACTATTGGTAAAAATTTGGACTTGGAGGATACAGCTAGTGAGGACTCAGAATGAAGAGAGGAACATACTTTGGAAAGTGGGGGAAAAGAAGTCTTGTTAAGTAGTAGCAGAAAGTTTAGCAAAATTGTTTCCTGAAGTTATATGGAAAGCAGAACTTCAGGTGTTGAATTTGTTATGTACCTAAAGAGATTTCCAAGCAAAGTGTTGCAAGTGCCATCCTCATTGCTTCTTGTTGCTTATAATAAAATGTGAAGAAGAGAAATTAATTGAGGGAATAACCATTAAGTCAAAAGGAGCTAGGGTTTGATGGTATTAAAAATTATCAGCCTGGGGCAACCCCTTTGGGTCCCCTACCACTGTGAGGGCTTTTCTGTCCTCAATAAATCCTGCTTGCTCACTTTCCAGCTATCCGTGTCCCACATTCTTCCTGGGCATGAGACACAATTTCAACTCTGAAGTACTGCAACCTGAAGAAATGCAGAAGATTGTCAGAACTGAAAAGTCGTGCACCCCAGAGGCTGACTTGCTAGCCGACAGAGTGGCTTAGACTTAGGGCAATATAAGCACCAGGTTTTCGGTCCCGGACAGGCAACCCGTTGGGGTCCCCTCCCACTGTGCGAACTTTTCGGTCCTCAATAAATCCTGCTTTCTCAAAACAAACAAACAAAAATTATCAGCCTATACACATGGGAAAAGCTATTACAATTTTAAAATTGTGAGTTTACCTATACAACCTTTTGCTAAAAACCTCAGAAAGATCAAGAAGTCATAGTACTTTACATAGAGGGCCCTCTCAAGAGATTAGCTATGTGCTTTACAAATCCACTCAATCAAAGCATAAGGCCTCTAGGAATCTTAAGGTTATCTGACATCTAAATATATATATATATATATATATATATATATATATATATATATATACATAAAGAAGGGAGTAATATGAAAAGAATGTAGATGTGGCCTTTGTATAATGAAGTGAACACCATCAAAATCCAGTGAAGATCCCCAAGGTTCTTGAGAAAAGTGTTTCAGAAAAAACACTGACAGATGGGATTAAAAATGTCAAAGTATAAATGGTAGAAGCCTGTTGAACTCCCAAATTCTACTTAGGCCGAACTAGTCAGAGGCAAATATACGCAAACACAGGCAAAGCATATTTTACAGTTGTTCTTTGTAGATCTAGAATATGACGGGAACACCTATATAGAGTCTTGGTTTTGCAAAGATTGAAATAATTATTCTTTTTTTTCATTGACAAAATTCAGTGAAAGAAGTGTTGTGGAAATTGTGCCATTTAAGACTTTGTTCACAAGGATGTTCAAAATCTTTTTTTTTTTTTTTTTTTTTTTAGTCGGAGTCACTCTGTCGCCCAGACTGGAGTGCAGTGGCTGCTCCCGGCCACCGCAGCCTCGACCTGCTGGGCTCTAGCGATCCTTTCGCACCAGCCTTCCGAGTAGCCAAAATTACAGGCGCGTGCTACCACGCCCGGCTGATTTTTTGATTTATTGTAGAGATGAGGTCTTGCTACCCAGGCGGATCTCGAACCCGCGGGCTCAGGCAATCCACTCACCTCAGCCTCCCAAAGGCGTGGGATTACAGGCTGAGCCACTGAGCCCAGCTCAAAATCTTTTTGATATGATCAAGAGTATTCCCACTGTTTTCTGAGAGGGATGTCTTCATGGTCTCTCAAAACAGGAGAGGGTACAGGAAGAAGAAGAAATGGCAATCAAGAAAATTTTTTGATTGATAATTATTATAAAATGGTTTTTGAGAAGACTGATTTTATAAATGCTTACTAACAGCATGCTTTTCTGCAGAAATCTCCCTAGGGCAAGAGTTCAATAACTGAGCACAATGACAATGTAGTTTCCAGATGTGGTCAGTAAGTCAAAGCCAGAAAGCTTTTTGGGCCCAGGTAAACTAAATGCCATGGCTATAACTGAAGACTTGTTCTCTGGGTTAAGGTTAGTGCCCTCACCACAGAGAGAAGCGTAAGTTAGTAGTACATTGCATTAGATTGTTATTGGTTCGAACGCATCACTAAATAATCTGATTATTAGCGAGTTTTTATCAATTCGTCCTTACATAAAAATTTTCAATGACTTTTTATCATGGTGACGATAATATAAAAACTCATGGGATTTTACAATAAGGTGATTGCCTGCATTGATATTATTACTGGTATTATTTTGCCCTTCATCCTTTGCTATTTTCCAACTCCACTATTTTGTTTTGTTTATTATTTTATTTCTCCAAATGGTCAAATTCTTTCCTCGGGACTGCCAAGCAATGCAATAATCTCTGGCTGAAATACTCTGATTTAATCTCCTTTCTGTAATGCACACAGACATACAAGCACACGCGTGTGGGCGTGCAGCTGGCAATCAGAAATTTCTACTAATAATTTAGGAAGCTTTTTTTAACTTCTAAATTTGTTCTCTCAGTTAAAATTTCTCGTAATGCAATTAAGAGAATATAATGCTTTTTCTTCATTGCACTCAATATATTTTTATTATTATTTACTTGTTTCATCATTATTTACTTGTTTCATCTTTATTTACTTGTCAGATTATTTTTAAAAATCTGCTATCTTCATCAGAGTGTATTCCATAAGCATTAGGATTTTGTCTATTTTATTTATCATGGCTTTATTTACATCTATTATCTGTGTAGGGTACTACAAATGGATTTATAAAATATTTAGTCAATATTTAGAGATACATTAATAAAGGAATGTGTAAGTAACCCTATATTAATAGATATTTTGTAAACACACGCATATATATTAGGTAGAATTAATATAATTTCTCCATTAGTGTACTTCTTTTTTATTACTGGACTTGATATTTTTGGAATCTAATAAAAATTTTAAAATCCTACTTTGAAAATTCCCAGCCATTTCCTTTATCAGTCTTTTCCTCAGGCACCTAAATTTGGACCTGTTAATATCCTAGCAAATATAATTCTTGTTCAGTTTTCTTATCCTATAACAATTAGATTATTTCTCCCATCAACCTTGCTGTAACTGAAAACTGAAAGAAATCAGTAGTTTGCTGCTAGTCACATGTTTTCAACTTAAGCCTTCCTCTGTCATCTTTCTAAAATAAAAGGTCTGTGCACAGTTGCCAATTATTTGCATAGTTTAGAGGCAAGTCAGGCAGCCCTGCTCAATACACTGCATGCAAAATGATGCATTACTAGGAGAATGGAAAATTGGTATTATTTTAGATTTTATCTGCATATTATCTTTTTCCTGACAAAATGTACACAATGCTATCAGCCTCTGCTTTTCTGATTTTTGTTTTTTGAAGCTACAGAAATGTAAAAATATCTACCAGCATAATATGAGGTAAGTCAGAAAAGATGGGCTCTGGCTCCCCTCGCTGCACTCATTGATTTAGTTAAATTAAAAAATTCCCAGCCGGGATCTGTGGTTCAGCCTGTAATCCAGCACTTTGGGAGGCCAAGGCAAGTAGATTGTCTGAGCCCGCGCGTTCACGACCAGCCCAGGCAACTTGGTGAGACCTCGGTCTCTATAACACATCAAAAAAAAAAAAAAAAAAAAAAACAACAACAATTAGCCAGGCGTGGTAGCACATGCCTGTAGTTCTGGCTACTTGGAAGGCTGAGGCGGAAGGATCGCTGGAGTTCAGCGGGTCAACGTTGGATTGGCTGTGAGCGTGCCACTGCACTCCAGTCTGGGCAGCCGGGTAAGACTCCGGCTCAAAAAAAGAAAAAAAAAATTCCCTCTAGTTGCAAAAGTTTTTATTTTCTCAAATGCAAAATGAAAGTAATACATATTGATCTAAAGCCAGGGAGCTAGACTGGGCCCTGTCTTATGGAATCCCTTAGCTCTTGTGCCTTTCATGTTGGTCTAAGAGAAAGATATATACAATTAGAGCTACTGCTTAACCATAGAGTCTGAGTCTTGCCTATAATTAGGACCAATAAAGTAAGTTCAAATTGAAACTACAAAACAGACATTTCCTTTTTTAGAAAAAGTTAAATAAAAAGTCACTGTAGGTGTCTTCTCTTCAAGGTTTTCATCTTTTTGTAGCCTGTCGGTTAGCTACATTCATGCTGCTCTATTTAATATTGGTTTAAAAATTTTAATGTTATTTTTAAAAATTGAACAAAGAACTTCATATTTAATTACTGGCTTTCAATCACATTTTATTTGTCAAATTATACTTTATCATACCAAATAATACATTAAAATCAGCAAGTGAATTCTCAGTCATTTTATATTATACTTTTCTCAGAAGTCTATGAAATACAGGTCTCAAAGCAAGAAGAAAAAAATTAATAGCTTTTGCACTTCTAGGGGAATTGATTTGTAGGTAACAGTTCTAAAAATTGTCATTGTCTAATAGCTGGTGGCTGCTTGAAATGCCACGAGTTTATGATTTCATTCATTCTCCAGTGGGGAGTAGATGCAGACATCAGCAAGAAAGAAGTTGTATTTTACAGAGGGTAAAATCTTCTAAAGTCTGTTGGTTTGGCAGCAGAGTAATGCAGTAGCAGAAGAAGTTCTAGAATTCAGACTACCAGGGCTTCTGTTCTATCTGCATGAAAAGCTGTATAGCTTTGGGGCTCACATCTTCTTTAAAATAAGGCATTGCTAACAAACAACTTCTAAGGCTCATGCCAGCAATGTCTCTCAGTGATGTGGGCATTAAGCATTTACCTTTGTTACTTGACTTGGCTTCCAAGATCTGCCTGACTCTAGAATCTCTATGGTATTTTTGCTTAATTACTGGTTGCTAGTAGCCATTGCTAAAGATGAGTCTGTGGTTGGGCTCTAGTATCTATATTTTTAAAACTTTCTGCAGAAACTGAGATAGATAAAACAAAACCTCAATGTACTGGGTAGAGACTTGAAACTCTTGGCTTATTCCAGTGCCTGAGACCCTCATTGCTTTGTCTTTCTTTTTAATTCTAAAATTAATATATAAAATTGTAGAAACTTAGAAAATATGACAAGAAAAAACCACAAATTAGTCATAAAATCAAAGCCTAAGTGCTATTAATATTGTTATTAGTTTTTATTCCTCTAATATAGACCCTGTATATTTATAAGGGTATATTATACATTATATAGTATTATGATAATAGGTTCATATTATTATATACAGTTATTTTATTGAGGATATGAAGAACATTTTCTTGTGGCATTAAAATTATATAAAAATAGAAATCAATGATTTTTTTAATGATTTAGGATTTATATCATGGTCACTATTTTCTATCTAGTTTAATATTTTCTAATTATAAAAAAGACTAAAATAATACTATTAGTTTATTAATGCTAGTTTTTTCTAATTTCCTTGGGTAGAAAATCAAAGAATGATGCTAAATTGGAGAAGCTATGTGAACCATTGCCAAGGCCTGCACTGAGTCTGTCATTGCCCTGAGAAGCAGAAAGGTAAGAAAGAAATGGACAAGGCTGTGTAGGAAGGCATTCAAGTACAGCTAATAGAATCTCAGATTTCTCCAGTATAAAGAACCAGAGAAATATGCATTATCAGCAAAGCTATATTTCATTAGTTAAAAAAGAAAAGTTCTGGCTGGGTAAAGTGAAACTGTGCATGTAACCTCAGCCAAAAGCAGGTTGCTTTTCCTTCATTGTTTTTTGTGCCACCTACAATTTATTAAAAGCTATCTCAAGGATAGCAATCTTTGGCAAATGCTAAATGCTAGTTTGAAGTATATTTGATTATGGTTTTTTTTTTCTTAGATCATTTAAACAACTCCAGTAGTAAGTTTCATAAATCTAGTTGCGTAATTGAAAATAACTAATTTGTATCTTTTATGTGGAGATGAGAATGATTTTTTAATACCTTGTGAAAAAACCTGAGTCAATACTTGTGAGAGAAACATTCAAGGTCAACTGTTAACCTTTACTGAGAATGTGAAATTTATTTCTATGGCTTCCTTTTTCTTATTTATTTTAAAACTAACTTATATTTACTTATTTTTATATGACTTCTCCAGATTCAAAGCTACTCTAAATACATTTCCTATTAAATTGGTGACTCTTTACACATTATCACTACAATGTTAGAAGATGGAAAATGGTTGCAAAACACTAGGCTTATATACTAAAATCATAATATGTCTAAATCCTTTCTGATTATAACAAAACTACAATTGGAATTTCATTTACATAAAATAATTCCAGTGTTGTGAAGAATATTATTAGTCACGTCTCAGAATAAACTAAAAATTTTAAAGGTAACTCTGAATTTATTTTAGCAGTTATTACTTAATGACAATTTCTAGGTCAGCAAAGTTGGTTTAACTAAAACACAGAATCAGCAGAATGAAAAGAAAGTTTAACAATATGGAAATAACATTTAATCAACGTGTGTCTGTTGTGAAAGATAGGCTAGCATAATGAAGATGGCCCCACTTAATTTCCTGGGAAGGACTTCAGGATGCAGCTGCGTGTGCTAGGCTGGAATAAGCAGAGGAAAGTGTCCTGGATGGATGTCCATTTGCAGCCCCTTTTGAACTATTAAAGAGAACTGGGTTCAAATGATAAAATGCTGGAAACACAGCTTTTGATAATGAAAGTGAATTTTGAAATCAGTCTTCAACTAAATCTTGTCAGGTAGAACAGGTGACATTTAAGTCATTCTCAGCAAGGCAGCTTGCTACTTCAAAATGTGTTTTTCCTCAGCAATCCACTTGACAGAGAAGGACCTTGACATGTGTTGTAAAGGGTAGTTGGAGATTGTAACTAATTCCTTGGACCTATAATTGTATTTATATTATATGGAAAAAATACAATTCGCAATCAGGTTTTTAAATTATTACTCACTGGTTTAAAAGGAGCTCTCTGATTTTATAGTTAAGAAAAAATCAGATAGACAAGCATGTAGCTTGCCTAAGGCCAGACAGTTAATATGGGTCAAAGCTGGCACAGAAACCCTGGTCTGCTTACCTCAAATCCACATCATTCCATCAAACAATACTGTCACCTGCTTAGAGTATTTGTCAGCTGCTGCAGCAATTCACAAGATCTGAAACAACCATAATATCCTTCAATGACTGTTGACTTGTGTGAATTCAAGCCACCACTATGCTGTGACAGAAAGTCATAAACCCTTATATTACAATATCAAATGTTTATCAAAATATTATTAAGCGAGCTTTATATTAGCAGCAATTCACCTTAAATATACCGCTAAAATACTTTCAATTTCATTATGAATATATGACAAATCTTTTTTTATCATTTGTAGTCTCTTTTAAAGTATTTTTAATCTAAAATATGTCACACTTACCTTTCCCATGTATCCCCATAAAAGTATCACTAAGCAAGAACCCAGAACTGCTTTTCATGTCTCCTACTCATTTATGCGATTTTTGACTTCTACAACTCTGTGAGCTCACATTGTTCATGTTTGTGTCTTCAGATGTGCTCATTTTAAGATAAAGGCAGAATATTTTTTCCCTAAATTTCCAAAATGTCAATTTCTTTTGGAGCATTGTTCTTATCTTCCTCCTTCTACATCCATTACTTTATCAATTGCTTTTATTTTGATGAAATCTATCATTGCCTCTTTTGCAAAATACTCAAGAAATGAACAAGGCTAGAAGCATGAATTAATGAAACAGAAAAGAAAGTTCAGAAAAAATCTCATACATATGTGGACACTTTATTTGTTGTGATGATGACTGCAAAGCAATGGAAAGGGTGTGTGACATAAGGCACACCTGCCCCAGAGAAAGAGTTTAGCATTTTTATCACCATTACAATTAATCAAATGTATTAATTGACTCAAACCTCCTAATGTATTCTCTATATTTTAAAATATATTTGCAAGTGTCATATATTTACATATTATATGATATTAAGTCACAGAATCTCTTATCATAAGTCCTAAAGTCTCTTTCTTAGTAAGTTAGGTACTTCAGGAAATACATTAAATATATCTAGACTCATAAGCTTACTATTTAACTTAGCAAGACAGCAATACAGCAGTATATTTGGGAGTATTATATCAAGAAATTTTCTAAATGTGTCTCTTAGAAACTAAAAACTCTCACAGAAAACTTGAATATTGAAAAATATAAAGATTGTTATATTCTCTAATGGTTTTCATGTGAAGCAATAATCATAAAAATCTAAATAGCTATATTTAGATCATGTATATTAGTATAATCAATCATATTGAGCAACTTTTCAGTCACACAGAAGCCCTTTCTTTTTGCCAATTTGCCACAGCCTCCCTCCTCTTCAAGCTTTGTCAACTGCTTGTAAATCTCTCACATATCAATTATTTAGCCCCTTCTATATATAGTCCAGCGGGCTCTTACTTCTACCTTATTCCTTAGCAACAACATTGCCCTTTTAGGAAGACATACTAATTCCTCAGTTAAAACCTCAAATTATTTTTACCAAAAGAGGTGACAAAACACTATTATGACACATCATTTAAAATTAGAGAAGACTGAATAAATAAAAATATATAACATTTATGGATTAGAAGAGTTAGTACCATCAAAAATATTAGTTTTCCCCAAAATTGATTTGTAAAAACAATTCAATTCCAAGGAAAGTCCAGTTTATTTTTTTCAGAATAATTGAAAGACTAATTCTTAAAGTTATACAAAAATATAGAAAAAATTAGCCAAGATAATTTTGAAGTGAACAAAGTTGTAGCACTTAAACTACTCAATATAAAGTTTTATTACAAATTGATAGTAAGAAAGAGTGCAATGATAATTGTGCAAGGATAAAAATATAAACTAATGGAACAGAATAAGAAAGCCCCGAAATAACCTCATACATATGTGGACATTTCATTTGTTGTGATAGTGGCCCTGTAGTCAGAAATAGATAGTAGAGTCAATATGGAATAAAATATGAGCATCATTTTTCCATATAATTGACAAAAATTAATGTGCTTTTTTAGTTCTAAATTTTTAAAAAATTTTAGAACACTTTCATGATTTTGGGATAGATAAAAATTTCCCAAACAGAACATAAAATGCAGTACCTATAAGTAAAACCATTGATAAAATAAATATATTAAAATTAGAAATTTCTGTTCATCAAAAGACATAGTTTGGGAACTAAGGGACAACTGCAGAGTTACAAAAACTATTTTAAATACTGAATATAATTAACAAAAGACTCATATCACAAACATTTTTTTAAAAAGACTGAAAAGAAGGAAAAGATAGTCATCCTCATAGAAAATGAGCAAGAGAAAAGAATTAGCATTTGACAGACGAGAATATCCAAATTATCAATAAATGTATAAAAGTGTTTAACATTATTAAAATAAGAAACACACAAATTAAAGTCACAATGCTGCATTTGGACACATTCATCAGAAAGAGTAAAATCAGAGAAGTTAACACCACTAGTTTTGGAAAGAATGTTTAGCAAATAGAGCTTTCAAATGCAGCTAACAGAAATGTAAAAAGGTATACAACCACTAAGGAAAAATATTTTTGGCTTTCTAATAAAGCCAAAAATATACTACAACTACATATATACTTATGTAGCTAGATAGTTATCCATATCAGATATGCAAAGTCAAAATTATTTGTATAAAGTTGTTCCCAATTGTTTCATTATCATTTAAAAATTTTGTTCATTCATTTTAAATTTTTAATTATTAGGTGTACTTCACTATCATCTTTTAATGGCCTAAGGATCTGTAGTGATGTCCTCTCTTTAATTCCTGTTAACTTCTATTTTCTTTCTCACTCATTTTCGGTTTCCTGTCTCTGTCTCTGTCTCTTTCACTTTCTCTGCTTCTTTTTGTCTCTCAATATTTCACAGCAGCCCCTTTGCTCTAAGTTTCTTTCTAATCCTTTGTTTCTGTCCTCTTTTCTCTCTTGCTTGGATATTTTTTATACAGATCCAGGCAACTTCTTTAATATTTCTTTTTCTGGTGGCGAAATTGCTCAGAATCATGAAAGTTTCAAGGTTTACTCTGCAAGGAAAAATTCTGCTCCTTAGAAATCAGAAAATTACAAGCATTCACAATTGTACATCCTTTTCATCTTTATCTTTTCACATGTAGATTTAAAATAGCAAATTTTCCTGGTAAAATCTAAATATGGAACGTGTAACAACTCAAAACATTAGTTATTAACATGTAAATGTTATTTGTATATTTTACACTTACAACATATTACATTTACATGCTGTATTGACATTTTTAGACAAATTTGGGAGTTAGAATACAAGACAGGAAAATAAAACAGGTCTTGGAAATTTTTTTTTTTTTTTAGTTGGAGTCTCACTCTGTCGCCAGACTGGAGTGCAGTGGCCACTCCCGGCCACCGCAGCCTCGACCTGCTGGGCTCTGGTGATCCTTCCGCCTCAGCCTTCCGAGTAGCCGGAATTACAGGCATGCGCTACCACGCCCGGCTGATTTTTTGATTTATTGTAGAGATGAGGTCTCGCGGCCCAAGCGAGTCTTGAACCCGCGGGCTCAGGCAATCTACTCACCTCAGCCTCCCAAAGGCACGGGATTACAGGCTGAGCCACCGAGCCCGGCTAGGTCTTGGAAATTTTAATGAGGGGAATCACTTTTTTATGGTAGGTGAGCAGAATGCAGAACTCTAATCAAAAGAGAAAAACCCATTGTTAGATAAGTGAAGAATATGTCTCAATAGGGAAAAAATTAAACATTTTATTTTCTAGACTTGCTCTTTGCTGAACTCTCTTGCTGTCTTACTGAACAATTTTCCTTCATATGCTTAAAAATAGACTTGTAAAAAGACAAAATTGTAAGTCTTCTTCATACTTTAGCTGGTTTTGTTTTTAGTAAGACATCAAAATAAAGTGTTGGAACATAGAGACTATCATAGAAAATTCTGAATAAATAGTGTTTTTAAGTTGTCTATAATACTGCTTTATTAGTACAATTTTTAAGAAAACTGTTTCTATTTTTCTTCTTCATTACACTTCTTTTTTCATAATAATTTAGCAGCATTCATGATTTATAAAGAAAGATGTTCCTTATAGCATAGTATCGTAATCTCTCTTTCATCATTACTTAGTCTTTATAGCTTTTTTTTTGTTTTTTTGTTGAGTTGGAGTCTCGGTCACCCAGACTGGAGTGCAGTGGCCGCTCCCGGGCCACCGCAGCCTCGCCTGCTGGGCTCCGGCAATCCTTCCGCCTCAGCCTTGCGAGTAGCCGGAATTACAGGCATGCGCTACCCCGCTGATTTTTTTATTTATTGTAGAGATGAGGTCTCGCTCCCAGGAGGGTCTCGAACCTGCGGCTCAGGCAATGTACTCACTCAGCCTCCCAAGCGATTACAGCTGAGCCACCGCAGGTCTTATAGCTTTTTTTTTTTTTTTTTTGAGTTGGAGTCTCACGTCACCCAGACTGGAGTGCAGTGGCGTCCCGGCCACCGCAGCCTCACCTGCTGGGCTCCGGCAATCCTTCCGCCTCAGCCTTGCGAGTAGCCGGAATTACAGGCATGCGCTACCACGCCCGGCTGATTTTTTTATTTATTGTAGAGATGAGGTCTCGCTGCCCAGGCGGGTCTCGAACCTGCGGGCTCAGGCAATGTACTCACCTCAGCCTCCCAAGGGCGCGGGATTACAGACTGAGCCACCGAGCACGGCTCTTAATAGCTTTTAATATTCACACATGGCACTAACAATATGCTTCCATTCATTAATGACTCATTCGATCAGGTCAAGTATGAGTCTAAAAACTGCTGCAATGATCCCATAGAAGAAATTCAATCACAATAACTTCCCCTAGAAATGGAAACAGGCACAAAGAGGTTGTGCTACAAGCCTAGAAGGAGGTATGCGTTGGTGGGGAGAGAAGAGAATTAAAACATGCATTCAGAGTAATGATTACGGCTTGATAACATGACACCTAATATCCCACAGGGGGAAAAAACATTAAATGCCTTCATATTACTACAGTGCTCATGATTTTCAGTTTTGAATATGAATGTTCTCCTATAACAAGTTAAGCAATTTAAAGCTAGAGTAATTTAGGACGAAGATCTCAATGGCAAACTCTGGCAAAGTCCCAAGAGTGTTTTTTATTACATTGTATGGTAAAAGACTTCAGAAAACATTTTAATAATCTCAGGGTTGGTATTGAAGAACTTTAATTTTCTTAAATTTACACAGCAAAAGAAATGGATACATAAACATTCAAGGTAAATAAGCGTTTATAAAACGGTTAATGCTATTTACACTGTATATTATACCTGTTAGCATGATGAGAATTTTGGATTCATTTTTATGATCCAATATGTGTACATAGGATCATGTACTTAGCCATTACAAAAGCATTTATTGTATAACTACTACAGGCAAGGTTTTTTGTTTAAGGAGGAGAGCATAAAGATTCATGAAATAAATGTTATGCTTTCAGGAGTCATAGTCTATTATATTGGCTTGCAATTTAGTAGTCATTAGTGCTGTGTCATTATTATTCCAGACAAATAATAGGGTAGAACTGAGCTTCCTTGCAGTTAGACATGGATATGTGCCTTGCTCTTACTAATGAAATGTAAAATGAAGCATTTTGTATTACTTGTACGTGACAACTGTTCCTTTATTCTTTATATGGCAGCAGGTGAAGTTCCAAATGTGAATGCTTTAAGAACCTGAATCCCTGTTTAAACATCAAGCAGAGCTATCAAATCAAGATGTCTATGGTGTCTGACCAAGAGATAAATTAATATTTTCTGTCTTTAGCTTTGAGTTTCATTGTTGCTGTTGTTGTTATAATTGAATATACCACTTTTTGGTAACTATAGTTGTTTATAACTTAAGTGTACTCTTTTGTCTTTCTGGTGGTTCTATTAACTAATCTGTAATCTGGATTCCCAGCTACCAAACAGCATGTCCAGAGCATGGTCACTTCTACACAAGGTAGAGAAAGAATATGCTATTATTCCTGCTGCGGAGGGACTGGGGCTATGTGGGAACAGTATGCAACTACAGAAGAAGAGACTGAACAGGCTCTCAAAGAGAGCCTGAGTCACCAAAGAAAACAGAAGGCAGAAGAAGGGATTAAAATTTATTATAACTATGGGAGAAATTCTGGACTCCAAATGCTAAGAGGTTGAGGACAGAGAGGTAGTGAGTCCAGAAGAAATGATAAGGCTAATGCATTACTAATATCTATACTATCTAAAATTTATTGAGCATTTTTTCATGTGGCAGATATTTTACTAAACATGTGTCATACTTAGCCTCATTTAATGCTTATAACAACCTTATGAGGTGCATTATTGTTGATACTTTAAAAATAAGTGAATTGTAGATCAGAAAATTTTAATAATTCACCTCTGAAAACTGCTAAGAGAAAATATAATTAAAAAATTTTAGTGTATTTGGAGAATCATTACTCATAACTGCCAGTGTTATACTTTCTAAATTAAAATGACAAGGACCAAACCAATGAACTTCCTTGTACAACAAATTGTAGAGGGAACCCAGTTTATTTGCATTTGCTCAAATTTGAGATTTCAAGACTCTCATCTTAAGCCCATATTTCTCTGTCTAATTTAGCTCCCAACAGCTACATATGCTACTTCTAACTCTACCGGTATTTGTGCAAGATAAAGCACTCAGAGTCTCAGGATTGTTCACGAGGAATTGTTGACTTGTACTTACTTAGCCTGAACCCCTGAATATTGATTCTAGCAATCAGAGAGAAGCCATCACATTACAGGAGATTTTATAACTTAGAAGGTTACGTTTTTAAAAAGAGAATTACTGCAAAGGATGGATTTACTCTTGAAAAGAGATGTGCATGCATTTTACCTGTTTTTCATAAATAATAATTATTTTAAACACTTTGGCATTTCTGATATTGGTTCCTATTTTTGTTGCCACTAGGCTTGGTTTTCCTCAACTTGTGTAGCAGAAGTAATAGTCTTAATGTGTCCTAGTGGAATCTAAAAGGCAATATTTGCTTCAGGTAGTAATTACAGAGACTTACACATTGTATTTTCTTGTTTGTTTTTGTTTTTTTGAGTTGGAGTCTCACTCTGTCGCCCAGACTGGAGTGCAGTGGCCACTCCCGGCCACCGCAGCCTCGACCTGCTGGGCTCCAGCGATCCTTCCGCCTCAGCCTTCCGAGTAGCCAGAATTACAGGCATGTGCTACCACGCCCGGTTGATTTTTTGATTTATTGTAGAGATGAAGTCTCGCCGGCCCAGGCAAGTCTTGAACCCGCGGACTCAGGCAATCCACTCACCTCAGCCTCCCAAAGGCACGGGATTACAGACTGAGCCACCGAGCCTGGCTTATTTTCTTGTTTTTAATATTGACTATTTGATAACTGACTTTTTTGGGAGATTGCATAACCATTGGATAGTTAGTCATTAAATGCCTTCAATGTAAGGAATACTCGTACTTTGCAAAATGTTTGCTGAAGCTACCTAGGATTTCCTTTTCTGTTTGTGTGTTTGTTTTTGATGCTGATTCAGTAGTAGGAAGAGTAGTTTGACTTAGATTGTCATAAAGAAAAAAAAAACTTGCTGGGTTGACATAAAAAGTTAGTGATTCTATATAATGATCAAACTTCACTGGTAATCTGTTTTTCACCCCAAAGATTTCACAATCCAAAGTTTTGCTTTGTAATTATGTCAGGAAAAGTATATGTTTGAGATAGGATAGCCTGGCCTAGAGCAGGGGCAGCAAATGGATTTAATTTACTGAGCCAATGTAAATCATTTGGCAGTGATTGCCTTACCCAGGCCCAAAAGAAAATGAGTGGAAAAATCTATGACATATCTGTAGGAGGAAGGAAGACAACCTGAATGCATCACCATTTGTCTGGCATTTGGAATATGATATTAATTTATAAAGGAAAATTTTGTTTTAAATCTCATTTTAAAATTGTTTAAAATATCTTCAAAGTTTTATAACATACATCCTTATCTTGAAATGTTCAGCTTGAAATTTAAATTCACTTATAAAAACAAATAAAGAGTAAAACCTCCAGTTCTAGGAAAAATGGAAGTCAAGGAAATGTTGGGTCAAATGTATGCATCAATCTCTGACCAGGCTTACTACAGTTAATGGAAAAGATCCAAGTCAATTATCACCCTGGTATAGGAGGCTGATTCCTTATCTTTATGTCAGCCACAGCAGAGTGTGCTATGCAAAGTTTGTTTTTCAAGTTGTGAAAAGGAAAGAAAGAAATGTTTATTTGATGAACATAAGGAAAATCCTCATCGACAAGAGTAAGAAAGGGTATCATCTGTCCTGTTACTGTTCATCTACTTCTGATTTCAGCTCAATCTTTTCATCTCACTTAAATGTAATCTCTTCATTTCCTTTTGTCATTATTCCTGAACATTTTTATTAGTACGGATTTTGGGTCTTGCTGTGGAATGATATATTTTTTGCATTGATAGTTGCATAGTAGGCAATATAAGCCCATGCAAAGTCAATATGGTCTATTGCAGCCTCTTTGATAAACTTTACTAATGCAATTAATATTAAATTAACTTGATTTTTAAAATTCTTACATTTTTCGTTTGGAATAAAAATAACTAAATATTATTTAATTCTCTCATTTCATATATGTTGTTCTCATTGAACTAATCAATAAGCAGTACCTGGAAGCTGTTAGATGATAGATGCAAAATTATCTTAATGAGAGACAAACAACTCTGTATTAAAAGCATCCCAAAGGAGTATTTTATTTGGTTTAAAATTGAGAATAATTTTCTAACAAAACAGGAAGATTAGACACTTTTGTTTGGGAAATTGTTTGCCTTAAAGGTACAATATTGTTAGTGCATGTTTTATTTATCTTTAGCTATCAATATTTGGGCTTGAATAAAATTATACAGGCCTAGTATTGTCCTTTTACCTTTCTGTGTTTTAGTTTTTGCATTCATCAATGTGTATCTCATAAGGTTGTTGTGAGGATCAAAATAATGTGTGAATATAAAATAATGAAATGAATATAGCATGGTGTTTGACTGCATAAGCTCTGTAGATACATAGGCCTGTCTTTGACCCAGACATCTTTACTTACTAACTGTGCAGGCTGGGCTTGTTATTTAAAGTATCATTTAAATAACAAGTCCCCTCCCCATTTTTTTCACTTAAAAAGTGAGGATAATAATAGTACCTACCCACAGGATAGGGTAGGATGTCTTGAGATAATGCATGCAGAATACTTAGCATGGTGCCTCATGCACAAAGCCTTTAGTCAATGCTTGCTATTAACACTTCTGTTTTAGAAATCAAAATATGATAGATGTCATCCTTATGAAAAATTAACCTTTCAATTCCTTTTATCAGTCAACTGTCTTGGGAATTCCCAGCCTGATCCCAATATATTTTTTTTTTCCTTCAATTATTTCTACACATTGTTAAGAGCTCTACTTTCTTTGTTGTCAGTTTCCTTTTCAGAATTTTCAGTGACCTACCCTCCCTCTCACCACCTTGTGTATAACACATTATATCTAAACTTTTGGATACAAAGTTTCACTTTGCTCCTGTGGTCTTGGCAGCATCCTGCTTATATACTATGTCAAGAATAAGGCTCTGGAAAACCATGATTTACTTTTGCTAAGCCTCCACTTTTTTTTCATGTGTGAAAAAAAAATATGATTAATACCTACCCTGTAGATTTTTATACAGTTGAAATAAGATACTAAAGCTCTTAACATAGTATTTGGTGCACAGCGTGTGTTTGATAAAGGCTAACTAATTTTATTTTTATCATTTAGCAACTTAATTTTAGAAAGTTTTTCTTACATGTCTTTAAAGCTTACATATCTCTTACATCTGCTCTTTGTTTTGTTGTTATCATGTGGAGCATCATTGAGTTGTTCATGTCCCTTTAGATTTGACAGTTCTTCAAAATGTGTTTTCCTATTAAAAATGTTCAAACAGTACCATACATATCATTTTAATGATGAGAAAAATGCTATTTATATAAATAAAGCAGAATTTTCTCTCCAATGACTTATGATATTTTTAAAACATTGGTTGGCGGCAGTGGCTCATGCTTGTAACCTCAGTGCTCTGGGATATACAGGCAGAAGAACTGTTTGAGGCCAGAAGTTTGACACCAGTCTGGGCAACATAGCAAATACTCATCTCTACAAAAATTTTAAAATGAGTTCAATATGACAGCATGCCTATAGTCCTAGTTGCTTGGGAGGTTGAGGCAGGAAGACACCCTGAGTCCAGGAATTCAAGGCTGTAGTGAGCCATCATGGTGCCACGGCACTCAGCCTGGGCAACAGAGCAAGACCCTGTCTCTAGAAAACTAATTACAAATTACAAAAAAATACATTTAAAAACTATCAAATGTTCTCACTCATAAGTGGACCTTGAACAATCTATCATATAAGAAAAGGATTGACAGTAGCAGGAAACTACAGGGGCATGGGAAAGCGTGGAGGTGGGATTGGTAGTAGTGGGAACCTGCCTGGAGAGCAGGGGGCACACCTCATCAACAAGGGTACCTGCACAATGAAAATTTGCATACTTAACCCTGAATTGTACCCCACAATTTTAAAATAAAAAATTTAAAGGTAAATAAATAAATAAATAAATAGTCTAAGGATAAAAAAATATTCATCTCATATTATCCCTCAGAAATAACCTAGGAGGAATCACTGATGAAAAATCATAGGAGTAGGGGAGAACTTTGCAGAGTTCTCACATGTGTTCTCACATGTGTAAATTTTGCATTTCAACACTTTTTCCGGGAGGGTTACATTTGGAACCATTGTGGCTAACAAACATAGCCGAACCAGGGAAAATTTATTTAAATATAATGCAAACTACTTGTATCAACGGTCATGTTTTTCAACTTCCACAAATTCCTAAAATGCAATTGCAACTCTTTCCTGCTGAAAATGAAAAAAAAAAAAACAAAAAACCAAAAAAAAAACCCAAAAAACAAGGCCCTCTAGCAGGACAGGGGCTTTTCATAAGAATTTCTTTTCACAGCTCCTTTAGAGAACAGCTGGGATATTCTAACAGTAGCCAATTCCTAGAGATTCACAATGTTGTTTTGCATTTTCAGATCAAAAAGCCAGGGCTAGGGTGAGGCAAGTGAGGTACCTGGGCTGTAATTTAAGAAAGAATTGCTCTCATCTTGTTTCTTGGGGTTATAATTGATTATTGTTGATGGTCGTTCATGAAATCTAACGGGTAGACTTGCTATTTTCTTCTTGGGGAGCATTTCCATATAAATCTGTATCTCTCTAAAATATCAGTTGCATTCATGTTACTTAAGGAAAAAAATCGATAAGGCACCCCTAAAAATGTAGCCTCCCTTCTCTCCTTCCTACTCCCACACTGGATGTTTTTCACATATCTTTCAGTATCTGGTGACTTCGAAGTTAAACACATTAACACCACTAACAGTAAATAGGTGTATAAGAGTTAATCTTTGTTAGACACCTTGAAAACACCATGCATGTTTTGGCATTTAATTTTCTCAATAACTCTATGAGTTAAGTGCTGTTATCACCCCATTTTCAAGGCGAGGAATACAGGGTAAGTGACTTTCCAAAGTCATATGGTTCATAAAGGGCAGGTTAGTTCTGGCGTCTGTGCTCTTAAGCTATATTGCCTCTTAAAATACAGCTTTAAGACAATCTGTAGGGTTTTTAATATTTTTAGCTGCATGTATATTTCATACATCGAGTTTTTTGGATGTAATGTTGTTTGCTGCTACTGTTTTTATTTATTTATTTATTTATTTTCTTCCATTTGAGCATTTATTCCACCTTTGGATAGATTTCGTGGCTAATACTTTTTAACTATGTTGATGTGAGTCCCAGTTCAGAAGTTCATACTTTGTACTGAAGTGTTTTTTTTTTTAACATGGGTTTTATTGCTTAAAATCTCAAAAGAGATTAGAAGTAAGCACTTCACAGATATCACTCATACATAAAAGTTCAGATAGGATAGCTTAATGATAGAGTTTGCAAAGATTTGCATGATAAAAATTTTAACTACATCTGGACCAGTAGAGCATGCCAAACTATACATTTTCTTTGCAATCTTTCTTTGATTCTATTTATTAAGACAGCCCAAAAAATTTTTTTTAGGCCTGAACCAGAATCTTTCCAAATTTTCTTAAAGACAAGAGAAAATTTTTAGTAGGGCATTATAGCAACACATGAAATGTGTACTCATGTATTTACTCACTTATTTATTCTTTTTGAAAGTAAGATTTATTGAGAAGACAGAAATATCCCATGCGGAAAGGGTCCCAAGGGGTTGCCCTTCTCATTTATTTAACTAACCTTTATTTATATAAACAGGTAAGACTTTAAGTTTTGGTTCATTACTTATTAGCTATAATTTTGGCAAGGTGCTTAATAATTTGAATTTCTGTAAAATAGGACTAAAAATAGTGTCTCTCTTCAAAGATTACCAGGGTCATTAAATGAAGTAAGTTACTTAAATTCATCTTCTCATTTGTATGGGTTTCTCTCCTAATCTACCCAGAACCCTATTGCCATATAAGTAATTTGATAATCCATCCATCATTGTGGATTTATTGCTTCAAAACAAATAATCTTCAAATGTATCACCCTAAAACCAACAAAAGTTTATTATTCACCTAGTTTCTGAGGGTCAGAAATCTGTAGGAGTTTTGTTGTGAATTTATGGTTTAGGTTCTCTCATGAGCCTGCACTTTAGCTATTAAGTGGGGCTGTAGTGGCTGGAGCATTAATTGCAGCTGGAAAAGTGCTTCTAAGCGTACTTATGTGGCTGTTGGCAAAAGGCTTCAGTTCTTTATCATGTGTGCCTCTCTGTAAGGGTTATTTATGACACAGCTTTCCACAAATGAGTGATTGTGAGAGGAAAACAAAGAAAGAGAGAGAACAAGGTGGAAGTGACAGTGTGTTTTGTAACCTAACCTTGAAGTGGCATACATCACTTCTACCATATTCAGTTACACAGATGAACTGTGTAGGGTACATTTGTGGAAGAGTGCCACAAAAGGGTATCGATACCAGTAACCCCCAAATCATTGTAGACTATCTTGGAGGATAGTAACCACATTCATCATTTCCCTATTTAACAAACTTTACAAGGCTCTCTTGTTTTTGTGAATTGTTAGAATTTTTTATTCTGTCTTTCTACTACTTTGACATAGGTCCTTGTTACCAATTCCCCTGCCCTCTCACTCTTCCACCCAGTTTATTTCCCATGGCTCTGATATATAGGTTGCCTGCTAGTTCTTAAGCAAACCATCTGTACCACATACTCCATGATTTCTCTTACTATCATTTTTTTCCTGCTACTGCCCTATCCACTTCTCCCCAGGAATTGAAACTCTATCCATTGATTCCAAGTCTAGTGTAAATACTATCATCTCTGAAAATGTTCTTATTCTTACAATGGATGGTTTTACACTTTTCTACTCTTGAGTCCCCCTTCTATAAACTTCCTGTATGGCAATATCTTATGCTGTCTGATATTCTAGTGTTTATATTCTCTTATCCTCATTAATTGGCAAAGTGAAGTTGTAAGACTCTCTCATCTTTGCTTCTTCTTCAGTGTCTAACACAGCGTGTAGAGGATATAATGCACACATATAATATTGAATAACTTAATACATGCCAGTGCATGAACTAATGATAATTTATTACTTATGCACTACTAAATAAAGGGTTGTGGCATGACCTTCAATGTGTTTGAGTTCTTCTATATCTTGTCACTTCCTTTTATTTTTGCCAACATGTGGACAGGTACCAGGCTCATTAGGTTAATTTTAAAGATGCAGATTTGATTATAATTTTTAATGGATAAAAGCACATTTTATTGTGGATGACTCTGTTGAAATGTCATTTAAGGAAATACAACCAGGCAGAGAAATCTTCATTGAAGATTAATTATCTTTTTATTTTCTACAGCATATTTTCTAAGTATGATATCAGTAAGACAACTTGTCATATTAAAAAAAAATTCCCCATATTTAGAACTACTCTATGAGAAGAGTCAAGCTCAAGTAAACTGTAGAATAGATTTTAGTTTTGTAGTTTTGTGCTTAAGATAAACATAACAAGGAAAACAGGTACAACTTTTGGGGATTTGTGAGTTTTAATAAGACCCTAAGAAATTGCCCTTTCATTTTTCACATTTGGATTTTAGTGCTACTATAATGGAATAAGCATATAATAGGCCATCATATATCATTTTACACTTACTCTAGAGAAAGCAATAGTAGTAGATAATATTTAGCAAATGTCCTATTTCTTTTTTTTTTTTTTTTTGAGTTGGAGTCTCACTCTGTCGCCCAGATTGGAGTGCAGTGGCTGCTCCCAGCCACTGCAGCCTCGCCTGCTGGGCTCCGGCGATCCTTCTGCCTCAGCCTTCCAAGTAGCTGGAACTACAGGCGCGCGCTACCGTGCCCGGCTAATTTTTTGATTTTATTGTAGAGATGAGGTCTCGCCAAGTTGCCCAGGCAGGTCTCGAACCCGCGGGCTCAGGCAATCCACTCACCTCAGCCTCCCAAAGGCGCGGGATTACTGGCTGAACCACCAAGCCCGGCTAAATGTCTTATTTCAAATGAATCTTTAAGTTTACACAGTTTACTCTTCAATTTTAGGAAAATCTTGATAAAGCTATTATTGTAGGGAAATATAGCTTAGTTATTTCAAAATATAATGCAGTCTATTGTTCCAAAGTCAATGCTATTATTGACTATTAAAGGCTAAAATAATTTTATATCTAAATGTGGTATATCTTTACTCAATAGTATCTTTATAAGCTAGTCTGCATACTGTATTGTAGCATTTCAAACAATCTAGGAAGTTATTTCCCTACCCAATGCAGAGGCTTAGTAATTTTTCCATCTATATTCTGGATATGACTGTTTTCCCACCTCTACTTGCTAAGTCAGACTAATATAGATGCTTCAGTATATCCCTGCATTGACATTGAACATCCCCAAATTTCTGAGTTCTGTCTGTATTCTTCTCCTAGTAATAAGAACCCTTTCTCTCATTGTCTTGTTTATTTTCTTTTAATTTTGTTCTCATAATTTCAAAACATACAATTATTATAATTCTCATATGTGAGATAAAATTGATCATATCAGATTATCAAGAGTAAAAATAACATTCCAATTGAACAAGAGGGGATTACTAGTGTGGAATTAATAAAGATACTGGAAGAAGTAAAGGAAAACATCCGCTCTTTTAGCCATATTTAATTTAAACTGATTTTGAAACTTTTGTGTTGAAGTTAAATTCTTTGTTAGAAATTTAAGAAACAAAACACATATACATTTAACTACTGGATATCTACACACTCCAGTTTACCACATCAAAAGACTCATTGCCGATGAAAAAACTGGATATACTGGAATGCAATAAAACTTTAATTTTGTCTTCCATCACAACCCTTTAGCTCCAGTCTGGTGGATTCCTTTACTGAACATCTTGTGTCTTAAACTCTGTCTCAGTATCTGCTTTTGGGAATTCAATTAGTCAAAGTGGGTAATGAGCCAAGGATGGCAGAACTGATTTGCCCAGCTCTTAGCAAGTGCTTCTCTTTAATCAGTGTAATAAGTAGATCTTTAAAACTCTTGCAGTGATCTCGTCCTCCTGATAGTTACATTCTTGTGTAACTCCACTCCCCTTGAGATTGGGCTGGACCTAGTGACTTTCTTTAACCAATAGAACATGGCAGATTGGATGCAATAACACTTATGTGGTTTAGTACAAAGAAGTATCTTCTTCTTCAGCCTTTTTGACTTGATGCAAGTTGTCATGTTGAAGACTCCTACATGGCAAGGAATTTTGAGGACTCCAGTAAAGAGCAAGCTAGAAACTGAAGCCCTTTGTCCAAAAACCTACAAGGAATTAACTCTGCCAACAACTATTTGAGCTTGCAAGTGAATTATTTCTCACTTAAACTTAGGGGTTCACTACAATGCAGTCATCACCTTAACTGAAGCCTACCAGAAACCCTAAGTAGAGGACCCATCCAGTACATTTCCAGATTCCTGATCCAAAGAAATGCTGAGATAATTAATTTTTGTTATAAAGTTCTAAATTATGTGGCATTTTTTTCAAACAGCAATATATAACCAATTGAGATAAGTTGTATTTTTGTGTATAAGACATATATGTCTGTGAACATCTGCATGTATATATTTGTGATGGTGGACTTCATAGAGAAGTCTATTGTCATTGTTGATTTTGGTTTTTATTGTTGGGTACTATTCATAAACAATGGACATCTCTTGTTTTACTATATTAAAGATCTCATTGTACTTGGATAAATTAAACTAAATTTTCTGTGTTGTGAATTTCTACAGTTAAAAGAAAAATTCCAGTGCTTACTCTGTCTTGCATAGGCTTCAGAGAACTAAGCAAAATGATTTTTTGATTACAGGAAGACTACTGCCACCATAATATACAAAGATCAAGAGGAAATAAACTCTAAGAATTACTTAGTAAATTAAGCCACTAGGTCAACAGTTGGGAGTATATTTCTCAAATATTTTTCTGAGATAACTAAATCACACACTGAATAGGAGAATTACACACACACACACACACACACACAACACACACACACACACACACACACACACACACAATGCTGTAGTAAGAGATACATCATTTTTAAATGCTGCAAACATGATGCTAAACTCTATCTTTGGACAACCCATCCATTTCAAAGCTCTGAATGAAAAGACAGATGACTGGCCATCACAATCAGATAATATTATGTTGGTGATCTTGACTGTGCTCCAAAATGTTCATAATAAGAGTGAAAAGCACATTTGTGAGCACTTAACCATGTCCCTAAGGATAAATACAATTAAAAAAAAAAACCACTGGATTATGGCCTGATATTGTGAAAGATATGTCAAGGAACAAAGCTAAGCATTGTAGCAAACTGTGCACCAGGGCTTCTTGAAGAGGAAAATTAGATTTAATGTATATGCATTTATCAAAAGGAAAACAGAAAGAAAATTTTGCAGATTCCTGAAACAGAGCACTCTCTCTCTCTCTCTCTCTGTGACTCCTTATATACATATATATTATATAGAATGTACATATTCTATATATATTATCTCTCTGTCTCTCTATTATATATACAAATATATATGTATATATACATATGTGTGTGTGTTTGTGTGTGTGTGTATATATATATATATTGTTATTGTTCAAGTTATTATTTAAAAAATAGATCCTGGAAAGATCCCTTAGTAGTCTGAAGCAAATAATAATATCATGAAAGAGTGTCTAAGTAATTCAAGATAAAAATTCAAAATAAAAATCAACACCTACTATTTTAATGTTTCTCTAGATTTTTAACTCTAAGAAAATCTAAAGGCAGAGGGCAAAAGATTGTAATTGTTCTTTATTTTCAGTGGCTTAAGACTATAGATTTAAGAATAAATTTTCTATGTGAAGTTTTGCTACAAATTATCTCTCAAGATCCTATCACATAATATAAGTAGAGTTTTCACCATTACACTATTTAGGCACATTTAAATTATAGTTCCTAAAAGTTGACTTAATAATTTTTGATTTTTAGAAATATTCTTCACTGAGTTTTTAATGAAGAAATGCATTGTTACCAAGTATTATGTGTTTTTTAGAGGTAAAAAGTAATTAAATTATAGAAACTATATTGTGAATTAAAATGTACAGAAACATGTTAGAAGAAAATAAATGCTTATATTAGATGATAGTCTAAGTGCCACATCTATGCTTTAAGACTATATATTTTTTCATGACTCAATGAATTCTAAAACATGTGTCCTAGTGGATTGAGTTCAAACATTCGGACTGCATCTCCCCTAGATGTCTCCTTGTCAAAAAATAAATGGTGGAGCACAATTAGTTCTTTGGCAGCATTGTACATACACAGTGAGTTTTGGCCAGGCTTGTCATTCTACCTTGCCTAAGTATACCTCAGGAACAGGTCAATAGATAGTATTCATAGAAGCTCTATTTCTTATTTATTTTTAGGAGAATATGTCTTTTTAATAGTACTGCTTCCCTATTTACTATTCAATTTTATAAAAGTTAAAGTTAAATGTAAATCTTGAAATTTAATGTAACCTAGACCTATCAGTTTATCTTTTCACCACATTGGGAATTTATATTCCCTGTGCTTCTGTACTTAACTAATGTATTTTGAACAATTTATTATCAGTGATGAGATAAGAAACCTTCAAATATGAAGAGATGACAATTGTGCTTTGGGAAGAATACATTATCTCCTTTGAATAAGCAAATCACAAAGACTTAGTTGAGTATAAATAGGGGTATCATATGCCCATGTTTATTTATTTTCATCTGTTACTCCAGGATAATTATTAAACATGTTCTGTTTCACACCCAAATATGTTTTGGTTGTAGGACAAATTGAATAATCATACTAGAAATTAAACTGACAACAAGATGAGACTCAGTATCTTCTAATCCGGTAACATAATCAGAAAGTTGTATTGTAACCAAATATTTGGAAATTAGTTGTATATGAGTGAATACATTTATATATCAATTACATTATAGATTTAATAAATATTAAGTCATTATAAGCCAAGAACTAGTCAAGGCATTTGCTGGTTATTATTAACATGTTGTCTAGATAAAAAGATGGCAGTGTCAGTTTAGTTTTTATATCTCATTCGAATATCTAATATAAAGACAGAGAGGACATTTAGATATCAAAACCAAAACCAAATGGAAAACATTCACACAGATCAAAGTGACAAGATATATCTACCAGCTCCCAAGTAAAATATATAAAATACAAATGGCTATACACTTAGTATTGGTACCTGCATCTGCTCAGGAGGAAGAGGAAGAAAACTCAGGGCATCTGGAGATCCTGAAAAGTGGGGACTCCCCATAGAACCACTAACACATTCATTAGATGGTTGGAGGGCTAATCTGAGAAAATCAACTAAAACTAGAAAAGTAAAAATATTTGTCTTTCCTGTTAACCAATGATTCAAAAAGACACATGGTAATACTGAAGACTACAGCAGTTTATACCTATGAACTCTCTCAACTGATCCCTCCCAAAGTTCATCTTCATTTTAGGTTCCAGATTCTCTGAAGAATATGTGTCAAGGATGGAATCCAAATTGAATATATAGAAGAAAAAGAGAAGTTGAAAATAGAAGTTCCAAATAACAGCAGGGGAACAGAACAGTATCAGGGAAAAACAAGATATCATTGTATTTGTACTTTACAGGGAAATAGCATAAAAGGGAGTTCAGTTAAGGAAGTTGCTCTAAATCACATCTTCTTGAAAACATTCAGAAAAATTAATTACAAAAAATTAAATTAGAAGAAAATCAAATGTAATGCCATATTATTACAAGATAAAAATAATATGAAAAATAAAAGCATGTCAGAAAAGACATTCCCAGGATATACCTCAAACTGAATTTTTTTTATTATAAAACAAAGCAAAGACAAATAAAAAATAATTATAATACACAAAAACTGACATATTTCAAAATCAGAAGACACACATCTGAAGCTATGTAGCTCAGGAAATAATTAGAAATGAGAGAAAAACAAAACATTTCATAAAGAAAGACTAAAACATAAAAAGCACAAGAAAGAACATAACAGATAATGCATTAAGAAAAACAGAGAGAGACAAGGTAAACCAAAACTAAAGTTAAATAAAGATATTGTTTAAAATGAATTTGAAATAAAGTGATGAAAATTAAATAAGGGAAAAAATCAACATATAAATAATAGAAGTTGTTGAAGAAAGAATTTCCTCCAAAGCAAGCTAGAATCAAACTAAAACATAAAAGCTTCTAAAAATTAATCTACATATAGAATTTTATAAAACTACATATCAAATATACAGTACTTAAAAACATTGACACAGAAAATCAATACTAACTATAATACAAGCTACTTAAATTTCAAAAATTTTTTTAGTTCATAGCCTAATAAAATAGGTAGCTAGTTTTTTATAATTAAATTATCTTAGTTATTTCAGTAACAGTTGTTTAGATCAGAAAAAATGGAGTGACTATTTAGAACATTCAAGGGAAAAAATGCAATACAGCTACTATGAGGTCAAGTGGCAGAAAATTCTGGGAAGAAGGACCACAGTTTCTATCACTCAAATACAGGAATACATATGCATGTATACACATACACACATACAAACACATGCATGCACATACATATACAAACACTCACTATAGAGAGTTAAGAGGGTATTTTAATGATTTAAATAAAAGTTTTCTGTTCAGCTGCAGATTAACTTAGCTGTTTTTAAAAAATAAATCCCAAACTTCACCTGCATGATGACTATTAGATACCTAATCCTGAATTGTACTCCACCTCTTTAAAATATAAAAAATAAACAATTTTAATAAACCCGAATGCCAATTTTAACTTTTTTATACTTGAAACAATTTACAGTAAAGGATGTAACAATTTACAATAAAGAATGTATAACTTAATGAAGAATCCATTGGAAAAAAATTTCAAAAAGGATGATGATAAAAAGGTTTTGAAACCCATCAGATAGGTTTAAATGCCTGAATTAGTAATAATATGAAAAAAAGCTACAGTTTTCCTCCCTTATCTGCAAGAAACATGTTCCAAGACCCCAATGGATGCCTAAAACACAAATAGTACCAAAACCCATATACATTGTTTTTTTCTCTATGTACATACCTATGTTTAAGTTTAATTTATAAATTATATAAAGTAAGAGATTAATATTTAATAACAATAATAAAATAGAACAATTATAGAAATATGCCAGCATCACTATTCTTGCACTTTGGGGTTATTATTAAGTAAAATGATAGTAACTTGAACACAAGCACTGTGATACCTACCATGTCAGTTGATCTAATAACTGAAAGGGCTATTAAATGTCAAATGGGTTCATAGCATGTACAGCCTAGATATACTGGACAGAGGGATGATTTACATCTCAGGTGGGACTGAGCAGGATGGTATTATATTTAATCCTACTACTCAGGACAGCATGCAAATGTTTTCACTCATAAGCAGACCTTGAACAATTATTATATAATACTGTAAGAAAGGTATTGGCAGTAGTGGGAATCTGTCAGGGGAGGAGGAGTGGGATTGGCAGTTGAGGAAAACTGCTAGGGGAGGGAGGGGAATACCTCATCAGCAAGGGTACCTGCATAATCAACTTTTGTATACAAAACCCTGAATTGTACCCCACATCTTTATAATAAATAAAAAATAAACTATAAAAAAACTTATGAATTGTATATTTCTTGAATTTTCCATTTACTATTTTCAGACCATGACTGACTTCAGGTAGCTGAAACTACCAAAAGTGAAATTTCAAATGAGGGGAACTATTTTAATTTGAAACATGATTAAGAACCAATTTCTTCATCCAGAAAACCGCTAAATAATATAAAAACATAAATTATTTATTTTCATTTTTTACATAAACTTGGGACTACTGAGTTCTCAAATAATAGACAAGAAAAAGTTTCTTTACATCTGCCAAGAAGTGAAAAAGAGTTGACAAAGATTGTCTCTTTGACCAAACTCTACCCAGCCTCCTTTGATCCCTTTCTTGACTAAGTATCAATCTCAAACTATAAAGACTGGAACAAAACACAACACTAATATAGTTTCTAACAGCTCAGAGTCACACCTGTAGGATCATCCTAATCTTCAAAAAGTAACTGGCTGAGAAGATTGAAGCCTGCCTTTAAAAAAAAAAATTGTTCCAACCAATCCCTGAAGATTGGGACACTGTCTCTCAGCTACTAGAGCAGGTAAAAACCTAGTTTCAATAAATGGCAGTAAGCAAATTCAGATAAGGTTCAAATGAACCAATCCCTTCTTTCCACTTTTAAAATATTTCACATCCCTAACTCTATTGTGCCCAAGTTATCCCCCTTCTAAGGATTCATTCTTTCTTTAAAATGCCCAGTCACCTCTGTACAACTCAAAGTTGAGTTCAGGTCATGATGGACTCTTTTTCTTATTGGAATAACCCGTTATTGACTAAAATTTGTTCTAACTACTTTAACTGGTGCCCAATGTTGTTTATCTTTAACACAGTTAGAAAATAACTATTCCACTAACTCAAATGAAATAATGAATCTACGCATGTCACTTAAAAAAAAAAAAAAGTACAAGCAGACATTACGTCTCTTGATAAAAGAACACAAAAATCTGGACAATCTTATGTTTCCAAGTTTCTAATATGTGGGGAATACAGAGGCTGTTTCTCTGTAAAATGGTATGGATTAGGTACTTCGAGTTTTTTAACAGATACACTTTAAGCAGAAATAATGGTTGACAGAAGATGCGTAAAATAAAATGATAAACTATGAAACGCAAAGTAGTGGTGACTATAAAAATCAGATGATAGTTACTTATGGGAGGAGAGAGGGACCATGATTGGGATGCAGGTGCTTGAAGTTTCTGTGGTGGCTGGTGGAGTTCTGTCTTTACTGGGTGTGGTATCACAAGAATGATTACACATTTTTATACTCATTAAGCTACACATTTTTTGTAGTTTTCTGTATCTCTGGTTTGCATTATAAGAACATTTTAATAATAAAAATTTACAGGCGAGCTCGGTGGCTCAGCCCATAATCCCAGCACTTTGGGAGGCCAAGGCGGGTGAATTGCCAGAGCCCACGGGTTTGAGACCCACCTAGGCAACTTGGCGAGACCTCGTCTCTACAATAAAACAAAAATTAGCCGGGCATGATAGCGTGTACCTGTAGTTCCCGCTACTTGGCAGGCTGAGGTTGATGCATCATCGGAGCCCAGCAGGTCGAGGATGCTTTGGCCAGGAGCGTGCCACTGCACTCCAGTCTGGGTGACAGGGTGAGACTCCAACTAAAAAAAAAAAAAAAAAAATTACGTTACATTTTTCTCTGCTACATTCTCAATATTTGTGTAAATATTTATCTCTCTTCAATGCCTATCAGTTTGTTATAGATATGTAGAACTCATAACATAATATTAATAATACCAATGATCACTAACATTTACTGATTATTCAGTGTACCTGGTACAGAGGCATTCCCCACTTCCACCAGTCCCAAAACCTGGGATATTCCGCCAGGCAAAAAGCTTATAACTACATATACCTGTCACTCTCCAGTCACCCAAGAAGTGTCAAACTATCCTCTGATTCCTAAAGCTAGAAAAACTATAACTTTTTGTTTTGAATATACTGCTACTCACTATATTCTCCCAGGACCTAGCCTGCCAAGTGTCTTCAGGAAAAATGTTAAAGCCACAAGTATAAATTGGTGCAGTTTCCTCCTTTGGGCTTCATCTCCCTCTTTAAAGTTTCTGTATACTTTAAGCTTCCCTCTACTTCCTTCAGACTGTTACTCTCTTTCTTAATATTTTGTCCAGATTATAACATTTTTATCTGAGTGGTGGTTATTTCAGTAGAAGTTACTCTTAGAAGAAGCAAGAACAAGTTTTTGATGACTAACTAATATCTCTGTTTATTCATATATTTTGGTATTATTTAAGTACCAGTTGTTATTACACACTTGTTAATAGAATAGTTCTGAAGAATAAACAATACCCTGACTTCACTAAGAATATTTCTGTCGGGGAAGATAATTTTAGCAATTTTGATGAATGGGATGATTATATACATGTAGATTTATCCAGAATGTTTGCTTGCTCAGTCATTTCCAGTAGACAATAATTACTCTGAATAAGTTTGGATATGGTACTGTTAGAAGTAATTAAGTGCACTTTGAAGAAGAGTTATTTGCATTTTCCAGGCTAAAAATACTTTAAAATATTCACAAATAATATCGTCTTTGGACATAGAATTTATATATTAAAGTGACAATAAGCTGCTTTTGGCTAATACAAACACTTTGTGTTTGCCAGAATTTATCACCTTTATTATACAATAAACTGTAGTTCATTTATTTCCCTATGTATTTCTTTGGTCACAAAATATACAGCAGTCGAGGGACACTACTAGGGCAGGGGGGTGGGGGCACGTGGTATCATAAAGGGTACCTGACCCTGAACCAGGTAAAGTGAAGACCAATTGGCGGCCCAAAATCCACCTGGGCATAGACTACTTATGTACCTAATCCTGACTTATAACTCACATCTCAACAATAAAATAAAGAAAATTAATATGTTTATATATTTACACACAAAAAATGAGGAGATATTTTTACTTTGAATCAAGTTATTTTTAGTATTTTTTTAACTTATTTTCTATAATTTCCAATACATTTTGTTTTGTTCTCTATACTTGTCACGAGGCTATTCATATCATAAAAGGTCCAAAAATGAAACTACTTAGAGTCAGATGGGCCAGACACTCAAAAGAAGATATGTAGTATAAAAAAATTTAGGCCAATTAACAAAATATCAGAATTTACTTTTCAATAAAGTTTGCTTATTTATTTATCTGAGTCAGAGTCTCATTCTGTCACCCAGGCTGGAGTGCAGTGACATGTTCATGTCACCTGCAGTATCAAATCATTTAGCTAGGTAACCCTCCTGCCTCAGCCTACCAAGCAGCTGATATCACAGTCACGCACCACCACACCCAACTAATTTTTAAATTTATGGTGAAGACGAGGTCTCTGTAAGTTGCCCTGACTAGTCTCAGGCAATCCTATTGTGTCTGCTTCTCAAAGCTCTGGGATTATAGGAACGAGCACTGTGCCTGGCTAGCTTTCAGCAAAATTTGATAAGACATTATTAGGTGTTCATTCATTCCATGAAATTTTCCCTCCCTGGAGACATAAAATGACTATATTTCCAGTTTTTTTTTTTTGTAGTTACATATCAGATATCATCTGGATTTTTTCCGAAAATATGGGGGCAGAAATCTAAGGTTATTTCAAGCTTGGCCCTTGAAATATCCCTCAGGATCCTTACATTATTTCTTTATATTTTTTGACAAAATATAGAGAGATGTGTTTTTATAGATGGAGTTACTATAAGATGGAAGATTCCTTTCATACTACTTAAGAAATGACTGTACAGAACAATTTCCCTACCCTCCAAAACCGACAGCCATGCACTAAATATCTATCATGACAATACATGAACATATTTGTGTTAGGCCTCTAAGATTAATGTTTAATATGGGTTTTACACCCAAGTCTAATAGAGCCTGATCAGTATAAAGAAAGCACTTTGACAATATGCTAAATATAGGGGTGAAATACTGTGATCACTGGGAGACAGATACCCAAAAATACGACTTCTGAAGATTAACTTAACTAACTGTTGTTTTTAGTAATCATTTCATGTCTTTTCCTTTTGAAATCCTATCTTTAAAAAAGATTCAGTTAAGGTCTTGGTGAATTGCATTTTAAAACAAATTTAGAAGGTTCAAGGCCAAGAAGTTACTCAGTGGCTCATGGCTGGACTCGTAAAGATTTGTTCATTCTTACGCTTGTCACCAGGACTAGAAAGACTCAAAGACTAGGACTCCCAGAGAACCTACAGACAGCTTCTTCATGTGGACTGGCTTCCTAACAGTATGGTGACTTTGGGTTAGATGGGCTTCTTATTTCATAAGCTTAGGGCTTCAAACATGAAAGTTCAGAATACAAAGTGAAAGATGAATCAACTTTCATGATGTGGCCATGCCACATTCTATTGGTTACAAGTGTATCATAGCCCACACAGATTTAAGGAGAGAGTCATTGACTCCCACCTCTCACAGGGAGAAATATCAAGAAAATTGTGACCATTTATTTTAACATGGTCATGATTGAGAGCTCCATTGGCTTCCTCAAGCATATGAATCACCTAAAATTATATGGACAATATTTTCTGTATATGCATTTTTATTTTGAATCGTTCTAATTTTTTAATCTTAGAAATCTCAGAATAATCAAATCTCACATATTACTTTTGTGGTTGCATATGCAGGTATTACAGTAAATTGAGAAATTTTGCTCACATCCATTTGGCACATTAAATATTTAGAGTGGTTCCTTGAAAAGATCAGTAACCATGTGGAGGCATAAAATTGCTACAAATTAAAATGCAAAAAAAAAAAAAAAAAAAGTAAATGTTAGGCCATCTTTGGAGAATGTAACGTATCAGAAACCTACCTAAGATGTTAGGATGTTAGGAGTTAAGCTGTATATAAAAGTGTACACACAAAAAAACACACACATATATTAATTAGGGGTTTGTGTGTATGTGCACGTGTGTGTGTGTGTGTGTGTGTGAGAGAGAGAGAGAGAGAGAGAGAGAGAGAGACAGAGAGAGAGAGACAGAGAGAGAGAGAGAGAGAGAGAGAGGAGAGAGAGAGAGAGAGAGAGAGAGAGAGAGAGAGAGAATTAACTTTTCTTGTTTCTATTTTGTATCTAGGACTTTAGGATGTTGACATAAGCCAGAAACAACTTGACGTCATGAGTCAACAGCTCATTCTTGACAAAAATTTTTCTCCCAGACTAAACTACTGGTGTTTTTTACATCTCATTAGACATTTTCAATATTTTTGAAAATGTAGTAGCTGCATTTTTATGTAATTTTTTTAAGGAATAGGATTTATTAAGAGGACAGAAAAGCTCCCACTGTGGGAGGGGACCCGAGGGTGTTGCCCTTTTTATGTAACTTAAAAAAAAAGCTGCAACAATACTGATTGATATGTTATGTATAATTTTTCTCCTCTGAATGGAAAGATGTACCAGAAGCTCTGATTATGAGAAAGGTTCTGGTGACCTGACAAGTTGCTTGGCTAGTGGAACTTGACTGCTTTTGGGAAAGAGGGTAGAGAGGTAGCTATTAGGCTGTGAAGTTCTGAAGGGAAACATCAAGAAGGGCCTTATTCTACAAAGAAATCTTAATTTTTCTCAGTTTGTTTAATTTCTTTAGGGAAACAAGCAAGATCTGTTTTCGTTTATGTCTAGGTGCTAAATGAAGTGTACAGTCAACTGGTCAGTTTTCTTGCCTGGTGGAGGAAGGAGGTGTGAATTGGTGCAGCAGTTACACAAACACTTTAAGCTATCCTTATACTCTTGTCCTCCCTTCCGTGTATCACTTCTACATGTGCCTCTCCAAGAATCTGCTGAAAGGGTGGGCCTGTCTCACCATGTTCAACTCCATGACATTCCTTCTATGCTTCCATACACTGTCTGGAGCCTGCCAAATGGCTAAAACCTTTTATCTACTGATGAGTTTCTTCTTTTTCTCTACACATTGTTTTTAGTCTTCTTTGTAAAATTTTACTCAGTAAAAACTTATGCTCAATCATCATCAAGTGTAAGACCCAGTAAATATTAATTTGGAAGAATGTGTGTATGAGTTTGTAGGGGGGGAGTGATATAAGATAGAGAATTAAAACATTTCAATTGTTTGTAAGAAAATTTTTGATAAAACCCATGAGATCTGGTAATGTTTTCATTAGCTATAATAATGGCCAAATATAGAATTTGTTGAGTATTTTCTTCTGTTTTTTTTAACCTCACTTCACAAAATTTACATTTTTCCACATGTGTAAACAACCACTGTGGAAAATGTATTAATTCAGAGAAAATTTATTAAATATCTACTATATTCCAGGCATAATTCTAAGTTCCATGGATACACTTCTACCTTTCTGGAATTTATTTCTTGTGAAAGAGATACATTAAATAAGGTAAGTAAGGCCAAACATAGTGGTTCACGCCTGTAATCCCAGCACTTTGGTAGGTGGAGGCAAGAGAATTGCTTGAACCCATGAGTTTGAGACCAGTCTGGGCTACTCACAAGATCTCATCTCCACAATAAATTTGAGGAAGAAAGAAATAAAGAAGTTAGCCAGGCATGGTGGCATGTGCCTGTGGTTCCAGCTACTTGGAAGCCTGAGGCGGAAGGATCGCTTGTGCCTAGCAGGATGAGGCTGCAGTGACTGTGAGCATGCCACTGCACTCTAACCTGAGGGACAGAGTGAGACTCTAACTCAAAAATAAATAAAATAAAATAAATAGATATGCAGAATATATAGTATGATGGATACTAAAACCTATGAAAGAAATATAGAGATAATGTAGAGAATAAGGATATATCATATTGGAAAATAATTTTTTGATTGGGTGATCATGAAAATCCCAAGAGAAAATGTGACTTTTCAATACAGACCAGAAGGAAGTCAGTTAAATAAACCTTTTAGGATATTTTTTCCTTCACAAATGAGATACCATGTGCAAATTCACTGAGGTGAAAGTGGATCTAGGAGGTATGAGAAAGCAAAAAAAAAAGGTGTCTTGAGCAGAATGATTAAAATAGAAAGTAAAAAATTAAAATAAAGTAAAATAAAATATTGAGGGGAGAAGAAGTGAATCATATAAGGAATTTACCATTTACTCTGATAAAGATGGGACTGCACTGAATGATATAGAGGAGTGACAAAATCTTTGAGGAGCTGAATAAATTCACTAGGTATCTAATCTGAATGTAACTTCCAGGGAAAGGATAGGAGCATGAAGATTAGTTTTTTGTTTCTTTCTTTCTTTTTTTTTTTTTTTTTTTGAGTTAAAGTTTCATTCCATCGCCCAGGCTGGAGTGCAGTGGCATACTTACAGCTACACCAGCATCAACCTGCTGGGCTCTGGTGATCCTTCCACCTCAGCCTTCCAAGTGGGCGGAACTACAGGCACATGCTACCACACCTAGCAACTTTTTTTATTTATTGTAGAGACGAGGTCTCGCCAAGTTGTCCGGGCTGGTCTTGAACCCATGGGCCCAGGCAATCCACTTACCTCAGCCTCCCAAAGTGCTGGGATTACAGGCTGGCTTTTTTTTTTTTCTTTTAAGAAGAACAGTTTAATGGGCATTTCAGTTGTGGAACCACTATCCCAATCAACATAGAACATTTTTATCATCCACAGTGATTCTATAAGCTATCATTGATATGCTTGCTGTCTACATAGTTAATTTTGTATGTGTGCCAATGTTATATAAACAGCATCACACAATATGCACTTCTCCCTGGTTCACTTCCTGGAGCATCTTTTCTGAAAAAAATCTATGTTTTTTGAGTGAATCTATAGTTTGTTCTTTTATTTTTGTTATGGAGCTATATCTCCTTGTGTGAATACACATCATGTGTTTATCCATTTATATGTTGATGAGCATTTGCTTATTTGTTTTCCAGTTTAGAGATATTTTGAATAAAGCTTCTATAAATATTAATACATAAGCCTTCCATAAACATGTGTTTGCATTTATCTTGGTAAATGCCTAAGAGTGGAATAGTTAAATATGGGTAGCTAATGTATTTTTCTAAGTAACTACTAAGTAAACAGAATGATTAAATATGTATACACACACACACACACACACACACACACACACACACACACACACACACACATGTATACCTGCCTTGAATGTCATGCTTCTCTTGCTTAATCATATGATGACAATAAACTCAATTGTGTATGTGTGTATTGTGAACATTTAATTCTAATTTTAACTTTTCTTTTTATTTCTAAATTACATTTCTGAAGAGTGAATGTACTAATTCTAATGGCATCCAATTTAACTGTATTTTTATTTTAGGGTTAGTACATTTTGTGTCTTAATTAACCTCCTTAGTGTTAATTTGTGAATGGTTCTCACTTTGCACTGTTGCTTACCTCTTGAAGTGCTTATACTATTTCCTGCTATCCTCTAGACCATTTTCTATGATAAAAACCCAAATTTCTTGATATGCATTGAGGAGATCAATATGAAGGAACTGCTCTGTGCTAATATAAATTGACAGCTTCTCCAGCCAAGTGATCTTCAAAGAGTAGCAGAGTTATAATGAAGTAAAGTTTATCAAATTCAAATGTGTAAATGTTTTATAACTTTTGATATGATGATATGGAGTGTGAGACATTTTCAAACAAGATTAAGTCAATTCATCTATTTTGCTTTCTCTTATTTTTCTATTCTCTGTCGAAGGATAAATTTCTAAGAAACGTAAATAAATGTATGTCTGCTTATGCAACCATGAAGGGAAAGCTTATTGCAGAAATCAAAAATCAACAAGAGTTGAGAATTAACTATACTACCTTCACTCATTCAATAACTGAATAATTATTGTGTTACCATTCTGCCACCATTGTACAACTCTAATAGTAAAAATGATATACAGACATAACTATAACATGTATAAAAACAGTTTGAGAAGTGCTAGAATACAGAGGTGCCAAAAATGTATACACAATTTAGAAAAGGAGAAAAACTGTATTAAAACTGTAATTTTCAGTATATACTAATAACAAAAGATGAATACAAGACACATTTGACTTCTGCAACTACAAGAGTTGTACATTGCTTGGTACACTTCTGTGACAAGTATGTAAACTGTTCCAATACCACAGCAGAAGCAGCAGGACTTGTTGTTTTACAAGACCTCCAGGATCTTCCCTTATACACCTCACAGACAGTACCATGCGTCTCAAAACTTATCACGAATGCATGCGATTGTTAGGTGTGTTGGAGATTCTGCTGAATATTCATACCTCCACTGATGCTGTACTTCCACAATGTCCTCAGATTTCAAATACCACTCAAAATAGTCCTGTGCTCCTCAAATGACAACTGTGCTTCCCGCCATTTTTTTGACTTTCCTGCCCATAGCATGGTGATGCTAGCATTCATTTGATTAATGACACCTTTTAAGTGAACATCATATGTACATGTTGCTATCATAATTCAATTCAACTTTGAAAGTAATACACAAATAACATCGTTTAAAATGTGTATACTTTTTTTGGCACCCTGGCTATATAGTTACAAATACAGTTATGGAGGTTCATAGAATGAAGTTTGTACTTGCTAAGTAAAAGAGTTGAATATTTTTCAACATATAATATTATATATATTTATATATTATATATGTATCTATATACATATAAACACACATGATCTGTGTTAAGCAATTTACTTGAATCATGTCACCAATTCAGTTCTCTGCTATAGATACTATTACTAACTCGATTTTATAAGTAAAGAAAGTGAGACAGAGATTGTCACTTTTTAGATAAATGCCAGAACTAGAATTAAAATCCAGACTGGTTGGCCCTAGAGTCTATTCTGTTATATGCTAGATTGATATTTTCGAATGCTTTCTGGAGGACTCAGATCAGACTTCACAGAGGAGTAGCTAATTTTAGCTACTTTAGCTAATTAGCTAAAAATTAGCTATTTTAGCTAATTACGAAGTGACAATCTGAAGTAAAACCGAAGGAATTCTAGGAATATAGGAGGGCTGCTACAAAGACACGACATAAAAAAATTCAGTGCATTTTTTATTATGTATAAATTCTTGAGGGACTATAATAATGTAAAGTTAGAAAGAAAGCTTGCAAGAAGTACAACTATGCTAGGAGTCTAGAATAGCTACTTATATTGAAAAATGTATTTCTTCTCACTCCAACCTGTTTTTGGCCTTAAGCTAACCTGCATTAAATTGAGAGAAAAAGGATGGACAACAAATAAAACACACTAAAATTTATTCTTCTTAATATTATTATTTTATTTTAAAGATGTGGGGTACAATTCAGGATTAGGTACCTACGTGGTCAACATGCAGTGAAGTTTGGGCCTCCCGTTGGTCCTTACTTCACCAGGTTTACAATCAGGTCCCTTACTGGTGTTATGTGCCCTCCACTCCCTCCCCGGCCAGTCAGACCTTCGGTGTGTAACCTACATCTAAAGGAGATCTCCAAACTGAGACCTTATATATAGAAATAATTAATGCAACATGACTAGAAGAAGTCTACTAATATTTGTGAATTTATGAATCCCTAGCCCCAAATTCTATGATTTCTTTGCTTTTAAATCAACTCATAGGACCCCAAACTTATGCTAGCAGAAAACCATCTGCGGAAGTATTACAGTCTCCAGGAAGGGCCTGTTCCCAAGTGATATCTCATGTGTGCCAGTGAATAGAAAATTAACAATTAACCTGCCCCAAAGCTAAAGTCAGGTCCACAGAGTAGAATTGTCAAATTTAGCAATTAAAATTGCAGGACACCCAGTTTAATTTACAACTCAAATTCAGCTGGGCATCCCATATTTCATCTGGCAACTTGACCACAGATGACAGTGAAGAAGAGCGGTCCTTCCAGAAAGGAAAAAAAAAAATCAGCAGCTGCCATATATGTTAATTGAGGTCTACAGTCAAAGTATGAAATATTCTGTTTCTTCCCAGAAGTGTTTGATAATTGCTATAGATGAAAGACTGCTGCAGATTTTCTTCCCCTCCTTTTGGGAATGAAAGGTTTTTTTCTGTTTTAGGAATGTAAATTTTCATGCCTAATTTCAATCAGTATTTACTGGGTATGAGTATGAGAGGTGCAATTAACTTATCTTTTAGTTTCTGCGTGGTCAGCTGATGAATGGCTAGATATAGACCTAATGAAGGAGGAGACACATTTTCCAAATCTTCCAAATATCTTGGGTTTTGAGTGAAATATAATAACTGATAGAATTTATGATTGTCTCTTAGGAATAAAGTGCAAGTGTTCTATAGTGAGAGAAAATGCATATGTGTAATTACTGACTGGTAACTTATCTCTCCTTTTTACACACATTTACTGTTTTTAAAAAAGACTTTTTTAATGGGCATATGGGATCCTAGATGAAAACCTCTCTACCCTTCTTTAAAGATAGGTGGCTCTGTGGCTAAGTTGTAACCAATGAAATATATGTCAATATCCAAATTTTGTCCTGCAAAGAACATTCTTAAGGAGTTATTATTCCTATGTATTAATCACTTCCTTTTGACTGTAAGGCAGATTGGAAGGTGGGAGCTGAAACAGCCTTCTTAGACGATGAAAAAAGCTGCATATTGAGAATGGAAGAGCAAGAAAACAAGAGTCCAGGTCTCTGATAATAATGAAGCTGCCTTTCCCTAAATATTACATCTAAAAACAAACTTCTGTCTTGTTTGACTACTTTCATTCGGAGACTTTTTAATACAGAAGCTACAACAGTCAAATGTAGGAATATCTATAGTCAAATGTAGGAATACACACACACCCACACACACACCCACGCATATGGGTTGAGATGTTCACCGTCTATCTCAAAAAGAGATATAAAAGTATAGATTGGTTGTCATAAAATAAATTAAAACAGTAAAAATGATAATTCTGAGGTATTTGGGAGACGTTATAATAAAACCTGCCATGTGCGTATTGACTTAGAGGCTTACAGTCTATTTCAGTGGTGAGATTTTGCCTTAGAGTAATAAAAGAAGTAAACCTTAGTCTACTAGCTCATATAAAAATTTAAAATGTACTACAGAAAACTTAGCCAAATGAAATAAAAGGAGGAAAAGGGGACAAATATATGTTGCAAATATAAAAAATTTAATGTTCTGATTATAAACTGCATGAGTCAACAAAAAAACTCTATATGATAGCCCAATGCATCAGTACAATAAGGAACATAACATTTTCAAAAACTAGGAAGGCAAATAGCAGATTACATGAACAATAATAGTAATAAAGGTAACACTATAAAATAACAATAAAAATTATCAAAATAGTAGCCTTTCTCTGAAAACAAAATATACACCATATACTTGACTATGCATGCTAATTACCAGCATTATTTTATAATCTTAACAACTCTATGAAATAGATATTATTTTTCACTCATCAAATGTTGAAGTTTGCAACTAAAGTGGCAAGTTTAAGGTCACAGAGGTGGTGTATAACCAAGCCAGGATACAACCCCAATTCTGTTTGACTTCAAGGTTAATGTCACATTTTTACTCTCAAAGCAGGAAAAATTGGATCATTAATAACTGGACAAATGCAATTGATAAGGCTATAAAACAGGCCCAACCAGTATTACAGAATGCTGATATGGGTGTTATAAAACAGCTACCCCAATTACTAATGACTATTTTAATTTAGTATTATTAATTTGAAAACAATTTGTCACAATAAATCCTAAATTATTTATATAACAAGTATTTTTAAGAAGCAATTATTTAACATAAAGTATATATAAATATAGAGAGCTACTCTCTAAAAACACAGACTATTAAGGGGAAAAAAGATTCAAATTATAGTTATAAACTGACTAGTAAAATAAAAATGTAAAGCATATTAATTATTTAAAAAACAGGAAACATACAAACCATGGAATAGATAATATATAACAGTACATTTAAGTGAAACACAATACTTAAAACCACAACATAAAATATTAAGGTAGAATGAACATCAAATATGTCTATAATAATAAACAATGTAAATGAGCCATACAAACATATCAAAATCATAAAATATTTACAATACATTTCAAGGCAAACCTAATTTTATGCCATATGCACATATATGCTATATGCTAGTGTACATAATTAACAACACATTCAAAAAGAGATAGAAAAAGTATAGATTGGCTATCATAAAGTAAATTAAAACAATAAAAATGATAATTCTGAATCTCCTGTCCACTGAAATCCCCATTCCACCCCTAAATTATTGGAACGATAAACAATAGACTCAATTTTAATGGAAATCATATGATCCATCTATAAACTTAAAGCTGTTTCATGAGATGGGAACCATATTTAATTGACTTTTATATTAAAGTCAGAATACACATCTAGAATAGCTGTGTAATGCAATTATTAATAAATGATCATTAATTTTGTTGCCAGTGTGCATGTTTTTCTGAAGTTATTGTTTTGGTAATTTGATTAATCTTGTACACCTATTCTTTCTTTTCCCTAATTACCCCTATAGTTACAGAAACATTATTCACTCCTCAGTTCTATTTAATAGTTCTCTATTGAATCATAGCTAAAGGAGAAATGGTTTATTACAAATAATTTTACAAGGTCTCTTGTCAATATAGCCATATAAAGCAGAGATCTCATTAGAAAACATAATTAACTGGCAATTTTTCTATTCATCCACATTGTTCAATACCTAATTATTATTTGGTGAATTGTTTTTTTTTTAATATAAAGATTAGTATCAAAGAACTTAGACCTGAGAGAAACTTCAACATTATTTGATATAAGCTACTTCCCAGGGAAAACATACTTATAACATATATCTGAACAAGCACTATTCTATATTACTTAAATCCATCAGTGATAATAACATGTAACACTCAATGTTGCCATTTCTACCATCGAATCCTTACAGTTAATCAATTCATCTTATTTCTGGTTCTGCTTTCCAGAGGAAGAACCCAGTTGTGTTAAACCCTGTTCTACCTGTCCAAAAGTCATTATGTACCCTTTAGAGCTCTTTTTCTCTGTGTTTACTCATCCTGGTTTCTTCAGTCTGTTGCCCTCTTCTTCCTGTTAGTGAGTCCCACCTTGCCTTGTTTCAGTCATGGTCAGAGAAAATAAACTATTTGTAGGCTTGTTGGTAGCAAAAAATCTAACTAATGCAAGTCATCAAAAAATGAGCTTTCCTATTTGTATTCAAGGGACATTTTAGCGTGGTATGATAGTTACTTTCATTTTCTTATTGAACCAAACAGCCTTCTCTACAACAATCTTCACCATTTTCTTCTTTTTTTCCTTTTCTCCCCCTCCTCTTTCTCTATGCTTCTTCTTCCCCTTTTTGTCCTCTTCCTTCTCCTTTCTTCTTCTGTTTTTATATGTAAACCAAATATTCATAAGCTACTTTATATTTACTTCTGTCTTATTACTAATGAGCATATTTGTTTGATTTTGTTTGCTTAAATACATTTTGTTTTCTGTCTGGCCATCTATTTTAGATAAGTGATCTTTCTTTATTGAAGAATAATATTTGTACATATTTATAAGGTGCATGTGATATTTTGCTGTTTTATAGAATGTATAATAAAATCAGGATATTAGGGATATTCATTAACTCAAGAGTATTTCTTATTTTTTGGGTTGGGGACATTTCAAGTTGTCTCTTTTAGCTATTTTGAAATATGCAATATACTGTTGTTAACTATAGTCATCCTGCTCTGATATAGAACACTGAAACTTATTTATTCTATCTAACTTTATATGTGTGCCTACTAACCAATCTCTCTTCACTCCCCCCACCCCCACCCATCCTACCTACACACACTTCCCAGGCCCTGATATCTATTACTCTCCTCTCTACATCCATGAGATTAACTTTTTTAATTTCCACATATGAAGGAGAACATGGGATGTTTGTCTTTCTGTGTCCGGCTTATTTAACTTAAAAATTCCATCCATGTTGCTGCAATTCATAGGATTTCATTTTTTTAAGGCCAAATAGTATTCTGCTGTGTATATATACCATACTTTCTTTATTTATTCTTAAACTGATGAACACTTAGGTTGGTTCCATATATTTGCTATTATAAATAGTGCTGTAATAAATGTGCGAGTATAGGAATCCCTTTGATACATAGTTTTCTTTTCCCTTGCACACATACTCAATAGTGGGATTGCTGGATCATATGGTAGCGTTATTTTTGTTTTGTGGAGAAATCTTTACATTGTTTTTCAGAGTGGGTGTACTTATTAATATTCTCACCAACAAACTATAAGAGTTATTTTCTTATTCTCTTCAGTATCTGTTATTTTTGACCTTTAAATTAATAGCCGTTTCAACAAGGGTAAGATGATATTTAATTTTGGTTTTAATTTACATTTCCATGATGATTAGTGATGTTGAACATTTTTTCATATACCTGTTGGCCATTTCTAAGTTTTCTTTTGAGAAATGTCTATTTGTATTTCTTGCTCACATTTTACTGGGATTATTTGCTTCTTAAATGTTGAGTTCCTTGTTTATTCCAGATATTAGTTTCTTGTCAAATGAATAGTTTGCAAATGTTTTATCCCATTCAGGAAGTTGTTTATTTAATCTGTTGACTGCTTTCTTTGCTATGTGGAAGCTTTTTAATTTAACATAGTTCCATCTGTCTGTTTTTGTTTCTATTGCTTGTGCTTTTGAGGTCTTAGCCATGAAATACTTGCCTAGGCCAATGTCCTGAAGTGTTTACCTATTTTTTTCCTAATAAGTTTATAGTTTGGGCTCTTATGTTTAAGTCTTTATTCTTGAGCAGATTTTCTTGTATATGACTAGAGATAGAGGTTCAGTTTCATTGCTCTGCATAAGAATATTCAATTTCTCGGCACAATTTATTGAAGGAGTGTCCTTTCCCTAATACATGTTCTGGGCATCTTTGACAAAAATCAGTTCTCTGTTCTGTTTAATTGGGGTATGTGTTTGTACCATTCTGTTTTGGTCACTATAGTCTTGTAATATATTTTAAAATGAGGTGGTATGATGCCTCCAGCTTTGTTCTTTTTTTCTTAGAATTACTTTAGTTATTCAAGATCTTCTTTGGTTCCACACACATTGTAGAATTGCTTTTTTCTATTTCTGTTAAAAATGACATAGATGTTTTGACAGAGATTGCATTGGATCTATAAATTGCTTTGGGCATTGTGGTTATTTTAATTATATTAGCTCTTCCAGTCCACGAATATGAGATGCCTTTCTATTTATTGGTGTCCTCCTCAGTTTTCTTTCATCAGCATTTTGTAGTTTTTCCCTGTAGAGGTATTTCACCACTTGTTTAAATGTATTCTTCGGTGCTTTACTTTTTTGTAGGTATTGTAAATGGCATCATTTTCTTGATTTCATTTCAGCTAGGTCATTTTTGGTGAATAGAAATAATATTGATTTTTTGTATGTTCATTTTGTAAGCTGTATCTTCACTAAATTTGTCTATCAGATCTAAGAGTTTAGGGTAGAGTTTTTAGGTTGTTTTTATTCCCACATATAAGATTATATCTATTTCATCTTTAAAAATCTGACTTTCTCTCTTTCAATTTGAATACTTTTTATTTCTTTCTCTAGCTTGATTGCTCTGGCTAGAGCTTCCAGTACTATGTTGAATGGAAGTGTTGAAAGTAGGCATTCCTATCTTATTTCAGTTATAGAGAAAAAGTTTTCAGGTATTTCCCATTCAGTATGATGTTTTCTGTCATATACTACCCTTATTATTTTAATGTATGTTCTTTCTATGTATAGTTTATTGACAGTTTTTATCTTAAAGGAACGTTAAATGTTGTCAAATGCCTTTTCTGCATCTTTTTTTTTAGATTGGAAAATATAGTTTATTTATAAAGTAAATGAGAGAGAGAGAGAGTCACCTCCCCAAGAGAGGGAAGGGGGCCAAAGCCAGGAAACAGCGTGACAGCCATAGCTCAAAGAGCAGATGGCCACACCAGAGTCTAGTAAGGCAATGGCCCTTTTCTGCATCTTTTAAGAATATCATGTTTTTCGTCTTCCATTCTAGTGATGTGATATATCACATTTATTGATTTTTAATATGTTGAGTCATCCTTAAATCCCTGGAATAAATTCACTTGATCATGGTATATAATTTTTTGATCTGCTATTGTATTTGGTTTACTGGTATTTTGTTGAGAATCCTTACATCAATGTTTGCCAGTGATATTGGCCTGTAGCATTTTATTATTGGAACTTTGTGTGATTTTAGCATCAGGATAATGCTGGCCTCATATAATTAGTTAAGGAGAATTCCCTCCTCTTTTGTTTTTGGAATAATGTGAGAAGAGCTGATGTGATTTCTTCTCTGTAAGCTTGATGGAATTTTGCAATGAAGTCATCTGACCTCGAGATTTTATTTGTTATGATCTTTTTCCTACTTATTCAGTCTCATTTCTTGTTATTGGTCTGTTCAAGGCCAATATACTTCTTTCTCATTCAATCTCTTAGTTGTACGTGTCCAATTTTCCTCTAGGTTTTTTAGTATATAGTTGCTTGTGATAATCTCTGATAATATTTAGTACTTCTGTGAATCAGTTGTAATGTCTCCTTTTCATTTCTGATTTTGTTTATTTGCATCTCCTTTCTTTGTCTTGGTTAGTCTAGTTAGCTATTCATTGGTTTTATTTATACTTTTTAAAAAACCAACTTTTCATTATGTTGATGCTTTATTTATATATATGTTTAGTTCTGCCCTGAACTTTATTATGTCTTTCCTTCTACTGATATGAAGGGTTTGGTCGGTTCTCAATTTTTTTGGTTTCTTGAGATGCATTGTTAGATTGTTTATTTGAAATCTTTCTACTTTTTTCATGTGGGTATTTGTTTACTCTTAACACAGTTTTTCCTGGATCCCATAGGATTTGGTATGTTGTGTTTCCATTTATATTTGTTTCAATAAAATTTATTTCCTCTTCAATTTATTTCTTGTCCCAATAATTATTTGGGAACATTTTATTTAATATTCATGCATTTGTGTGGTTTCCAAAGTTTTTCTTGTTACTGCTATCGAGTTTTATTCCATTGTGGTCTAAGAAGATTTTTGATACAATTATAATTAAAAATTATTGATACTTGTTTTGTGTCTTAACATACAAACACAAATGTGTGAGGATGTTTCATGTACTGGTGAGAAGAATGTGTATTATGTAATTGTTGGATGACATGTTATATAAATGTCTGTTAGAGTCATTTGGTCCAATGAGCAGTTTAAATCCAGTGGGGATTATTTTGTTAGCTTTCTGTCAAGATGATCTGTCTAATTCTGAGAGTAGAGTGCTGATGTTTCCAGCTACTATTTTATTGGAATTTATTTCTTACACTAGATCCAATAATATGCATTTTATGTTATACATCAGAATATTCTGGTATTTAGTGCATGTATGTTTAGAATTATTATTTTGTATAACATCTAATGAAATACCTTTTCAGGCATTTAAAAAATTTTGATCTGTCACAGAAACAAAGAACTGAGTACCACATGTTCTTACCCACAAACAGACTCTGAAGAGTTATCATAATACTATAAGAAAGAATTTGGTGGTAGGGGGACACTGTGGGGGTGGGGACATAAAACATCAGTAAGGGTACCAGATCTCACACCAAGCAAAGGGGGGACCAAAGGGAGGCACAAACTTTACCTATACAATCACTTACCTACCTAATCCTGAATTCTACCCCACATCTTTAAAAAAAACATCTGAGCCAGGCTCGGTGGCTCAGCCTGTAATCCCACGCTTTGGGAGGCTGAGGAGGATTGCCTGAGTCCGCGGGTTTGAGACCCACCTGGGCAACTTGGCGAGACCTCATCTCTACAATAAACCAAAAAATCATCCAGGCATGGTAGTGCATGCCTGTAATTCCGGCTACTTGGAAGGCTGAGGTGGAAGGATCGCCGGAGCCCAGCAGGTCGAGGCTGCAGTGACCGGGAGCGGCCACTGCTCTCCAGTCTGGGCGACAGAGTGATACTCCAACTCAAAAAAAAAAAAAATTGGAGAACTCTTCATTGTGTTCAGTTTTCTTTCCTTAAAACTCAATTCCTCCTTTATGCATTGAATATATATATTATATGTATATATTTATATATATAGCTATTTCTATATCTATACATATATCATTATTTCTATGTATGCAATTTAGTTTGCAGTATTTTTTCACCAATTTTTTTTCATTTTTAGAGGAAAAAATGTACTTGACAACTGTGTGTCCAATATAAGCCTCACTAATGATAAGTGCTACCAAATTCCAGAGGCAAGACACTCTGAGGTTTTGTCATGATTGCTTGATCCTTCTTGATTATATCCTACTTAACATATATTCTATACTAAACATTCATCAGGCCTGCTTTATTGGTTATTGTTATTCTTTCTGCCCATCAGATATTCATTGAAATCGTATTCTATTGATATTTCCCTTCCACTCTCTTCTTAATTAAAGATTTATACTGTTATTATACCTTTACTCTCTTTTTGTAAAATCTTGGAATGGAGGCAGAGTAATTTATTCAGTCTTTCATATGAACTGCAAACTTCAAAGTACTTTTTTACTGAGAAATGTAAGGTCCCCTGAAATAATTTGGGAAGAAAACAGTCTCTGTTCAAGGATTTATAACATCTGGACAATGGGATTGGGGGTTAAAATATATGATGGAATGCAGGGCTAGAAAGTAGAAAGCTTTGAGAACAATACAGAGTGAGGATAACTTAATAGCTTCCTGTCTCACCCTTGTGATTTAAATTACATCTTTTCATAGTATCAGCTGACCTAATTCTAACCCAAATTTTATAGTTGACATACAATATAATTTAATAGAAAAGAACTAAATTTGTGCTTGATATATCTTACCTGAATACTTATGAATTTATTCTATTAATGGAATCCATGCATGCAACAAAAATAGACAATGAAGACCTCTGAACTTTTTTAAAGCTTACATGAGCATGATTAAATGATGGCTCAAATGAAGATTTAAATACGTTGTATCATTACCTTACCACCATAAATAAATGATAGAAGTAAAGCATTGTATTTTGTCAGCTTGTCACTGAAGTAACAGAAGAGGTCACTGAGCCTGAATAAATGTGATAGGAAGGAATGAATTGATTTGTGATAGTAAGAAGATGTAATAGTAAGAGAAATTTATACACTAATTAGTATGCAGGAAGGTGTGGAATGTAAAAAGTGTTAAGATAAAATTAATGGCTTAAAAAATTCTGAGAGAAAAAAAGTCATTAACTGTTACAAAATAAGCACATGCTGCAACCTTTCTTATCTTGGTGTGAGGAAACAATTGATGTGCTGGAAATAGCAAAACATAAAAAAACATATTCTCAAATGATGGAAATGAAATGTATTAATTTACCAAATTCTCCTGGAACTTTTTATTTTAAAAATACATATATATTCCTCAGAAATATGCACTTGGGAACAAATTGATGTAACTCCATATTATTGAATATTTAAATTATGAGATTTTTCTAGGATTTGACTTTAATCCTGAGTATATCACTGATTACTCATTTTTGCTACAGTGTGATGTAGGCAATAACATGTTTGCATATTTACCCTTAAATTTCTACTAATTCCAGTGACAGAAAATGCATTTATACACTCCTAAATACAATTCAATAAATCAAATAAAGAGTGGCATAAAATAAGTGAACACACATCACATGTTGATTTCAGAGAAGAGAAAATTGACTTTAGCTTAGAGAATATACTTAGGACACTTTAGTTGCAGGTCATGAAAAACAAATAAAACAAAACTCAATAGTCATAAGCTAAAATGGAAAGTGTTGATTATTATACCTAAAGCACATCATACTATGTAATAATGTGAATAAGAGGAGTATATCTTTTTGAGTTAGGTTATTTACTAGCTACATCACTTTGAACAAAGTCAGTTAACTCGCTTTACTTCAGTATTCTCATACACATATAATAATAATTAATTATTATTAATAGCATTTTTATTATCTATATTTGGAGCTACTTTCAGGCTCGACTGCCTCTAGGTCTTAAAACATTTATCATTATAACTTTATCTTCTTATATTTTCAGCATACATCTTTTTCAGGATTGCCTTAAGAAATATACACAATTGTCCCATGTCAAGATGGTCACCAGTAATAGCTTATAGCTTACTAGATTCAGAAAAAAATTGTAGCTTAGCTACTTTTTCAGAAAATAATGTGTTGCTTCAATAATTTTTTAAAAAATTATAGTTAAGCTTTTTATCAGACTAGATTGGGCGATGAGCACATTACAAAATAAACCATATTGTCAATGGGGTAGTGTCTCTCTTTTTGGGAGGAGGGGGCATAATACATACTCTGACCACTGCAGTTGATAATTAGGTTAACTGCGTCCACAATAACTTAGTGCTCTATAAGCACAGACATCCACGTTATAAGCAATCAAGCCAGATTTAGAATTAGGTAAGCTGTCTCCCCACTCTATCCGTGGTTTCTTTGGCTTTGCAGAAGCTTGTCAATTTGACAAGTTCTCACTTATCTATTTTGTCTCTTATGGCATGGGCACTTGGGTTTTTTTTTTTTTTAAATCAGGAATTGGTTGTTTGATTCATGTTCCATAAGTGTGTCTCCTGCATTTTCTAAGATTCTTATAGTTTGAGGTTTTACATTTAGGTCTTTGAGCCACTTAGAGTTGATTTTTGTGTATGGTAATAGATGGGGGTGCTGTTTCAATCTTCTGCATGTGCTCAGCCAGTTTCCCCAGCAACAACTGAATAGGTTCTCCTCTCCCCAGTGGTTGCTGGGAGAGTGGGGAGACAGCCCACAGACTGGGAAAAACTATCTGTCAACTGTATATCTGACAGAGGCCTACCATCAAGGATCTACAAGGAACTCAAATGTGCTGAAAAGAAAAAAACAGTCCCATTACAAAGTGGGCAAAAGATATGGATAGACACTTCTCTAAAGAAATCATACAAGCAGCCAACAGATACATGAAAAAATGCTCAGCCTCACCAGTTGTCAAAGAAATGCAAATTAAAACCACACTGAGATACCACCTAACTCCAGTCAGGATGGCCATCATCAATAACTCAAAAAAACAACAGATGCTGGAGAGGATGCGGCAAAATGGGAACACTTCTATACTGCTGGTGGGAGTGTAAACTAGTACAACCTCTGTGGAAAACAGTGTGGCGATTCCTAAAAGATCTAAAAATTGATCTCCCATACAACCTCACAATCCCCCTACTGGGAATATACGTGGAGGACCTCTAATCATTCTATGAAAAAGATACCTGTACATGCATGTCTATTGCAGCATTGTTCACAATAGCAAAAATATGGAGCCAAACATGCTGCCCATTGAAAGACGACTGGATTTTTAAAATGTGGTACATATACATGATGGAATATTATACAGCCATAAAGAAGGACAAAATTATGAACTGCGCAGCAACTTGGATGGGCTCAGAGTCTATAATACTGAGTGATCTATCACAGAAACAAAGAACCAAGTATCACAAGTTCTCACTTATAAGCAGACCTTGAACTACTATTGTAATACTATAAGAAAGAGATTGGCAGTAGTGGTAAACTGCAGGGGGGGGTTGTAGTAGTGGGAAACTGTGGGGGGAGGGTGGGAAGGGGGGGACACCTCATCAACAAGGATATCTGTGTAATAAACATTTGTATACCTAACCCTGAATTGTACGCCACATATTTAAAATTAAAAAAAAATTTTAAATGGTATTAGGGAAGATTTACCAAACTTGATTTCCAAAAATCTTGATCTTAAGTCACATTTCTCTGTTACAAGTCTACTGTGATGCTGTGATGGTCATCAGCAACCTACATTTCTAACCTCCTTTAAGTGGGACTCCTCTTAGGGTCTCTGTATTAGGAGGTACTAGAGATTCGAATATGGAAAGGCAAAATAATAGAAGAAATTATCTCCTTTGTCCTGCTTACTGTTCCCACCAATATTCTCCCAATGAAAGCTCTTTGCTCACTTTGGGAGGCCAAGATGAGGGGATTGCCTGAGCCCATGGGTTCGAGAACAGCATGGGCAACTTGGCAAGACCTCATCTCTACAATAAATTAAAAAAAAAAAGCCAGGCATGATGTGTGAGCCTGTAGTTCCAGCTACTTGGGAGGCTGAGGTGGAAGTATCGCCGGAGCCCAGCAGGTCGACGCCGGGGTGGCCATGAGTGTGCCACTGCATTCCAGCCTCGGCAACAGAGTGAGACTCCAACTCAAAAAACAAACAAACCAAAAAAACAAAAAACAAAAATCCTCTTTGCTCTAGGAGCAGTAATTGATTTCAGCTTACTCTTTTTGTCAGATGCCCAGAAAGCAGCTCCTTAGAGGTAGGAGTAACACTTGGAATACATCCTTTCCTCAGAGGTTTAACTTCGGAGTTTATAGATTTTGATAACCCCAACCTCTTCCCTTTCTTCATCTAAGCCTCTCATGCAGGGACTAGAGGTACCTGAGGTGGTGGTGATAGATACATCTTGCTGTTGTTTCCTTGAGCTCCCACAGCATTGCTACCTTTATCCTCTATTCCCTAAGTGGTCAAATTCTTATATTAACACATAGTCATAGACCAGGGTTAGTAGTATATGTAAAATAAAATGTTTTCTGTGATATAGCCATGACATACTGGTAGATATTATTATAAATTTGGTAAGGTATTTCTTGTCTCAGTAGTCTTCCATTTTATTTTGTTGCCCAAACATCTTTTAGCTCCATAAAATCCAACATTGTCATTTCTCCTGATATTCATTGCCCTGTGATTCCTCTTGCAAGGCGAATTGTTGATCTCTCCATATCACTCTCTGAAATCATATAGGTCTATATAGAACTCCTGTGCTCCAACTTATTCCCTATGTGAATCTGGGTAATTTATTAATCTGTGAATATATGTTTTTTCATGTAAAAATCAGACATAAATATTATTATATATAAATATAATATTATATATAATATTACATGTATAATATATATACATATAATAAGTATACTTATATAAATATTATTTTTTTATCTTTTAGAGTATTAAAAGTTTGTTTAGAGGATTAAAAAGAATGCAATTAGTAATGTGAATTTCTTTTATCCTATTCAATGTCAAAACTGATTCTGTTGATAAACTGATAAAATTGGATAACAAAAACAAAAGGTATAAAAGAAAGAAAAAAGAACAAAAATTATTTTTAAATATATATGTATTAAAACAATATCAGGAAACCTATAAAAATTGAATTTGAAAATGAAAATAAAGATTATAATTTTTCTTTCATGCTATGATTAGCACAAGAAGCATCATCAAGGAGAGTCCTGTAGCTAGATAGAGATGACATTAATGGCGTTTGTCTTTGAGCCAACTGGAACCACTCAAAACAGCAGATAGTCTCTTCGCAACTATGCATTCAATGAAATCATGTTGGTAAAGTAAAATTAGTCATACAGGAAGTATTCAACACCACTAAATTTAGCAAGCTACAAATTCAGATTTTCTTAGCAAATTAGTTGTTAAATATTTACTAAAATTCCACTAGATAGTATAGACCCTCACAAATGACAGAATTAAAATTGGATGGTTCAATTTATGAACAAAATGATCTTGTTTTAACAACAAAGAAAAAAACATAATTATGGGAGAATCAATATTTCAAGCATGTGAAACAATTTTAAGGAAAGGTATAGTTGTTCTAAATTTATTCTGGGCAATAAATAAATAAATAAATAAATAAATAAATAAATAAAATGCTAGGTTGGCTGCAAATGAAGATCAATACACTTCTCCCATGGGGTTATTGATCAGTCTATACCAGGGGTTAACTTTTTATTTGTAAAAGGTCAGATTGTAAATATTTTGCTTTTGTGACACTTTATGTCTTATTTAGCCAACCCTGCTCCAGTAGTTTAAACAGATTCATAGACAATATATAAATGAAAGAATATAACTTACTTCTAATAAAACTTTATTTATGTACCTGAAATCAAAATTTAATATAATTGTAATATGCTATGACAAATTATCCTTTTTATCTTTTCTCAATGATTTGAAATAGTAAAATCTATTCTTAGCTCCTTGTCTTTACCCAGTTAGGATGTAGGCTGGATTTGGCCAGAGGGTAGTAGATTTCTAAGCCTTAGTGTAAATAATTCATATTATTCAATTTTTATTTGAATGCAATGAACTTGGTTATAACTGTGCAAGGATGACAAATGTTGTAAGATGAACCTTCTTAGGAGACTCTGTTAGTCAAGGTTCTCTAAAAAGACAGAACAATAGGAGATAAAGGTAGAGAGATATAGTTAGAAACAAGGTTTTATTATGAGGAGTTGGCTCATAAGACTGTGGAGGATGAGAAGTTCCACAATGTGCCATCTGCAATCTGGAAGCCCAAGAAAGTATAGCTCAACCTGATCCACAGGCTCAAGAAGTAGGCACTTCAGTGTCAAGGCAAGTGAACATGGAAAGAGAGATAATAATAGTCACCAGGGAAGAGTTTAATTTCCTTAAGGAAGACAGATATCAGAATCCCCTAATAATATATTAGACTTTCACTAAAGTAACAGTGTATTATTTGATAATGTACCTTACTATGTTCTTTTGGACAAGGAGCAAGATCGATGAAGTAATGAAACAGTTTGGAAAATAATTAAATAGTTAACAGATACACTTGTACATTATTAACAAATACAACTGTTTTCACCTGAAAAACTCATTTTTGTTTGTATTCTGTTAATATATTTTCATCAGTGATTATTAGACATGTTCGTCTGTCAAACACATGAAAAATAAGATAGAAACCTAAAACAGATGTCTGTGAACTCTAATAGTAAATCAATGTGTAGCAAACAAAATTAAATTGGAAAGACCCTTAAATATTATTAAGTTAACAATAACACATATAATGTAGAATTCTAATATGAGAGAGAGATGTTTAAAAGCAAGCTGTTACTATAACAAGCAGTTTTTGGCTAGCTAGGCCTTAAACCAGAGGTCTGCAAACTATGGCTTATGAACCATATCGAGTTCACAGACTAATTTTTTAAATAAAGTTTTATTTCTGCGTGGACACACCCATTTATTTGTGTATGTCGATAGGTGCTTTCTTACTGCAACACCAATGTTGAATAGTTATACAGAGATACTACATTGGCCACAAAACCTAAAATATTAGCTTCTTCCCCTTTAGAGTAAAGGTGTTTTATTCTTGACTAAAACCAACTTAGGAGAGTAATTTGGCTAAAAGTAATGATTTTTCTCTTACAAGTTTAATGTCTGAACAAGGTTAGTGAGAACCCTGCTTTTATCTAGTTAGATCATCCTGGAAGTGCAGTTTTCATTCATATTTTAACAGGAAGAAGATAGAGGGTATCCAATACAAGATACTTAAATAATAAAGTAGTTCAGAATAATTGTTAAATGTAACTAAAATAACCAGGGGTATGTTTTTCCCTAAAGAATGTGGGGAAAATGATAAGGTTGTATAATTCTGGCACAAACTGCATCAATTTTTTTTTTTTTTAATCTGTTGTGGGGAAGAATGGTTTAGCCTAATCTTGGTTCACCTCAAATGTGAATGCAGTGATTATAAATGTTACAGCAAGGCATACTTTGACTCAAAATCAGCATGTATGTTCAAATATGTAGACATATCAGAAAATGAAAAAAGGCTATTTCTGTAGACAGCAAGTTTCTCATCCAAGAGCCTTGCAGATAGACCATCTGTGCAGGTTATAACCAGGAGATTCACAAATGTGATAACAGTGACATAGTCACATCCATGATCAGGCTTTTACTTTATTGTGCAAACCTCCTAGTAATTGAGAAGACTTGATCTTGGTTACAAGTAAATAAGAAGCATTCCTAGATTTTACATGTATACATTTTGAAATTATTAATTTTAAAAATGTAAACAAAACTATACCATTCTAATTTTTAATATAATTTTTTTTACATTAAAATTATAGTTTAAAAGCCGGGCTCGGTGGCTCAGCCTGTAATCCCGTGCCTTTGGGAGGCTGAGGTGAATGGATTGCCTGAGCCCGCGGGTTCGAGACCTGCCTGGGCAGTGAGACCTCATTTCTACAATAAATCAAAAAATCAGCCGGACGTGGTAGCGCATGCCTGTAATTCCAGCTACTTGGAAGGCTGAGGCGGAAAGATCGCTGGAGCCCAGCAGGTCAAGGCTGCGGTGGCTGGGAGTGGCCACTGCACTCCACTCAGGGTGACAGAGACTCCAACTCAAAAAAAAAAAAAAAAAAAATATATATATATATATATATAGTTTATTTAAAACTAAATTATATATATAATATACATATATATATATAGTTTATTTAAAAGTAAATTAGAAAGAGAAAAAGAAGGAGAGAGAAGATTCACCTCCACAAGGTGGGGGAAGGGGTCAAAGGTAGGAAGCATGGCGATAACTATAGCTCAAAGAGCACATGGACACACCAGCATCTAGCAAAGCAATGGAAAATATTTTAAAGTAAACTTTTTCCCTCATTACTTGAAGATTTATTTAAGATTATTAAAAACTCCTTCTAATTTTAGCTCCCCATATCAAATTTGATTCATGTCAATGGTAATCAGTTTTTGGTGTATAGAAAATGTAAATAAGGGACTTTTAATGAATATTACTTTTTTAAAGTTCTAGGGAAAAGGCTGTTATATCCACTTATGTGTACAAAATGAAACATAGACCTAATAACTACAGGGAATAAACAGCTTGACTCTTTTAATAAAAGGAACATATTGAATTTATTTTAACGCTAAGACCCTAGGAATCCTTGAGTAGTGCCAGCTAGGAATATTATCGTGTCAAAAATAACAAAAAGGCTTATTTGCCATGATTTGCTGATCACTAAGCCCACTGAGGAAAGCTCTTCCAGGTTTATGTGGGAAATGGTCAGTTTGTTTTTCTCTTACTGAGGCAGGAGAGAAAACACTTTTCTTGCCTATGTCCCCAAGGATGGCACTGAACTTCACAAAGCAAACCCTAGGGAATATCAGGTGAACTGCACGAATGTGTTTTTAAAACAAACACAGTTTTAAAAGTATTTAAAGTATGGAAGGTCAATTTGTAGTTCTTTCAGAAATCACCGCACTGTCTCCCAAAGAGGTTGCACTAGTTTGCATTCCCACCAGCAGTGTAAAAGGATTCCTTTTTCTCCCAATCTTCACCAGAATCTGTTGTTTGTTGTATTAATGATGACCATTTTTACTGGGGTGAGGTGGTATCTCAACGCGGGTTTGATTTGCGTTTCTGTGATGATGAGTGAGGCTGAACACTTTTTCATGTGTCTGTTGGCTGCCTGTTTATCTTCTTTAAAGAAGTGTCTATTTGTGTCTTTTGCTCACTTTTTAATGGGGCTATTTGTTTTTTTCTTTTCTGCGCGTTTGAGTTCTTTGTAGATCCTAGATGTTAGACCTTCCATATGACCCAGTAATCCCCCTATTGGGAATATACTCAGTGGACTCAAATCATTCTACAAAAAAGATAACTGCACATGCATGATTGTTGCAGCTCTATTCACAAAAACAAAAACATGGAACCAACCATGCAGCCCATTGAAGTTGAACTTGATTAAAAAAAAAATGTGGTACATATACACAATGGCATATTATGCAGCCATAAAGAAGGATAAACATATGGACTTTACAGCAACTTGGATGTATTTAGAGTCTATCATACTCAGTGATGTATCACAGAAACAAAGAAGAGAGTACCATATGTTCTCATTCATAAGTGGACTTTGAACAATAATCATAATACTATAAGAAAGGGGTTGGCAATAATGGGAAACTGCCAGTGGAGGGAGGGTGGGATTGGCAGTTGAGGGAAACTGCCAGGGAAGTGAGGGGCACACCTCATCAACAAGGGTATCTGCATAATGAACATTTGTATACCTAACCCTGAATTGTACCACACATCTTTAAAATAAAAAACTAAAAAATTAAAGTATTTAAAGTAATTCATCAGTTGAATGTTTCCTGATAGTCAGGTATACTTTTCAATTAAGACATTAAAAAAAAAAAAACCTGCTGCATACTTTTATTTTTATTTTTACTTTGGTGTTTTGATGTTTGTAGGAATGAGCAGGTTTTCTACTTCTTTCCCAGAAATTCATCTCCAGTGACGACATGAGCACAAAGACCTTATATACTGTGCTGGGAAATATTTTGTGTCTTAAGAATAAAAATTTTCATTAGAGTTAGTCAATGCATCACAGATATTATCCCTCCTGACAAGAGGAACACAGAAACGCAGACACCGTGTTGGACTATGGTTCTCATCGGAAAAATAAAGCTTTTCAAAATGTTAGTCATTGCCATAGAGGATGTTTCTTTGAGTCATTTTTACAACCTGTTTTGATGGATTCTAAGAACTGGTATTACATTATTTTTTTCTATGACTTACTGTGAAAATCATTTTTATAATATTAACTATCATGCATTGAGTACTATGTATCAACATTAGAACCAGAAAGTAATTTATATTTAACCCTCATAACAATACTGCAAAGTAGAAATTATCATCCCATATTGTAGAGGGAAAACAGGCTCAGAAAGAATATAAAATGCCCACATCACAAAATTTGTAAGTGGTGGAGCCAGAATGCAAAGGAGATCTGTCTGTTTACAAAGTTAGTAAGTTTTCCTCTATGGCAAGTTGACATTACAAATATTTTTCTGTTACCTGCAATTCATTCAACTTAACATTTTAAAGTACACTTATAAATGTATCTATAAAGTAAGTGGACATGACTTGTGAGAGTGATCATAATTTTAAAAATTTGCCTTGGGACCTTTGAAATGAAGACAATATAATGACCCTTGGGGAATATAATTGCATACACAAAGGGGGCATATGTCATCCACTTGGGCTCATTGGGGGCTTTCAAAGAGGTTTTGTATGAAAATGTGTTGCACATATTTGTGTTTCTTTAAACTTTCATTGTATATTTTCCAAATCTGCTTTTGATGGGTAGGATTTCTTGCAAACTTAACCACGGATGTGGGGTCAACTTCAGGCAGAATTATGAGTTGCAAACTAAAAAAAGTATTTTAATGAAATACTTTAATGAAATGTATTTCATTAAATACAATATTTTAATGAAATGCTCTATTAAATGAAATGCTAAAAACTCTTTACCATGTGTAAATTTTAATTAGTTTAATTATTACAAATCTATAGTGTAGATATGATTGTCATTTCTATATTTCAGTTGAAGAAACTAAGATACAGATAAGCTAAGTAGCATATTCAAGGTTATATTGCTCATGGAGGAGTCACAATTCATCTTGGACATCTTGATCTAGAGTCTTCATACTTAACCACTATTTTAGACTCTTGCTCGTGCATAGAGTTCTGTGCTCATCTGGCCACACTGCCTCCTACCCTTCTGTCCTCTAATGACGCCACTTTGTTCCCTATTTTCAATATACTCCTTTACTTAGATACCCATTCATATTCCAGGACTAATAATCATGTTTTTTTTTTTTTCTTTTCTGAAATCTCTTGGGTGTGTATGTAGAGTTCAGTACTCATCTGACCCCACTCCCTCCTGTCCTTCTGTCCTCTAGTGATACCACCCTGTTCCCTATTTTCAAGATACTCCTCTTCTTAGATATTCTTTCATATTCCAGAACTAATCATCCTGTTTCTTCTTTTCTGCTAGTAACACCAAAGGTGAAGTTAGCACAGTAGCTGGAGTAAAGGCATTCATACTAAGGCAATGTCATGTTCAATTTTCCAGAGTTAAATAGGTAGGCTAAGAGATGTAATTCCTTTCTTGAAAAAATTGCTAAATTCTACTTTAATGTTTAATAAATATAAATTTGGCAGCTATTTTACAATCTGTATGGGTAATATTATACCCTATCATGCTCCACATTCTTACCTACTTAGAACATTAATGGTCTCTACACCTGTTCCCAACAACTACCACTTCTCCTCAGCTGTGTTATATTAGGTATTCAAACTATATTTAAAAAAACAATTCCTAAGTTTTGAATATTTTAATATTTTTTTTTCCTGGAAAGGAATGACAGTTAATCTGATTGCCATCAAATGACTTAGGTATTAAGGAGAACAATCAGAATTATAATAGATCATCTTTATTGGCAAAAGCATGTTTCAGACTTTCTGTGCCACTATGTAACAAAATTATCTTATTAATACTTAAATTACAGTCCTGTGTAGTGTCTACCCACCTGATTTCAGTTTTACACTGGAGAAAACAGGTGCTTAGAGAATCTAAGTAAATTGCCTCTGCATTTGGACCTTGATTAGGCTATCCCTATAATGTAATCTTTAAATATTACACCACATTATATCTCAAACTTACCTTGAAACCAATAAGCAAGTCAAATACATAAACAACAACAATAGCAACCTGTAAGAAAAAAGTTTCCTAATTTTCTAATTCAATTTACTCATATACTACAATAATTCAAAAAACACTATTCAATAAAAGGGGAAATAAATTAGCTGGTCTGAAGCCAACTCATTTACTTAAGATTGATGAATAGCAGATTATGTCTATGGTATTAGTAAAATATATCTCTGCTTTTGTTTCAAACACATTTCAAAAATGCTTGATATATGGGAAAATATAGTGTGTGCTACCAAATTACTCTAATTTATAAGTAGGAAAGAAAAATAGACATAAGAAAATTATCCTATAATAGACTTAACTCTCCCAGTTGTTGATATTAAAATTACTAAATTCCAGCAGCTAAGGTAAAATAAACATAAGTAAAAATAGATGCAACAGAAACCTTTCTATATCCTTGAGTGATTTATTTATTTATATCTGTAGAAATTAATTATTAATTTATTGGTCACATTATTTGAAATTTCAAAATTATACTTTTATTTGTTATAGATAAAAGTCTCTTCCTTTGTAAAGATTCCCTTGGAAGAATATACAAAGGAACCTCATTATGATTTTCGTATAAACTTGTTTATCATCTTATATTGTTCATTGAGTTAGTGAGGTCAGGGTTTTGATAGAATGAGAACATTCATACAGAGAATTACAGGCATATTTGGGGGTTTTCAAACTGAGGTTGGCTTTGGCCAGGGCTTGAGGTGATGTTGCAGGGCAAGTGTAAAGCACAGAGTCATAGAGAGACTCCTGAGAACTCCAGGGCAGCCAGTGAGTGCTGGCATCTGAACGGCAAGGAAGTGTCAAATGAGCCCTGTATTAATTCAGTGAGACATAGAAACAAGCACTTAATTGTTTTCTAGCATGATGCTGTGTTAATTGAACTGGCAGACTTTTATGGTAGAAATACAATGTGCAAGTACAATGAAAATGAAATAAAAACATGCATTTTCAGACATTATCGACAGTTTGGGTATTATATTAATCACGCACAGAGGTTAAATTTTCCCTGAGTACCTACTATATGTACTGAGTGCCAGAAAGTGTGCTAAGCATGTTTTTGTGGATTCTCTCATATAAAACTTACCGCAACTCTGAGTTAAGTATTTTATATTGGCTCATAAGGAAATTGAAGAACAAATGAGAAAACTGAGGTACACAGAGACTATACAACTTGTCCAATAACACGCAACTACTAAACAGCACACCTGGGATTCAAATCTAGGACTAAGTAAAATATCTTACTATCAAATACATAAACACATAGGAGTATGTTTTTTGTTGATCTCGTGACCCAATGATGCAAAAAATAATTATGGGAATAAATTTTCAGTTTTATGAGTATAAAGTTTACTTCATGAAATTATAATTCTGGTTTTTAAATATTGAACGCATAGCGTGAATTAGTATTAGCTGCTTTAAAATCACATATTGAAAAATATTGCCTTAAATTATGAATCAGAAACTATTCTCAGCACATTATATAAATTAATCCTTTCAGAACATTGATGTGCTAAGTGCAGATCCATTTAATAGATGAATGTGTCAAGCCTCAGAGGATTTGAATAATTTATCAGTATTTACATGGCCAGTGAGTAGAGAGGTTGGGTTTTGATCCCAGTGGCCTGATTGCAGTGATCAGATTTGTTTGTATGATTCCAGAATTGTTGTGGGAAAGTGCTAGATAAGCCAAGAGTTGTATCTTTCTCTGGGACTGAAGAAAATACATTATGATAACTTGGTAATATTACCATCTAAAAAGCATAAAGAGAATAACTCACAGGAAAGTATTGTTTTCCAAAGCAGGTTTCTCTTGTGCCTTCCAGATTAATGTGCCTGCATATTCTAAGCAGTGCTTTTCCATAGACAGATTTTCTGTGTAAGCAGAAACAGGCTTAATTTAAGGAGATACAAAGGGTGGTAGAGCACTTTGTGTTTACTACAGGCTGCTATTTGTTATTATAGTAAAACTTTGCAAAGCTGCTCTGAGGATCTTTGAAATTCATTTATAACAACGCGACTGGATACTTTACCATCTGTTGTACATGTTCCCTAGGAGATTTAGTTACTCAAGTTCCCTTCTTTATGTAGTTCATTTTCATTCTATGACTGTTTATCTTTTGAAATAATTTCAAAAGTTTAATCTATTTAATGTGTCTGGTTCTGAGAAAACACTAGCTAGCCGACAAATTTAACAGTTTAATCCCACACACGGTATATGAATGTGCTAATAAAGGAGTCAAAAAATCTACTCCAACAAAAACTCGGAGGGGGAACGTCTTGATAGCTACCTTGGTAATGGAGCAATGTGAGAAAAAGCATCATCTTGGAACTCAAGGGTCAGCACTTCATTATGCTTAATGACCAGAGGTGCAAACTAACTATCCAATCATCCATATGGTGGGGTATGGACAAATACCTTCTCTTGAGATTGAATGAGTAGATGCATCAATGAATAAATGAATGAGCAAATGAAGTCCCATTTATGGATAACAAATTGGAAATCCACAGTCAGTTTGCAAGCTTGAGGATTTGGTCTTAACTTCTATATCTCATTGACATCTAACCCTCCATGTAGATTTGCTTAAATTATTTTCCAATTTCTTGTTGTAAGGTCCTTAGTATCCTGCTCAAAGACTGAATTCTTGAAAAAATACCACCACCATTACAAAAGAACATGAGGGAATCTTTGGAGATAATAGATATATTTACTAGCTTGCTTGAGATGATGGTACCTGTGGATACATATGTTCAAACCCATCAAGGTATATGTATTAAATATGTACAATTTTGTATATGAACTATACTTCAATGAAGCCTCAAAAAAGAAATTAAAACTGTAAAACAACAACAAAACATCAAAGAAACAACAGAAGTTTCTGTCTCTGTTCGAAACACTCTATTTAAAAACACTCTAAAGATTTATATAGGGCTGTATTTATTTATTTTTAGCACAGAAACATGTTTTTCTCTCACAAAACATGAACATTATGACAGAACTAATTAAAAATCTACACACTATCCTTCATAAAGGTAGAGGCCCTCAGACATCTCTAAAAATAGAAGTCCCTGTAAAAGCACAAGGCATGGCTTTTTCTGACTGTTTGTACAGGCACTGACAGCATTTTGTTTTTAGTCTTGGAAATACATCACAAACAGCCCCTCTGACAGTATTTGTAAAGGTCCCCTAGGAATGACTTGAATATAAGCAAACCATGGACTTACATTATGCTTAAAGTAAGCTGCAACACTCTATTTCTGCTTTGAGAAATATGTATAGGTCAACTAAATATTTTAGCCATAATTCATGTTCATGGGAAAATCAGTCAAAGGTTTTGACAAGTTTGAGGCTGAAAAAGAAGTAAAGGTCAGATACTTTACTGCAAGTCACTTGTTCTAAATTGTATTTCTTACAAATCAACTCCCAAGGTACCATAGTAAAGCAGACCTCTTACAAGTGTCTTCATTTTCTGTTTTTCAATGACATTCAGGCATTTATTTTTTCTCCCTCCCATTGCACCCGAGTCCCTCACACTACTAAACTTGTGCCTCTTCTTCCTCTTCTGTCTGTTTCTCTTTTTAATATCCAGAATGCAGCAGCAATGGATGGTGAGAGGCATTTCATTCAGCTCTCAAGGCAGTCAGAGTTCCACTTGAGTTCATGTAGCATCTGTTATAACAAGGTTAAAATTACAGAAAGTGCTTGATTTTATTCCTTTTAGCTGAAGGACAACAGAAGTGAATTTTCATATTTCCGTGTAAAGTGCTACTTCAGAGAAAGCACATTCTTTTCGCCACTAATTCTGAGTAAAGGGACTTAGTTCCAAGAGTTGTTTTTTTGCCATTAGTAGGGTGGCTTTGTTATTCATTTTCTTTTTTTCTTTTCTTAATTTTTTATTTTAAAGATGTGGGGTACAATTCATGAATAGGCATACAAAGCCCTTATACCCTTCTGTTGGTCCCAATTCTACATGCTTGTTGGTGAAATGAAAAAGGCCAACTAGTAGCTATGGCAGTATGATAGGGACAAGCTAATACTCTGTGTGTTTGTGTGTGTGTGTGTGTGTGTGTGTTGTGTGTGTGTGTGTGTCTGTGTGTAAAAACTCTTAGGATCAAAAGTGAGTTTGAACAATATCTAACAATGGCAATCAGTTATACTCAGGCTTTTAAGTTAAAATAAGAAATAAGATTATTGTATAGTTATCTGAAGGTCCCAGTGATTATTTTTAAAAAGTGGAAAAATGGAAAGAGATACTGGAAAATTCTTACAATTCTCATTCATATCTTATCTGGATGACCATTACAACAGTAATGATGACTTTTAGCTTGAAGAATCATTCCTTCCTTGAGAATATAAATTATTTAGATAATTCTGATACAAATTCCAAAGCTAGAATAGGTTTCCACTGATCACTCTGATTTTTATTTGATGATATTCTTCCCAAATAGATTATTATTCTTAATAAAAGAACCAGGTCAGAAAACTGAGAAAAATTAAGCAAGAGACTATTTACAGAAAAAAAAAAGGCTTATGACTATCCCAAGCTTTCATGCCTCTGATTTATCACATTGAATGTCTTTCTCTCTTCCATCCCATTATTACCAAAGAGAGGGAATATTTCATGGCATTACAACAAGAATAAAAAGTCTTAGATCCAATAGGCCTGCAAAGGGCTCTCTGGCAGATACATTCATTAAATTATAGGGCAGCCCTGACAAACTGATCTATGTGAAATAAAGAAGTTGTAGAAAACACAAGGTTCTAAGTGAAACTCATGTATTATTCCAACATTGCTTTGCATAAATGCTTCTTTTCTCTAAACCCTCACATTCTCTAACAACAGCCATAACATAACAGGCACAAAAACTGGAAGTCCTAATGGCAAGAATGCTATCAAAGATTGTATGAGAAAGAATGAGTTATCTTTTGGGTGACAGAAACTTATTAATGTTTATGTCTTGCTTTCTCATGCTGGCAATTTTTTTATTATTTTAGAATAATTGAGAGCTAGGTTGATTCATGAGAGTATGATTTGTAAGAATATTGGTGAATTTAACTCCATTAAATACTTATTGAATCTGCAAAACATTATGGAGGGTAAAGAAAATTGATACAATATGAGTCCTATCCTCAAGAAGATTATTTCCTTCCCAAGAAGAAATTGAAAAGACTACATGTAAAAAAACAGTCTTCTCATTAGAGCAAGCTATTATAGATTTTTTTCTCCAAAATCCAATGTAATAACTGTACATCTAGGAACTCAGGTAACAACGTAAAATAAAAACTATAATTTATTTGATATAAAACTTCACTGGGCAAATCTATTGGCAGCAGATACTATATAGAACTTAAATGCACCTAACTTAATTAGAATATAGAATGGACATATTATCATATGCTCATGTAATCCAATACATTTGAAGTCAATTCTTGGATAACATGGCAATGAGAGTGCCCACCCCTTGTATAGCTTTTGAATCCCCGCAAATTAACTATTAACCAGAAGACTTACTGATAACATAAAGATATGTTTAAAACCTATTTTATATGATATATGTATTATATACTATATTCTTACAATAAAGTAAGTTAGAGAAAAGAAAATATTCTTAAGAAAATTATAAAAAAGAGAAAATATGATTGCTATTCAATAAGTGGAAGTAGAAATCATAAATCTCTTCATCCTCAACGTCTTCACATTGAGTAGGCTGAAGCAGAGGAGAAAGACAAGAGGTTGCTCCTGCTCTATTAGGGTGGCAGAGACAGAAGAAAATCCATGTATATGTGAACCCATGCAGTTCAAGCCTGTGTTATTCAGGAGTCAACTGTATAGGAAATTCTATGGAAGACTACAACTACATTAACTAATTTAATACTTCAGTAAAGAGTTTAAAGATACAAATCAAGAAGGCAATACACAAATCTACACAAGTCAAGGATTGTTAAGAGTGTGTGTGTGTGTGTGTGTGTGTGTGTGTGTGTGTGAGAGAGAGAGAGAAAGAGCGAGAGAGCACGCGCAAGAGCATGCCAGAGAGAGAGAGAGAGAGAGAGAGAGATTAAGCGTGAAGGAACATAGAAATCTGTATCTTTTCATAATAGTAGAGTAGTTAAAATGCCCCAAAATAAATTTGTTAACTCTTGAATAAACTAAACTGTATATATGGAAGCTTTGTAATTTATCTATGAATTTATAAGCACATACATACTCGCAGATACTTACCCACACATAGACATACACATAAAGGCACTTGTAGATATAGATTATAGATAGATAGATGACTAGGCAGAGAGACAGACAGTTTACTTCTGTAGTAGTTAAAATCTTTTTTTTAAAACAGAATGTGAAAAAAGTGGTATGGTGAGAATAAAAATATATTTAATAAAAATTCATTTTTACCAGAAACATATAAAGAATTAGTAATGAGAGCATGCAGCTGCCAAAATGAAAGTAACTTCTGTTTCTAAGCTTCAAATCAAAAATTCTGTTTCCCAAAAGGTTAACCCTTGAGTGCTATATAGCATCATCTTAGAAGTGATATACCATCACTCCTGACATATGTTACTGGTCACACAGACCAACCCTGGTACATTGTGGGAGGGGACTACACAAGTTCATGAATACCAGAAGGTAGTGTTCATTGGGATCTTTCTTAAAGGCCATTTACCAGAGACTACTCTCTGGCTCCCAGTTGCTCATGGCCCACTAATTGTATCCAAGTTCCCCAAAGCCGTATGCCTTTCCATCATTAGCATGAAGCCTAGAATCTTGTTATTTAAATCATCTCTAGCTGTAGATACAGCTCCTTGAGCATAATTTATCTCAATCTGAATACCTTTGAAACTAAAGAGACAAGTTACCTGCCTCACACACCCATGATAAAATGGTGAGACAACCATAGAATAGTCACCATAGGTATTCCTATTTAATAGGAGAGAAGGGGAGGCATACCGAAGTCAATAGTCCTTGAGAGTTCTGAAATCTAGCCAGGCAAATTTAGAAACTGAGATAAAAACGTGAAATAAAAATTATAATTTACTTGATATAAAACTTCAATGGGCAAATCTATTGACAGCAAAAATTTGATAGAATTTAAATGCACCTAAGTCAATCAGAAAAGGAAAGGATACATTATTAGCATATGCTCATGTAATCCAGGGCATTTACAGTCAATTATTGAACTGTTTGGCAGTGATTCTTTTGATAAGAATCCAGTTCTACTCTTGCTCAATGATGAATCCATATTTCTTGATTCTACTATCTGAACTTTTTAGTTCTATCCTTTGAATATATCTCTCCTTTTATTGTAAATTATAGTATAGGTTTAAGTCTGAGTAGTCTACTCAGCCTGCTATCTGCTTAAGGAAGTTTGGAAGGTTAATCTTAAACTGTCTCTGTCACTTTCAGTCTAAAATTTCAATGTTTTTACACATGCAATTTACTTTAAAACTCTGTAGGTTTACTGTGAATTTTGTTGGGAGTCACTCTGTTAGAAAAAGGGTAGCCCAATAATATTGTCAGAAATCAGCTTTTCTCTATCTTGAACTTCTATTGAGAAGACTGTGGAACAATGCCCTAACCTTCTACAGGCTCTATTGCTTGATTGTGACTGTGTAAAACATAAGTTATATTTTAGAGGACTTTTTGTATAAGTAAATAGCATTTCAAAGCACCACCTTTGATCTTTGTGAAATCTAGTCAAATAATTTCACAATTACATTTTGGAATTCATCTTTGGAACTTTCTTTCCTGGCAGTGCCCTGGATTTGATCTTTGCTTGAAAGCAATTTCTTGATTTTAGCATCATTTGCCATTTAGTGAATCTGAGAATGTTCAAAACTATCAAGTCCATTATTTTTACATGTATTTTCTTTTTTATATAGGCTAAATATGTGCAAGTAGACATAAAAATAAATATTTTGGAGTCTACAGACTACTTTAATGAAAATTTATATCAACAAAGTGATCATTAAGCGTCACCTCTGTGTTATGCCATCTATTCTCTGATATAAAAAGAGAGATAAGGTATTTACTTCATAGTGATGATATTTTTTGAATATGGACAGATAAAAAATTACGTATTTGCATATTTTAGAAAATACAGTGAAGAAATCAAATCAGGGCAATGAACTAATAGTGAGTAGTAGTCTCTATTGTTTCAGTTAAGATAGAAAATTGACATGATGACTATATTAATCAGGGTTATCTAGAGAAACAGAATATACAACCATAAATGCACTAACCTCTTCCCCTGAATAGGAAGCAAAGTCCTAGAGTAATGTTCACTATTTTTAATATTCTATAACTTAACTATTATGTTGCAAAATTAGCAATACTTAAATCCTACAATATTAAATAAATACATCTTATGTTATATGATAAAGTCACAGGAAGATTACAAAACTATTTTGCTACTGTGTCACTATGGATGGGTAATAGTGAAATGCATCACTCCCATTTATGCTTTTGGGTTGCTAGACCCATTTGTTTTGGCTATGAGAGAAACAGCTGCATGTATTAAATTAATAACATATACAGCTTTCTGGAGATTTTGCCCCAGCTCTGCAAGCTATTACTAGTACCTAGCTGCAGTACCTAGCTGGCACTGCAGTAGTCTTTTAAAGGTCATTCCACCTTTCTATCAAGCCAGCTGCTTTTGGACCACAGAGAACATGGAGAGACCAGTGAATATGATGAACATGATCCCACGGCTAATTTCTATTGCTGTGCAGTGATTTATCTGATTAGAAGCAATGCTCTGTAGTGTACCATAATGGTAGATAAGGCATTTGTAAGTCTGTGATAGTAATCTGGGCAGAAGCACTTCAGGGAGATAAAGCAAACATATATTCAAATTAATATTCTATTCCAAAAAGTAAAATATATATATGTTTATTTCTTGATGGAAACTGCCCAATGTTATCAACCTGCCATCAGGTAATTAGATGCTTACTCCAGAAAATGGTATCATATTGGAAACTTGGTTTGGGGCTCTATTGCTGGAGATTTGGGCACTCAGGTTAGCCTTGGTGAGTGGAAGGTCATGTTGCTAAGTCCATGTACAAACTCCATCTCTATTATTATAGCCACTTTTTTCGTGAGTCCTTGGGTAATGACAAGAATGGCTGGGGAAGATGTTGAATGGTATCCACAAAATAAGTCATACTATCCACTTGATTAGTAAAATACTCCTTTGCTGAGATTACTCTTTGGTGAATATTCACACAGGACAAAAATATCTTAACATTTTTTGCCCATTCACAGAAATCTATCCACATTCCTGTTCCAAGTTTTCTTGGCACCCATTTTCCAATAATGTTTCTTCCAAGTCCCTGACCATTCAATCAAACATTGGCAATAGCCCAGGAATTGGTATATAATCACATATCTAGCCTATTCTCCTTTCAAACAAAGTATCCCACCAGGTGCACTGCCCAAAGTTCTGCTCCCTGGGAGGATTTCCCTTCACCACTGACCTTCAGGGATGTTCCAGAAAGGGGCTGAAGTGCTATAGGTGTCTAATTTAGAATGGTAAAAATATAGTGCACTACCTTATAGCACAGAGCCATCTGTAAATCAGTGTTTTGTGCACAGTTAACTTTATGACTTGTTGTATCAGATAGCATCCAGTTTATGATAGGCAGGTGAAGTCACATGGTAACTTGGTGGCCCATGGTCTAGTGTTCAGTTTTTACTAAGGTCCAGGCCGATATCTTTTTATCAAAAGGAGAGTAATTACACACAGAGGATGGAAGGGCTTTGCTCCAAAATTCTAAGGAACTGCACTGTGATTTACCTGCAGGGCCTTCCAAATGCCTCCAACATATCTGAGCCCCATACAAAGCTAGCAGTTTTGGGGCTATTGGGTAACTGGGTTGGTGAAACACAGTTGAAAGGAATATGTTGTATCCAGCACTCAAAGAGACATATTAGGCATTGTGCTTTTTTTGTGTGCATGGGGATCGGGCTTTTTTTTTTTTTTTTTTTTTTTTTGGCATTGTGCTTTTCTTTTTTGGCTAAAGGATTCAACAGGTCACCCTTACCTTAGAAGGGATATCTTGACATGCTTCATACCACTGGTCCCTGGTATAAGGAACCTCAATAATTTCACTAAGGTAGAAGGCTCCTTAACATATGTTAGATTTATTTTCTACTCTCTGGCATACAAATGTCTTTCTTGCCCACTAGGTCTAACCAGCATAAGGTCATCAATATGATAGACAAGTGAGATATCTTGTGGAAGGAAAAAAGCAATCAAGATGCTTGAGAAATAAATTATGACATAGGGCTGAAGAATTGTTATAACTCAAGGTAGAACAGTAGAGGTATATTGCTGCTCTTGCTAGCTGAAAGCAATGTACCTCGACTGGTTATAATTTACAGGTATGGATAACAAAATATTTTCCAGATAAATATATGCAATCCAGGATCAGGTGATATGTTAATTTGCTCAAACAATGAAACCAGATTTGGTACAGTGGCTGCAACTGAAATAACTACTTTGTTAAATTTGCAACAATCTACTGCAATTCTCCAAGAACCATCTATCTTCTGCACAGGCCATACAGTTGAATTACACAGGAATCACAAGTCCTACATCTTTCAATTTCTTGATGATGCCATTAATACCTACAGTCCCTCTAAGAAAGCAGGTTTTTGCTTGTTTGTTTGTTTTGCTTTTTGGTTTATAATTTTTCTAGGTAGAGGCAGTTCAGGCAACTTTCATTTGGACTTTCTTACCATAGTAGTCCTCACTGCACAGGCCAGGAAACAAATGTGGGGATTCAGCCAGCTGCTGTGTATATCTATTCCAATTATGCATTTCAGAACTGGAAAAACCACAGGATGGATTTGGGGAGCCACTGAGTACATTATGAGATGAATTTAAGCTAAACCTTAATTGAACACTTGATCTCCATAAGTCCCTACTCTGTGGACCAAGTGTCAGTTTGGGTCTCCTGGAATTAGTGACAGTCCAGAGCCAGTATCCAGTAGTTCTCAGAAGTTCTGATTATTTCCCTTTACCAAATGTACAGTTACTCTGGTAAAAAGCCATAGGTCTGATGGTGAAGACTCTGGAAAAAATTAACATAAAATTTTTTGGCAGTGTACCTGGATTTTTTTTTCCTAAGGGTACAAGCCTGTCCTTCATTCAAAGGGTTCTATGTCTATAAACTGGCTCAAGTCTAGAAATGTATTGACAGGCTATTACTCTCTCTTTTTATGGTTTTAGTGAGACTTTTGCTTACTTGACCTGGTTTTCTGCTTATATATATTAAGTAAAAATTTAGTAGTTTTCCTATCTATTTCACTTCTAAGAACATTATAATTAACTAGCCAACACTATATGTCTGCAAAAGTCATTCTATTCTGATTGCTGCTTTGACTCTGCTGTCCACGCCCACATTGGCCTTGGTGATTGAGTGCCCGTACTTGGCCTTTGCCATTCACAGGATCCAATTACTCTCACTATATTTAGGTCCCCTAGTTCAGTGATTGTAGTTCCCATTGTAAGGCATGGCTTACAGAAAAGAATGATTGCAGAACTCTTCAAAGATGCTGAAATTTCCTTCACAAATTTATTTCTCACAGGTATGGTGAGAGGGTAAGTCTGGCCCCTTCCAGTGTGGCTGAGTATATCTTAAATGATAAATCCACTCTAACATTACAATCCTCCTAAACCTTTTATTCCCTTTATCTACATTAAACCAAGGCAGATCCAGCATTTCCAACTTGTTCAATGTTTCAGCCAACCAACTAAACTGTTAGAGCTCTTTCTATCACCCCAAGCTAAAACATTAAATGTGAGATTTCTCTTCAGTAATCCTGTAACAATAAATTCTGCCGAATCTAACTTTACCTGTGTCCCATACACTTTTACTATTCATTCCATTCATATTCTCCAATTTAAATCTGCATAAATTAGAAAACTCAAGTAGTCATTTTTGAATATAACATATCTCCTCATCATTCACACTTTATACCTCACCTTTTAGGGGACTGCTGTGATGTAATTCTTGCTATTGGTTTAGAAGAAAAGAAGGATGGTGGAATTGGGCCCTGAGGAGAATCAGCATTGTCTTGCATGGCAGCTGCCTTAGGGGAGGCAATCATAGTTTTCTCAGACAATGCAGATTTAACTGAAATCAACCCAGTTTCCTCATAGAACTGATATCTATAGGGGTTTTTTTGAATAAACATAAAAATTAACCCATCTGGTCTTAAAACTTAAAACTTATATTTATATTATCTGAGTTCCTTCCTCAGGAAACTAGCCTTCGGCTAAGGAACTGAAACGCATCAAACTATATCCAGACAAGGAGATATCAGACCCCTCGCTCAAGATAGCTTCTTTAGCCCTCCCTAATTTATTCCTAATCTCACTACACAAACCCCTAATTTCAATCTCTAAGGGAGACAAATTTGATATTACTGTCGGTTTTCCTCAGTTGATACCACCTGAATAAAGCCTTCTTCCTTTGCAATACTGGTTGAAGCAAGAGGTTCTCTGTGATGTCAGCAACAGGACCTAGACGAAACCCCTGGCATTTTGGCAACATAATCACCTCTGACGGGAGTGGAGAGGCAGCTCCCAATGCAAAAGAGAAATGAGAAAAGGCCTACCTTAGGTTGTGTAATTTGAGTTAAATGATGAAAAGGAAAAAGCCATGTAATGTTCTGAGAATGGTCCAAATATATAATAGTATGTGCAAAGACCCTTGGGTGGAAAGGAGATTGGTATATTTGAAAAAAAAAAAAAAGATTCAGATATAATTTCTCTATGTTGATATGTCTTGGATACAAAGTTAAAACTAAGAAGAAAGTCCAAGTATATTACATGAGAGGAAAAACCTAGCTGATAATTAAGTAAATTTTTCAGTTTTAATTTAATAACAATTTTGATGTCTGTCTTGTGAAACTTTTTGCTTAGATTTTAACTTGATATATTTCTCCTTTGGTTCACTGACGTTCAGACCATATTACTTTTGTGTAGTACAGCAATCGCTGGTATTATAAAGATTTTATTCAACTATGTAAGTTGCATCGGATATTTTACTAGTTCTGTGCATTTCTACAAGTGATATGTCCTGACAACATAGGTTCTCTGTTTAGATTGACAAGCAAAGAGTTTGAAAAATAAAAATTAAGAAGAGTAATAAAACACAATGAAAATTTCTGGAATGGTTATTTTAATATTTCTTTTGTAATGATTTATAAATCATTACACTAGATTTTTACCAAAGTATTTTCACCAAAGACTGACCTTTCACGTTTAGACTTTATGCATCTTTCCTGATCTTAGATTTTACTACTTTACTCCCTCTTTCAGACAAACAATATAATGTTCATACTCACATATAGGCTCAATCTATAAATAATATTATTTTCTATTTGAAAGAAATCACAGAAAGCTAAGGAGCTGTGATGGAAGTATTTTTACAAGAGTCTGAAATAAAGTAATAGGATGAATACATATGTTTCTCATGACTTTTTTTTTTTTAATTTGCTTCTGGATTAGCCAGAGTTGACTTTCTGTACATTCTGCACACTCACATACACACACACACACACACACACACACACACACACACACACATACACACACACAAACAGTACGCACATATATGTATATAAATCACATTGTGTGCTTAAGCATATGGCGGTTTAGGATTTTATAATATTTAAATATTAATTGATTCATTAATATAACTATGCAATTCCATATTAAAGCATGGATTTTAAAAAGGCAATAGCTGCCCTAGTGAGTCCATGAAAATTAGCAAGTAAACAAAGAACACATAATTACCAAATTATTTATAGACTTCTTCTTAGCAAAAATATTTTTAAGGCAGCCTGTGTATTTCCAGGTAGATTTGAAAGAGGATAAAATGAATCAATTTAATTAGAAAATACAAAAAGTTTCCCCACCCCAGTTCATTCATCAACATCACACTAAGAATGTATGTAGGACAAAGTTTACTAAATATATGCATATATATAAATTTATATATACATATAAGTTATATATAAATTATATGTAAAGATATATTTGAATAAGTAAGTAAATAAATAAATAGAATTGAACCTAATGTACACTCAGGTAGAGGGAGAGCTTGTAGATATAGGTACAGAGAAACAATCTGTGGCTCAAAATATATATATTCATGGTTAAGATTTTTGTAGTTATTACTTTCTGAAATAAAGACTTGAAATCTAGAATACTAAGAAAAAATATTATGAAAAAAGCAACAGAAAGTATTAGTTTTCTTAATATTTTAGTACCTCATGATCAGGATGGCATTCATGGTCTACTGCTAAAGTAAAATCAGAAATTCAGGGAAGAAAAGACATTTTTGACTAGCGAGTTCCTTTTTGATTCTTGGTGAAAGGGTTGTAACCTCAAGTCAGCGTGTAGTAACCTCAGAGTGGGAACTGTGAGGTGAAAGCTATTTCATGTGGTTGGGAGTTTGGAACACCTAAAAGAAAGTATGAATGATAACTAGAGAAAAATTTAAGAGAGACGAGGGCAAACTAAAAGGTCTGTTGAACTTCCAGTTTCAGCAAAAAGTATTTGTAACTTTTTTCAGTGCCAAAAAACCAAGGTCAATTTTTCTACTTTGAGCTGACCAAGAAAATTATCTTTGAAATGCATTTTTGTTATCCGTCTTAAGATGTCTTCAAAATTATAGATGTAAGTGTTCTTTCTAAGATATTTTTCCTGATTTTGGAGTAATACTAAAAAAGACATTCATAATGGAATGAAAAGAGTAATTTTGAGTTTCCTATTTGGGAGTATTCAAAGCCAGAGCATGTTTGAATTCGAGGTCAAAAAGGGCCTGCAGGGGCAGAAGAAACTCCACTTCCATCCCCTTAGGGTTCCTCTTGAGTTTAAGAATTATGGTGACATAAGACAATTGTTGCATAACATGGGAGCCCTCACACAAAGACATGAAAACTCGAAGAAAGCAGTTACTTATGTACTAAACTAGACAAAGAATAGTAAACTCTGAAAATGTAACTAAATTATATGAGGAGATTTAAAATATTATTCTAACAAGGTCAGTACAGAATTCTCTTGGTTTCAGCTTCTCACCCTTGAGAATAAGAATATTACATCTTTAAAGTATAGGGAAGGCATCTTTCATATAGGAATTTCATCTTCTGCCTTTAGGAAACAGCACAAAGGTCAAAGTAGTCTTCTTGTACCTATCGTTTTGCAAGTGTCTTTACTTAAATAATCCATGTGACAGAATAGCATATTTTAAACCTTTCAAGCCAAATACGTTGCTAAACTATTTTCATTTTATGCTAGCTATCAAATTTTGGTGTTAAAAAATAGATTTATTGGTGTAAAACTAAAGTTATCAAGTTATTTTTAACATTTTTATGCATAACTAAATAGACTATATAATTTCTTGTCTAAACATGAGATTCTTTGAAGGTTAAAGGAGAGTGGCAGTTGCTTAGTAAGTCAGGGCATGAAGACAAAATTTGCAAACTTCCCAGAGTAAAATAAATATAACATTATCATTATTGCCTCCTCTTTGTCTCATCTTTGTATATTTATTCTGCTGTGCTAATGCTTGTGGCATGTTGAGAACCATTCTGAATGGCATCTCAATTTGAAATCTATTTGTAACTCAGTAGCCTCTCTCCCTCTCCTTATTATCTGTGTTTTTCCCTGCAGGTGGGCATATCATAGCATTATAACAACCATTCACCCAGCAGTATTTTCAACTTTCTCTCTGATTAGAAAATAGATGCCTTTTTCCATCAGAGTAAGTTTGCTTGTTTTTCCTTGCTGGAAACAAGAAACAGAAATCTGAGAAAAACTTGGTTGCATATTTTCTTTGTTTAGAAAAAGACAGAAATGAAATACTCCTGAGATTTTTATAAGGAGATAGAAGAAAATATTTATAAGTATCTGAAATTATGTCATTATCCTTTGAAAAGCAAATCTCAAGAATGTCATTTTTGTTTGTTTTAAACAGTTGATAATGTGAACATTTTTATCTCAGTTTCTCTAGAGATAAGTAAGAAATGACAGATTTAAAAATTCACATTGATCTTTCACCCAAATATATTTTAACTGATAAAATTGATTTTTCTTTTCCCATAGATGCAGTAGTCAGTCAAAAGAGATTTCTTTTCATGTTAATAGTGAATTCCTGCAGTCTGAATGAATAGTTCAGACATCAGTTCGTTAATTACACATATCACATTTATTTGTGTATTTCCTTTTGATGAATAATCTACTCCTTTGGCTGGAATTTTAATGAGGAAATAAATGAGCATTCTCAGTTTCTATGATGAGAGAAGAATTACACTCACATACAGTAGCTGAAGTCCAGAGCTCACTGTATTACAGCTATAGGTAGTTACTGCAATATTCTAACCTTCTTCCAAATTTAAGCAGCAAGATATAATTATAAAAAACCAATTAACATTTAATTAAGAGCTTTCATCACGATACGTAGAATAACCATATGAAGCATAAATTTAATTCTGAATATATTCATCCCCTTTTTAAATTAGTAGTTGATGTTGGTTAGCAGGATTCTACTAATGGATATAAATATAATGAAAACTCCTTATAGAAATTTGTTGATGAAGTTGAATGAGATCCAATGCCCAGGTAGAAATGGGAAAGGCCTTGGGGAAAAGATGCATTAGACAATGAATGGGGATTTAGACATGGCTATCTCTGAGAAGAAGAAAGTGGAATATCAGAAACTACCCATGTTGGAATTGAGAAGAAATATCGCAGGGAGATGCAGCCCTACCTTGAATACAGCTAGTTTCTTGCAACTCCATGGTGTAAAAGGAAATAAGAAGAGCCTGGGTATCTGGTACAAGGGTGAAAATACCTCATATGCCAAATCCTCTTTTGTTTCAGAAAAAGTCATTTGGGGGAGACAAATCTAGAAGTTCCTTTCCCTTCCCAGTATTTTATTGTGTCACTCGTGATGAGGAAGATACTTGCTTCTACTGAGTCTCATCATTTGACCACCATGTCATCTCAAGTGTGCCACTTACCGGTCATTTTCAGACCCTCTTCTGTACTCTGTTTCTACTAAGCACATCTATTTTTCACATTGTAGGTAAGAATCATTTTTCTAAAATATGTGCTGACCATATCACTTTTCTATTTCAAATCATTTAGTGGCCACTGATCACCTATGAATTTTGAATTCATTAGGATAACTAACTCCACCTGTAAACCTGGAACTGCAAACCTCCCTGTGGTATACTGACTGCTCAGTGGCTGTTTTATTCCTGATTTGGTAATGTTGGGGCCATCTTAAACATGCTGCAGAAATCCACATATGGCATTTTATTTTTTTACTCACTAAATACTTCTCAGTTACCATCAATGTGCACAGAAAAATTGTTGGGATAGGATAAGAACTGTGAACAAGGCACTTAAAGATTCTGTCCTCAAGAAACTAAGAAATTGACCAGGCATGCCATGTCCCTGTCCCCCCTACCCCCCAACTGTGTTAAATACTTTTCTTCTGGGCTCCCATGGCATCCTGTACATTCCTTTATCTTAACTCTCGTAAGAACATAGCAATTTTTAAAATTCTGTTATTCATGAGTTCCCTAAGGGCAGTGCCTAAATTATTTGCATTTTCATCCCCGCAAATGGCATGATTCTATAAAGTGTGCTGAATGTAGAAGTGAAGTGCTTATATAGTGTTTAGAAGAAATATAATAATTGCTATCTGTGTAAAAAGTGCAGATTATAAAATGACAGCTAATGGCTGTGATTTTAATAGAAAATATTAGGATTGATATAAAATTTGAAGAAACCCTACAGAAGAATAAATGTTTAAAATATTCCAGAGAAGAGGAAAATTGTGTTAGGGATATCTGTCATACACATAAAAAATGAAGGAAGATCAGAAAGAAATAATGTGAAACATAGACAACATTAAGGAAATGAAGATGAAATAATTGCAATGTAAACCACAGTGAGAATCCAGCTATTAAGTGAGCCAACTCAAAGTATGGAGATGAAGTGTTACAGGATGGATGAATGCTGATGAGAAACAGTGATCTGTCATCACTCAGTGAGAGAAAAATGCTTATAATTTAGTATCGAACATTAAAAATAAGAAATATTTAAATAAAAATATGGAGACGAATTTGGTTAAGGAATATAAAAGAGGAAGATGTTAAAAAAGGAAGAGCACTTTTCATTTATATGTTTAAGTATATTCTGGACAAAAGCTAGTGAAAAAAGATCTGTAATAAGCAAATAGAATGACCGGTACTATTTATCATTTGTTTTCTGAAGCAATGAAGAGTTACTAAGAGTAAGGCTGGAGGATTATGACATATGAGTCAGCATAAACAAGGACTGGGTTTGATGCACACAGAAATGTTGAAGCATCTTGTCTATCAAAGCTATCAAGGGAGAACAGAAGGGAACTGTAGCATTAAGATGTCAGACAGGAGGAAAAACAGTGAAGCAAGTAAGAAATGAAAAAGACAGAAGGTGGACACACAGGAGGCAGCTAATTCAAGGTCAAGGAGAGATGTGGGGAAATGGCAACTGAGTCAAGTAACTTGGAGAATAAGCAGGTCCAGCCTTCTAGGGGAAGTCAATTGAAAGCATCTCATCTGGCTGCAAGAAAAACAAAAACCTGTATGATCTGCCCAATCTTTGCTGATGGTTGACTTTTGAGTTTTATAAATTGCTACTGGGTAAAAGGAAAAAGAAAAGACCTCTATAAGCAAGAACACTCAATTTAATTGCAAGGAAAAATACATCTGAACAGATAAGAAAGAGATTAAAAGAATAATCAACAATGGGGTCAGAAGAAACTTCCCACAAAAAAATGGCAGGGAATACATATATCAATGGCAGAAACTCTATGTCAAATGATGATTAAACAGTGGTAGAACTAGTGTAAAGAGTTTCAACTCCTACCTACTATCAGAAATCTTAAAAATTAATTCTGTTGAAGAATAAATATTTGAACTACCCTCAAAAAGTAATGATATAAGTGTTCAAACATATCATTACCAACAATAAAATTTTACTGAAGGCTTTAAAGATACTCCAAAAACCTCTCACTCATTTATGATGATATTGGTTAGTTCCATTTGCAAAAAAGCATCAAACTAATAGAAAAGGACTGTGTCCATCTTCCTCTTGTCATCTATCCAGAAATCGATCAGAAAAAGCTTAGAGTGATATCATGCAACCTGTATTAGATAGTGAGAAGATGCTGATAAAAGTGTGAAAACAATAACCAAACTATTTAATGTACAGATAAATGATGCTAAATAGATATAACACTGATAACAACAACAAAAAAGCATGATCCTGTGTAACAAAAATGATGTATACAGTAAAACTTCAAGAAAAAATGCTAACTGCAATAAAGGATTAATGTACCTACCAAGGAAAATTAAACACCTTTCTCAAATGAGTAACTAAAAAAATAATTATTGCTTTAACTTAACCTGCCTTTTATATTTACCATTTTTTGTTCATATCAAAATATGAACAAGTACATTTGATATGTCTTGGTATTTTTTTTAACTGTATCTTTTTTGTATACAATTTGGGATCATTCTTCTTTGAAAAACAACTTCTGCTCTGACAATCGGCTTTTAGGTCTTTGTTCAGGGGAAGCCGCTTTACCACATTAAAACCAAAGGTCAGGCATCTGTGAAACATTGTATTAAAAGCCAAGAAGCTGAGGCAGAAAATTATTTCTGCTTTATCTCAATATAAATTGCAGATCAAACAGTGATCTGAACTGACAATGGCCATCCAATCTAAAATGAACTGCATTCCACTGAACATGCAAAATGTCATACTGGGCATTGTATACAGCTTTAATTTTCAAATACCTCAGCCTTGTTCATAGTATTTTTACCTAGCAAATTTCTTTTTGACCTTTGGATGACAGGATTTTAAATCTAGATTGAAAAAGTGAAATATTTGTTTTTCTACTAAGAAAGGGTCTTTCTAATAAGATCATTCATTGTAGGCAGTAATTGCTTATTTGCTTACTCATTGTTTTTTTTAAATGTATGTATCTTATAAGTTGATGAGAAATATAATTTTTAGCAAAGTATTTTTAGCAGATGTAACATACAAAGAAATTGTTTAACATTCTGTGCAATGAGAAATATTTGAAAATGAGAACTTAAAGTCCATTTTTTACAGAAGACTAAAAAACCAACAGATATAGCTATAATAATTAATATATATTTCATGTCTACACAATGATACATACTTCATATTGAGGGTTGCTAAGTCTCATGCTGTAGTTGTTAAAGACATTCTCAACTTTGTTACCCTCTGCAAAGAGCAGGTTACTATGAAGGCAGACAAAAACCTCTCCTATAGATGTTCACTTTGAAAAACCAAAATCAAAAAAGAATTTTGCTTGCTGTCCTTCTCATCAGTTTTTCTATTTTCCTTTCTAACACATATCCATCAAAAAGTAATGTTGAGGTTAAAAACAACTTTTTTTGTAGCTCTTATTAGTGCAAAGACAAGCTAATAAAAAATGCCATTATGAAGCCGGGCTCGGTGGCTCAGCCTGTAATCCCGTGCCTTTGGGAGGCTGAGGTGAGTGGATTGCCTGAGCCCGCGGGTTCGAGACCCGCCTGGGCAGCGAGACCTCATCTCTACAATAAATCAAAAAAAAAAAAAAAAAATCAGCCGGGTGTGGTAGCGCATGCCTGTAATTCCGGCTACTTGGAAGGCTGAGGTGGAAGGATCGCCGGAGCCCAGCAGGTCGAAGCTGTGGTGACCGGGAACGGCCACTGCACTCCAGTCTGGGCGACAGAGTGAGACTGCAACTCAAAAAAAAAAAAAAAAAATGCCATTATGTGCAAGGTGAAAGTGAAAGCAAGAGGGACTAAATCAGAGGCAATAAGTGTAAAGCATGGATTTTAGAGGCACAATAGTGTTTGAGAATCAAGCTCTGCTACTTACTAGTTTTAACTTGAAAAAATTTAGTTTTCCTCATCTGAGCCTCAGTGTCCTCATCTGTAAAATGAGTTTGATTATGCTTACCCCAGAGAACTGTTCTAAGGAGCATATTATCTGATGCCTGAAAACAGATAATGCAATATATAATTAATAATGTGTATTTTTTTTCTACTACGACCATTTTAAAACTGAGCTGTATTGCTTGTCATGCAATCAGTAAAATAAATATTTTTCTCACCATTCTATCAGGCAATTATAAATCATATTACCCACAGCTTTTCAGGCAATTCTTATGGCCTGAGTAAAATTCAAATATTTAATAACATGTTCAACATGGTCATTAATCCACTGACCAATAGACACTGAAATTCTGGAGAAGTCCTGCTATGCCAAGCACTAAAACAGTAGTTGCTAAATAATGGCTGGAATAGGAGGTGTCCAGAGCATCTGAAATAAATTTCTGGTGTGGGTAGAGTAGTACTCTTCAGCGAATACAAAATATCTTATTAAAAATATATATACTGGTCAGGCTCGGTGGCTCAGTCTGTAATCGTCTGTAATCCCACCACTTTGGGAGGCCGAGAAGAGTGGATTGACTTAGTCCGCGGATTTGAGACCCGCCCGGGCCACTTGGTGAGACCTCATCTCTATAGTAAATCAAAAAATAGCTGGGAGTGGTAGCGGGGATCTGTAGTTCCAGCTATTTGGAAGGCTGAGGCGGAAGGATTGCCAGAGCCCAGCAGGTCGAGGCTGTGGTGGCCGGGAGCGGCCACTGCATTCCAGTCTGGGCGACAGAGTGAGATATTCTATACTAGCACAAAACAGATGGATATCAGTTGTCCTCTCAGAGATGAACAATTATTCCCCCACCTTTGTTGATATTTTGAAAAGCCTAATTTGGGATCCTAATAACGTTTCAAAATCTTGATTTCATAATCAAGACTGAATGTGGCTGATAAACCTGATACAGAAAAGATGGAGATGAAGGAGCTGCTCGGTTGTAGAACAATTCTGAAAACACTCCTTTGCTTCCTTTGCTGTTTCCTGTTTTGCCACTGGTCCCTTCAGGGCTGAACCAAAGTGGGAAAGAAGAAGTATGGGGCAAAGAGAATACGAGTTTATGACTTTGTATTCTGGCATTGGTGCTATGTGTTCTATTAGTCCCCTCTCCGCATTTTTCCATGAGACTGGAGAAAATGCAAACACATGCTGACCTCCTTAGACTTCCCTCTCAGTTGCTCTCCCAAAATGTCCAGAATAACTTTTCTTTGTGGGGACATGATGCACCGTAGGTCGTCCCTTGGCTGGGGTCAGGTTGAATCTTCTTTAAACCTCACAGCTTTATTCTATTCCATCAGAAAATATTTGCACTTTTACTCTCCCTGCTTGGAAGTGTAGAGCTTGCCACTGCCCCTTTCTTCTCAATCTATTAGAGGCAGCGCCATGCAGTCTCACACTTTTAACTTTTCAAGGCAAGATTCAGGTGCAAATCTGTAGATTTTACAAATTCTAGAGGATACCTCAGGATCTCCAGTTAACTCCTTTGAAGCTGCTTTCTTGTAGCTTAGATATGGGCTATATATAGAGGCACCAGAAAACTCTCCTTTCTCTCTAATCTTGCCCAACTGTCCAAAGTCTTACTTGTCTGAGGGTATAATATGGACCGATACGCATATCCTGTTTTGAATTTCTTTGCACATACTATTTGCATGGTCAGACATTTCTCTTTAGACAACATGACATTTTGCTTTTAGCTTTTGGGCCCCAAAGAAAATTGAAACACCAAGAATAAATTCCATTACTATGCTATATTTTTTAGTAATAAAAGGTAATACTGCTTTCTTTGACATTTTCTTTTGGCTTTGAGGAAATCATCCTCCTTGCCTAATCAAATTTCTGCTCACATTTTATTATATTTGAGACATATGAACGATGTTTCAACTCCAGGAAACAAATTAGGTCCCAACAGCCTTAACTAGGATTTGCCTTTTGTGGTGATTTGATGCAAAATAGCAGGTTCTGGCTTTTGGACTTGGAAAGGCTATTCTTTAGGAAGTAGCTCATTTGTTCTTGCTGCAACATCAAGAATGTAATCCTTAGCAAAGACTCTGCTGCCTGCCCTTTAAATTTTTCATTGTACCTCCTGTGCTTTTTCTTCCTTTCAACGAATTTGAACAATTCTGTGGTAACTTTAAATTCTACATATTTTTGTTGGAGAGCTTACCTGATTTTTGTCCTATTCTTTGGCTTTGCATTTTTTGTGATGATGCCACCCCAAATGGTCAAAACAAAATGTTCAATGTTGACTATTTCCCTTGAATTTTTTTCAGGTAGTTTATTTTCTTTCCCTTTTTAATTTTATTTTGAATTCATAATGAAGTAGGTATTTATTCTATGCTTTATTCATAACAGTAAAAATTTGGTGAGAATCTCAATATACAATAATAATCCTAAAATTGCTAAATAATATAATAAAAATAAATATAAATATACAATATTACTGACTAAATTGTGATAGAATACAAAATATTAGTATGCAAAGAAATTAAATTTATTGGTAACTGGAAATATATCTTCTAAAAATTCTTAATTAAAATATAGAAAAACAGAACATTACATTTAGCTATGAAACAGTCATGAAAATAAGGGAAAATTCAGAAACAAGCAAATTCTATAAATAAGAATCGTAAATAATGCTAGATAATTTTATTTTTTAAATTTTGTTTCCAATATTTACCTTTCACTGTCAGTTGAAGAATGATGAGGTTCATAAATTTGGAAAGGAGAGCTTTATTTCTCATAAAGGATTATAGCCAGCAGGGTGGCCATTCTAACAGGCTGGGGAGCACAGCCTCCAGCCAGAAGCCAAAAATATACATTTTGAGAGTGGGAAGAATAAGACAGGGATTTATGCTGAATGGGGTGGCCAAATGTACATATTTATTAATCTATAGTTGGAGTCATTAGTATTTATAAAAGGAGAAACATCCATATTCATAATTGAGCTTTCTACCCTGTCACAGGTTCCATGTACACAAAATGTCAGCGTTACCATGACTTACAGGTAGAGTTTTTGGCCCTCTGATGTCAAAAGGTGAAGCAGAGGGAAAATCTTCACTGTGCCTCCTTCCTAGACTAGCCAAAAAGTCTGGAGTCTCTTATCAGGAAGAAATACTGGTTGACAGTGTTGAAACTGCAAAAGGGAAGAGCAGCAGTCAGGGCATTTAAATCAGTGCTAGAGTCTTTTGAAAGGGCTGGTTTCTGTGTTTGTCTTTAGGGAAGAAAGTCTGATGGTTAAGTGAAGAAAGTGGTATGACGAGGCATATGTGACCTGACCTCCCATTCTTTCATGGCTGAGAACTTAGTTTTCTAGTTTTCTAGTTTCCTCTGTGATCCCTTTGACCCAGAGGGGATCAAATAGTTTACCTCTCCTAATTATAAAAAATAAATTAAATAAAATTCTGCCAATGACTTTGATGGGAAAATGATAGAAAGAGAATATCACCATTATCCAACTCCCAATGATATAATGGGTCCTAGGAAAAATCATCAATGGCTGTTAACACCACATGAAGAGAGATAACCAGATAATCAGATATTATGTGCTTGCTGGCAAAAATGAATGCCACCTAAGAAATATTCTTGCAAAAGAATGGACCTGAAGCTTTAAATTTAATTTTTTTTCCCAGAAATGTAGCAGAATAATATATTAAAAAGTTACCCAAGGTTGTATGTAACATACAGATTCTGGCAGCTCTATTGAAAAGTTACCTAAAATTAAATAATGTTTTGCAGGTATTATAAGAATATTATTGCTATGTCTGTTTAAAACATCCTTTAGAGATACATAATTACATTATTATAAATTAAATTTATGATGGCTAAATTTTGCTTTAAAATAATCCAGGATAGAGATACAAATCAAATGAGATAGTCCCTGAGTTAATAATTGTTAAAGGTAAAATATAAAACACTTTTTTGTATGTTTAAAGTTTACCCTGATGAAAAAGTTTTTTAACATTGCAATTATTTCTATAATTTCTGTGAAAATTTTGAGAAGATCAAATAAGTAGAGAGTATAAGTAATTACGGAGACACCTTGAGGAATATATTCTCAAAGCACACATTTATACAGCAATAATAAGTGAAGACTTTACAACTCTACAAGTGATTCCTTATTGTAAAAGTTGGAATGATCTTGTTATGATCTGTATAAGAGAGGTAATTTCACCATTTTTCTGGTGATTCAAACTAGCAGTTTGACTAAATTATCCGAACACATTAGTATAACCTTTCTCAAAATAAAGGAAAATTTTACCAATATACACAAAAAGGATAACTATAAATCACAAGCAATCTTTGGAATAATTTTTTTTGTGAGAAGAACATGAGCAGATTCATTTTTTCCTTAGCAGTACTGAAACTCTTAATGGCTGTTTCTTGAATTGCAGATATTTCTTTATTTTTTTAAACATATTTTTTATTTTAAAATTGTGGGATACAGTTAAGGTTTAGGTATACAAATATGCATCATTCAGGCACCCTTGTTGATAAGGGGTGTCTCCTCGTGCCCAGATATTGACTACCATTAATCACACCACACTTGCTCTCCCTGTCCCCTCCACATAGATTCCCACCACTGTTGATCCTTTTCTTATAGTATTACAATAGATGTTCAAGGTCCACTTATGAGTGGGAACATGTGATACCCAGATCTTTGTTGCTGTGAAACATTACTCAGTATTATAGACTCTAGTTCCATTCAGGTTGCTGAAAATTCATGATTTTGTTCTTTATATCTGCATAGTATTCTATCGTGTATATGTACCACATTTTTTTAATCCAGTCCTCTTTAGATGGACAGCAAGTTGGTTCCAGGTTCTTGCTGTTGTGAACAATGCTGTGATAAACATACGTGAGCAGGTATCTTTTTGATAGAGTGTTTTGAGTTCTTCAGGGTATATTCCCAGTAGGGGGGTTGCGGGGTCATATGAGAGGTAGATACTTAGAGCTTTTAGGAATCACCATACTGCTTTCCACAGAGGTTGCACTAGTTTACACTCCCACCAACAGTGTAGAAGTGTTCCTTTTTCGCCACAGACTCTCCAGCATCTGTTATTTTTTGTTATTGATAATTGCCATCCTGACTAGAGTTAGGTGGTATCTCAATGTGGTTTTGATTTGCATCTCCTTGATGATTAGTGAGATTGAACATGTCTTCATGTGTCTGTTGGCTGCTTGGATGTCTTCCTTTTAGAAGTGTCTGTTGATATCTTTTGCCCGCTTTATAATGGGGTTGTTTGTTTTTTTTCTTTTCAGCATGTTTGAGTTTCTTGTATATCCAAGATGTTAAGCCTTTGTCGGACCTGAAGTTGGCAAATACTTTTTCTCAGTCTGTGGGCTGTCTCCCTTCTCTCTTGGTGGTTTCTTTGACTTTGCAGAAGCTTGTCAGTTTAATGAGGTCTCACTTGTCTATCTTATCTCTTATGGCCCATGTGTTTCGGGTTTTGTTCAGGAAATGAATGCCAGTTCCAATTTCCATAAGGGTGTGTCCTGTATTTTTTAAGGTTCTTATGATTTGCGGTTTTACATTTAGGTCTCTGATCCATTTAGAGTTAATTTTTGTGTATGGTGATAGATAGGTGTCTTGTTTGAGTGTTCTGCATGTGGTCAGCCAGTTTTTCCAGCACCATTTACTGAATAGGTTCTCCTCTCCCCAGTGGTAGGTGGTGGAGGCTTTGTCGAAGATGAGTTGGTTGAGAAATTGAGGTTTTGCTTCTGGAATCTCAATTCTATTCCATTGATCTATATGCCTGTTCCTGTACCAATACCAAGCTGTTTTGATGATTGTAGCTTTATAGTAAAGTTTGAAGTCTGGTAATGTGATACCACCTGCTTTTTTTTTTTTTTTTTTTTTCTGAGGATTGTTCTGGCTATTCTTGGTCATTTGTGTTTCCATATGAATTCCTGTATTGTTTTTTTCTAGCTTTGAGAAGAATGTTGCTGGTAATTTGATGGGTATTGTATTAAATCTGTAGATTGCCTTAGGTAAGGTGGTCATCTTCACAATGTTGATTCTTCCAATCCATGAGCATGGAATATTTTTCTACTTATTTGTGTCGTCTTTGATTTCTTTGAGCAGTGTTTTGTAGTTTTCATTGTAAAGATCTTTCATGTTCCTGGTTCGGAAGATGCCAAGGTATTTCATTTTTTTTGTGGCTATTGTGACTGGGAGTGTGCTTTTTATTTGGGTTTCTGTTTGTTTGTTATTGGGGTAAAGAAATGCGATTGTCTTTTGCACATTTATTTTATACCCTGAGACTTTGCCAAAGTCCTTTATCAGTGCAAGGAGGCTTTTGACAGATTCTCTTGGGTTTTCAAGGTACACAATTATGTTGTCTGCAGAGAGAGATAATTTGACTTCCTCTTTTCCTATCTGGATATCTCTCATCACCTTCTCTTTCCTGATTGCTCTAGCCAGGACTTACAATACTATATTGAACAGAGGGGAGAGAGTGGGTATCCTTGTCTTGTTCCAGTTTTCAGGGGAAATCGTTCCAAATTTTGTCTGTTTAGGAGTATGCTAGCTGTAGGTTTCTCGTAGATGACTTTTACTATTTTGAGGTATGTCCCATGTATGCCTAGATGTTCGAGGATTTTTATAAAGAAGGGGTGCTGGATTTTATCAAAAGCTTTTTCTGCATCTAATGATATAATCTTGTGGTTTTTGTTCTGACGTCTGCTGATGTATTTAATTACATTTATTGTCTTGCGAAGGTTTAACCAGCCTTGCATCCCTAGGATGAAGACTACTTGGTCAAGATGGATAATTTTTGAGATGTGTTGTTGAATCCGGTTTGCTAGGATCTTGTTGAGAATTTTAGCATCTATGTTCATCAAGCATATTGGCCTGTAGTTCTCTTTCATTGTTGGGTCTTTACTTGGCTTGGGTATCAATGTGATGTTAGCTTTGTAAAATGATTTGGGGAGAGTTCCATCTTTCTCAGTTGCCTGGACTACTTTCAGTAGGATTGGTATCAGTTCCCCCTTGAATGTCTTATAGAATACTGCTGGAAAGCCATCTGATCAGGGTCTTTTTTTGTGTAGGTAGTTTTCTTATTACATAATCAATTTTCTTGATTGTTATTGGTCTATTTAGGGTCTCAAGTTTTTCTTGTTTCAACCTAGGCAGGTTGTGTGATGTCAGGAAGTCCTCCATTTCTTTAAGATTTTCAAGTTTGTTTCCTTACAAAAGTACATCGTGGTTTCTAATGACCTTTTGTATTTCTTCAGGGTCAGATGTGACTACATCTTTTGTGTCTCTGATTGTGTTTATTTGGGCTTTTTCTCTCTTTTTCTTGGTCAGTCTAGCTAGGGACCATCAATCTTGTTAACCTTTCAAAGAACCAGCTGTTTGTTTCATTGATTTTTTGCATTATCTTTTTGTCTTCTATGTCCTGGATTTGGGCCTTTATTTTGGTGATTTGTATTCTTCTGCTAAAGTTAGGTTTTTGGTGGTCTTGCTTTTCCAGCTTTATTAGGTGACTTGTTAGGCTGTTAATTTGTGATTCTTCCATTTTCTTCATGTGCATCTGTAGAGACATGAATTCCCCTCTTACTACAACTTTCATGGCATTCCAGAAATTTTGGTAAGATGTTTCTCCATTTTCACTTGTTTCTGGGTATCTTTTAATCTCTGTTTTGATTTCATCATTGACCCAGGAGTTGTCTAGCATCATACTGTTTAGTGTCCATGCCTTTTTGGATTTGGGGGGAACCTTGTTGGTGTTGATGTTTACTTTTATTTCACTGTGGTCCAAGAAGGTGCATGGCAATATTTCAATCTTTTTAAATTTGTTTATGTTTTATTTATGGTCAAGTGTGGGGTCGATCTTAGAGTATGTTCCATGTGGTGATGAGTAGAATGTATACTCTGTGGTCATTGAATGGAGTGTTCTGTTGGTGTCAATTAAGTCCATTTGGTCAAGAGTTACATTTAGGTGTCAGATCTTGTTGCTGATTTTTTTGTCCTGATGATCTGTCGAGGGTTGTGAGTGGGGTATTGAAGTCCCCAGCTACAATGGTGTTGGAGTTGATATCTTTTTTTGGTTTATCTAGAAGTTGCTTTATGAAAGTTGGCGCTCCTGTGTTGGGTGCATATATGTTTAGGATGGGTATTTCTTGTTGATGGATTGAACCATTTATCATTATGTAGTGGCCTTCTGTATCTTTTTAATTTTTGATAGCTTAAAGGGTATTTTGTCTGAGATTAAGATCGCGACTCCTCCTTTCTTTTGTGTTCTGTTCAACTGAAAATTTGTTTCCTATCCTCTTACTTTGTGTTTGTGAGTGTCCGTTCTAGTGAGGTGAGTCTTTTGAAGGCAATAAATTGTTGCCTGGTGATATTTTATCCATTTTGCCATTGTATGTCTTTTCAGTGCATTTAGTCTGTTCACATTCAGGCTAATTAATGAAATGTGAGAGTTGATCCCTATCATAAGATTCTTACAGAGTTGTTGTTGTTATTCCTGTTTGTATGTTGTCTTTCTTTTGGTTTTTGGAGTTGGTTCATGAGTGTTTTTAATCTTTTGCCTGTACTCTTGTGAAGAACATTGTTCATTTTTCATTTTCTTCTGTGTTCAGTACCTCCTTAAGTGTTTCTTGTAGAGGTGGTCTGGTGGCAGTGTAGGTTCTTAGGGATTGGATATCTGGGAAAGATTTCAATTCTCTCTCATTGATGAAGCTTAACTTGCCTGGGTAGGCTATTCTTGGTTGAAATTGTCTATCTTTTTGAACTTTGAAGACAGGGCTCCAAGCTCTCCTAGACTTGAGAGATAAATCTGCTGCTATTCTAATTGGTCTTCCCTGGTAGGTATTCTGAACTTTTTCTCTCTTGCTGCCTTTAGGATTTTTTTCTTTTATACCTACTTTGTTTAGGTGAATTATTATGTGTCTGGGAGTTGGTCTTCTCATTTCTTGTCTTGCAGGGGTTCTCTGAATCTCTTGTGTTTGTGTTTTTGCATCACTGATGAGATGAGGGATGTTTTCTTGAATGATTTCATGAAATGTTTGTTCCATTGTGGCCTCTATTTCTCTCTGTGCCTCAGCAAGGCAAATTACTCTTAGATTGGGTCTCTTGAAGTAATCATTCCTCTCTTGAAGGTTTTTTCTGTCTTTTTAAGCTTCCTTTCTATGTTTTTGACAGTTTGGGTTAGTTCTGTGTTTTGGTCTTCGAGCTCTGAGATTCTTTCTTCTGCTTGGCTAATTCTGCTTTCCATGCTTATCAGTTTGTTATTTATTTCCATCACAGTATTCTTTACTGTTGTTTGTTTCTGTCATCAGCTCTTTCCTATTATCTCCTGTGTCACCTCATTTTTTAAAAAATTCTCCTTACTAATGTCTTGATGTATGGATTTGTTGCGTGTGACCAGTCATTCTGGGGGCTTTTCATTGTTTGTGTTCCAAAGTCTGTTTTCTCAGTGTCTCACCTCCCAGGGGTCTGTTTGAGACCTATATTCTTCTTTTGGTTTTTCTTCATTTGTGCAGATTTTTCCTCCCTCATTTTTCCTTCCCTCTACTTCCCTGTCTTCTTTAACTCTGTTATTCAGGGATGGAGGGGTTGCTTTTACTTCTGTTTGTTCAATCTCCTATTCTTCTATATGTATATACTCTTGCTTTGTTCAATTCTTGAGTTGGACTGTAGGTTGTGGGTGGTCCTTTTTGCAGTTTTGAGATTTACTTAAGGGGGCAGCTGTGATTCAAAATCTACCTGCAGATTCCAGTATCTGCTGACAGGTGTATAGATAATCTGAAACCCACTTCCCACTGCCTTGTAATGTGTCCATGCAGTGGGGTTGTAAGTTTACTCCCTGAAAGCAAAATGAGGTTAACAGAGGGACGAGAATGGAGTGGGCGGGGGGGGGGGGAAGAGAGGCGTGGAGAGAGAGGAGTAAGAGGGAAAACAGATGAGTGTACCAACAAATAAAGAGAGACACAAAGACTGAAACAGATAAAAATAATGAAACATGACTACAAGCTAACCAACAGCCATATGGAAAAACTAAAACATACAATGATGCTAATGTACAAACTAACCAATCTCTTTAATGGTGTGCTATTCCTCTATACAAAGAGGGGGTTTACAGAGAAATAAGAAAAAGAAAGAAAAGGGAAAAAAAAGAACAAAACAAAAGGAATAGAATTAAGTCAGTAAACTAACAGAACTAACCAAGCACACTCTGAGACTTTTCGTTTAAGTCCAATGTCCTTCTGATTTCTAGCTGTATTTGCAGATTGGTAGATTTATTCACAGTTGGGGTCAGTTGCCCCTGGCCTACTGTGAAGGGCAGTCCAGATCTGGGATCCCTGCCCAGTTCACCACACAGATCTGGCCTGTGACTATTTATCAAGCCTCTGTTTTTCCCATTTAAGTGTTGTTACCTTGAATCGCCAGCAGGTGGTGATATCTCACCACTTCAGTTGATCTTTATCTGCAGCTGCTCACCCAGGAGGGGAGGGAGCTAGTGATGGGACCCGTGGTGGCAGTGGCCACCTCACAGTACATGGGAGGAGTTCCACAAGCCTGGATCTGGGCAAGAGGTGGGGTGTGATGGTGGCAGTGGTAGCAGCGACGACCTCAGTAGATATTGCTTGCGGTGGCTTCATGGTCTAAAGTCATGGGTGGCCTCCGGCACAGGCAGGCGATGGCCACTGTGGCAGCGGCAGCGTCCACGGCCACAGCGGCCGCCCAGACCACCATGATGTTTTGAGCTGTGGCCACGGCTGAGCTCCATGTGAAGGGCAACTCCCTTATGAGCAAGATCGCTCTCTATCAAAGATCAAGCATTGTTGGATTGCCTAGAAAACCAGAGGCAGAAGAACTCTAAGTAAAGGTAATCATGCATAAATAAATTATACACATATTATTACATGCTTTCATATAGATACACAAGTCTTCACCTTATCACTCCATTCCAACCACACATAAAATAAAGGGTGAGGAAAGTTAGCAAACAGCTATAATTTTCTTTAAATGCATTTTCCTTTCTATACATTAAAGAATCAAGTTATTTTAAAATAACAAGTCATACCTATGAAATAATTGGAGTACAATTCACCTGATAACTTTATTAAGCATTAATACAGAAAGGTAATCTTAGATGTACTCACATTTTCATTGCTTCAGAGATATAAAACAAAGGAAGTGGTTTTCTTTATACTGATTTCTTTAGGCAAAGTAAATGTTGGCATTAAAAAGGAAGGTGAATGACAAATTGGTAGAATATAGATAGCTTAGAGAAGAATTACATAACTACAATTCAGGCACATAATATTTTACTGAAATGCCTTAATTCCTGCAGATGAAATCCAGTAATTCTGACATAGTACTGCAGACCTTCCTACAACTGGGTAGAAATTCAATTAATAGAGTTCAAAAGAATATTAGAGAAAAAGAATGTCTCTTTTGATTTAGAATTCTAATACATATAATTAATAATTCAGAATACAATCTGGTCCTGAGTTTTTTACTAGTAAATAGGTAAACAAAGAGTCATTTACATCAGATTGTTATAAATCTTCAATTGTAGTTTAAGGAAATTTTTAAGGAATATGATTAACCCTCCCATTTGCCATGTCGTCAACCTATGACTTAACAGAAGGATGGAGTCACAGAATGTAGGATGAGATTCTGCCTCTCATTTATTACAAGACAAGGAATACTGGGCAAATTGAAACTTAGGTTCTGATACACTGTTTCCTCTAAGAAGCAAGTCAAATTGTGGTCACCCCCATATTTGAAATGATAGGAAAACTTGAAAGGGAAAGTGTGGGTAGAAAGTGAAATTCTATCGGGCAGCCCCTTCAGGTCCCCTCCCACTTTGGGAGCTTTTCTGTACTCTCAATAAATTCTGCTTTCTCACTTAAAAGAAAAAAAAAAGTGAAATTCCACCAAATCAATTGAAACTGGACAGACTACACATTAAGAGAAGAGTAATACTTAGACATTAAAACCGTATTGCTTACAGTTTGGATTTAATAACCTAGTAGATGTAGCCATATTCAAAAAATCCTCAGAATCTTCATAAAATTTAGAAGTTTAAAAATATTTCATGCATTTCTAAAGTTGATCCTTACATAATAATGTTAAATATATAGTCTAAAAATTATAATTTTTTTAACAGATGTGGAAACTGAGGCTCAAAGGTTAATTCATTAGTCCAATATTGACAAAATTATATTTCACATTTTCATTTAATTAATCGACTTAATTAGTCTAAATTTATTTGGTACTTTTTATGACCAAGCAGTGTACTAGGTGTTACCTGTTCAGAGGTGAGCAGAAAGACAAGAAATTTGACTTTATAGGATTGATTTCACATTCTAGATTGAGACATGGACAAAACAAATGTAAGCAGACAGATGTATAATTATAATTTGCAAATAAATATTATGAATGAGAGAAAAACGTTGTATTACTCAGGGTTCTTCAGAGTAACAGAAGCAATATAAAGATTATATGTACACATGTATACATATATAAATACACACACACAGAGAAACACATTTACATATGGAAGGAGAGAGAAAGGGAGCTGGAGAGATTAGGAGGAATTGTCTGATGCAATGATGAAGGCTGAGAAGACCCACAATCTGTTCTCCACAAACTGTGGACCCCAGGAGAGGTAGCTGGTGGTGTAGTTTAGTTCAAATGCAAGGGAAGGTAATGTTCGAGCTTATAAACTAGTCAGGAAGAATAAATTCTCCCTTACCTCACTTTTTTGGTTCCATTCTGCCCTCCAACAGATTGGATGAGTGAGGCCCACCCACACTGCTGAGAGCAACCTGCTTCACTCAGTCTATTGGTTCTAATGTTAATCTCAATCACATATAATCTCAATAGATACAACCAGGATGTTTAACCAAATATCTGGCCACTATGTAGCCCAGTCTAACTGGCACATAAAATTAATCATGATGCTAAGTGCTATAAAAAAAAATAGCTAAGAAGGCCCTTTAGAAGATCTTCAGTTGAGACAGTCAAGTGAGAAAGGAGAAGAGTAGTACTCCAGGCAGCAAGAACATCATGTACGGAAGTCTCTCACCTCCTATTTGCTAGTATAGCTCGGCATTCCCAGTGGTATTAAATGTGTGTGTTGGTGTGGGAGAGGGAATGCTGGGAGAGTCTTCTACATCCCTGTCATAGATCTCACTTTCTCAGAGTATGACCTGTTAACTATGTTTATTGTGAAGCTCTACAGTAGACTTTAAAGTAGGAAGAATTGAAAGGAAGAAAGAAGAGATTGGTCATATTTAATACTTTAAGAGTACATGGCCAGGAAACTCTAGGAAACTTATTGTCTAGCCTGCAGTCTTATACATGGATTTGATGGAACCTACGGTGAAGAAACAGGAACCACATCAGTAAGATTTTCCACATATGGTGGCTCAATTCTATCTTACAAAGTGTGACACTTGGTAAGTTCATTTATATTGTGGCAAGAAGCTGATACCTCTGTGGTATCTCATTTTCTTTATTTATCATTCTTGTTCTTTAAAAATTATATTATGCATTAAGAAAACCTATTAGACTTTTCTAACTGAAAATATGTACAAGTGATTTGAAAATTCAAAGCCTGTTTCTTTCATGTGTAACAACAACTCCTCCCCACAAAGGAAAAATTACATTATTTTGTGTGAAAATGAGATAAATAGAAAAATGAAAAGAACCATTCAAAAAAGTGCCTCATTCCCATGCCATTCAAGCAAATCAACATTTCCACAAGGAAGTCCCATCTAAGAAAGTAAAGATACATTTACTAAAATGATTATATACTTTCAGTAGGTCTCATCTCCAATTGAACTAAGTGAAAGGTGGTGAAATTATGAGTATTAGTGAATTTTATAATAACAAAAGGTGGAACAAGTGCCTCTTAGTCATTTTATAAGAAGTTTTGCATATAGACCCAGAAGTCAGGTGACTGAAAAACATATTTAGCTAATTCCAACAATGTAATCTTACAATGTAATCAGAACTATTATTGCCATTAACTAATAGCTTGTAACACAAACCTAGAAGTTGGAAAGATCCATGACTGTCCTTTTGCCTGGGAATTTCTGCCTTTTAGTTAGAGCACTCTTACTCCATATATTTTAACATATTTTTCTGTCTACCAAATATTTACTCATCTTTCAAGAGTCAGCTTTAGCATCACCCATATTTTGGCACTGAATACTCTCCATGCAATTATTTGGACAAAGAACATATGATAGATAATTTTGGGTGTCGCCTTGGAGGGTGTTTTTAGATGAGATTAAAATTTAAATTGGTAATTTTTCAGTAAGCAGAATGCCTATATAATTTGAATGAGCCTCATCCAATCAGTTGAAGACTGAATAGCCACATACAAAATAAAATTGGACCTCTAACTTACTTCACATACAAAAATCAATTGAAAAAGGATTAAAGTCTTAAACATAAAACCTGAAATTATGAAACTCCTTGAAGAAAATATGAGGGCGCACACACACACACACACACACACACACACACACACACACACACACACACATGCACACCAAAAACAAACAAACAAACAAACAAACAAAGGGAACTATTTTTTGGAGAGCAGGTCACTTGTACTACAGGAGTTCCCTGCTAAGATAAGTGCCCTAGAAACTTATCAGAATCAGTGTACCAGCTATCATGGTTGTGAGAGGCTGTGTTCAACTTCAGTGAATTTTTCTTTTTGGAGATTCTTTCAACACATTTGTTCATTTCATGATGTGTGATTTAAGAACACAGTAGTGTTAGATCAGCAGTTCTAGACAAAAAACATCATGAGCCCTGTGCCTCACCTTCCCTATTCACCCCAAGTTACCTTGTTTGTTTGTTTCCCCAGTGAAAAAAGTCCTCAAAGGAAAAGGTTTTTGTCAATGTGGAAGAAGTGAAACAAAAAACAGCAGAAGCACAGAATGGCATCAAAACTGACAAGTTGAAAAACTGTTTTGAGCTGTGGAAAAAGCATCTCAATAGGTGTATTGCACCAAACAGAGAGTACTTTGAAGATAACTGAAGTTTAGACATGTAAGAATAAATACACAATTTAAAAAATAATAAATTCCTATTTTTTGAGGGTTCCGCCTCATATAGGGGAAAACCTTCATAACATTGGTCATGGCAATAATTTCTCAGATATGATACCAAAAAAACAAGCAACAAAAGCAAAAATAGACAAGTGGAACTAAATTAAACCAAAGATGCTTCCACAGAAAACAATCAACAGAGTGAAAAAGGAATATATGGAATACATACATTTAATATAGGGATTAATATTCAAAAAATATAAAGAACTCAATCAACTCAATAACAAAATAGCAAAAACAAATGACAATTAAAAAATAAGAAAACAATTTGAATAGACAGTTATCTAAAGAAGATATACACATGAAGAACAAGTATATAGAAAGATGCTCAGCATCACTAAATCATCAGGGAAATGCAAATTCAATCACAAGGAAATATCACCCCACACATATTAGGATGACTATGATAAAAATCAAAATAAAAATGTAAAAAACATAGAAAATAACCAGTGTTGATTATAATGTGGGGGAAATTGGAATCCTTGTGTATTCTTGGTGGAAACTCAAAATGATGCACCCACTATGAAAAATATTATGGAATTTCTTCAAAAAAGTAAAAATAGAACGCCCATATAATTCACCATTGTTATTTCTGGATACTTATCCTAAATAATTAAAATTAGGATGTTGAACAGATATCTAGATATTTGCATTTTCATGTTAATTGCAGCATTATTCACATTAGCCAAGAGCTGTTGATAGATGAATGGATTATGGAAATGTGGCATTGTAATTTGTAAATACAGTGGGATATTATCCAATTTTCCATAAAAAGAAGATAATCTCATCATCCAATACGAATAAACGTTGACAACATTATGCTAAGTGGAAAAGCCAGTTGCAGAAGATCAATTTTCATGATTCCATCTAAAGTATCTAAATTTTAGAAGTCGGGCTGAGTGTGGTGGCTCAGGACACAGCAGTTTGGGAGGTGGAGGCTGAGGAATGCCTGAGCCAAGTGGTTCAAGACCAGTCTGGGCAACTTGGTAGAGATCCTGTCTCTACAATAAATCAAAAATTTAGCCAGGCATGGTGGTGCACACCTGTGGTTCCAGCTACTTGGAAGGCTGAGGGGAAATGGTAGCCTGAGTCTAGGAGGTCAACACTGCAGTGGCCGTGAGAGTGCCACTGTACTCCAACCTGGGCAACAGAGTGAGACTTCCACTCAAAGAAATAAAAATAAAATTTTGAACTCTTAGAAGTACAAAGTAGAAAAGTGATGCCAAAGGGTTGGGGGAAGGGGAAATGAGGAACTAATGTTCAAAAGATACAGAGCTTTAGTTATGAAAATGAAAAAGTTCTAGAGATCTACAACTATGCATATAGTTAACAATATACTGTACACATAAAGATTTAAAAAGGTAGATTTCAAAAGCTATTCTAAGACTATTTATATAGAATAATATGGGAAAATAGAAGAGAAACACTTAATGTTCAGTAGCCGTCATGATAACAGGAATGGCCTTCCAGAAGAGCTGACATCACAGCTAGAGATGAAAAATGAATGATACTTTGCACATAAATGTGCAGGTTTAGAATAGGAGATCACATTTCAGTAAAAAGGAACGGCATGTGAGAAAAGTTAAGGGCAAAAGAAAGTTTTACTTTAGGATGGGGAGGGTACAAGTAGGGAAAAAAAGGAGAAATGAGAAGAAAATAATGGGAAAAATGTAAACAGTCATAAACAGAGTCTATATTAAGTAGAGACTAGTAAAACATTTGAAGAGTTTGGTCTTTCAAGCATTCACCAAGTAAAATATAACTTTCATGTTTGTTTTATTCACATTTGTACCATATTCTCCACATCATACACAGTGTTTTGCATTAAAGGCTTAATACATATTAATTGAAAGACTTAAAAAAGCAAAGGAAGTATACAATCAGATTTACTTTTTATCAAGTTCTACTTACATTTGGGAACAGTTGTTATAGAAACCCTCATAATATTAACTCTGAGCAGTATTCCTGCTTGCATCTGAAAAAGCAACCACGGTGCCATATATTCATGAAGGATACTACACACATTTAAGCGTAGTGTACATATCTATGCCTATAGCAAAGTAAGTATATGCATGTGGATATATAAAATCTGTTTATGATATTAGCATTAACAGAATTTTAATGACATACTTTTTGTTGACAATTTTGTTATAAATTACAAGATTTGCTTAACCCTTTTTATATAAGGTCATTAGTGAGATTGGGCCAAGAGAGTAAACATTTGCATCTTCTCCAAATCCCTAGTTTAGGTACTAAACTTCTTACATAAAAGTTTAGGTACATCAACAAGGCAGAGTGTATCAGTTAAATGAAATATCCTTTAGACTGGGAACAGACATTGCAACAAAGGCACAGACTGCCTTAACAGTATGACAGGCATTAGCTATGACATGTTTGTCCTTGATGTTCAAAGATAACAGCCACTGGGTGGGTTTCTCTCAATGTGTGAACATATTTGAAAAACCAAAAGTGTGTGACCAGCTGCTCACAGGTGAAAGCTTTATTGAGCCCTTCATTTTTGGCAGTTCATCTTCTTTTGACTCATACCCCACATAAGCCATTGTTTGGGAAAATGTACCGAACCTCCTATTGTTTTACACCAATTCAACTGACTCATCGCTGCTTCCCACTACCCCACAGCTGCTGCAACTATAAGTTTAATAGCAGACCACTGTTAAGTAGAAACTGTTTAAGGGCCAGAGCATATAGACTGGAAGAGATTACAAAAGTTATATGAAGCCAATTATTTTACAAATTAGAAAATAAAAGTTTCTAGAATTTAAATTCATTGCCTAACTACATTGGTTAGTAACCCAAGTGAGGCTGGTATCCATTCCAACAGATAATGTTGCTATCAGAACAGGCCATTGACAGCAGCATTCTTCCTTTTCATTCCTTTTCTTCTTTCTTCCTTCATGCTTTCCTTTCTTCTTTCCTTTTATTTAGGCAGCCACTACTTTCTAATTTATTTATTCACAATTTTATTTTTTAAGCACCTGCAATGTTCTAGGATCCCTGCTAAATTTTAATGATATAAAAATATAACTATTATTATAATAACATAACAGCATAATTACAGTAGCTTCAGAAACAAGATGGCAGATTCTCTTTTCCCTCTTCCTCCTCTCAAAGTACAAGTAAATACACTAGAATAACAGTAAGAGAACTCTGAAAACAGAAAAGAAGGTAGACAGGATAGAAAGTATAGGGACTTGACAAATAACAACGTGAGGTTTTTCTTCTTTTTATTTTTTATTTCTCATATACCCCAGGTGCTGAAGAGACCTGCAGAAAAACAACAACAAACAACAACAACAACAACAAAACACTACCAGGCATAGAGTTAAAAAAAGGAAAATAAGAAAAAAACAAACAAAAAACCTGCTCTTTTTGATTAGGGGTCTGTGAAAGTAGAAACCAATCAGACCTAGTGGGGATCACCAGGAACTTCTCCACAAATTGGGCATCTGTTAATAATTCAATTCATTAACAGCAATGGCAACAGTGAAACCTCAGGCATTCTTGCCTCTGCTCTACAACTCTGGCCAGGTGGGTGGTAAAGCTCTAGCTATTCTATCCCCAGTCCAGAACAAGGGCCCTGAGAGTAGTTCCATCTGCTCACTGCTTGTATCTCGCTTCTACCAAGAGGTATAAGAAGACAAGGTACCGTGGATTCAGGCTTCACCCTGGAAGACTGCCCAGTGACACCACAGATGGCACCAGTTGGAATTGAGCAGAAGGAGCTCCAGTAGCACCAGAAAATAAAACAGACAATAATAACATATAAAAGGATTCCCAAATTAAACTTTATGGGAATTGAAGCTCACAGAAGCAGATTAAAACCTACACATTAATTTTAAACAAAATGACTGTCTATTAAAACAGAAGACAGAAAAAAGAATTCTCTAACAAAATATTATATGTGTAATTGTGTAATAGAAAAAAAAAATCACTCGTTATACCAGGAACCAGGAGATCCATAATTTAATGAGCAAAGACAATAAGCAAACATCAATATGAAGATGAATTGGAGTTATCAAGTAACTATCATAAAAATACTTTTGACGTCAACAACAAATTCTCTAGAAACTTATGAAAATAAAACAAGTCTCAACAAAGAAATTGAAGTTATATAAAAAATTAAATGGAATTATCCATCTATAATACAATAACTTATATTAAATAAAAAGCAACGAACCTCATTTATACAAATTAATATAAACATATAAATTATACATATACATAATTAGCTTAGATGCTAAACTGTCTAAACACACAAATGAATAGACAGGATTTGACAAGTCTGTTAAAAATGATTTATAAATATATGCTATTTTAAAGAAACTTTAAACACAGAAACATATATAGGCTAAAATCAAAAGCATAGAAAAAAGATATATCCTGCATACATTAACAAAAATTGCAGCAGTGCTTACAGTACTATTATAAAATTAGACTTTGGAGCAAAGAAAATTACTAGGAACAAAGATGGACATTATGTTATTTAAAAAAATAAATCTATCAAAAATAGTAATTCTAAGTGTATATGCACCAAAAAAGAAACCCCTCCCCACACAAAAACAGAACTTCAAACTCTATGAGGGGAAATAAACTGGTAGAGCTGAAAGAAATAGACAAATTCAGAAATATAGTTGGAAGTTTCACCAGTCTACTTTTAACAATTGATAGAATGACATGGCAAAAATTTTGCAACAACACAGGAGATAGGACAACACTATCAACCAAGAAATTCTATTTGGCATTTACAGAACACTTCAGGAAATAATAAGAACATAAGTCAGTGATATTGAAAACAGAAAATCTATACAGGAAAAAAACCTCAATAAACTCAGTTATTTCTGAAAGAGAAAATCCACAAACAAATAAAACTCCAGCTAGACTAAGAGGGGTGGGGGGCAGGGTGCAGGCTACTAGGAATGAAAGAGAAAACATTACTACAGACTCTCAAGAGATTAAAATATAATAATTTAAACATTTTGAACAACTTTATTCCAATAATTTGGACAATTTAGAAGAAATGGAGGAAATCCTTGAAGGATATAATTTATTAAAATTTTCTAAAGGAGAAATTAAGAATAGATCTGTACAGCTACAAAATGTTGCAGGAAAAAACAAAGAACACATTTACAACTGAAGTGTTATCTATGTTTATGACTTAGAAGATTCAATATTGTGAAGATGGCCATTCTCACCAAACTTATCTATAGATTTAATGCAAACAGAATCCAAAACTGAGGAAGTCTGTTGTAGAATGTGATGTCAATTATAAAATTTAAATGAAAATGTACAGGATCAAAAAAAGCCAAAACAATTATGAAAATGCACAAAGTGACAGGATATATACTAATTAATTATAAGTATTCATAGAGTAACTAAGGCTCTAGAATTAGCATAAGAATAGTTAAAAAGAATAGAAAGAATAGAAAGTTCAAATAAACCCTCATAAGATTTGGTCAACCTGTCTTTAACTAAAATGCCAAAATAATCCAAAGGTGAAAAATGATAATTTCAACAAATGGTGCTGAAACAGATGGATAATAATATTTTAAAAAATGAACTTCAACACCTACCTCATGCCACACTAAAAAATTTACTTAAAATTGATTATAAATATAATCCTAAGAGTAGGAAACATAAACTTTCTGGCACACACAAATATTTAACAAAAATATTTGTGACCTTGACTTAGACAAATATTTGCAAAATGACATATATAATAGTTCAAATCATAAAATATAGCTGCGGTATATTTGGATACAACTGTTTTTTTTTAATTTGCTCTTTGTTAGACACCATTAAGAAAATAAAAACATTAGCAACAGAAAAATTTTTGCAAGACATATATCTGACAAAAGTCTTGTGTCTAAAATACATTAAAAACTTTTAACTCAGTAAGAGAAAGTCAAGCTCCATTTTTAAAAGTGGGCAAAATTTTGTTCAATCTATAAAGGAAGTTCTATTTATATATTTCAAATAACTTCAATAGTCCCTTAATTTTCATGTTAAGACTGTTTCTTCAGGGAGGCCTATAATTAGATGGATATCCTAACTATTTCTTAGAAAAACACAGCTCATTAATTCAAATAAGAAAAGATGCTTTCAGCCTAGGCAACATAGTGAGACTTGTCTCTACCAAAAAATCAAAAAATTAGCCAGGCATGGTGGTACAGGTCTGTAGTCCCAGCTACTCAGGAGGTTGAGGTAGAAGGATTGTCAAATCTCAAGATGTCAAGGCTGAGGTGAGCCATGCCTCATTGCACTCCAGCCTGGGTGACAGACAGAGTAAGACCCTAACTAAAACAAAAACAAAGACAAAAAAAAACCTTGAATCCTCAGTAGAAACCCAGGTACATATAATTTAAAAAACACGATAAGGCTGGGCACAGTGGTTTACGCCTATAATCCCAGCACTTTGGGAGGCCGAGGTGAGTGAATTGTCTGATTCCAGGGGTTCGAGACCAGCCTGGGCAACTTGGTGAGACCTCGTCTCTACAATAAATCAAAAAATTAGCCGGGCGTGGTGGCGCATGCCTGTAGTCCCTACTACTTGGAAGGCTGAGGCAGAAGGATTAACTGAGCCCATCAGGTTCAGGCTGTGTGGCCGTGAGCATGCCAGTACCCTCCACCTGGGCAACAAGAGACTCCCACTCAAAAAACAACAACAACAAAAAACAGTAACTTGGAAAATGTTATAAGTGGAGGATTTTTTAATAAAAATGTCTCTATATGTCAATATTTTTAAAATAGCACAGTACACTGTGATAATGAAATAATTTAAACAAATATTGTAATCCACATTTTTTTAAGCTTTACTTACCTGGAAAACTAAAATAACTGTCCAAATAATAATGGTTTTAAACATAAAGTATTTACGTGAGATAAAGAAATATGTAAGGGGAAATGACTTAAATTTTAGTTTTGAGTTGAAGTCTCACTCTGTCACACAGGCTGGAGTGCTGTAGCATTATCATGGCTCAACCTCCTGGTCTCAGCCTCCTGAATAGCTGCCACTATAGGCATGGTTGCCATACCTGGCTTTTTTTTTTTTTTTTTTTTTGGAGCGATGAAGTCTTGCTATGTTGCCCAGGCTGGTCTCAAACTCCTAGCTTCAAGAGATCCTTCTGCCTTGGTTTCCCAAAGTGCTGGGTTTATAGGCATGAGCAACCACGACTGGCCAGGCTTTATTTTTTTTAATGTATTTTATTTAATGGAAATATAAATTTACCTTGCTTCTCCAAGCCACTCACTATGTGTACTCATGAGATACTAGCTGTCCTTGGGTGAATCTTGATAGCTATCGCATGATAAAACCAAATCAACTTTGTGTTTACCTTCAGCTATGAAGAGTAACAGATAACTCTTCTTGAATGGAAAGAGAATTTTATATAGATAGGATGAAATTACATTAAAAAATGAATGATAGGAAACTGTGAAAGGTAAAGATTATAAATCATACTAAACATTAAAGCAATTGAAAAAATAAAGTTTACTGGAAACTAGTCTAATACATGTAGTATACTTTTACGCATTTACTAGATACTTACATGACAGACTATTCCCAAGTCATTTCAGCAGTTATTTATGTTTTCACTTGATTTAATAGAACTCCTCAAAGGGGTTAATGGAAGCAGAAACTAAAATATTAATAACATCCACTATGTGTCAAACATAGGTTGAGATATTTTTTCAAAAACTGCTTTTTATGGTTTTTCACCTTGAAAATTAGACTGAAGCAATAGGAACTCAATATGATTACAAGTGCAACATATACATAAAAATTAGTTTGAGACTTAAAAAAATAATCCCTTTAGCTTTCAGGACCTTATCGTGATGTTTTAGTTCATTACTGTCATAAAACAAAGAGTAAGATGCTGGAGGGTTAGTTCATGATTAGAAAAGATTCAAAAGCCTTTCATGGGCATTTGCTTCTAGTGAGACACCCTTTCTCATGGGGGCCTTCCAATTTAGTTTTGATGATCTGTGTCCAAATTGCATGGATACTGAGCATTATTAGAGGAATAGGGAACTGAACAGTGTGTAAGTCAGAATCTATCCATCTGGAACTAGCAAGCCAAGGCAAGAATTGCTTTATGATCTGCAATTTAGATGCTAAACATGAAGATCCTTCCTAAAACAGAGTATCTTGTTCTCAAAATTCCAGCAAAGCACAGTTGTAGCTAACATCATACACTGACTCTCACAATCATACTTCATGGAAGAGTACTAATAGCTTCCTGAGCTAAATGTTAAGTTTCTGGAATGGTATTTTTTAATTGCTGTTTTAGTGAAAGCCCAAATTTGAATTTTAAGTTTATTGACCAAGTTGATATTGAAAAATGAATGATAGGAAACTGTGAAAGGTAAAGATTATAAATCATACTAAACATTAAAGCAATTGAAAAAATATAGTTTACTGGAAACTAGTCTAATACATGTAGTATAGTTTTAAGCGTTTACTACTTACAAGAAAATACTTACAAGACAATACTTACATGACAGACTATTCCCAAGTCATTTCAACAGTTATTTATGTTCTCACTTGATTTAATAGAACTCCTTAAAGGGGTTAATGGAAACAGAAACTAAAATATTAATAACATCCACTATGTGTCAAACATAGGTTGAGATATTTTTCAAAAACTGCTTTTTATGGTTTTTCACCAGACACATTCTCATCATTATAACCCTTACTTAACAAATAATAAAATTGAATTCTTGATTAAGTAAATTGTCCAAGGTTACAAATGTATTAGGTAGTTAAATTGAGATCTGTTTTATTCCAAAGACAATGTTCTTGCATTTTACAAGAATTATGCTGTTAGAAATCTGACTATAAACATCTTCAGAAGACAACTCATTTTCTTTGATGAAAAATGCCTCTCTTAGCTACAGTTGGGCTTTGATCATTCTCTATTCCACTCACCTTTCCTACAAAACATATCTGGAAAATAAGATTGATGATATAAAATGTTGAAAATGCTGATCACTGGAGTGTTGTAATAGAATAGTATTGTAAAATATATTTGTACTATGTTATGCCCTGGAATGTCTGGAATTCTCAATAAATAAGAGTTTTTAAGATTTCAGAAACCAAGTTTAAGAGATATATACTGGAATAAAGAATTACTACTGCTTGTAAGTAGAACAGGACAAAGAAATAACAAAGCAACTTCAAATCACTCTTTAAAATATTTACTTGGTAACAGAGGATAAGACGCTGATGCTACAAGGACAAACAAGCCTTTGACAAAGGCTGAGTTTTATTAGTAACAACCTCTCAAGTCTAACACTAATTGGTTTAACTCCTTAGGTGTCAGATAGACTTGTCTTAGGTTGAGATTTAACACTTTCAAGCTCAGTGGTTTTAGTAATTTAGCTTTTGTGAATTTGTTTCTTTTCTATTAATCTGGAATAAAAGTCAATTTCTTTGTAGCTATTAAATGAGAGAACACACATTTTTAAAAAGTCTAATATAGTGCTTTTGGATTACTAAATGTGAACTTTGGTCATGCAATCCATAACTTTCAAAGAAGTCAGGTTTAAAGAGAAATTGGTTCATTTTCTTCTTTTTTTATTTTTTTCATAATCAGTATTTTTTATTATGGTTTTGTGGGGTACAGTTAAGGGTTAGGTGTACAATTACGTTTCATTCAAGCACCCTGTTGATAAGAGGTGTTTCCCCATCCCCAGACAGATATTTGCTACTGTTAATCCCATCCTCCCCCATAGTTTCCCAGTACCGTCAGTCATTTTCTTATAGTAGTACATTGGATGTTCAAGGTCCATTATATGAGTGAGAACATGTGATACTCGGATCTTTGTTTCTGTGAGGTCACTCAGTATTATAGACTCTAGTTCCATCCAGGTTGCTGCGAAATTCATGATTTTGTTCTTTTTTATGGCTGCATAGTATTCCATCGTGTATACGTACCACATTTTTTAAATCCAGTCCTCTTTTGATGGGCAGCATGATTGTTTCCAGGTTCTTGCTATTGTGAACAATGCTGCAATAGACATACGTGTGCAGGTATCTTTTTTATAGAGTGATTTGAGTTCTTCAGGGTATATTCCCAGTAGGGGGATTGCGGGGTCATATGGGAGGTTGATATTTAGAGCTTTTAGGAATTGCCACACTGCTTTCCACAAAGGTTGCACTAGTTTACACTCCCGCCAACAGTGTAGAAGTGTTCCCTTTTCACCACACCCTCCCCAGTGGCTGTTATTTTTGGAGTTGTTGATAATTGCCATTCTGATTGGAGTTAGGTGGTATCTCAGTGTGGTTTTGATTTGCATCTCCCTGATGATTAGTGAGGTTGAACATTTCTTCATGTGTTTGTTGGCTGCTTGGATGTCCTCTTTTGTGAAGTGTCTGTTCATATCTTTTGCCCATTTTATAATGGGGTTGTTTGTTTTTTTCTTTTCAGCACGTTTTAGTTCCTTGTAGATCCAGGATGTTAAGCCTTTGTCAGACCTGGTGTTGGCAAATACCTTTTCCCAGTCTGTAGGCTGTCTCCCTGCTTTCTTGATGGTTTCTTTGGCCTTGCAGAAGCTTGTCAGTTTAATAAGGTCCCACTTGTCTATCTTCTCTCTTATGACCTGTGGATTTTGGGTTTTGTTCAGGAATTGGATGCCAGTTCCGATTTCCATGAGGGTATTTCCTTCATTTTCTAAGGTTCTTATGGGATCTCAGTTTCAAATTTCCTATTGCCTTTCCCAAAGCACAAAAATGATTAGCACCCAAAATCCAGACAAGACAATTCTGCTTACATTTTTATAAAGGGAAAATAACCTATTAGTGTCAGAGGAAATTATTTAGCTTTGTCAATATAGTCCTATTGTGTTCTGATAACAAAGTACTTAGCCTTTGTGCTTATTTCCTTTTGAACAAGGTGAGGTTATTTTGTCAAGTTATTTGAATATAACATTGTTTTCCAGAAGCTTAACTGGTCCACCTCTGTATTTGTGGCCCAAGACATTTATCTGGAGACAAAAGAACTTAACAGCATAATGTTCATTTTCAGCAGTTCCAGAGAATTCTTGGGAACACTAAGTAATGGTTGGTTCAGTGTCACATGCATTAAGGATATTAAGTCTTCTTAGTAAAATCATACTCAGTCCAACTTTGAAATACCATGCAGTAGTAAAAATTAAAATTTAATAGCAGAGGAAAACAAAAACTACAATCTGTATCTTCTAACCTAATTCAATCAAATCTCTAACATCCTAGCAGGTCTTTTAACATAAATTGGCAAGCCCTTCCAAAAATGTACAAGGAAATGTAAATAGCTCAGAACACCCAAGGCATTTTTGTTAAAGAAGGTGGAAAACATATTTCCAATTTCAAAATGTACTATAAAGACATAATATTCAAAACAATGTGGTGCTGCTATAAAAATAGTAATGTTAATCAGTAAAATAGAGTTGGAAGTAAAGAAAAACACTAATGACTAATTGATTGCTATTTTTAAATATACAATAAGTTAAATGGTCAACTGATTTTTGACAAAAGGAGCCAAGGAAATTAAATGAGGAAAGCAAAGTCTTTTGACAAGTGGTGCTACAAAAATCTGATGTCCATACACAGAAAGACCAATTTAGATTCTTATCTTATATCATACACAAAAATTAACCCAAATAAATAATAGATGCAAACGTAAAAGCTAAAACTGGAAAAAAAAATAAGAAAACATAGAAAAAACATTCAATGACTTCAGTTAGACAAGGTTGAAGTTTAGTAGTTTAAAAGACATTTTAAAAAAAGACTAATAACAGATTGGAAAAAAATTTATAAAATACATATCTGACTAAAAAAGACGTATGTAAAATAAAAATAAACTTTACAACTCAAAAGTAAGAAAACAACCACATTTTTGCAAATGGGCAAAATAATTAAATACAGATTTCACTCAAAAGGATATCAAAATTGATAATAAACATATTAAAAGATGTCCATTATAATTAGCCATTAGGGGAACATGTACATGAAAACATCAATAAGATACTACCTTATACATATTAGAATTGTTATAATCAAAATTACTAATATGTGGACAAATTGGAATCCTCATGTAAAAAAAAAGTAGTGGGATCTTTAAGAGGCATTCGAGTCATAAGCAACCCGCCCATGACGTAACGATTAATGCAGTGTCCTGGGGATGAGTGAGTTCTTGCTCTTCCGGGACTGGACTGATTTCATGAGACGGGTGTTAGAAAGCAAAGTTGTCTTTTGTATTTGGTCTTTTTCCACACATGCCCACTTCCCCTTTTGCTTCTCTACCACGTTGTGATGTAGCATGAGGCTCTCACCAGAAGCAGAGCCAATGCCAGGACCATGCTCTTGGACTTTCCAGTCGCCATAACTGTGAGCCAAATGAACCTTTTTCCTTTATAAATTACCCAGCCTCCAGTATTCTTTTACAGCAACACTAAACAGACTAAGGCATAAAAAATAAAGAAAATATCTTGTCACTTTCTTTAAAAGTCAAAACATGCATTTATCTTGTGACTCAGCTATTCCATTCCTAGGTATCTACTCAAGGGAAATGTCAACATATGTTTACACAAAAACTTTTAAGGGAAAGTTCATAAAAGCATTATTTATAAAAGTCAATAACGAGAAACAACAAAACTCTATCAATTGGTGAACAAATATATATTGTATGTAGTATAGCCACATACTGGAACATATTAATCAGTGGGAGGAAACAAATTACTGACAACACGCCACCACATGGATGATCGTCAGAACTACCATGCTAAAGGAAAGAGGCCAGATGCAAAAGAACTAGGTGTTGTATGCTTCCTGAATGTCCAGAAAAGGTCAGGCTATAGTGACAAACATTGCATGGAATTGACATTCATGGAACTGGGTTTCACTCCAAAAAGGCAAAATTGATCTGTTAGGGGTAATGAAACTGTCTTAAAACTGACTGCACAATTCTATAAATGTAACAAAAATCACAGCATTTTACTCTTAGCATTTATAAATTTTATAACATAAATTTCTTCATCTTTCAATACAGTTGGCTTAAAATTGTAGGTAAAACAATGAGGATTCCTTATTCCCAAAGCAGCACTGAAAATACACAACAAAACCAAAGGAAATATTCATTGATTTATAAAAGCAAAAGTTTTGGTCATCAAGAGTTTAAGTCCCTAATGAACATTTGGATCTACTATTTTATTGTCTGCCATATGATTAGTTTACTACATAGACATTCTGATCAGATATACAATTTGCTTTAAGCATTAAAACATCTATAACAAAGAAACAGTTATTTATCAAGTTTGTTTTTCAATAAAATGTTCATTACATATTTTGTGGTGCTAATTATGAAAAAAGTTTTTTAATAGTTACTATTACCAAAAATACATTTTAAAAAGCACTTAGCAGACTAAATTATGTAAGATCGAAGACCTTGCTTAGAAAATATTTAAGAAATATACAGATAAACAGCCATCATTTAATGCCATAACGTGATATAAACACATAAATATTCCTATGTTTAGAAAGGTAGATAAAGTATTTTTGACAATTGTATCACAGAGCTAATTAACGTTTTTAATGTTTATATTCAAGGCATAAAACATGATGTTTTGTTATACATATACATACTAAAATGATTAGTACAGGTACACTTTTAAGTATCCTTTGAAAACATCTTGGCACATATGCTTTATTTATCTAAATCATTATTTTTTAACTTCCAAATTGGTAAGTATCACAGTGAATTACATTTTAACTACCTGTGAGTAACTGTGGCATAGAAAGCAAATAATCAGAGATTCTATACGGGAAAAAAAAAGGCTGGTAATACAATTCAAGGACAAAATTAAGTGGATTTTAAAATACTACTTTTTAGTCAATATTTATGGCATAATATATGTGAAGATATATGCAGAGATAATTTGAGACAAAGAGAGAGGGAAGTGGGTAGCATATACATATGGATAATGTTTCATTCATTGGATTTTTATGACTCATTTAGATAACTTTAACACAGGGCAGAGAAGAGTTGGAAACATAGCTTCAAATCCTAAAACAATGCTGCGAGAGGTAAACACAATTGAAGTTTCTATGCAACTGAAAGTTGATTTTAAAAGTATGATATGGCAGCTTTAATATTTTATTAACAGAGGTGTTTTGTAAAGATATGTCTTATCTAATTAGTTTATTTACTTAATGTTCTATTAAGCTCTAACAAATTTCCCCCATGATCACTTCATGCATTTATTAAATAGTAGATATTCTATTTAAGTACTATTGTAAGTACTATTTTCAGAGCCATTTCACATGTGCCAAACATTAAAAACTACTGAATTGGACAATACAGAATGAGTTTAAACTTAGGAACATATGTTAAAAAAAAAAAAAAAAAAAGACTATAGTAACTTTCATTAGAAGCCCTGGCCACATCTCTTCAAGTCAGAGCTAAGTGAAGGTTAAACAGAGTTGGCAAGTTTATGCAGTGTAATATTTAAAATCCTATTTTCCAAATTTACTTTGAAGCATATCATTTTGATTTTCCATTTGCTGTTTCATTCTTTAATAATTTGGTCTTCAGTTTACCCTAACAATATTTTAATTTAGATGTCAACAGTGATGTCATTTATATATTTGGAGAGTATCTCTTTCAAAAGGCAATATTTTCATGGGAATTTGTGATAAATAGACCAAAGGAATAGAAACCCTTAAACATAACGTGATAAAGCCAATTCTTGATATTTTAATCAAATGTGTGTTTTGGAAAAGGGTCATTTATTATCTTATATCATATATGTAGACTACAAAGATAGTATTAAAAAACAGATACATAGAGCACTCTCAACTCTTAATAATCAAGCCAAAAAGCATGAGGAAAGCATATCTCATTGGAATAGAAAAATGTATATAAGAACCTTCTGCATTATATATCTCCATTTCTTTCCTAACTGCTTCTATACAATCTGCAATATTTGTTCTATTTAATCTGGATTATTCCACCTAAATATACTGATATTTCTATTCCACTGCCAATTCACCTGTTAGAACCATAAAATCCAAAAATGTTTTCACCTTTCACTAATGCTGAAATAATATCATTTTCCATTTCTTAAAATTTTCCACCAATAATTTAGGTTTAACTTTGCCATTCTTAAATATGGCATTTAATTATCAGGAAACCTTCGAAAGCTTTCTATTTCTCTTATAAAACTAGCATCCTTAAAATGGCTTCTAAGGCCTTGCATAAACTACCCTATACATAATAAGCATACAACAGATGATTAATTGCTAACTATTAGCTATAAACAAAAATATAACTCTTGTCTTCAATAAGCTTGCTGATTAAAAAAGGAGAGATCAATACTACAATCAGATATAAAAATGCAACCGTAACTAGAATTTAAGTCTATAGAGCTTTGTGAGTCTATAATAAGAGGGTTTGCTATAGACATATAGGTGAAAACAGGCTTGATTATGTCTCAAAAATGTAAGCAGAAACCTAAAGATAGGGAGTTAACTAGATTGAAAAAAGAAAAAGAAAACAAAAACTGCTCCCTTAGAGTCCAGCATCATATCCAATGCATGTAGAAATTATTATGATCCATTACAGACAATATATATATATATTGCATGGTACTATTCATTTATACTTATTAAGGTTCATTTTAGACTTGTTTCACTGTTGGGTATGCCCTGGCAAAGAATGAATATTCTGCTTTTAGCTTCAGTATCTATCAATTATTGTAAGTGACTTACTGAAATCTCAACAGTGACTAAGAATTATTATTTCTGGTGATACTATTTTGTCTGAATATATATATGTATACTAAAATAGTCACTGCAGCATTCTTTTAATTAGTGTTAACGTGGCATTTCCCCCCATCTTTTACTTTTATCAATTTGCTTCTTTTCATTTAGTGCACTTCTTAAGTGGGTTAGGCTTTTGTATTCAATCTAATAATTTTTGTCTTTTAATGGTGCATTTAAGGCATTTGCACTTAATGGTGATTATTCACATGCTTAGGCTTACTCCTATATTTTGCTGATTCCTATTCCTCTCATTTATTTTTTGCTCCCCTTCTACCTTCTTTTGAATTGACTATCATTTAGATTATAATTTATTCCCTTTATTAGTTTAGCTACACTTCTTTATTTTGTTGTTACAGAAGTTGCTTGTATTACTTTTCTAATACTGCTGGGTAACAAACTACCACAATTTAGCATTAAACACACACACACACACACACACACACACATTGTCATATTTTCCACAGGTTAAGATTTTAGGCAGTTTCCCTAAGTCAGAGATTTGCATTCTGCTTAGATTCTCATAAGATTGCAATCAAGATATTAACTGGGCAATGTTATTTTCTGGAAGCTCGGTTATGGAAGAATCTGCTTCCAAGCTCTTTTATATTGTTGGCAAAAATGTACTCCTCTTGTGGCTGTTTGAGTGAGGGCCCACCTACCTGATGGCTGTCAGCTATCATCTATCTGCAGATCCCACAGGGCACCCACAGTTCCTTGCCATGAAATACTTACCATAAAAAGTTCACAACATGATTGTTTGCTTCTTCAAGATCAAAAGGAAAATCTCTCTATGAAGTCTGCTAAAAAAGTATTACATAATGAAATGGAGGCATAAAAATGACATGCCATTACCTCTGCCTAATAAATACGCTAATCAATAGAATGACATACCATAACTTTTATTGTATTCTATTGGTTACATTTTCTATCTGCACTAGAAAGAAAAAGATCACATAAGGAAAGAACTCATTGGCAGCCATTCTTGAGTGTGTTGACATCAGCACTTAAGAGATTTTAGTACATAGCTTTAACTTAACAGTATACATTTAAAGATTCTGCAAAGCAAAAGAAACCATCAAGAGAGCAGGGGGATAGCCCACAGAATGGGAAAAAATATTTGCCGAATGTATATCTGACAAAGGCCTAACATATAGAATCTACAAGAAACTCAAATATGCTGAAAGGAAAAAAACAAACAGCCTCATTAAAAAGTGGGCAAAAGAAATAAAAAGACACTTTTCAAAAGAAGATATATGGGCAGCCAATAGACACATGAAAAGGTGCTCAGCATCACTCATCAGAGAGAAATGTACATAAAAACCACATTGACCCCAGTAAGAATGGCCATCATTAATAAAACAAGCAACAACAGATGCTGGCGAGGATGCAGAGAAAAAAGACAGCTGCTGCACTGCTAGTGGGAATCCAAACTAGTTCAATCTCTGGAAAACAGTGTGGCGATTTCTGAAAGAACTAGACATTAACCTTCCATATGACCCAGTGATTTCCCTACTGGGAATATACCCAGAGGAATTCAAATCATTCTACAAAAAAGCTACCTGCACATGCTTGTTTATTGCAGCACTATTCACAATAGAAAAACATGTAACCAACTGTGTTGCCCATCGAAACTGGAGTGGATAAAAAAATGTGGTATACATACACAATGGAATTTTACTTAGCCATAAAGAAGGACAAAACATATGGACTTCACAGAAACCTGGGTGGATTTAGATTCTATCGTTCTCAGTGATCTTTCACAGAAACAAATAGACAACCACATGTCCTCACTCATAAGCAGACCCTGAACATTTACCATAATACTATAAGAAAGGGATTAGCAGTAGTGGGACACTGCCAGGTTGTGGGTTGGTGGGGGGGGACACAACATCAGTAAGGGTACCTGATCTCAAATCAGGCAAAGTGGGAACCAAAGGGAGGCCCAAACTTTACTTGTATGATGACCAGTTTTATACCTAATCCTGAATTGTACCCCACATATTTAAAATAAAAAAGTCTACACTCAACTAATATACAACTTCACAAAAACTAGAGACATAATATTCTTTCATTTCTTCTATCTACGCTTTGTGCTACATTTTACTTTTACATGTTATGAACTCCATATCACATTACTGTTACTTGCCATAAAAAGTTCACAACATGATTGTTTGCTTCTTCAAGATCAAAATCTTTTTTGTAAAGATTTAAGTATTAAGATAAAATACTTGGCCATTGCCTTGCTAAGCTATGGTATGGCCATGTGCTCTTGGAGCTATGACCAGGCCATGTTTTCTTAAGCTTTGGCCCCCTTCCTCCCATACCTTGGGGAGGTGAATCACCTCTTTTTCTCTAATTTACTTTCTAAAGAAACTATATTCTCTAATCTAAAAAAAAAAAAAAAGTATTTACTAATGTGTTTACCATTTCTGGTACATTTCATTCCTTTATATACATTTAGATTGCAATCTAATGCCATTTTATTTCTGCCTGACTTATTTCATGTTTCCTGTAGTTCAGATCTGATGCTGAAAAATTCCTTCCTCTTTTGTACATCTAAAAATGACTTTAGTTAACCTTTGTTTTTGAAAGGTGTTTGTGGGATAGATATCAAGGTTGACTTATTTTATTCTAACATTACTCTAAATATGTTGCTCCACTGGTTGCTGCTTGCATTTTTCTCAACAATAAACTTTCTGTAATCCTAATTTTTGTTTCTCTGTATGCAACATACCTCCCAACACACCCCCAACTACTTTTAAGATTTCTCTCTTTATCTATGGTTTTGAGCTATGTAATTATGGTATGTCTTCGTGTCATATTCTTCATGTTTCTTGTGTTTGGAGTTTGTGGAGCTTCTTGAATATATGAATTTATAATTTTCATCAAACTTCAAATCTTTTGGACATTACTTTTTTTTTTGTCCTCTTCCCTTGCCTCTCAATTCCATTTTAAAATATATCAGAAGTTGTCCTACAGCTTACTATTCAATTTTTCACACTATTTAAAAAAAAAATTTTGGAGTTTCTATGGCTACATTTTCACTTACATTAGTCTTTTACTCTGCAACATCTAATTGGCTGTGAATCACACTGTAGTTTTCATCGCTACAAATCAGACATAGATCTTTAGGTTTCATGTCTCTGATTAACTTTTTCAACAGTTTTTTTGACAGCAGTTTCAAATGAAAATTGTAGGACTTTTTGTGTAGAATTGTGTAAACTTTGCCATAATCTAATTGTAAAACATTTTCATTAGCTGTCTTAAAAGAAACCCCATATCCATTTGCAGTCCCTCCCTATCAACCACTTAACCCCACAAGTCCCCAGCCCTGAACAATGACTACAGAAATTCGGTTTGTTTCCATAGATTTGCCTAGTCTGGGCCTTTCATGTACATGCAATCATACATTATGTGGTCTTTTGTGATTGCCTTCTTTCACTTAGTATATATAATGTTTTCAAGGTTCATCCATATTTTAGCACGTAGTAGTACCTCATTCTCCTTTACTGCTGAATAGTATTACAAACAACAGATGCACATTTTGTTCTTTTCATTCACCAGCTTACAGGCATTTGGATTGTTTCTACTTTTTGGCCCTTGTGAGTAATGCTGCCATGGGTATTTGTGTACAAGTTTTTGTGCTTACACCTTCATTTGTCTTGGATATATATCCTGTAGTTGAATTGTGGCTCATATAGCAATTCTATTTTTAAAGCAGATGCACTATTTTACACTCCCACCAGAAACAAGAGAGATTTACTTTCTTCATATCCTTAACACCATTTATTATTACCTTTTTTGTTATAGCTCTGCTTATCCTTTTGAACATATGGGATATAATTATAACTGTTTTAGTGCCCATTTCTATCAATTCTAACATCTATTTCAGTTCTGAGCAGCGGGATGATTCTTCTTCTCATTATGGGTTTTCTTTTTCTCTTTTTTTTTGTACTTTATTGGTTGGTAAACACTTTTGAACTTCTGTAGATATTTTTCATGTTGTCTGTCATATATTTAAGTGATTTGTTAACAGTTTGATCCAATTGGGTCCTATTTTTAAAATGTTAGGTGGCACTAGATCAGTGATCAGTCTAGGGTCAATTATTGGCTACTAAAATACTGGGCCCATGCAGTGGCTCACTCCGGTAATCCCACCACTGAGAGAGGCAGAGATGGAAGGACTGCTTGAGCAAAGGAGATCAAGATTAGCCGAGGCAACATAGCAAGACCTCCAGACCTGGTCCCCTTTCCTCCCCCACAAAAAATCAAAAAATTACCGGCCGTAGTGGTGTAGGCCTGTAGTAACTACTCCTTGGGAGGCTAAGGCAGAGGGATACCCTGAGCCTGGGAGATGGAGGCTGCGGTGAGCCGTGATCTTGTCGCTGCACTCCAGCCTGGGTGACAGAGTGAGACTGACTAAAAATGTAAAACAAAAAATAATTTTACAAAATGACGCCTAAAGCAAGACTTGCATTTGTACTCAACCCAATGCCCTGCAGATCATGAAGTTTTCCACCCCGATTAGTGAAAACAATCACTAGTTCTGACCCTGTGTGATCTTCAAGGATCTTCAAAAATCTTTGGTGTAGATTCCTCACGCACATACTACTCCACACTCAGCTCAACACTCAAGAACCGGAGAACCCCAAGTTCTATTTCTGAGCAGTTCTCTCCTTTCTCCTAAGTTCTTCGGAGAACATTACCTACCTTGGTCTCCCCAGCATTTTCAGCCCTATCTTGTCAACACAGGAATCCGCGGGGGTCTTTGCATTAAGAGCAGTACGCTTTCTGAGTTCAGATCATTTACTCCCGGTTATCTCCGAGATCACTATTTCTCACTACTGATACCCAACAGATGTAAAAATAGCCTCGCTGGTTTTTGTTTTTCTCCTAGCGTAGTGGTACATAGTTTAAATAAAGTGTGACTACCGTGAGTCTCCCGTTAAACGCAAGCTGAGGACAAAGCATTTCCATCTACCGCGTGAAGCGATAAGAACCCCGCATACTGCGGATCCATGTCACGCCCTATCTCCAGTTTCCAGCACCGCCTAGGGACTGGTGCGCAGGCGCAGAAGCCTGCGCGTCCGGCAATAACTGCGCCTGCGTCCACAGCGCCCCCGCCTTGAGCAAGTCTGTGCCGACCAATTAGAGTGCACAGTGGTCCTTGATTCCCGCCCACTGACCCAACAGCCAATCGACTGCCTCGGCGCGCAGTCCGCGGCAAATCCAAAGTAAATCTAGGGCATTGTGGGAAGGTAGTTGATCGCGGCGACTGGAAGGATGCAGGCCGCTGAGTCTGAGGTGGAAGCAACAGCCCTGGAGTAAGTGTTTGCGGCCGAGTGGCAGCTCTGGGCGGGCCTGGGCGGACTTAGAAGGCCCCTATGTGCAGCTGTTTGGGTCTGACTCCGCCGTGCAGTGTTCCTGACCCCAGCTCGGGGCGGGCCTGAGCGGACCGAGTAGGCCCCCACGTACAGCTGTGGGGGTCTGACTCCGCCGTGCAATGATCTTTACCCCAGCTCGAGGCGGGCCTGGGCGGACTTAGAAGGCCCCTATGTGTAGCTGTTTGGGTCTGACTCCGCCGTGCAGTGTTCCTGACCCCAGCTCCGGGCGGGCCTGAGCGGACCTAGTAGGCCCCCACGTACAGCTGTTGGGGTCTGACTCCGCCGTGCAATGATCTTTACCCCAGCTCGAGGCGGGCCTGGGCGGACTTAGAAGGCCCCTATGTGTAGCTGTTGGGATCTGACTCCGCTATGCAGTGATCCTCACCCCAGCTCGGGGAGGGCCTGGGCCAGAAGGGCCCTACGTACAACTGTTGGGGTCTGACTCCGCCATGCAGTTATCCTGACCCCAGTCACCAGTCTTAGGTCCCTGAAGTGGCCCTGCTGCACTCCAGGAGGGCAGCCTCTGAGGGACTGTTCGCCGCTCCCCACAGGCACACACGACCCCGGGGTTGTGCTTTAGAAGGGGTCGGTTCCATCCCTGTCCGTCCTCCACATCGTTTCGCGAGCCGCACCGTTCTAACAGAATTTCCGTCCCCAAGAGACATCCTGAAAGGGCCTTTTAATTTCTGTTTTCTCTTGCCCCAACACACGTTCCCAACCGGTGATTCTATCCCTATCCCTGCCCCCTAGGTGACTGCTCTGGTCCCTAACAAAGAAAAACCCTAGAACCAAGGCATCCGACCCTCTGCCTGAGTTCTTCATCAGCTATTCTGAGATCCTGCCCCATGGCTAGTGCTGTCTGGCAAGAGGGGTCCCGAGTCCCCTTTATTCTTCCCCCTTGTCATTATTCTTCTCTTTCCTGCATATCTCTCTGCCTGGTCTCAGATCTTGCCTCAAACGGTTTCTCTCTCGGGAGACACTCTCTATTTGAAATAAAAAGCCCCTCGCCACACTCCTTATTCCCTAGCCTTAGCATTTTCCTTGGGCACTTATTTTCAGCAAATTGTCCTTCGTGTTCACACTATTCCTGATCCCAGACTGTAAACCCATCAGGCCCTTGTGTAGGCCCTGGTTGAGGTGAGACTCTCAGCCCTGATACACTCATTCACATATGTGCATGTACACACACATACCCTAAAACTAGTACCCCAGGAGACTGAAGTTTCTCATGTTTCCTTGCCCCTCCAGGGTCCTGGCTGAGGTGGAAGGCATCCTGGAGCCTATAGGCCTACAGGAGGAGGCAGAACTGCCAGCTAAGATCCTGGCTGAGTATGTGATGGTATGTACCAAATGGGAGCCAATGACTGATTGGACCTGTATTCAGATACTTGGTAGCATTGGTGGAGAGTTGACTGGAAGGCAACATCACTGGTCTATAGTACAAGGAGGTAAGGATGTTCCCTGCCTCTATCCTTCCTCTGAACAGGACTCCCAGAAGAAAGATAGGCTGCTCTGTAGCCAGCTTCAGGTAGTGGACTTCTTGCAGAACTTTCTGGCTCAGGAAGATACTGCCCAGGGCTTGGACCCCTTGGCTTCTGAAGACACAAGCCGTGAGTATATGGATTGGGATAGGGGATGGCCTGAGTGAGGAAGGAAGGAGAATGTCAGTTAGGCCCCCTACTTGGCTGATGGGAAAACTGAGGCCCAGTGTTGCAAGGAGGCAAGCTGGCAGACCATCTCCCTTCATGCCCTCGTTCCTGGTGACTTTTCTCAGGACAGAAGGCAATTGCAGCTAAAGAACAATGGAAAGATCTGAAATCCACTTACTGGGAGCACGTGGAAGCCATCAAAAGTGCCCTGACGCAGGTCCTGATGAAAACAGAAGAGGCCCAAAGGAAGCAGACACAGCTCAAAGAAGTCCTTGAGCAGCTTCAGGCCAAGGTGCACCCAGGAACCTCGAGTGGAGTGAGGGAAGGGCAGGCAGATGGAAAGAGGGAAAGAATGAGCAAGCTGGGTTCAACCCACTTGCCACTTCCCAAAATTCAACTGGAAAAATATGCTTCTCCCTGTCCCCTTTTCTTGCTTCTCTGCAGAAGCAAATGGCCATGGAGAAACTCAGAGCAGCCCAGAAGAAATGGCAACTGCAACAGGTAGGTTCAACCCTTTGGGATAATATCTCTTCCCACTACCATGTCATTTGGTAGGCTATGCCGTTTGTCTAAAAAAACTTTCATTTTGTTTTCTTCTTTGAGGCATTGCAGTAAAAATACCAATATAGGCTTGAATTAAGCATCACTTATCATTTCATAACTTGGGTAGGTCACCTGAAATTTTCTGTATTTCTTCGTCTGTGAAATTGAGGCAATAATAGTACCTCCCCTATAGAGTTACTAACATGACTAAAAAATCAATATAGCAAGTGCTTAAAATATTACCTGGCACATAGAAAACTAAATAGACTTTATCATCATCTTGGTGCCTCTTCCTCTGAGAATTCTCATCCTAGAACAGCTCTTTCTGATCCTGCCTTTTCTCTAGGACCCTGCACCTGCCTGAGGTGAATAGGGTCCATCTATCTGTCAGTGAGTTTGAGCCCCGAGCTAGATCTAGGCTGGAGGGCTTGAATGGATAGCTCTAAGGCCTCAGCATCTGATTCACATCTGTACACTCATGATTGTCAGGAGAAGCATCAGCAGCGTCTGGCAGAGGTTTTGGCAGAGGTGAGGGAGCGTCAGACAGGAACTCAGCAGAAGCTTGAGCATCTGCATCAGGAACTTGGAACCCTGAAGCAGCAGGCAGGACAGGAGCAGGAGAAGCTGCAGAGGTGAGGCTGGGAGCATGGGCTGCACACCCAGAATGGTCCACCTGATATCCCCTTCCTTCACACTTACCTCCACCTTCCAGGCACCAGATCTTCCTCCGACTGCTGTATACCCTGCAGGACAAGGCAGAGGCGGAGTTACAACAGGAGCTGGATCTCCCTGAGGATAAACCACAGCACTTGCTACAACCCCAGGAACAGACAGGGGACACCATGGGGAGAGACGATGGTGTGTCCGCCAAGGTGAATGAGAGGTGGGACAGATGGGCAGACAGGTAAAAAGAAAAGCAGGGAGATCTGTCTTACCCTCTGTCCGTACCGTATTTCACCAAGGCTGATGGCCTGCAGCCTACTAGAGATGCAAGCTTGCCATGGCTCCCTGGGGAACAACAGCATGGGGAAGAATCCTAAAACAGGTCAGACTCCAGCTCAGGCATTGATGTGTCTGCACTGGAAGTGTGGAGAGAGGGAGTTCCTCTGCTATTGAGTCTCTGCTCTGCTGCTGTTATAGCAGATGGGAGGTAGGGAGGAGGAATGAGTTTATGCTATGGTTGAAACTTAACACCTCATTTTCATGCCCAGTCTACCGAGGGCTAATCCCTCTCTTTCTCTTCCCCAGTCCCCTGGCCTAACCTCAGTGCAGGATGGACTGTGAACTCCTGAATAGAACCTGATTTCTGACCACAACCCAGGTATGGGCAAGCTCTGGCATCTGTGGATTAAAAAGCCCTGGGATTTCTCTCAGTTGCCTGTTTATCCTCATCTGCTGGTGGGAAGAACTACAGACTCTTAAAAACCAACAATATGACAAGCTGGGACTGGTGTGGATAGAGGGTGTGCATATTATGAGGGGCCCCTGGCCTGGGTCCTCAGGGGTTGCTTACTCATATATATGATGCAGATATGCTGTGCTTGATTCAACAGGAAGAGAATGCTTTATGCAGGTGATTATATGTGGGAAGATAATTTTATTCACTAATCCAAATTTTATTCATGGATCCAAATGTTTGTTGAATTCTTTCTTTGTGCTGGTGAACCAGAGCTATAACTCTGAGTTCATCTGACCCTGTGTTTTTGTTGTAAACTCTTGTTTTTGTCAGGTGATAGACTCATATTTGTATCTTTGCTTTCTCAAATAAACATTTAAAGTCATAAATTTCTTCTGATTTTCTCTAATTATTTTCACAGTTATTCAGTTTATAGCATTTTCTATTTTCTCTTGTAATTATTTCATTGATTCATGAGTTTATTTTAAAAATAATTTGGTTTACTATGATTTTGAGAGGATAATCTTACTGAGTTTATTCTAATTTGGTCAGAAAATGTCATCTGTATAACAAAACTTTGAAATTTGCTAAGGGAACTAATTATAGTCTTGATTTGGTCTTATTTTTAATGTTTTAGGTGGGTTTGGAAAGAATGAATACTTTATAATTGTGTCATATTTTCTATATATCTATTAGATTATGTTTTTTAAATTTTTATTTTCTACATACTTCATTATTGTTCTATGAGTATTACCTGAAATGCGTTCAAGTCTCTATAAAAGTAAATTTATTTGTCTTTATAGTTCTGTTAAATTTGTTGACATGGTTCGCAGTTACTTGATTAAGCTACTTTGTAATTAATATGTACTAATATCAATATTAAGGTTTAATATTAAGATTTATACTTATATCTTCTGAACTGAACTTTTACTATTGTGTAGTAGCCTACTTTATCTTTAGACTAGTGTATTAGCCTTGAAATCTAATAGTGTTAGTCTAACTTTACCAGTTCTTTTGATTATTCTTTGCTTGACATATCTCTCCTCTTGAATTTTAGTGTTTTTTTTTTTTGTTGTTTTTTTTTTTTGAGTTGGAGTCTCACTCTGTCACCCAGACTGGAGTGCAGTGGCCGGGAGCAGCCACTGCAGCCTCGACCTGCTGGGCTCTGGCAATCCTTCCGCCTCAGCCTTCCAAGTAGCCGGAGCTACAGGCGTGCGCTACCACATCTGGCTAATGTTTATTTGAATTTATCGTAGAGATGAGATCTCGCAAAGTTGCCTAGGTGGGTCTCAAACCCGCGGGCTCAGGCAATCCACTTACCTTGGCCTTCCAAAACGCTGGGATTACACGCTGAGCCACCAAGCCTGGCGAATTTTAATTTTTACGTTTCATCTTATCTTTATCCTTTTTAAAAAAAATTTTATTTTAAAGATGTGGGGTACAATTCAGGGTTAAGTATGCAAATGTTCATTATGCAGGTACCGTTGTTGATGAGATGTTCCCCACTCACCCCCTGGAAGAATCCTACTATTGCCTATCCTGCCCCCTGCTCCTCCCAGCAATTTCTCACTACTGACAATCCTTTTCTTATAGTATTACAATAATTGTTCAAGGTCCACTTATGAGTGAGAACATGTGATACCGTTATTTCTGTAATAGATCACTCAGTATTATAGACTCTAAGTCCATCCAAGTTGCTGTGAAGTTCATAATTTTGTCCATTACGTCTGCGTAATATTCCATCTTGTATATTTACCACATTTTTTTTTTACCCAGTCCTATTTGATGGACAATGTATATTTCATTGAAATATGATTGTTTTTATGAACTTATTCTTCCAAAGGAGAAGAAGACAAATATGTACAAAGTATGTAAATTATTAGTTTTAATCTCTGAGAAGTTTCTAGTAACTTTGAAAATGGAGTGACTGTTTTCACACTTAATTTTCTTGCGTTTTAGAACCTTTCTGAAGTTAATACACTTCATTCCTGCCTTATAGAATTCATGTAATTTCTATTACATGTTTATGTCTCCTTTTTGAGACTCTGTTTTCCTTTATCCCCGTTTTCTTTTTCTTACCATATTTATCACTCGTATATATGGCATTTTAAAATGTTATTTTAAAAAAAATTCAGTTTCATAATGTTTGTCTTTATGATTTTGTATTTGTGTTAATTTTTTCATTCCCTTTCTTGTTTTTTATGTATTCCTTTCATGCCTTCTAGTTTTATTTATGTTTTATTTTTTATCATTTTGTTCTCATTTTGTTTATTTTATTTTTTTTTGTTTGGATGCTCTGCTAGTTTAGCTTTCAAGGTTAATGAAATCTAAAGTTCTAAAGAATCTTGATCTTCTTAAACAAGAAATGAAACATAGAAGGCTTTCAGCATTGTCAGATCATCTGCCTTTAGCTACTAAAGTACTTTTATCCAATTTACCTCTAGTCTATGTGTTCTCACAAATTAGACTTTAAAATTTATTTTACACAGTCAGTGCTCTATATTTACTCATTTATTTACCATTTTTACCTGCATTATCTTTACATTTTGACTTTCACGTGGGATAATTTTCTCATCTGAAGTAAACGTCCTGGAATTTCCTTTAGTTAGGGTCTGGCTGCATAATGTTTTAGTTTTTCTTAGTATGAATATATTTTTATTTCATTCTCATTCTTGAAAAATATTTTCATTATGTAGAGAATGCTTGGTAGACAGGAAGTTTCACTTAACACATTGAATATATTCCCTCATAGTCATCTGGCTTTCCTTGTTGCTGATAAGAAGTCAGCTACCAGTGTAAAAGCCCTTTCTAATGACATCTTTTACCTACTGGCTACCTATAAAATCCTCTATCTTTGATACTCCGTGGTCATCTTATATAATGAATAGTTTGGAATTCTGGTTTACTTATTCATTCATTATGCTTGTAATTAGTTGGGTTACTTTATCTGAAATTGCCAGTCTTTGAACAATTCTGGAATATTTTCAGCTTTATCTCTTTAAAAAGTATTTACCTCTTTTATATTAGCTTCTTGTAAGATACCAATTAGACATCAATTAGATTTTCTAGCATTCTTTATGTCATGTAAACTTTGTTTTGTATTTATCATTGCTCTTTCTCTCAAGATTACATTCTAGATACTCCCTATGTCTATTCTGTTAAATGCATAGAGTCAATCCTTATTTCATCATCAGTTTCTTAATTTTTGAATTTTTGTTTTTTATTTCAAGAAGTTGCTCTGTAAGCCAGTATTTATCATTGCTCTTTCTCTCAAGATTACATTCTAGATACTCCCTACGTCTATTTTGTTAAATGCATATAGCCAATCTTTGTTTCATCATCCGTTTCTTAATTTTTGAATTTTTGGTTTTTATTTCAAGAAGTTGTTCTGGCTTACATTTTGAGCTTTTCTTTTTATTATCTTAAATATAGTATACGTAGACATTTTGTTATTTTGCTGGAAAGGTTCATAATTCACAACTTTATGGGCTTAAATCTTGTACTAAAATATTCCGTACTCCCTGTTTATTAGAATGATTTATGTAGTTTTACCTATGAACTGTCCATTTTTCCTGAATTTTATCTTCAAGGCCTGGTATCAAATTGGGAAGACTTGTATTTACTTCTGCCAATAGCTTTTGGTCAGTACCAATATAACACTTAGAAAACTTTATATGTTTTTTTTTCTTTTTCTTTTTCTTTTTTTTTGAGTTGGAGTCTCACTCTGTCGCCCAGACTGGAGTGCAGTGGCTGCTCCCGGCCACCGCAGCCTCGACCTGCTGGGTTCGGCGATCCTTCTGCCTTAGCCTTCCAAGTAGCTGGAATTACAGGCATGCGCTACCACCCCCAGCTGATTTTTTTAATTTATTGTAGAGATGAGGTCTCGCTGCCCAGGCGGGTCTCGAACCCGCGGGCTCAGGCAATCCACTCACCTCAGCCTCCCAAAGGCGCGGGATTACAGGCTGAGCCACCGAGCCCGGCAACTTTATATGTTTTTAATGTATCTTACATCTATGTGCTATGCTATTTTTCACTCCTGCTGTTTGCATGTTTTCTCTTTTTCTTATTAATATTTCCCAGAGGCTTTTTTTTCTATTTGTTTTTCAAAAGCACAAGCTTTGGCATTACTTTCTTTAATATTGCTTTTAATATGTTCTTTTAATTATTTTCTTATTGTCTTCATTATTTCCTTCTTTCTTTTGATTTGTTTTCAATATTCATATAGTTTTTAAAAATTATATTTAATGGGTACATCTTTTTGCATATTCTAATCAATGTTTTAAGTATGCACATTTTTATTTGACTACTATAAGAATATTGCATATATTTTAACACATAGAGTTTTGTATGAGATTTCACAGAAATCACACTCAAATAGGCACTTTATATTATAATTCCTGTTCCATTCATCTTTTCCAAAATAACTGTTTTCTGACAAAGTTCTAAACATTGAAAATCCTCTAACACATCATATCACATTGCAACCAATCTTTCTGGCCTTTTTCACCCAACCAGTTGGTACAGTTAATTTCCAAAACAGTAGTATGAGAGATAAAACTTGTTTAGGATACTATCCTACAGTTCTTTATTGAATGCCTTCTATATTTATGTGACATTCCTGTCTAGTCATCCTGGATAGTGTCAGCAAAGCTGGTATCTCTCGTTGTATTTCACTCCTAATATTCCACCCTGCCTTAACAAGATAGGCTATTTTTGGCTATTTTTTATTTCTTATAGTGCTAAGATTGTACTTTTTGTTGATCAATGAAGGTCTTGAATATTCCTAAAAATGAATGCCTTTTCTTCCCTGTGCTACCAGTACATATGCATGTAAATTTGGGCTTGTATATTTTATTGAAGTATGATTGCTTTTATGAACTTATTCTTCCAAAGGAGAAGACAAATATCTACAAAGTATGTAGAATTATTAGTCTAAATCTCTGAGAAGTTTCTATTAACTTTGAAAATGGAGTAACTATTTTCACACTTAATTTTCTCCCATTTTAGAAGTTAATACACTTCATTCCTGTCTTATAGAATTTATGTAATTTGTATTGCTTGTTTATGTCCCCTTTTTTGAGCCTCTTTTTCTCCCATTTATGCATAAACTTTTCAATATGAACAAAATGTGAAATTAAACAGATCGATTTTGTTAGTATTCTGAGCCCAGTCTTTAAATAACCCTTTTGATACTTAAAATGTTGGGCTCTGGGGAACTTATTGTTTGGGTTTGTAATTCATTAATCAACAAACATGCCTCACTAATAAACTTTACTCTTGAAACTGAATAACCTAGGTATTAGATCTGGAATCAACATCTATTATATTTGGTTTGAGGCCTTTTTAAAGCTGTCATTTTTGAGGGGTATAAATTCTCCTATTTATGTTAAGTTTAACTTATAACTTAACAAAATGATAAAAAATTCTAATCTTTATAGAGCTCTACAATATACAAATATTACATTTTAGATGCCATATTCATATGCATTTTTAATTTTAAATGGTCAGGTGGACTTTAGCAAACACATTCAAGATATGCATAATTCATTTCATCATGCATTTTATAGTAATTATACCTAAGTGCAGGAATTGATGATTATTAAAATGGATAGATTACTGGATACCCAAAATCATGTTTTGAGATAGAAAAAAGAAAGGAAAATTCAGAACTATGCTTTTAGAAGATGATAGGACTTCTAGAACTATAAGATTATCACTAAAAATTTAAAATAAATTAACCATAAAATACATATAATTTAGTTCACAAATATTTGTTCTGTTTATATGTACTATAAAAATTCATAAAAACAAACGAGGTGAAAGAATCATTTGTTTTAGGAAAAACTGAGTTTGCTTAAAATATTCTGTATATTGCCATTTAAATAAAATATATAAAATTGTATTGCAAAACTTTGGGTCTAATTCTGTAATTCATAAACAGCAAATGTCAAATTAATTAATCTAATTAAAGTATTGATAGTAACTTTTCAACCTTGTATAACTAGTCACTGAATAATAACTTATGCTTCATGTGTGTATTTGAAACAAAAGCTTTTCTTTGGGGAAAGAGGCCTGTCCACATCTCTATACATATGAGTCCTAGATTAATCAAATACTCTAGAAATAAGAGGAATTTTAAATATGTATTTACTGAAAACCAGCATTATCCCCGGTTGTTTTATTCTGTTTTAGACTGCTAGGGGAAGATACATGGATTTCTAGCTTGAAAACTCTACTGTTAGTAATGACTATAATGCCTGATTTTGTTCCAGTGTGCCATTTTCAACAGGAGAAAGGAATAAAAGAAGGAAAGAAATGATAAATTCAGTAGGAATATTTTATCATAAAAATATTAATATATAACATGTACATATGATATATAAGTATATATGCATATGTGTGTATATATGATATGATACATGCTTGGCAGGGAGAATGCAGATAAGATGGAGGAAGTGGGAATAACTACTTGAAGAGTATTAGGCTTATTTTGAAACACTCTGATCCTGTCATTAACCATTTGCTCTCCTAAAAGAGCTTAGGAGAGCAACCTGAGGATTGGTTTCCTGAGAAAGGAACTCAGAAATGAGAAATGAAAGTTTCAAGCTTTAAGACCAGGAAGGTAAATTTCTATGCTTATTAAAATAAACACAAAACTGTAACCATCAGTTCTATGGAGAAATTGGCCAGGTTCAATTTTATGAGACATTGAATGTCAGCAATGTGCTGAATGTAAGTTTTGAGAATTAAAATGACCAACCAAACAAAAATATATATTTATTTATTATTTTCAAGGACCAAAAATCAGGACATTTTTGCAGCACCAAGGATAATCAGTAATCTGTAATACTAGGCAGAGGATGCATCATGAGTGAAGTGCAGGAAGTGAGAGACTGACAAAATCAGGAATGCAAGTGGCAAAGCACAGCTTGGAGAAGAGGATGTAAGGGAGGAAAGGGAGTAGTGAGTTCATGAGAGCTTTTATCTTTAACCCGAAAGCAATAGGGAGTCCAAGTCTTTACCCCAAAGCCATGGAAACCTACTGAAGAAGTTTTCTACTTTGCCAAGAAATTTCCCACTGCAATTTAACATATGGAAATTGTCAGGGAATCATGCTATCAATGAGCACCTTTATGAGTTCTAGGCAGAATGCACATTTAGAAAGTGGTACAAATGCTTCCATCTTCCTGAAGTAAACCCATCTCCCTGAGTAATCATTGCATATTATTGGGACTTGCTATAATGATGGCAGCAAGAGAACAGAAATCCATTCAGGCAATTAGATATACTAAAGCAACATTGGAGTGGTACCACAATGGAGCTTCTATTTTGAAATCTTACTTCTTAAATGTTGCTACTTAAAAATAAGTTGCTACTTTAAAATACAGTGATAATAATTATGAATGGCTGCATATTGTATCCACCAAAATAATCCCTAAAGTAGTTCAATGACACTATTAGTCCTGCATGGCAACAGTTAGCAATGAAAACAAATACCTCTCCCAGAGCTCATGACTTTCAGAGAACATTGGAAAGTATTCTCAGCAACGCAAAATCATTGTGCCTCAATAATTGCTTCTTCAGTAAGGTTGTAGGGACTAGCAATTGAAAATAGGAGGGAAAAAAGGAAACATGCATGATGCAAAATGTTCATATCAATAAAGAGTAGTGATTGTTTCACATCAGTTAGCTTAATGAGTAAGGTTTTTCAATAATATCCTATGACTATTATAATAACTTTGGTTTTAACAGTTGTGTCCAACAATATTCAGACATTACTGGAATCTAAACATAAGAGGAGCTACATATTAGGTGTCTATGTCACCCTTGGCACTATTTTATTTGACTAAAAACAAGCTTACTAGGTATTATAAGAAATTGTTTAATTTATTCTCTCCACTCCTACCTCCTTTTCGAGAATTTTCAGGAACTAATTTACTAACTTAAATTCAACTCTTGGTGTGGTAGTCGTGGTGGTGATTTGAAAGAGTGCAAGTTCAAACTGGGCATGGTGCCTCAAGCCTATAATCCTAGCACTTTGGAAGGCTGAGATGAGAGGATTGCCTAAGCCTGGGGGTTCGAGACCAGCCTGGACAACTTGGCAAAACTTCATCTCTACAACAAATTAAAAAAAAATCATCCGGGCATGGTAGTGTGTGCCTGTAGTTCCAGCTACTTGGAAGGCTGTGGTGGAAGATTGCCTGAGGCCAGCATTTTGAGGCAGTGGTGGCACTCCTGCCTGGGTGACAGAGTAAGACTCCAACTCAAAAAAAAAAAGCAAAAAGTGCAAGTAGTAAAAAAAAAAAAAGATAAAATGAAAGACTAGTAAATAGTTAATCTAATAATCATCATTATATATTGCGTACATTTTATATAGCTGACAAACTAAAACCATGGGATTCCATGTCCCTCAAGACATAACTTTTTTTTTATATCTAAATGATTAAATGGCTTAGGACTTTGTGCTACATTTTTTGTGTCATTAGAAACTTGGCCCCCAATTAGTAGGATGTCATTTAAGGGAAATGTATTTATTAAGTTACCTTTCAAAAAATAGTGTTTTCTATTAATGTTACAATGTTTAATATTTTGTGAAATTAGGTTATAAAGCTGTTTGACTTTTCTAGTCAGGTATCTTGAGTGTCATATATTTTAAAAATAATATATGCAGTTACTACATTTAAACTGTTTAATCAGGCATCATTCTCTCTTCATAATTTAATTTACTTTGCATTATTTTTAAAGGACTCATTTATTTCAATTATGAAGACACCTGGAAGCTACAGGAAACTCATCTAACTTTGTTGTAGTTCTGATTGCTATCAGCAGTTTGCTATTTTTTTAAACCTGAGTTTCCTGTTAATTTGTAATGAATGTAAATGACAGCCAGGCACATTTCTAAGTTTTGTATTAGGAGAAGTAGTCACACTTAGTTCTCTCTTAGAATTCAAGAGATACTTGCTTTTTTATGTCTTAGTTTGATGATATTAAAGTTTTGTGAGAGTGTACTTTTTAATTCAATCTTGGTCAGTCATTTTCTTATATGCTTAATTATATGAAATTATATTAAGGTCATTGTAATCAGCTATGTTATTGTAAGGCAGTGCCACTAATCCTTCAGTTCTTAAAATTTGTTGTGCAATGGAGTCACAAGGTGATTTTAACATGCAGAGTTCAGTCATCTTTTTGGGAGATGGTAATTTTCAATTTCTGGTTTGGATTTGAAAAGTTAACGAACACCTCAGGTGATTCTAGTGTAGTGGATTTCCCCTTTTGTGAGAAACACTACACTATTCTCATTAAGACTGAAACATATTACCAACTCTCTAGACTGTATGTTAGATTATGAAACAACAGACATGCACATTCTGAAAAGTATTAGAGGTCTAGGAAGCAGTTTAGTGTGCTGGTATGCTAGGAAGAGTTGGATGTGACATAACGATAGGAGGACTACTTTCTGGCAGAAGTCTGGAGTCAAAAAGTTATGCAGTCTAAGGCAGAAAGCTGTTGTTGACAATAGAATAATAAGAGAGAAATCAGGCCATTGCCTTGCTGAGCTATGGTGTGGCCATGTGCTCTTTGAGCTCTGGCCAGGCCATGTTTTCCTAAGTTTTGGCCCCCTCCCCTCCCTTGGAGAGGTGAATCTTCTCTTTTCTCTCTCTCTAATTTACTTTTGAGTAAACTATATTTTCTAACCTAAAAAAAATAAAAAAAGAAGAGAGAGAAAGTAAACTTCTGCTTGAGAGTGTTTGGGCAAAATAATACTATTATGAAATACATACATGTACACACACACACACACACACACACACACATACACACACACACCCCACAAACATACATACACACACACACAATGACCTGAAAAGCAGATGAGATTGGTAAGGTAAATATAAAATTTTGTTTTGTTCTCAAAGTAAATAAACTCAGAAAATGTAAATACTTATCTATGAAGAGATACATTACCCAATTTACTGGCTGTTCACCAAACTCAATTCACATAAACTCACACATCCTTTGGAGGCAGGTATAGCCATAAGACTGGATTATAGCCAAAAGGATGTGGGCAGAAATGATACATGCCATTTTCAAGCCTGACTCATGAAATCCTCCCACAAGCCATCTTCTATTCTTTTTCTCTATTGGCTAAAGGGAGAAGACATTGAAGACCATTAGAAAAGTAGAGCCACAAAGTGCAGAGAACCTGGGTCACTACTTGGGAGAAAACAGCCTAAGTAACAGCAACTGTTTTGGACTACTCTGTAAATTAGGAGTAAAATTAAAAAGCCTTGTATTATATAAACCAGCTGAACTACTGAGATTGTTATATATATTAAACCTTCTTAACCTATTCCGATTCTCCTAGGCAATATTCCAGTAAAATCCCCTTTAACCAATATTGGTGATAATTAAAAATAATTAAACACTTGTTGGATTGGAAGAAACTACTCCTTGAAGAATTTTTATCTCCAGTTTGTTTATTTGTTGCTTTTGTTGCTTTAAGTAGGCTTCAAGTTGAATTTTTGTCAAAGGCAGGGAAAATTACCCATTTTTCCCACCAAAGATGCAAAAATGTGTTACTAAATAGTGCTTCACTTGCTATTCTTTCAATCTATCTCATATTTTATACTTAAACTCCAAGATATACAATATCTGATTTGATATAGTAATGCTTGCTGAGCTGTTTATAACTTAAAATACATGGCAAATAAAAATATACTTCTGTGTTCTTAGGAACACTGAACAGTTTGAATCATTTTACCTCACATGTAGAAGAATCTCCAAAGTTTATAACCCTGTTAACATGGGTTTTAAAATGACTGACAAATCCTTCTCCTGACGCCTTATCAGATAAACATTTTGTTTGGTGGGTTTATAATATTCTCAGCTTCAACCTGTAAATGGGAGAAATTGATAAGTGCTACTTCTGAGTTTGGAATATTTTATTCTTCTGGCTTCTTTGTGACATTCCTTTTTATCAGTTCCTGCATTTTCTCTGCTTGAGTCATTTAAATATATATACACACAAGTTTTTGTGCTTCCTCTTTTCTCATGTCACTTGCATGACTTTATGTCTGACGTTTTTGTTAGTCTCCTGAAGCCTGAAGAATTTATGAGTAGGTGAGTTAACCTCTATAATAAGTGGTACTCAAAATTTGTTTTTAAAAAAAATACTTGCAGAATCATGAGTCAACAATTCATTTTAGATTCTATCCTTAAAGAGTTCATGTTTTAAATGGAAAGTTTTATTTCTTTAGGCTACAATGATTTCTTTTAATCTGCTTTCTAATTTTTAGAAGTCACATACCATTTTTTATATTTTAATATTGACTTTGTAATTACTTTCCCAGGCTCTCTCTGCCCTCATCTCTACCCAGCCAAACGCATACATGAAGAAAAGAACTGTATAGAATGGTAAAGTTTGGGGATAGTTGGTTTTCCTCATTTTTTCCCCTGAACTCATTGTTCTTGAAGAATCTGTTTTCCTATAGACAACATCTTTTAATATTATCTTTGCAAAAACTGAATAAAGTAAAAAAATCTCAAATAATTGTCATTTTTATGTGAAAAGTATGATTAATAATAAAAGTGAAATTACTGATTTTCACTTGTATGGTATTTCAGTGTGATCTCAGATTATCTTGAGACAGTTTAGTTGCCATAGCAATACCTGTTAGAAGTGCAAATGCAAGAAACACTTTAGATAAGAAATGTTTTGATTGTATCTCTTCCTAATTGATAGTCTAGCATTTCTATTATTTTCATTGTTTTTATAACAAGTTAATGGGGGTAGATATTTATCAGCATTTAGGAGATATTTTATAGGCACTAAAACTATTACAACTTTATAATGTTATCTTAAAATACAAAATATATTTTAAAACTTTGACAAACCATTAAAAATCTATATATATGTATCACAGTTATCTTCAGTGTAGCTCAGAATAAAGATTTCTGCCTCTGCATCCTATCATAAAAAATGGATATTGTATAATAGGTATTCAAAAGTTACTACTTTGCAATGTGTGATGATACTTGTGTTCCCTATACTTTTGAACTGTGGTTTGGACTGAATACATCAGGCACTATATTAGCATACATTTATAATTGGATATGTATAGGGGCAGATGGATCAAGCCTTCATGGTGATCTCCAAACGAGTGAGGAAATCTCATTCCACACTACAAAGTAAAATTCTAAAATATATAGATCTTCGTGTGTGTGTGTGTGTGTGTGTGTGTGTGTATGTGTGTAAAGATATATATATATATATATATATATATATATATATATATATATATATAACAGCATTTACCATTTTAACCATTTTTGAGTGTACTAATTGGGAGAATTAAGTGCATTCACAATGTTATACAACCATCATCGCAATCTATCCCCAGAACTATTCGCATCTTTGCAAACTGAAACTCCAAACACATTAGGCATCCCCCCCATCCTTTGACAGCCATCATCTAACTGTATGATTTTGACTGCTTTAGATATCTCATATGAGTGAAATCATACACTATTTGTTCTTTTGGGCCTGGATTATTTCATTTAGCATAACTTGACAAGTTTCATCCATGTTGTAGCATATGTTAGAATTTCCTTTTAAGATTGAAAAATGTATGTATGCACCATATTTTGTTTATCCATTCATCCACTGATAGACATTTGTATTGTTTCACCTTTTGGCTATTATAAATAACATTGCTATGCACATGAGTATATACAAATACCTGTATTAGTCCCTGCTTTCATTTACTTTGAGTATATGCTCTGAAGTGAAATTTTTGGATCATATAGTAATTCTATATTTAATTTTTTGAGAAATCATGATACTGTTATCACAATAACTGTATCATTTTATATTCCTACCAGTAATGCATAAAGGTTTCAATTAATCCACATTATTGCCAACACTTGTTAATTTTTGTTATTTTGACAATATCAAGTCAAATGGGTGTAAAATGATATTTTGCTGTGGTTTTGATTTTCTTTTCCCTTTCAATCACTGATGTTGAGTTGTTGGGAGAAATGTCTATTCAAGTCCTTTGCCCATGCTTTATTATTTTTTTGTTATTGTTTTGTTTTTATTTTATATGAGTTGTAGAATTTCTGTATACATTCTGGATATATCAGAACATATGATTGCATATATATATAATATCCACAATAATAACATATGCAATAATAATAATAATAATATATGCAATCAGATACATGATTGCAAATATTGTCTCTCCTGTGAAGTGTCTATTCTGTTAATCATGTGATTAATACACACATTTTATTTTTATTTTTGCAGACTTGCTTTTGATGTCTTATCTAAAAAAGATTTGCAAAATTAAATGCGATAAAGTTTCCCTATATATTATTTCAAGAGTTATCTTTTATTTCTTACATTCAGATCTTTGATCCATTTTGAATTAATTTTTTGTATACAAGTATGATGCAAGAACATTCTTTTGCATATAGATATCTAGATATCCTAGTACCATTTGTTGAAAAGACTGAACTTTCCCCATTGAATGGTCTTGACACCCTTGTCAAAAATCACTTGACCATATATGCAGGGGTTTTCTCCTCCGTGGTCTCTCTTATTTTTCATTGATCAAGGTGTCTGTCTTTAGTTCCACAGTCTTCTGATTATTGTAGCTTTGTAGTCATTTGTGAAATAAAAAGTGGAAGTGCTTTGATTTTGTTCTTTCTTTTCAAAGAAATAGTATTCAGCATACCAATCTTTTGCCTTTTTGGTTAAGTTTATTGCTAAGTGATTTGTTCTTTTTGATGCTAGTGTAATTGGAATTGTTTTCTTAATTTTCTTTTCAAATTATGTATTGTTTATAGAAATATAACTGATTTAGGGGTTTGATTTTTATATTCTGCAACTTTACTGAATTAATTTATTAGTTCTTATCACTTGTTCTCCCCACCCTCATGGAATTTTTAGGATTTCTTATATATGAGACCATGGCATCTGTGAACAAAGATAATTTCATTTCATTTTTCCAGTTTGAATGTCTTTTATTTAATTATCTTGCCTAATTGCTCTATGTATTTCAGTACATTTAAAAATATGATCGGGTTGTGAGTGGGCTTTCTTGCCATGTCTGTGGTCTTAAAGGAAGGGTTATTCATTTTTCAGTGTTTAGTATAATGTTAACTGAATGCTTTTCATATGTGGTTTTTATTGTGCTGAGGAAGTTTTTTCTATTTTTAGTTTGTTGAGGGTTTTATCATGGAAGTGCAATAAACTCTGTCAAATACTTTTTCTTCATTAATTGAGATAATCATGTAGATTTTTTCCTCATTCTGTAAATATGGTGTATTTCATTGACTGACTTTTATTTGTTGAGTTGTTCTGCACTCTATAGGTAAACTTAATTTAATCATTATGAATAATTATTTTAATATGCTTTTGAATTTTTCTTGCTAGTATTTTGTTGAGGATTTTTGCATCGGTACTCATAAGGGATATTGGTCTTAGGTTTCTGTTTTTGTTTGTTTTTCTTTTATTGTCTTTGTCTACCTTAGGTATCAGGGTAATCTTAGCCTTACAGAATGAGTTAGTGTTTCCTCCTCTTCAATTTTTTGAAGGAGTTTGAGAAAGATTGTTGTTAATTCTTCTTTAAATGTGATAAAATTTACTAGTGAAGAATCTGATTCTAGGATTTTTTTCTTTTTTTCCTAGAAGGTTTTGCTTATTGATTAAATCAGCCTAGTAATGGTACACTTGTTTGCATTTTCTATTTCTTTATGATTCAGTCTTGTTAGGTTGTGTGTGTGTGTTAATGTTTAAATTAGTAAATGAGGACATAGACTAGTCAGTTTGCCATCTTGCTGGCAAATTATTTTTATATTTGTGTTATTAGCATGAATGCTACTCCTCTGTATTCTCTAACTAACTTTCTTTAGGTAAATTTATCTACTTGTGTGTTTTGTTTTATTTTGTTTTTCTTTTAGCATCCTCTGACCACATTCTATCATAGTATCTGAGTAACCGGGGTTACTAACTTGTAGAAGTGTGTCTCAAGAGCATAGTACTCTTTTTAGTTGCATCACAAGAAGAATGTTGTTATCCAAGAAAACTTTTATTAGCAAGTAAGGATTCAGTGGGGAGTTATATAGTCAAATTATATTTTACTTCTTTAACTCTGTTGGGGTTTTTTTAGTTTCTTTTTACATAGCAATGAAAATCAATGATTTTAAAATAATATATACTTTCATTTTGAAATATGTAAGTTAATATGTATTTTAAACCTACGAGGTGCAAGGTACTTTCCTATGTAATCTAATGAGTAACAAAGACATTTCATACAATTTTCTTTGAATGGTGCATAAAATGACATTTCTAAAGCCATGTACACTTTTATGTTTACAGTTTGAACTTTTATAATTTAATATGAATATTGAAAGTAATCATGGCTTATGTCTTTCCTAACCACTTACCCTAAGTGCCACAACTAGGAACAAAAACCACACACAAACACACCTCTTCACACACACATATTCCAGAAATACTCTCATTAAGTGCTTCTTTTTCACCACTACAACTATTTTTTTCTGTTAGGATCTAAAGTTTACATATATTTCTTATAAAAGAACTCCTAAGGATACAAAGGAAGTTTCAAATGTAAATGTCTTGAGAGCTGTCCTATATAAATTAATGACAGAATGCAATAGTTTATGTAATAAGAACTGACACTTCATCTATGGCCATACCATTCTGAACATGCCCAATCTCATTTGATCCTAGAAGAACTGATATTTCTTGTTTTCCAACCAAGTGTTTTCTTCCATGTTTAAATATTGGGTATAAATCAATGATTAATATTTAAAAAGCTATCTTGTCATTAATAAAGTCAGTGTTTTAAGCTGAAGTTTGCATTTTTTTAGTAGAGAGAGTAGTGAATTGGCTTTTAAGAAACATGAGCTCACGTTCTAAGATTGGAAATAACCAACACTAGTATATTTGGGACTCAATAGGCTTATAAAATAAAAGTGTTGAAATAAATGATTTCAAAGATTCCTATAGATCTAACTCTCTGTGATTCTATAATTATATAGTAATTTAAGTTTGAATGTAGGTACACAATATAAGTGAGAATAAAAATATATTCGAAGCATATTTACCCGAAGAATTTTGAATTAGGCTACCAGAAATCTTTTATAGAAATAGCAGAGAAGAGCCGGGCTCGGTGGCTCAGCCTGTAATCCCGCGCCTTTGGGAGGCTGAGGTGAGTGGATTGCCTGAGCCCGCGGGTTCGAGACCCGCCTGGGCAGCGAGACCTCATCTCTACAATAAATCAAAAAATCAGCCGGGCGTGGTAGCGCATGCCTGTAATTCCAGCTACTTGGAAGGCTGAGGCGGAAGGATCGCCGGAGCCCAGCAGGTCGAGGCTGCGGTGGCCGGGAGCAGCCACTGCACTCCAGTCTGGGCGACAGAGTGAGACTCCAACTCAAAAAAAAAAAAAAAAAGAAATAGCAGAGAAGGCACTAGGAAAAAATTATTAAAACTTAAGACAATAGAATTAGACTTTAAAACAAATGTGTGTATACCCACGTCTTTCAGAGAATTTTATAGCTTCTCTGTGAACTTTATCTAGAAGGTAAAATAAATCACACCCCTGGGCTATTTTTGAAGAGAATGTTCATTACTGGCATGAAGGATCTCTGGAGTATGATATTATATAATATAGTTCAAATATCATTTGATTCAGTCCTAGAATACAGTTCAAGTTTTTAATAAAAAGAGATATAAGAATTTGAAAGGAAAACCCACCTTTGCTGTAATAAAATATGGAAGGAAAAGAGCAGTGAAAAACAACTTTAATGTCAATATGTAAGAAACTATATGAAAAATGATAATTTCACACAGAAAACCCTTTCACAAACTGTTTAAATATTTGACAAAATGAGACATTACATTAATATTGCTTATTGCCTAAAAACTGAAAAAAATTGACTACTTGAGACCTATTGTTTAGCATAGCCATGAAGAAAATTTGTATGAACAAAAGGAGATCCTTCACTATTGTGAGATACTAAGTAAAGCAAAAAATATACCTGAAAGAGCTCCTAGAACCACACTAAGCATTATAGACTCTCAGTTTACTTAAGATAATATACTTGAGGGATAGCCTAATTTTTTCTTTTTGTTGATATTCTTTCTTATTTGTCTATAATTTATTGTAACTAAAAATTGTAATACTTATAAATGTCTATAATTCTTTTTTTTTGTTGTTTTAGTTTTTTTCTCTTTCTGTTTTTGGTAACATTTCCATACTTGCTTTGTTTCTGTTATTTTACTGATTTTTTAAAAATCACAGCTCCCCCTCAATTAAATCTCAAAACTGCAAAAAGTACAGCCCCCAACCCACAGTCCAACTTCAGAACTGAACAAAGCCAGAGGATCCAGATAAGGAAGAATAGGAAAGTGAGCAAACAGAAGTAAAAGCAACTCCACCATCCCTGAACAGCAGAATTAAAGAAGAGGGGGAAAAACGGTGGGAGGAAAGAAAATCTACATAAATGAAAAAACAAAAGAATAATATGAGTCTCATACAGACCCCAGGAAGGTCAGACACAGAGAAAAGAGACTTCAGAATACAAACAATGAAGAGCTCCCAGAATGACTAGTCTCAAACTACATACCCAGATATTAAGACATTAATAGAGAGAATAAAAAGAATTGTGGAGCGACAAGAGGGAAATAGGAAGGAGTTGATAACTGAGATAACAGCAGTAAAGAATACTGTGAGTGAAATAAATAACAAACTGATATGCATGGAAAGCAGAATTAGTCAAGCAGAAGAAAGAATCTCAGAGGTTGAGGACCAAAATGTAGAACTAATCCAAACTGTCAAAAACAGAAAAGAAGCTTAAAAAGACAGAACAAAACCTTCAAGAGATGAGTGATCGCTTGATGACTCTGAACCTAAAAGTAAATGGACTTCCTGAGGCAGAAAGTGAGACAGAGACCACCCTGGAACAAATATTCCATAAAATTATTCAAGAAAACTTCCTCATCTCATCAGTGATGTGAACATTCAAACACAAGAGATTCAGAGAACCCCTGTAAGACAACAAATAAGAAGACCAACTCCTAGACACATAGTAATTTGCCTAAACAAAGTAGGTATAAAAAAAATTCCTAAAGGCAGCAAGAGTAAAAGATAAGACTACCAGTTTGAATGGTAGCATATTTATCTACAGAAATACATCAGGATAGGAGAGCTTGCAGCCCAAAGTTCTCAAACATAATCAATTTCAACCAAGAATAATCTACCTAGCTAAACTAAGCTTCATCAGCGAGGGAGAATTAAAATCTTTCCCAGACATTTAATCCCTAAGAACTTATATACCTCTCGACCAGCTCTACAAGAAACATGTAAGAAAGTGTTAAACACAGGAAAAGGGAAAAAAGAGCAACAACGTTCTTCACAAGAGTTCAGGAAAAAGATTGAAAATACACATGAATCACACAACAATTAAAAGAAAGACAAACAAACAAGAACAACAACACCTCTATAAGAACCTCTTGACAGGTTTAAACGCTCACATTTCAATAATTAGCCTGAATGTGAATGAACTAAATGCACCACTGAAAAGACACAGAATGGCAAAATGGATAAAATATCATGAGGCAACAATATATTGTCTCCAAGAGACTTGTCTCACCAGAAAGGACACTCACAGGCTGAAAGTAAGAGGATGGGAAGCAAAATTTCAGGTGAATGGAACACAAAAGAAAGCAGCAATTGTGATCTTAATATCAGACAAAATTGCCTTTAAACTATTAAAAATTTTAAAAGATACAGATGATCACTACATAATGATAAAAGGTTCAATCCATCAACAAGAAATAGCCATCCTAGACATATATGCACCCAACATAGGAGCACCGACTTTCATAAAGCAGCTCCTAGGCAAACTTAAAAAAGATATTGACTCTAAAACTATAATAGCTGGGTACTTTAATACTCTACTCACAACCCTAGCCAGATCATTGAGACAAAAATTCAGCAAGGAGATCCAAATCCTCAATGTGACTCTTAATCAAATGGACTTAATCGATACCTACAGAACACTCCACCCAACAACCACAGAATATACATTCTACTCATCATCACATGGAATGTACTCTAAGATCAACCACATCCCTGACCATAAATCAAGCATAAACAACTCTCATAAGTTTGAAATTCTACCATGCACTTTCTCAGAACATGGTGGAATAAAAATAAATATCAACACCAACAAAGTTTTCCCAAAAGCCATAAAGACATGGACACTAAACAGGTTGATACTAAGCAACTCCTGAGTCAACATGGATATCAAAACAGAGATTAAGAGACCTGGAAATAAGTGAAAATGATGAAGCATCTTACCAAAACCTCTGGGATGCCATGAAAGCAGTAGTAAGAGGGGAATTCATATCTCTGCAAACATACATGAAGAAAATGGAAAAATCACAAATTAACAGCCTAACAAGTCACCTAAGATAGCTGGAAAGGCAAAAACACCAAAACCCTTACTTCAGCAGAGAACTCCAGACCACCATAATAAAAGGCCAAATCTGGGATATAGAAGACAAAAAGAGAATACAAAAAAATCAATGAAACAAAAAGTTGGTTCTTTGAAAAGATAAACAAGATTGATGGTCCCCTAGATAAACTGACCAAGAAAAAGAGAATAAAAAACCCTAATAAACTCAATCAAAAACACAAAAGATGAAGTCACAACTGACCCTAAAGAAATACAAAAGATTATTAGAGATTACTATGTACGCTTGCATGGAATCAAACTTGAAAACATAAAGGAAATGGAGGGACTTTCTGAAATCACACACCTCCCCAAGTTAAAACAAGAAGAAATCAAGACCCTAAACAGACCAATAACTTTCAGGAAATTGACTATGTCATAAGAAACCTATCTACAAAAAAAAAAAAAAAAAAAAAAAAAAAAACCCTGGACCAGATGACTTTTAAGGAGAATTCTACAAAACATACAAGGAACTGATACCAATCCTATTGAAAGTATTCCAAGGGATTGAGAAAGATGGAGCTCTTCCCAAATCATTTTATGAAGCTACCATCACATTAATACCCAAGCCAGGTAAAGATCCAACAAGAAAGAGACCTACAGGCCAATATTCTTGATGAACATAGATGCTAAAATTCTCAAGATCCTAGCAAATCGGATTCAACAACATGTATCACAAATTATCCACCACGACAAAGCAGGCTTCATCTCTGGAATGCAAAGCTGGTTCAACATTTGTAAGACCATAAATGTAATTAAATATATCAACAGACGTAAAAACAAAAACCACATGATTATATCACTAGATGTGGAAAAAGCTTTTGATAAAATCCTGCACCCTTCTTGATAAAAAACCCTTGAACATTTAGGTGAAGCTAGAACATACCTCAAAATAGTAAGAGCCATCTATGAGAAATCCACAGCCAGCATACTACTAAATAGCCAGAAATTGGAACCATTTCCCCTGAAAAATTTAACAAGACAAGGATGCCCACTCTCACCCCTCCTGTTCAACATAGTTTTGGAAGTCCCAGCTATAGCAATCAGAGAGGAGGAGATCAGGTGATTCAAATAAGAAAAAGTAAATCAAGTTATCCCTCTTTGCAGATGACAAGATTCTATACCTCAAAAACCCAAGAGAATCTATCAAAAACTTCCTTGCACTAATAAAGGACTTTAGCAAAGTTTTAGGGTGTAAAATAAATGTCCAAAAGACAATCACATTTCTATACAATAATAAACAAACAGAAACTCAAATAAAAAGCACAATTCAATTCACAATAGCCACAAAAAAAAAAAATGAAATACCTTGGCACCTTCTTAACCATATGCATGAAAGACCTTTACAATGAAAACTACAAAACACTGCTCAAAGAAATCAAAGATAATACAAACAAGTGGTAAAATATTCCATGCTAATGGATTGGAAGAACCAACTTTGTTAAGATGTCTATTCTATAAGGCAATCTACAGATTTAACACAATACCCATCAAATTACCAGCAACATTCTTCTCAGACCTAGTAACAACAATACAGGAATTCATATAGAAACATAAACTACCATGAATAATCAAAACAATCCTCAGCAATAAAAACAAAGCAGACGGTATCACCCTCCCATCCTTTAAACTTTATTATTAAGCTACAATAATCAAAAGAGCCTGGTATTGGTACAAGAACAGACCTATAGACCAATGGAATAGATTGAGATTCCAGAAGCAAAACTTCAATTTCTCAACCAACTGTCTTCGACAAAGCCTCCACCACAAATCTTAGGAGAGGAGAACCTATTTAGTAAATGGTGCTGGGAAAACTGACTGACCACATGCAGAAGATTGAAATGGACCCTTACCTATCCCTATACTCTAAATGGATCAGAGACCTAAATGTAAAACCTCAAACTATAAGAACCTTAGAAAATGCAGGAGACACTCTTATGGTAATTGAAACTGACGACCAATTCCTGATCAAAACCCCAAGTGCCCATGCCAAAAGATATAAGATAGACAAACGGGACCTCATCAAACTGACAAGCTTTGGCAAAGCCAAAGAAAGGATCAAGAGATCAGGGAGACAGACCACAGACTGGGAAAAAATATTTGCCAACTCTGTGTCTGATAAAGGTCTAACATCGAGGATCTACAAAGAACTCAAACGTGCTGAAAAGAAAAGAACAGACAGCCCCATTACAAAATGGGCCAAAGATATGGATAAGCAGTTTTCAAAAGAAGACATAACAGCAGCCAACAGATACAAAAAAAGTGTTCTACCTCACTAGTAATCAAAGAAATGCAAATTAAAGCTACACTGAGATACCACCTAACTACAGTCAGAATGGCTATCATCAATAACAAAAAATAACATATGCTAGAGAGAATGTGGTAAAAAGGGAACACTTTTACACTGTTGATGGGAGTGCATACTAGTACAGCCTCTGTGGAAAACTGTGGCAGTTCCTAAATGTTCTAAAAATCGACCTTCCATATGACTTTGCAATCCCCCTACTGGGATTATACTTGGAAGAACTCAAATCACTCTGTAGAAAAGATACTTGCACACATATATTTATCGCAGCATTGTTCACAATGGCAGGAACATTGAACCAACTGTGCTGCCCATCAAAAGAAGACTGTATAAAAAAAGTAGTAGATATTTACAATGGACTATTACACAGCCATAAAGAAGAACAACGTCATGAACTTTGCAGCAACCTGGATGGACTTAGAGTCTATAATACTGAGTGATCTTCACAGAAACAAAGAGCTGAGTATCACATGTTCACACTCATAAGTGAACCTTGAGCAACTATTGTAACACCATAAGAAAAGGAATGACAGTAGTGGGAAACTGTGTGGACATTGGGGGCAGAACGGTGGGATTGGCAGTAAAGGGAGGCTGCCTGGGGAAGGTTGGGCACACCTCATTAACAAGGGTATCTCTACAATGAACATTTGTCTACCTAACCCTGAATTGTACCCCACAATTTTAAAATACAAAAAAAAGTAACCAAAAGAAATCAGAGGTGGCTATACTAATATCAGACAAGTTATACTCTCAACCAAAAAAGCTTATGAGAGAAAAAAGACATTATATATTAACAAATATTGCAAAAATACTACTTCCAGAAGATAAAACAGTTATAAATATTTATGTACGTAATAGGAGACCATCAAAATAGATCAAAAATGAGCCAAACTGAATGCAGACAGTTCTATGATAATATTTGGAGATTTCAATACCCCACTTTCAATAATGGTACTATATCCAGACAGAACGTAAGTATGGAAATACAGTACTGAAACAACACAATAAACCAACTAGACCTAGTAGGTTTATAAGGGAGTGATAGAAAGATCTTTCTACCTAACAACTACAGAAAACACGCTCTTCTTAACTGCACATGGAACATTTTTTAGGATAGGCTGTAAGTTATTCCACAAATCAAAACTCAAATTACTATAAACTATGGGTAACATGCAAAATATATTAACTGAGCCCAACAAGTTAAAATTATAAATTAATGACAGAAATAAAACTATGAAATTCAAAAATTTGTGGAAATTGAGCAACACTCTTAATTAATGAGTCAAAGAAGCAATAAAAAAGGGATATTAGAAGATACTTCGAGATAAGTGATAATAAAAATACAACAAAAAATGGGATGAAGAAAAAGAAGTGCTTACATTAAAAAAATGAAAGAAAGATAAAAAAATTGACAATCTCACTTTACAATTTAAGGAAAGGAAAACACACAAACAAACAAACTAAAACCACATACTAGCCAAAGGAAGGAAGTAACAAAAATTTAAGAAGAGATAAATAAAATGGATGCTGGAGGATAATTATAGAACATTAACTGTAAAAGTGTGCTCTTGAAAGAAACTAATCAAAACTGACAAAGTTATAGCTAGATTAAACAAGAAAAAAGAGATTAACTTAGAAAAATCAGAATTTAAGTGGTCTATCACAGCAGCAAAGAACAGAGTATCATATGTTCTCACTTATAAGCAGACCTTGAACAATTATCATAATACTATAAAAAAGGGATTGGCAGTAGTGGAAAGCTGTCAGGGGAGGCGGGGTAGGAGTGGCAATTGAGGGAAACTGCCAGGGGAGGGAGGGAAAAATCTCATCAACAAGAGTACCTGCATAATCAACATTTGTATACCTAACCCTGAATTGTATCCCACATCTTTAAAAGAAAAAAAAGAAAAATCAGAATTTAAAGTTAGGACATTATTTCCAGTTCTATAGAAATGAAAAAATTATGAGATCGTTCAATAAACAATTGAATATCAACAGATTGGATAATCTAGATAAGGTAAAAACAGTATAAAATGCCAAGTGAAATGATAGTAATAATAAACTTGAATAGTGCTTTAACTGGCAAGGATATTATGTCAGTAATCAAAAGTCTTCCACAAAAGAAAATTATTGAACCTGATGGCTCAGTGATGAATTATTACAAACATTTAAAAATAAACTAACACTAATGATTTTCAATATTTTCCCAAATTAAAGAAGTGGAAATATTTCTTAACTCATTCTATGAGGTCAACCATGCCCTGATATTAAATCCAGACAAAAAGACCCTTCAAGAAGAGAATACAATGAACTAATATCCCCTTATGAACATTGGTGTAAAATTTCAAGAAATATATTTAACATAAACATTTAATTTATTCGTATAGTAAGAGAATTATACACCATAACCAACTGAAATTTATTTATATAATGCAAAGATCATTCAACATGAAAATCAATAAATGCAATAATGCAATAAATGACAACAGAACAAAGGGGAAAATATAACAAGAACACGATCATATCAATAGACACAGAAGAAGCATTCGACAGTTTAACATTTTTTCATGACATAATCACTCAACATACTAGTACTATCAGAAAATTTTCTCAACATAATACATGCCATATATGATGCTCATAGTACACATCATCTCTGATGTTTCAGTAATGAAATTTTTTCCTCTAAGATCAAGAATAAGGAAAGGATTTCTGCTCATAATAGTTCTATCCTGGAAGTATTAAAAGAGCTAGCAAAAGAAATTAAGCAAGAAAATAAAAAAATATAAATGGCATCCAAAGTGGAATGTAAGATATAAAATGTTCTCTATTTATACCTGATATAATCTTATATGTAAAAAAATCCTAAAACTTCCAGAAAGTAACTTAGAACTAGTAAATTTGCAATATAGCAGAACCCAAAATAAACACATATAAATCATTTGCATTTCCATACACCAGCATAGTAATCCAAAAAAAAAAAAAAATTAGCAGGAAAAATCCATTTACAAGACTAAAATGCTTCAGAATTGGCTTAACCAAAGTGGTAAAGACTCATAAAATGAAAAGTACAGAACATAACTGCAACAAATGAATGAAGAAATCAATATACTGGAAGATGTTCATGGTAAAACCTAGAAATGAGTAAACCCCCACAGCCTGGGACTCTAAGCTAGTTCCCCTGAACTGTCTCCAGACATGCCACAGCAGCAGACTTCAGGGCTGAACCACCACTGGCTGATTTCAGAGGCCCTGTGCTCCAGACATCTTTACAATGAAGGAATTTGATAACATTTTTCTCTCTGCATTACCTATTTTTATGCTGATTTGTGAAAGTTTCATAACCTTATTTTTGAAACAATTCCTCTCCATAGTTTTACTTTTGTACCTTTGAGGCTCAAACTTGCTTGCCCTATTTATCAGTCTTGATCTCTGGTCTATTCAGATTACCTTTCTTACACAATGCAATAACCTTTGCCCTATAACACAACTTTCATTATTGCCCATGACAAAATAATCCGCTGATTGCTATGTCCCCAAACTTAATTTAATTTATATAATGTGCAAACTAGACAACTCTTTCATGTAATAAGACATTTTAACTCTTACAATGCTAATATGGGCAAAAGTGGTTAAAAAAAAAAAAATAAAAGCCAGCATCCCCAAGGTTCTCAGAAAAGCATAATCTAGGTTTCCACCCCAGACTTTCTGAATCAGAACATCTTGGTGTAGAGGCCATGAATCTGTGCATTAATTAGTACTCCAGATGATATTTAAGTAAAATAAAATGTGTGAACCAGAAACGTATTTTGCTTTTGTAGCAAAATAACAGATGGGACAGTTTGGATTCTTTCAAGTAGTAAGGAAAAAAAGTCCCAGATAATTTAGTATTGTTGGTACCCATATGGATGAATAACTAATTTTGCATTAGAACCGATCAAAAAGAGTTATGAGAATTAAATAACACATGCATGTTACTTGAACATAATATCTTATAAATGTTAATTACTATTATTTTTATTATAATTATGGTATTCCATTGATCTTAAGCTATTCATTTTTATATTTTAATATCTTTTTAAATCAGTACAAGTCATAACCAATGCAATTGGAAATATTACATCTTGATTTAATTGACAGATGTTTTCTTTCTGGGTAAGCTTAAAGTATATAGAATGATGTGTGTTTTGCATATGCATGCTATGTAATCATTCCTTTTCTTCATATTTCTGCTTCTGATGTATATGGGATGTAGTAAAACATTATTTTTTATTAGTCTTATCTCTGTCATTAACTTACTGTGATACCTTAAGCTAGTCAAAAAAATTATGTGAATTTTAGGCTCTTTTTTTAGTAAACTAAGCAGTCAAAACTGTAATCTCTTCATCTATAAGTTAGGAAAACCAATTGTCTATCCAACTCTAAAGTTCTGTGATTAATAGGATTTAATAGGATACTATTTGAAACAAGAACATTTTGTGATATTATGTCTAGAGATTGTGGGTTGGAGAACTGAGTGCAGTAAGAATCTCCTGGATAAATTATTTTGGACAATAAGTAATTTTATGACCTAGACAGAATCATATGAAAGGAGGAAACATGATGAACCTAACAAAAATGACTAGGATCAATTCACTCTAGCAAGAGTGAGGACAATTTTGGAAATAAGTTAGTTTACAGGAAAGAGTGTGCCAAGGAGAAAATAATTACTCTTCAGCCTATGGGTTTCTCAAAAGAGAAAACAAAGAGGTCATGATGTGGATGACTAAGGCTTTAGAGAGGATGGTTCTATAGGTGTAAATATCAGAGGGTTGTAGCACTTCTAGATTTCAGAGTTTGCTGAAAAGTCACAGAAAAACTGGGACATTTAACATGGAAGGCAAGTACACCTACAATTTATCTATATATCTTCTTGCAAAGATTAAAGCAGCACTGTTATGTTTAATTATATTTCCTAATGTGCTTCAGAGCAAAATATGCTTGCCTTATATTTCAAATATTCTGTAAAGTGCTAGAAGTAGAATTAAGTCACCTCAGATAATTTTATAACATTGTCTTTGGTTCAACTCCCTCTAACAATCTCTTGATGAGGCTTTGAACATTGGTAATTTATTTGGAAGATATTTCTAGAAACTTTTGTTTTTGAGTTTGAAATTAGAGGGGGAAAAGAAGAAAACCAATACAAAGTGTTTAATTAGAAATTTACTGCTGTATGCAATCAAGTGTTACCTGCCGTGATGTCTAGGTTGTAGTATAAAACATGTTTTTACAGTTGTCTCAACTGCGCGGTAAGAGAGCTAGCATAAATACCCAACTTTTTCCAGTTGTCATACATTTGAGTTGCTTCTAGAGATGTGGACTTCTTTGTATCTATACTCTGCCCTGTGAGTGGTTAGAATATGTTATCACAGTTAGAAAAAAACTACCAGTTAGGCACATGATAAATTAGTGCCTAAAATGTTATGCGTGTAACGCCAACAATTTTTCTACAGTCTATCACTTGCATTCCTCAATTCCATCTGTGTCTCACATTGTGATCCTCAAGTCTTTTTATTGATTTTGCATGACTGATGACCAGTCAAAATTTCACATACATATTTACATCAAGAGGGTTTGTGGAATATGATATAGTGAGCCCTACATTTTTTCCTGATTACTTTTCTAAAAAACAGTTTTGTTTTGAAATAGTAATTTTAAATTTACATGCAGTTTCAAGAAATAATACAAAGATCTCATATAATCCTCATCCAATTTTTCCCAACTGCAATTAACTTTGATTCTAAAATTAACCATTCTTTCCTATGAAACAACACATTTTAGATTTCTCTTCATCTCTGTTAACAAGTCTGGTGATTTAGATATCTTGTTCAGCAAATAAAGACATTTAGCCAGATGTATCTGAACAACTAGCTACTGTGCTCTTTGCAGTCCTCTTGGTATAACTATGCTTGGCTGAATCTCGACTTTCAACACATGCTACTCTGACTTTGGAAAGGGAAAATGATGTTATTTAAAAATGTTACCAAGGAAACTATGCACTGAGTTAAAAGACTTGCCTAAGCTTGTTATTTTTTTTTTCTTTCAGGACTTCTCTATACTTACTTTGGCTTAAAGGCCTATAAGATTTAGGCATATTATAAAATTGAATGCAGCCCCTTTTACCAGACCTGCTCCTATTGGCTTTGGTTTACATGCTTATGACTCTCTAAAAATTATGTTGAAACTTAATCCCTAAGGCAACAGTGTTAAGATGTGGTGCATTTAGAAAGTGATTAGGTCATGAGGGCTCTGTCCTAGAGGGTGAGATTAGTGCCTTATAAAAGGGCTTGAGGGAGCCTTTTTGGCTCTTTTGCCCTTCTGCCATATGAAGACACGCGAGGTGAATATGCCTTCACCAAATACCAAACCTGTTAGCACATCAATCTTAACTTCTAGGCCTCCAGTACTATAGAAATAAATGTGTATTATTGAAAAATAACCCAGTCTAATCTTTTTTATTATAGAAGCACAGATATCCTAAAATAGAAATTGGTACCAAAAAGTGGGGTGTTACTATAACACATACATAGAAATGTGGGAGTGACTTTGGAACTGGGTAGTAAGCAGAGGCTGAAATGTTTGGAAGTACATGCTAGAGAAAAGCTTATATTGCCATGAGTGAAGTGTTAAGGGAGATTCCGCTCAGAAGAAGAGCAGAGGTGTATTGATAGCCTCAATCTTCTTTAGAGATCACCTAGTATTTGTGAACAGAATGTTCGTAGAAATATGTATGGTAAAGACCATTCTGATGAGGTCTCAGATAAAAATGAAAAATGTTATAGGAAAGTAAAGTAAAGGTCATGCTTGTTATAAAGGATTGTAAGGAACTTGGCTGAATTGTGTTTATGTCCTAGTGTTTCATAGAAGGAGGAAATTTTGAGCCATAAAATATTTGGCAGAATAAAGAAGTGGCTTGCCTTCTCTTGTTTCTCTTGACTGCTTGTAGTAAAATACAAAAAAAGAAAAATGGTTTAAAGGCAAAATTAATAATCAAAAAGAAAGTAGAACTTAAAGATTTGGAACATTCTCAGCCTAGCTATGTAGTGCAGAATAGAAAAGTTAGTTTGGCAAAGAACACCAAGGATGATGCCGACAGATAAGAAGACTAACATGTTAAGCAGAAACCAGATGCTATTCATCAAGACAATAGAAAAATGACTCCAAAGGCATTTTGGAGATAATTGGGGTGCTGACCCTCCATCACTGGCCCAGAGTACTAATGATTGAGGGACAGAATTATGTTAGAAGAAACGCCTAGTGGTACCTTGACACTCACTACCCAGTGTTGCATCAATTCGCTGTTCCCCGCATTCTGGTGCAACACTTGGCCACTCCAGCTATGACTCAACTGGGTCCAGGCACCTTGATCTTTTACTTTCCAATCTTTAGTACTGTGAGGAATAAATTTCCATTATTTATAAATTACACAGTCTATGATATTATGGTAGCATCACAAATGGTCTAAGATAGTACTTCATCCCAGTTGATTATAGATAAATCTTAGACCATTATTGCTATAACATATCATGGGTAAAGCCATGTGACTTACCATGAACAATGATAGCTCTGTTAGCATGTTGTTGAAAGATGCCATAAGTCCCACTTAAAAAATATAATTTCCAGGGCTACATGTGACACCAACTGTCTTAATTTAGGTCCCACCAAAAGAGACCATTATATCTAAATTTGAGTTCAAGTAGTTTTTTTTGGATATGATCCCAAATAGCACTGTGAGAAATTTGATAGTCTGGACAGGGCAGAAGATACAAGTCTGCATGCTACCTCCATGGATAAGTGATTCTCAAACTCTGTTGAGACTCAATGAAGACAATATATAGCAGAGTTTTCCCACCTGAAACATGAGAAAACTGGACCATCTTTTGGTTGAGAACTGTTTTCAAGGGCATCGTAATTTTGGCAACTTGAAAATTCTTTGCACCTGTGCCAAGAAAATTTTCTTGTGTAGAAAGAGCCATCACTCATATAGAACTACAGGTCCTTGCATAGGAAATAATTAGGAAATAATTGATATGCATAGAAATGGTGTGAGTACTTATGGACATGTTATGATTAGTACTTTTATACCACTCTTTTGACAAATTAATGAAAACTTGCCTGGATGGAAGCTCATTTATTTTAAATATAATTAAAAAGGAGTTGTACTTCATTTTCCACTCTTTGGTTACTCAAGTACATTAACCAGCATGTACTTTTAAAGTGGACTCAGATTTCCAGCATCTCCAAAGCAAGCAATGATGCTAAGATTGCTAAGAGTAAGTAGAGTATAGATTTTCACCAAAATTTATTTGAATCCAATAGTCAGAGTGCCTCATATGGGAACCAGATCAGGTAATTTTCATTATGTGATATCATGCAATTAATTATCTGTCTCTTTTGTGGTAACACAGAATTTCACAAACAACTAGCTAAAAATAATCGTTTTCTATTCAGTTTCATAGGTGAAAAATCTGACTTTCAGACATTAAGTCTCAGTGGTAATTAAGAATACAAATAAATGGATCCTTGTAGAAAAAAATCAATCTTTACAACTCAGAGTTGTGTCCACTTTTCAACAAAGCCACAGATTTTTTTCCAGGGGAGAAAACCCTCAGGAAATATTGAATGTAAATAAATATGAAAGTTTGGTTGTATTTAAAATAAACTTCCTGAGAGATAATTAAACAAAATACTATTATTTGAATAACTTTTCTGTATGGAATTTTAATTTTAGGGGCAAATATTTAAGGGTTATCTCTTTATAAAACAACATCCTCATCATTATTATCATTATAATCATCATCATTAACTCAAAAGAATGCATAATAAAGTGTTAATAAGAAATGGTGAAGAAAGATGTCTGCACATATGCAATTAAGTCTGCAGCTTAACAACTGGCTTTTGAGATTAGTTGGATTTTTTATACATTCATTTCACATTTTCAGACTTGGTTGTGGTATCTTTTGACTTCAGCTCTACTTGAGAAATATATTTAATATATTTATAGTTTTTGCTGTTTGGACCAATGATTCATATCATTAAGTGTTTGCTTTGCTTTAATTTGCTTAAATATATTAAGAGTACCAACAATATAGTTGTATACATTCTTAGAGCAGAGTCAGTGCTTGACAAGGGCCATGCTTTGTTTTAGCGCTTGGAGTACAGTGATACAGTGATGAGCCAAAGTAAATTCCTGTTTTCGAGGCCTTATAAGACTGTACACTCAGAAAGTAGAGAATATAATGTTATATCATTCTATGAAGGAAAAAAAGATGAAACTGACTTTTAAAGGATAGAATGAAAAAAATTCTGTATTACATAGGTGGTTAACACTGACAAGCAACATATGAACATAGACAAAAACAAAACATGACAGGCAGAAAGCCAAGGGAATACTGTCCTGGAAGGAGAAAATATTAAAGCAGTGATCTTGAGACCAAAGACTGCTTCATATCTTTGTGAAATAGCTAGAAGATTATGATATTTACAGCAGAAAAAGTAAGGATCAGAGAAACAAGAAATAAAGTCTGAAAGAAAGTTCAGAGCCAGTTCATGGGAGCTTTACAGTACATGGGGAGGAGTTTGGAATTTTTTTTTTTTTTTTTTTAAGTTGGAGTCTCGCTCTGTCGCCCAGACTGGAGTGCAGTGGCTGCTCCCGGCCACCACAGCCTCTACCTGAGATCCTTCCGCCTCAGCCTTCCAGGTAGCTGGAATTACAGGCATGCGCTACCACGCCCGGCTGATTTTTTGATTTATTGTAGAGATGAGGTCTCGTTGCCCAGGCGGGTCTCGAACCCTCGGGCTCAGGCAATCCATTCACCTCAGTCTCCCAAAGGCGCGGGATTACAGGCTGAGCCACCGAGCCCGGCTGGAGTTTGGATTTTATTGTGAATGAGTTAGAAAGCTGGGAAAGATTTTGAGCAAGGGAATGTCATGGTCTGACTCATATTAAAAAAAAAACATGTGGTCTGGGCACGGTGGTTCACACCTGCAATCCCAGCACTTTAGGAAGCGGAGCCAAGAGGATTGCCTGAGCCAAGGAGTTCGAGACCAGTCTGGGAAACATGGCAAGACCTCGTTTACACAATTAAAAAAGCAATTATCTGGGCCTGGTGGTGTGCTCCTGTTATTCCAGCTACTTGGAAGGCTTTGGCGGAAGAGTTGCTTCAGCCTAGCTGAGGCAGCTGTGAGTGTGCCACTGCACTCCATCCTGAGCAGCAGAGTGAAACTCAAATTGAAAAAAAGTAAAAAAGAGCATATGGCTACTATGTGGGAAATGGAAAATAAGATATAGAGATGTGGTGGCATGGATTAGGAGAGTGTCATCGTCAGGTTATAGATATAATTTGGGAATAGAGTTGACTGAGTGTGCTTCTCTCAGATTCCTGTCACACACATAGCCATATTAATGTTTTATGACCAACCAGCATCTGATATGTGTGATTCACTGTGACTAATTTACTGAATCTGGTGAGTTAGAACATCCACAAAACAAGTTACATGTAACAAGTTTATTATTTACAGATAGACAGCAAGGGAAAACGCAAGCCTAGGATTCATTACAAACTGGTCCTCCAAGGTTCAGAAGAGCTTCTCCGGGCAAATGGAGTCTTCCTGTGTATGCTCTATTTATACTACAGTTAAGGAGCTCCTGAAAGCAGCTTGTCTTGTGTTATACACACTGGGATAACATGACACATTAGGCTAAAGTGTTAGAGGGTATCTTTGTTTTCGGGGTTAGGGGGAGACTAGAGCAAATTGCAGGCTGTTGCAGCTGATCTCTCCTTGTTAAGGCCTGATTCAACAATCAGCTGCTTTCCTTACAGTCAATCAAATATGAGAGGCAGAGAGCTGGGAGAAGTCAGGAGTTTTATTCTGATTCCCATGGGATCAGGGAACAGGCTGTGTATTCACCAAAAACCTGTTTGCTTTAGCAGAGTTTTTCATACAGTATTTATGATAAAACATACATTTTCTTGTCTTTTCCCAAAATCGATTAATAATGACTACATGTCTTATGACCATTACTGTTTCTTTCTTAATCAATATTTAGACTCCGATTACTGTCATAAACTGGTACTCAGATTATGTCAATCCTGCCATTCATTTAAGTTACAATTACCTTGAACAATTTGGGGCTGCATACTTTCTAGTTGGTTACAGTTTTTTGCTTTTTCTGGGAGTTTGGGTTCCAAGGCTTAATTAAATTTTTTAATAAAATTAATACAAAGACAAGAAAAACAGCAGTTGTCATCTAAAGACTAAGGGAACAGATACATTTCTGGGTTTGTACATTTAAGGAGTTTCAGCAGAGCCCATTTCTTATCTAGGTTCAGCAGAGGCTTCTCCAGGGACATGCAGTTTGTGTGTGTGTGTCTCCTGCTTACCAGGGGCTCAATGAACATGGCTGCGTTCCCTTCAGTACCAGCAACAGTTATTAGATTCAAGGACAGTGATCAGGGGACAAGGAAATATGTTCATTTTTAAATTCAAGCGGCTTCTAGGTTTAGCCCAACTCAGCTTAAAACAAGTTTCTAAATCTTTTATGTGACTATTTTAATAGAACAAAAATGGCCTCTTTTCAGTTTATAACATCCTTGTCTCAGAATATTTTTTTTTAGCACATTTTACAATTATTCATGAGAACAGCAAGTGAGAAAGAGGGAAAAACAAGGTTGTTCCAATTCCATTCAGAGAATTATCCTGCACTATGGCTCTGCCCTAGCTGACAGAATTTATCTAGCCAAGGTCTTTATTGTGCTCTTCTTATGGCAACAGGTGGAATATTCAAGTGATAAATAAACTGATATAATACAGTTGATAGCAAAAAAAAAAAAAATAATAATAATATGTTTTCTTAAATTGAGCCCGTTGTGACTGGTGAGAGAAAGATGCGGTTGCTCTGGCCTAGGACAATCTCAGACTGTGGCTGTCAAACGTCCCTTTCCATCTTTGCTAGTAGTGATTCTCTTGCCTTGGTTGCTGGCAGTGAAATTTGATGGTTTTATGATCAAGTATATCTTTGCTTGACCTTGATGTTCAGGGCTGCTAAGGGAAGCTAGTGAGAAATACAAACAAACAGCCATTTAGATCTGGCTCTGCTGGAGAGAAGACCTGCTGAACTTCCAGATGGAGGTCATCTCTCCACATCTGCAGTCATCATTGCAGAGGAAGCTGTTCTCACTGACATATCACACTCCTCAAGGGATGTTTGTCCTTGAAGCTGAATGTTCCAATTGTAAGGATCAGGAAGATCTGGAATTTATGTGCTTGGAGGTATCTTAGAGGTTGTTTATCTGATGGATAAGAAAACTAAGGCATAAATTTCAAAGATAATCTTCTATCACCCCACAACTAAGTAGAGACAGAGCTGGGACCAGTTTATGCCTTTGGTGGCATAGGTGGCCTTTTTTTCCTCTTCAAGAGTCAATCTGAATTTGTGATGATTCAATTAAGCAAGAGTTGTAAATAGAAAGCCTTTGGTATTGAATTACACTTTTAACACCAAAAAAAATGTCATTAATCTAGGGAGTTTGTTATTCCTAGCTTTAATAAGAACAGACACTATATCTCTGTTCTAATCAGGTTTCCGATAAAGTAGTCCCACATTTCACCTTTTGTCCTATTTTTTTTTTCCCATTCTGTGGGCTGTCTTCCTGCTCTCTTGATGGTTTCTTTGGCTTTGCAGAAGCTTGTCAGTTTGTTGACGTCCATTTGTCTATCTTATCTCTTACGGCATGAGCATTTCGGGTTTTGCTCAGGAATTGTTCCAAAATCCATAAGGGTGTCTCCTGGATTTTCTAAGGTTCTTATAGTTTGAGGTTTTATGTTTGGGTCTCTGATACATTTAGAGTAGATTTTTGTATATGGGAATAGGTAGGGTTCCTGTTTCAATCTTCTGCAAGTGGTCAGCCAGTTTTCCCAGCATCATTTATTGACTAGGTCTTCATTTCCCCATTGGTTGGTGGTGGAGGCTTTGTCAAAAATGATTTGGTTGAGAAATTGAGGTTTTGCTTCTGGAATCTCAATTCTATTCCATTGGTCTATATGCCTGTTCTTGTACCAATACCAGGCTGTTTTGATTATTGTAGCTTTATAATAAAGTTTTTTTTTTTTTTGAGTTGGAGTCGCACTCTGTCACCCAGACTGGAGTGCAGTGGCCGCTTCCGGCCACCGTAACCTTGACCTGCTGGGCTCCGGCGATCCTTCCGCCTCAGCCTTCTAAGTAGCCAGAATTACAGGCATGCGCTACCACGCCCGGCTGATTTTTTGATTTATTGTAGAGATGAGGTCTCACTGCCCAGGCGGGTCTCGAACCCGTGGGCTCAGGCAATCCACTCACCTCAGCCTCCCAAAGGCGCGGGATTACAGGCTGAGCCACCGAGCCCGGCTTATAATAAAGTTTAAAGTATGGGAGTGTGATACCTCCTGTTTTTTTTTTTTGCTGATGATTGTTTTGGCTATTCTTGGTCATTTACATTTCCATATGAATTCCTGTATTGTTGTTTCTAGGTCTGAGAAGAATGTTGCTGGTAATTTGATGGGTATTGCATTAAATCTATAAATTGCCTTAGGTAGAATAAACATCTTAACAATGTTGATTCTTCCAATCCACGAGCATGGAATATTTTTCCACTTGTTTGTATCATCTTTGATATCTTTGAGCAGTGTTTTGTAGTTTTCATTGTAAAGGTCTTTCACAACTCTGGTTAGGAAGATGCCAATGTCGGGAGCCGCAATCACTAGTAAAAGTAAGGTAAAAGGACCTGAAAACAGGAAAAACGCCAGCTGGGAGCAAGGCCCCAGTAAAATGTGGCCATGATGGAGGCAAAGCCCCATGGGTCCTGTTGACAGACCTTCCCTAATTTTGAAGGATTGCGTGCATAGGCTTGAGAATGTTCCCTCTTTAATTGAGATAATAGATGCACAAATGGATGATGGCATTTGACAGCAAAAGTTATACATAGGCATAATGGAGGTGAGATTGCAGCAAAAAGGGTGCCCCTTAGGGTGTGTAAGGATGTTTTTCAGTAAACAGCAGGAGGCCGAGAAGAACGAGTCAGCCACTTCCTCATAAACAACAGACCCCAGCTGAGAGCTGATGGAAAACAACCATTTGAGACAAAAAATAGGTTAAGATATTTTAGGATTAAATAAGTAGTTTAATGAAGATAGAATTTAAAATATTAATAATAAGATAGTAAGATAAGATAAACTAGTAAGATAAGAGATATATAATAGTACAAGTGATAGTTAAGAAAATATAGGGACATAAGGATAGAAATAAGATTAATAGAAATAAATATATAGTAGTAAGTTAAATAAGACTTAGGGTTAAGGTTTAGCTTTATAGGGTAAGGATATTATAGGCCTATAATAGTAAATAGTTATGAGAAAGTTAGGAAGAAAACCAGGACGTGCATAAATGTTTGACTTAAGAAAAACATCATCTGTGGTTGAAATTGTTAAAGGTCAACCTTATTGTGAGTGCAAAAGGTATGTATGTGGGCATTTGGTAGCAACATAAGATACATTTGTGGGTACAGGGCTGAGTGGAAAACCTATATAAGCTTGTGAAAAATAAATAAAAATTGGCAGAGTCTTGAGCTCTCCCCAGGAAGAGGATTCCTGTCATCTTCGTCTTTTCTTTTTTGCTGCTTCCTGATTCTCCTGTCTCAAGCCCTGACTCTCTCCTGGAGCTGGACTCCAGCATGCCAAGGTATTCATTTTTCTTGTGGCTATTGTGAATAGGATTGTGCTTTTTATTTGGGTTTCTGTTTGTTTATTATTGGTGTATAGAAATACGATTGTCTTTTGCACATTTATTTTATACCCAGTGATTCTGCCAAAGTTCTTTATCAGTGCAAGGGGGTTTTTGACAGATTCTCTTGGGTTTTCAAGGTATAGAATCATGTCGTCTTCAAAGAGAGATAGCTTGACTTCCTCTTTTCCTATTTGGATACACCTGATCACCTTCTCTTCTCTGATTGCTCTAGCTAGGACTTCCAAAACTATGTTGAACAGGAGGAGTAAGAGTGGGTATCCTTGTCTTGTTTCAGTTTTTAGGGGAGGTGGTTCCAATTTCTGTCTGTTTAGCAGTATGCTGGCTGTGGGTTTTGTTAAATGGCTCTTACTATTTTGAGGTATGTTTCATCTATGCCTAGATGTTTGAGGGTTTTTATCAAGAAAGTGTGCTGGATTTTATCAAAAGCTTTTTCTGCATCTAATGATATAATCATGTGGTTTTTGTTTTTATGTCTGTTGATGTATTTAATTACGTTTATGGTCTTACAAATGTTGAACCAACCTTGCATCCCAGGTATGAAACCTAGTTGGTCATGGTGGATGATTTTGAATCTGGTTTGCTAGGATCTTAGTGAGAATTTTAGCATCTATGTTCATCAAGGATATTGGCCTGTAGTTCTTTTTCTTTGTTGGATCTTTACCTGGCTTGGGTATTAATGTGATGTTAACTCCATAAAATAATTTGGGGAGAGTTCCATCTTTCTCAGTCATCTGGAATACTTTCAATAGAATTGATATCAGTTCTTCCATGTGTGTTATGTAGAATTCTGCTGGAGCCGGGCTTGGTGGCTCAGCCTGTAATCCTGCGCCTTTGGGAGGTTGAGGTGAGTGGGTTGCCTGAGCCCGCAGGTTCGAGACCCGCCTGGGCAGCGAGACCTCATCTCTACAATAAATCAAAAAATCAGCCGGGCATGGTAGCACACGCCTGTAATTCCGGCTACTCGGGAGGCTGAGGCGGAAGGATCGCTAGAGCCTGGCAGGCGAGGCTGTGGTGGCCGGGAGTGGCCACTGCACTCCAGTCCGGGCATCTAAGTGAGACTCCAACTCAAAAAAACAAAACAAAACAAAAACAAAAGAATTCTGCTGGAAAGCCATCTGGTCCAGGGCTTTTTTTGGTAGGTAGTTTTCTTATGACATAGTCAATCTCCTGGATCGTTATTGGTCTGTTAGGCTCTCGATTTCTTCTTGTTTCTCCTGGGGAGGTTGTGTGATGTTAGAAAAGTCCTCCATTTCCTTTATGTTTTCAAGTATTTTTCCATACAAGTATACAGAATAGTCTCTGATAATCTTTTGTATTTCTTCAGGGTCAGTTGTGAATTCATCTTTTGTGTTTTTGATTGAGGTTATTTGGGGTTTTTCTCTCTTTTGGGGGGGGTCAGTCTAGTTAGGGGACCATCAATCTTGTTTATGCTTTCATAGAATCAGCTTTTTGTGTTGTAGATTTTTGCATTATCTTTTTGACTTCTATGTCCCAGATTTGGGCTTTTATTTTGATGATCTGGATTCATCTGCTGAAGTTAGGGTTTTGGTGGTCTTGCTTTTCCAGCTTCCTTAGGTGACTTGTTAGGCTGTTAACTTATGATCTTTCCATTTTTCTTCTTGTGTGTTTGTAAACATATGAATTCCTCTCTTACTTCTGTTCTCATGGCATCCCAGAGGTTTTGATAACATGTATCTTCATTTTCATTTGATTCCAGGTAACTTTTAATCTCTGTTTTGATTTCATTGTTGACCCAGGATTTGCTTAGCATCATCCTGTTTAGTATCCATGTCTTTGTGGATTTGGGGGGATCTCTGTTGGTGTTGATATTTATTTTTATTTCAGTGTGGTCTGAGAAGGTGCATGGCAAAATGTCAGTATTTCAAAATTTGTTTATGCCTGATTTGTGGCCAATGATGTGGTCATTCTTGGAGTACGTTCCATGTGGTGATGAGTAAAATGTATATTCTGTGGTCGTTGGGTGGGGTGTTCTGTAGGTATCAATTATGTCCATTTATTCAAGACTCTCATTGAGGTTCCAGATCTCCTTGCTGATTTTTTTTCTTGATGATCTGTCTAGGGTTGTGAGTTGGGTATTAAAGTCCCCAGCTATGATAGTATTAGAGTTAATCTCTTTTTTAAGTTTACTTAGAAGCTACTTTACAAACACTGGTGCGCCTATGTTGGATGCATATATGTTTAGAAAGGATATTTCTTGTTGATGGATTGAACACTTTATCATTATATAGGGACCTTCTTCATCTTTTTAATTTTTGATAGCTTAAAGGGTATTTTGTCTGATATTAAGATTGCAACCGCAGCTTTCATTTGTGTTCCATTTGCTGAAATTTTACTTCCCATTCTTACTTTGAGTCTATAAGTGTCCTTTCTGGTGAGATGAGTCTCTTAGAGACAATATATTATTGCCTCATGATATTTTATCCATTTTGTCATTCTATGTCTTTTCAGTGGTGCATTTAGTCCATTAACATTCAGGCTAATTATTGAAATGTGAGAGTTTTTCCCTGACATGAGGTTCTTATAGAGGTGTTTTTGTTCCTGTTTGTTTGTTGTCTTTATTTTGATTTTGGGTTGATTTGTGTGTGCTTTCAATCTTTTTTCCTGCAATCTTGTGAAGAATGTTGTCATTCTTTTTTTTCTTTCTTCTGTGTTTAATACTTTCTTAAGTGTTTCTTGTAGAGCTGGTCTAGAGGCAGCACAAGTTCTTAGGGATTGAATATCTGGGAAAGATCTTAATTCTCCCTCACTGATGAAGCTTAGTTTAGCTGGATAAGTTATTCTTGGTTGAAATGGAATATCTTTGAGATCTTTGGAGACTGGGCTCCAAGCTCTCCTAGCTGAAGTGTTTCTGTAGATAAATCTGCTGCTATTCTAATTAGTCTTCCCTGGTAGGTTTTCTGACCTTTATCTCTTGCTGGCTTTAGGATTTTTTCTTTTATACCTACTTTGTTTAAGTGAATTATTATGTGTCTAGGAGTTGGTCTTCTCATTTGTTGTCTTGCAGGGGTTCTCTGAATCTCTTGTGTCTGAATGGTCACATCACTGATGAGATGAGGGAAGTTTTCTTGAATAATTACTTGGAATGTTTGTTCCAGGGTGGTCTCTGTCTCTCTGCCTCAGGAAGTACAATTACTCTTAGGTTCATCCTCTTAAAGTAACCACTCATCTCTTGAAGGTATTGTTCTGTCTTTTAAAGCTTCCTTTCTATGTTTTTGATAGTTTCGCTTAGTTCTATATTTTGGTCCTCAAACTCTGAGATTCTTTCTTCTGCTTGGCTAATTCTGCTTTCCATGCTTATCAGTTTGTTAATATTTCATTCATAGTATTCTTTGCTGCTGCTATCTCAGTCATCAACTCCTTCCTAATTTCCTCTTGTCTCTCCTCAATTCTTTTTAATCTCTCTATTAATATCTTGATATCTGGGTTTGTAGTTTGAGACCAGTCATCCTGGGGACTCTTCATTATTTGCATTCCAAAATCTGTTTTCTCAGTGTCTGACCTTCCAGGTGTTTGTGAGAGAGCCATATTCTTCTTTCAGTTTTCTTTTTTGTATAGATTTTCCTCCATCCCCGTTTCCCCCCCCTTCTTTAATTCTGTTTTTCTGGGATTGTGGGGTTGCTTTTACTTCTTTTTTTTCAATCTCCTATCCTTATGTGGATCATCTGACTTTTCACTTCTGAAGCTGGACTGTGGGTTGGGGGCTGTACTTTTTGCAGTTTTGGTATTTAGTTGAAGGTGGGACTGTGATTCAGAGTCTATCTGCAGCTCCCAGTATCCACTGACAGGTGTATGGGCACCCTGGAACCCACCTCCCACTGCTTTACAATCTGTCCATGCAGTAGGGGTTTAGATTTGCTCCCAGGAATGGACTCCTCTCTGGCTTTCCAGGATCCTCTCTCTCCTCTGATCAGATCTGGGGCTCTAGCTGATCCATCATGACAGGTGATGGTGTGGCCCAGGTGCTAGGTGATAGAAATCAGCTGGATTCAGCTGACTTTTCTCAGGCATGTTCCAGCAAGTAGCAGACAATCCTGCATGTGATCTTGTCAGCTGTGCTCCAATCTAAGGGCAGTGGGGGCTTGCAGTCACCCTCAGAGGGATGGCCTGGGTGCATGCACCTGAGTATCCCCTCAGACGGACTTTCACACTCCCACCAGCGCCCATCCACTCACATAGAGAGTCTTTATGAACACTGGCCTCCACTTAGACTCTTACAGTCCAACCTGTTGGTCACCATCTTAAGCTCCTCTCCCATTTTTTTTCCTTTTAACACTTTACAATAGGATTGTTGTATGGGTACTTTTGATTTTTCTTATTTTGAGAATTTTAAAAATTTATCTGTATAGATGCATATGCATAACCATGCCCTTCAATTAGTCCTTTCTTTCTCCTTCAGTCTACTTTTCTTGTTTTTTTTTTTTGTTGTTGTTTGTTTGTTTTGCTTTTTTAAATCAGAGTCTCGCTCCGTTGCCCAGGCTGGAGTGCAGTGGTGAGCTGATGTTACCTCTACCTGCTGGTAGGATTCTTCCACCTCGGCCTTCAAGTAGCTGGAACCACAGGTGAGCACCACTATGCCTGGCTAATTTTTTGATATCTTGTAGAGATGAGTCTCTCTAAGTTGCCTGGGCTGACCTCTAACCCCTGGAGTCAGGCAATATTTTCACCTCCACCTCCTAAGGTGCTGAGATTACAGGCATGAGCCATTATTTAGGGCTTTTTGACCTTTTCAATAATATATTCTGGTGTCTAGATCTTAGGAACTACATCTTCTTCTTCTGAGACCATCGTTCCTTCTGCAGAACAGAATGTCTCTATCCTCATTGTGCTTTTGCCTACTTTTTTAATACATGTGAGAAATCTATCAGTTTCCGAATCAGTGATACACATTTATTAGCTGCCTTAATGTTTCATACAGAATAAGTATCACAGGAGAAGAATATCCAGAGGTTATTTTTATCTCCTTTCTCTAGTTTACATGATCATTGCATTCAATTCTTTTTGCAGTTGCCAGGTGCAGAGGCTGGGGAGAGCTGGTGGAGGAGGCGGGTGAGAGTCCAGCCCCGGCAGTGGGCTCCCTTCTGGGAAGCAGAACTGCCGCTGCCGCTGCCTCTGCCACCACCGTGCCTGGGTGCAGGGCCAAGTGGCTGCCACTTCTGATCACTCTGGTTTATACAAGTCATTGTATAAATGATGTAACATGTCACATGATGTAACACGTCACATGAAACTCAAATGGGGCTTTGAATCATGAGTTTTTGCAGTTGTTTAACTCATGTTTGCAAATCACTAGTAAAGCTATTTTGCCTTGTTTTTAAGTATTTGTAGATTTTTCATATTTGAAATGTACTGGTAGGTAAATCAATTGCAAAAAGCACATTTACAATGAAAATGATTAACATATTTATAAAAGAGATCTGGGAGTGGAGTTGACAGAAAGAGGAGCAAAAGGACATGGACCCTGAGGCTGTGGTTTAGGTATAGAAATAAGAGCCCACAAATGTATGCTTTCTGTACTTACTATCTTATTTATTTTTATTATTTTCTCTTGTCTCATTTATCCTGTAAATAATGATTTTTAAAGTAATATGCAAAGTTACCCATTTATTATTTTTCTCTTAATTAACATTAGAAATTGCAAATGTCATTACTAACATTCATTAATGCATGCTAGTAGCTACTTCTATCAAGCCCTGTGTTAAGTACATTATATTTATTTTATTTGTTAATAGTTCAAATTTTGATACTTTACCACTATCTTTTTTTTTTTTTGTCTAAGTCATCTCACACTGTCACACAGGCTGGAGTGCAGTGGCACACTCATGGCCACTGCAACCTCCATCTGTTGGGCTCAGGTGATAATTCTGTTTCAACCTCCCAAGTAACTGGAACCACAGGTATGCATCACCACACCAGGCTAATTTCTTAAATTTATTGTAGAAATTAGGTCTTGCCAAGTTGCCCAGGTTGATTTCGAACACCTGAACTCATGCAATCCTCTCTCCTCCACCTCCCAAAGTGCTGGTATTACAAGCATGAACCACCTTGTCTGGCTACCACTATCTTAAAGGCAAGAAAAATGAGGTTCAGAGATACTAAGTTGCCTTTTCAAAATGACTGGTTAAGTGTTAAAGCCGGGATTCAAACTCACTTACTATGCTGGGAGTTCCAATCAATTCTAAATAGAAAATAAGTTCTTTAAAAAGCTGAATATTCAGTCATTACTTGTATAATTTAATATAACTGCTAATACTATGACTATTATTTTCCTAAGAATCCCCTTGAAATTTATTTTTGTGAGGAAAATGCATTCTCTCTTATTCTTATATTAAACTTAGTTTTTACCTTTGGCTTTAGGAGAAATAAGAGCATACACCATCAGATTTTCTCCCTTGAATTTTCCTCCTGAAAACATCTTCTTTTGCAAATTTCTAGTTAACTGCAGCAAAGCTCTTGCTTTTGTGGTTTATGTATAGAAATAAGAGCCCACAAATGCATGCCTCCTGTACTTACTTTCTTATTTATTTTTATTTAATTTCTCTTGTCTCATTTATCCTGACTCCACTGTGGTGATTTAGACACTTGGTAGAATTGTCCCCAAAGTTATGAGAATGCAAGAGGTGTGATATTTAAGAAGAGATGATATTTGCCCTCTGACTCCATGTGATTCACAAGTCATACAATGATGCTTAAAATTTTATCATCAGAATTTAAATTTTTTTCTTAAAATTTTTCAAAGAAAAAGCACAAAAGTGCAAAGTTTTTTCTTTTATACTTCATGAATATGAATCATCTAGTAGCTGGGTTTCATCTAGGGAGAAAGAGTGAGTATAGTGATGCCAAGTAGTAACGAAGGGGTATGAAACATATTGAGGTACTTTCAGAAACCCCAAAGATACATTTATACTCTCTACAATTTTATTACTAGCTGCTTTGGAATGTATGGTCTTGCTGAGAAGAATCTGGTTTATTATCACCAGCAAAAGCCAGATGTGGAGAAATGTGAGTTCTCCCCGCCAAGTGATAGACGAGGTTATACTGCAGGAATGGGAGTCTCCTCAGCTGAGCATAGATTTTGGCACATACGATTCACAGCAACTCTGTTTTATATTCTACTCTGTTCATCTATACAGTATCGAGGGATGTGCTTGCTTGCCAATCACATACACAATAGCAAATGCTTTTCCCAGTAGCGATTTATAAAAATAATTCAGATGAAAGACTTTTCTATAGGGCAAAAGTTCAGGTTCTTTACAGTTTTGTAAATAATTTGTGAAATTATTTTTGAATATAATTCAAAATTGAATATAATTATTCAATTATAATTGAATATAATTATTTATTGAGGTAAAGTTCTCTAGATTATTATTCATGTATTACAGTGATGTAAAAAGCAAGGTTTAGACCACATTAGTGCACTATAACATTTATTTTAGCATCTCTTAAAATGAGTATATACTGTGGATAAAACATTTTGGTAAAGTATCCTGAACTGATTGTAAAATTTAACGTCAACCTATGGAAGAAAATGTTCTTAACCACTAAGCAGGTCCTGAGGAAGTTTTGACTGTTTTCTTTATCTTTCTGTCCAGAACACATCAAAACACAAGATAGTCAGAAAAAAACAGTTTCCTGACTAGAAACTAGTGTTCTTTTTCTTTCTCAGTTCCTTCCAGTAGCCCCTCAAACAAAAATTTTTATTGAGCTAATGTGAAATGTGAAGTATAGTTAGATGGTGGAAGTTTCTATATCTAGATATTTATGCTTGAGAAATTGTAACTACTTTGGATAAGCACCTCAACTTCAATTCAAATCATTTTTATTCTTAAATAGTTTATAACATACCAAGCAAAGAAAAAACAACATCAGGCAGACAGGCAAAATAACTTGCCCAAGAACAGTTTTATGTTTTTTTGGAAAAATTATTTAACCTATCTTTCTGGCTTCTTCATCTGTAAAAGACAAACTAATAGTATTTATATCATAGAGTCATTGTAAGAATTGAATGAGTTAATTTATGCAAAACAGAGTATAGCGTGACAGAAAAGAATATTATTCTATAATTCATAATTGAACTTAGCTATAAAAAGTAGGCATAATATCAAAGGATTTGAGAGAGAGCAGGAAAATAGAGAAGTGATGAAAGGAAGGTATTTTATTTTCCTATGGTTACAGTAACAAAGTATACATTGGGTGTCTTAGAACAACAGTAATTTATTGTCTTACAGCTCTCTAAGGCTGTGAGTGTGAAATTAGAATGTTGGCTTGGCCATGCTCTCTCTAAAACTGTAAGGAAGAATCCTTCCTTACCTCTTTCAGCTTGTGGCAATCTCAGATGTTTAGTTTGTGGCAATATAATTCCAATCTCTGCGTCCATCTTCATATGGTATTCTCTCTGTGTCTTCTTCATCTTCCCTCTGTATATGTCTGTTTTGGTGTTCAAATCTCACCAGAGATTAGATTACACTCTACCCTAATTTCATTTCAACTTCATTGACCTTATGACAACCCTATTTCCAGATAAATTACATCTTGAGGAACTTAGGATTTCAACACATCTTTTTTTCAGAACACAATTCAATCCATAAAAAATGAAATTATGATATATACATATATGTGGTATATTTTATTGAAAAGAAATATATGTCATATACATAGGTATAGATACATAGAGATGCATCTGAAAACTTTTAAAACTGTTAATATTTCAAGGTAATCTTGATGATACACAGAGGATATTTTGTTTTTTAGCTAAAGCAATGCCACACAAGTAACAGTGTAAACACAATTTGCAATCCAATTCAGTTGGCGAAATTTTCTTGAAATTATATAATTTATGATCATCAAGATGGGAAGATAAGCACATGACATTTCTTTATTCAGCATTTTTTCTAAGTAGTTTGAATCATGCTATATCGAATTAACATTATTTGTCTGGCATAACATGGACCTGCACTGTGTAACTGGATCTTTCTGAATGGGTTTACACAGAGCTGCACTCCTTGTAATTAATTCCATTGGGTTAAAATGTTTTGAAGCTGCTACTTCTTGTTATTACATTTCTAATTAGTATAATTTATTATTACTCAAAGGATCTTGATTAATTAGTGATCTACAAGAGTAATTACTTTGTTTTCCAAATCACATTATTTTGGTACAAGAAGATTTTATTTGTCATTGCCTTGCTAAGCTATGGTGAGGTCATGTTTTTTTAAACTTTGACCCCTTTCTCTACCTTGGGGAGGTGCATCTCCTCCTTCTCTCTCTCCCTAATTTACTTTCTAAATAAATTATATTTCTAATTAAAAAAAGAGAAGGTTTTATTCACTCAGGTATGAAAGGGCACAAATATATACATTAGAAATTTGTTTTTATCACCTTAAATACCTTTGGATTTAAATTTTATTATTGTTTCATTTATTTATTTGCTATTACATGATGATAACCTAATTAGAGTGTCAAGAAATATTGTCATAAAACTGTACCCTCCAAGTGAAATAGAACTCTTCTCTGACATTTAATTCCAAATTATTTTTGTCACTATAACTTGGACTGGGGATACCAGCTGACATTAGATTGTGTATACTCTTGATCAAGCATTCTGGCAAAGAGAAAGAATAAAAAGATTTAAGAATGTACTAGTTTTTCCTTAAAATCTGGACTTTTGTAGGACAAATGCTAAAATAATTCGTGTTTTACCATAAGTTCAGTTATAGAATCACATGTATGTATAGTACTACATGTTCTGTATATTTTCTCAGAGTGAGATTTTTCCCTTGGAAATCCAGAGGTTGAATTCAGTCAGCTACAAAAGAGCAGAAAAATTTAGACAATGAAAGTGAATGTATTAGAATCCGAGGAAGGACTATTCCAGGCCTTTAATATAATTTAAAACTTAAGAAAGTTGATTTGCAATATAGTATCTAAGGTATAATTTACAGTTAATTATTTTGAATACATTCAGATTCTCTGAGGGTGGGCAAAATCTCACTGTGCTGGGGCATCTCTATTATACCATCAGAATTATAGAGAAATCCCAAACATTCATAATGCATTACTTCATTCAGATAAAGTAGAAAGTAATATTTTCTGGAAGTTATTCAAATATGTATGAATATAAAGGAGAAAGAAGTAAAACCAAGTGGAATGAAGACTAAGTAAGATGACCAAAATGTGGAGTTATCCTCTATGATGATAGCTAAATCATCTGCAGCTCAAAGAATAAAAGGGATGTATGAGGCTTGAACTTGATTTAGGCATATTACAATAATTAAATATAATAAAGTAATTTTAGCTATTACATTTTGAGTTCTCAATATGTATCAGAAATTATGATACATGTTTATTGATAGATCTTTAATTTAAAACAAACTACTAAGTTGATAGTGTTGTTTCTAGTGCAAAGATGAGGAAAAGAAGACTTCAAATGTTGAGTAATTCACCATGGTTAAGATGCTTCAATTTAGCATCATGGTAGAAGTTGTTTAGGCAACAGAGCAATCATATCATGTGTGGTTCTTACTGAGAAGTCCATAGATGGCATGACATCATACATTGCAGAGAATATGGAAACCAGAATCCAGCTACACAAATAATTAGTCTGAGAAGAAATATGAAAACAAGGACTTCAACTAATTGTGTTAAAACTGTCATCTGGGGTCTGTCCTACTATAGAGTTGGAGTGTTAGACATAAAAAATGAGTTTATTTTGTAGTAAAAATAATAATGCTAACCATATTTTGTGAAGTAATACATGAGTAGAACTATTCTATACATTTTGCATTCATGCTGTCTTAACTTGACAAATTACTTATTATAAGTTATGTGTATATATATATGTATATATATATATATATTCTAAGGTGTGTACATGTATAGACTGTCTCAACTGGGATTCAGACTCAAGTTTACCTGACATTTAAGACTATTTAATTTCCACATTTTATTAATTTACTTGTAGGGACTAAAATAACAGTGAGACATAAGGATACCTGTGGCCTCCAAATGTTCAGGATGGTTCAAAGAGATGGCATCAATAACTTCAGCTGGCAAAATAATTATGAAGGAGAAAGGTAGGGCTACTCTGTATCTCAGGGAATGGGGAAAAGTGTCTATTGCTTTGAGAAATAAATAAGTTAAATTTAAAATGAATAATAATATGTAAGTTAATAAACAAAGGATAAATTAATAAGTACATCCTGATAATCCTATTCAAATATAAATTGTTAAATCCAGAGTCTGTAAATGCATGTATATGTTGATGTTTTATTTCTTTACCATTTATATCTATCATAGTCACATTAAAACTCTGCTTTTAGCCAGCACCATAAGGTAAATTGTTGCCTATTAAAAGGAACAGAATAATTTAATCAGAATTCTGAGTTTATTTTTATATTTAGTCAGTTACATTTGCAAGACTCAAACTCCCTGAGACCTACTTTCTATGTCAAATGAGAATAGATCTCAATGTCTACATCATACATTTATTGGATCATGCAATTTAGGTTATAATATTATAATTTTCACCACCTTTATTAGCATCTTCCCTTTCTTCTCTACTCCATATGTTTTTGTCTTTGGGCATGGTATAACATACTGTCTCATCTAAAGCATCATAATTTATACCAAATATATTTGATCCACTTCAAATTCCAAAGTTCTTTTAAGACTCATTCCTTCAAATTCTCAGCACTTTATTGAGACATCCATTTATAAATCACAGGAGGATTTCCACATTTTACATAATTCCTTCCTGAAGATGAAGTTTACCCTTTCTGTTGTATGAGTTTAATAAGATAAAAAAATCCTAATTCTTACAGTCTTTTTTTCATAAACAAAAGACTACTTTTAATGTATTGCAATAGAACTATTATGCATGTCAAATACGAATTCATACCAGTTTTGATATACTTCACAGTATCAAAGCTTTGCTTGGCATCTCCATCTTTCAGTATTTATGGTCACCGATGATCTGACAACAGCCTCTGAATGAAGTCAAGAAAGCAAAAGGAACCAAATCTATAGAGTCTTGTAATTTTTCTTGTTTATTTAAGAGATTTATGGATTTTTGTATATCTTAAATACCATTACTAAAAATGATATTTTGTCACTTGTTTTTTGATTATTTGAATCACATGATTATGTTGTGCTTCCAAAGTCAATTGTAGACCAAATTTCATGAGACAGGGATATTTTGTATTAATGACTACTTTATAACACTGATTAGCACCACAGTAAGTTACAGGGAGTTAGGATTAAAACATCATTATAAAGGAAATATTGTAGGGAAATTATATATCTCTATTCTTTTCATTTGTTGAGACCTCTCTTGGTATGTCTTTGGTCTAAGTAATAAAGCTCTCAACAGGTTACAAATAGCAAGTTGCTAGACCAAAAAGATGGAGACTATGTCATTCTAGTCAGGAAGAAAGGCAGATATTAAGTATTTATTATTTTATTACTTATTTCACTGTATATATTTTCTAAGAATACGATAAATTATTTCATATACATAACTTTACCTCATTGATCAGACTACAAGATTTTCAAGGTTAGGATCCTTTCCTAGAATTTTAAATAAAATTTCTTCATAAATTATTATAATTTGGTACATAGACAATTTTGTTAACAGATATTAGAGAGGGAAGGGTGATGTTAATACACTAGGCATGTGTCTACCCTTTCAAATCAATCATATGTTAAAGTTGTGTCCACATTTTTCCATGAGGAACTTAGGAGTTAGAGAAATTAATTATTATATTCAATGTTATCCAGCATGTGTATAAGCAGTTCAAATTTTGAACTCATTCCATTTGACTCTAGAAGTCATTCTACTAACTATGATCTGATGAAGCTTTAAAAACGCTACTTAATTAATATTTGGTAATTATCGATTGATGCATTATCAAGCACTTGTTATAAAATTTATTTTTGGCTCCTCTGGAAGACACAGGGCATCATTTTAGATTATTACAATTTAAATGACATACATGCTTATTAGATCACCTTACACTGAACTTCTTTTTAGCGTATTTTATCCTTAATATATTTAGAGTGCTGTACTTGTTGGTCCTTATTTTTCACAAATAACCTACATTTTGAAAATGTTCAATGTGCAATGTTTCTGATGTAATAACAGCTCACCTATTTAGAGGTTATGTCCTTGTAAACTCAAACTTCTGGAAGATAAGAAATGATTGAAAAGAAACTAGAAATATCCAGAGTAATTATTTTAGCTTTAACATTTGTAAAATTGATTATTTAAGAGTAAGCTGGAAGATCAATATGTAACTATTTAGCATTTTGCTGAATCACAAAATATAAGCAAGATCAATACGTAAAGGAAGAAGCAGAGCAAGGGAAGAAGTCCAGGCACAGTTCACATTCACAACTCAGTGTTGTACTGTTTTTCTTCAATTGCTATGAATAGAAAAAAATGACAAAATGCACCTTTCACATTCGATATGCTATTTACTAACGTGCTGACAAATAATGGGATTCACAATGGTATTAAGATCTGAAAACATTAAGAATCTACTATAATATGTTCTACACTGAAAACAACTTAAAATTGTTGCACTGACATTTAATATTTTATCTTCAATTATATAATAATATACAACCTCTGACTAACTCCTTATCTCAAAATGCAGGAATATCAATAAATAGACTATACTTTTAGATGAACATTCATGTATAGCAATTTCTATCTTTTTAACAATATAGTAACTATTTTCTGGGACTAATGACAAATTATGAATTAGGGATTTGTCTGAAAATAAAATTATAGGACACATGTGTAGACACATATACAGGCATACACAAACATACAAACTCATACATAAGTATAATTCCATAATAAATGTTATGAAACAATTTTACCACTAAAACTAAACTGATTCTTTTCCTTTCTGAAAAGGATATGATAGATGTCTGTAAAATCTACAAAAAAATCTGGTGTCCAGATGCATGCTTCCTATTGTTAAATGTAAAACCTCCCCCTGACAGCTGGTGACTACAAATGACTTTAGGGAGCAGATGATGGCAATAAGTTACCTCAGTGCAGAAATCCTCATAACAGCCAGCAATCCTAAATGCTCATGTAAGACTCTATCACTACCACTTCCAAACATGACTGAAAAAACTTATTTCGAGAAGTTTCATGACTTCCAGTTAAATGTCATGGAAACACCCAGTGTTTCTCATAAGGATATCATCATAGCCACATGATGACTGTGTCAAAATCTAGCTCAGAAAGGAAGCCTACATTACTTCTCATACCCTCCATACCATGCATCTTTGACAACAACAATTGTCATACAGAGTACCTTTTGATTTGGTTTTCCTTGAGTTGTTTCCTTTTTGAGTTAGTTAAGAATAGAAGTGTTTGTGTGTGTTATGTGTGCATGTATGCATTTTAATATGTACGCAAATGGGGCCATTTGGGCATTGTGGGGCTGCCAGGAGTTCAATAAATATGCTTTCCTCTCAGTTCAGACTTAGTAGGTAGTATGATATGGAAAGCTGACAGATTTAAAATCTAACGTAATGTCTAGCAGACTGCCTTTTAGTCATTTTAGCAAAATCCCAATTTTGTCTGCCACCAATGTATAAACAAAAGAGTATTTTATCACCTACAAAATGAGGATATTGGACCCCAAGATATTTAGTTCAAATAAATAATGAGTCACCTCAAATTAAGTATTTCATTCTAGTTCAAAAGACAAGTAAGAATTAGATAAAGTGTAGGCACCTTGAGGGGAACAACAAAATTCATTTTTTTTTTCATATTCTCCTCAGCACTGGTTAACATACTCTGTGTATTCTCTGGGAAGGTTCATTTATACCTGTTGAACCATTAACATAGTACTGGAGATATAACAGATAAATGGACACCAAACAAAATTCTACCCATGGCTTTTTGTATGTGTTATATCCACAGCAAACTAAACCAAACTCTCTTAAATTTGTAAGATTCAGCAACAAGAAAATGTGAACATGAAAAAATAAAGATATAACCACAATAATGATATTTTGAAAATAATGTTAAGCTACAACCTAGAAGAGATAGTATATCTACATTAAAAAAAAAATCTTGTCACCCTAGCTGCTCAGGAAGTACTTTGCTCAATAAAAGGTGTTCAAAAACTTTTTGTTGGCTTGATTTTTAAATTTAATTAGTTGATAATGGAAATTATGTTAATAAACCCAATTAATGAAGCAATACTTACCCTCCGGAAGATTGTATAATCTACGTGTGAAGAACTATTTAAATGTTTTGGATTTAGGCTTTATGTGAAAGTCTCTTGTCATTTGTAGATGTTATTGGTGTCCCTTGATCTTGCATCATTATGTATGCTACACAGTCAAGGGAACAGAAGATTGAAAAAACAGCAATACTTATCTAACTGTAAAACAGAGCTACCATCTTCCCTGCATAGTTTTGATGCAAAAATTGTAATTCTTGCAGTCTACTAACAGGAAGAACAATACACAAATATGGAACGAATACAAAAAGTGCCCATAGGGATAACAGAATGCAGCAATATAGGAACTATTTTATTAAGAGTTTGTAAGTTTGTACATTCAGTAGACAACTCTTAAAATGGTCTAGTAAATCATAAACATAACATGCATATTAAATATAATGTAATATATTTACTTTATATTAAGTAAAATATATCAGGATGGAGGCATTTAGTAAACATAGGTCTGACTCTGAATTGTGACCTGCACAAAGATTTCTTCCTGAACACTAAACATATTAAGAAACAGGTAAGCTGGGCTCGGTGGCTCAGCCTGTAATCCCGCGCCTTTGGGAGGCTGAGGTGAGTGGATTGCCTGAGTTCGCGGGTTCGAGACCTGCCTGGGCAGCGAGACCTCATCTCTACAATAAATCAAAAAATCAGCCGGGCGTGGAAGTGCATGCCTGTAATTCCAGCTACTCGGAAGGCTGAGGCAGAAGGATCGCCGGAGCCCAGCAGGTCGAGGCTGCGGTGGCCGGGAGCGGCCACTGCACTCCAGCCTGGGCGACAGAGTGAGACTCCAACTCAAAAAAAAAAGAAACACGTAAAAAAAAAAATCAAGTGGGTACACTTTTTTTAATTGCAGAGGGTAAGGCATGATATGTGAAATACTTATCCAGATGATTACAAGATTCCAAGTACCTTGAGAAATTTAGAAAGAGTAGTATACTAAGTTTAGTTACATTTCTGGGGTAACTGTATTTTGTTGAATGCTAATATTTTGATAACTAGCAAATCATGGAGAAAAACTAACGAAGCAAACATTTATTGGTCACCTTCTCTGAGTATGACAATGTAAGGTGCTTGGGAAATAAAGATAAATAAGATATTTTCTCTTCCAAGTTGTTTGTAATTTGTTAGTGAGACTAACTGAACATGCAACTATTTTATATGTTTGCATCAGAGTATTAACTTAAAATATTACTACTTTAAAAAAATTAAGGTTAGATATTGATAATCTCACTTTTGGGTGGGGAAAGAGAATTTTAGATGATTGTCCTGAACAGATTTAACTAAGTCTTGAAAATCAAAAGTAATCTTCATTGATTCTTTATTGCTTTTAGAATTAATTACAGATTTTTCTACTTGTTTCTAAAAGCATTATATAGAATGACTCAAATTTATTTACTTTCTATCATTATCTCTCAAGACAGTCTATGTAAATACCAAGTAAAATAGAATTTACATTTCTATTATCTAACCACAATCTGTGCTTTCCTGACTCTTATCTATGGCTCAGAATATCCTGCACTCTGCTCAAAATTGTGTCTCTCTTTTAAAGCTTAAGTCAAAGTCCACACCTTTCATAAATATTATTTTTTGTGTATCTTTTAGAATTGTAAGAATACTTTACTTGAAACTTTGTTTCGAAGTACCAGTTACCCGAAAAGAAAACACTTGGTATGAGACAAAGCCCTATATAATTACTAATTTTTCTTGTTTTCTCTCTTCTTTTCTTTACAATTCAAATATTTGAAAAGTAGACCACAATATATCACACTGTGTCTGTATTTTCAGAATACTCAGCATTCAATGCCAGAGAGAGATAAGTAAATTAATGTTTATGGTATATTTTTAAAAGACTATGGCAAGTTCCCAGGAGAGGAGGAAAAGTAAACAAATTGAACCCCCCAAAATATAGTGTCTTGAAACAACAAAATGTCTTCCAAAAAAGTCAAGAACTAAAGTCCACCTGGAAACAATTTTGTGTTTGAAGAAATGATAGAAGGTGAATCTAAAAGTAAGTGTAGAAGAAAATTATGAACAATCATGTGTGATAAATAAATATCTTTGAACATTGTTCTTAAAACTATGATTAATATGGAAAGGATGTGTGCAGAGGATTAACTCTGTGTCACACTAAGACCATTGTGACATCAGTGTGAGTCATACATTAGAATGGCTAAACTGGAAAAAGAAAGGTCAGGTAGAAGGCTGTTTACTGGATGCATTTAGGTAAGAAAGTATGAAGACCTGACTAGAAGGTGGATAGAAAAATGGAACAGGGATAGAGAAATAAATAGAATATAATTTGTATGTCTGGCTTGGAAAACTGCATTATTCTATTTATGAAGAGAGCGTGAATACATTTTAAAGAGCAAAGATAAAGAGAGAAGGTGATATTTTCTGCACAAGACATGAAGAATTTAGTTGGAGATCTTTGGTAAGTAGTTGAATATGCAAATCTGAAAGGAGACTTTTATAAATAAGATTCTCTGAAAGGGAGTGAAGGCTTAATTGAGTCTGTGATTCAATATCTATTTTGGTACGAAGCAGATATGTTGAGAGAGAGGGCTGTCTTTCTCTATTTCATATCTTTGGGACTGGTGACCTTCTAAAAATTTTCATAAAATTGACTTGGATAAGATGCGTGGTCCCGCTCAGAGTAGTAGCATTGTAATATGGAAAATTATTCTTCTTATTTTTTGCTGAAAGTTCTTTTTAATTGAAGTTAAGAACTAAGGGTTTTAGAGCTAGATAATCCTTTGTTCAAATCCTTTATCTCCTTTTTTACTCAAAATATTTAAACTCTCGGAGAGTTATCCTACTCATTTATAAAATTGGGATAACCAATTGTTAACTCACTACTATGTAGTAAGGAATTTAAAAATGCATATAATTTATATAATGTTTGCTTCATTAGTTTTTCTCCATGATTTGCTAGTTATCAAAATATTAGCATTCAACAAAATACAGTTACCCCAGAAATGTAACTAAACTTAGTATACTACTCTTTCTAAATTTCTCAAGGTACTTGGAATCTTGTAATCATCTGGATAAGTATTTCACATATCATGCCTTACCCTCTGCAATTAAAAAAAGTGTACCCACTTGATTTTTTTTTTACGTGTTTCTTTTTTTTTTGAGTTGGAGTCTCACTCTGTCGCCCAGGCTGGAGTGCAGTGGCCGCTCCCGGCCACCGCAGCCTCGACCTGCTGGGCTCCGGCGATCCTTCTGCCTCAGCCTTCCGAGTAGCTGGAATTACAGGCATGCACTTCCACGCCCGGCTGATTTTTTGATTTATTGTAGAGATGAGGTCTCGCTGCCCAGGCAGGTCTCGAACCCGCGAACTCAGGCAATCCACTCACCTCAGCCTCCCAAAGGCGCGGGATTACAGGCTGAGCCACCGAGCCCAGCTTACCTGTTTCTTAATATGTTTAGTGTTCAGGAAGAAATCTTTGTGCAGGTCACAATTCAGAGTCAGACCTATGTTTACTAAATGCCTCCATCCTGATATATTTTACTTAATATAAAGTAAATATATTACATTATATTTAATATGCATGTTATGTTTATGATTTACTAGACCATTTTAAGAGTTGTCTACTGAATGTACAAACTTACAAACTCTTAATAAAATAGTTCCTATATTGCTGCATTCTGTTATCCCTATGGGCACTTTTTGTATTCGTTCCATATTTGTGTATTGTTCTTCCTGTTAGTAGACTGCAAGAATTACAATTTTTGCATCAAAACTATGCAGGGAAGATGGTAGCTCTGTTTTACAGTTAGATAAGTATTGCTGTTTTTTCAATCTTCTGTTCCCTTGACTGTGTAGCATACATAATGATGCAAGATCAAGGGACACCAATAACATCTACAAATGACAAGAGACTTTCACATAAAGCCTAAATCCAAAACATTTAAATAGTTCTTCACACGTAGATTATACAATCTTCCGGAGGGTAAGTATTGCTTCATTAATTGGGTTTATTAACATAATTTCCATTATCAACTAATTAAATTTAAAAATAATCCTATGACAATAAAAGAAAGAAAGAAAAAGCTTAAAATGAAGATAGGTCAGGCACAATGGCTCATGCCTCTAATCCCAGCACTCTGGGAGGCCGAGGTGGGAGTATTGCTGCAGTCAAGGAGTGGAGACCAGCCTAGACAACCTAGCAAGACCCAATTTCTGCAAATTTTTTTTTATAAAGAAGATAAATGGCCTTATCAGTTTGATCTTCCTCCTCTTCCTCTTTGCCATCATTATAATCTTTCACATCTAATTCTTAACCTGTTATATCAGGGTGAGATAGGTTGGCAATACGAGCAGCTACGCTGTGTCAGTTCGAACTTTTTGGTTTCTTCTAGCAAATGGTTTTGCTTTACACATTTCCTTGAATTTTGTTCTGCCCCCCAAATTCATGTCCATTTTTAGATCATGATATCTCCTCACTGTTATTCCCTTCGCTAGGCAACTAATCATAATTTTTCAAATTCTAAAAAAAGCAAAAAAAAAAAAACTTTCCTACGATGTTCTTAATTTTTCATAGTGTAGCAAGACTTAGACTATGAAAATGTTCTCAGTACATATATTTTGAAAGTGTCCTTCAATTACCATTATGTACAAATAATTTCTGTAACTGGTGAAACTCATCTTTATATATGACTACCTCACCTCATAACAGATTTTTCTGTATCCCAACAATAGAACTTGATACTGAAGAGTAACTTTTGATAAACACATAAATTAGAATTTACTAAAAGTTTTTTTTATAATATATGTTCAAAGTTATGGAAATGCCAAGAAATGTATAATACTAAAATATAACTATCACACTTTGTTCATACTTAAGTAAGCACAGAAGGAGCCACTTTTACAGAGACAGTTATAAGGGCAGAAACTGTCTCTGTATTGCTTGTCATTGAATTTGTAGAAATGATTACAATTCCTCATAATTTTTTGAAAGAACAGAAAGATGGGTGAATATAAAGATGGATGGATGGATGGATGAATGGATGGGTAGATGGACAAAAAAATATAACGATCTTGGAAATGTAAGCTTCAAGTTCCAAAAACTGGTATTGTCATCTAAATAACTTTTTTATTTTCTGTCTGTGAACCTCCCTTTTGTCTTTCTCACTTTGTAAAATCTCTTGTTCTCTTTCCACATATATGCATACATAGTACATATATACATATGTATATACACATGCATATATCTGTATGGTGTTTCAGATAATAACATAAGCCAGACTATAATTATGTTACAATTATGGAAGTCTAAAAGACAAAGGTCAATGTATTAATTTTATACTGCTGCATATCAAATTATCAAAAACTTGATCTTTGGAAACTGTACCTATGTATTAGTTCATAGTTCTGTAGATCAGGAATCCAGAATGGTATGGTTTGAATCTTTGTTACAGAGTATCACAAATCCTAAATCAAGATAGTCTGTCAAGGCTCTTCTCATATCAGAGGCTCTGGGAAAGAATTCTCTTTAAAACTCATTTAGGTTGTTTACAGAATTCAAGTTCTTGCAGGTATAGGATAAAGTCCCTTTTCTTTTGGCAGGGGATCTCTTTCACCTTCTGAGATTGTTTTAGGTCCTTACCAATCTCAGCAAAATAAGTGGGCTACAGAGAATCTACACATAAAATCTCTCTGATGACTTGACTCTCGAAATTCCTCCACTCTGACTAGTTAAACTAGACCTTCTGCAATTAAAGGCTCACATGATTAGGTTGACCCTACACATATAACATCCTTATTTTAAGATTAACTGATAAAAGACCTTAGCTACACCTGGAAAATTCTTTTTGCCAATTAAGATAACATAAGGGAGAAATACTAACTAAGTATATATCATGGGAGTCGTTTTAGAATTCTGCCTATCACATTCAGAAGTGTTAATTTGCCATACATAGTTTAATTTATATGGAAAGAAAACAAAACCAGTGATTTTCCAGAGGTACTTTTGATTGTATAAGTACATTCAAATTATAATTATAATTAGTTATATCATTTTTCCTATGACTCCACATTTAGATATATACATATATATCTAAATAGAACACATTATAATGACTTTTATACATTTATTCTTAAACACTGTTGTCCTTTTGGATAATAATAGCTATGTTTTTATTTTTATTATTTTTGCTAGTAAAATTATGGACCTTATTTTCAACCACCAGGATAAGAATCTAAAGTCTTCAGTAGTTAAAAGTGATATATAAATGTTTACTTGCATAAGCTTCTGGTTTTACAGTTCTAAATATGGGTATGATGGCTTCAAACACTCAAAGATAAGATATATGAAATACATAACTTTATCTTATATGGACTATACACTACATTTTGTTCTTTATGTACCCTATTTCCTTGAGATATATGTTATCAAGACCAAACAAGGACTTAAATAAGCAGTACTTCATACAAGGTATTATTATGCTATTCAGTGTTGATTCTCCAGCAACTTTTCATTTTCAAGACAACATCTATCTACATATATATTCTGATTCTATAGTCATACATGAATAAATCAATTTACTTTTATTTCAGCTGTTTCAAGCCATTTAGATAGAATTATGCAGGGGTGCCATATCACATGATATAGACAATATATTTGCATGGTAATGACATATACATCATTTTAGTTGGAATTGTATAAAATATTTTATGGGTAGATTCCTCACCCCTCAATCAGGTGAGTTGCTGGATTAGCAACTTGAGCTCACTTTAAATTAAAAAGTTGAAGTTCATATTTAGAAATTCATCAGTTTAAAACACAACCTTTGTATAGCTAGCCACTCTTTACAAAGAACCAACCAATTAAAGTTGATTTTATTAATTAATCAGCAATAGCAATAGGAAAAGTTCACGTGATTGAATCTGGCTCATTTCCTTTTCATTATCAAAATATTTTTAATCCAATCTTCTTTTTATTTTCCTGATTTCATTTTATACACACATCAACACACACACACCCTTGTCAAATTGCCTGCAGTAATTAATTTAAAAAAAGACCTAGGAACTTTGAAGAAAAGGCATTGAGGCATACTGTATTGAATATGGAACTTTTTTTTGTTTGTTTACTTGAGCAAATATTGACTATAGAATTTCTGTAAATCATTTTGGGAAAGTACTGCAATACCTAGGATTAGGTTATTGACTCTCTATTGAAACAAGCAAATAAATGAATTCAGGTTTTTATAACCTAGCAATATGAAAACCAAATGCATTATACTGAAACATCTATTTCAAAAAACCATAATAGAAATAACTATAAATTCATTATATTTAGCAATAGGCCTAAATAATTATTCCTTAACTCTTTGTGAAATTATTGAATAAACACAATTTAAAGAGTGTGTAATTAACTTCCACCAGTCTTTTAATTTATCTCTTCCAAAAGTTGGAGCCCTATATACTGTGAAAAAACTTGAGGATTTTTGGTTCATATCCATATATTTGTTGTAAGAGATATTTTCAAACAACTAAAATTAGGTGAAGTTTTATTGACAACTAAGGCGATCTAAAAGATTTCTCTTATAAACTTAAGGAAAAATAACAATATTGTCCTTATATACTTCCAAAGACTATAAATAGGTCTTCAGGGAAGTAGCTTGGTACAGTGAAAGGAGAATGGCAATGGCAGTACAAACAATACTCCAACAATTAGAAGCTGTGTGACTTCTAACAAATTACCTACCGCCTCTGAACCACAATTTTCTGATCTTTTAGGATATGAGTATATATATTCATACAACTATCGGAGTATTAAAAATCAAAATTTATATAATGGATCTACTGAAGTGCTTTTAAAAGAGAAAAGTAAAAATCAGAGTTTTTATTTTTTTGTTGTCAATAATGGCTTCAATATAATTTGATATAACTAATGGAGACTTATTTATGTTCAAAAAGGCATACACAGTAAATCTTCCATCATGTGAAGATACCCATGATCTTCTAATCCATTGTTATATTTTCTTGCTTCCAAACTATACATGTTTAGTTTCTTTAATGTTTGAATCATTTTAAGGTATTAAGACTATGATTCTCCTTGGTTACATTTCTTCAGTTTGCTTCTGAATAGTAGCTAGAAATGTGCCTCACACTCAAGCCATGATTTGATAAGGGATGAGAAGAAGTCTACCTTACTTTTTATAGGACAGCATGCTTCCATTAAAGATGGACTGCGGGAGTGGTAAAAATGATTTGTCATTCAACGAAACTCATATTGAGCTTGTCCACATCAAATCTTCACTTTCTTTTCAAATGTGCTGCTTTTAACAAAATGTTTCAATCTATTCATGTTTCTGTGTCTTACTTAGACTTGCATACTTTGTCTAGTCTTCAAAATCAATAATTACTTTTGGCCAGGCTCAGTTGCTCAGCCTGTATTCCCAGCACTTTGGGCGGCCAAGGAGAGTGGATTGCCTGAGCCCTCGAGTTCATGACCAACCTGGGCAACATGGTGAGATCTTGTTTCTACAATAAATCAAAAAAATTAGCTGGGCATGTTAGCGTGCCTGTAGTTCCGGCTACCTGGAAGGCTGAAGTGGAAGGATTGAGGAGCCCAGCAGGTCGATGCTGGGGTGGTCGTGAGTGTGCCATTGCACTCCAGCCTGGGCAACGGAGTGAGACTCCAACTCCAATAATGATGATGATAATAATAATAATAATAATTTTTACTAATGTTGCGTAGTAAATTTTGGGTAAAAGCAACAAGAAGAACAAAAAATAATTAATTGTATGTGATTGTACATAATGATCATATTCAATAACAAAATTATGGATATATTGAAATATGGTAGTGCTTTCATCTTTACATAAAGCTCAAGTACTTCAGACACATGATTTGTTCATAAGGCAGCACTGCTGTCATTTGCAACAAAAAATACAAGCCCCTGGATATTTATGACATTATCTTGTGTGCAAATCTATTACTATGAAAATAATTAAAACTCTAATAATGTAATGTTGACTTTTAGGAAGCTCAAATATGCTCTTGTGACCAATGGATTTAGAAACAAATTGCTAAATAGTCTTCTAGTTTAGAATAATTTAACAGACTTAATAATTAAGATAAATGTGTCTTTCATTTGTGACAGCCCTGGACACTTAGGATTTAAATTTAATTTAAATTTTTGTATTATTTCAAAACAGTCATTTATTTTGATCTATGGTTGCTAATAAAATACATGACATTAGCTTCAATAGGAACTAATTTTACAAAGGGTAAAACCAATGCCCTAAATCTGAGAAATAAAGTAAAATTAATGAGTTCATATTTTGGTATTTTTATCTAATTTCTTATACCGGACAATCATAAACATATAATTTGGTACCATAATTTCTAAATGTCAGTGATTATCTTGGAGAATGTTAAAACAATATGGTAACATTAAGAGCTTAAACGCTGGACTTTGATGTTTGGATTTCAAACCTACTCCAGCATCATTGCCTGTGTAAGTGATTGAACGCATTTCTGTCTTAGCTTTCTCACTGGTAAAATGTAAATTACAATAAGCAGTATATTATATGAATAGAGCAATACATTAGGAGGTTATGGCTTCAATAATACTTAGTATAGTACTTCACACCTTAATAATAATGACTGTGGGATAAAATAATATCTACAATAAAAAGATAATTTTTCCATCCTCAACTACCCACTCAATACTATGGAACAAATAAATCACTATTGAACACTGTTGGCATCCTACAGGCAAAGTTAAAGAAACAGAGATGACAAAAAATATTCTAAATAGTTGTAGCCTTTAATAGGCCCTGGGAATTAGGGAGTTGAGTTGCTTGACTATGCCATAGAGTTCTACACTAGGCCAAAGCAGAAGCCTTCTGCAACATCAGCCTTCACACGGCAACAATGGTGATTTATTTTGAAACCTGTAGATAAATTAAATTTTGGAAGACAGCCTTTCAAGAAAATGGGTGAGAGGTTTCTATCTATTTTCTTCCTTCTCAAGTAACAAATACTTCCCTGGAAGCCCATAAATTAGTCTGTAATTGTCAGTAACTTATATTATCTATTTTACTGGGCATTTTAATGTTTATGCATATGTTTGACACGCAAATCAATTTTATATTTATGATAAAAACTGTAAGAATTTTACAAGGAAAGTTTTGTTTTTGAGTTGGAGTCTCACTTTGTCACCCAGGCAGGAATGCAGTGGCACACCCACGACCACCCCAGTGTTGACCTGCTGGGTGGGCTCAAGTGATCCTTCCACCTCAGCCTTCCAAGTAGCCTGAACTACAGGTGCATGCTACCACGCCGGCTAATTTTTTGATTTATTGTAGAGATGAGATCTCGCCAAGTTGCCCGGGCTGGTCTTGAACCCACAAGCTCAGGCAATCCACTTGCCTTGGCCTCCCAAAGTGCTGGGATTACAGGCTGAGCCACCGGGCCCAGCCTCAAAGAAGCATTATCTCCATTATTTACATTTTAATAATTGAAGTTCAAGGTGATTTAACCACTTATCCAAGATAGGTAGTGAGTGAGTAGTAAGGACAAAATAAGAGCTCCTAGTCCCATTACCTTTACATTTTTTTATCATAACTTCAAGTAATGCAGGGACTAACTTTTATAGTAACAAGGAAGCAATATATCTTATTGTATTATTACATTAAATGACATTTACATTTACTGAGTAGTGACTTAGTGAATGATGACTGGAGCAGGAGATTAGGAAAATAATTTTTTTAAAAAACTCAGCGTTATAATGTCTGGCAACTCCAAGTGGTCTCCTGGGTTACTGGTGACAGCATGAAAAGACATAGTACCTGAACAAAGTATGAAGCAATTACTAGAACAAGACATACCTCAGGTGGCATGTTCTCCAGAACAAATTACTTGCATTATATTCAGGTTCATCACTTACAGGTTTTTCAGAAGTTATGTTGAATCCAGGAATTAGTTCTTTTACCGAGCCAATAGTTTATGAAGGTTATCATGTGACCTTAATACTTATCTGGTAGAAATGTGACTTTTTACATTTTCTTTACAAGTTTATTTTTTGGCAGGATCTCACTCTATATCCCAGGTTGTAGTGCAGTGGCATGATTATGACTCACCTCAGCCTCTCCTTCTTGGGCTCAGGCATTCCTCCTGCCTCAGCCTCCTGAATAGTTGAGACTACAGGCATGCACCACCATACCAGGCTAACTTTTTTTGTGGAGATGAGGTCTCGCTATGTTGCCCAAGCTGGTCTAGACCTCCTAGGCTCAAACAATTCTCCCTCCTTAGCCTCCCAAAATGCTGAGATTATAGGCACAAGCCACCACGCCTGGACTTTTCTTTACAATTTAATGAAGTAAGAAAAAAGTGAAAATATTCCAGTATTTATTTTATATTAAGAAAAAAGTCAGAAGTTTAAAATGTTATATTTTTAACTCTCAAAAGGCAAAGTGTATTTTCAATAATAATATATATGTAAGGAGTCAGAATCTCATGTGGGACAGTAGTGGTATAAATGATAGGTTTAGACTTATGACTTAATACATTATTAGTAGTAATAACTGAGTCTTTCTTCTTAAGAGTATGCCTTGAAATTTGGCCGTCTAGGTTTTATGCTAGACTCACTTTGAGTATCCCAGAGTTATACAGAATGACAATAAGACCTTTCTTCCTTTATGACTCTGAGCTCACAGGAAATAACTGAGAGACAAATTCAATTTCTTTTTTTTTATTATTTTTTATTTTTTGAGTTGGAGTCTCACTCTGTCGCCCAGACTGGAGTGCAGTGGCCGCTCCTGGCCACCACAGCCTCAACCTGCTGGGCTCCGGCGATCCTTCCTCCTCAGCCTTCCAAGTAGCCAGAATTACAGGCATGTGCTACCACGCCTGGCTGATTTTTTGATATATTGTAGAGATGAGGTCTTGCTGCCCAGGCAGGTCTCGAACCCACGGGCTCAGGCAATCCACTCACCTCAGCCTCCCAAAGGCACGGGATTACAGGCTGAGCCACCAAGCCCGGCTGACAAATTCAATTTCCAACTAATATGATGTCCAAGATTTCCCCTTTGAAAATGAGGATGTTGTCTATGTGATCCATAATGCAGAACTCACATATTCATCATTCTTTTAGGATGTTAACAAAAAGAGGTAACTCATTTAGGAATTGTGCCTTTCTTCTCATATCTCAAAGCCTAAATTCTGCATATCTTTTTTTTCCACAAGACTTGTTAATTTATAGAACAAATTTATTTTTTTTCTGTTAATCTTAAAAGCAAGAATTTTTGCACAGGCACTAACAATTCACAGAAAAGAATGTGAGAGTGGCTTCATAGGCATTAAAGTAAGGGAAATCCATTCCCTGCCGTGTCAGATCAAATGCTTCATGCTTTGCTTTAAGGATTCTGTTTCTACCACTCACCTCTAAGGCAAATTCTATGGTAGTACATTTTATAGGAAGTCACCTTGAAAAATTATTGATTTTTCTAATGGGATTCCAAGAAGAATTTTTATATAAATACAAACTGGTTTTTTTTTAACCTGTGACACTCACTTTTTAAGGGACCAAAAAAGACTATATCATTAGGAAATGACTCTCATCATATGCATTCTTTTTAGTGATGCAAAACAATGTTTCTGTCTTTATTATTGAAAAAGATATTGTTACGAAAACAAACATATAATTTATTATTTAAAATACTTCATTTATGATGTAATATGAGAGAAAACATCTCTAAACCTTTTTTCTTAAAATTGAAGTAATGTTTATAGGTATTAAAATAGAAAAGTGAGAACTTTTACAAGAAAGTGGATGGAATTTTCCGATTGTTATAGAGAGATATAAAGGTTTTTATAAGTGCTACCTAGGCATTTCATGATAACCATTTACTAAGGTAGATGTTTTGGTTCCTTGGCTGTTTAATTTTTACCCTTTTAATTTTAAATTTAGGTAATGGTTGTAAAAATAATTTTCATCTAACATAGGATATTTAATTTAAATCTTTTAAATATTCAAATCATTCCTTTAGTAAGTCACATATTATAAGAAAGGCTAATTTTGAAATATATAATTTTACTTCAGTAAAAAGCAATGTTTGAGCTAATATTTATTGGCACATTGCGATGATGCTTATGATAGCTAAGCTTTACAGTGAATTATTTTTATTTATAATTTTGGAAATGAGGAGTCTAAGGTTGCTTAAATAGCCAAACTCATAAGTTTACTTTCCAGAGCTGCATTTGTAACACTTAACAAAAATGCTCAAAATTAGAAGAAAGTACAACTAAGAAACTTAATTTAGAGTAATAATAATATTTTTTCATAATTTGTAATTATTTTAATATTCAAATTTACTTTCTGTTTTTCGTCTTAACAGAACATCTAAAAGAGAGTGCTAGAATTCAGCAGAGAAGTAACAGGAAATACCTGAGGCACCAAAGGAGAGGAAACAGCCTGGCTGGAATCAGCTGGAACCTAGAGAGTCTCTCCGGTGCCCAAGACGGGTAAGTGAGAGAGTCTTAGTGCTTCACACTTCCACCTTGGACATCTGCAGTCCTAGCCATGGGAGTCCCTCAACTTCTGCAGGCCCTGGGACTCATATAGAAAGATTTCTGGAGTCCAAGTGATGGCGTTGCTCCAGAGAGGGAGCTCATCCTGGGTGCCACACATCCCCGGAATCCAAAAAAACGGCAGCATGTGCCCTCACCAGACTACATCCTGCCCTGGGGACCAACAACCCCTGCATCTCCACATCTCTGGATTCCTCCTGAGATCACCCTGTGCTCACCCAGAGAACTTCAGTGGTCAGATGCAGATTGGACCCAGCAAAGAAGCAGGGTCTCCAGCACTCTAATCCACAAAGTGTCTTGCAAGTCAGAAAAAGAGCAGAGCAGTACACCAGAGGGCTTGCCCTTGGGAGAAAGAGAGCTGAATGAAGATCGTGTTCTTCAGAGCCTAAAACTTGCCTTCCTGAGACCATGGTCACTGACGACAACCTCATTCCCCTCAGCAGTAGGGCTGCCATACACCTGCATGTACTCTGAGGACAGGTTCTCCTCTTCCTCTGCCCCAGCCACTGTTGCCATCTGGGTCATAGTGTGTACTTCCCAGAGCCTGAAAGCACAGATAGCATCTCTGCCCCTCTCAGCAGCAAGACCACTGCACTCTTGGACAGGCCCTGAGAATGGCCTTTCTCTGCCTACTGCCTCTAGTGCTGCTATCATTTGAGCATGCTGCCCAGGGCCTGGAGCTTGCCTTACTGTATTTACTATATCCTGTGCCTGTATGCACCACAGAGGTGCCTGAGGACAGGCCTGCCTGACTCTCCCCTGCTACTCTCATTATGCCCAAGTGTGCTGCCTGCATGCTTGAGGATTGTCCGTCCCACCTCATTGGTCACCAAGGCACACAGATATACCACCAGGAGACCTAATAATAGCTTACTCCAGGACTCTAGTATGCCTTCAGAAGGCCTGGAGCTTGCCCTGCCTTGTTCATCAAGGCCTATACCATAGTGTGCCATCTGGGGAGACCTGAAAACAGGTCTATTTCCTCTGACCCTGATCCCTTGCCACAGTACCCAAGCATACCACCTGGGGACCTAGGGATTACCCTTTCCCATTAGTCAGCCCTGGTGCATGGGCAAACCACTAGGGGTGTCTACCAGCAGGCCCATTAAGTCTCCTGTTGATGTGTAAGGATGCCATCAAGATTCTTGGTGATTATTCCACTCCATTCACTACTGCTGGTATTTGGGTCCACCTGAAGGGCTGAAGATAGGCCTGCTCAGCCTGACTCCATTGCCAGGACCCATTTGCATGTGACACCTGGGAGCCTGGAGACTGACTTGAGCAACCTGTAGCAATCCCCACTAACACCAGCAAAGGCCACCTGGAAACCCAAGGGTTGTTCTGCCACTGCTACTAGCATCATTCATACTATGCATGCTGCAGAGGGACTTAAAAACTTGCACACTGGTCCCCCACTGCCACACCTGACATTCAAGCAATCTACCTGGAGGCTCATTAATTGGCTCACCTAAAGCCACTAACATCAATGCTTGCTTATATTGCCTTGGCTTCCAAAGACAGACAACCCACCACTGCCACCAGTGTAGCCCAAGGACTGGCTCAGCTGGTGTTCCACCCCTAGGCAAGCTCACCACAGCTTCTACTAATAGCCACAGCCTTATCCACTGGGGAGTAACAGATACTAACTGATGCTGTTTCCAGTCAAAGAAATCTTACAGAGACTATAGTAGCTCACACATCTGGAATCCGAGGTAAAGTGCTCTACACAACCAATACTCTATATATATCTACAGAAGCAAGTCTCATCCCACAAAAACCAAAACAAAAATCTAAAAGCAACTGTTACATCAACCACACAGATATCGATGAAAGGACACAATACACATGAAAAATCAAGGAAATATGAAGTGTGACAATTTAGTTTGCAAACTTGCAACCATGCACTGCCGTGGCAGCACTGTACAAAAAACTCAGTAAGGTTTCATGACCTTGGTATATCAGTGTCTCACAGCTGTATTGGTGTCAGTGTGTGGTAGTATAATGCTGAGCGGAGTTCACTATTATTGCATGTCCTTGTGTGCTGTCACGAGAATGTTGGAACTTGAATTAGAGCAACAAACGTTAAATTTCTTGTTAAACTTGGCAACATTGGAAGTGAAATCATGGATGTGTTAGTACAAGTGTATGGGGATAATGCCATGAAGAAAATGGCAGTGTACAGATGGATTATACATTTTTTCTGAGGGGAGAGCAAGTGTTACTGATGAAAAAAAGGTCAAGATGGCCAGTAATGAGCAGAACTGATTAAATTACTGCAAAATTGCTTGGAAATGTGTGACAAAATCATTGGCTGACTGTGAAAAGCCTAGCAGACCAAATAAACATCAACAGAGAAACAGGAAAATCTTAACCGAAAGACTTGGCATGGAGAAAGTATGTGCAAAAATGGTTCCAAAGGAGCTCTTGCATCACAACAATGTACTAGCTCACACAGTATTGTCTGTGAGAGAGTTTGTAGTCAGTAAACAAATAACTGTATTGTAATACCATCCCTACTCACTTGATATGCCCCCCAATTACTTTTTTCTTTACCTAAAGTTATAGGAAAAATTGAAAGGACAACATCTTGATGTTATTCAGGACATCAAGGGTAATATGATAACAGCTTTGATGGTCATTCCAGAAAAAGAGTTCCACAATTGGTTTGATGGGAGGAATGGCATTGGTGCATAGCTTCCCAAGGTGAGTACTTTGAAAGTGACTGTAGTGATATTCAGCAGTGAGGTATGACACCTCCAAAGGAGCATAATAATTCTCTAACTGCAGATTCCAACATTTATAGAATGCTCAAAAAAGAATTCAAAATAGTAATATTAAGAAAGTTCAGTGAGATAAAAGAGAACACAGATTTATGATACAAATAAATCAGAAAATCAACTTAGGATAGGAATGAGATAGTCAAAAATTGAGATAGATCATTTAGATATCATAAAAGAACCAAGAAAACATCCTGAAACTAAGGAATTCAATTAAAAAATACAATCCAAATCTTCAACATTAGACTTAGATAAAGCAGAAGAAAACATTTCAAAACTTGAAAAGAGGTCTTTTGTAAAAATGAGATCACAAAAAAAGGAGATGAAAGATGAACAAAATCATTATACCACGAGCTAGACTAACCAAAAAAAAAAAAAGATAACCAGATTTTTAAAAATCAGAAATGAAAAAGGAAATATTACAATTGATACCATAGAAATACAAATGATTGTCAGAAACGACAGTGAACAACTATGATATGTTATAAACTGAACAATTCTAGTGTAAATAGATACATCTATGGACACATACATCCTATCAAGATTAAATCAGGATGAAGTAGAAAACCTGAAAAGAACAATAGTAAGTTATTAGATTGAATCAGTGAGAAAATCTTCTTACAAAGAAAAGTTCCGGACCTGATGACTTCATTACCGAATATTACCAATTTATATAGAAGAACCAATAGCAATTATCCTTAGACTATTCCAAAAATAAAATAAAATAATTCTTTCTCACTCATTCCACGAAACCATCATTGCCCTGATACCAAAAGCAGGAACAACAAAAAAAGATAGTTACAGGCCATTATTCCTGGTGATCATAGATAGAATATTTCTCAACAAAATACTAGCATACTGAATCCAAAAACATATCAAAAATACGCAATGATCAGACAGAATTTGTCCCAAGGATGCAAGTATGGTTCAACATATGCAAATCAAGAAATGTAATATATCACATCAACAGAGGGAAAGACAAAAACAATATAATCATCTCAATAGGTATGGAATAAGAATTTGATAAAATTCAACATCTTGTGATGATAAAAACATTAAAAAACTTGGCATAGAAGGAACATACCTCACTATAGTAAGGGGCATATGTGACAAACTCACAGCTAACATCACACTGAATGGGGAAAGTTGAACATTTTTTTCTCTAAACTAGTTCTCTAGAACTAGACAAGGATGCCCATTTTCACCATTCCTACTCAACATAGTATTTAAAATTGTAGCCAGAATAATAAAGCAATAAAAATAAATAAAAGGCATTTCAATTAAAAATGAGAAATTCAAAATATCCCTCTTTATATACTGCATGATCTTATATTTAGAAAAACCTAAATAGGTTGCACCAAAAACCTCTTAGATTTATAAACAAGGTCAGTAATGTCAGTAAAGTTTAAGGTTATGAAATTTATATACAAAATCAGCAATGATTCTATACACCAGTAGTGAACTAACCGAAATGAAACCAAGGTTATGATCCCATTTACAATAGCTACAAAAGTAGAATACCTACCAATAAATTTAATCAAGGACCTCTAACAGTAAAACTACAAAAGAAATTGAAAATACCAGCAAATGCACATTAAAATAGAATAAAAAATATGCTAAAAGTAGATGGAACTAAAAAAAGAGCCCAAATATTAATTGCAATTTTGTACACAAAGAGCAAATCTGGAAGCATTACATTCTTTGGTTTCAAATAACATTACAAGGTTATAATCAAAACAGCATGACATTTGTTTAAAAACAGACACATAGACATGGAAAATAATACAGAATCCAGAAGTAAATTCACATATTTACAGACAACTGATTTTCAGCAAAGGTACTATAATGTCATACTTTATTTAGTGATATAGTATGAAGTTGAATAGAGATACATAAAAATATCATTTAATTTAGTAAAATGGTATTTCCCACTCATAATGCCAAAGTACCCCCTGAAGATCTGTCAGATTATGATTGTGATATGCAAAATGGAGAGTGAATGAAGATTTCAACATATAGTTAATTTCTTCTTACTGTTTGGGCCATTCAGATATATTTTTAGCAGGAAAAAAAGAATGGTCAATCAGTGAATTGCCTTTTTTCCCTGAAAACGTGCTAAAGTTTGAATAATTGTTAAATACCAAGACTTGAAGTAGGCTCTGTCACAGGCAAAACTCAGGATAAGCAAACTTCTCCTTTTGTGTTCTCCTTTTCCTCCTCTTGTCTACTCACTCAACTCCTAATGTTTCCTTTTCTTTCTTAGAAGGATCCTAAGATGGAGGAGTAGCAAATAACAACATTTGTAAAAACAAACGTAGAACGTAATTAAATCAGCATTACTCTTGTGCTATTTAGACTTCAAAGCTAGAATATTCTGCATTGTTTATAAATCCATTGAATTATTACTTTATACTTAATTCATTAGTACCCCTCAGTAATACCCAGATGATCATATCAAAAAAATGTTACTTTCACTCCTCCATTTATTGAAAAGACAGTTTTAAGGCTGCCATGTAATATAAACTGCTTTGTGTACAGAAAGTAGTGAATAAGGATCCTTCACATATAGTAGCTCAGATTGAATGAAATCAGAGATACACATGCCAAATGATTATGTTAACATATTATATGGCCATAAATAACATGATTTACATGTTCTATTTCTTCTCTACAGTTGCTATAACACATTGACCATGAACACTGTAGTTTAAAAAATACAATTATTACTGTAGTTTCGGAGGTTAGAATTCTAAAACTAAGGTGTTGGCTGGGCTATGTTCTCCTGATGCTTCTGAGGAGAATCTGTTTCCTTGCCCTTTCCATCTTCCAGGAGCCTACTACATTTTTTGGTTTATGTTCCCTTTCTTGTATCACTCCAATCTCTTGATTCCCTGTTTACATCTTTTATTATTGACTCTCATTTGTTGACTCCCTCTTATAAGGACTCTAGATTACACCAGGCCCACCCAGATAATCTAGGTTAATATCTTCATCTCAAAATCCTTTAACACAACATGAAATTCCTTTTACCATATACAGTGGCACATGTGCAAGTTCTGGAAGTTATAAATGAAAATATTTGGGGGCCATTATTTAGTCTACCACAATTGTGCTATGCAAAACAGGGAAATATTCAGCTTTGAGGTAAAGGGAGCATGCAAAAGCCTCCACAGAATAAAACACCATTGAATCAGGCATTTAAGGAAAAGATTAATCATTGGTAAGACTATAAAATGTAGAGAACCATCAGCATCACTCCAATCTCTTAGTTCCCTGTTTACATCTTCTATTATTGACTTTCATTTGTTGACTTCCTCTTATAAGGACTCTTGATTACACTAGGTCCACCCAGATAATCCAGGTTAATAGCTCTATCTCAAGATCCTTAAACACAACATGAAGTTCCTATTACCATATAAAGTAGCATATGTACAAATTCTGGAATTAGAAAATGAAAATATCTGGGGGCCATTATTTAGTCTACCATAAATGTACTATGCAAAACAGGGAAATATTCAACCTTGAGGGAAGGGGAGCATGCAAAAGCCTCCACAGAATAAAACACCTTTGAACCAGAACTTTAAGGAAAAAATAAATCACTGGTAAGACTATAAAATGTAGAGAACAGTAAGCCTAAACAAAAATCTCATAAAAGTGAATATTGTAACCCACAGTAGTCTCTTTGGAAGATTCTGTTTAATCAGACATTCCGATATCTAGGCTTCTAATATGGCATATATTGCTGTCAAAGAGGATGATAACAGCCAAAAAGAGTCCAAATAATCAAATTTAGCCCCAGAGATCCCTGGTGAAAAAAAAATCAGATCTTTCCCCATAAGACAGATAAGGAAATGGTTATTAAATAGCAACTAAAATTCTATCCCAGACATAGTTTTGACCTCTAGACTTTATATTTCTTCATCTTATCTACTTGCCATGGCATTCTTATATCATAAAATCACTACGTATAAAAATTACACTTATTATTCTTATTCTCTTCACCAAAGCTTTTTTCTTCTTCTGTGATTGCTTGTTAAACCTATTATGATGATCTCAGCCTCACTGTGTACCTAGTGAAGAAATGGTTGTCCCTCACTCTGTCACATGAATACAATTTATTATCACATACTGTTGACTTAATTTATTTCGCTCCAATGAGAGAAGGTTGGGCAGGCCACTCCTAAGTATCGCAGTAGAAATTGGGCTTTTCCCTTACCCTGTGATTCATTGTCTTCATTTTCTCAATATGATATACTTATTATTCATTTATTTATTTATTTATTTTTTGAGTTGGAGTCTCACTCGGTCGCCCAGACTGGAGTGCAGTGGCCGCTCCCGGCCACCGCAGCCTCGCCTGCTGGCCTCCGGTGATCCTTCCTCCTCAGCCTTCAGAGTAGCCGGAATTACAGGCATGCGCTACCACGCGGGGCTGATTTTTGATTTATTGTAGAGATGAGGTCTCACTGCCCAGGCGGGTCTCGAACCCGCGGGCTCAGGCAATCCATTCACCTCAGCCTCCCAAAGGCGCGGGATTACAGGCTGAGCCACTGAACCCGGCTCTGATATACTTATTTTTTGAAGAATCTTGGGCTTCACATTGTATATTCTGAGACAATGCATTAGCATTACAAAAAAAAGGGTTGCGGCTTAGTAGATTCACTGCACCCTAGAAGTCCTCCAGGTCATTTCTAAATCATCAAGACAGGATCTTTCTCTAGAGTCAAAGGCATTTAACCTAGATAGAAGTAAAGGAACTCTAATAATGTCTCCTGCTGGCCAGTATTGGACATTTTAGAGCAGGGTGCAGAGGTGAATTAAAACGGACAGGTGGACAAACTGTTAGACAACAGATTGGGAAAATGAGCCAGTAAACCCAATGAGTATCAAGGAAACAGGCAAGAAGCAACAGCAGTGAAATCTATAGTTAGGATTACCTGATCCCTCAGTCAATACTCTGGTCAACCTGCCCAGCACATTGTGTGCTAAGAGTCTGCATCATTTCAGACCTCTCATAATAAGCACTAAGCAATCATTTGGAATACAAAGTAAATCCTAAAACACTGAATAGTGTTGCTCACGATGCACGTTAAATGAGGTTTTATTGTTGAAAATCAGTTCCAAGACATGAAATGCATTGACTGGAAATTATTTTTTGCCACATTTCTCATAAGTGGAGCCACAGTCTGAATTCCCAACTGCATAAAAGCTCATGGAAAATTTCTGGTCACACTTTATATAAAAATGATTAGCTGAAAAAGACTATAGTTTAATAACATAGCCTCTGTATATGGCATACAGTCTCTGTCACTTTGTTTCTGAAGGATGTTTAAATAAACTTAGGGTATTTTTACTTATTAAATTGTGGGAAATGACAGAGTAACAAAATAATTAGATTACTTTCCTTCAGTGAAAGAACAAAGGTGCTGCAAATATCATCTATAGTGAATTTTTTTTTGGTTGTAGACGTCAAGATATGTGGGATAAATGATTCTTTAAACAAGTTTTTTGCAATCTATTGTATCTTACATAATTAGTCCTTACTTTTGCAATGTGAAATTTAAACATTTATACATAATAGCTATTCATTGAATGATTAAGAGGACAAGTATGAATAATTTCAATGTATATATCACAAGATTAATGAGAAATTTAAAAATGAATTAAAAATATTATAGGTTTAATATAAATTATCAATGAAAGTAGATTGAGTATTCAAAAATAACAACTAGGATAAGACAAAATCAGTCTCAAACACAAATAGTCTCAATTTGACAGTTTTAAATCAATTTGAATTTTTAAAAGCAGGTTTTGAAAAAGAAAAAACAGAAATGGTAAAACAAATATATTACTAAATTGTTCTAGTTAAACTTTGAAAAATGTCAGGTAAGTACAAAAATCAGCAAATCTTACATCTTGAGCAAAATATTTATTTAAAGAACAGTTTATCTGAAAAATGACATATCCAATAAAATCACTTTTGCAATTAATTTGGATATTAAAACAAAGGTTTTATATACATACAGTGTAGTTAATAACAAATAGAATCTTGTACATGATTTATAGCTTTTATACATTTTTAATGATGTACAGAAATTAATAACTTGGTGGTCTTTTGCTATCAAGGAAGCTATGAAAATTATATAGCTTAACTCTTTACTAATATGAACACTGAAAGCTAGATGTTTTTTCTCTAATACTTTGCTCTTTTAAAAAAATATGTGTATTTTGATATTTTTGAAATTATTGCATAATAACATATAGGTAAATGTTACTTCCTTTTTGTCAGAAAATTCTTTCATCTTTTTGTCATAGGACTCTTCCAAAGAATTAGTTCTTTTTTATAAGGGTATAATGACAATGTCTTTCTATATTTATTATTATTTTTATGACTCATTGCCATAGATATATATAATTTTGTAGCACTGTTTTATAACAAAAATAAATTAAATAATACATTTGAGAGTATTATCAATACTAATGCTATGCTAAACAATTTCAAGTTACATAGAAATTCTTGTGTCAATGTTATGTAAAACTTTAGTCCTTCATTTGCTTTAATCGAGTACTTCATACATTCTTCAATATTCTGCCATTGCAGTGAGATATCTTTCTTAAATTTAGTAAAATCTCAAAAACAAAATATTAAAATTTACTAACACTGTATTTAAAGTAAAAGCTAGTTCAATATTCTGTGAAACCTCTATGTTTTACTTGGGAAAAACATTTTTATCTTCAGTGGATATTGTCTCACAGGGTCAAAAGTCTTTTTAGCAAAATAATTTTCTAGGTTTTAGAAGAATGACAAACATATTCATGTTATGATAATGAAGATATCACTGTATTCTTACAGGTAGGAATTACAATATTATCAAATTATCCTATTATATTATATTTATAATTATAACATGACAATCTTAGCCTGCTGAATTCATTTCCCAATATTATGTTTATATAATAAAATAACAAAAGATTAATTGAATTCATCTCCTAGTGATAGGATATGTGATTTGCATTTTACTAAAGGTAGATATAAATTTTTAAAATTAATTTAAACAATTTTATTATGTTCAATATCAGACTAGGATAAAATATTGATAAATTAGTAAATTTCATCATGAGCAAATATTTTATGATTTTATCAATACTTTTACAAAGTAGTATTAAATTTTTTTAACCAAAAAGTAGCCTATAGTCCATGAAATATAGATATATTTGATATAAAATCTTTTTCATATACATATTCAAAGGAAATATAAAGGGAAGTTGCATAACAAGGCACATAAAACATTTACTTACAATGATTAAAGATGTTTTGAAAGTCCTGTGCAAATTTACTAAATTGATATAAAGCAGATGAGAAAAGAATCTCAGTTTTTAAGGCTCCTGAAGTATACCAGAGAAGTCCTTTTGCTTAAAACAATTTAAAGCCGGGCTTGGTGGCTCAGCCTGTAATCCCGCGCCTCTGGGAGGCTGAGGTGAATGGATTGCCTGAGCCCGCGGGTTCGAGACCCGCCTGGGCAGCGAGACCTCATCTCTACAATAAATCAAAAAATCAGCCGGGCGTGGTAGCGTGCGCCTGTAATTCCAGCTACTCGGAAGGCTGAGGCGGAAGGATGCCGGAGCCCAGCAGGTCGAGGCTGCGGTGGCTGGGAGCGGCCGCTGCACTCCAGTCTGGGTGACAGAGTGAGACTCCAACTCAAAAAAAAAAAAAAAAAACAATTTAAAAATAAGAAAAAGTAAAATAATACTTTGAGACTTTGAGACGTTTGGCAATAGGAAGCAAAGAAGAGTGATCCCTGAGAGAATGCAATTAAGTGAACCGATATATTCAAGTGCCCAGCCTACTCACTGGAAAAAGAAACAGAGGCTACAGTCCACAAAGTGAGAACTTACACAAAGTCTGGCAGCCTCACTGAGTTGGAGAAGAGTTTGAAGTTCTAGAGACCAAGCAGGCTAAAAGTTGTGAGCTAGTATGAATAGCCAGAGGTGTCACAGGAGGAACTCTGAAGATTTGCAGACAGATTGTCTTGTATATTTATGCGGATGATTCAGGAATCTACCAGTGTCTGGTGAAGAATCTCGGAAAAGAATAGTTAAGGTGGCCAGGTTCGGTGGCTCAGCCCGTAGTCCCGCGTTTTGGGAGGCCGAGGTGAATGGATTGCATGAGCCCGCATCTCTGCAATAAATCAAAAATTAGCGCGCACCTGTAGTTCCAGCTACTTGGAAGACTGAGGCGGAAGGATCGCAGGTGCCCAGCAGGTCGAGGCTGCGATGGCCGGGAGCGGCCACTGCACTCCAGTCTGGGTAACAGAATGAGACTCCAACTCAAAAAAAAGAATAGCTAGAGCAATCTTGATGTCTCCAAGATGCCAGAATTTTTGCATATTAACCAATCATAGTGTAAAGACCTCCTAGTACATTGGAAAAACTGAACTGTGGGAAGAATTGTGTCACCCAAACAGATATGCTTAAGCCTTAATATCTGGACCTCTGAATATGTCCTTATTTGGTAATAGGGTATTTGTAAATGTACTGAAGATATGTTAGATGAGGTCATACTTGAGTTGGTGGGTCCTTAATTCAATATGACTTACAAGAAGAGACACAGTTACAGATACAACTGAAGAAAATGCCAGGTGAAGACAAAGACACACAGAGGGAAGACAGCCACGTGACGGTGGAGGAAGAGATTAGAATTAGGCAGCTGCAAGTCAAAGAATGTCAAAAATTGCAATCAGCAGAAGCCAGGAAAGTCTGATCCATATAAAACATAATTTTTTTATTTCTAGTCATTAGAACTGTAAAAGAATAAATATCTGTTGTTTTAAGCCACCTGGTTTGTGGTAGTTTATTATGACAGCCCTATGAAACTTATACACTGATAGTGTTCCCAGGAATGGGAGTAAATTAGCCATAGATTAAAGACTGTTCAAGACCCACACTAATCAATTAAATGTTAAAAATAAAGATTGAAAAGGATCAGACTAATTACATGCAACTTAATTTCATCTTAGAACAGAGGCAAAAGCAAATTAAAATAATACATAAATTCACAAGCATAAAATTCAAATCATTCTGTCAAACATTTCTAGACATAAAAGAGCAAGGAAATACGACTCAAAATCAGAAGAAAGATCAACAGAAACTAGAAAAGATGCAGCTGTTAAAATTAAAAGATAACGAAAAATATTTTTATAAATTTTCTTGAAGAGTTCAAGAAAGTCGAGGAAAGGGTAAGTATAATGAAAGAGAACTGCAAGATATAAAGCAACCCAATTCAAACGGCTACAAATAAAAAAAACCTGCATGAATGTAAATGCATCAAAACATGAATATATACAACTATATTGTATTTGTAATATTTAATCAAAATAACAGAAATATATACAACTATAAAAACAAACATTAATATATACAACTATTATAATATTTAATAAAAATAAAAATAATTGGATGGAGTTGAAAGCATTTTCTACACTGAAAATAAAGCAATTTGATCAGGGAACTTGAGGATATAATATTAGAAACAATCCAATATAAAACAGAGATAGAAAAATTACTAAATAAAAATCAACAGAGCGTTAATGAGATGTAGGAAAATAGCAAGTGGACTAATATCTGTGTGGTTTGGGTCCCAGGAAAGGGGTGACGGTGAGGGTACAGAAAACACACTTTGAAGAAATAATGACCATGGTTTTATGCAATTTATTGAAACTATAAACACTAGAGTCCAAAATGCCCAATAATCTCATGACAAAGGAAACAGAGAGAATGTTATGCCAAAGCATATTACCATCAAGTTATTGAAACCATTGATAACGAAAAAAATAAAAATAAAACCTAAAAATATACATTATATAGAGAGAAACAAAAGTAAGAATGACATCAGATTTGTCAAAATCACTGCAGCAACAAGATAACAAATTTATATATCTTAAACAGTAAAAGAAAAAAAGTTCATCTACATTTCTATATCCTGAGAATACATATTTTTCCCAAAAATAAAAACTTAAAATATCACTACAGTTAAAATGACTTTTATCCAAAAGGTAGAAAGTAACAAATGCTGAATGGAATGTTAAAAAAGAGAACTGTCACACATTGTTGGAGGGAACACAAATTAGTGCAGCCATAATGAAAAACAGTGTAGAGTTTCCTCAAAAAACTAAAAACAGAGCTATGATATGATCCAGCAATTCCACTCCTAGATATGCATCCCAAAGAAAGGAAACCAGTATATCGAAGCTATACCAGCACATCCATGTTTATTGCAGCATTATTCTCAGTAGCCAAAATATGGAATCCTCCTAAATACCAATCAATAAATGAACAGATGAAGAAATGTGGCATGTATACACATTGGAATGTTATTCAGCCACAAAAAAAGGCAGAAAGACCTGTGATTCACAGCAACATGGGTGGAGCTGAGATCATTGTGTTAAGTGAAATTAACCAAGCATAGAAAGAGAAATATCACATGTGTTCACTCATATGTAGGAAATGAAAAAAGTGGATATCATGAAGACAGTGTATAGATTGGTAATTACTAGAGGCTGAGAAGAATAGGGGATAGTTAGGATAAAGAGAGATTGATTAATTGGCACAAATAATACACTTCACTAGAAGAAATAAGTCTTTATATGTGAGTAGAGTGACTATAGTTAACAATAATCAATTGTATATTTAAAATATGTAGAAGATAATAATTTGAATGTGGCTAGCATGAGGAAAAGACAAATATTTAAGGTAATGTTATCCCAATTGCCTCCATTTGGTTATATAAATGTATCAACAATTTACTTGTCCTGTTAAAATATGTACAGTTATTATGTATCAATAGAAAAAATTGATAATTGATAAATTGATCCAACATCAGAAATAATATCGAAGTTTTTAAACACTGTTGAGCAAGATAATGATACTGGCATTTACAGAAAATTCTAGCCACCAATAACATTACATAGTTTCCTAAGTGTAGACCAAAAATGCAATGTAAAGGCCCATATTCTGGCCCATAAAAAATCTTAATGCATTGAAATAACTAAAACCATACCAAGAATATTCTCTGACTCCAGTGGAATTAAATTAAAAACCAGTAACTGAATGATAACCAGAAAAATCCTCAAATGTTAGAAAAATACAGCAATGCAATTTAAATAAACTAAGATAAACAATTCATAGTGCAAATAAGAAAATATTTTAAATTGAAACAATAAAAAAACAGCTAATGAAACCCAAATTGTGATGAAGAAAAAAAATAGTAAGCATAATATCACAAAACAATGTGATAGACAGCAGAAAAATAATGTGGAAAAAATAAAATTAAGAGATGATTATTTGAAAATACCAGTGAAATTAATAGATCTATAGGCACTCTGATAATAAAAATAAGATGACATAAACTACCAATATTAGATCCTAAAGATAATGCAATGACAGGAATATAATATTGTGGACAAGTTTATGCCAACAAACTTAAAAGGTTAAATGAATCGAACAATTCCTTGAAGTTCACAGATTTTTAAAGAAAACCTGAATAACCCTTTATCTATTGGTACTGCTATTTGTAAAACTAATTATATAAGAACTCCAGAACTAAATGGGTTCACTATAATTTCTATATACTAATTTTGCATAAACTCACTTAGAAAACAAAGGCAACCAGATGAACTTCTAACTTATTTTATGAGGCTAGATTAACCTGATTCCAAAACCTGGCGAAAATATTAGAAGAAACTAAAACTGTAATGTCACTCATGAACTTAGACAAAAAAATATTAACAGTAATTTTAGCAAATGTAAATTGTTATATAGGAAAATACAGAGGGTGCCAAAAAAATGTATGCTTATTTTAAGAAAGGAAAAAACTGTATTAAAATTGTAGACAGATACAAGTCACATCTGACTTCTGCAATTACGAGAGGTGTTCAAAGTAGTTGCAATCAGTGTCCAGACACTTCTGATTATGACGAACTAAAAGTAATACATAGATAACATGTCTTAAAATGTGTATACATTTTTGGCAACCTTAGTATAAAATATGTTATTTAAACAAACACTTCATCAAAGATGATATATGAATTGGAAGTATTTAGGTGAAAACATGCATCGCAACTTTAGTCATTAGAGAGTGTCTAGTAAAACCACAATGAGCCTACATACACACCAGCGATTACATACCCAACAGAGCCTACATACCCACGAGAATGACTAAAATTAAAAAGATTGACTATACAAAATATTAGCAGGAATGTTTAGCAACTGGAACTTTCATACATTGCTTTTGGGAATGCAAAAATATAATTTTGCAGATTTTTTAATAAAGGCACATATACAGAAACTCTTTATCTTCATTCTCCCCTCTCAAGAAAAAATCCTGATGTGCATGCATATTCATCAGCTTCATTCATAATAAGCCCAAACTTGAAATAATCAAATATTTATGAAATGATAATTCTATTCAGCAATTAAAATAAAATATACTGGCACAACAAAATAGATGTATCTCAAAAGTATCATGCTGAGTGAAGGATTCCAGATATAAAACACTAAATACAGTTTGATTCAATTTATGTAAATTCTAGAAAGGGCAAAACCTTAGAAAGTAGGAGACAGAGGGTGGAGGTAGAAGACTGATTGAAAAGGATGATGGAACACCTTAGGATGAAAAAATTTCGACACCACACAATCATATGCATTAGTAAGAGCTCATTCAATTATATGCTTAAAACTGGTGAATTTTATTGCATGTTAATACCATTCCAAAAAGTTGACAGAAAATCTTTGAACTGTATTTTCACTTCTGTATACATCATATGGTGTAGAAATCAAAAAGCTAGCTGGGATCATATCCTTGAGCAAACCTTGACATCATATATTACAAAACGATTTCGTATCCAGCTCCTTTGTTTATATAATATATTGTCTGATTTAAAGAACTTGTATTGTTAACCCTTATTCAGGGTGTGCAAAACACCATATGCAGAATGTGTAAAACACGTCATATCTAAAAGTAACCTTTGCTTTATGTCATAATCATGTAGAAATAAACCAAGTGTTTGAGTTATGCTGTTCCTTAAATATAGCAGGAAATGTTTAGCAACTGGAACTTTCATACATTGCTTTTGGGAATGCACAAATATAATTTTATCTGTGTGATTTGGGTCCCAGGAAAGGGGTGATGGTGAGGGTACAGAAAACACACTTGAAGAAATAATGGCCATGGTTTTATACAATTTTATTTTTATTATTTATTTATTTATTTTTTTGAGTTGGAGTCTCACTCTGTCACCCATACTGGAGTGCAGTGGCCGCTCCCGGCCACAGCAGCCTCAGCCTGCTGGGCTCCGGCGATCCTTCCGCCTCAGCCTTCCGAGTAGCCAGAATTACAGGCATGCGCTACCACACCCGGCTGATTTTTTGAATTATTGTAGAGATGAGGTCTCCCTGCCCAGGCGGGTCTCGAACCCTCGGGCTCAGGCAATTCACTCACCTCAGCATCCTAAAGGCGCGGGATTACAGGCTGAGCCACTGAGCCCAGCTTTTATTTTTATTTTGTTTGGTCTTTTAAGGCAGATGTTTAGACTTGTGATGTGAATGTTTTTATTATTTCGATTTAAAATATTTTCTTAATCGCAGTATGAGTTGTTTATCTCACTTTGGGAAAGGAAAAAGAGCTGATGACATGTAAAGCAATACACTGTAAGATTTTATTTTAAAATAGAGGCTGATACTATAAGTTTACAATAATTTGTCTCTTGTTTAATCATAGTTATGTGATTGTTTAAGAACTGACAAATGAAGAGCACTAGGACTAGCCAGTACTGTAAGCAAATTTCTTTAAAAATCATAGGAAAAGCAAAAGGTTAATGTATAAATAAGAAGAAAAAATAGCACAAAATATCAATTTTGTGTAAAAGTGTGTAAAAGCCATCAAGTAGTAAGTGTCCTTGAACACTTACCATATTGTGCTTTCATGACAAGAATTTAAAAAAATGACAAGATATTAAAAAACAACAACAACCAAAAACGTGCTTTTTAGACTGGAAAAACAAAGAGCTGTTAACCTTACACAGACCGGATCTCATAAAACTATTTTTAAATGTTCTAATATAGAGGGGGCTAGGTGGCTCAGCCTGTAATCTGAGCACTTTGGGAGGCCAAGGCTAGTGGATTGCCTGAGGGTTCAAGACCAGTCTGGGCAACTTGGCGAGACCTCCTCTGTACAATAAAAATAAAAAATTAGCCGGTCGTGGTAGCATGCGCCTGTAGTTCTACGTACTTGGAAGGCTACTTGGAGCCCAGCAGGTCGACACTGGGGTGGCTATGAGTGTGCCATTGCACTCCAACCTGGGTAACAGTGTTCTAGTATAGCTGGAACTACAGGACAGAAAACATAATATTGAAGTTCTGATTACTAAGATAGAATGATTACTAGCTGGTAAAAATCGATGTATTTAAGAAGAAAAGGAGTAAGATTTGGAGCACTCTAGAAAATATATCAACTAGGTAAACTAAAAAAATAAATAATTTAGGCACCACTTTTGAAAATAAACTGATCCTTTAAATCTTAAGACAACATTTTCAGCCTTGTTACTTGAGGCAACAAAACCAACTACTAAAAATCTGATTTCCGCCTTTTTTTTTTTTTTGAAAGCAGGATTTATAGAGAGAACAGGAAAACTCCCACGGTGTGAGGGGACCTGAAGGGATTGCCCTGCTTTTTGCATCTTAATTCTGTCCTATTGCTTTCACATCATGGGTAAAACAAACAACGGAAAAATACAGTTTTTTTTACGATGAGGAAGAAACTACAAATTTAAAAAATACTCTCAAGACAAACAGCAACAAAAAGACAGAACAATCTGAGCTTACCTAAGTGTTCCAAATAAATTGAAGATGTAGAAGTGGAAGTAGGCTTTTTGGGGAAAATTATCTAACAGGACTTTCATTGCTCAGTTACTGATTATTTTGATTTGTAGAAGCTTTCATAATTATTGGCAGTGTTGCTACATGGTGGTGAGTTTTTGGAAGTAAATATGCTTTTTAGTGCTCAAACTTATTTTTAGTTTACATATAATGGTGCAGCTAAAGAAAATATTCCATGTCAATAATCATTAAGATTATTAATAAGATGAGAAACATTTATAATGTCAATTACTGTAATATAATTTCATGATTAATGCTAGATTGCCTGAAAAATCACTGAACATAAAACAAAAGGCACAGGGAAAGTTATTTATTTGTTCATTTATTTATATTTTGTGTGGCATGTACTACATGATTACTTATCTTTTGAATTGAAGCTCTTTAGACAGAGTTGCACTTCCTAGAAAATAAAGAATTATGTTAAAAATCTATAAGTAGGCATAAATCTGCCAAACAAATCAGTTATTCCTTCACCAATTTCTCTCTACCTATTTTCTGACAAGATTGGCCATTTTCCATAGAAAACTAATACTACAGCCGGGCTCGGTGGCTCAGTCTGTAATCCCGCACCTTTGGGAGGCTGAAGTGAGTGGATTGCCTAAGCCCGCGGGTTCGAGACCCGCCTGGGCAGCGAGACCTCATCTCTACAATAAATCAAAAAATCAGCCGGGCATGGTAGCTCATTCCTGTAATTCCGGCTACTGGGAAGGCTGAGGCGAAAGGATCGCTGGAGCCCAGCAGGTCGAGGATGCAGTGAGCGGCCACTGCACTCCAGTCCGGGCGACAGAGTGAGACTCCAACTCAAAAAAAAAAAAAAAAAAGAAAAAGAAAACTAGTACTACTACTTTGAGTGATATTCAAAACTAGCTCAAATCGGGAAATGTTCTATCACCTTTATGTGAGCTTGGTGTATTAGTTTTCTAGGGCTTATATAATAAAGTACTCTAAATTGAATGGCAGAGAAAAACAGAAATTTTTTTTTTTTACAGTCCTGAAGGTACTTGAAGTCTGAAATGAAGATGTCAGTGGGGTGATAGTCCCCCACTGTTTTTGCAGAACTGTTGTAATAATGCAGCAATGAGATAAGTAGGGTCAAAACCACAATAATACCAATGAGAATGAAAACAAAACTTCAGAATTTAGAGCTATTTCCTAGGCAATGTCAATAGAACTCAGCTTTAAGTGCATTGGAACCATAATTTAATTTGATTATTATTGACATCATCAGTCTGTTCTTTGGCAAATATTGAATAATCCATACGTTCCTTGGGAATTTCCAGTGAAATTTAACATACTAGTGGTTCTGAGAATTCCTGCAAGGGAAAAAAAAACAAAAACAAAAACACTAGGTAAATTGTTTTTGTCAGCCAGGCTCGGTGGCTCAGCCTGTAATCCCACACCTTTGGGAGGCTGAGGTGAGTGGATTGCCTGAGCCCGCGGGTTTGAGACCCACCTGGGCAACGTGACGAGACCTCATCTCTACAATAATTCAAAAATTAGCCAGGCGTGGTAGAGCGCCTGTAGTTCCAGTTACTTGAAAGGCTGAGACAGAAGAATCGCCAGAGTCCAGCAGGTCGAGGCTGCGGTGGCCGGGAGCGGCCACTGCACTCCAGTCTGGGTGACAGAGTGAAATTCTAACTCAAAAACAAAAAAAAATTGTTTTTGTCTAAGATTTTCTAAAATTAGTTTGATAATGGAGCCGTTTTCATGTAAACCTTGCTATGTAAAAATGTTTCATGTAAAAATATTTGCTGGATGTTGATAAATGACATAAAATTTCCATATAGCTGTAAATAATAAGTAGTGTTACAACTCTAACATGGGCCTATTTTGAGCTGAAGACAAGAAAGAAAACTGTTGATGCAATTCTATTTTATTAGCTTCAGGATATGTAGAATTAAACCTAAATGTGGCTACGTAAAACAATAACACTAAATAAATATTTTAGTTATAGATCTCATTTCAACTTTAGAAAATGACAAAAATAATTTACAATTCTTACTCTTGAGTATAGTTGTCACCTTAAAGAATCAAAATTTATTGCTTGATCGCATATATGAAGAACACAAAATCATATAATTAACAGACCTGAGGACTGTTGTTAATGCAGCATCTTCTAGTTCATCTAGATTTAATATTCAACTAATTTTCCCAAATTACTAAGGTTAACAGAATTTATCATTTTGACTAGAAAGAGATCTTCTCCCATGAAAACCTTTTGAAATTAGAAGACTCATTTAAATATATCTACTCTAGTATTGATTTTGTTAAACTAGGGGTTGTATTTCATTGTTGGCATCACACTTAATTACCAAGTTAAGGTTGAAATTGCAAAAGCAATTGCATTTGAGAGTCATATTAGGAAAATGAGAACTAGTGATAGTCCTTATATTGCAAACATTAAAATTTGTATTTTCAAAAATATCTTCTAGTGTCTAGGTACTACTCTTGGCTAGTTATTTTTACTATTCTCTACTATTTACAATCTCAGATCATAAGTTTTGCACAAAAGTGTAGGTGCGAACATTTCTCAAATTCTTATAGTGTTAGGAAATAACTATTTATAGATCAATACAGATAAAATAAGGCAAACTTTTTAAATAAGTTATCCTTGAACAGGCAAATCTTGCTTGTTCACCTGCTAAGACTCCTATCATAGGGTCAAATAATATTTATTACTTGTCTGAAATTATCTATAAATTCTGCAGCTTGTAATTATTAAGAAATGAAATCTGTCTATTCCACATATTTGTAACCAGTAGTTAATTCATGTTCAACAGTAGAAAAAAATTGTTTGGGGATATTATAAATTGAACAAATATATCAGTGTACAGAATATGCCTAATAGCTGTCTCTCTCTATTTGTAGGTAGAAATTTTTTTTCAGCTATGCTTTTGCCTTTTTTCCCTTCCTTTTCTCTTTTCCTTTATTCATCCTTTCCTCCTTCCTTCTAATTTTTTCTTTTTAACGCATTACTATTTTTGTGAGAGCATAACAAAACACTAATTTTTATATTCTTTCCAGAAGGCAAAATGTTAATATGAATCTAGAATTTCAAAACTTCAGAAACGTTGATGTAGCAATTCTGCTTTGAAAATGTGAATCCAAAATTTCAAAAGTTTATAAGTTATTAAGCAGTGATTCTGTTTCTAAAAATGCACTTGTATCAATTTCTTAGGGCTGTTATAACAAAATTCCGCAGATTGGGTGGCTTCAAAACTAGAAATTTAGGTTTTGTTTTGTTTTGTTTTGTTTTTTGAGTTGAAGTCTCACTCAGTCGCCAAGTCTGTAGTGCAGTGGCCGCTCCCGGCCACCGCAGCCTCGACCTTCTGGGCTCTGGCGATCCTTCCGCCTCAACCTTCCAAGTAGCCGGAATTACAGGCATGTGCTACCACGCCCGGTTGATTTTTGAATTTATTGTAGAGATGAGGTCTCTCTGTCTAGGCGGGTCTTGAACCCGCGGGGTCAGGCAATCCACTCACCTCAGCCTCCCAAAGGCGCGGGATTACAGGCTGAGCCACCCAGCCCAGCGAAATTTAGTTTTTAATGCTTCTTTATGCTAGTACAAAATCAAGATATCAGAAGTTTTGATTTGTTCTTTGATAAATGAATTTTGAGAGACATAATTTGTCCATAATCAGATAAAAATAATCAGTTGGGTAAATTTTAAGCAAAATCAAATTTATTGCATTATTTAAAGTAGAAATTAGAGAATGAACTAAATGCCTAAAAATATACAATAGTTATAAAAATTATGTTATATCCATATACATTTAAAATTAGACATTAAAATAAGATTCACAAACTATTTTAGTGACATTTACAATATGTTGTTAAATAAAAATAGCCACTTAAAAATATATATTCAATGTTTTTATCTTTGTATAATATAAACAAATAAATAAATGTGAACAAGTATATCATTTAAAATTATTATTTCTAGTTGAGATATTTATGAACATATGTTTTGTCTTTATATATTTTCTTTTTTAAACATTGTGCAAATGGAAATTTAAAATGCTTTGAAATATACTTTTCCTTTCATTGAACTTATGTTTCAAATTGATGACAACTTCCAAAAAGTTTCTGTATGCTCAAATATAAAAATTTTTTTAAAGAAACTATATTTCAGATAATTTCATAAAATGTTGTTTACTCTTAAATTGAACTCAGTCATTTTGTTAAGGTAGAAATAAAGATAAATCTATAGGAAAAAATACAACTCAGCTGACACCTCTAGGCAAAATTAAAACTATTAAAGCCAAGACTAGGTTTTGAAGTTGTAATCATTGTTTATGTTGCCTTCATCTTCATGCCTCACCTCTTTCAAGCACAAGGTGAAAGGACCAGAGAACTGTTTGGTCAGCTAAAAAGTAAGATTTTTCTTACCATCTAGTAGTTAGTAGAAAATATTTTGATCTCAAATTGGTCACGAGAAAGTAGAAAAAGAACAGAAATGTGAGACAGGGTTAAGGCAGAACTTGGTTAACACTTCTTAGTTGTTGGTAAAAGTGGTTTAAGAATAAATCAGTCTCCCCAAAATGTATTCTGCTGTTCTGAGTTTATAAGAGTAAGGGTGGTTTAGGCCAGAGGCTTGCAAATGCTTTTTACATAAGAGTGTCAGAACTATCTTAATGATTTAAACTATAAGTAGAGAATTATTAATTTTTATGTTGAAATTGCTTATGCTTTAGTTGTGGTCACAGGTGAAGAGAAGGGTAGTGCTTACGGCAATAAACTTGCCTTTAATTTTTAGACTTTCTTTTATTGTACTAGTGTGTCTTGCTATTGATCCTGAAGTAATAATAAAAGTAATGATTTCCAGATCACACGATACTTTATGAGTCAGAAATATACACAGTGGACATAAAGTCTGAAAAACCTAGATTATAGATTATAATCTATAAACATAGTTTATATTCTTTTATGTTTTTATGAAGCAAATATCTTTCTGGGCAATAATTTGTATATTCATCCTTTTATTCCTGAATTGATGGACACATTTAGTGGTAGTCTCATAAAAATAAAAGGACCTCATGAACAATGGGAAGAAAAATCAATACATTGCATCAATGGCACAGGAACTTAAAATCAAAACTCTCTATTGAAAGATATAAAATTCTATAAATGCTTTAGAAATTTCTCTTAGTATAGTACTGCCTGATATTGCTATTGATTTTCTAAAATAGAGCTTTAGAGACCCAAGTTGCTTGAAGTACACTTCTCCAATTTTCCTAAGCTCATGAAAGATTTCTTCTTGTGTTCTTTAAACTAAAACCTAGAATTATAGCGTGTTGACCTCCTATTCCACACTTATAGCCCTCTTGTGAAGGGAGCCTGACTTTTCTTGGCAAAAGCAAGAAGCAGGGACAACTTAAGCAATAATCTCCAGTGTTCGTTATTCTTCTGCTTCTTTGACTATTCACACAGGCCAACAATTAAGTAATTTCCTTTTTTTTTTTCAGACTAGGTTCCCTTTCATATAACAAAATGGACAAGAAGAATAACTGGGCTAACAAGAACCCACAAAACTGCTTATTTTCTTTACGGTGTAAGCAATACACCCTTATGACAGCCAAGAATTTCTCAAGAAAACAGGCTCAGAACAAATTTTATAATTTATAAGTTGTGTTCACCTCCTTGTACTGCATTCCTTCTCACAATTTCTCCCTTAAGTCCTATCCAAAGCATCAATAAAAGATGAGATTACTATTTTACCTATAATAAGCCAATAATTAGTTTAGTTAGTTGCTTTAATATTTATATTTCACTCTAACAGTGAACGAGGACAAAGTATACTTAATCTGGAAAAGCCCTGCTCCTACTTTGTATTTAGCTTATTTCGGTCTTAAGGTCACAGTATATAACGTAATTTGACTTTTTAAAAATTAATCAATATTTTTTCTTTTGGTATTGTGGGGTACAGTTAAGGGTTAGGTAAACAAATATGTTTTGTTCAGGCACCCTTGTTGATAAGGGGTGTCTCCCCATCCCCAGACAGATATTTACTACCATTAATCCCACCTCCCTTTCCCCCCCAATAGTTTCCTACCACTGTCAATCCTTTTCTTATAGTATGTAATTTAATTTTATCTGCCAATAACCAATGAAACTTTTTCCTTTTAACTGCTAACTTGAATAACTCAACTAAACACTTAAAATATGCCCAAATATTCATATCTACCTGTTCTCTTACTTTTTCTAAAGTTTTTTAACCAAATAAAATTTTAATGAGTAATACTATATGACTATGGATGCGTTTCATTCTTTATTTCTATTATTTTATTTCTAATAATTAAAGGATTTCATTTATGCACCTAAAGTCCCATCAAAACTATCCTCAGGCAAAACTGAAATTCAAGGAAATGTTGTCTTTTGAAAACATTCATCACTTTGCCATTTTGTGTGTCTGTATCTCTACCTTATTCTTTTGGAGTCAAATTCTAAAAATATTTTCTTCCTACAGAAGTCTTACTGTTAAAAAGCACCATTAACATCCCTTATTTTTCTCTGAAATAATACTCCCTCACCTAAATTAATATGCATTACTTTCTTCCTGTCACATGTTTGCTCAGAGTATATTACTGTCATGTCAGTTTTCTTTTCTCTTTTCCAAAGTTTAGCTAGTTTAGAGTTGATTTATTCAAATGGAGTTCAAAGGCTAAGGTAATGATGACTACATTAACGCTTTTCTTCCATCAGCTATATCTACAATTTTACTTGGACAGCTTAAGAGACTTTTAATTCAGAAATTGAACACTTGAATGATAAAAATTGAAACCATGAACTTATAACGACATGGCAGGCTTGATTACCATGGGTATCATTTCCATCCTTAGCATAGAAAATAGTGGATAAAATATAATACTTCAACTTGTAAAATACATTTTTAAAATTTTAGAACAGTTATATATTTATTTTAAAAATATATGTTTTTTGCCCCATGTCTAGTTTCTCCTATCATCAACATCTTTTTTTTTTTCTTCAAAGCAAGATTTATTGAGAGGACAGAAAAGTTCCCACAGTGGGAGGGGACCTGAGGGGTTTGCCTATTATTAACATCCTAAATAAGTATGGTATATTTGTCAGGGTTAATGAAAAATATTTGTACATAGTTATTTACAAAAGTCCATACTTCATTCAGATTTCTTAGCTTTTTCCTAATATTATCTTTCTGATTTAGAATCCTATCCAGGATAACCACATTCTATTTACTCATCATGTCTTCTTAGGTAACTTTTGTTGAGACAGATCCTCAGACTTTGTTTTTGATGACTTTGATAGTTATAAGAAATACTAGTCAAATAGTTTGCAGGATGTCCATCAACTGCTATATGTCTGGTACTTTCTCATAACTAGAATGGGGCTTTCTTTTTGAGATGATGACAATAGAGTGCCATTTTCATTATGTCATATCAAGGGTACATGTTATCAATGTAACTTTTCACTGTTGATGTAAATCTTGATAATCTGACTGAGTATGACTTGTCAATTTTCTCCAATGTGTGGTATTTTCCATGCTATATTCTTTGCAAGAAAGTTACTATACACAGACCACATTTAAGAAGTGGAAAATTATGCTGTATCTTTTGGAAGTACAGTATCCACATAAAATATCTGGAAATATTCTACACTGTAGGCTTTTTTCTTCTTACCCATTTATTTATATATACAATCATTTACTGATATCAGTAGGACTCATGCATATTTATTTATTTTAAAATATTTAATTGACAAAGATTGAATATATTCAAAGTGTCTGTGATAATTTGATATACATATACATGGTGTAATGATTACCACAATCAAATTAACTAACACATCTATTACTGTTCATGCTGTACTTCAGATCCCCAGAACTTGTTCATGCTATAACTGAAAGTTTGTACCCTTTGATCAACACTTTCCTATTTCCTCTACTCCCAGCCCCTGCTCCCATTTCACTCTCTACTTTTATGAGTTTGAGTTTAAATTCCTCATATAAGAGATAATACATTATTTTTTCCCTATGCCTTATTTTCACTTTCTATGCTTATTTCACTTAGTCTAATGTCCTTCAGGTTCATCTATGTTGCAAAAGGCAGGATTTCCTCTTTTCATGGATAAATAATATTCTATTGTGTATTTGTACTATAGTTTCTTTGTCCATTATTCATTGATGGACACTTAGGTCATTTCTGTATCGTGACTTTTGTGAATTATGATGTAATGAATTTAACAATGCAAATATCTTTGAGATACTTATTTCCTTTCCTTTAGAATTATTAACCCATACCACCATGGGGAAAAAATCTTCATTACCTAGAGTACAGGGCTTTTGTATACTTTCTTTTATACTTTGTCTGACATATTCTAATCTTTGCTAAATTTTCCTAGGTTAGTAGCTCTTTATCCCTCCCCATTAAATTATATATTTTTTCATATAGTTGCAATACAATTTTGATTGTTTTGTACCTTTTGCCATATGATTTTGGGATCTTATGGTCTTCTAAATTGTTACTTTACAGTTTTCACACATTATATTTTACTTTTTGTACTTGTGAAGATGTATGGATTTCAACAAATGGTTCGTGACATGTATCCAGTATTATGGTGTCCCACAGGAAAGTTTCAAAACCTTGTGCTTCATATATTCAGTTCTCCCTACTTCTTTCTGAAACCCTGGCATCTCTTCATCTTGGCTATCTCCATAGCTTTGCTTTCTTCCTATATGGTAATGGTACAAAATGTATCTTTTCCAGTCTTACTTTTTTCATATAGAAATATGAATTTGAGATTCACACATGTGTTCACATGGCTTTATATTTCATTTATAATATAAACTATATAAATGCCTCTCAATTTATTTGATTCATTCACTTATTGAAGGATATTTTGGCTGCTGCTTCTTATCTGCAAGTATGAATGAAGCTGATACAAATATTTACAAACAGGTCTTATAAATGTAAGTTTTCACAGCAGTAAATGTCAAGGAGCACTATTGGTGCATTATACAGTAGGTTATGTCTAACTTTGTAGTGCATTAACAAATGGTCTTCAAAAATGGCTGTTCCATTTTTCATTCCCACCAGAATTTCTGTTGGTCCACATCCTTGCTAGCAATTGGTACTGCCAATTTTATATTTTAGTGTTTTTTAATAAGTGTGTAGTAGCTTCTCATTGTTGGTTTGACTTGAGAGTCCTTTTTTTAAAAAAAATGATTTTATTTTAAATTCAAGGGCAAATTCCATGTGCATGTTTGTTACATGGGTATATTGTAGGGATTATTGGTAGGGATAGGGCTTCTAGTATACCCATTACCCAAATAGTGAACATTGTATCCAATAGGTAATTTTTCAACTTTGTCTCGCTCCCATCCTGTCCCCTTTTGGAATTCACATTGTCTTTTAGTTCCATTCCAATGTGTACCCATTGATTAGTTCCCACTTATAAGTGGGAACATATGGTATTAGGTTTTCTATTTCTGAGATTATGTAATGATAGATAATGTTGAGCATATTTTCATATACTTATTTGTAATCTGAATATCTTTTTTGATGGGGTCAGATCTCTTGCCCATGGATTTTTTTCTTATTATGTATTTTAAGAGTTATATATTTTGCATTCAAGTCTTTTTTATCAGATACAGGTTTTCAAATATGTTTCTCAATCTGTAGTTTAACTTTCAGTCTCCTAACAGTGTCTTTGCAAGTCAAATTTTATTTAATTTTATAAAAATTTTCTCATTTATTTCATGAATCATGTATTTAAAGCTATATTATTAAACTTATGATTACTTGAATTTTCTCTCATGTTCCTTTGAAGTTTTAAAGCATTTTCTATTTAGGATTACAATACATTTTTACATAATTTTTGTAAAATTCATAAGGTCTGTATCTAGGTTCATTTTTTTAATATGCTGAGGTCTAATTGTTGCAGCACCAATCGTTGGGAAGACTTTTTTCTCCATTGAATTGCCTTTGCTCCTCTGTCAAATCTTAGTTAACTATATTCATGTGGGTCATTATTGACCTTATCATAAACATGAATTCAGGTGAATCCTCCATCTTCATTCCTGCTCATCAGTATTGTGTTGGTTATTCTGTGTCCTTTACCTTTGCATATAAACTTCAGAATCAGATTGTAGCAACAATAGCAAGTCCTTGAGCTGATATCTCACAGAGCTGTCAGACTGGTCAAAACATAAAATCTGTATTGTCCCATGTAGCACTAGGAAGCCACACTAGGAAAAGGGGTCACTATTCTTAAAGCTACTGTCCAGCTATGGAGTGTGGGCTGTATTGCTGTAATCTTACAGCACGATTATCTATTTATCTTCTGAAAGTGTTCTCAGACCAATATTCACAAATAATTTCTCCATAACTACTGTTCTCATTCAATCCTCTACTTGGAAAACATTTCCTCATCTCACTTCCTTATAAAAAAAAATCAACTAATCCATACTTTTGTCATATCTTCTTCATATTGAAAGTTTCTAATATTCTACATATTATAATTTTGTCAACAAGTAGCTATTTATTGAATAAATTGACCATGGACTAGAGGTGATATAAATATTTCTACACTTTATTTTATTGTATCACTTTGAAGAAGCATCACTAAATAATTCTTAACAGATTACATGTTTTAAAGCTTATATTATGTTAAATACTTATAAGAATCACTCAAAAGATGAGCATATTCCTTTGTAATGTTGTCAGGCTAAAGTCTGATGATTACTTGATGACTTATTAATTAATAACATGTCTAGTGCCAAAGAATACAGGTAGAAATATATTAAAGGTTTTTATTTTTATAGTGAAAAACTTATCCTGGAAGAACGAATTCAGACAATATGTAATGCATATATAATTTTGATTGAAAATAAAAACTTCCTTCAGAATAGACAATAACACATGGAATAAGCAGTTTAGATCCTGTCAGGCACAAAGACAACTATTTAAAACAATACCATGTTCATGCAATTCTCATTGCTGGCAAACAATATTTACATTAAGGAAGAGGTAGTTGCCCATGCATGTGAAATATTTATAACAGAGAAAACCATATTAGAGCTTTGTGAGCTGGGAACAGGAGACAGAAAACTTTTTTAAAAGTAATATGGCATGATTGACAGTTTATATCACAGCTTGTGTTTTTTGTTTATTTGTGGAAGCATGAATTAATAATATGTCGAGATGCACGTCCAGGGGGAAAACAAAAATCTATCCTTATTTGTAACTTAAGATACTGGCCCAAAGGATATATATATTATAATTATAATTATAATTTTTAAAATAATTCCACTGACCTTTACTTGAGATTTGTGGATTGCATATGCCACATTTCAGAAGGAGAAAGTAATAGTTCATACTACTAGTGGTAGATTTACAGAACGGGAAATTTTGTACAGTCAGGGCAATGTGAGAAGAAATAATTATCATGTATTTTTGAAAAAAGTTGTATATATATTGTATAATATATATTATATAATTCTAGAGTACTGAATGTGCCAGAAAAATTGTGTGGAAAAAATAAAAGTCCCTAACTTTATAGACTTGTGGTTATCCCAAAATATTTTCCTTTGTTTATCTTATGTAAAGATGTGGTTTGTCATTTATTGACTAAGCTATCTTTTCTCATTTAGATGCTTTGGCTTTGTCTAATTATTGTCAAAAAACTTATAAAAGTAATTTCTGTGCCTTTGGGAGTTATAACAAAAATTAGATGTATGTCTCTCATAAGTATTTGTTGGATTTGTAGTCTAGATTTTTAGTGTTTTTTTTCCCCTTAAATTGTTGTCAAGCCACCATTTTATGAGTATATATTTCTCTTCTTCCAAGGAAAATGGGTACTTACTGTTTTTTCAGATTGTGATCATTGTATTTTTCAAGCTGAAGACTTTGTCTTCCACCCAGTCATTTTAATAAGACCCACACTCTAGCTCTCCAAGTGAGTGCAATAATAAACTAGAAAAAAAAAAAGAGGGTTACTTTACTTTTCCATCTGCAATGAAACATCAGGATTGCTGCCCTGACAGAAGGTGATTTTACGGCTTAAGACATTTCCTTCAATATTTCTCTATGTTTTCCTCTAGAGTCTTAGTATATGTACTTACCCACGTTCACCATTTTTGAAAGGTTCCTCATCAAGCTTTTGAGAATCTTTGATTCCACCTGTAAGAAACAGCCGTCAGGAGCAAATAAATCATTATAAGCCTTAACAACATTTCCAGTCACTGTTTTGAGATATAACTTTGGTTTTTTCTCTTTAACTTCACTATTAAGGGCTCTCAAAGGGGCTGTTTCTTGCAGAAAAAAATGACTATAATTTAATTCCTTATAAAAATATTTTCTGCTTGTGTGTGCATATGTATGTGTGCATACGTGTATATATGTATGTATTGGAAACTGGGAGGACATTTATTTGTTTAAAATTACCTATCACTTCTCTGATTTTCAAGAAAAGCATTCCTTTTGTTCATAAGCTCTCCACACTGTAAAAATTAGAAATTTTTAGAAGAATACATTAGCTGTTTTTAGAGGATTGATGTAGAGTGATTTCAGGGAATGAGAGTTTGAAGATGACTAAAAGATGACAGAATTGTGAAGTTGCATGAAGGCAAATTTTTAATGCTGGAATTTAAGAAAACAGAACATTCACTTTAAACTCCAACATAACACACACACACACACACACACACACACACACACACACACACACACACACACACATATACACACACATATATATGCACTAATAATGTATATACATATACATACATGTATATGGATTTTGTTTGTTTTATCGATTCTATGCAAATTTGTATTCAAATCTGCAATAAAACTGAAACATTTTCAATTCCTGAAATCTGGAGGTCTGACAATTAAATACACAAACTCACACTAGAAAAAGTGCTACATACCTCATTGCTAAAGATCACTATGGTCATCTTCTAAGTACTCCCCGTGGGAAGTTATGCACCAAGGCCAACGCTGAGAATACCCGTCAAAGGAATTTTGGAACTCTTTCTGGAATGGCCATCAGAGCTGTTGTCGTATTAACCTTGATCTCCTGAATGTCATCATCTAATTTATAGATTAAAATCAATCTAGATTAGATAATATAGTATCTAATTTTATCCTTTTAACAAGAAATGAAACAAGAGCTATTCTTTCCCTGGTTTAAGAGGTGAGAGAACTGAGACGCTGAGGATTTAAGTATTTTCCTGAGGTCACATAACTAGTTTATTACTAGGTGATCTAACCAATATCCTCTCTTAACCTGTAATACCATGATCATTATGAAGAATTAACAAGAAAAGTTTGTAAATCTGAATATTATTACTAATTATACAAGACAATTTGAGATTTATCATGGTGCATAATTGTGGAGTTTCAGAGTAGGCTGTGGTACTGAGGATCATTCCCAGAAAAAAGTAATACTTGAGTCAGTCCTATGTGAGCATATGCTGTAACTTATATTTTGACACAATGTTTGATGAAGTTTGGAGAAGCAGAAATCAAACTTAATCCATTACCACTTGTGCCTTAATAACCTCATGCTGACTAAGTGACTCTGAGCTGCTTTGACCAGATTCCAGGAATTCAAAATGTTTGAGTTTTATTACAGTTTTGAGTGCAAACTTGCTTAGAATAGAAAATCAAAATAAAAGAAACATATAAAACACAAACAAATCAACAAAGATTCACTTCTCTAGGTCTATTTACCATTTTATGGTCTGTTTTCTGTCTCCTCTATTTTTTATTTATTTTCATTATCTTTCCTGTTTCTTTTTGATTATTTAACTCTTTTAGTATTTCATTTATTGAATTTTTTAAAACTGTGTTTCTTTGCAAACTGTGGAACTCCAGGACTACAATGTGCATTTATAACTTTTCAAAGTCTACTTGAAGTTAGTATTTTACCACATAAAGTAAAATGTAGAAAACATACAGCCATATGATTTTCTTTCTTTAACAGTTTATTTATTGTGCTAATTGCTTTACTATCTGTCAGCATAAGCACCAAGGAAAGATCCCCAGATTTTGCCAAAAAGTTGGCATGGGCAAAATTTTCAGGAAGTTTTCTTGAGTGTATCTTGTTAAGAGACCAAATTGGTAGATGCATACAGTAGTCTGAAAAGCTCTCAGATCCACTATCAGTCTCATTTACTTTTTCTAAAATTATTTTAAATATTGAAATAGTTGTAGAGTTAGAGGAAGTTGCAGTGATAGAAGAGAGAGGTGTAGAGAACCCTTCACCCAGTTTCTCCCTTTGGTTGTATCTTAAGTAAGTACACTACAACATCAAAACCAGGTTACAGCTGTGATTAGAAAGTGTGTATATGTTTCCATGTAATGCTTAAAAAAATAGCATATGTATCTTTTTGTAACCACCACCAAAAAATGAGATAAAGACTTATTCCATCACAAATATCTCCCTTGTGTTACTCTGCTATTGCTATGCCCCTCAACCCCACCACTGACCATCACTAACCCCTAGAAACCATTGATCCATTCTCCATATTTAAAATTTTGTTTTCTCAAGAAGGTATATAAATGGAATCATACATTCTGAGACTCTGGAGGTTGACTTTTTTTTTTGTCACTTGGTGGTTCATCCAAGTTGTAGTATGTATTAATTGTTCCTTTTGATTGCCGCATGGTATTTCAAGGTATGAATTTTTTTTTTTTTTTTTAACCATTGACTGGTTTAGGACATTTTCATTGTTTTCAATTTTTGGCTATAAACTATTGTGTATTTTTGTATAAGCATACTTCATTTCTCGGGGATAAATGCCCAGAAATACAAATGTTTTGAGGTATGTTCAGTGTGTGTTTAGTTTTTAAAGAATATTCCAAACTATTTTCCAGAGTGCTATACCATCTGACATTCTCACCTATAATGTACGAGAAATATGATTTCTCTGCATATTCTTTTTGAATTGAGTATTGCCATTATTTTTATTTTTTATTTCATTTACTTATTTTTTATTCTCTCTTTCCTATATATCATAGCTGTCATATATGCTAAATCTGTAAACATTGAGACCCATTCAGGATGCTATAATTTTTTATTTCAACTTTTAAGATATTTTAGAACGACTGAAAAGAGAAAACTAACTTATTATATTTGTCTAGAAATGTATGATTTCTGTTGCTCTTTATTTTTTTTAATTTTTAAATTTTTCCTTCTTTTTTTGAGTTGGAGTCTCACTCTGTCACCCAGACTGGAGTGCAGTGGCCGCTCCCGGCCACCACAACCTCGACCTGCTGGGCTCCGACAATCCTTCCGTCTCAGCCTTCCAATTAGCCGGAACTACAGGAGCGCTCTACCCGGGTAATTTTTTTTTGATTTATTGTAGACATGAGGTCTCACCATGTTGCCCAGGCGGGTCTCGAACCTGTGGGCTCAGGCAATCCACAAACCTCAGCCTCCCAAAGCGTGGGATTACAGGCTGAGCCACTGAGCCTAGCTCTTTCTTTATTTTTGTAAGTTCCACATTTTTCTTTGTTATCATTTCCCTTCTGACTGACAAGCATTCTTTGCATATATTTTTTAAAATTTTTATTGTAAAGATGTGGGGTACAATTCAGGGCTAGGTATACAAACACTGATCATGCAGGTACCCCAGTTAATTAGGTATGTCCCTCCCTCCGCTAGCAGTTTCCCTCAATCAACAATCCCACCCCCCGCCAACAGTTTCCCATTATTACCAATCACTTTCTTATAGCATTATAATTGTTCAAGGTCCTCTTGTGAATGAGAACATATGGAATTCTGTTCTTTGTTTCTGTGATAAATCACTGAGTATGATCAACTCCAAATCCATCCAGGTTGCTGCAAAATCCGTATATTTGTCGTTCTTTATGGCTGCATAATATTCCATTGTGTATATGTAACACATTTTTTTTTTAATCCAGTCCAGCTTCTATGGGCAACATGGTTGTTTCCATGTTTTTGCTATTGTGAATGGAGCTGCGACAAACATAAGTGTGCAGGTATGTTCTTTGTAGAATAATTTGAGTTCCTCTGGGTGTATTCCCAATAAGGGAATTGCTGGGCCACGTGGAAGGTCAATTTCTCGTTCTTTCAGAAATCTCCAGACTGTTTTCCAGAGAGGTTGTACATGTTTGCATTCCAACCAGCAGTGTAGAAGTGTTCCTTTTTCTCCACATCCTTGCCAGCATCCATTGTTGTTTCTTTTATTAATGATGGCCATTCTTACAGGGGTTAGGTGGTGTTTCAGTGTGGTTTTGATTTGCATTTCTCTGATGATGAGTGAGGCTGAACACTTTTTCATGTGTCTGGTGGCTGCCCATATATCTTCTTTTGAGAAATGTCTATTCATGTCTTTTGCCCACTTTGTAAAGGGGCTGTTTGTTTTTTCCCTTTGGTGCATTTGAGTTCCTTGTAGATCCTAGATGTTAGGCCTTTGTCAGATATACAATTGGCAAATATTTTTTCCCATTCTGTGGGCTGTCTCCCTACTCTCTTGATGGTTTCGTTTGCTTTGCAGAAGCTTGTTAATATGATGACTTCCTACTTATGTATCTTATTTCTTAAGGTTTTGGCATTTAGGGTTCTGAGTAGGAATTGGTTCCCAGTTCCCATTTCCATAAGGGTGTCGCTTGTGTTTTCTAAGATTCTTATAGTTTGAGGCTTTATGTTTAAGTGTGATACTTCCTGCTTTGTTTCTCTTGATAAGGATTGTTTTGGCTATTTGTGGTCGCTTATGTTTCCATATGAATTTCTGTATTGTCATTTCCAGGTCTGAGAAGAATGATGTTGGTAACTTAATGGGTATTGCGTTAAATCTGTAGATTGCCTTTGGTAGAATGGACATCTTAAAAATGTTGATTCTTTCTATCCATGAGCATGGAATATTTTTCCATTTGTTTGTGTCTTCTTGGATTTCTTTGAGCAGTGTTTTGTAATTCTCATTGTAAAGGTCTTTCACTTCTCTGGTTAGGAAGATGCCGAGGTATTTCATTTTTTTGGTGGCTATTGTGAAAGGGATTGTGTTTTTTATTTGGTTCTCTGCTTGCTTGCTGTTGGTATATAGGAATTCTACTGTCTTTTGCACATTTATTTTGTACCTTGAGACTTTGCCAAAGTCCGTTATCAGTGCAAGCAGGTTTGTCACAGATTCTCTTGGATTTTCAAAGTGTAAGATCATATCATCAGCAAAGAGGGATAACTTGATTTATTCTTTTCCTATTTGGATACCCCTGATTTCCTTCTCTTGTCTAATTGCCCGAGCTAGGACTTCAAACACAATATTGAACAAGAGGGGTTAGAGTCAGACTTGTTCCAGTTTTCAGGGAAATTTTTCCAGTTTCTGTCCATTTAGCAATATGTTAGCTGTGGGTTTGTTATAGATTGCGCTATTTTGAGGTAAGTTCCTTTCATATCTAGGTGCTTGAAGGTTTTTATCAAGAAGGGATGCTGGATTTTATCAAAAACTTTTTCTGCATCCAATGAGATAATCATATGGCTCTTGTTTTTACATCTGTTGATGTATTTAATGACATTTATGGTCTTGCGAATGTTGAACCAGCCCTGCATCCTGGGGATGAAGCCTACTTGGTCATGGTGGATGCTTTTTGAGATGTGTTTTTGGATCCAAAAGGTTAGGGAGGGGGCCTGGAGCTCCAAGGGGTGCTTGCATAGGGCCTCCGTGGGTGGGCGGTGGAGGCTTGAGGTGGGGCTGGGCGCTTGTGCCAGGGAAGTGGCCTGGAGCTCCAAGGGGCGACACTGAGAGCCTCCATGGGTGAAGGTGGCTTAGGGCCTGGTGGGGCACTTCATTCAGGGATGGAGCCCATTGCTCCGAGGGGTGGGTGCCAAGGGCCTCTGTGGGGGCAGCAGCTTAAGGCGGGTCTGGGCGCTTCAGCCCAGTGGGGAACCAGAGCTCCAAGTCGTGGGTGCCAGGAGCCTCTGGGGGTGGCAGCTCAAGGCAGAGCTGGGCGCTTCAGCCCTGGTTGGGGCTGGAGCTCTGAGGCGTGGGCACTGCGGGCCTCCGAAGGGGTGGCAGTTCGAGGCAGGGCTGGGCTTTTCAGTTCAGCTGGGGTCCCAGAGCTTAAGGCAGGGGTGCTGAGGGTCTCCACAGGGGAAGTGGCTTGAGGGGGTGCTGGGAGCTTCAGCCAGGGTAGGGCACTTCAGCCAGGGCAGGGGTCCAGAGCTCTGAGGTGCCCATGCTGAGGGCCTCTGCCGTGGTGACGACTTGAGGTGGGGCTGGGCGCTTCAGCCAGGGAGGGGCCCTGGAGTCCAGAGGGTCAGCACTGAGGGCTGCCTGGATGGCAGCGGCTTTGGGCCAGGTGGGAAGCTTCAGTGGGGGCGACGCCCATAGCTCTGAGGGGCGGGCACCAGGGCCTCTGCGGGCAGTGGTGACTCGAGGTGGTGACTCGAGGTGGGGCTGAGCACTTCAGCCTGGGCAAGGGCCTGGAGTCCCAAGGTGCCCAGGTGTATGTGCTGGGGGCCCCCCCGCAGGGGTGGCGGCTCGAGATGGGGCTGGTGCTTCAGCCCGGGTGGGGGCCACAGCTCTGAGGTGTGGGCGATGGGGACCTCCGCAGGGCGGCAGCTCCAGGTGGGACTGGATGCTTCCGCCCCGGTGGGGGTCCTGAGCCTCGAGGCACGGGCCTGGTGGGGCACCCCAGCCAGGATGGAGCCTGTAACTCTGAGGGCGGTGCCTAGGGCTTCCTTGGGTGGTGGCGTCTTGAGATGGGGCTGGGCGCCTCAGCCAGGGCAGGGACCCAGAGCTCCGAGAGGTGGGCACCAGTGGTGGATTTGGGACCCACTCGTGGAGCGGACATGGAGGGCCTCCGCATGCTGTGGTGGCCTGAGACGGGGTTGGGCACCCCAGCCAGGGAGGGAGCTGGCCACAGCTGTGTGCCAGGCATGGCAGTGTAGCCAGTGAAGGAACCCTGCTCTCCACAAGGCGGTATCCAGGGCCTCCACAGACGGCCGCCGTTTGGGACTGGGTGAGGCGGTGTAGCAAGGGAGGGAGGTGGGAGCTCCACGTGGTCTGGGTCCCCGGACGCCTGGGGCAGAACATCGGTGGTGGCAGGGCCGTGGTAGCCAGGCGGCACGTGGGACCGAGGGCCTCTAGGTCTCGGACCATGCGGCTGGTGGGGGTCGAGGGGTGGGGGATGGGGTAAGGGAAGTAAGAGTCTTTATGGGAACTCACTTTCGGAGAATCTCAAAGTCCCACCTGTGCTGTCACCATCTTACCGTAACTCCCTCTTTGCATATTTTTAGAGCAGGTCTACTGGCAACTTTTTCATTCTTCATTTATATGAAAATGTATTTATTATTTTGCATTAATTCCTGAAAGGGTGTTTTTACTGGGTATAGAATTCTGGGTTGACAATCTTTTTCTTTCAGCACTTAAAAAATATAATACTTCTGTCTTTTGACTTCCCTGGTGTCTGATGGAAAGCCTGCCGTTTTTTGGATCATTGTTTATGTAAAATATCTCACATCACTGCATGCTTTCAAAATATTTTTCTTTATTTTTTGTGTTTAACAGTTTGATTATAACATGTCTCTTGGTGGTTCTCTTTGAGTCCATCCTGTTTTAAGTTTGCTACAAATTTGATTTTGAAAAAGTATCTCTTTCACCAAATTTGGGAAGTTTAAAATCATTATTTTTAAAAAATTGTGCATTTTTTCCCTTTTGATTTAGTGATTCTAATGCTATGAATGTTAAAATTATTTTAAAGATTCAGTTCCTTTTTTTCTTTTTAATCTTTGCTGATTGTTCCTCAGATTAAATAATTTCTGTTTAAATTTGCTGATTCTTTCCTCTATTGACTTCATTCTGCTATTGAGTCCACTTAATGAGGGATTTTATTTTTATTTTTTGGTTTTTTTGTGGTCATTTTATTTTCTAGATCATTTGGCTCTTTTTTCTAGTTCTTTTCTTGTTTATTTATTTATTTTTGCTGAGAATGTGTATCTTTCCATTTATTTTAAGAGTGTTTGCTTTTACTTCATGGAACTAACTATTAATAGCTTTTTTTAAGATTTTGTTTGATAATTCTAATTCTGTGTCATTTCGGAGTCAGTATCTGGGTACCACATGAAATGGAGACTTAATTTCCTTTACTTCCATACACATAATCCATGATTTTCCCAGCTTTTTTTTCCCTTCTTTTTTTTTTATATTTTTTATTTTAAAGATGTGGGGTACAATTCAGAATTATTTATGCAAGTGGACATCATACAGGTAAAGTTTGGGCCTCCCTTTGGTCCCCTCTTTGCTTGGTTTGAGATCAGGTACCCTTATTGATGTTGTGTCCCCACCCCCATCTGGACAATATCCTAATACTGCCAATCCCTTTATTATAGTATTATGGTAAGTGTTCAGATTCCACTTATGAATGAGAACATATGGTACTCTGTTCTTTGTTTCTGTGAGATATCACTCATAGAATCTAAATCCATCAAGGAAGTCCATATGTTTGTCCTTCTTTATAGCTGTGTAATATTCCATCATGTATATATGCCACATTTTTGTTATCCAGTCCAGTTTCAATGGGCAGCACAGTTGGTTCCATGTCTTTGCTATTGTAAATAATGCTGCAATAAACATGTGCTGTAGGTATCTTTTCTTTTGTAGAATGATTAAGTTCCTCCAGGTATATTCCCAGTATGGGCCTTATAGAAGGCCAATTTCTAGTTCTTTTAGAAATCTTCACATGCTTTTCATAGAGGTTGAACTAGTTTGCATTCCCACCAACAGTGCAGAAGCTGTTCTTTTTCTCTGTATTCTCAACAGCATCTGTTTTGTTAATGATGGCCATCCTTCCTGGGATTAGGTGATATCTCAATGTGGTTTGCATTTGCATTTATCTGATGATTAGTGCTTATTCATGTATCTGTTGGCTGCCCATATGTCTTCTCTTGAGAAGTGTCTATTCATGTCTTTTGCCCACTTTTTAATGGGGTTATTTGTTCTTTCCCTTTCAGCATGTTTGAGTTTCCTGTAGATCCTAGATATTAGGCTTTTGTGAGATGTACAACGGGCAAAGATTTTTTTCCCTTCCTGTGGGCTCTTTCCTCGCTCTCTTGATGGTTTCTTTTGCTCTGCAGAAGCTTTTCAGCTTAATGAAGTCCTACTTGTCTGTCTCATCTCTTATGAAATGGACCTCTGGGGTTTTCATCAAAAACTAGTTGTCTATACTAATTTCTGTAAGGATGTCTCCAGTGTTTTCTAAGATTCTTATAGTCTGAGGTTCTCAGTTTAGGTCTTTGATCCATTTAGAGTTGATTTTTGTGAATGGTGATAGGTAAGGGTCCTGTTTCAATCATTTGCATGTGGTCAGCCAGTTTTCCCAGCACCATTTACTGAATAGGTTCACCTTTCTCCAGTGGTTGTTTTTGAAGGCTTTGTTGACAATGAGTTGGTTGAGAAATTGAGATTTTGCTTCTAGAATCTCTATCTTGTTCCATTGGTCCATATGCCTGTTCCTGTACCAATACTAGGCCATTTGGATTATTGTAATAGTTTTTTTTTTCAAAAAAATGACCTTTCGTGTACTCACTCCTCTGCAATGACTACTCTGTTACAAATATGGCTTTCTTATTAATTATATGTTTATGTTAGTTTTTGCACAGTGTTTTAGATTATATTTGTTTATGTAATCTATGAAATGTGTTGCTCATTGCTTAAAGATGAACAGGATTGTATAATCTGTGTATGAAAAAGAGTGTGCATGTATGTGCCTTATTCTGTTTTATGCTTTTATAACAGAATATCACAAACTAGATGTTTTGTAAAAAAAAAATGCAAATTTTTTGTTTCTAATAATTCTGAAGGCTGAGTAGTCCAAAATTGAGGGACTGGCTTCTGCTAAGGGTTACCTTTCTGTATTCTCCCATGGCAGAAGGTGGAAGGACAAGGGAGGGTAAGAGAGCAAAAGAGGGCCAACTTATGTTTGTTATAAGGAATCCACTTCCACTACAATGAATCCACTTTTCTGATACAGCCTCTACTCTCAAGTACCCTCTTGACTTAATCGCTTCTTAAAGGTCTTACCTCTTAAAATTGTTACAAGGGCATTCAATTTCAACATGAATTTGAGAGGTCACAAACATTCAAATCATAGCCTTAATGGAACATCATATATACAGAATAAACATAATTATAATTGCAATATTATTAAATAATATTATAACTTTTATATCAACATAATTAAATCAACATTGATTATATTAATTTAATTATATTAATTAAATTTATTATATTAATTATATTAAATCAATTATCAAATTATCTTTCCCTTTTTAAAAAATGTTCTTGGCCATTTTTTTGCCACTTTGCTTTTTTATAAAAATGTTAAAATGAGCTTATCTTTATTTGTGAAAAGAAAGACTGGTTTTAGAACCTGACTTAATCTTTACTTCACATTGGATATAATTGAAATCTCTGAAATAATACATTCTTAAACAGTGTAAACCATAGGTATTCTCTGCTTTATAATGCCCTGCAACAAATATTTATAATTTTCTTTCACACAGAGCTTACATATATCTTGATAGAATTATTTTAAATCAGGTAAATATGTAAGATGAAATTTTAGAAACCTCTAAAAGAGCATTACTTTGTCTTTTAATATCTAACAATAAAAATAAATCACCATTAGCCAAAATTTTAACAGAATAATACAATTTTTGCCAATACTATTGCATTCATCTCTGCTTGTCATCTATTTTATTCCTTTTGCTTCATATAAATAAGTAAAACTTGTCTTGAATTTTATAATTGAAATTCTGTTTACTTTTATAGTCTTATTACAATAATTATTTACATTATATTAAGCTTTAACTTTATAAAACATACCATACTTTATTTAGCCATCTTGACATTTCATATTTACTTAACATTTTTAACTGATTTATGATGCATAAATTCATAATTTATTCATTGTTACTGCTGTATAGATGCTAAATTATTCAATCTTTTATTCTTTATTAGTTTTACAGGAATGATTTCTTACTGTAAAATTAATACATATACAGTTTGTAAAAGCAATAAGAAAACTTTTAAGAATATCGCTAAAAGACTGTGAGACTTTGAATTACTACACTATAATTCACATGACTTTATAATCTCATTAATACTTACTTTTAGGCTTTTATATTAGTGTTTCTACTTATTTGTTAAATGCTTAAAAAATGCACTAAGTTTTTTTTACATGCAACAATATAGGGTGAACTTTATAGAATTTTTCTGCTAGAAGGGATTTTTAGAGTTATATATTTAATTTTTCCATTAAAAATTTAAGAGCATTCATACCCAGAGAGGTGAAGTTGCTGGATGAAGTTTACACAGCTTTTCACCATGTTTTCCAGCTGAGTGGTTTAATTTTGTGACTATAATGGGAATTTAGCACAAATTGATTTCTAGTGGAGTGCAATTATGTAAGAGACATTCATCTTGGAAAGCATCCAGTGGTTTTGTTTACAGACGCTAGCAATAGAAAAATAATTCTATTCTATTTTGTTTTCTATATAACAGTATACACAATGTGTCCAGAAGCCATTGCTAAATATAGGAAATAATATAGCATACACAGATTTCTTCAAAGAAAACAGATTTTAATCGTCTTCTCAAATATTCTGTATTTTTTATTTTCATAAAACCAGCAAGATACATGTTTTTCTAAAATCTCCTTTTTAGACACAAAATTCAATAATTAAATGTGGATGTGAAATTACTTATATTTTGTCTGTTTATCATATTTTAAAAGATTAAAATGATTGAATTTGAAAAAAAGTGACTTTTTTCCCCTAAGGGACTATAAAATGAGATTTTATTTTTATTTATTTATTCATGAGATTTGGCAATGTGTGTCAATATTTTAGACCTGCATTTCTTTCATGTAAAAATTCTACTTCTAGGGCATGAAATTCTCCTAGAATATAAACTATATATTTCTAGGGTATCTCTTAAGAGAGTTATTCTGAGAGGATTCATATTTAAGTGTTCATGCCTGAGTTTTCTGAATAATTCATCTCAAAAAATTTATAAATCATATAATTGAGCAATAACTCAATTCAAATTCTGTTGAATAAAGTGTTTCCAAGTTTTTTTTTTTTTGTTTTTTTTTTTTTTTTTGAGTTGGAGTCTCACTTGGTCGCCCAGACTGGAGTGCAGTGGCCGCTCCTAGCCACCACAGCCTTGCCTGCTGGGCTCCAGCGATCCTTCCGCCTCAGCCTTCCAAGTAGCTGGAATTACAGGCACACGCTACCACGCCCGGCTGATTTTTTGATTTATTGTAGAGATGAGGTCTCGCTGCCCAGGTGGGTCTCGAACCCGCGGCCTCAGGCAATCCACTCACCTCAGCCTCCCAAAGGCGCGGGATTACAGGCTGAGCCACCGAGGCTGGCTCCAAGTTTATTCTTTAGAATCCTACAATGGTAGTCTTTAACTGAAGTTTGACACATAGTTCTTAAGATAGATATTCTATTTCTTCAGTTATTTGATTATAGTTATATGAAGATTGACCTTGAATAAGATAATTTTATGCGTTATGAAGAGTATAACTACTTAAATGCTGGATGTAGAATCTAAGAATTTGTAAGGAAACATTTTATTGCAATTGCTTTATTGATACTATAAAGAGTGGGTGGAAGGATTAAATTTTAAAATAGCATAAAGTGGCATACATAAGAAAACATTTTATATGTGCTAGGCACCTTAATATCATCATACATTTCATCATAATCATTGTAGTTACCATAGTTTATGTTTGCAAACTTATAACTGGTTTCACAAATTTTTATGCAGAGTGGGTTTACTGAATCAAAGTGGGAGGGCTTATCTTTGTTACAACACCATTTTTGCATCTTGTCTATTTTAGCAAAATATTTTGGTAGAGTAGAAACATATATTGCAATAACTAAAATAGATAGAACTGGCCATTACTGCAAACACCTGGACAACTCAAAAAACCATCTATTTAGCTTTAGAAATCATAGTTTTTATAAGTCCTCAGATAACATTTGGGTTATAAGGAACAGAGTCTCTTCCCAAAGTGCTCATTAGGTCAAGCATTTCCCCACCTCTTACGTAAAATCTTTAACTTGAAAATCTTTTGGCTGCCAAAAAGCCTAGATTTTAACATGTGATGTGGGTTACAAAACAAATCAACTACAAAAAAACTCACTGAATTTAACTGAAATGATGTATTTGTCCTGCTAAGAGAGCATTTGAAACCATGTCCACTTGGCCCTGTTTATCCCCTTTAAAGACTTCCCCACTTGCTGGGCAAAGATTGTTAGGCCATACATAAAAGCAATATCCTTAGTAGTTCACATTTACGCAGCTGTCTTCAAAGCTGCTCTCGTTTTTTCACCTTGTACTTTCTCCAGTGCCTTGCAATCAATCCCCATTATCTACCCTTTTGTCTCCTACCTTATTTTCCGATCTTGCTTTTGTTCATGTCCTCCTTCTAATGTCACATAAATTGGTGATGTGCTCTGATTCAGATCTTGCCATTCTGCTATATCAAGTCTTCATAATGAATTGATTATTCAAAACAAGATCCTTATTAATCAATTTTTCAGGGCTGTATTTTGTCCTTGAAAACAGCCATTCACAGGCATATGGAACTTTGTGTGTGGGCTCTGGACACTAAAAAATAGAAGAAATATCTTTGCTCCCCTTTTAAAGACACCAAGAATATCACTACTCCCACCTCCCAAACAAACATTATGAAAAGTAAATATATAACTTGCTACAAGAAAGTAAAAGATTACAAATAAAATGTGATATAATAAACATTTATTAAGACTTATACAAGATAAGATATTTATATCAATAAGTTTATTACTGTCCAGAAGCAAAATTATCATTGTAGCAATAGCAACAATAACAGTAACAAAAAAACAAACATTTGTAAAACACCTTGTCATAAACAAAACCATTTTACACAATATAGTCCTCATAATCTATCTTGATCTATAAATTGGTAGGTACTATTTTTACAATTGAAATGGAAATAAATATATTATGATAGTAATACTTTATGTTTTCTATCTTCAGTCTAGTGAAATTTTTCAATGAATCACTACAGATGAAGGCAGATTAGACTGCACCCTGAAATTTTTGAGAATTGATAAGAGAACCGGTTGAAGGTTGAAAATTTTCTTTTCGTAAACTTGGGTAGAGTTTACCTTCACCTGTCAATTTTATCATTCCAAAACCAACAAACAAAAAAACGAATCTAGAGTTAAAATACACTATGGCAAACTTCCACTATAGCATCTGTTGTCATGGAGACCATAGTCTGGGTTTTGTTGCTGTTGACAATGGAATTATTTCTCACTGAATTCAGGTACTAGAGACTAGGATTGGCCCATCTTCCTGCTTACAAATATAAGCATATCTGATCTGTTGTTTTGGATATTGGCACCAGCCCAGATTATGCATAAACATGACCTGCTGCTCAGTGCTTCTGAGAATACAGTTCTATCCCGGAGTCAGTTCTTCCTCTAGTTCTGGTGTTAGTTCTGATTTATTACAATTCATATTTCCACTTTGAAAGTTTACAGATGTCTTACAGTTAAGCTTGTGACTTATGTAAAAATGTATCTTTAATATCAAATTATTCACTACTACTACATAAAGTATATTCTTGATAAATATAGTAGTTGTTCTACTGGAAAAGCACAGTATGAAGCAGTTTTAAATATTAACTGCATTTTGATTTTGGGAAGTTTATATGAATGTCATTTATCAGTGTAATGACAGGGGCTTTAGTAATATCAAAGATCATTTTCAACTTCAAATAATTATATCTTAATTTGTTTTATGGTTTCAGGGCTGTTTTACTATTAATATATTTATTTTTACACAACAGATTTGCTTAATGTAGAAAGTGTCTGTGTTTAAAACGAATATTCTTAATATTAACCCTCTTTATTAACATTCTTATTTACTTGAGTGAATTTGTTATGTTTGGTTTCTTGAACAGTTATACCCAATTTGGGGAACCTTTGGCCATTTGCATGTGAATATATAATTGAATTCTTAAATAATGGCTACCACAATTAAAAAAAAATCAACTGGTTATATATTTCCAAAGATGTAAAAAATATGTTACAGAACTAAAATTAAAATAATATAGTTTGCCATAACCAAGAGAAGTAAGATGTTTTTACCTTAACCCCAAATGGCAGAAACCATAACTATATAAATATAAATTTAAGCATTTTTCTAAAATATTTTCAACAGTTAGCAAATGAAACTATTAGTGCAATATTATGCATTATTTTTGAGTACTAAGTCATCAAAATATGTATTTTTATGCTTGTAGCACACCTCAATTCGGACTGCTCTACTTTAAATACTCAATAGCCATATGCGGTTGGCAGTTACTGTATTAGACAGAGCAGCTTTAAAACAGAGCACTGTAAAAACAGTGAATTTGCTACTATTCTAATAACTTCTGTCATCACACTATTACATAAAGATTGCTTTATACTCACTTCAGATCTGGAGGGAGTACATAAGACCCATACTTAAACCGACCATGGATTTTTGAGTTCAATCTTTTAAAGTCTCCTTTTTTAAAAAATATTTTCTCCAAAATTAATTTACATTTATCTCTAACGATCAATTCTTCTTTTAACCTCCCGTTTTTTTTTTTTTTTTGTCTGTGCTTTTTATTCAGATTAAATGATAAACTAGGTGACTATTAATGTGACCTTTATGACTGGACTCTTAATTTGACCTGTGGGTGCCATAAGAAGATATAATGCTGAGTTTAAGGATTCATTAGATTTAAAGAGAAAGTTTAGTTCATTTTATTGGTTTTAATTAGTTTAAAAGGGAAGTCTTTGGTTTTTATCCTAAATATCTGTTTTTATTTTTTTATATAAAACACTATATTGTATTATAGTCATAGAATTATAAGAATTCTACAAAAAGATAATTACTCAGTAGTTAAATAATGAGTTAGTATTTTGTGTAATATTTAATAGCCAAAATTTCAATGAAGATTTAACTATTGATTTTAGTTAATTAAAATATTTAAAAATCTTCTAGAATATAAAATAATGTTTTATATATATATATATGCATGTATGTTTACACACTATTAAAATGTATTAACATTTGTAGTATATTATGACCAGTTTCTACTTATAATTAGAAGTGTCTGCTACTTTTATACTACTGATTAATCATTACTTATTAAATTTGTATTTATCCATTTAGCATAGTGACAGATTGGGTAATCTATACAGACAAGTCTGCTTATGTGGGTTTAATTTAGGAAAATTCAATAAGAAGTACTTGAAATAAAAACATGCTTAAAAGAGGCACAACTTAACTACTAATTATGGCAAGTCAAATGGAGTCAGTAAGTTTATCATAATTACAGATTACTAAAATGACTATGAAGATAGACAAGAGCTGATCAATAATTATTTTATTACTCATCATTTGTTATTAATTTGTATTGTTGTATATTGAAAAAAATTTTCTGGGCAAATCAGAGCCTTTAATATTACAAATCAAATACATTTTTGAAATATAGGACTTTGAAGACAATTTGATGTTTGTTCATGTTATTATAGAGAAGAAAAAGTTGTTAATTTTTGTTAGCGTTAAAGTCTCTGAGGGTTCTGTTTAGCATAAGCCACTAGATTGTTAGGATAATTATAAGATTATTAGAATAATTTCAGAAGAGCATTCATTGGAAGGTGTGTAAATTTACAAAATTGAGTAAGCAACTCTATATCACGATATGACTAATTCTATTAACTATAAAATTTCTCACTTCTCACACTCCTTTCTCACTGTATCACAATCTGTTGCCATGTAACCTCACAGCTTCCTCCACTAAAGACATTCCCACTCCTTGATTTTTGGATTGGCTACGAGGCTTGCTTTAGACAATGGAAGGCTAGAGGATGTGATTTGACCAAATACTTAAAAATTGCTTGCACATTTGGGAGTCTTGCCTAGTGCCACTGCTATTACCAGGGGATGAATATACCTGGGCTAACTTGCTTGTCTTTTGAGGAATCTGAAAAATATGTGGGGCAGATGCAAGTCCAGCACAGAACTATCAAACTTTAAATAAACCCAGACTTGTGAGCTAAGAAAATACTTACTGATACTATTAAATACTACTGATAATAAATGATAACTAATCCTATTAAAAGCAAACTAATTTTAGTGATAGAAAACAAATCCGCAGTTGGGGATAGGAGATGGGTGAAAGATGTGCAGACAGGATCAGGAGGGAAGAATAATAAAGGGAGATGAAAAAACTTTTGAAAGTAATAAACATGCTCACTATCATGATTTTAGTGATGGTTTCATCAGTGTGATCCTATGCCAACATTTATCACATTGTATTCTAAAAATGTGCAGTCTGTTGAATTTCAACTATGGCTCAATAAAACTATGAAACATGCTTATTTTTGTATATGAAGAGTTGTTAGACAACATATTGTGGCATAGTCAGCATAATTATTTTCTCTGTAAGTAGAAATTATACCATTTAATACCTTTGTTACACCATGATACTTTTGCTACTGAAGGAATACAATATTTTCAGCACAATTTTGAATAATGATATACTTTTTCTTATGCCTATATAAGTATCATTAGATGTCATTCATTGATTAAACAAATGTTTATCAACTAGTACCTTTATTCCAGACTCTGCTCTGACTCTAGGAAAATAAAGTGAATAAATCAGTCAAAATACTCCATCCACAAGGAACTTAGATTCTCATGAGTGAAAGAAAGTAAATATGGGACAAATCTAAAACATCAAATATGTTAAGTTTTGATCAATCTTAAATGAAAAAATAAAATTAAAAAAATAAGAAAGGAGTGTTCATATATACATAATTGTGTGGTTATTAGTTTCCATGCAGCAAAGTTATATTATTTGGAATAATTAGACAATCGAGATATGTTCTAATTGCATGCTAAGTTTACATGAAATTCTAAATATATTTACTATTCAAGGAACAGTTATTAAGCACTTATTTATACTAAGCAGTAGATGAATAGGAATGATTTGGAGATATTCATATTGGAGATATTTAAGACTTATGCATGAAGCAGAAATCAAATAATTTCAGATATTAAAAAGAGGATCCCCAGGTTTGAGCCCGGGCAACTTAGCCAGACCTTGTCTCTACAATAAATCAAAAATTAACCGGGGGTGGTAGCGCCCACCCATAGTTTTGGCTACTTGGAAGGCTGAGGTAAAAAAGGACTACAGGAGCCCAGTAGGTGGATGCTGGGTTGGTGGTGAACTTGCCAGTGCACTCCAACCAGGGCAACTGAGTGAGATTCTGATGCGGATTTTTCAGGTCAGCCTGGGCTTCAAGAGTGTCAGCTCAATGGGTCAGCCAGCCAAGCCCCAGAGAGGGTCATGGAGGGGCTGGTAAGCCTAGCCCCACAAGTTATCAGCTCTAATGGTTGGCAACCCAAGCCCTAAGTGTTGCAACTGGGGGTGGAGGGGCTGGGAAGCCTAGCCCTCAGGGTGTTGACTCTAACCAGCTGGCAAGCCAAGCCTTGAGAGTGTTGCTGGTTTGGTGGGCTGGCAAGCCTAGCCCCCTGGGTGTCTCAGCTTCCCAGTCTCACATTCTTCTGACAGCTCTTCTGGTTTAGCTGGCTCTGGCTAGTAAGCCAGCCTCTGGGGTGTATGACTTTTTGATCCCGATGATTTTCTGCAGCTCTTCAGGTTGCAGCTCTTCAGGGTCAACGTTCTTGTCTCATGCCCAGGAAGAATGAGGGGCATGGACAGCTGGAAGGTGAGAAAGCAGGACAGAACAGAAAAGCACAGGAGGGAGGAGATCCGAAGTGGTTACCCACCTGGGGCCGAAAACCTGGGGCTTATATAGCCCTAAGTCCAAGCCTATTGGCTAGCACTAGCTGTGAGCTGTAGCTGTTCTGATTGACCAGTATTAAGGTAGGGACCTAATGGTGAACTGATTAGTTGCTTTGCAATCCCAGCAGTGAGTACCTTAGCTCTAGCTTGAGAGGCTTGCAGGGAGTTGTTTACCAATGGTGAGCCTGAGAGCCCTGCAGGGAGTTCACTACATTGTTACCAGTGGACCTGTCTGTCTGCCTAACCTTTCTCTAAGCTATCTCCTGTCTCAATTCTACTTTAAAAAAAAAAAAAGAAGAAAAGGATCACAGCTTCAGATGTCTTCAATAAATTATATAGTTAGTTAAAACCTGTAAAGATACACAGATGTGAGACTCTGGCATTTGATACTATGATCTCGACAGAGCCCCACTTACAGGCATTTTCATACACTCAAAAAAATTATTCAGAGTCTTCTAAACATCACATTTTTGCATGTTAAATACAGACCTTGAATTCCCATTCTTTAAACAATGAGAATATTGATTAAATGGTAGTATCTCTTTAAATTAATTGTGATACAAATTTCAAGTAATCTCAATGACATCCAAATATATATATATATATATATTTGTTCCTCAGGCAAAATATGAGATAATATTCTTAGTTGGATAGTTTTTGTATTTGTTGTCTTCCCAGTAACTCATGGAACTTGCTCCATCATGCTCCAAATCTATTCCTAAACAAATGATTCTAGTACCAGTTGGTACAAATTAGCCAAAGCCTGCAGCTCTTTGATGAATAATCTCTTTCCTTTCATGGGGGTGGGGGGTGGGGGTGGCTGTTGGGGTGGGTTAGGAGGGCAGATATTTCTTTTATCTGGTTCTGTTATTAACTGTCAATCACAGTCCAGAAGCAATGAGGGGAGATTGGGGGAGGTCTTCAAGAGAATAAGTTTCAGCTGATATTTTTCACCTTTAATGAAGCTTGTGTGCAGTCTCCAGGCCAAAAAAAGAAGCTCTTTTTAGCAAGGGAAAGTGCTGAGATAAATTTGGGGAGTATGCAGTTCTCAAACACATCCAGCAAGGTGCTCCATTCTAGATCTCAAAGGTCCTACTTCTTCACTATTATTATCCTGACTTTTGAGTCTCTATTCTATTTTAGCACTTTTACTGTGAAACATTTGGTCTAACTTTAAGCACAGTCTGTCCTCCAGCTGTGAGATGGGAGGTCTCTTTAAAATATTGTTTTGGGTGTCTTATGACTTTCCAATATTATGCCCTAAATTGATAATTGGCTTACCTGGGTCTCTCATGTTTTTCCTTCAGGGCTTTAGAACTGTTTACAAGAGGCAGACAACACCACAATCTTTATATTCACTGTTTCTGGAGCTACTACGTAAATCAGTGAATCCCTTAAATCTGTATTCCATCCTAACTTAGCACAGAATGGAGTTTCAGTACTTGTGATAACAGCAGCACACCAGCCAGTGTTTATCACCACATCGTCAGAAACATGAGATCCTGTTACTGTCTGCCCAGAGAATAATCCAATTCCAGCAAATCTACACAGGGGTTCTAGTTACTAGGACTATTTCTAGTATCAACTGTTTTAAGATGAATTTCCCCTGCAAGAGATTCTGAAATAAGTTTGTGTTCTAATCTTGTAGTTATTTGGAAGGTAAAAGGTGAATGAAAAAATGATAAAAGTGTGATAAAATCCAATGTAGTGTACAATGTTCAGCAGTTGACAGCTCTAAGCAATTGAAATTTTGGAATCTGGATTTTGTAGTCATTTGCAGCCAAATTTAATCTTAACTAATAGAATCTGTTTTTTGATATCAAGAGCTTTGACCGGTGAAGTACACTTATTGATTTTTTTTCCTTTGTGACAGTCACTGTGCTAAGCATTTTATACACATTGCTATTTGATGCTACAGCTTAATGAAGGTGCTGTTATCCACCTTTTATAGAGGATAAATTTAAAATTCAAAGGAATTGCCCCAGTTTCCTAAGGTTATGCTTTTTTTTTTTTTTTTGAGGCAATGTCTCACTCTGTGGTCTAAGCTGGAGTGCAGTGGCAGGATCCTAGGCTCAAATGATCCTCCCACCTTTGCCTCCCCAGTAGCAGGGAGTGCACACCATCATGCCCAGCTAATATTTTTTATTTTTATTTTTGTAGAAAGAAAGTTTTGCCCACGCTGGTCTCAAACTCCTGGGGTCAAGTAATTCTTCCTCTCTGCTTCCAAAAGTGCTGGGATTACAGGTGTGAGCCCCCATGGCTGACCAGGTCACACATTTCTTAAGTGACAGAATCACATCTGAAATTCATACGTGTCTGATTAAAACATTTGTACCTTTACTACTATAAAACCTATTATCTGATTCCATAATAAAAATTCCACACTTATTGAGATGAAATATTTGTTGTTCTCGTTTAGATTATTTTTGTACATCCAATACCATTTGTGTACATTCAACACCATACTCTTCTCTCACCTAAATTTTATCAAATATTAGATTGTAACAATTATATCCCCTGAGTCATCATGAGTCTACAGGCAAACAATTTCAATTCTTTAGTTTCTCTTTTTATTGTTGTTACTACCCTAATATAAACATGCTTTAGATTGTGTCTCCTAATGACTACTATCCAGAACAAAATACAAAATTTTGTAAATGGATTTTTTTTTTTTGAGTTGAAGTCTCACTCTGTCACCCAGACTGGAGTGCAGTGGCAGGCTCCCAAACACTGCAGCCTCGACCTGCTGGGCTCTGGCGATCCTTCTGCCTCAGCCTTCTAAGTAACTGGAACATCAGGCATGGGCTACCATGCCCGGCTAATTTTTTGATTTATTGTAGAGATGAGGGTTCACCAAGTTGCCCAGGTGGGTCTCGAACCCGTGGGCTCAGGCAATCCACTCACCTTGGCCTCCCAAAGCGCCGGGATTACAGGCTGAGCCACTGAGCCCGGCCCGTAAATGGATTTTTAATGTGGTGTATAACAAGATGACCATCTCTTGTGTGAAAATTCACTGAAATAACCAGTGTTTGAAGCTTTATTCTACTTTTGAATCATGTTGAATATATTGGGGTTTTCACCTTTTTCATATTAACTATCATTTAACTAGCTTTCTCCTTTTGGAATGTATTATGTTTTAGACTTGAGTGGGGAATCTTGCAATTATCAGTTTTGTGTGTGTGTGTGTGTGTTTGTGTGTGTGTGTGTTGGAGTTACACTCTATGGCCCAGGCTGGAGTGCAGTGGCACACTCACGGACACTCCAGCGTTGGCCTACTGGGCTCTGGCTATCTTTCTGCCTCAGCCTTCCAAATAGCTGGAACTACAGTCGTGCGCTACCACGCTCGGCTAATTTTTAAAATTTATTGTAGAGATGAGGTCTTGCCAAGTTACCTGGCCTGGTCTCAAACCCTCAGGCTCAGTCAATCCAGTTGCCTCAGCCTCCCAAAGTGCTGGGATTATAGGCTGAGCCACTGAGCCCAGCCATCACTGTTTTATTTATGTTGCAAATATTAGTCTGTGGTTTTAGATCTTCCAAATATCTTTCTCAATATTTAATCTACCATCAAACATATGTAACAAACTTACCAGATTTATGTCTTCCTCAAATAGAATACATAATGTGTTATAACTTCACAGAGTAATTATAAATTCAAAATTGCTAAAGGTAGCATAGTAGTTAAAATATCCTAGTTGAAATTGATTCTAAATTATACTTGAGTTCTTCACTTTAAATAATAACTAAAATCCTCTAGAAAAGCATGTAGTGCAGGTCTCTATCATAAAAATATTTCAAAAGGCCAATTATTTTGCTCAAATTTAGCTTTACCATTATGATTGTGTTTCTAGAGTTTCTAAATAGCACATGATGTTTAAAAAAAAGGACATAAAGTGACTCATTAGTTATCTTTTAGAAATTTTACATTCCTATTATAATACTGGAAATGATTGACAAATTATCTGAAATATATATCCTAAATCTTATCTGTGACTTATTTTAATATTATTCACACACACACACACACACACACACAAACACACACACACACATTCTGTGGTATTTACACTGATATGTTGGGTAACTGATCATTTGCCCATCTTTAGATTTTGATTCCTCTCTTATTTCCCCAAGTTTTATAATGACCACATCTTCTTTGACTTAATCTTTGATCTGTAAATTAATAGATTTGGACAAAGAGTTTTAGACTCACTTATAGCAATCACATCTTCTAGCAACTCTACAATAGTATCCAGACTTTTAAAAATTATATTTATTCTTTCTATTCAGACAAAAAAATAACATTCCTATACATAAAAGAAAAAAGCAAAATAGTAGTAGAGAAGTTTGAATCTATCTTAATTATCAATCAATTCTGAGCATCATACTTATGTTTTTGGAATTTTCAGAAACAAAAAAATTAAAATTCTACTTATGGAAGCAATATGTATAAATGAAGAAAATTTTGAAAATGAGAACATATGAAATTAAGACCACTCCATATATGTATTATTACACAATTTTATGTTTATGCATAGTATTTATTTAATATATAATTAGTATGTCTCTATGTTTGTGACTTCTTGAATACCACATAAGATTTCATCATGCACATCTACAATGATTCATTTAACTTTATATATTTGCCGAGAATTTTAGATAATACCAAAACAGAAAATAAAAAATTATATTTATTTAAATATGGATACAGTATTTATTTAATATTTAGTTTATAAAATTAAAGTTATTATCTTACTACCCAGAGGTTGAACTCTCAAAATTATAGCTATCCAATCATATGTCAAAAGTTTATTAGAAAATGTTCTTAAAATTGATAGTGACAAAGTACTTGAAATGTTCTGTGCGGGTAGTGAACATTGAAGCTACATACAGCAATCATCATCAGTGAAAAGGTATTCAGCAGAATTTCAGTAAATTAAACCAGTTTTTTCTATTGTATTCCCAAGTAACTTTTTAATTTTATCCTGAATAATTTTAATGTAATAAGCATTTGATTGTCATAACTTGGAACCCAAGTAAGCAAGCTGAATTAAGATTTTTACATATATTTAGTAAGCACTAAGTATTTTTTAACTTTACAAAGTATCTTGCTATAGAATTTGTGTCACATATTTTCTAAAAATTAGTGACAATTTGTTTATATTTAATGACAGTAAATCTTATTTCATTTGATAGGTGGTTCTAAATTTAAGAATTGTTGAATACCCACCATATTTTCTTAAAATGGGAGCTTCAGGATCATACCTTCTGCACAGTTTGTAAAGATGTAGTTAGCTTTGGAATAGCAATTTTATGCATTCTTTCTTCACTTGTTTACATTTTGCTGCAGCAGATTTCAGCATGACAAACAAAACTTAAGTTCAAAACTAACATTAGAAAAGCGTATTTTGAATAAAAATATTTGTTAAAATTGTATAATTTGTCAGGAACATATGGTTCCCTGATTAGTACATACAAATTGAAGAAGTATGCTAGAATATTGAATAATGTAAGAAATTCAAGATTGGTTACAGTCTTCTTTAGTCTTCTTGGGAGTCTGTCTTATCTAAATTATGTTACCATGGACAGTGCTTATTTTGGGACACAGATCTGGAAAGGAATTATATATTGAAAATATTGGCCGGCCTCGGTGGCTCAGTCTGTAATCCCAGCACTTTGGAGACTGAGGTGAGTGAATTGCCTGAGCCCGCGGGTTCGAAACCTGCCTGGGCAACTTGGCGAGACCTCATCTCAACAAAAAATCAAAAAAATTAGCCGGGCGTGGTAGCGCGCACCTGTAGTTCCAACTACTTGGAAGGCTCAGGCAGAAGGATCGCCGGAGCCCAGCAGGTCGAGGCTGCGGTGGCCGGGAGTGGCCACTGCACTCCAGTCTGGGGAACAGAGTGAGACTCCAACTCAAAAAAAAAAAAAAGAAAAAAAAATATTATGAAGCCATGCAAAGTTGAAAGCCTTTAAAAAACACAAATATTGATGTCTCCTGCAGAAAGGACCAAAACAAATAAATGATGAAAAGACCTCTTCAGCTAGAAAGCTGTGAAACCGAAATAATTCCTAAATACTTATTTGACTTTTATATTAATTAAATATCCATTTGCTATCCCCAATGTATGGGCATTGTTACAACTACTGGAGATATAAAAGTAACAAAGTAAAACTAATTAATTAGAGTCAGAGTCCCTAATATCAAGCAGCTGAACATTTAGTGAGGGAGATACCATGGTACACATTAACTACAATAAAGTATAATGCAATCCCCTACAATTCCAAAACAGATTACCAAGAGACATATAGGAGCACCCAACAACTTGGGCGTCGAGAAGTCTTTTCTTTTATGGTAAACTGGTATCTTAGACAAGAGGTTAATATTTGTTTGGTGTGAAGAGAGAAACTAATGAATAGTTTGAAACCCAGAAAAACTCTGGTGTCTCTGACCATTTTTCTGGTATATTATAAGAGGCATACTCTACACAATTTTGGGTGATTAAAGACTGAACCAGATTTTCTAACTGAACTCAGTAGTTCTTTAGGTCTTATTCGGTATTATTGTGTTTTAAATATAGAGCTTAATAAGCTCTCTGAATCCGATATCTTTGTGCTTATATTCGAGAGGTTTGATCACCCAAGTGTAGCCTTCTCTTTATCCATCATTTATTGTGTTAACACTTAATAGAGTCACACATTATTCTCACAAAAATCTAAGTCAAAAGAGTGGTTTTGAGAAAGATTGAAGGAAATAAGATCGCAACACAGAGAGCAGTGTGAAATAATAAAATGTGTTTGAACACTTTGGGAGTTAAGATATTTCATTTTAATAAATTAGAACTACCATTTCAAACATAGGTTAAAAAAATTAAATTGCTCTAATTTATTCAACCTGGAAAGGGATATGGATATGTAGCATTAAATGACTGTTTTCAAAAGTTATTCATTATTAGCTCTCATCCTGATGTTTGCTCTATTTAATCACAGAGAATTGGAAACATTTGGTGTGATTCAGATCAGAAAATATACAAAATAATAAGTTAAAAATAAAATCTACTTAGAAGTCTCTGAAAACAGAATAACATCAAGTTGGATTGTCTGCAAAGAGCAGTTATTATTGCTTCTGTGTGTTGTTGCTTGAAGTTGAATCAAGATGCTCTTTCATATGGAACAAAGGCATATGTATGATGAAAGTTTAATATCTTAACAAATAGCAACATATGATAAAAGTTAAGAGTAAAAGACATCCTCAGATAAACATTAATAAGTTCTTTTATTATAATTATATACTCCTTTATTATATTCAGAATTGAAAACAACCTATGAAGACAGTTAAAGGAAAGAGAAGTTGTTATGAAAAAGTTTGCTGTTGAAAACTCACATCTGATAAATACAAGAATGTCTGCACACCTATATACTTATCTAGTTACAGGTTTTCATAATACAAATGAGCCTATACTTCAGTTTATTTTCTGTATTTGAAATCCTTCCTTTACTCTCAATTTTTATCTTTGGGGCCCTAGCATAGAATGTAGACTTCACTGAGCTCTGCTCCCCCATGATAGATTTGAACAAATCTCCCCAATACATGATTTTAGATAGAAAAGCTAGGATGCTTTATTACTGCAAATCTCTTAATAATACATTACTGAAATAGAAAAGACAAAATTTCGAAAGTGATTTATTTCTGGATATTAAAATAATACTTATATCATTACTATAATAAATGAATCATGCATCAAACCATCAGTCACACTTCTTGATTAGTGAAATAGTAACTGCAATAATTTCAAATACTTCTCCCTGAAGTTACCAATAAATATTTTTGGAAACAACATGATACACATTTCCTACCAATTCATAGTATACAATATCATAGATAAAAGGGTCACAGAACTCCTATATTAAGATATTACACTTAACGTTTTAATCTTCATTTTGCAATGTTGCCTTCTGTATTTAATGCCTTCCAACTAAATCTTAGGACATTTACATTTAAAACAAAAAGCTATACAGAGCTATTGACACATTTATAAAATCTTTACTATGTCCAATTTTTACAGTGAGTTTATGTTAATTTTACAGTCAGAATATGCAATAATATTACTTCTAGAGCACAGATTTCAATGTATAATTTTAACAATAATATTTTGAAAAATATGGCTATTGTGAGAGAACTTCATTAGATATCTAAAACAGCATGAGGCTAGCATGAAAATATATTGGATATTTATATTTTAGGGATTTCTGCAAAAATAATCATTTTTCATAGTTCTCTGTGTTGGGAATTGATAGGGGAGATGGCTAACTGGGTGACTCTTCTGCTGTACATGATAATAGTTGAGGTCACACAGGACTGACTTCATCTGGTGATAGGGCTAGACTTGACCTTCCAGAATATTTCAATATCATGTTTGACTTCTCAGGTCTCCTCTGTGGCCTCTACCTTTCCATGTTGTTTTCATTATTCAGCATCTAGTTAGAACTTCTGTTCAACACAGCAGCTGGCTTAGCAGCTTGAAATTTTAATAATAATATTTTAAACCACTAGTGAACATATTGTGTATTTTTTAAATGGTGGAATAATTAGTAAGCAGGAGGAAAGCAAAGAGTTTAGTGCTTTTAAGAGAATTGAGTTAGGATCCAGATGTTATATTTCAATTCTTGTCTTGTCCAAGTGCAATTTGTGACTTTCAGTTTCTCAAATGCCTGTTTTTTTCCTTTAATATGGTCATTGCATGTAATTTTAATAGTGTTCTATTGGGTTGATTTTCACATAACCAGGATTTAGAGTAATTTACAAAAAACAAATTCCTACTAAAAAATTAAGATGTAAGATTTCAGACATTTGAACATTTTTATGTATCAAAAATCAATTCCTTCCCTGAATGACACTAGGGTCAACTTGCTAAATGGACAGGTGTGCTCAGCTGCTAGGACTTCTAGTTTTGTTTAAAAGAGTTCCAGGTCATGGGATTTATTTAGAGACTATAGTAATCAAGTAATTATTTTGGGCTTCAAATAAGTTTGATATAGTAAGATTCAATAAATCTAGCAAAAACTGAGATAATATTCTTAAGAAGTATGTAATAAATAAAATTTTTGATTTTTTGTTTTTAATAAACTTGTTTTTCTTTATTGGTTAGTAATATATGAGTTTACACATGCAACTATAAAAGGTAAATGGGAGCATGCTGTATTATAGATTCCTTGTAAGTTAAAAGACTCTTAATTTTGAAGAAAGTAGACCGATTATATCTGTGCATATATAATGTGGCCTATGGTATGCATCGGATATTAAGTAAAATTATGCTTTTTGGTGGGGAGAGAGGCATACCTCATCAACAAGGGTACCTACATAATCAGCGTTTGTATACCTAACCCTGAATTGTACCCCACATCTTTGCAATAATAATAAAAAAGCTTTCCAAAGTAATTTTAGTTCTAGTTTCTAAAATGATTTCTTCCATTGATTAACATAACAAATTATTTAAATAAATAAATCACCAAAAGGTTTGGAATACTTTTTAAAATTTTATGAAGGCTCAAAAGAAAAGATGAATAGTCAAGAAAAGGTGAATATTCACATCTGTTAAAGAAATGTAATTCCTAGTTAAAAACCTTCGAACTAATAAAACTTGAGACCCATATTTTATTTCCAGTGACAAATATTGACAAAGTAATTCTCATTCTTCACAAACTCAGAGATTAAGAGAAGAAACACCCAATTTATTTTATGGGAACCAGTATTTTTTAAATGATTACAAGGTATTGTAGAAGAAGAAAAATATGAAACAAAATCCCTTGTAAATGTAAACACACAAATATTCAAAAAATTGGAATTAAATTTATGAATATAAAGAAAAGATAGGGAAATCTACGGAAGAAAAAGTTTATTCAACATTTAAAAATCAATCAATATCACTCACTATATTAGCAGATCAAAAATTTTAAAAGTTATCATCTCAATAGATGTTGAAAGAGCATTTGCTTTAATTCAGCATCAATCAAGATAATAACTCTCAGAAAACTAGAAACTTAAAACAACTTCCTTAACTTAGTTAAGAGTCATTTGCAAAAACAAACAAAACTAAAAACCTTCAATAACATCACATTTAGTAACTGAAAAATTGAATAATTTCTTTCATTTTAGATACAAGGTAAGAATACGGTACCTCATTGCTCCTGTTAACACAATGAAGAAAGTTTTAGCCAATAATAAGGTTGGGGAAAAAGGAGGTGTGTAGACTGAATGGAAAGATACTTTGTCTATTACCATATGACATGACTGTCTGCAAAGAAACTTCCAAAGAATCTAGAAGAAAAAAGATGAATTATACTTAATTCAAAATGTTTGCTCTGCAAAAGACACTCAAGACAATTAAAATAACAGCAACATATTTAGAGAAAATATATGCAAATCACAATTCTGACACATAGACTGTATCCATAATACCTAAACATCTGTATATACTTCCTTGATGAAGTACTACATTTTCAGATCTTTCCCACATTTTTTAGTTGGGTTCTTTGTTCTCAGGCTGCTCAGTTTTAGTATCTTTTAAAACTCAACATCTTTTAAAACAAACTAAAAAAAAAAAATCTTTTAAACCTCAACAGCGTGAGAACAAATAACCCAAATAAAAAACTAAAAAGTGCGGATAAGATCTGAAAAGGTACTTCATCAAGGAAGTACACACAGATGGCAAATAATTATATGAAAGGTGGTCAATATCATTACTCATCAGGAAAATGCAGACTACAAATCCAATAAGATTCCAACACACATATTAGAATGACAACCCACACACAGTAAAAATCCTTTAATTCCAAGTTGTAATGAAGATGCAGACAACCCCTAGTTTTCATGATTTGGTAGTGGGATAGATTGCAAAAATAGTTTGGCATTTTCTTATATATTTGAACATACATCTATCACGTGTCCCAGGGATTCCCTTTTAAGAAAAAAAAGAAACACTTATGTTCACTGAAAAAATCAGTATGCAAGTGTTTACAGCATTTTTTATTCACAATTTCCAATAACTGAAATTAGCCTGGTTCATAGAAAAATATCCATATATTGGCATACTTCTCTCTAATAAAAAGTGTAAAAATTTGATTTACAAAAGAGCAATAATGAATCATAAAGGTATTTAAGTGAAAAAAATCCACACCCTAAAGACTATTTGATATGTAATTTCATTATTATTGTACTTTGGAATAGAAAGACTATAAGGGGGAACTGACTATAAAAGGAATCATCAGGAGATCTGGCAATAATGAAACTGATCTATGAGGAGCAATGTTGATGAATATATGACTGTGCATTTGCTTTTTATGTAAGTAAAATTATGTAAATCTATTCTAGATAAGAATTCTATGCAAAATAATTGTATGTATGTATATCCCAGCATATTAGGAGAATTTAGTTTGAAGAAGGAAGCTAAACTAAGCAAATTTGGAAAACACTGCTTAACTGGCATTGCAAGTCTAAAGGCAAAAATAACTTTACACAAACACTGTACTTTTAGTAGTTAAGTTTGTTGTTCTCGGGAAATACTTTTACGCATGCTAGGGTTGATCAAATACATAAATACATTGTACATAATGAGTAACTAGTTTCTTTCTAGTCATCAGAGAAAGAAGTTACAAATAGAGAAGGAAAACTACAGTGTCCCCTTTGGTGATGGATTGGTGTTCGAGGTAGCAGTATTAATGTGAATGTGCATGTGTGTATATGTATGAACAAATTACATATGTATGAGATATATTTGTGAGTTTATATTATATATACATATACACACATATGCATACTGATAAATACAAAACAAATATAGATGCGTGTAGTTATACAGTACTTATAGTAGCATATACATGAATAGTTTCCAGAAAGTATAAGCAATGAGCAAAACCAGTTGAATAGATACTACTTTCCAATAAAATAGGCCTCTATTGAGAATTTGTTGAATTCAGGGCAGGAGCAGAGACCATATGAGTTCTTAGATGATTTTGAAATATGTTATGGTTAAATAAATGATGAGAAATAAATAAAAGGATATCACCATATCAAAGAGCATAGAAGCTACCCATAATGAACCCCCAGTGGCCAATGCTGGAACAATTATCAATAACCACTCTCCTCTCTGATTATTTTCTTTAGATGTACAAAAATACTTTATAATCAAGGCTATTATTCAGTTAAACCAAATAATACTTAATCACTTCAATTCATGAAAGGGGACCCAAAAAACCCAGATAATTTTTTGGGGGGGCAGGCCCCCTGTGGTGCAGGCTGCCCCACTAGGTAAGTGTTCTTGGAACCCATCAGCACCAGGTAGCATTGTTGTGAGAGGCTGAATTCTGCTTCAGTTAATTTTTTTTTTTTTTTTAGATTCTTTCAACACATTTGCCCATTTCATGATGGGTGATTTAGGAGTCACCTGCCCACACTGCACTGAGTGTTCAGCAGTATTTGGCCAAAAATGGCATGATCTTTGTGCCCCACCTTCTCTATTCACCCCATCTTGCCCAGAGTGCCTATTTTTGTGTTTCCTTGGATGAAAAAAGCCCTCAAAGGAAAATATTTTGCCCATATAAAAGAGGTAAAGCAAAAAAATGGCAGAATCACTAAAAAGCATAACAATTGACAAGTTCAAAACTACATTGATCAGTGGAATAAGCATCTCCATGGGTGTATTGCTCAGAGAGTACTTTGAAGGAAGAATAAATACAAAGTTGATTAAATTAAGGTTTTTGTCCAACATACAAAAAGGAGAAAATGATAGCTTCACAAAGTATAAATAAGCATCCTATGGGGTACAATCTCATCTATGTATATAAAATTATAAAAGCATATCACATAGGCAAAGAGTGCATAAACCTAAATATTAGTTCATCCTCACTGGGGTCATGGAAATATAAACATTTTTATCTTTGTGTGTTTTTCTTTCTTTCATAATAAATTCAGTCAGAATGAATGACTGTTTCTAAGAAAAATTAGAATATGAAATAATAAATACTCCAATCACATGACATTCCAGAAAATATAACACTATGGAAATAGTAGAAAGATCAGTGGTTTCCAGACAATAGAAGAAAGGACAAGTGAATTGGACAGTTGGAACACAGGGGATTTTTAGGGCAGTGAAACTTCTGGGAAAAACTACAAATAGTGAAACTGTTCTGTGTAAAACTACTATACTATATGTACACACACACACACACACACACACACACACACACACACATCCAAACCCATAGAATGTACAACACAGGAGTGAATCTTAATGTAAACTATGACCTCGGTTGATGATAATCTGTACTTGATGGTTTATTAATTGTAACAAATCTACCACTCTGATGAGGGATGATGGTGATGGAAGATATTTGGGAGTTAGGTAAAGGGAGTATGTGAGAACTCTGTACTTTCAGTTCAATTTTGCTGTGAACCTAAAAATGCTCTAAACACATAAAATCTATTAACTTGAAAAATGATAAATATTAAACATTAATAAAGATGACTGCTTTGGGTAGGATAAAGCATACTTACTGATAGTTAATTAATTGTATTAAAAGTTCACATTTGCAGAGCTCGGTGGCTCAGCCTGCAATCCCGCGCTTTGGGAGGCTGAGGTGAATGGATTGCCTGAGCCCACGGGTTCGAGACCCACCTGGGCAACTTGGAGAGAACTCAGCTCTACAATCAAAAATCAAAAATTAGCTGGGCGTGGTAGCGCGCGCCTGTATTTCCAGCTACTTGGAAGACTGAGGCAGAAGGATCGCCGGAGCTCATCAGATTGAGGCTGCGGTGGTCGGGAGCGGTCACTGCACTCCAGTCTGGGCGACAGAGTGAGACTCCATCCCAAAAAAGAAAAAAAGTTCACATTTAAGTAAAAAGTGATCATTTTATTGATAAGCAGACAATTCTGTACCATGTATAATAAAAGAATATTAAAAGATAAAACTAAATTTAAATAAATTTTGTTGTTTTGGAGGTGCCCACCTAGTGTATAAAATATGGGCAAGGATTACCATTTGCAGGACTTTTCCAAATGCCAAGTCCCTGATAGTTTCATGAAATATGTCATCTGATTTAAACTTCAGCAATTGTATTGGAAAATTCTGACAATTTGTATGAAAGAAAACAAAGACATCACAAAGTTTAAAAATGTGACTTAAGTCATATGGTTAATATGACAGAATACGGATTCGAAATTTGACTCATCTCTCTTCCAACTATGTAAAATCCAAGATGGAGGATTTGTCTTATTTATCTTATGTATATTGTAAAAAATCTCTTTGATGTTTTGTTTACAAATACACACATTTATAATTAATTTATTTCACTATGCTTTTCACAATTATTTGTGGGAAATTTAGCCAAGAAAGAAATTTATACGATTAGCTTAAAAGGAATATAATACTGGAAATAACTATAAAGCATTGGAACTATAACAAATATTCATTCAATAAATATCTACTGTATATTTATACACTTAACACTGTTCTAAGAAATATGACTTAGGGATTTTTTTTAAGTTAAAAATGTCTGCCTTCATGGAGCGTACTTTCTAGTGACCAGGTATGAAAAAAAAAAAAAACCAAACACCACTTAAGTACAGTTTTAACATGATACCCATGCATTTAATCAGAAAGCTGAATGTACAGTCTTCATAAGACCCATGTTTTTTCATAGTGCCAAAGCTTCCATTTTGAAAAGCATTTTGCTGGGTGTAGTGTGAATTGTGCACCTACATACCTCTCCAAACTTAATATTTAGAGAATTCATGTTAATATACTTTTGGAAGATTTGCTTACTTTAACATAGTCTAGATTTGTGGTGTATGAAAGACCATGCTCACACAATTTTGATTATTGCAAAAACAAAACAAAACAAAACTATCTATAGCAAAACAAAGGGAACTTATTCTGCATTGAAATATGGCAAAGACTGAAGACTGATTTTCCCTTAGGGGTTGAGAATAACAAAGCAGATACAAGATATGAAGTTTAGATAGATAATAGCTTTACTAGGTGAGCTGCAGGGTGGCCTAAATGCTTTTATTACTTAAAAATGGGTACATATTTCAAAATCTCTAATGACGTTTGCAATCAAGTTACAAATCTGTGGTATATGGTCAAAGAAAAGATAAAGCATGTATCTTACTTGGACAAACTAGTAAGAAGTATTTGATATGTTTTGAAGTGAAAGATCGAAAGGTAAAGTAGCTAGAATAATACAATTCTACTGGAAATTTGCTAAAGTCTTGGGGAAGTCTGTGTGGTGTGCCTCAGGCCATGAGCTGAGAAGAGACTGGATGTATTTTCTCAAATATGGAGTGCGAGTGAGGCCACAACTCATATTATGGGTGTACCAAACTCTTACTTCAGGAAAAATATTTATTTAGAAATAATTAAGCCTCCAACAAAGTAGAGGCCCAGGTAAAATTATGAAAATATGGTTTCTTTCACCTTACAGAACAGAATCAGAGCAATAGCAAATGGGGTCAAATTATAATTACCTTTTCATTTTCTGAGTAAACTGACCCTAGATTTATCATTGACATTCACCCTAAACTCACCATCTATGTGAACATAATATCACAGTGTGCAAGTTAGGAGTACATGGGTTCAATATTCTTTGCCAATTTATATGTGGGATAATACAATTTTAGTCTGGATCTATGGTCATCATGATTTTACTAACAATAATTTTTTTTGATATTTTTGAATTATTCAAATTTTAATTCCTGTTTTCCAATCTGATTCATCTAGGAACTAATGCTATACCCATATTATTTGTAGAAATTATCTGACTAAATTTCAGGAACTGATATAAACACATGCTATTTCCAAACAAGAAGCTAAAATACATACATGATATTTCTAGTTAAAAACTGGTTTTTGACAGTTTCAATTGATAATGATACTGAGTGCAAGACATTTTCTAAAGAAACTAAAACATAAAAGAGATAGAGATCCTGGTTATATCAGTATAAATTTACTTTATTTTAGAACACACATTACGATACTTTACTGTTTAATTTATCATGGTTAAGGGAACAAACATTTTGATTATCTGACTCTAGTATTAGCTTTGATTTGTTAACTCTCAAGAAGATTTGTTTAATTTTATTTTTTCATTATTCACATTACTTACATAAATTTTTTAAGGGGAATTCTATAGAGAAAAGGGATTTAAATATCTACACATTCAATTCTCAGCATGAAATAACTGATTTTTCTTGAGAAATATTTCTTATATTGATCATTAGATACCATCTCTCTTTTTTTTTTTTTTTTTTTGAGTTGGAGTCTCACCTGCTGGACTCTGCAATCCTTCTGCCTCAGTCTTCCGAGTAGCCAGAATTACAGGCGCGCACTACCACACCTGGCTAATTTTTTGATTTTATTGTGGAGATGAGGTCTTGCCTGCCCAGGCGGGTCTCGAACCCGCGGGCTCAGGCAATCCACTCACTTCAGCCTCCCAAAGTCGCGGGATTACAGGCTGAGTCACCAAGCCCGGCCATATTTCTTAAATTTTCCTGTATTGTGATTCTGCAGTATGAATGAATATAGCAATACTGACATATACTGTTCTGTGGTTATATGAAGCCATTTTATTCTTGACCCTGTTATCATGTAAGTTCAATGAGAGTGGTCTCTATCTGGGCACAAGATAGGTCATTCATCATTTTTAGCATGTGCTAAAAAAAAATCACTCCAACTTTTTCTATGAATATAAGCCCTCTTATTGGAGTTATTGTAGATTCTTTTTTATCCTCAGCTACTCTGACAGCACAGATGGAAACTTGGTGGCAAAACTGAATTGTGTACTTTGTAGAAGATGAATTGGGAAGCAAGTTTTAGATATGATTATATGCTAAAACATTATTTTTGCCTGTGTCCAGAAAATGAGTATAACCCTTTAATTTTCATCTTAAAAATATGTCACCTTACTGTAGAACTAATTTCAAATGTGCTAAAATTTTATGTAAGATACAAGCCTCTCATTTTTATGAGCTGCTTTTAATATTTACAAGAGAGTCTCTATATATTTTTGGTCTAAAATTTTTGATATCTTCCAATCTTCATTTTCTTTTTCTTTTTTTTTTTTGTGTGTGTTTCATACCGTTAATAGTTCTCATTTATTTTGTCATTACGATTTGTTTTACAAGATCCCAGTCCCCCAGGCCTTGTTACCAGGATAACTAATCCAGAAATGTAAAAAATCTAATAATAAAAAATATGAATAGGTTAAACTGTTGAGTTTTTTCAGTTAATATGTGTTTTTATTTTTATTTATTTTTATTTTAAAGATGTGGGGTACAATTCAAGGTTAGGTATACAAATGTACATTGTGCAGGTACCCTTGTTGATGAGGTATGCTCCCCTTCCCCAGACTGATTTCCAATACTGCCAATACTGCTTCACTGACCCACTCTCAGCAGTTTCCTACTACTGCCAATCACTTTCTTATAGTATTACAATAATTGTCCACTTATGAGTAAGCACATATGATACTCAGTTCTTTGTTTCTGGGAAAGATCACTCAGTATTAGGGACTCACCCAGGATGCTGTAAAGTTCATGATTTTGTTCTTCTTTATGACTGCATAATATTCCATCATGTATATGTACAACTTTTTTTATCCAGTCCTCTTCTGAAGGGCAGCATGGTTGGCTTCATGCTCTTGCTACTGTGAACAATGCTGTGATAAACATACATGTGCAGGTATCTAAAAACCGACATTCCATATGACCACACAATTTCCCTACTGAGAATATATTGGAAGAACCTAAATCACTCTATAAAAAAGTTACCTGCACATTTTCTGTTTCTTATAACAGATACCTGAAATTGGGTAACTTGTAAAGAAATGGCATTTATTTCTTACACTTAAAGAGACTAGGTTTTTAAGGTTCAAAGGGTGCGTCTGGTGAGGGCATACTTGCTGATGAGGATACTGATGAGTCCTGAGGTAGTGCAAAATATCCCATAATGAGGCGACTGAGAATGCTAGTGTGCTAGCTCAGGTCTCTCTTCCTTTTCTTACAAAGCCTCCAATTCCACTCCCATGATAACCCATTAATCCATTAACCTTTTAACCCATAAATGAATTAATTCATTCATAAGGACAGAATCCTTGTGATTTAATTATCTTTTAAAGGCCTTACTTTTAAGCATGGCCTCATTGAGAACTGTTTCAACATGAATTTTGAAGGGGGCATTCAAACCAGAGCACTTCCATTTCACGAAATTCTAAATCTCTACATTGGCATCCCTTCACTTCCACCACCTAACACATGTTCAGACAAAAACATTCAGGAAAAGATATAACACAAATAAGGTTTATAAACACCATTTTGAAGCACTTTGCCTTTTGTAAACTGTGCTGGAATCTATCAGTTGAGCTTAATAAACATGTATTTAGCCATTCTCATGAATTGAAAATAGCTAATAGTTTATAACACACATGCTGCATTAACTTCTTCAATACTCCAATAAAACGGAGCATACTATTCATTAAGATAACATTTTATTTAGTTACTTCTTTTCCTGTAAAGAGTAATGATATCAGCAGAAGGATTCCTAGGCTATAGTAGTTCTCACATTAAAAAAAATATTGAACATCTCAAATAGGCCAGAAAAACCAAGTGTTACTTAAAAGATTATAGAGATACCTCATGCTTTTCTCTCATTTCTTAGTCCCTGAAGTGAAAAAATGTTCATAGAGACAATTGGTTATACAATAATTTATTTAAAATTATTCAGAATAGAACTAAAAACTTCATAAAAATTATGAATTTTTAAAACTAACACTATTCTGAAACATCACCAACATCAGGCACCTAAATGGGGAAAAAAAGATGTGTGAGATTGATAGAAGAGGACTTTTTCCTTTTGTGTGGAAATGTAAACACAGCAGAAACGGACAATGCCATGTGAATCAGGTTTGAAAATTAGACAAAGCACTGCTAAGTACCTTGAATGTATCTTTATTTTGAGCTTGTTATTGTATTTATCATGAATTTTTGCATGAATCTTTGCATTTAATATGATATATGTGGATTACTAGTAATTTGGTAATTATTTAAATTTGCACCCAAGACAAGTGCCTCATTTGCCTCATCCTAAATCTGGACCTGATGAAGTATTCCATGAAGACCCAAAAATTATGAGTTCTGTATTCTTCCGATACTAAAAATGGATAAAGATATCAAAAGAAAATAAGACTGCATGCCCATATGTTATTAATAATTATGAAAATATCATCAACTACATAAAAAGAATTGTACACCATGAAAAATTATAAAATATCCCAAGAATGCAAGGTTGATCCAACTTCTTAAAATAAACAAATGAAATATATAATTAATAAAGTAAAGTTCAGAGTAACCACATGATATCTCAACAGACAATGGAAAATGCATTTGTGAAAACCAGTAATTTCATTTTATGACAAAAACACTTAACAAGCTAGGATACAAATCAATAATACCAATTCCTTAATTTGGTAGACTGGCTACATAAAATCCACAGATAACATCATACTTAAGGGTAAAACATTAAATGCTTTTCCCTAAGATCAAGAATAAAACATGTAAAACTTGTATTGACCAAAGTGGTGTCTTCACCTTGATTTAGAAAGATCTCGATTTAAATTATAGCTACATCTTTGTGGAGGAAATTTACTAGAAGTGTAGATCACCTTCTGTCAAAGTCAATATTCCCATCTTTAAAAAGAGCACAAATTAGCCATTAACAAATGATCATCAGCAATGTAGTAGGCACTGGGTCAGATACTCTTCCAGAAAATGGTAATTAAAAAGAAAAGCTATGGAGAAATTCAATTTATATAGAACATTCATCTCCCTAATGAAAATAAGTTGTTTCCCCAGCTCATTCCATCATGTATTTTTGTGTAATAAGGAAATGCTGCCATTGCTCACCCTGAAATACACTAGAGTAGAACCCTTTCATTTACACTTGCTTTCTGTAGTTTCAGTTAGCCACAGTCAGCAGTCTAAAAATATTAAGTAGAAAATTCCAGAAATAAGCAACCCCTAAATTTTAAATTGCATGTCATTCTGAATAGCATGGTAAATACCACATATTCCCACTGTCTTGTCCAGTACTTGAATCCTTCCTTAGTGCAGTGCATCCATGTTGTCAATGCTTGCCACAATTCTCTTCTATCACATATGCACACAGTAGCCTTCTCCTCTATCTGATTCATTGTCATAATATTGCTGTGCAGTGTTCAAGCAATCCTTACTTTACTTAATCACGGCCCCACAATACAAGAGTTGTGATGCTAGCGATTTGAATATGCCAAAGGGAAGCCATATTGGGCTTTAAGTGAAAAAGTGAAAATTCTTGACACTAAAGGAAAATATTATAATCTTAGCTTGTTAAGATCTATAGTAAGAATGAATCTTCTATCTATAAAATTGTGAAGAAGGGAAAAGAAATTTGTGCTAGTTTTGCTGTTGTACTTCAAACTGCAAAAGTCACAGCTACAGGGTGACAGGCGCTTAGTTGAAATGCAAAAGGCATTACATTTGTGGGTGGAAGACATGGACCTAAAATTTGATTCGATCAATGGAACTTAATTTTCATTAAACTAAATTTCACCATAGGTGTGTAAATACAGAATAGCAACATAGTATATACAGGGTTCAGTACCATCTGTGGATTCAGGAATCCATTGGGGGTATTGGAAGGTATCCCTTGTGGATAAAGGGGGACTACTATGTTAAGAGTTGCCCTTTGTAACTCTTTACGAATAAGTACCTACAGTTGTTTGGAGGAATAATATATGTACACTTTAAGTCCCTCCAGGGTTTCCTAATAGCTTTAATCTTTTATTTTTTTTTGAGTTGGAGTTTCACTCTGTCATCCAGGCTGGAGTGCAGTGGCTCATTCATGGCCATCCCAGCATTCACCGACTGGGCTCAGGTGATCCTTCTGCCTCAGTCTTCCAAGTAGCTGGAGCTATAGGCATGTGCCACTATGCCTGAATAATTTTTTGATTTATTGTATAGATGACATCTCGCCAAGTCGCCCAGGCTGTTCCTGAACCCATGGGCTAAGGAAACCCCCTCACCTTGGCCTCCCAAAGTGCTGGGATTACAGGCTTGAGCCACCGCACCCAATCTTTTAAAATACATGCTATGTAGTCTATATTTTAAGTCACAATCAATCTCAAATTTGATAAAATCTATCCAGCAATTTTTGTGTAATATGGTAGCAAAGATTAATATACATGTTTGTCATTTTATTTATATAGGTAATAAGCTAATATAAACTTGAGATTATTTTGAAAAACGTAAGATGTGTGGTTTCTAAACTGACTTCATAGACTAGAGCAAACAAAATCTCTATAAACTTGAGTAGTTCCCAAAAATAGATTAAGAATGGTCCAGAGGTTTATAGAGCAAAATAATTTAAGGGCTGAATACAGTAGCTCATTCTGCAATCCCACTGGTTTGGGAGGCTGAGGTGGGTGGATCAGTGGGGGACAGAAGTGGAAACCAGCCTGGGCAACATAACAAGACTGTCTCTACAAAAAATTTTTTAAAAAAATTAGCCAGGCATAGTGGCACATGCCTATAGTCTTAGCTATTCTGGAGACTGAGGAGGGAGAGTCCCTTGAGACCAGGAGTCCCTTGAGACCAGGAGGTTGCAGTGAGGTATGTTTGTGCCACTGCTTCCAGTCTGGGTGACAGAACAAGACCCTGTCTCCAAAAAAAAAAAAAAGTTAGACTTATTAATGAAGAGGAATGGAATCAGACTAACTTATAAAATGAGATGTGAGTCTGTCTTTATGTCAAAGTAGCAAAGACTTATTGAGTGGCCAATAAATATGAGTTGTTGTATTAGGAGTTGGGAATACAGGAGTAAAAAGAAATCCTCTACCTTATTTTAACTTTAGAAGGCAATTACATTGGGCAAAATAAAATGAAAATAAGAGATTTTTTTTTCAGCCTCAAGCAAATGGAAGATGCACTTAATTTCACCTTAGAGACACTGATACATTTCTGAAGGAAAAAAGAAAAGAAAAGAAAGGAAAAAAAAGAAACTGAGGGGTAAGATGAATATGCATAAGAGGAACAAGGCCAGGATAGACTCATGGGACTTAGAAACCCTTATTTGGCAAAGTAGAACAGATTTTCGATTATACTGATTCTCTAAGGGAACAATGTCTGACTGTTTTGTTTTTCCAAGCTTGCCTTGCAACACTTCACATCATTATTTTTCTTCTTTTTTAATGATTTGATCAGGTAAGAGAAACACAGACACAACCATCACACAAGTTCCTGGGAAGGTAACCTTCATTCTTATTCCACACCAGCAGGGTTCTTGACGAGCTTAGCAAACTGATGCTATCCTATGACTGTTAAGGGGACTTTATATGGGCATTTTGGCAGGACTAATTTTGAACTTTGTTGCACTTGCTTTTATGGCTTACCTTAATGCTTATAACGAGGAACCTGTGCTGTACATCTGTGGCATGAATATGTGAGTGTTCAGAAACAAGGGTCAGTTGTGAAACATAATTTAAAAGTGTTCTCTTATGTGTTGATGCAAAGGAATGAGATAGAAACAAAGATGTGACACAGTGAGGAGGAATAACTTTTACATTAATGAGAGCAGTGAATTCTTAGAATCTCAGCAACAAGATATGATAAAATACAGTGGACTTTTCAAATGTTAGATAAAATATCTGGGCTCAGATCATTGCCCTAGAGCTAAAGTAAAATATTATTATGAAACTGTAAGGTGATACTAAAAAAACACAAAAAACTGTTGACCAAATGACCCAAAACATAGCTATTACTATTGTTTTCCTTAAATGTTCTCCAAATTTTATGTTTTATGAAATGTAAAATATTTCATATAGCCACATAATTTATTCCTTGTTTTAATATTAATCTGTTACATGCTGAGTGATAGATGTTTAATTTGTATATACTGCACATCTGATTTTCATTTAGGCAGACCTCTGACTGTCATCTTTAATACTTCCATCTTCCTTAACTATTGAAATATCACCAAGTCCTAAATATTGCTCAGATTTCTTTCCATTTACACTCTCAGTGCCCATGTCAAGGACATATCACTTCTTACCTGAAACACCAGACATACATTATCTAGAACAGTCTTCCATTGATGGCTATTGAAGCACAAGAAAAGATTTAATAATCTCACTCTTGAAATATGCCAAACATTTTTTCTAGCTGTTTGTTTTATAAGGGAATTATATCATACTATTAGTTTCCTAGAACTTCATAACAAAGACAAAATTGTTGGCTTAAAATAACAAAAATGTGTTATCTTATGGTCCTGGAGGTCAGAACTCTAAAATTCAGGTTTTGGCAGGGCTATGCTTCCTTCAAAGTGTTAGGGGAGAATTCTTTCTTGCCTCTCCTAGTTTTCTGGTGGCTCCAGATGTTCTTTGCCTTTGTCTTCAGATGACCTTCTTATCTGTTTTCCCCTTTCCTTCTCTCCTAAGAAAACTTGTCATGAATTTTAGGATATAACCTCAACTAAGATGATCCCATCTCAAGATCCTTAATTGCATCTGTAAAAACCCTTTTTCTCCCAAATAAGATCACAAACAAAGTTTCAGGGGACAACAGCATTTTATTGGGTCCCATAGCTAATTCTTGGATCTTTGTATTCAACTTTGACTTTCTAACATTGGGATTGTAGAATTCCTCTCATGCTTGTGTTTAAACCCTGCTCAGACATCAATTTTACTTAGACTTAGGCTTAAATTTCTTAGCATCATGAATGCCTCACAATTAAGTTTTCAGTATTTTTGCCCTCAAAGGAAGAAACTTTGGAAACATTCCAGAAAGATGAAAGCATTGCGAGTGGATAGTTGGATAATTAGATACACAGCAAGATGAGAGGACAGACAAATGAATGAATAAAGTTTATCTTTTGAAATTTGTTCTCTGACCCATGCCCCTTCATTGAAATATTTGCAAATACCTATGTGCTTATTATTTTTAAAAAAATTTGGAGGGGGCACGGATTCATTGTAAGTAATAAGTTATCAGTACTGATTAATTCCAATCACTACATATGTTCCTGCTATAAGTATGTATGGTACCAGAACTGGATTAATACTTATTTTCCATCTTTTCTTCTGTTTTTCTCTCCCCAAGTATGTTCTCAAGAATTTTCTTTGTTTTATGTATACATTTATATCAATTATTGTTTACTATTGTCTAGCTTACTATAACTTGTTTTTACTTAAGTTTACATAGGAAATTATATTTTACTAAATTTTTCTTCATTGAGAAATGATATAGATAGGAATATTCTTTAATATACATTAAAGAATACTAATTTGATTAAATATATAATAAAAATAGATTCTTGCTTTTAATCATAGTAAAGAAAACACATATGAGTAAACATCTTATCATATGTTGACTCTATATGTGTTTACATTGTTATGATCATCAGATGTTTAACATTTCATTTACTTGTTCTAGGGTAGAAAAATATATAGACTAACAACTGTGAATCAACAAAAAATACATAATTGTACTCAATCAGTGGAAAATACTATACTGAGAACATACATTTTTTCTCCTGACTTAATATATTTCCCCGTTGAGACATTCAGAAGGTACTCTATAGAATCAACACTATGGCTTAGATTGGAGACAGTGCTTGTTAATTATAAAGAACTAATATATTTTCCTCATAATTATAGATTCCATTTTCCATGGTGCATCATTAGTAATTTTTTAAAAAGTTCTGATGGCATTGTTTTGTGTGTGTGGTAATGTGTAGAAAAACTTATAAGTTTCTAGGTTGACTTTACAGTTTATGAAGTATTTCATTATTATTATATTTCCAAACTACATTTCTATTTCAAGGACCAAAATATTCAATATCATCGACTGATTGCAGGGGAGTAGAGTGAAGAGAAGATGGAGGGAAATATTGGGAATAGCAATTTAAAGCCACATTTTTTTTTTTTTGAGTTGGAGTCTCACTCTGTCACCCAGACTGGAGTGCAGTGGCACCCTCCCGACCACAGCAGCCTCGACCTGCTGGGCTCTGGCGATCCTTCTGCCTCAGCCTTCCATAAAGCCACATTTTTAATATTGAAGAATATAATAGATTTTATAGTGTTTTTGAACAAATGTGGAAGGATAACAAGTTTAGTTTTTTAGTTAAATTGAAATATGCTACTTTTTCCCTCAGTTTTCTTATGAAAAATTGCTACATATATACTATGTTATAATTTATTAATTATACCTTATATATGAATTTCTAAAATTCCATAAATTTTTTTGGAAGGAGGACCTCTTGTATTATAGGATTTCCCCAATAGGTAAGGGTTCTAGGAACCCATTGACATCAATGTACCAGCTAGTTTTGTAAGAGGCTATGTTAGGCTTCAGTGAAATTTTTTGGGGCAGATTAATTCAGCATTTGTCCATTTCAAGATGGGTGATTTACATGAACAACCTGCCCACCCCAAGTTGAGTGTTCAGCAGCTTTTGATAAAAAATGGCATGATCCCTTGTGTCACCCTCCCTATTCACCCAGTCTTGCTGTGGGAGACTTTTTTTTCTGTTTGTTTGTTTGTTTCCTTGGATGAAAAAGTCCTCAAAGGGAAACATAATATCCATGTGAAAGAGGTGAAACAAAAAAAATGGCAGAGCACTAAAAGGCATCCAAAGTGACAAGTGCAAACACTATTTTAAGCAGTGGATAAAGCATCTCAATAGGTCCAGTGCATCAAACGGATTGTACCTTGACGGGGACTGAACATTAAATATGTAAGAGTACATAATTATTTATAAATAAATTCTGGCTATTTTTCAAAATAAAAAATCATTTTATGTTATGCTATACTATATTCTTTCCTAGAGTTTTTACTTTTAAATCCTAGTATTCCTAGGATAAAAATTTAATGAAATTTAAAAATATTGAATTTTTTTAAAAATAAAATCATATTATATGTTAGACTCATGAGTTTAAAATATCTCTAATGATTAGGTAATGGATTCTTAGTTGGAAGTTATACTCTCAAAATAATTCACAAGTAGTAAATTTAATAATAGAAATTGGATTCAGTTTTGGGGCAAAAAAGCAGCATGAGGTGTATAAAGAAAGGTTTTTAGGTAGTGTGACTTGATGGCTTCCAAAGAGCCCTAATGCCTAAGATATTTATTCAGTGGATTTTAATGGCTTGTCAATTATCCAATTCCTATATCCTAATCCTACATTTTCTAAGGAAAACACTCTTTCTGAGGTTTTTCAGTGTTGATGGTGAGGGACCTGTATAAATACTCAGAAGATAGTTAAAGATTTCAAAAACTTAGAGTGAGAGGAATGCAAAGTAGAAAAATTGGCATGTGCAAGTTGCCCTTTTACAAATATACATATGAATAAGGCATTTTGTAATAAGCAGTCATTATAGTATGTCTTAAGTTAAATTACTTGTTTATTCATTTCCTGATGTCTGCAGTTATATGTACCTTCCTGATGTCATCCTTAGAAAAACTCTGGGCTGGATAAGTTTAGAAAGAAGCCATTGTTCCTTAAAAGTGTTACGTTTCTCTAGTATATCATGATTCAACTTAGCCCCATATTTTAAGAACTGACCTAAGGACCAGAGAAATCATTTAAGCTAAACATACATTAAATACTCCTAAAAATTTTGAAATTAGTATTCAAATAGTCAGTTTTATTTTTTGAACGTTGTTGCATTTCTTCTTTTTCTAGTTCTCCAATTTTGCTTTCTTATGTCTGTCTTATTTAATGCTCTGATATGTTATTTTTTTTGGCTTTAACATTTTGGAACTTTTTCTTATTTATATATGATTGTACTGCCTGGTATGGTAACTAATTTACTCCAACACTTAAAAAATTTTATTGATTATTTCATAAACTAAAAAATAGTCTATAGGTCTATTAATCATAGTCTTTAAGTCATGCTATGCATCCTGCAATTATAATATAGCTATATAGGTTTGATGACCTTTTCCTATCTTCCTTCTCTTCCATAGCAATGGTTCCTGTGTTCTTGCAGTTAAGACAGAAGCCATATGTTTATAAAATTTTTAAGATATTTGATTAGTCACAAAGTGTTCTCTGTGCCATGGTAGTCAAGTAATGTCTGTGCACACTGACCTAGAGAGAATTTTGCAAGGTCTAAAATGAAAATAACACCTAAGGATTCTGTAATCCTTCATATTTTCCTTCTTATATACAAAATGTTGGCCTCTGTGTATATGTGTTGGGGCAGTGGGGATGGGGGGCTGAGAGTACTTTCTTTTTGATGGAAAAAAGTCACACATTTATTTAATGCATTGTGTATGTCTATTAAGAGAAGCAGAGCTTGTTGCAAACTTAATTATTTGTCCTGAAGGGTTCTGTCATTTTTTGTAAGTTTTTGCTATTTGATTAACTTCAAGTTTCACTTATGGACATCCATAAATCTAGATGTTACCAGAACATGTGAGGTTTTAGACCAATCTTCAAAAGTTAGAAAAAAATAGAAATGTACATATTTTGTTTGTCTCCTAATATTTTCTTTCAAAATTGGTTGTTTTTGTTCTGGAAGCATTCTTTATTTTTTGAGCAAAAGTAATCTGAATTTTTTTTTTTTTTTTTGAGTTGGAGTCTCACTCTGTCACCCAGACTGGAGTGCAGTGGCTGCTCCCGGTCACCGCAACCTCGACCTGCTGGGCTCCGGCGATCCTTCTGCCTCAGCCTTCCGAGTAGCCGGAATTACAGGCATGCGCTACCACGCCCGGCTGATTTTTTGATTTATTGTAGAGATGAGTTCTCGCTGCCCAGGTGGGTCTTGAATTCGCGGGCTCAGGCAATCCACTCACTTCAGCCTCCCAAAGGCGCGGGATTACAGGCTGAGCCACCGAGCCCAGCTTAATCTGAATTTTAATTTAAAAAAAAAAAAAAAAAAGAATCCCTTACCTATAAGTCATTTTCAGGTTTGAAGGGGTTTGGGCTCTACCAAATTTGGCTGGTTACATTTTAATACCCAACTTATATATTATAGTTCATATTAAAATGAATGCAAACTTGTACTTCAAAACTACAGTAAGAAAATATTGATCCATAATTCATTCAGTATTATGCTTCTGCTTGCCTCATTTCTCTTTTCGGGCTCACTCTAATCTGCTGTTCTTACAAGTTTTACATCCTGGATGTGCCATTACCCTGTAGGAAGTCTCTAAAACTAATTAACCCCGGGGAAATAATATTAAAAATGAATCTAAGAATTTTTTTTCATATTCTGTTAGAGCTAGTAAGACAATTCCTTTCTTTTGGTGAGCACTTTAATTGGACTCCAAATATGGAAATAAAGACCAAGTCATGCATTTGTGTTCTATTTGTCTTAGAAATACAAGAGAGTATGAGAAAATGAGTGTGTAGGATGAACGTTTGAGCTAGAAAAATCACTGATTATTATTATTATTATTCAGAAAATATGTCCGAAATAAATTATTGTGTGAATGAAACTAAACTTTCATATTATATTGACTTTATAAATTATTCAATTAAGATAGAAAAAATAAAACAATGTGAAGGTTTTTGTGTCTATATACTATTCTGCTTTATGGCTCATCCTACTTTATAAGGACTTGATTTCGTTGACACTGCCTGGATATCATTTTAGAGCACTCTTACTAGAGGATATATTTCCAGGTCATCATTAAACTGTTTGTTTAACCAAATCTATAGGTAATTATATTGTATAGGATGGTAATAACTTGTGTTGGAAAGTTATATAATGCAATTGTTATTTTACATTGTATATTAATGTTTAGTTGATCTGATGAATGTTAATTAGGCGTCAATAGAAAGAGTTCTACAGATTGTGTTTTGTTAGTTGAAAATTAATTATGTACTTAGGACTACTAGGTTACTTTGAATTAAAAGACAGCACTAGGTACATCTTATGTCAAAGTTTAAGAATAGATAAATATCCTTTAAAAACTCATCACAAATTCCAAAATGATTCTCAGATATGGAATTAAGTGAAAAGATCCAAGACCAGTTATGAGTACAATATTTATATTATTTAAAAGGAAATTTTAAATAATTTTCTTTTCTCTAAGCTTATATTTAGATCACTGATATTACTGCCAATGAATACCTCCACAGCAAAAGAAAATAAAGAATTACTCAATCTGGGGAATAATCACAGAGTCTAGACTCTAGACAAGTAACTTTATTCTATTAGAATAAAATACTAGTTGTTCTGAAATGTTAGGATCTCATAGAATATGCAATGTCAAAAATGTATGAATATTAGAACAGAATGTATGAATATTGTAATAATAGAATGTATGAATATTGGAATACAGAAGTAGCATTTAGGAAAGAAAATACATTATAATGAAAACACATCAAACAATGTATCAAAACCCAAGATTCAAAAACTACCTTCTTAGGTTGTCGGGAGAGATTAAAACACATTCTAAAATTCTAGAGCCTGTAACTTCAAGATTTTTTGGTTTGGAGACTAAAGACATAAATGTATGAAACACTAAATGGCAATAAAAAACACTCACAAGGTACTGGGCACAATAACTGTCTTGATACTTAAAACAAAACTCATACTCCTTATAGGAAAGAACATAGTATAACACTACAGAAAAAAATGTTTTTACCATCAACATTAGAAGAGAACATGTGCAGTTAGGTGGCCTCATCAACAATCTAACATCCTCTGTTTACATTATTACTACTGGCAACTATCAGGTTAGGTAACTTAGCTGTTCTCAGTTTTTTGTTTTTAGATTCCTCTCAGACATTGAGTTAAAGACAGTATTACAATAGTATGTCACCATTCTGCAGTAAAGACCATTCACCTTCTTTGATAAAGCACTGTTATATTCATATTCATATTTCAACAACTAAACTGGTATTCATGTAAATGAACTAATTTCATTTAACTTGTCATCTAGAAAGAAATCCACTTTAGTGCATATTATTTAAAATTGCCCTTGCCTGTCCTTCCCACAACAAATGAATTTGAAAAGAAAAGAAAAAAAATATATTAGAAATTCAGAGACACACAGAGTTCAGCTTTCCCCTGAAAACTGGTCTGCAGCTGGGAATTTTAAATGCAAGATAAGAATACCACAGAGAATGATGACAACACATACAAGAAAGACAATCTAAAATGAAGTGCAAGGTTGGTGTGTCAAATGACAGAAAGCAAAAACTTCTTTTCATTTGGTTTGGGGCAAACTCTCCAGCTTCGGTCTCTCAAGGAGCAGAATTTGGAGAAAAGCAATTGAACAATGACTTTTAGAAACTATATCCTGAGGAAGAGTGGTGTCTAGGGATTGCTGTGTTACAGTGAACAATTGTTTTGAAACACAGCATCTTGATCACTTTCAACCTATGTGATTTTAGATTCCCAAGATATTGCCTACTCCTAGAGGATCTCAATTTTTTTCTTTGCTTAAAATATGTGCCATTATCAAGTTTCAAATTCACAATCTTTGCTAACACTGTTTTTCCAGACTTCATGTAACTGAGAGCCTTCCAATCTTCTGCAAATATTAGTGGTGATTAGAAGAATACTAATAGCCAAGTACTAAATCTTTTCTTCATTTCAAGCACCTTGTAAATGACTCCATATGTCTAGAAATATCATTTGCAAAAACATAAGAACTATATGAATGTAGGAAGAACTTAACATACCTCACTTAAATCCAGGAAAAAAGTTGGATAGGGCTGATTGGGTAAAAATGTTCCTAAAATACAAAGCAGCGAAGATCTTGGATGATAACAGCACAACTACTATCAGATATATCTAGCTGTTACGCCTTTCTCTGGGCTGCAAAAAGCCTCTCTGCATATACCCTTTTTCTTATCTGTCTGTTACACTTCTCTGTATTTTAATTAAGTAAAAAGAAAATATCTAGTCCCTAAGTATTGAGCACCTCCAAAGAAAAGAGGTGCTCCAAAATGCTGATGTTTTTAAATGATTACCTATTTTAATTCATGCCATTCCAATAAGAGATTGACACTTTGGCTTTAGAGTTTAACCTTTTGCATCAAACTGAATTCAGGGTTGTGAGATTGCTCTTTCATGCCTTTAGAAACAGATCTAGAATTTTTTTTTTTACCCTCTGGGAAAATAATACTTTATTTCGGATAAACAAGTGCTTTCCTATTGCTATTATTTCTGCCCCACTGAATTTTATCAATACCAATGATCGATATTAAGTATTTTCTCCCAAGACGTGTGTGTTTTGTTGTTTTGAAAAGCAAGGATCAGTATGGTAAAATAGCCATTAAGCTAACTTAGTTGTTGCTTTTTTAAATAGTAGGAAACATTTTTGAATAAATAATAGTATGTCAGCTAATAAAATCAGGTTGTAGCTTATTTATTATTTTCCACCTTAATTAATGATTATTCATAATATAAATAATTATTTCCAGAAGTTTTGCTCATCTGTGGGACTTGAAGAGGAAAAACAACTGGTTTCAAAAAGCAAAGTAAATGTTATCTGTTTTAAGCTCTTTCTTAACCCGATGTTTCCCAAAAGGACTAACATTGCAATTCAGTATTTACAACCTCTTTCAAAGCTAATGACTTCAGAGACTAAGAATGAACATAAATGATAATTACTTCAAGTTTTAATTTAAGACGACTTTTGTGAATTGGTAAACACACCTTTAATTTCTGTTCAAATTCCCATAGCTCATCCTTCTTGTGTGAGATAAAATCTAAAAGCATCATAGTTATTAATTATCCATTTTATTTTTTATCTTTCATTGAAAAACAATTTATCTCTTTGTATTAAGCCTAGCTAATTTGTTCATGAGTATAAATAAGGGATGAAAACCTTCAGTTAGTTCATTTTAAAATTTTATTTTCATAATGTTTCCACTCTTATTATTTTGTTACTGCTTTTCGGATCTTCTGCTATGTTTGTATGAAAGTCTTGTTTCCAATCTATTTTATTTAGAATTTTCTTGTACAGTGTGTTTTGTATGAAGATAATATGAGTGTGGCATCAGTCACCTTGTCCTAATAAATGTCTTATTGAGCAGAGTTCCAGCATTCATAATCCTATTTAGAAAATGGAACTTTTGATATTAGACATTAAAGGAGCATTTGATTTTCCCAATTCTGCAATAATAAAATTCAGGTAAAGAGAATTTTTCTTTTATTAAAGAAACTGTAGATTTTAAAAATTGTATTCAAGAGATTTAACTGTGTAGGATATGTGTGTGTGTGTGTGTGTGTGTGTGTGTGTGTGTGTATAAGACAGATATTTAGAAACTGTAATGATGGTGTATATTTTCAAAATAATAGTAAAACTCATAAATATTAAGAAAAAATCCTTTGGATTTAGACTATACAGGTTTATATAATGGTTTCACCACTCAGTATCTACGCTACTTCTTTTATTCTACGTTTGCTCATCTGTAAATAAGGCTCTCTTTCTCATAATGTTTTTATGAGTAAAGCTTGAGATAATCCATTAAGGTACTCAGCACAGAGTTTGACATAGTAAAGCACTTTCTTTCTCAAGTTAGTAAATGTTAATAATAAGGATCACTATTTTTCAGTAATACTTTGCAAGGGAGAAGAGGCTAGTACTTCTAATGTATCATGTGTATACTTTACCTTCTGTTTTCTTTTTGTGAAGGAAAGGAAGTACAATCATACCTAAGCTTTGTTGCCAAGAACACTAATACATTTTTGATGCATCCAGTTTTAGAAAGAAGTCAAATTTTCTACATGTGTTGAATTAGAAAAGTAATTTAATCTCTTGGACATCAACACCTCTTGACTGAAAAGGGCCTTCTGGTCAGCGTGTTGATAAAGACTGAGTCACTGAATAGTAGCTCAGTTGGAAACAGTGCAGAGATGGATTAGCAATGTCTGCCATGACAAAGAGTGATAAGTGGAACACAAGTTCATTGTTTGCCATCTTTCTTCCAGAGATCTTTCTTCTCTTGTTTTTTGGTGCCATTCCACATCATTCTGATAATGTGAGAGAGTTATTACAAGAGCGTCTTCTGGGAAGAAAAAAAAATACAATGTCACTCCCACCTCTCTTATTTCTGAAATACTAAATTATACTTGGTTAATCTTTTAGGAGACACTTGAGTTTCTTTATTATCACCTATAAGAAAATCTAGCCGGGCTCGGTGGCTCAGCCTGTAATCCCCCGCCTTTGGGAGGCTGAGGTGAGTGGATTGCCTGAGCCCGCGGGTTCGAGACCCGCCTGGGCAGCGAGACCTCATCTCTACTGTAAATCAAAAAATCAGCCGGGCGTGGTAGCGCATGCCTGTAATTCCGGTTACTCGGAAGGCTGAGGCGGAAGGATCGCCGGAGCCCAGCAGGCGAGGCTGCGGTGGCCGGAAGCGGCCACTGCACTCCAGTCCGGGCGACCGAGTGAGACTCCAACTCAAAAAAAAAAAAAAAAAAAAAAAAAAAAAAAGAAAATCTAGCCGGGCTCAGTGGCTCAGCCTGTAATCCCGCGCCTTTGGGAGGCTGAGGTGAGTGGATTGCCTGAGCCTACGGGTTCGAGACCCGCCTGGGCAGCGAGACCGCATCTCTACAATAAATCAAAAAATTAGCCGGGCGTGATAGTGCCTGTAATTCCGGCTACTTGGAAGGCTGAGGCGGAAGGATCGCCGGAGCCCAGCAGGTCGAGGCTGCGGTGAGCGGCCACTGCACTCCAGTCTGGGTGACAGAGCGAGACTCCAACTCAAAAAGAAAAGAAAAGAAAAGAAAAGAAAAAAGAAAAGAAAATCTATTCAGTTAAGTCTGGCCTGTGTGTACTTTGAATTGTTCTTTCTTATTTGTGACTAGAATTCTAGATTTTATCTTACAACTATTGTAAGTGAACATCTATGATGGTCCTCCTGATGCAGTTTTTTGTCCCACGAGTTGGTGAGTTGGGCCGCCAAGGGATGTTGAACTTCTGCAGCTGCACTGCCAGCCCAGGATCCACATGGTGGCTGGGGACACGATAGCCTCTGGATGGGGGAACATGGCGATACCCTAGAACTTGGGGATGCCAACAGCTGCAGAGCCCCCAAGGAGTGTTACAGATCTCTTAGTTTGGGGGTTGGTGAGCCAAGCCTTGAGAAGTGTTTACAGCTCTGCTGGTTCAGTGGGCCAGTGGGCAAGCTCCCGAGGAGTGATCACATCTCTGTAAATTAGGACAAGTCAGGCCCCCAAGGAGTGTTGAAGCTCACTTAGCTTGGTAGTCCAGCTCTTCCAATCCAGCATGTGCAGCTCTTCTAGTTAAGCAGCTCTTCTAGCCCAGCTATTCTTTGTTCTGGTCTCACACCCAGGAATAATGAGGAAGGCAGACACCAGAGAGTGAGTAAGAATTTATTAGAAAACAAAAAAGCTCCCAGCAGTGGGAGGATACCCAAAATAGGTTTGTTGATAATGTCTGTGCAGTAAGACAGTTATATAGTCTTGAGAGAATTCTGATTGGTTGGTGGTAGCACCACTAAGACAGACGCAACATGGTGTGGGATTGAAATGCACCAATCAGGAAAGGGGTGAAAAAGGTCAATCAAGAAGAAGAGAAAAGGATATTCCACAGACCTAGAAATAGGTGTTCTCACTCCAGTCTCTGGGACTTACAGCAGAAGTTTTTATTGGGACCCACCCGAATTTGTCTGCCTATCCGGTTTCTTCCCTTCTGTCTCACTCCTATATCGTGGCTGGAACCAATGATGAAAATGTGTGAAATCAGGGTGCTTTGAGAAATTTTCGACTTATTCTCACATAATTTATTTTTTTTTCCTACTGGAATGTATCCTGACGCTGTATTCAACTAGATAAAAATTTACAAGTCACTATCTTTATTTCCCTGTTTTAATTATGCCTTGTTTCTCATTATAAGAATACCTAATGATGACTCAAGTACTTATGGGAGACATAATTAAAAAGAAAAAGATTTTTCTATCATCTTTGAAATGATATAATTTAAGGAATTAATATCTCTGACTACTTGTAATGTCAGTTCAACTTAACTAAAATTTTAATGTATTCAAACCACTGAAGGGAGGATGGCACCACGATCAATGTAAAACTGGATAAAAATATCACTATTGACCAAGTTAATTAAATACACTGGGACTCAATTTTATTGTCTATAAAAATAATTTTTTTATTTTAATAATGTGACTGCAGGAATTCAATAGAGATAATATCTGCAAGTAACTTATTACAGCTTGGCATTTATCAAACAATCAAAATAGAGCCTATTATTAATTATAATATAGCCCATATCATCTTATTCTAAAGATAATTTAAAAATTTCCCAGAGACTTGGAGTATCTTGTTTAAGGAGACCCAATAGTGTAGCTGAAGAATTAGGTTAGAACCCAAAAGTACTTATTACAAGAAGGGTAGAATTCACATTAGCCTGAGAAAACTTATGATATAAATCAATTAAAAGGGAGATCATGCATGCAAATACTTTCAAAAAGCAGTGATATATCCTGGTTACTCAAATATATTATGATCAATATACTTAGCAATACATCATTGAAAAAGGAATTTGAAAAGGTAAAAATCTTATATGCATATATCTATTATTGACATTTTAGCCTGGTAGTTATCAGTTCTTTTTTTGGAATATTTAAATTTCCAGAAGTTTGGAGCCATTTAACACATTTTTATTTCAGTTTATTAAGTGCACCTTAACTAGAAGACAGACTGATTTAGTAAGGTGCTACTATCTATAAAGTCGGTCCCAAACCAGATTTTATCCCATTTTCTACATCTTCCTAAATGTTCTGAGATATTGACTCAGATTTTACTTTCACACATTTTATATATGTATTATATACATGCACACACGAAATATAAAACTGAAAATTGTACTATTTCAAGATAATTTTAAAGTTTTTGATGATTATTTTTTCATATTTTAATGACCTTTTTTTAAAAAATGTGAGTGATATTTCCTCAAATCTCTCAGGAGTTAGACATTTATTATATAAAGTTACCTCTGGTCACCAAGTTTTATCTATCCCTTTCTCTACCTAGAAGCATTGTTATTTTTCTTCTTTATCTTTAGTGGTGTTATTTTTTCTCTATCTGTAGGATTTATTATGTGTTAAAATAAAGATTGATGCTTATTATTCCAACTGGCAAGCAGTACCACTGTGGCTGGGTGAGTAGGTCTCTTGCCGCCATAAACTTTCGCATGGTTCAGCAGAGTAACTAGAAGTCCTACATCTTTGGGTTGGGCTTCTGCCTTTGCATTAGAGAATCAGACTCAAGGGCTACTATAAGAAAAGCTTAGCTGTCTGTTGTCACTCTAGAAAATTTTTACTTTTCCCGTTTCTGGCTATTAGTCTTCAATTATCCCAATGATAGAATTTCTTGTCCTTCTATTTTTTAATGCGTATCTTTCTACAGTCTACAGTTTCTAGTGGTGACTTTAGTTAGTACTGCTCTAGTGTGCCCCTGGTTTAAGAGATGGTTTCTCACAATTTGCATATTTCCTAACATTATTCGATTTATTTTCTCAGTAAAATTTCTGTTGAGATTTGTCTTTCATTTCTGACACAATTAATGAATGTCTTCTTTTTTATAATCCCTGATAATTCTAATAAGAGTTGTATCAGTTGTTTTGTTAAAAAATTATTCTTAGCCGGGCTCCGTGACTCAGCCTGTAATCCTATGCTTTGGGAGGCTGAGGTGAGTGGATTGCCTGAGCCGGCGGGTTAGAGACCTGCCTGGACAACTTAGCGAGACCTCATCTCTACAATAAATAAAAATATTAGCCGGGTGTGGTAGCGGGCGCCTGCAGTTCCGGCTACTTGGAAAGCTGAGGCGGAAGGATCGCTGGAGCCCAGCAGGTGCAGGTTGCGGTGGCCGGGAGCGGCCACTGCACTCCAATCTGGGTGATTGAGACTCCAACTCAAAAAAAAAAAAAAAAAATTATCCTTTAATTTTTCTATTGCTTGTTTGTTTAAAAATTTCCTTATCTATGCTCTTGTCTACATTATTGTTTTACTTGTTTATGTTAATTTTGTTTTATAAACTGCTTCTTTTTTTGCAGCAGAAGCAAGACGTTAATAATGGTCTTGCAAGTTTGGGTATAAAATGCTTCTTAAGTGTTTAGATAAGCCCTTTCATTTTTTAAAATGTAGACCTTTAAAGATAAAATTGTCACTCTCAGTATTATTTTAGCTGCTTATCTAAAACACATTTGGTATATTGGGTTTTTATTTTCATTTGATTTGAAATGTTTTCTTATTTTCCTTGTGATTTATTTTTTAACACATCACTTATTTAGAAGTACCTTGTCAATTTTTAAATATTTAGGATTTTCTGGTATTTTATTGATTTATTGGTTAATATCATTATGATGAAATAATATACTCCACATTATTTCATTCCATTTACATTCATCAAGAGTTATTTTGTGGCCCAGCATATAGTATTTGAGAATATGCCATGTACACCCTTCAAAATATATTTCAAAACAATGTATATTTGGCTATTTTATATGAAATGGTCTACAGATGTTAATTAGGTAATATTGGTTCATAGAAATTGTTCCAGTCATAGGCATACTTCCTGATTTTCTGTCTACTTGATCAATTTGATTACTGAAACAGGACTACTGAAATCTCATGGTAAAATTGTAGATTTATGTATTTCTCCTTTCACTTCTGTCAGTTTTTACTTCTTTATACATTGTCAAGTTTTGTAATAAAGTTCATTCACTTTTCCAATTGATTAGTACTATTTCTTGTTCTGAAATTATGTTATCTATTAGTAAAGTCGCTCTAGGTTTCTTGTTATTGTATACAGAATATATCTTCTTCCATTACCTTGCTTTTAACTTCTTTTTGTGTCTAAATATAAAACAAATTGTTTTAAAAAGACCTGGCTTGGTCCTGTATCTTTACTCAGTTCTGATAATCTCTTCTTTTGAATTGAAATGGTATTAACATACACATTTAATATAATTATCAGTATGGTGTATTTAAGCCTATCATTTTGGTATTTGTTTTGCAAATGTCTAATATGTTCTCTGCTTTTTTAATTCTTTATCTTTCCTGCAGGTTTTACAAATTTAAAAAAAATGGAAAAATTGAGTAATTTGGGTTCCATATTTTTTTCATTGGCTTACTATATATAATTTTTTAAAGAAAAATCATTCTTATAATGTGTATTTTTTACATACTAAAGTTTATAGTTAAATAATATCATGCCACTTCACACATAATGTAAGAAATTTACATTGCATATTTTCATTTGTCTCTTCCTTTGTGCTATTGTGACTACATTTAGATCCCTTTTAAATTTATTTTTTATTTAGTCGACTGAAGGAAGACATGGAAAATATTTCATATTTAGCTACATATTTAGCAATTTCAGTTATCAATTTATTTATATATAGGCATATTTAATAGATACAAATTATTGTTTGACCCTATTACTTTAAACATACTATTCAATTTTCTGATTTGCATTTTCTGATGAAAAATCTGTGATCTTTCTTCATAATATGTCTTTTTACTCCTGTTTATTTGGAGAGTGATTCCTAATAACTACCTTTCAGCAAGGTGTTTTAATGTAGTTTTATATCTGTGTATCCTTTGACCTTTATTCAGTAAGTTTCTATAATCTTTTAACTTATAGTTTTTAGCAAATTTTAAAAAATGTTAGCCACCATGTCATCACTTATAAATATTTTAAATCATTTGATAATAATTCTCAGGTCACTAAGGGTCTATTTTTTTCTAGGTGTAGCTGTTCCCTGTGTACTTTAATTTGAATATTTTCAATTTCCATATGGAAAATGATCTTATCTTGATCACTGATCTTATCTTACAGAATGTAATTGTTATTAAACCCATTCAGGGCATTTTTAAACTTAGATTTTGAAATTTTTCTTCTTTAGAATTTTGTATCTTTGATAGTTCTTCAATTGTCTATTAAATATGGTTCTATTTTTCCTTAAATCTTTGGGCATATTTATAATAACTTTTTTAAAGTACTTGTCTGGACATTCTTATATCTCTGCCATCCTGGGTATTTCTGTTTTATTTCCCTTTGTTTATGGTTCAGTTTTTTCTTAACTGGATATTTGTTAATTGCATTAATAAATAATTAATAAAAATTGAATTAATGCGTATGTCTTTTAATATAGTTGTATGCTGTTATTATTATGTTATTGAGTGTTGGGGTTTAGTCATCTTCCTTAATAAAGTGTTAAAGTTTGAGTGGGCAATTAAATTATCTGTGGATTAGCTCAATTCTTTTGAAAGTTGTTTTTGATCTTTGCTGAAGTAGGTCTAGAGTACTTATGCTTTTGTCCTAGGTTCTACTACTAACCTAGTGTTGCGCTATTGGTGTCTTTATTAAATATGCTGGTGTTCACCGAAATGTCTCTACTCTGGTTAATTGTAACTCAAATATCTTCCAGCACTATGTAAATTATTTGAATGGTGAATGTCTCATTTTATAATTCCTCAGTTACTTTTTGCTTTGTCATATAAAATCTTACCTTTTGAATGTATTTCCTATTACAAAGTAACAGACTAAAGGAGACCCCATAAAACTTGTTGCTGTTCTTTCTCTTACATCTCCTTGTTATTTACTCTGCACTGTAAATTCTAGGTACTTTGGTCTCCTCTAATTCCAACCTCATTTTTCTGTAACCAACCCAGAGAAATTTTATTTGAAGTGCCTCTCCTTACTGCACACAATAAATTCCCTCCAGAAAAAAAAAAAATAGAGCTATCATAGGGGTTATATCACTTGTATCACTTTTTAGAGTCTTATGTTGCATTTTGTACAATGTCTGCAATTTTCACATATAATTTGTTCCAATTATTTTAGTTATTTATAGACAGGTTCAATACTGATTGCTCTGTTGTTAGCTAACACAGAAATCACCTAAGTATTCCTGTAAAGTATGCTGTTTCTATTATGAATTAGGCATGTCTATGCATTTTAGATGGTGTCGTTTCATATGTATTTTAAGATATACAAACCCTAATTGTAGCAGTTACAGTAATAAGAATCATGCTGTCTAATATAAGCCCTTAGAATTTATTGCTTTAAGCAATGTACGCATGCTTTTTAATTTTATGACTGTTTGATATCTTAATAACATTTACAAGTATAGTTAAAATATAAAGTTAATAAATGTAATTTAGATACTTTTCTCTATTAAGCTTTCTAAATAAAGCTTTCAAGAGGGCATCAAATAAAAATGTCGCCAATAATCTCACATTTTTTAAATTCTTTGATGTAGAATGATGTTGTCAATGTTATTTGATGCTATAGTTTTATAATAAATTTTTTAGGGTACAACTCAGAATATGACATTTCTCAGTGACATCCATAATCCTACTAATTGTAAAACAGAGAAAGCAGATTTTTCATAATATTTTCTCATAAGATTTTAAAAAATATTTTTATGAATGGCTTATTTGTATGTAACTCCATATATCTTATATCAAATTCCTATACACTTGGTAAAGTTGTTTTCATTTAATTTTGTTATATTTTCTATAGTAGCAAGCATGCTGTCTGCTGTAATATATATGTGTGTGTGTGTGTGTGTGTGTGTGTGTGTGTATGTGTGTGTATATATCTGCCATATACATACATATAAATCTATTTAATATGGTATTTTAGAGTAGTATTTTTAAATTTAGTTTTTATTTTAATTAAAGTTAAAAAAGCATAAAACATTTCAAATAATTCCATAAGGTTTTCATAAAACTGAAACACCCAATGTTTCTTTCTTTCTACCATTCCTTTTTCCCAGAGGCAATCATATTGAGTTCTTTTAGCTGACTATTTTAATAACCTTTCATATCTTTAATGTGCTTGCATTTCTGTTTTTTAAACTTTAAGCTAGATTTTTTTTTCTATTATGAAAAATTAGGATTTAGCATTCCATAACCCCTCCACACATACTCTTCAGCACTAATCTTACACTGTTTTATCATATGAAAAGATACTCAGAGCTGTTCATACAGTATCCTAAGATTACTTCTCGTTGTCTTCACATCATTTTAGTTTTTTCTTGCTAACAATGGTATTTCTTTTAATTTGTTTTGTTTTTTTTCTGTTCATATCACAAATTCAACCTATAACTCTTTGTTTTGTAAAGCTTTTCCATAGCGCTGATGGAATAACCTATTAATTTTAATTTTTTTTTTTTTGAGTTGGAGTCTCACTCTGTTGCCCAGACTGGAGTGCAGTGGCCGCTCCCGGCCACCGCAGCCTCGACCTGCTGGGCTCCAGCGATCCTTCCGCCTCAGCCTTCCAAGTAGCTGGAACTACAGGCACGAGCTACCACGCCCGGCTAATTTTTTTTGATTTATTGTAGAGATGAGGTCTCGCTGCCCAGGCGGGTCTCGAACCCGCGGGCTCAGGCAATCCACTCACCTCAGCCTCCCAAAGGCGCGGGATTACAGGCTGAACCACCGAATCCGACTTAATTTTAATTTTTTGAATACATTTTCGCAGTGTTCTCTGATTAACTTAATCTTACCTTGTTGCTTTCCAGATTTGATGTCAAATTGTTATGAAGGTATATTTTTTCAGTATCATTCTGAGGATTTTTAAAATCTGCCATCCGTTTGCATTTCTTGTTTCCTGAAGCCTAGAACTTCTGTTATTGTTTACGTATTTATTATGGTGGAACATATCCTCCAACATCTTTCTGAAACAAGATCTTTGTGCGACAAAGTTTTTGAAACATTGCATGTACGAAAATATCTATCTGCCATCCCTTCCAAACATACAAAGAGATTGGTTAAATAGAGATATCTTCATTGAAAAAAATTCTTCCCACAGAATATGGAAAGCATTTAAAAATTATTTTAGATTGAGGGGGTACACATGTATTCATTACATAGACATATTATGTAGTGGTGGGGATTGGGTCTCAGGTGGCTCATTCCCCAGACAGTGAAAATTATGTCCCATGGGTAGTTTCTGAACCACAGCCTTCCTCCTCCCTTCCCCTTTATTACTCTCCCAGTGCATATTATTTCCAAACTTGTGACCGTTTAGCTTGCACATATGAGTGAGAGCATGCAGTGTTTGATTTTCTGTTTCTGACTAAGTCTACTTAGGATGGTGATCTCCAGTTCAATCCATGTTGCTACAAAGGACACAATTTCATGTGTTTTTATGACAGTGTAGTATTCCAGGGTGTTATATATATATATATATATATATATATATATATATATATATATATATATATATATATACCACATTTCAATTATCCACTGATCAGATGATGAGCTTTTAGATTTATTCCACATCTCTGCAATTGTGAACTGTGCTGTGATGAACATGCAGATGCAGGTATCTTTATTATAAAATGACCTCTGTTCGATAGGGTAGATACCTGGTAGTGGGATTGCTGGATTGAATGGTAGATCTTCTTTTAGTTCTTTGAGAAATATCCCTACCGCTTTCCAGAGAAGTTGCACTAATGTACACTCTCACCAACAGTGTATAAATGTTCCTTTTTCTCCACATCCATGCCAGCATCTATTGTTTTTGATTTTTTAATAAAAGCCATTCTGACTGGTGTAAAGTGTTATCTCATTGTGGTTTTAATTTTCATTTCTCTGGTGATGAGTGATGTTGAGCATTTTTTCATATGTTCGTTAGCAATTTGTATATTTTCTTTTGAGAAATGTCTGTTCATGTCATTTGCCCACTTTTTAATGGGGTTATTTGTATTTTTCTTATTGATTTGTTTGAGTTCTTTGTAGATTCTGGATAGTAGTCCATTGTCAGATGCATACTTTGTGAATATCTTCTCCTGTTTTTTAAGTTGTCTATTTGCTCTGTTGATTACTTCTTTTGCTGTGCAGAAGCTTTTGTAGTTTAATTAAAGTCCCACTTATTTATTTTTGTTTTAGTTACATTTACTTTTGCGGTTTTAGCCATAAATTATTTGCCTTGGCTTATGTCCATATGAGTTTTTCTTAGGTTTTCTTCTGGGATTTTTATGGTTTCAGGTCTGATATTTAAGTCTAAATCCATCTTGAGTTACTTTTTGTATATGGAGAGAGAGATCAATTTTCATTTTTCTGCATGTAGCTATCCCGTTTTCCCAGCACCATTTATTGAATAGGGCAGTGTATGTTTCTGTCTGCTTTGTCACAGATTAGTTAGTTGTAGGTATTGGGTTTATTTCTGGATTCTCTATTCTGTTCCATTGGGTCAATGCGTCTGGCTCTTGTATCAGTACCATGCTGTTTGGGTAACTACAGTCTTGTAGTCTTGTTTGAAGTCAAGTAATGTGATGCTTCCAGCTTTATTTTTTGCTTATAATTGTTTTGGTTATTCTGGCTCTTTTTTGGTTCCATATAAATTTTAAGATTTTTTTTCTAATTCTGTGAAATACACCAATCTTTCTCCTATATCCCTCCCCTTCTCACCCTTAGCAATCAAGAATCTGTTCTTCATTTCTAAATTTTTCATTAAAAATTCTATATAAATAGAAATAAAGACTATGTATTTTCTTGAATTTGTTTGTTGTTGTTGTTGTTGTTGTTGTTGTGAATTTAGAATAATTCCCTGGAGACTCATCTACGTTGTTGCATGTACCCATAGTGTGTTCTTTTCTATTGCTGAGTGTTATTCTATGTATGGATGTAACAGAGGTTTTTTTCATAATTCAGCTGTTGAAGGATATCTGATTTTTTTACACTTTGGGGTATTACAAATAAAGTTGATGTAAATGTATGGATTTTTACATAAACATAAATTTCCATTTATCTGTGATAAATGTCTAATAATATAATTGCTGAGCTATCTGGAAATTGCATATTTAGTTATATGACAAACTGTCAGATTTCCACAATGACTATAGTATTTTACATATCTTTTTTTTTTTTTTTTTTTGAGTTGGAGTCTCACTCGCACAGACTGGAGTGCAGTGGCCGCTCCTGGCCACCGCATCCTCGACCTGCTGGGTTCCAGCGATCCTTCCGCCTCAGCCTTGCAAGTAGCCGGAATTACGGCGTGCACTACCATGCACGGCTGATTTTTTAATTTATTTTAGAGATGAGGCCTCGCTGCCCAGGTGGTTCTCGAACCCGCAGGCTCAGGCAATCCACTCACCTCAGCCTCCCAAAGGTGTGGGATTACAGGCTGAGCCACTGAGCCCGGCTGTATTTTACATTTCTAACAACAATGTATAAGTAATCTAGTTTAAAATTTTACTAGCATTTAGTGTTACCATACTTTTTAAATGTTAGCCATTCTGAAAGATGTATACTAGATCCCACTATGGTCTTTACTTGTACTTTTTAAATAGTCAATGATTTTGAACATAATTTTGCGGGTAGTTATCATTTTTATATTCTTTGCAGTGACTTGTTTGTTTCTAGTTTTAAAATGAAATGGAATCTAAAGTTTTGCACTCAGATATCTCTAGTTTACTCTGATGACTAATTGCTTAAATTTTGGCTCAATCCAAACCTCCATCTCTAGATTTTGTCTGTCACTTTTTTTTTGTAGCAGTCTCAACTGAGTAACAGAAGCAATCTAATTTGTTTTTTGGCTCATCTATGACACAGTAAAGCTTCTGATATTTGCCAAAAATAGTTCTCTGATTTAGCAAAGGCATGTATTCTTCTGAGAGGCAGACACTGCTTTCTCACCAGCTATTTAGTGTCTAAATGAGTCCCCTGGAAACATTCAGAACACATTCCAGAATTAGGGAATAATATATGGGTTCTTTCTAGGATAAATGGGAGCAGTTTCAATTCTCCATTGCATCTCATCAGCAGTGCTCTACTTTCTAAACCTTCAATTCTCTTCATACACTGGCAGAGTTGCAAAATCAGATCAGCAAGAAAGCTCAAAGTGTAACTTCTGAATCATATAATCCTTATTACAGAGGCAGACATATTGGCATCTTTCTTCCCTCTCCCCCAGATCTGTAGCTTCTTATCACCAAGACAGAGGATTATTGCATATTTAGAACAAGGTGTTGGAATTCAGGAGTGTAACAATGAGAGAGGACTCCTTTTATTTGATATTTTAAGTTGCAGGTCAAAACTACCAGGCAAATTTTGCTTGCCTTAAATCTTAATGCCCTTAAGAATTAATTATCAGACACTAAGAAGAACTTACCACCAGTTCTTAAACAGGAAAAAGAATGTTGGTGCCGAGACTTTATTGATACACCAGTTATACTGAGACATATTCTCAATACATGTGAAGACAGATTAGACTCCTCGTGAGCCATCAACTAAAATAGTTTCATCTCCTTTCTTTCCAGTAATAAATATCCCAATAATCCCTAATTGATAAAATATTTCAGGTTTAGAAACAAAGTAAGCCAAGTTAATTTTTAGTCAGGACATTTATGATTGATCTACCTCTTGGAGAAATCATTGCACAAAATGTAATTGCATAAAAAGCTACTGAGAAATTGGGGTTCACTGTATCTCTTGTGCCTGACTGGTCACATCTCTGGTAAGATGGGAAAAGTTTTCTTGTATTACCTCCTGGAATACTTGCTCCAAGATGTTCTCCATTTCCCTTTCTTCTTCTGGGATACTAATCAGGCGTAGTTTCAGTCTCTTGATATAATTGTACATCTCTTGTAGGCTTTGTTCTTTCTTTTTGAGTCTTCTTTCTATGTTTTTTACAGATCAGGTTAATTCCATGTTCTGGTCTTCAAGTTCTGAGATTCTTTCTTCAGCTAAATTAATTCTGCCTTCCTTGCTTGTCATCTTGTTATTTATTTCCTGGATGAAATTTCTTATTGCCAAAATCTCTGTTACAAGTTCTCTCAGTGTTGCACCTTGTCTTTCTGGAGTCTTATTCACTCTTTCCATCCATTTCCTACTCCTTGTTGTATTCTGGGGACAGAGAAGTTGGTTTCCTGTACCCTAGTACAGGTCTATTAAAACATAATTTCTGGAATGGTCTCTGTGAAACTGGATTGCACTAAGGCTTCTCAAAGAGCGCAAATATTTATCCTGATTTTTGAAACACTAAGTTAGAATTAAAACAGGTGACAAGTCAAGAAACAATATATTTGTAATCTATTTTAAAAACCAAGGGAGAACCACCAAAATTATAAGCAGAAATCTGGAGCACATGGTAAAACTACTGTGGTAGTTTCCAAATTATGATTTTTGATAATTATTCCATAAGTTTCTGATAAGATATTATTTTGCTCCCCTGATATGTAGATGATTCCAAACTGTGATTTTTGTTTTGTCTAAAAGTTAACATTTTATTTTCCCAAACAAGATTCTTTATGGGAGTAAATGAATTCTATTGGCTATGGGAGTAAATAAGCCTTATGAACTGGAAATGATTTTTTGACTACTTTAATGAATTAGACATTTTTGCCCAAAGGATGGGTGAAATGAACTTGGAAAGCAAGAGATGACTTAAGCTACAATAACTGACTTTTACACATTTAGAAGTTGTCAAGCAGCAATAAAATTTGCTGAAATGGCTATATAGTGACTACACACCTCTCAGAGTATTTGAATATAACAAAAGATTTATATCTTGAAAATAGGTGTGTACAAATTTCATTTAGAAATTATATATACATATTATATGTAAGCATTATACACTACTCAATATATGATTATTTAGAATAGAAATCATAGAAATTTAAACCAGCAGACCAGGATCAAATATCTTGGAAAAAATATTTTTGAAACACTTTTATTCACTGTGTATTTTCTGTTATAAGAATTTGTAGTTACTTATACTAGAGAAATAAAATTTGTTCAGATATACTGATTTCCACATTTTTTACAGTAAACTCTATAAGAAAAACAGTTACTAAATATTTATTATTATATTTAAAGTTATATAAATGTACTTTTCTACCTAGACATTATTTACATTGTAGAACACTTAAAATAGAAATTAAACAATATTAAAATAAGATTTACGTAGGTAGAAGTTAAAATATTTTCTTCCAAAATTCAGTAATAATCTTTGGGGTAACATGTCTGACATTGAGGATTGTTGAAAAGAATCAAAAAAAGGTAGGATAACTTTGAAAGAAATATCTCTCTGGTCAAAATGGAACTGGCCGTCACCAATGCCTGAACAATATAGGGATCACATAGGTGACAATAAGGCAGCACAATTCACACCTTATGACTTGGTATATTCATTCCCTGGTAGCTATAATTAAAATATCACATTACTAATTTATATCTATACTTGATGTACATTATACATTAACTCTGGCTGTAACATAAACTAAATCTAACTCATTATCTATATTTATTACAGCCTCTGAATTTCAAATTGAGTTAAGAAGATATGGTCACTTACCATCTATGCTACCCTATTAAATGAGCTTTATCAATACAATTTGTTATTTGTAATAGCAAAATTCAATATTGCTAGATAATACAGCAAACATATATAGCACCCATCTCTAGAAAAGCCAATTAACTAACTCCAATGCATCATTAGATTTAAGTTTAAAACTATTACTGAAACAATATAGCATAATATATACATACATGCATATAAATTATATATATATATATACTGTGTATATATTTATATGTTATATGGTAAATTACATATGTATGGAATTCATACATATATATGTATATATATGGTTATATGTATAAATATTTCCAAAGTTCAAAGGGTGAGCATTTAAAACCACACTTAATTGGTTATCTACTTAATAGTGATGATTGCGGACAATAGCATAGATGTAAATTTAACTTTATTTGAAAACAAGAAACAGTTTTTTATGTGGTTATACCGTTTTGCATGTACATCAGCAAATTTTGAGAGTTTCATCCACATCTTGGCAAATTTTAGTGTGATTGATCCTTTTTATTTAAGTAATTTTAGCAAGTTTAAAGTGCTATTCATTGTGAATTTCCTGCTTATTAATCATGTTGACCACATTTTCTTATGTTTATTAACCATTCATGTTTCATTTTGTGTAGTTTGTTAAAATCCTTCCCACATTTTAAAATATATTCATTGTTTTTCATTTTTTGTTGAATAAATGAATAAAGAAATATAGAATCAAGTGAATTTTGTTTGGACACTCTGTATTCCATTCCTTAGTCCTGAAAATGCAAAGCTCTGAATTAGATGTGGCCTTTTGCCATTAACTTTTGAGGATCAAGGTGGAATTAATTATTGTCCCTATAACTTATGAATCCCATTGCAGACTCCTGTCTCTCCCCTACCATCCACGCCACCTCCTGCTGATGAGACCACATTTTTTTTGTAAGTCACATACTATTCCCTAAGGAATTTATAATGGAGAAAAAACCATTCTCTTAAGTATTTTCCTTCGAGTTTTCTGGAAAATATATATCATATTTATTGAGGTGACTGTTCAAATCAACTGTACCTTTTTTATTGTGTTGGTCGTGAACTTATTCTTGAACTGATTTTGTTATGTATTCTGGACACAAGAATTTTGTTAGATATAAATGCTGAGAATATTTTCTCCAGAGCATGGCTTGTATATTCATTTTCTGCAGTTTTTGGGCATATATACCCATAAATATCAATTAGGCTGTACAGTTCTATAAATATAAATTATCAATATATTTTCATAAACTTATATACTAAAGTATATATTTAAATATAAACATATCAATATAAGTTCTATAGATATCAATTAGGTTATACGATTCTATAAGTATTAATTAGTTTACCTTCTATACCAGTATTGATTTTTATTGTGCTTGTTCTGTCAATTAGTAAGAAAGCGTTCTTAAATGTACTAATTGGGCTGTGAGTTTGTCTAATTTTCTCTTTAAAGTCTTTCAATTTTTGTTTAATAATTTTTGAAGATCTCTTTCATGCACATACATATCAAGGATTTTTTGCTTCCTTTTTTGGCAGAGAAATAAATATTTTCTATTACCCTTATAAAATGTTCCTCTATAGCTTTAGTGAGTTTTGAACACTATCTTATCTAATATTTATCAAACCAAATCAATTTTTAATTTTAATATTTCTATGGGTTATTTTTAAACTCCTATACTTTTATGTTAACTGTTTATGGATAAAGTGTGTTTTTTGGAAAAAAGTATAATTCCCCTCTGTCCACAAAAAAGGGAGCAGAAGGAACCAGGATTAGAAAGGAAAGATTTGATTTCTATAAGTTTCAACTTCAACATTTTAAATGTCATAAAATAGAATAGAAAAAGTAATTTGATGATTGAAAGTGCTTGATGAGGAGTCTCTTTTTCCATTCTTTTTATAATTTTATTGTGTCAGAAAATTAGAGAAGGTGGTAGTGGATTGAACCTGCTTCTAGCATAACCACTAAATTTTGGTCATTGGGTTTAATCACTTCTCAACTGAATAAAACCTGTTTTTTGGTTTTTGATTTTCATTGGCAATTTAGGGGGAGGTGAAATGCTATGAGAGAAATGTGTGGCAATTCTATTAATTTGGATTGCATACATGGAAGATTTTCATTGAATATTGTATATAATTTTATTCTGTTACTGTATTTTATTTTTATTATAGATCTTCTCTCTATATGTATTTGTCACTTGTTATTTTACTTAATAAATATATATCTTCCAAACTGAATATATGCAGCTTTAAAAAATGAACTTGTATCTTCTGTTCATTCTTTTATCTTCAACATAGCCTAGTATGTCACACATGGTAGGTGCTGAATAACAGTTTCTAAATGATTAAATTATATATACAAATGTTGTAGCATATTATTTTACACATAGCATTAAATAAATAGTAGCTATTACTCTTACAATTTTTTTTAATACTAAAAGATTTTTTTCAAAGAACTGAGTATCACATGTTCTCACTCATAAGCGGACCTTGAACAACTGTCATAATACTGTAAGAAAATGATTAGCAGTGGCAAGAAACTGCGTGGAGGTGAGGAGGTGGGGAGGTGGGATTGGCAGTAGTGGGAATCTGCCTGGGGAAGGGGGGCACACCTAATCAAGAAGGGTACCTGCATAATGAATATTTGTATACCTAGCCCTGAATTGTACCCCACATCTTTAAAATAAAAAAATTAAAAGTTAAAAAAAAGATTGTTTTTGTATGCAACCAATCATTAATCAATTTAAAAACACACTGTGTTGCAGACTGGATGGGCAGTAGGTAGATTGCAAATTTTCAATTCAATATGCACGAACAAGTTCATGGTAAGAGAGGGGGTGACTGAGATGGGTTTAACTCTGTTTTAATCCCCTTGTGGAATAAAGTAAAAACTCAATTATAATCTCCTTCTAAATGACAGAGTCTTGCTTACTTATGTATTTCTTATTATAGAACCTAGGAGTTTGCCTTAAATACAGAAGTCATTATTGAATGTTTACTGAGTGAAGGATTGCATATATGTGTCTGTAGAGCACATGATTATAGTTTGAAACTAAGAAAGATCAGGAGGTAATCAAAGCAAAGATATTATGAATTCCAAATGTGCTTATTGATAGCTATTTTTGAAAAAGGGAGAGAGAATCTATTTAAACCACTGCAAACATATTTCATGCTCATCCCCTAGCTCCTTTCCAACCACTTTTAATCCTACCCCAACAATATCCTTAAATTCAATAAGTTGTATGAATAGATTTGAGGAATTTGACTCATTGCACTATAATTCTAATAGTCTAAAACAAATAAGGCATTAATACCATATGAGCAGAACATTAAGAAGATTGCCAGGCAATTCATAGTAGAAGTTTCTTTATTTTAGATGTTTTCAGGTTAAATTAATAATGTGTACTTTTGCTAATTGTTACACCAGAGGTATGAAAATCTCAGATGTCATTAACAATGTCATGCTGGCAGTTTGTGACACGATCATTAGCAGCGATGGACTTCACACAGGTGAACTTTGACGATATAGGCCAGGTTGTGCCAGCATTTCCATTCAGAACACTGTGTTTTCTGTTGAGTGTGCAGAGATGGGTAGAATGCAAGAAGAACGTGTCAGTGTTCAAGTTGATACCATTGGGTAATATATCAACTGACAGCATTTTCTCTGCCCAAACTGGAATAGCCTCAGAGGTAAAGGGAGTGCACACAATACCAAAAGCAATTAAGATAACAGACAATTATTTTTTTTTAACTTGAATCAAGTTAGACAGAATAGGCATGATAAAGAATCCACAATGGCAGTCTGCCTTTGTTCTTTACTTTGGGCAGATCATTTGAAAGCTTTCTTTAGAGGAGTTGGACTTGGTTGATTTTTGCATTTTTAAAAACAGAGTTATCCAGTAGGTTTATTTGTAACTAGGAAAAATTACAGATTTTGGAGACACTGGTAACTCATAAAATGTCTTCCTTGCCTGGCAGCTTGTGAGAAATTTTTTGCAAATCAATTTGTTTTTTATATAAAATACTCATTCAGATAAAATTCAATCTCAGCTTTTCAATCTTCTGGCTATAAATATGAAAATCTCCAAGTCTTGACTACTCTAACTCCATATTCATTTGATTTACATGAAGCTGTGCAATTTTTTGTTTAATCTCTCATTCCAGATAAGTACACTAATGTGGAGAGTTCTGGCTGCTGTAAGCCACTTTTTCCTCTGATGGCATTTCTTTATATTCCAGTTATTTTTATTTCTATAAAATGGAAATGCTTTAACATGTCACTTTTATATTGAGTGGATGAATACAGTGCTGCACAAAAGTTCTTGCTACTCCACAATGGAAACATTTCCTATGTAAAACTTTTAAAAATTTTATGCAAAATTTTAAAAATTGTGCATTCTTTCTTTAAGGCTATCATGGAATTTCTCTTTATGATTATTTCTTAATATAAATTGAATGCTTTTCATGTAAACAACAGAAGTCTTTGCTTTCTGTTTTGCTTTGTTTTATTTTTCCTGTCTGTACAGACTTCTTTGTTTCTAAAGGACAAACCAAGAATTGCACTTAAGTAGAGGAAAGTCTATGAGCAAGGAAAAAGTTTGGTCTCTGCAGTTTGTTTCATTGAGTCCAATTTCACAAACCATTAAAGCTCTGAAAGGAGAAATTACCTTGAATGACTTTTATTTTCCAGTAAGAGGGCCAAATGTTAGAAAGTATTGTTCAGTTGTTTAGGAAAGCACAGCCTGATAGAAGATGTATTTATATTATTATAAAGTAAGGAGAAAAACTCTTACAAAGAGGTGATGAGGCTCATTAAAGTATTTGTTAATAATTTCAAAAATGTCCATTTTGTCCTTGAGGAAAATACCAGGACAAAGAGAGAGACAATATAGAAAACAGAGAGCTTTCTAATAAACTCAACAATGAATAAAGACATGTAACATGTGAATTGAGACATGTATAACTAGAGACACCTGTAGAGAGTAGAATAAGTGTCAGGAATACTAACACACACAAGGTTGTGGCTTTGGACACATTTAAATACCAAAAAATTGAACTTCAAGTGTTAACAATCATGTGAATAACAAATGTGCAGTATCTGACAAGTTGCTTCGAGTCAGTGATAGTTATTCCAAAAATGATAACAAAATTTATATTGCAAGCTTATTTTTTCTTTATTTTTTTACATTAAGATACACTTTCATATTATAAAATGCCTATATATTTAAAACACAATTTATGACTTTTTTCAAATGTTTATCTGTGTTAAAGCAGCACACCCAACATACTAATTAAGCTATTGAACATTACCTTCACCCCAGAAAGTACCCCCCCAACCCTTCTTACACAGAACAAGGGACCTCAATGTTGGAGTCCAGCCTGAGAGATCAATTGGTTTCTTGATTTTGTGCAGAAAATAATTCACGAGCGAGCCCCCGAAGTAAAATGAAGGTGAGTTTATTAAGAGAAAAACAAAGCAGAATAAAGGTTACACTGTAGGCAGAGCAGTCCCAGAAATTTTGGGGGTTTCAATTGGAAAATGAAAGCAAGTTTACTGAAATGGCAGAAAGCAGGCTTCTCCATAGGCAGAACAGCCTGACTTGGCCTATAGGAAGAACAGCAACTGAGGATTGCTGGTATTTTTTTTTTCTAGTTATCTCTTAATTATTTGCCAAGCAAGGAGTGAAATATTCAAAATTCCTAGGAAACTGGTGGTAATTTCTAAGAACTGAAGTTTCTCCCCATTTGTTACTATAAATGGACAGAGTGGGAACTGTCATGGTTCTGGCAAGTGTGTTATTTAACATGCTTATATAGTATAATGAGCATATAATGAGGGGCAAGGTTGGATAGCAGGCAAATTAGTTGCCATCTTGGTTTTAACCGGCTTTAATAGGTCTTCTTTTCTCCCTTCCTTCCTTCCTTCCTTCCTTCCTTCCTTCCTTCCTTCCTTCCTTCCTTCCTTCCTTCCTTCCTTCCTTCCTTCCTTCCTTCCTTCTTTCCGTTTTCCTTCTCCTCTTACTCCCTTCTTCCCTCCCTTCTTTCAAATTGGAGTCTCACTTCATCACCCAGGCTGGAGGACAGTGGCACATTCACGGCCACCCCAGCGTCGATCTGCAGGGCTCCAGGCATCCTTCCACCTCAGCCTTCCAAGTAGCCGGAACTACAGGCATGCGCTACCGCACCAAGCTCATTTTTTGATTTATTGTAGAGATGAGGTCTCGCTGCCCAGGCGGGTCTCGAACCCTCAGGCTCAGGCAATCCACTCACCTCAGCCTCCCAAAGGCTCAGGATTACAGGCTGAGCCACCAAGCCCGGCTGAGTCTCTCACATGTAAACTGTAGGTTTTTGAGAATATTCTTATTCAGTTTGAGAATGTTCTTGCCTAACTTCTGATATATTGAGAGTATTTTTCGCCCATGAATGGATGCTATATTTTGTTAGATTTTTTTTTTCTGTATCTCTAAATATAATAATATGATTTTTCTTTTCTAGCCAGTTGCAATGAAGTGCATTATTGATTTTTGAATGCTAAACCAGCTTGCATTCCTGGAATACATTCCAACTGGTTGTAGGTGCAATTCTTTTTATACATTGCTGAATTTAGTATACATTGTTAGATTTGATTTGCTAATATTTTGTTCCGGGTTATTGAATACATATTTTCATACATGTTTATATGAAATATTGGCCTATAGTTTTTTTCTTGTGTTGTTTTTGCCTGGTTTTGTTATTAAGTTAATAATGTTCTCATAGAACGTGTTAGAAAAAATTCTTTTTACTTCAGTCTTCTGTTCTATCTTCCAAGAGATGTTCTGGAGAAATAGTATCATTTCTTCTTTAAATGTTTGGCAGAATTCTATAGCAAACCCACATAGGATTGGTGCATTCTGTTTGAGAAGGTTACTATTTTAATAGATAGAAACCTACTTAGATTGTGTCTCTTTTAATGTGAAATTTGGCATAATGTATCATTCTAGCAATTGGTCCAGATGATCCAGATTATCAAATTTGTGGACATTGAGTTGTTCTTGGTATTTTATTTATTATTTGTTTTACGTCCATGAGATCTGTATTGCTGCCCACACTTTCACTTCTGAAATTGTTAATGTGTTGTCTTTCTTTTCTTAGTTAGCCTGGCTCGAGTTTTATTACATCCTTCCAAATAATCACCCTTTGGCTTCTTGATTTCCTATGTTAATTTCCACTTTATTTCAAATTTATTTATTTTTACTATCATTATTATTATTTTGTTTCTTTTGCCTACTTTGGATTTAATTGTTCTTCATTTTCTAGTTCCTTAAGTGAAAGGATAGATTATGGCTTTTATATTTTCTTCTTTCCTAATATATGTCATTATTTTATTTTATTTTAAAAATGTGGGGTACAATTCAGGGTTAGGTACATAAATGGTCATTGCCCAGGTAAAGTGTTTGAACCCTTATTGATGTTATGTGGTCCCTTGTCTCCAGCAGTGTCCCACTACTGCCAATCCCTTTCTTATAGTATATGACCAATGTTCAGGGTCCACTTATGGGTGAGCACATGTGCTACTCAGATCTTTGTTTCTGTGATAAATCACTGAGTATTATAGATTCTAATTCCTTCCAGTTGCTGTAAAGTGCATAATTTTGTTTTTCTTTATGGCTGTATAATATCCCATTTTGTAAATGTACCACATTTTCTTTATCTAGTCCACGTTTGATGAGCAGCATTGTTGGTTCCATGATTTTGCTATTGTGAATAACGTTGCAATAAATATGTGTATGCAGGTATCTTTTTTATAGAGTGATTTTTGTTTCTCCAAGTACATTCTCAGAATGGAGATTGCTGGGTCTTACAGAAGGTCGATTTTTAGATCTTTTAAGGAATTGCTACACTATTTTCCACAGAGGTTGTACTAGTTTACATTCCCATCAACAGTATAGAAATATTCCTTTTTCCCAACATCGTCTCTAGCATCTTTCGTTTTTTGAGTTATTAATGATTGCTATCTTGAAGGGAGTTAGGTGGTATCTCAGCATAGTTTTAATTTGCATTTCTTTGATGTTTCGTGAGGCTAAGCATCTTTTCATGTCTATCTTTGCTGTTCGTATATCTTCTGAGAAATGTCTATTCATATATTTTGACCATTTTTAAAATAGGGTTGTTTGTTTTTTTCCTTTCAGAACATTTGAGTTCTTTGTAGATCCTGGATGTTAGGCCTTTGTCTGATGTACAGTTGGCTAATATTTTTTTTCCCATTTTGTGGATTGTCTCCCCATTCTCTTGATGGTTTATTTTGCTTTACAGAAGATTTTCAGTTTGATGAGGTCCTACTTCTCTATCTTATCTTTTATGACAACTCCCACTTTCTTTTGATTAGTGTTAGCATGGTATATCTGCCTATTAAAAATTATCTGTCTATTAAAATGAAAAGTTTTTTATAGTCCCAAGGTTAGGTCTCAATCTTTTAGTGAGGCTGCATTTCTAGACTATGAACTTTACAAGAATCTCAGGATTTCTTCCTTACTCTTAGGTGAGACGGGATGACTAGAAGTAGCTGGAGTTGGGCATTTTCTTTATCCCCTATGGAAGGCAAGAGGGTACTGAGGTTAAGTATTTTCCTTCCTTCACATTGAAAGCTAGATCGAACTGGATGTGGCTATTTCCCATCCCATAGATCACTTAGACTATAAATCAATCAATTAATCAATCAATCAAACAAACAAAAAACCCTAGCAATAATGCTTGGTTAAATAGTTTGTCCCAAGAGCAGAAAATGGAATTCTCTGGTACATTTCATAAGGGTTCCTTTCCCTTTCTCCTGCCAAAGCATAAGATTTTTATTCAACTTTTACCTTGAGAACCTGGTAGAGCTCTGAGAGGTAAAAATTCACAAAACAGTGGTAGCTTTTAATGACCGGGTCCTCCCTAGAATTTTTAACTTGCAGACTTGTCTATACTGAATTTCTAGCAATTTGTCAATTACATATAAAATTTTTCCTGTTTCAGTAATGGGTCCCCCAGAGATTTCTGCTCGTGGATGTCTGCTGTGGTAAATTGTAATTCTCTATGTTAGCCAGTATGTCCCTCTATTTTAGGGACTGGATGCTTTTCCCATAACCTCACATTTCTTACAGATCAAAGGGAAGTAATTAATTTTACAGTCTGTTCGCATTTTACTTGTTCATTGCATCATACACAAAAATTAACACAGATACAAATACATAAGCACAATTATATCTCTTAAATGAAAATGCAGAAGAAAATAATTTAAATAAATTATTAAAGAAACGTTTACACATTCTCACTTATGTTGGATGTAAACAATTGATACACATTGACATAAAGATGAAAATAACAGACCCTGGGGACTCCCAGAGTGGGGAAGGAGAGAGAAGGTGAGGACTGAAAGATTACATATTGGATACAATATTCAATATTTGGGTGACAGATACACTAGAAGGCCAATCCCACCATTATACAATGTGCCCATGTAACAAACATGCACTTGTAGCTCCTGAATCTAAGATAGCTTTTTTATTTTTTTTTAAAGGAGGAAGTGTGTGTTTGGAAGACTATTCTTCAGTCTAAATAATTTTGAACAGCAGGTGAGACTGAGACTTAGCAAGATGAAATACTTTGTGAAGACTTCCCAGGCATTTAGTAGACAAGGATAAAATATTTATTTCCCAATTTTTAATTTGATTTGAATGTGCAAGCATATTTATACATATAATATTCTCTGTTACATAATAATATTGCTTGAAATTAGTCATTTGAGGAAATTGTACATCTTAATAATATTGCTGTTGGCTGATATGTGTTGCATATCCATTAATGAATAAAGGTGCAAATACTACTATTTTGAATAAACTCAAAGTAAAATAGCGGAGAACTAATTTTAAAAAGACACAACACTTGATAGTTTCAAAAGATGCTATCATCTGAGAGTTCAATTCAGTAAACTTTTCTGAATTAAACATTTTCTGAATTAAACTATATGGCTTAAGAATAAAAAACAAATGCTAGAAAAGGTACTGAGTAATATATACTGAGAATTCCTGAATTCTCACTCATTTAAAGAATGATTATTATTATTTGTTGGATACTTTGTTTTTTTATTTCTGTTTTTTAAATTTATTTCAATATCTTTAGTAGGTGCAAATATTTTTTGTTACGTGGTTGCTTTGTATAGAGACAAAGAAGTGTGGATTTTAAATGTACCCACCTGTGAACATTGTACACATAGGCTATTTTTCACCTTCCACACCTTCCAACTCTCTCCCTTCTGAGTCTCTAATTACTTGTTGGATACTTTAAAAAACTATCTGTTCTAAAATATTTTCCATATAATTCCCATATCTGTGTCAGTTGGCATTGACATTATTGATTGTTATTTTTATTATGCAAGTTGAGATTTTTCTGTTTTTATATAAGCTGAATAATTTTAGATTATAAATTAGACATTTTAATTATTTTTTAACACTGTAGATTTTGTTTAAACCCTATAATAAGACATTTATATCTTATGTGGGTTTTGTTTTCCTTTAGCACTCAATCACTTGGTTGAGTTCAGCCCAAAAATTTTGATCATCTTTCTCTGGGTTATGGGTTCAGTGTCAATTCACTTTTCAAAGACTTTGGAATTTTGTTGCTTCTATAGGATTTTTTTTCCCCCATCTTCAGTTCTCAAAATCTGCTTATGTTATTTAGGGTCTTATCCACAATTGTGAGCCAGTAGTTCAAAGACAACAGAAATTTACTTCCTGCTGAAACATTTTTTTTTGGTTTAAAAACATGTATTTTTTGTGAGAACAAATATTTTAGACAATATACAAAGTTTATTTGTTTATATAACTCTATTGTTTAGGATTATTGATTAGGGAACATTCACGATTTGTGTGAAATAAGTTTTGTGTAAACTTTAATAAATATTTTCAATGTGTGGCTGCAATATTTTTAACAAAGTTTGAGTTTTAGAAATTGTTCTTTTTTGTCGTTATCTGAGATTCAATAAACTAAAGTGACAGTTTTCTTACTAAAAGATCTGAAAGAAGAGCCTAGGCAACCAGAAAATATTGATGAGAATGCAGACAGAGGAACTCACCAAATCAACTTACTAATTTTGTTGATGAACCGCTAGCTCAGAATTGTAGATGTAACTCTAAACAACATAAATAGCCTTTGAGAACTAAAGATGGGTAAAAATTCTAGAGAACCCACTGAGTGGCATATGTGAGTAAACACACAGAATGGGAAAAAATATCTGCAAGTTATGTATCTGACAAAGGCTTTACATCCAGGATCTATAAATAACTCAAATGAATAAAAAGAAAAAATGACCGCATTAAAAAATGAGCAAAGGACATGAACACATACTTTTTAAAGAATAACATACTATCAGCAAACACATGGAAAATGTTTAGCCTTATTAAGCATGAAAGAAATACAAATCAAACTGCAATTAGAGACCACCTAACACCAGTAAGGATGGCTATCATGAATAAGTAAAGAAACAATAGATGCTTGCTCAACTGAAGAGAAAAGGAGATACTTCTACACTGTTGGTAGGTATGTAAGATAGTTTAACATCTATGGAAAGCAGTATGGTGTTTTCTCAAAGAACTAGAAATTGAACTTCATATGATCAAGCAATCCCTCATCTGAGAATATAACTAGAGAAACATAAATTGCTCTACCAGAAAGACACTCGTACATGCATGTTTATTGCAGCACTATTCACAATAGCAAAGACATGGAACCAAACCAGATGCCTGTCAAAAGTGGGCAAGATAAGAAAAATGTGGTACATATACATGACACAATATTATGGAACCATAAAGTGCGAGGGGCCAGCCCCTGCAAGTTTTGGGGAGTCGCTTGGAAGATGTGGTGGCATCAGCGAATCTGTAGAGATAGATATTAAAAGAAAGAAAGATGGAAGGATAGATATAAAGAGGAAGAAAGAGAAAGAAAGAAAGTGGACAACTGTTCAGTGAAATGAGCAGAAGCCATTTACTGAAAGTTACAGGAGGTATTTATCCCCAAATTTTACACAGGCAGTCTCACAAGTCTTTCACGTGAACACAAAGCCAGGTGCAGGAGGGGCATCCCCCACCCACCAGATGCTTAGGTGTGAGGAGGGACAAACCCCAAGATTGTCTTATTGTTCTCTTTGCTAGTTAATGCTCTTCAAAAGCAGTGCAACAGTCCCTACTAGCCTAATGATGTTCTGATAATCAATAACTTCTAAAACTCACTCAATACCCATGATGACTAACTTAAACTTTATTACCTTTCTATTCTATGCTAATACTACTTACACAATGCTACGGAAGCTCTTAGTTATAGCTTAAACCAATTCCTAAAGAATGTGGCCCAGCCCAAAGATCACGCTGGGCTCTATAGGATGTGGCCCAGTCCAAGGTTCACGGTGGGCCACTTTTTGCAACAATAGACTACAATCTCTTAACAAAATGGCTATTCTAAAGTCCTATATATCTATCCTAATTTCTATGAAAGTTTCCAATTCCTAATTCTAATATATAAAGCTGATTAGCAGCAGTAAAGCTTCCAAATATAAACTGTAAATGTACTAAGGCCAAAACCACGATAGTAGAAAATGGAGACAATGAAATTTCTAAAGTTAACGATATTCTTTTTAAACCTAAAAATATCATGATTGATTAAGCTTGAACTAACATGATTCCTTGACATAGTATGACCTATTCTACAATACCTTCTATGAATAAAATAAATTCAATTTCTATAATAGGTAGAAAAAGACCTTACATTAACTGTAGCTAAAGCCGGCCTAAAAGAATGCAGCCCAGTCCAAAGTACTCGGTGGCTCAGCCTGTAATCCCGCACCTTTGGGAGGCTGAGGTGAGTGAATTGCCTGAGCCTGCGGGTTCGAGACCCGCCTGGGCAGTGAGACCTCATCTCTACAATAAATCAAAAAAATCAGCTGGGCGTGGTGGCGCATGCCTGTAATTCCGGCTACTCGGAAGGCTGAGGCGGAAGGATCGCCAGAGCCCAGCAGGCTGAGGCTGCGGTGGCCGGGAGCGGCCACTGCACTCCAGTCTGGGCGACAGAGTGAGACTCCAACTCAAAAAAAAAAAAAAAAAAAAAATACCGGAAATAACAAAATAGTCACTTAGTCTCTTTTTATTTATTATATTACAAAAATAAATATGCTAACCAAAATAAGCATTTATTAAGCAGTTTTCACTTTGGATTAAATGTAAAGAATGCTACCAATAAAACTCAATAATCCAAGGCTTTAAAGATAATCTACATCAAATTTTTGCATGTATAATTTCAGATAGTGTTGGCTTCTTGTAGCAGAAAAGCAAAAGCAGATCCCTACAAGCTAAGAAATAAAAAGATGTGTTATTTCATACAAGAGTCTAGAGTTAAGGGAAGCTCTATGCTCAGAATGTCAAGAGTTTAGCTTGCTTTCCTCTGACTCTTTTGTTTCCCCCTCTTCTCTCCATTGGTTTCCACGTGAGTCTGGTGCAAAAATGGCATAAAATTTCGGGTGTCCTTTCCCTGTGTGCTTTATGAAGTCTTAAAAAGTCCTTACCAGAACCTCTCAATTATAAGAAAATACAAACTAATACCTTTCAAAAGTAGAAGCACAGAAAACTAAAAAAAAAAAAAAAATTAAATGTAGAGTTTAGGCCTGCATTATAAGATATGTTTAACAACTGAACATAAATCAGTGCAATTTTTCATCTCAGAAAATAAAAAAATGATAACAAAGTTTTATAGTCACCTTAATAGATGTATATGGTAGGCCGAATAAGAGCTTCCAAAAGATGTGCATGTGTGCATGCTTTATTCTCTGGAACCTCTGAAAATGTTACCTTGCATGGTAAAATACATTTTTCAGATGTGATTAAGTTCATGGTTTTGACATTGGGACGTTGCAGAATAGTGGATTCAATCTTTTCTTCTGCTCTTTGCCTGGGAACTAGAATATTGTCTGACAAGTAGAAGGAAATAAAAAAATTATTTGCTGCAGGTGTTTACTAAAAATTACTACATGATTTGAAGTCAGATCTTGGATGAATCACTTAAATTATTTGAGCATGCATCAGTCATAACATGTGTAAAGGACATTAAATGATAGCTACTTTCTTTTATATTTTACATGCATTTTGTACATCACATTTTTTTAAATTTGTGAGTGATTAGAAAGCTGTAGCAAACTCTATTGTTGTAAGGTAATATATTCAGATATTACACCACATACACTCATAGAAAATACATTAACTTAGTTTTTTTTTTTAATATCCAAACTCAGCACTCTTACTCCTCAAGGTCATAATTAATGGTTGAAATAAACCCAATACTCTGTAAAAAGTATATTTCTGATATTAATGTCACAAATATTCGTTCTTTAAAATTGTTTTCACTACTTACAAATTATGATAGTAAGTTTGAAAATAATTAAATATCCTTTTATTTACATAAACCTTTTGATTTAGTCTTATCTTATAGTCAAATCATTGAAACAAAACCTAATTAACACTTCATATATAATTCATGTTGCTAATAACTCAATAGGCAAAACATTAATTGCATGCAATTCTAAAAAAGAGTTTAACAATAGAAGCAAAGCCTGGAATCTGATTTTGGCTAGATGTACAATTTGTCCTGTAACCTTATACAAAATTGTCTTTTCATGGTTATTTTTGGTTTTTTTTTTTTGTATTTACCAAATTTGCTTAATACACTTGTCTTCAAGAATGTTACAATAAATCTATTTTAGAATCACGTGTAAATATATATGGAATTTTTATTTTATATGTTTATATTTCATTGAAAAATATTCTTAAGAAAGAACATCTCTTTTTTAAGAAAGAGAAACATTTTGTAAACCAGATAATGATCACAGGCTACAGTCTGCAGTGACTACAGATGTACCTGGATAATCCTTACCTCTGTCCCCATCACTCATCCTCACCAAAGCCAAAGGTTGTGTTTACTGATAACTCCCAAGTTTCTAGGCTACCCTTCAAAAGTTACACAAATATCAAAGCCAAAAAACCATAGAGGAAAGGACTGAAATAGTAGCCTTTAAAATTCTTTTAAACTTCAAGAAAACAAACAATCCTCACCATTTAAGAATATAAAAGGATGAACTTAATAAAATATTACCACATAGATGACATTTTAGGAAAATAGTATTTCTGTGTAAGGATTTTGTATGCATCAGTAAAAATTATATAATTCCAATAGACTATGGACTTAAATATTTGTAATCAATATTGGTTTTTAAATTATGATTGAATACATAAAGCAATTTAAAATAGTGCTATGTTTTAAATTCTACTCATTTGGCAATAATTTGAAACATAAAGAATGATTAATGTGGATAAATAGGTTGGGTAAGGGCAACACCCTTGGGTCCCCTCCCATTGTGGGAGCTTTTCTGTCCTCCCAATAAATCCTGCTTTTAAAAAAAAGTGAGGTAAAAGACACATTTTCACATGAGAAGAGACATCTAAATAATTAGTAATCAAAATATGCATAATTTTGACCCACCAGTTCAATCATGAAAAATGCATAGTTAGAAAATAGCTGAGCTGGGCTCGGTGGCTCAGCCTGTAATCCCGCGCCTTTGGGAGGCTGAGGTGAGTGGATTGCCTGAGCCTGTGGGTTCGAGACCCGGCTGGGCAGCGAGACCTCATCTCTACAATAAAAATTAAAAAATCAGCTGGGCATGGTAGCACATGCCTGTAATTCCGGCTACTCGGAAGGCTGAGGCAGAAGGATCACTGAAGCCCAGCAGGTGGAGGCTGCGGTGGCCGGAAGCGGCCACTGCACTCCAGTCTGGGCGACAGAGTGAGACTCCAACTCAAAAAAAAAAACAAAAACAAAAACAGAAAATAGCTGTACAAGTAAGCAAGAATGTGTGTTTCAGCATATTTACACCAACATTATTATTTAGTAGCTAAGAAAAAAAATAGATAACCTGTAATAAAAGACTAGTAAGCTTCTATTACGAGGTAATATAAAGTTACTGGAAAGGATAATATAAATTTATATTTTTAAACTTGAAAGATGACAAGCATATACTGGTTGAAAAAAAGGAAATTAGTCTATAAGCAGCATGAACTGCTTTGTTTAGTAAACACAGTTTTTGTAACTATTTGTAGTTACACATAAACAAAATGCATAAATTTTGGAAGGTTTTATACTAAGATATTAACAATTGTTATCTGTGGTTTCAGATTATTTTGATTTTTGAGTTATATTTTTCGTATGGCCTCTTTTTTAAAAAAGAATACATTGTCTTATAGTATTAATAAATAATTTTTATTTGAAAATGAATAATATTAGTTCAAACACAATTAGAAAACACATAAAAAAGATCATTGATTTAAGGCAAAGAAATACTTTCTTCTTAAGCTTAGTAATAGCTCAGTCTTACTTGTCCCTCTAATTCTCTTTTTTCTAATTGTCATTCTTTGTCCCCTTAATCTTAATTTTGTCTTTCTAACCTGGGCATCAACATTATACCAGCTGATAAAGATGAGCCAGTTTAAAAGTATAACGTGGTCTTTGATTTAAAGCTGATATGGCTGGAAATTACAGCTCTATCACTTCCTTAGATGTTGCTGTGAACTGAACTAACCTCTTGCTACTTCAGTTTCCTTGGACATATTAATAAGAATGACAGCATACTATTTGATACATAAGTTGCTCAGGACATGTTAGTCCTCATCTCTCCCTTTCCTGATCTCACTTGATTCTGAGTCAGCTTTGAATGCTGCTCTTACCGCTACCCCTTGTCTAGCTACAGCCCTATAATTTCTTGGCTTTTTAGACCTTGCTAGAGCCTCCCTATGTTTATCCCTCATCTTGCAGTGAAGAATTGGGAGAAGTGGGGACAGCCAAAATGAATAAGTGCTTTCTGACTCAATGTTAACATTTTAGCCTTACGTAATCTTTTCATCTTGAGTCTTCTGCAATCTTCCTGGTCTGGTTCAAAGATGCTGCGAAGGTTGAAGTGTTAACATTCCTAAAACACTATTTTATTACGGTCTGTGAATATTTTCTGAGGATTATAGTAAAAATTATTATGACACATTCAAATACAGATGAAGTGCAAAGAAAACACTGTGCCAGCAGATTTGCCTAAAAGAATTACAAAAGTATTCATGAATATTTACTAGAAATACAATTGTATTATATGTCTCCCAGCTCTTTAACATAATCTATTGAGTTTTCTACCATGGGTGTTATTTGTGCTTAGTTATTTCTTAGAACATAGTATAAAGACATGCCTAACATGCATAAGCTCCTTTCAGAACAAATATGTAAAAAGACTAAAATAATCTTTTATGATGACTTGAACAAGTTGAAAGATTACTTGATGTCTGTGCCTTCTAAATTCACATAGAGTTTCATTAGTTCTGATGCAAATTTCCAAGAGGTTTAAGTCTGTAGAAATCAATTACACACACACACACACACACACACACACACACACACGCACGCACACACACACACATACACACCATAAAGTACATTCACTGATAAATTTCCATTAAGTAAATAGCATACATTGTCCACCGTAAAAGTATGTATGAAATTGAAATAATTTTGAGAGACCTAAAAGTGTTGAATGTTGTATTATAATGGTATATCATAAGACATTTCAAGTGTTCATTTATTTTTTTATTTGTATATCTTCAAAACACCTAAGAGAAGTAATGATTGTACTCTGCTGGCCTCTATTAATGGAGAGAACTCAAGTACTTGAAAAGGGTTCAGAAGAAAGCCTCCAAGGAAATTAAATGGCTGGAAAATGAAATGCATTATGCAAAGAATTAAATAGCTTTGGTTAGAGAGAGTAAAAGTGACCCTTAAGCAAATATGGCATATAAAAATGGGACAAGATGTGGTGCCCCTATTACTATATAACCTTGTAAATGATTCCAACAGTAAATACAACTAAAATAAACAAAAATAAAAGACATAAAAATTACCAAAGAGCTGAGCGGCATTGATTTTATGTTGTTTATAATATTCTAACTTTGATATTTTAATTAAGAAAGCTTAAATTGGCAAGGACTTTGGTTCCTTGCATATGTAACAGCAATTCTCACCTTATTCTTTCTAAATACAACCTAATTTTTGGTGAGGGAAAGAGGAATGGATTTCGCTTAAAAATGGACAAAACACAAAAGAAAAGAAACAAAATTAAATAAGCAGAACAACAAAAAACCACTTTTTGGACACCTTTGAAGCTAGAAATTTCCTTGTGTCACTAAGATTAGTCAATAGAATGTTTTCCATTAAGCTTCTTCTCATTCTTCTTAAGTGTAACATGGGTGCATAATTTAATCCTATAATCCTTAGAGTTTTTAAATAAAGAGACTTGGCCAAATAGCTCAAAATAGCAAGATGAAAAATAATTTCAAAACTGTAAATAAAGGAAAAACAATGAGGAACACACTCTAGGTGACAGTCATCTTTCCAAGGAGAAGAAGGGGGCATCAGGGTTTCCTAAAGTTGAATGGAATGTGAAGTGGAAAGGAAAAACTCATGTGGATTCTCTGAAACAGAAATTGTTCTACAAAAAAGACACCTGCACATACATGTTTATTGCTGCACTATTTCCAATAGCAAAAACATGGAACCAAGCCCACTCACCATAGAAAGTAGACTGAATTATGAAATTGTGGTAAATATTTAAGATGGAATATTACACAGCCATAAAAAAGGGCAAAATCATAGACTTCCCAGGAAATTGGGTGAGATTGGAGATGAAACAAAAGATAGGTAGAAAAAACGAGTAGGCAGACAGATAGGAGTGTCCTCTGGAAACAATGTAGTGAACTCCTGGCAGGCTCTCAGGCTCAGCGTTGGTAAACAAGCTCCCTGCAAGTCTCTCAAAGTCCTCACTGCTGGGATTGAAAAACACCCAATCAGAACAGCAGCACCTCACAGCTAGTGCGAGCCAATCAACTTGGACTTAGGGCTACATAAGCGTCAGGTTTTCGGCCCCAGATGGGCAATCCCTTCGGGTCCTCTCCCACCAGGAGAGGTTTTCTGTCTTCTCAATAAATCCTGCTTACTCACTTTCTGGCCATCGTGTCCCTCATTCTTCTTGGGCATGAGACAAGAACGTTGACCCTGAAGAATTGCAACCTGAAGAACTGCAGAAGATCATCGAAATTGAAAAGTCATGCACCCCAGAGGCTGGCTTGCCAGCCAACAGAGCCAGCTGAACAGGAGAGCTGCTGGAGGAAGGCGAGATTCTGAAGCTGAGTCACCCAGGGGGCTAGGCCTGCCATGGCGCCCTCCCAACAAGCAACACTCTCAGGGCTTGGCTAGCCCGCCCATTAGAGCCAACACCCTGGGGGCTAGGGTTGCCAACCCCTCCCCCCAAGTCGCAACTCTCTGGGCCTGGCTTGCCATTCCATTAGAACTGACACTTGTGGGGCTAGGCTTACCAGCCCCTCCACGACCCTCTCTGGGGCTTGGCTGGCTGACACTCTTGAAGCCCAGGCTGACCTGAAAAATCGACACCAGAGACATCATTCTTAGCCACCTATCACAGAAACAAAGAACAAAATACCACGTTTGCACTCATAACTGGGATTTGAACATTAACCACAATAGCACAAAGGAGGGATCAGCAGTTTTGGGACACTATGGGGGATGAGGGAAGGGGTATGCAGCAACACAAAGGATACCTAATTCTAAAGCAAGGGAAGTGAGGACAAATTGGAGGTCCCAAACTTCACATGCACATGCATTACACATATACCTAATCCTGATTTATACCCCACACTTTTCTAATAAAATAAAGTGAAAAAGTAAATATATTTTAAAAATAAATCAAATAATGTACTAAAAGAAAAAAAAATCTCATCTGAATGTTTTTAAACATAATAGTGAAAAAAAATGTTCCTAGATTAATGCTTTAAGTAGGGTACATTTAAAGGTATTTCTCTTAAAAGAAACACCACATTGTAATGGATTGATGTGTTTTAGTAAATGAATGCACTATTTGATAGACATAAAATATGTTTGTGAATAAATTTTATGAAATAGATAAAATTAAGGAGGAAAAAAGATCTGTGCCATAATCTGCTTCTGGTGCACAACGGGATTTTGAGAAATAATTTTTTTGCAGAGTCCTCTAATTTTCAATCCTTCTCCTCCTTTTTGTGTTCTTAGAAGTTTCCATGTTTTTGTTATACAACAAAAGTGATTTCTTTTGGGGGGGGACATTTCCTTTTGTCATCAGCATGAAAAATAAAAACATTTAATGTACAATACATTATTCCAATTAGAAATTATACAGACAGACAAATTAACTGTGTTCCCCAAATCATGACATTTTACTTTTACAACACATTCAAGTAATCAAATTTTGCATGCCTTCATAATCTAAGTAATTATCTATTAAATATAGATTATAAAGAGATAAAAAATGAAGTAGTAAATAAAATATTTCCCATAATTATATGAAGGAAACAAAGAAAATCAATTAGAATAACACATGTACTTTGAAAGGAAAAATAATTAATCCAGCATGGGGACATTTACGTTATTCATGAATTATTACTTACTCCAGAGATGATCCACTTTGGATTTCCCAGAACATTAAGAATTCAACGAACATTCTGAGAACATTCAAGTTCAAAATGGAAGTACCACATTATATCATTTTTATGACTAAAAAGAATGATTGCTTTAATGGTTGAGACTGTTACCTAATTCTAAGCTATCCCAAGAGTATACATTTGATAATGCCCTGAATTCCTTTAATGCAGGACAATATTTAGAAGTCAAGATTTGGAGCTATTTTTACACATTGTTATCAGGATACCAATGCTTCCAGATCTTCTCAATGAACAGAGCTAGGAGATATATGTGTGTATGCATGCATATATATATCCATATAATATATGTACATTTATGTAAGTCTATGTCATTCACATATACACTGAAAAATACGGGTTATATGTTAATATCCATAACACTGGCATCACTGTAGTTTTCTTTCCATATTTATAAATTTCTGTATATCTATAAACTTCTTCTGCATCTTTTAGAAACCCAACTTTCATTACTTCCATTATCACCAATAATTTAACTTAATGGAACCAAGTTTCATTCATTTTTATCTGAACATCAAATTTAATGGACTTTAATTTTTAGAGTAGTTTAAGATTCACAGAAAAATAAGAGGAAAGTACAGAGATTTTCCATATACTCCCTGACTCCATGCATGCGTAGCCTCCTCCATGACCAGGGTTTCCAAGAGTTTTACAACTTACAATTTTTTGAGCCTACATTGGCATATCATCACCTATGCCCACAGTTTACATTGGAGCTCATTCTTGGTGTTGCATACCACATTTGAATGTTTTTTTGTTTTATCTGGCAACCCTTCCTGTGCATAATCAAGTCTTCGGGTTGTCATTGCCATGTCTGTGAGACACAAATGCTCTCCCCCTCCATACTCAGGCTCTGACACCTGTGCTGATGTGCCTCTGTGATGTTGTCACTCTCCTCACTTTGCTTAGACTCTGACAATTGTCCTAGTGTGCCTCTCGACCTGGATGCTTTGCTCATCCTGCTCAGGCTCTGAGACTCCATGCTAGTCCTCTACTCTGTAGACTTAAGAACTGGCTTACCTCATCCTGCACCTAATGCTTCCCCTCCACAATTACATCTGTGCTTTCCTTCTGCTGTCCAGGTTATGACTCCTGTGTCGGGCCAATTTGTCATAAGAAAGCAGGTTCCATCACTCCACATCTGCTTGTCTCTCACATTATACCTTCCTCTCTGTACTCAGACACCAACTCTTCATGGTGGTCCACCCTTTGTGGATTTCCTTCTTATCCTTACTGGGTTCCAATATTCTGCATCTGGCTACCATATCTTACTACCATAGCTATGGAACGTAGACTTCCGTTGTTTCACCTAATGGCATTAAAACTGTGTTTGTTTTTAATTTGAGGGAGAGTAGAGAAGAGAAAAAAATGAAAACTAGCAAAGATTTGCATATGAAATGATAAAAATATAAAATTTATGAGATTAATATATTACAACACTAAAATGACAAGAACTCAGATAAGAAATTGGCTGAATAGAGGGGCAAGGGCACAAGTGCCTGAGGAAACGTTTTTGATCGTAGAGTTAAATTATGATAATTTCCATGTCAGAGGCAGCAAAGTTGATCATGAGGGAGTGAATATTGCTTATTTAATGAGTAGAAGCTACACTTTAAGAGGATGGCTCCTACGTTGCTGGCCTTGATTACTGCTTAGAATTCAGCAAAAACATGATTCTAGGAAGGAAAGCAGAGTGGAGACAAGAAGGAAATTCAGCATTAGACACACCACAATTGACATCTTATGGACATCCACAATCTAGGCAATGGAAAGGTATTTTGTTGCTGTTGTTTATATGTTTTTTAGTAATAAAAAAACAGAAGTAAATTTGCGTACTGTAACAAGAATTTTTCAAACTATGCAGAAAAAAGTTTAGACAATGTGCTGCTTTGGTTTAGCTTAACTGGTGACATTCCAATTAAAGTCAAATTTCAGATAAAGGATGAATATATTTTTAGTAAAAGTATATTCTAAATACTGCATGGGACATGCTTACTAAAAATCATTTATTGTTAAACGCAAGTTTAACTGGATATCCTTCATTCTTTTTTTTTTTTTTTTTTTTTTTTTGAGTTGGAGTCTCACTCTGTCGCCAAGACTGGAGTGCAGTGGCCGCTTCCGGCCACTGCAGCCTCGACCTGCTGGGCTCCGGTGATCCTTCCTCCTCAGCCTTCCGAGTAGCCGGAATTACAGGCATGCGCTACCACGCCCGGCTGATTTTTTGATTTATTGTAGAGATGAGGTCTCGCTGCCCCAGGCGGGTCTCGAACCCGCGGGCTCAGGCAATCCACTCACCTCAGCCTCCCAAAGGCGCAGGATTACAGGCTGAGCCACCGAGCCCGGCATCCTTCATTCTTATTTGATAAATCAGGCAGCCCTTTTATTAGAAGATATGGGGAAATATATTGATAGGTTTTTTTTTTCACTTTATTCCTTTTACCTACAATAGCTTCAATATTCGATTTATAATGACTGAAAATGCTAAAATCTATGCCTTTTTTTCAGGTTACATTCTATGTGAGTTTTTAAAAACTAAAATTCATCAGAGAAATACTGCAGTTGTATGAAATTCTGGCTTTTCACTATAAGTTATTCATGAACAAACACACCAATTAATACCTGAAAGCCCTCTCCAGTCCTTAATAATATTATTTAATACATTTGGGTATTGATAACACAAGAGAAGACAATGAAACAATTTTGTATCTAAAAATAAAATCAAGCTCTTGAGTTATAATGATGATCAAATCGTGACTTAACACAAGATCATAGACAACTGCCAGCTAGAACAAGCTCAGAAAAAAGTGATTGGGAATTGGATCATTGATGTTAGAATGAGCAAAATACAAAAAATTACACACATACAAAAAAAGTTTAAAACCTAGTGTTCTAAGTCGACATTAATGACTTTGCAGAGTGGTGTAGATTCTTTTAACACAGAAAGGTCGTCTGATAAAATCTAATCTGTCATAATATTTCAGGAACCCATCAAAAACAAATCTAGAGAAAATAGGGCCCAGGTTTATCATTGGTAATTATTTCAAGGAGGAAGCAACGGAGCAGAAGCCGATGACCATATTCAAACATCAAAGCCAGGTTATAATCAATATTCGGTGATGGAAGTTATTTGCATTCTATTTTTTGAGGTATATTGGTCATGACCAGATGAGCTGGCAAGAATGAAAGAAAATTTACCCTCCAGTATGATTATAAAAGTTGAGTGTGGGAAAGTATTGACTATCCAAAAACAGGATGAAAATAGAAATAACAGAAACTTCTTAATACTTTTGCTTTTTGATACGTGAGATTAGAGATTAATTTAATAAAAACCACAATTTTACCAAGTAATCTTATATATATGTACTTCAAGTTTCGGAAAGGGATCGTCTGTGGGGGTTAAAAAAATCAATAGTGAAACTAAGAAATTACAACAAAGAACACGTGGCCAAAAATGCCTAAAATATTTGATACATAGCCTTCACAGCAAAGATTTTGATAATTTGGATTCAAATATCATAACTAATATATTGCCGGGCTCGGTGGCTCAGCCTGTAATCCTGCACCTTTGGGAAGCTGAGGTGAGTGGATTGCCTAAGCCCGTGGGTTCGAGTCCCACCTGGGCAGCGAGACCTCATCTCTACAATAAATCAAAAAATCAGCCAGGCGTGGTAGCGCATGCCTGTAATTCCGGCTACTCGGAAGGCTGAGGCGGAAGGATCGCCAGAGCCCAGCAGGTCGAGGCTGCGGTGGCCGGGGCGGCCACTGCACTCCAGTCTGGGCAACAGAGTGAGACTCCAACTCAAAAAAAAAAAAAAAAAAAGAACATGCTGATAAGCAAATATGAATATCTTCTGTACTTGGAATCAATTTTTTGTTGAAATTGATAATTTGACACGCTATATGTATGTATGTGGGCATGTATGGGTGTTTTATAATACTTTTGAAAATAAGATTATTTAGGAAAACAAAAATAATCTGAATCAATTAATGTATCATCTATTTTCTTTTACTAGTGGACAAGTTAGACATTATATTTTTCTAATAATTTTTTGTATAATATGTAATACCCTGTATATATTATCGAAAGAGAAACATTAAAAGTAAAGCTGATTTTATCACTGACCATCAAACACAAAGCATACCTCTACAATGAAGGTACAGATTATTTTACACTTTCCATGCTATGCAAAATCCAACACCTATAGAATCAAACCCCTTAATTTTCTCTGTGGTATGAGAGTATGTCAGACTTTAGCAAAGTTCTTTCTCTTTCTTATAAGATTTGTAATAATAAGATGAAAACATTTCAAGGGCTCCTTGAATTACTTACATACTCCACATTAAATATAGTAGCACCTCAAAAAGAGCACTCTCAGTCTGCTGGATATTTATGGCTTCATAACTTCTAGAAATACTTCAGAATAGGTCATAGAGTTTAAAGTACTCTTGTATTTCTTTGTTTTTTCTAAGATCAAGACAATTACATGGAAAGAGAAAGATTCTTGAAGTCTAACATACACATAAGTAAAAATGCATAAAAGACCCAATAGTCTGATAGATGTTAAAATATTTTTACTGTAAAAGCCCCTACTGGCCTTTAAGTTCTATTCATGCTTATGTGAATATAATAAACTGTTGTATTGTCTTCCTACTTTTATCATTGGTTCTTGTATTCTCTCCACTTATAATTTCAGATTATTTTTCATTATCATATTCAACTGTATGAAATGAAACAGGAATGCCATGATCTCTTTGATGAACAAAATATACATTTTGAGCCATCTGCTATTGCTGTTTTAATTTACATTCAATTTATACATAAGTAATATAAATAATGTGAATATAACTTATATGTTAAATTTTATATATTTGCATATAATAATATATGTTTTGTGTGGTCTCAGTAGCATGTGCTGTGTTTGAAATTTTTAATTGAAACAATTATTTTATATATTTATAAGGGGCACATGATATATTGATATATGTATGCAACAGTTAATGATCAAATCAAGGTGTTTAGGTTATCTATCACCTAAAACATTTATCATTTCTTTGTGCTGGGAACATTTTGAGTCATCTTTTCTAGCCAATTTGAAATGGGCAATAAATTAACTATAGTCACCCTGCTGTTCTAGTGAACACTAGAACTTATTATTCTATCAAAGTGTATATTTTTATTTATTAAACAACCTCTCTTCATCTCTCCTCATTCACATATACCCTTTCCAGAATCTGCGAACTTTCTGCACTCTGCTTTCATGAGGTCAGCATTATAAATCCCATATATGAATGAGAACATATGATATTGGTCTATCTATGCTTGATGTATTTAACTTAACATGATGACCTCAAGGCCTACAAGTGTTGCTGTGAATGACAAGATTTTGTGCTTTTTTTCTGGCTGCATAATATTCTTTTGTGTACATATAACACGTTTGCTTCACCATTCATTTGTTGATGGACAATTAGGTTGATTATATATGTAACATACTGTAAATTTTGCTACAGTAAAAATGAGACAGCAGGTATCACTTTGATTCTGATTTATTTTCTTTTAGATAAATTCTCACTAGTGGGATTGCTAGACAATATAGTAGTTTAATGTTAACTTTTTAAAGACAATTCCGTGCTGTTTTTCATAATGGCTGTACTAATTTATACTCACACCAACAGTGTATCAGAGTTTTCTTTCCATAACATTCTTGCCAGAATTTTTTTTGTCTTTTTAATAATAGCCATTCTAACAGTTGTGCGATGATATTTCATTGTGGTTTTGATTTGCATCTCCTGGGTGATTGTAGATGTTGAAAAGTTTTTCCCTTTTTTTTTTTTTAGATTAGAAAATATAGTTTACTTAGAGAGTAAATTAACGAGAGAGAAAGGAGAGGAGATTCACCTCCCCAAAGTAGGAGAAGAGGTCAAAGTTAGGAAAACGTGGCTTGGCCATAGCTCAAAGAGCCATGTGGACACACCAGAGTCTAACAAAGCAATAGCGTGAACATTTTTTCATATACCTTTTTGCCTTCTGTATGTTTTATTTTAAGTCATGTCTATTCAGGTTCTTTCCCTATTTTTTAATTAAGTTATATAAATTTTTGTTTTTTTCCTTTTATATAGTTGGTTGGTTTACTTATACATTCTGTATACTTGCCACTTGACAGATGAAGAATTGGCAAATATTTTCTTTCTTTCCACAGATTGTCTCTGCACTCTGTTAATTATTTCCCTTGATGTGCACTTTTTTAGTTTAATATAGTTTCATTTGTCTATTTGTTTGTTAATTGCCTGTGCTTTTAAAGTTTTAGCCATAAATCATTTTATAGATCAATTTATTGAGATGTTTCCTCTATGTTTTCTTTTGTAGATTTTCAGTGTCAGGTCTCATTTTTAGGACTTTAATCCATATTGAGTTAATTTTTGTATATGGTGAGGGATAGAGGTCTAGATTTATTCTTCTGAATATGAATATGCAGTTATATAAGCACTATTTTTTGAAGAGGATGTGTCCTTTTTCTAATATATGCTTTTGTCACCTTTGTGGGAAATTGGTTGCCTGTAAATATGTAGATTTATTTCTTATTTATCTAGTCTGTATATTGGTTTATGTGTTTATACTAATACCATATTCATTTGGTTACTAGAACTTTGTAGTGTATTTTGAAGTCAGATAATGTGATACCACCAACTCTGTTCTTTTTGCTCAAGATTTCTTTGTCTACTTGGAGTCTTGTGGTTTTATATAAATTTTAAGATTTTTTTTCTATTTCTATGGAGACTGTTGTTGGTATTTTTATAGAAAATCCATCGGATCTATAGATTTCTTTGGTTAGAATAGTCATTATTACAACATATTCATGCAAATATATGACCATGGAATGGGTTTACAATCATGTGTGTCCCCTTCAATTCATTTCACTAGAATTTTGTAGTTTTTATTGTAAAGCTCTTTCACCTCCTTGGTTAAATTTATTCCTATGGTTTTTTATTTTATGTATGTAGCTATTGTAAATGGGATTGCTGCCTTGATTTATTTTTCAACAAGTTTATTATTAGTGCACAGAAATGCCACTGGTTTTAGTATATTGATTTACTTATTGTAAAGTAACTGGATTTGTTTATCATATCTAAGTGCATTCTGACAGAACATTTCAGTTTGATGAGATCCCACTTGTCTAATCTCTTATAGTATGGGAATTTGGGATTTTGATTAAGAATTGGTTGCCAGTATCAATTTCCATAGGGTGTCTCCTGAATTTTCTAAGGTTCTTATAGTTTGAGGTTTTACATTTAGGTCATTGATCCATTTAGAGTTGATTTTTGTTTATGCTGATAGGTAGGAGTCTTGTTTTAATCTTCTACATGTGGTCAGTTTTTCCAACACCATTTGGGAATAAGTTCTCCTCTCCTCATTGGTTGTTACTGGAAGCTTCGTCAAAGTTGAGTTGGTTGAGAAATTGAGGTTTTGCTTCTGGACTCTCCATCCAGCTCCATTGGTCTTGTACCAATACCAAGCTGTTTTGATCATTGTAGCCTTGTAATATACTTTAAAGTCTGGAAGTGTGATACCTCCTGCTTTGTTTCTTTTGCTGAAGATTGTTTGGGCTATCCTTTATCATTTGTGTTTCCATATGAATTTCTGTATTGTAGTTCCCAGGTCTTAGAAGATGATGCTGACAATTTTTGGATACTGCATTAAATCTGTAGATTGCCTTGAGTGGGATGTACATCTTAACAATATTGATTCTTCGAATCTATGGAATATTTGTTTCCATTTGTTTGTATTATCTTTGATTTCTTTGAGCAGTGTTTTGTAGTTTTTGTTGTAAAGGTCTTTGCCTTCTCTGGTATGGAAGATGCTGAGGTATTTCACTTTTGCTGTTGCTGTTGTTGCTGCTTTCGTGAATGGGATTGCTTTTCTGATTTGATTCTCTGCCTGTTTTTTGTTGATGTCTAAAAATGCAACTCTCTTTTGCACATTGATTTTGTATCCTGAGACTTTGTCAAAGCCCTTTGTTAGTGCAAGAAGGTTTTTAACAGATTCTCTTGGATTTTAAAAGGATAGAATCCTATCATCAGCAAAGAGGTATTACTTGATTTTATCTTTTCTTATTTGGTTGTCCCTGATTTCCTTCTCTTGTCAGATTGCTCTACCTAGAACTTCCAACACTATGTTGAACAAGAGGAGTAAAAGTGGGCAGCCTTTTGTTCTGTTTTTCAGGGGAAATGTTTTCAATGTTTGTCTGCTTAGCAAAATGTTGCTATGGGTTTATAACAGATGGCTGTTACTATTTTGAAGTATGTTTCCTCTATGCCTAGGTGTTCAAGGATTTTTATCAAGAAGAGATGCTGGACTTTTATCTAAAGTTTTTCAACATCTAATGATATAATCACATATAATAATGTGATTCCTATCTTTACATCTGTTGATGTATTTAATTATATTTATGGTCTTGCAGATGTTGAACCAGCTCAGCATCCTGGGTATGAAACCTTCTTGGTCATGGTGGATGATTTTTGAGATGTGTTGTTGGATCCAATTTGCTAGAAACTGGTTGAGTATTTTGCATCTATGTTCATTAGCTAAATTGTCCTGTAGCACTCTTTCATTGCTGGATCTTTACCCAGCTTGGGTATCAGTGTGCTGTTTTCTTCATAACCTATTTTGGAGAGAGTTCCATCTTTCTCAATTGCTTGGAACACTTGCAATAGGATTGGTATCGGCTCCTTCATGTATGTTTGTATAACTCCACTGGAAAACCGTCAGGTCCAGGACTTTTTTTTTGTGGGTGGTTTTATTATGATGAATTCAATTTCCTGGGTTGTTATTTTCTATTTACTGTCTGAATATCTTCTTGTTTCAACCTTGGTCAGTTGTGTGATGTCAGAACTCTCTCCATTTCATTTAAGTTTTTGAGTTTGTCTCCATGCAGATGTGCATAGTAATCTCTGAAAATTTTTGAATTTCTTCATGGTCTGTTGTGATTTGATCTTTTTCACTTCTGATTATGTTGATTTTACCTTTTTTCTCTCTTTTTCTTGGTAAATATTGTTAATGGTCCATCAATTTTTTTTTTTATCTTTTCAAATAAACAGCTTTCTGTTTTATTGATTTTTTTACGATGATATTTTTGTCTTTTCTTGTCCTGTATTTGAGCTTTAAGCTATCGACAATTTAAAAAGATATAGAAGGTAACTACATAATGATGAATGGTTCAATCCATCAACAAGAGATATCCATCATAAACATATAGGCACCCAATAAAGGAGTACCAATCTTTATAAAGCAACTTCTAGGTAAACCAAAAAAAAAAAAAGATTTGACTCTAACACTATCATAGCTGGGGACTTAAATATCCCACCAATAACCCTAGGTAGATCATTGAGGCAAAAAATCAACAAAGAGATTTGGAACCTCAACATGACTGTTGACCAAATGGACTTAATAGGTACTTACAGAACACTTCACCCAACAACCACAGAATATACATTCTACTCATTACATAAGGAACATACTCTAATATTGACCACATCTTCAGCCATAAATAAAGCATAAACACATTTCCTAAGAGCAAAATACTGCCTTTCACCTTCTTAGACCATAGTGCAATAAAAATAATATCAACATCAACAGAGGCACCCCCAATCCCACAAAGATATGAACACTAAACAGCATGATGCTGAACAACTCCTGAGTCAACACAGAAATCAAAGCAGAAATTAAAAGATTTCTGAAAAAAATAAAGAAAATTAAGACACATCTTACCAAAACCTCTGGGATGCCACAAAATTAGTACTGAGAGGGGAATTAATTTCTTTATGAACACACATCAAGAAAATGGAAGGATCACAAGCTAACAGTCTAACAAATGACCTAAGGGAGTTGGCAAGACAAGACCACCAAAATCCTAACTTCAGCAGAAGAATCAAGAGCATCAAAGTAAAAGTCCAGATACAGGACATTGTTGAGAGTTTTTAACAGGAAGAGATGTTGAATTTTTCAAATACTTTTTCTGTATCTGTTGAGATGATTCTAAAATATTTAACATTCATTCTGTTAATGTGATGTATCACATTTATTGATTGACATACATTGAAATATCCTTGTCTCCATAGGATAAATCCCACCTTATCATGTTGTATTATATTTTAATGTGTTGGTGGAATAAGTTTGCTAGTATTTTGTTGAAGACTTTGCATTCATGTTTATCGAGGATATTGACCTGTGGTTTTCCTTTTTGTTGTATGTTTGTCTGGTTTTTGTATTGAAAAACATTGGCTTCATGCAATGTGTTAGGAAGAGTTCTTTCTTCTTCAACTTATTGAAATAGTTTGATAAGCATTGGTATTAGTTTTTGTAAATAAGTTTGGTAGAATTAGCATCACAATTATCTACTTGGATTTCCTTTGAAGATTTTTTGTTACAGATTTAATCTTGTTACTCATTATATTTTTAATGCTTTTTATTTATATTTGGTTCAATTGTGGAAGGTGGTAAAGTCAAGAGATTTCTCTGTTACCTCTATGGTTTCCAATTTGTTAGCATGTACTTATTTATAATAGTCTCTGGGAATTCTTTGCTTTTCTGTGATATCACTCGTAATAGCTCATTTTGTCTCTGATTTTGTCTTTTTCAAGACTTGGGAAATATTTAGTTCTAATATTATTAAACATATGCTCTACTTATTTGTCCATTTCTTCTTATCTGGGAGTTCCGAAATTTGAAATTTATTTGCTTTGTGTTATTCTGCATGTTGTGTAGTCCTCATTCATTCTTCTTTATTCTTTTTTCCTGACTCTTATTTTGAAATACTCATCTTCATGTGCATAAATTCTTTCTTTCTGTTTGATCTAATCCAATTTTGAAGCCCTTTAATCGTATTTCTTATTTTATTCATTGAATTCTCCAGTTCCAGAACTCCTATTTTGATTTTTTTAAAAAACTTATCTTCCTATTTTACAGATTGACTTTAATAGGAAAAGACTTTTTTTTTTTTTGCATTGGAGTCTCACTCTGTTGCCCAGACTGGAGTGCAGTGGCCGCTCCCGACTACCCACTGCAGCCTCGGCCTGCTGGACTCCGGCGATCCTTCCGCCTCAGCCTTCCAAGTAGCTGGAACTATAGGCTCACGCTACCATGCCTGGCTAATTTTTTGATTTATTGTAGAGATGAGGTCTCGCCAAGTTGGCCAGGTGGGTCTTGAACCCGCAGGCTCAGGCAATCCACTCACCTCGGCCTCCCAAAGCGCGGGATGACAGGCTAAGCCACCAAGCCTGGCCGACTTTTTTTTTTTTTTTAACAGATGTCTCTATAGTGTTGGTTGGGTAGCATGTTTTTGGTTTTGATTATGGATGGGCACAGTAGTTTAGGCCCTATCTGATTTAATCAGCATCAATAATGTTAGTGCATTCCTTCATTTCTTAGGCTGCAGTTTTTAGTGAAGATATAGGGGAGGCTTTGCTGGGGTTGGAAATACCAAATAAGCTGTTCTCAAATACCAGTTGTGGCAGCAACTCTTTAGGCCCCTGGGTTATGCACATGGGTCCTCAATTGTCCTACTTGGAACTGGCAGTGGCTGTATGGCTGTGGGCCAACCCTCAGAATCCTTAGTGGCAGACACATATGCCATTAATGGTTGCAGCTAGCTGGATGCACCAGCCCCTAAGCCCTCAAAATGTATGCATAAATGAGTATCAGCAATGGCACCTGCAAGCTAGATAAGCTTGCCTCAATCCCTGAAAGGTGTGAACAGGCACAGATAGTGGGAGGGTTCCTCCCATCCTTAAGGCCCTACATAGTGCATATGCACACCAGTGGTAACTGGTAGGGTGGGACTATCCTCAGTAACTAGGATAGCATGTGTGGAAGGAGACAGCTGGTCAAGAAGATCCATCTTTAGACCGCCAAGAAGATATGTGTGATGTAGGTGTTAGCGGTGACAATTAAGATGCAACAATCTCTGGGCACTCAGATGACGCACTTAGGTACTGGCAATTGTGACATGGGTGGAAAAGAGCTATCATCGGGCCTCTGGAAGGTGTATATGGGAGCTGATAGCCACAGGTAGTGCAAGTTGAGTGCTGAGGAGATGCCAGATTCAGTGGCAGATGAGTCAGGCTTGTTCTCAGGTCCCACTATAGTGCACCAGCAGTTTGGTCCTCCAGCCATGTACAAGTGAACAATTTCCCTTCTAATGGAGGAGGTGAGTTTCTGTTACTGGGAGAAATCTTATGCAGGCATCTCTCAGGCTCTGGGAGTACATACTTTGTCTCTTATTGTTTCCAGAGCTGCCTTTTTAGTGAGTTGCACCATGCTTTCATGGACTGGAATGCTAAAGAACCAAAAGAGTGGGCGCACTGCTGGTTTCAGCTGATGTCATGATGTTGCAGCCCTATAGGTAGATGTTGGGAGACTGTCAGATAGAGAATGTGAAGTTAGATTGGGTTGTGGAAACTGAGGAGCTGTTGGTTCCTGGACAGAATGTAGTTGGGTGGGGCATGGGCTCTCAAAACGGCACTGTGGAGTGGCTTCTTGAGTTTCAGTGGAACCCAGCATGACTTTCTCTAATAGAATTTAAGCTTGTGGATTTCAGAAAAATCCCTATATTACTCTCATGACACATTAGGACCAAAGGACCAAACCATGGCTAAAATTGCAGAAATCTACAGTGAGGATGCAGACTGTTTGGGATCTCTCACTTATCTTTTCCTTAAAATAAAGTCTCTCCTGGGTCAGAGCCAATCTTGACAGAATGGCTGCTTCACTCTGTCTTCATTTTATGCCTCAGATATTTCTTGTTACTTCTCTGCTGAATTCCCATATTCCTTCTTAGAAGCTCTATTGAATATATAATTATCTACTCCCTCTTCTGGTTCTTTTTTTGTGTGGAGGATACAAATGCCAGGCACCTCTACTCAGTCTTCTTGAAATTCTACCCTTACTGGTTTTAATACTTTTATGCCTTCAAACATTCACAGGTTCAAAACTTAATTCTCAATGCAACAGTGTTGGGAGGTGGAACCTAATCAGATGGGTTTAAATCATGAGGTCTCCATACTTTAAAAATGATTAATGTCACTATAAAGAGGTTTGCAAGAGTGGTCCCCTCATGTTTATTCATCTACCATGTAGGGGTACAATGTTCCTCCTCTCTGAATTAGAGGGTTCAAAGTGTCATCTTGGAAGTGGAGTCATGGTCCTCGTAAGACATCAAAGCCTAATAGTGCCTTGGTCTTGGACCACCCAGCCTACAGAACTATGATAAACAAATGTCTTTCTTTATAACCCACCCGGTCTGTGGTATTTTGTTAAAGTAGCACTGATGTATTAACATAAAATGTTACATGATCACCAGACATACCTGATTTTTACTGTTGTTTTATGTTTTAACCTAACATATGACAAGGAGAGAGAGAGAGAGAGAACCGACAGGTAAAAAGTAAACCTTATTTATATGCTATGAACAAGAAACCTCCTTTACATAAAAATACATAAATAGTTAAAAGTAATATTATGAAAAAAGATATTCTATGTACACACTAACCAAAATTACTAAGATAATTTTGATTTAAGAACAAAAAATGTTAGTAGGAATAAAAAGAAGCATGAAACGATAAAAAGGTCAATTATTTCTGAACACATTCAAACTTAAATATGTGTCCAACTAAAAACAAAGTTTTAGTATGTGAAGCAAAACAGACAGAAGAGCACAGAGAAATAAATACATGAATATAATTAAAATATTAAATGCTTAGCAGATAATTATTAAGGATATAGATAATCACTTCCCATTATCAACACATTCAACCTAAACAACATTTATAGAATATCTCCCAAACAAAATCATAATAAATGTTTTTCAAAGTACATTAACTATTCTCAAGGAGAGTTCATATATTAGGACATAAAATTAAGTCAACATATTTACATAAATAAATCAGAAAACACTACTGTAATATATTAGATTATACACTATTATTTTTATTTTGGACAGCAAACTTTAAAATCATGCATAGCCAAAGAATGTATCAAGGAATATTTAAAAGCATTTTAATAAAAAATAAAATGTAATATATTAAAAATGATGTAATTCTACTAATGACCTTTTCAAAAAGAAATATATAGTAGTAATTGTGAATATTACAAAATAAAGAAGGTTTAAATAAGTCATTCAAGCTTGATCTCAAAAAATGAGGGGAAAATTAAAGTGTATTACTGAAGGAAAACAGAAATCATTAACACTCAAAACAAAAACAACAGTTAATTAAACCAAAACCTAGTCCTTTGAAATTACCCAACCAATTGATAAGATTTTAAAAGGGAGGAAGAGAACAATAGAGAGAGTGTGTGTTAGTTTAACAGGTTTAAAAAAATGAACATTACTACACAACAGAGAAATTAAAACGATTAAAGAATAATATGTATAATTTTATATTTTTAATGCAATGACATAGACTCAAGAAAAAATAGGTAGTCTATGTAGCTATTTTTTCTAAATAAATGCAATTTTTTTTTTTTTTTGAGTCGGAGTCTCACTCTGTCGCCCAGACTGGAGTGCAGTGGCCGCTCCCGGCCACCGCAGCCTCGACCTGCTGGGCTCCGGAGATCCTTCCGCCTCAGCCTTCCAGGTTGCCGGAATTACAGGCATACACTACCACGCCCGGCTGATTTTTTAAATTTTTATTGTAGAGATGTGGTCTCACTGCCCAGGCGGGTCTCGAACCCGCGGGCTCAGGCAATCCACTCACCTCAGCCTCCCAAAGGCGTGGGATTACAGGCTGAGCCACCGAGCCCGGCTAATAAATACAATTTTTAGTTAAAAATATTTAACAAAGAAAACTCCATGCCCATGTGACTTTACTAGTGAATTCTACTAAATATTTTTAAGTAAATAAATAATACCAATTTTACACGATATTCTAGAAATTATAAGAGAAGTTATTTAATTTTTATTTTTAAGCCAGCATGACTTTATATCAAACGGGAATGGCAATATAAAAAAAGAAAATGGATAAATATCTTTGATAAATATAGATGTAAAGTTACTCAACAAAGTATTAGCAGACTGAACATAACAGTTTGTGAAAATAACAATGTATCATGACCAAGTTATCATATCATTGTGTAATAAATAAAAGATTGACTTAATATTAGAAAATAAAATATAATTTATATCAACAGAATAAAAAAATTTTAAAAAGTATTTGGTCGCTTCAAAATATGTAGCAAATCTATTTTTAAAATTTAGATATCTATATATAATATAAATACTTTAAGCAAACTAGGAGTAGAGGAGATTGTTATAAAAAGGACATATAAAAAAGAAATAAAAGTTTTTATATGATGTTATCAAGACATTATTTAAAGACTCAATGTTTTCCCCCAATGTATGAGAACAACGTAAGCATATCACCTCATATCATTTCTATTCAATAATCTATTGGAACTTTTAACCAGTACAATGAGACAAGAACAAAAAAAAATGTGTTCAGTTGTGATGTGAAGATATAAAACTGTCCTCATTTGCCAATTACACAACTATCTATGTAAATAGGCACAAATAATCTAGTTTTTAAAGGCTGCTAGAACTAAAAAAGTGTTAAAAGAGAATTAAAAGTATTTTAGAAAAGTCAATTTATAAAAATAATTAATTACATTTCTACATATTTATTTTAAACAATTAGAATTTGAAACTTAGAAAATGTACCATTTATGCTAGCACCATAAATAAATACCTTACTAACAACCCTAAATAGATAATCAATGCAAAAAATTAATGAGTTCCTCAACTTGATGCTTGACCAAATGGACTTACTAGTTACATACGGAACTCACCACCCAACAACCACAGAATATACATTCTATTCATCACCACTTATTCCAAGATTGACCACATCCTTAGCCATCAATCAGTCATAAACAAATTTCACAAGACTGAAACAATACCATGCACCTTCTCAGACCACAGTGGAATAAAAATAAATATTGCCACCAGGAAAATCCTGCCAAAACCACACAAAGACATGGTCACTAAACAGCATGAAGTGGAACAACTCTGGGATCCACACAGAAATCAAAACAGAAATTAAAAGGTTTTGTAAACAAACAAAAATGACATATTAAAACCTCTAGGATGTCATGAGGACAGTACTGAAAGAAGAATTTATATCTCTAAAAACACACACCAAAAAAAATAGAATGATCACAAGTCAATAGCCTAATAAATCACTATGGGAGCTGGAAAGCCAAGATCTCCAATACCCTAATTTCAGCAGAATAATCCACATCACCAAAGTAAAAACTTGAATATATGACATAGAAGATCAAAATACCATACAAAAAATAAACGAAACAAAAAGTTGGTTCTTTGAAAGGATATACAAAATCGATGTTCCCCTAGCCAGACTGATCAAGAAAAAATGAGAGAAAGCCGAAATAAACACAATGAGAAACATAAAAGATCAAGTCACAACTGACCCTGAAGAAATACAAGAGATTGTCAGTGATTACTATGCACATCTGTATGACATGGAGGACTTTCTGATATTACACAACCTCCCAAGTTTAAAAGTTTTAAGCAAGAAGAAACTGAGACACTAAATATGCCAATAACAACCCAGGAGATCATAAGAAACAAACAAATAAACAAGCAAACAAATAAGCAAAAAACCAAAGCCCAGGACCAAATGGCTTTCCAGTGGAATTCTACAAAACATACAAGGAGGAGTTGATATCAATCCTATTGAAAGTATTCCAGACAATTGAGAAAGACAGACTCTTTCCAAATCATCTTATGAAGCTGACATCACACTCATATCCAAATCGAGTAAAGATCCAACAAAGAAAGTGAACTACAGGCCAATATTCCTAGTGAACATCGATGCAAACATTTTCAACAAGATTCTAGTAAATTGGATCAAACAACACATCCCCAAAATGATTCACTATAACTAAGTAGGCTTCATTCCCAGGATGCAGGGCTGGTTCAACATCTACAAGACCATAAATATGCTTCAATACATCAACAGATATAAAAACAAGAACGACGTGATGATATCATTATATGCAGGAAAAACTTTTGGCAAAATCCAGCATCTTTTCTTGATAAAAATCCTTGAATACCTAGGCATAGAGAGCACGTACCTCAAAATTTTGAGTCATATGCAAGAAAACCATAGCCAACATATTGCTAAAGGAACAGAAATTTGAAATATTTCCCCTGAAATATTGGCAGTAGCAGATCACTGCCAGGGAAGGAAGGAGGAGGGGCACATAAACACCAATAAGGGTACCTAAATTCAAAACAGGTGAAGTGAGGACCATTTGGATGCCCAAAATTCACCTGTATGATAACCACTTTTGTACTTAACCCTGAATTGTACCCCACATCTTTAAAATAAAAAAGAATGAATAATTGCTTAGATATTTATCTAACAAACTATGTAACATATCTTTAAGTTCTAAACTTTAAGATACTGATGAAAGAAATAAAAGAAGAACTAAATAGATGGACAGATACTATGTTTATATACTGGAAGACTGAATATATGTAAGACATAAGCTTTCCCCTAAGGGATACATAGATTGATTCCAATTCCAAATATAATATAGCCTGATTATGTTATTATATCTGCTATCTAATTATACAAGCTATAGGAAAAGACAAAATATCTAGATTTTTCAAACTTATGTATAAAAAATGAATACAATTATAGAATTCACACTGCATGATTTTGTAATTACTATAAACCCACACTAATCAAATAATGTGGTTTTGGTAAAATAATTGATGCATAGATCAATAGAGCAGAATAGAGATCAGGAATACACTCACACAAATGTTATCAATAATTTTTTACAAATAAATAGAAAATTCTATAAAAAATACTTTAAAAATTGTGCTACCCAAATTGAGCATTCTGAACTTCAACCCATACCTCACAATTTATACAAATATTAAATAAAAATGGATAGTAAACCTAAATGTTGTCTGAAATCATAAAATTTCAAAAAAGCACAAGAAATGTTCTCTTACCTTTGTAAAACATATAATTATTTAATAAATATCAAAAGCAAAATTCATTTAAAAATTGTATCAAAAATAAAAATTGTTTTCTCTAAGACAAGAATAAAAATGCAAACCATAAGCTAGGGGAACATATCTGCAAGGCATTTATGTGATAAATAACTTATGTTTAAAATATAAAAATAAGTCTCAAAACCAGTCCTGAGAAAATAAACAGACTTATTATAAAAAAGAAGAAAAACACAAATGACTTAGACATTCAATTAGAAAAGATATATTGATGGTATGTAATATATAAAAACAGACTCTATATTAGTAGCTTTTAGGGAATTGTGAATTAAAATCACAAGGGGTTATAACTACATTTCTATTAGAAAGGGAAAATTTGGGGCAAAAACCAACAATTGACCCATTTGCCAGTGGATACAGAGCACTAGAGAATCTCATCCATTGCTTGTGAAAAAGCAAAATATATTGGTCACTTTGGAAAACAGTTTAAATGTTTCTTATAAAGATAAGCATGCACTTATCACATAACTCAATCCTACTCCTAGGTGTTTACATAGTGAAATAAAAATTTTTGTTCATGCTAAAACGTGAATGTAATTTTTTTGCAGTTCATTGTTTTTTGACTTGTTGATGATAGCCATACTTATTGGAGTTAGGTGGTATCTCATTATACTTTTGATTTGCATTTTTCTGATGATTAGTGAGGCTGAAACTTTTTTTCATGTGTCTATTCAGTAGTTCCTCTGAATTCATTGATAACACTACACATTATTTTCATAACTTTTCTAATATAAAGATATCCTGAGGTTGTGATACTTCTACTATAATAGTTGCCATGACTCCTAGCTTTTTATTTCCTGAAACGTTTCTGACATAGAAACCTGTTGCAGGCTATCAATTAGTAGACCATAGAATATTGAACTAACCAGGAATCAGCCTAAAATTTCTCATAAGATAGAAAAGCAAATTAACTTTAACATTTGATTATCATAAAATGACTATGCTCATTTTTGAGTACTTTTATTAATGCCTTAATGCTATGATTTAAAGACAAAGTAGTCAACAGAGACAAAATGAAACTATTGATTTAAACCAGAAAACAAATCGTTTGTTTGACAAACTTATCATAAGTGTTAGTGAATTTCCTAGAGATAAATTAATTGTATTTTAAAATTATTCTATATTTTTCAATGTAATTGGATTTCACATATAGGACAGAAATATTTTTAAAATAGATAAGGCTTGCTACCTCTGAGATTTGTTCAATTCAATTGTTTCCTCATTGTATCTCTACATTTTTTTTGTATTATCTACTTTTGTGTTTTTGTTGGTGTTCTCTTTTAATTATTTACTGAGAAACATTTTAAATGCTGCCAAGGAGATCCCAGTGAAATTGAGCCAAGCTTTTTCACTGTAGTGATCAATATGATATTGCGTGAAAAGTCTCATCTTTGTTTCATTTTGCCTACTGCTTAACTCCTGTATTCTGGAATCACCCACCTGATATGCTATTGAGTACAAGTCAGTTTGTCAGCTTCCTGTTTTGAGTAAAACCTTAGGCAATAGTCACCTTTTGAGAATATTTCCCAAACCATTCCAATGGCCAGTCTGATTTTTTGTATGTGCCTTCTCTATTCAGTTACTGCTTTCATTGTTTCTTAATGAAATCATTGTGTAAAGTATTTTTTTAACTCACTTATAAACTGACCTCTTTGGTAATGTTTTTGACAACTGTAACAAATTTTATTGGCTTTCTGTTCTAAAACTTGACTGGAGAAACTGCATTCAAAACATCTTTTGTCATTTAATACATCCTATTTTAAATATTTAATTTGTTTTTTCTTTGCCTCTACAAAGTATCTTTAATCTCTGGAAATAAAGAATAATGTCTTGCACATCTAGTCTACTTCCACATATCAATATGAACAAAGTAATTCTCACATACGATAGCAATCCTTCAACTTACTTCAGTACTATTACTACTTGTGGTGTTTCAGGGTCTGTAGAGATTTACATGTCCCTTGCCAATGGAAAATTAATCTTCAGTTCAGACTCTAACCTATAAATTCTGTGACATTAAAGAAGGTGTGTATTTTTTCAAGACAAATTTGTAAAGGCAATGTATTTATTTATTTGAACTCATGTTAATTGAAAGCTCACTTTTTTAAAAACCCTTTGCTGACACTAGTATACTTTACCAGCAATACTTGGGGGTATATAGCAATATCTACAATTAAATAAATTCAAAGAAAAAGTTAAGTAATGTGCTCAAAGTAACATAGTTGAAGCAAATATAATAGGACACCATAGACTTTATTTTAGTTAACTCATATTTTGCTCAGGAGGAGCTGTCCTTTTTTAAGGGAATTGTGAAGGCACAAAAGAAATGAAAAAAATTAGAATATACACAGACATTAAAATCAAAAGAAAGATGCTTTGTGTATTTATAGTACATAACATGCCTCTGTTATTCAATTTATGATGAGATGTAGCAAAGGGCAACAGGGAAGATATTAAAACATAAAAAAATTTAATTATTCCATACTAGTTGTTCACCACAAATATTTTAACCTGCTACAGAAGAAATAATTAAAGACAATAAATATCTACATACTTATTTTAATAAAATACCACTCATGCTAGTTTTCAGAGTATATTTTAAATTGAGGGAGAAGACTTTTACTTTCAACTCTGGCATATAAGGAACTGTAAGAAATGATTGCTCCTGTCCTTACAACAACAAAAAAAGCAACAACAACAAAAAAATTACTTTTCTTGGACACATCAAATCTCAGAGGTAGCAATAGAAGTCACTACCCTGAAATCTAAAAAGAAAGATAAGCTCATGGAGTTATAGCCTAGATGTGCTTAGCTGAAGCAAAAACTAGAAAAATCAATGGAGAAAATTGACAAAATCCAAAGCTAGTTCTATAAAAATGGTGTGTAAAACTGATAACCCTCAGGCCAGGGTAAGCAAAGCAAAGGATAAAATGCAAATTGTTAATATCAGAAATGAAAGCTGACCATTAATACAGTTACCATGGGTATTAGAATAACAATGAAAGAATATTCTGAACAACTTTTGCCACAATTTTGATAATTTTAATAAAATGAACCAACTCCTAAAAACAATGACCATAACTCATGCAAAGAGATATATGTAATACGAATAGACCTATATCTATTAATAAAATTGAACCTATGCTGGGCTCGGTGGCTCAGCCTGTAATCCTGCACCTTTGGGAGGCTGAGGTGAGTGGATTGCCTGAGCCCGTGGGTTCGAGACCCGCCTGGGCTGCGAGACCTCATCTCTACAATAAATCAAAAAATCAGCCGGGCGTGGAAGCGCATGCCTGTGATTCTGGCTACTCGAAAGGCTGAGGCGGAAGTTTCACCAGAGCCCAGCAGGAGAGGCTGCGGTGGCCGGGAGCGGCCACTGCACTCCAGTCTGGGCAACTGAGTGAGACTCCAACTCAAAAAAAAAAAAAATGGAACCTATAATCCATAACAACTACACAATAAAAGAAAAAAGAGAGAAAAATACTGTACTGGGCTCAGATAATTTCACTACTGAATTCAACCTAACTAGGGGATTAAAAAAGATATCCAACATTAATAAATCTTTACCATAGCTTTCAGAAAATAAGACTAGAGAAGAAATGTCCTAATGTATATACCAAAAAAAAAGACTTAAACACCACCAAGCTCACATCTTTCACAAAAGTTAACTCAACATAGATCATAGACATAAATGTGAAATGCAAAACCACATAACTTTGACAACTAAACATAGGAAAAAGTCTATGCAATTTGTGATGTGGTGATGAGTTGTCAGCTACACTACCAAAAGCACCTTTATAAGTTAGCCTCAGAAGTCATATGCTACTGTTTATCCTTTAGTGAAATAAGTCAGTCCTATTCAATGTGTGAGGTGAATACACAAATTATAAATACCAGGAAGTAAGAACCCATGAGGGACATCTTTGGGGATACTTAGAGGCTGTTTACCACTGACATTCAGGTCAAAGTTTGAAACTTATGAAGAGTTATTTCAGAATCTTATTAATCATGCCACTGGTGGTCACTGGCTATATTATCTTGGATGAATTACTTCACATCTTTCACCTAAGTTTCAATTTTTAATTAATGAAATGGAGATGGTGAAAGTACCTACATAATAGGAACATTCATGAAGTAAAATGAGAAAATGTATGTAAAACACTTAGCACAGAGACTAGAATCTAATAAATTTTAATAATAGCAGCAGTAATTGCCACCACCATCATTTTGAATGTGTAGATAGACCATTCATGCATTAATTGGTTAAATGTCTTCCATTAAATCTTTAATTTAACATAATATTCTATTTATAGATGAAAAGCATAAAACATAAAATTTTGATGTAGAAATTTTAAAGAAAAATACTTGGCAGTTTTCTGAAAAATATTTCTTCAGAAATTATTTTGCCTTAAAATTCTTTCAGGTGGCCAGCTGTGGTAGTGTGCACCTGTAGTTCTGGTTACTTGGAAGCCTGAGGTGGAAGGATCGTTGAACCCCAGCAGGTCGACGCTGAGGTGGTCATGAGTATGTCACTGCACTCCAGCCTAGGCAATGGAGTGAGACTCTAACTCAAAAAATATTTTTTTTCTTTCAGTATCACATAGTAAATTTTTTAGGGACAGACAATGAGAGAAAAAGTAATTCTCTATCAACTAAGTAGCCCGTAAATAAATTCATTCTTTTTTTTTTTTTGAGTTGGAGTCTCACTCTCGCCCAGACTGGAGTTCAGTGGCTGCTTCCAGCCACCACAGCCTCTACTTGCTGGGCTCCGGCGATCCTTCCGCCTCAGCCTTCCAAGTAGCCGGAATTACAGGCATGCGCTACCACGCCCGCCTGATTTTTTGATTTATTGTAGAGATGAGGTCTCACTACCTAGGCGGGTCTCGAACCCGTGGGCTCAGGCAATCCACTCACCTCAGCCTCCCAAAGGCATGGGATTACAGGCTGAGCCACTGAGCCCGGCAATAAATTCATTCTTAACATGTATTTCCAGCTCTTGATAGCAATCACTCACTCTGTCCCTCTCTTTCTTTCTTTTCTCTCTCACTCTCTCTCTCTCTGTATCTCAGTCTCTGTATATAAACTACTATAATGATTCTTGAACTTTTGGTGTTAAATGTTGTCAGGCATGAATCTTGATATCAAAAACAAAAAAACAACTGTTAAGTAAAATCATTACCAAGCAAACTTGGTAAACACCAAAAGAATTTAACTCAACCTCTACATTTTAATCCCCTAATAGATCCTGACCTTAGGAAAAAGCATTAATAAATTAAACTTAAACATAAGAAATGATTACATAAGGTCTTTTGCAATCATGCTGGGAATATCAAAGAACTAGAAACATCGCATGAAGTGCAATGAAAAAGAAAATTGTTTACATGATTTACAAATAATGAGACCAAGAAGATTCGACCATTTTGATTGTGTGATCTGCTCCATGTAGTAGTTTTTGCTTGTTTGTTTTGTTTTGTTTTCAGTGTAAGCTAAAGTTCTATGGATGACATGGGGGAAGTACTTAAAAAAGCATCATTTTAAATCTTAGAATTTTGTTTGATGTTGGGAAGATGGTGGCTGTGCCAGTCAGACTTTGTGAGTCCTGTTGCGAGTGAGTGAATGCATGGAAAATTTTGTGTATGTGCTGGTGAGTGAGTGGATGTGTGAGTGGCAGAATGAGTGAGACTAGGGAGCTAGTGACCAAGGCTCTCCTAGTACAGTGACTGGTGCCACAGCTGCTCAGCATGGACCCTAGTGATTCCCAGGACACAGAAGCAGAATGCCATTTTTTTAAATCAACAAAATCCTTTTTGGGAAGAAAATGACGGGAGAGACGGACTAAGTGGAGGCTCATGAGTAAGAGGCCAGGGCCCTTCTGGTGAAGAAGTTGGTGCTGCAGCTTCTCTGCTTGGTCCCCAGTGCTTCCTAGGTCTCAGAAGCTGAGCACATTTTTTATTTTTTTAAATGAACAAAATTTTTCCTGTGAAGAATTGGTGGGGAGAGACTACTGACTCCAGGCTCTGCCTCACCACTGCAGTACCTGGCCAGACACTGGAGGCAAGGGCTGCAGAGGAAGCCCAGAGGCAGTGTCCCACCAGAGGAGATAAAAGAGGCACCCAACCAATATCCTGAAAATGGGGCAGGAAAGTACTCCAACTTGCTCACCACAAAGCAACAGACATGATTCTGTAACTGGTGGATCAACTACTCAGGGGTTGATTGTGACCCAGAGGGTATATCCCAAAAGCACAAACTTTGGAGGGGCCTGATGAGTGCTGAGTCTCAGGCGCCCTATCCCCTACCCTGATCCAGCCATGGGACAAAGGGTGTGACGAGAAAAGGACAAGGAAGACCTCAAAAGACATCAGTGGTGAGTCTAGGGGCTGACCCAACTCCTCTCCTCCCCAGCAATCCTCTGAATGCCAGACCCACACAACTGGGACATGACTAAGAGGGACAAACCCAGGCAGAGCCTGGATGTCAGTTGCAATAGAACTCCAATCCAGGATAGGCTTGGCTGGGAAAAACCATGAGTAGTGAGTATATACCTGAGGAAGAGACAATCCAACACCTCCCCACTGGAGCGTATCTCCCTGACTATATGAGAGTAAGAGGGGAGGACTGCAGGCCTATCCACTCCCACTGCCCCTGCTACTTCCTTGCTCTGGAAACTGGATAGAAAGTGAAAGAGGTGGAAACACTGCAGGAGATAGCAGAGCAGATGAGAGAAAGGGTTACAGAGCCTGCCACATGAGGACTGGGATTTTTGTTTTATCCTTAAAAAAAATTTTTTTTTTGCCTGTTTGTTAGTTCATCTATTTTAAAAATATTTTTCCTTTGTGCGTGAATATGTATGTGAGGGTTTGATCTGCATCCCCCACCTTATTTTTTCTTTTTCTTTATTCTTTTGTTTTTTGATTTCTGTTTATGTGTGTATGTGAATGATTGAGTGCTCATCTTTCAGTTTTTTATTGTTGTTGGTTTGTTTTTGCTTTTTGGTTCTTCTCTTTTTAAATTTTTTTTTATGTTTAAGGTGTGTGTCAATATATGTTTGAGGGTTCAATCTGAATTCCTTTTTATTTTACATTTCTTTTCCTGATCTTTCTCGTTTTCTTCTCCATTCATCTTGTGCTAGGTGTGTGTGTGTGTGTTTAGTTTTCCTGTTTTTCTTTTGTTGTTGCTGTTTGTTTTCACTTTGCCATTATTCCAGTTTGTTTTGAAGTGTGTGGTTTCTCCTTTCATTGTTCTATTTTTTCTTTTTAAAAAATTCTTGTCCATCATATTTTATTTTATATTTTTCTGTGCTTCTCATTGCTGTCACTATATCTTGGACTCAGGGGTTACACACACATGCCCATTGCATTGTCATACAGAGTGGTGGTAGGAGTGGGTCTCAGGGAACACATCCCACAATCAGTGAACATTGCAATTTGCAAGTTGTTTCTGAATCCTAGCTCCTCATCCCATCTTATTCTACTTTCAAAACTACAAGAGAGAGCAAAGCTCCCCACCCACAGTCCTGCTTCAAAATAGAACAAATCCAGAGCCTTGATCTGGGAAGAATAAAGGGTTGAGCAAAAATCAGAGGGGAAAGCCTCTCCCACTTTTGCTGAATAATGGAACTAAAGAGAAACACAAGATATCTATCACAAATGATGAAAAACCAAAGGAAGACCACAGATAATTTCAAGTGTAATAAAGAGAAAAATACCCCCCAAATCAGACATTGAAATCCAAGCAAGGGAAGTCACCAACTACTGACTCCAGAATACAACAGCTATTAGGGAATAGATGGAAAGAGTGAATACAGCTCAAGAAAAACAAGATGCAACACTGAAAGAACTTGTAACCGAGAATTTGGCAATAAAATATTTCATCCAGAAAATAAATAACAAGAGAGCAAGTAAAAAAAGCAGAATTAAGCTAGCCAAAGAAAAAATCTCAGAACTTGAAGACCAGAACATGGAATTAACCTGATCTGTAAAAAAATATAGAAAGAAAACTCAGAAAGAAAGAACAAAGTCTACAAGAGATGTGCAGTTGTATTAATAGGCTGAACATATGCCTGACTGGCATCCCAGAAGAAGAAAGGGAAATGGAGAACACCTTAGAGCAAGTATTCCAGGAGGTTATCCAGAAAACTTTCCCCATCTCACCAGAGATGTGACCAGCCAAGCACAAGAGATACAGAGAACACCCACAAGAAAGAACATAAGAAGACCAACCCCTAGACATACAGTAATTCACTTAAACAAAGTAGGCACAAAAGAAAAAATCCTAAAGGTGGCAAAAGATAAAGTCAGACTACCTACCAGGGAAAAGCAATCAGAATAGCAGCAGACCAATCAGCACAAACACTACAAGGAAGAAGGGACTGAGTCTAATATTCATAGTCCTCAAATATAAACAATTTCAACCAAGAATTACCTATCCAGCCAAGGTCAGCTTCATTAGTGATGGAGAAATAAAATCCTTCCCACATATCCAATCCCTAAGAGATTATGCAGCTTCCAGACCAGCTCTGCAGGAGACACTTAAAAATGTATTAAGCACAGAAGAAAGAAAAAAATAATGACCACACACTTCTCAGGGGAACATCAGAGCACAGAATCAACAGAGAATACAATGCAACAAGAAACAAGAGAACACACACATACATCAACCTCAAAGCCAAAAGAAAACAAGCAAATAAACTCTATAAGAACTTCATGACAGGGATAAACATTCACATTTCAATAATCAGCCTGAATGTGAATGGACTAAATGCATCACTGGAAAGACACAGAATGGCAAACTGAATAAGAAAGCATGACCCAATTATTTGCTGCATCTAGTAATCTCATTTCACCACAAGGGATGCTATCCAAAGTTAGTGAATGGAAAATGAATTTCCAGGCAAATGGATCACAATAGAAGGTAAGAGTCATGATCTTAAAATCAGACAAAACAATGATAAGTTATCAAAAATTTAAAAAAATCAAAAGGACACTACATTATGATAAAAGGTTCCATCCATCAACAAGAAATATCCATCCTAAACATACATGCACCCAACACAGGAGCACCAGCATTTATAAAGCAACTACTAAGTAAACTAAAGAAAAAATAGACTCTAAAACTATTATAACAGGGTACTTGAACACCCCACTAACAGACCTAGTTAGGTCATTGAGGCAAAAAATAAACAAGGCGACGCAGAACCTAAATTTGATGCTAGACCAAATGATAGATTAATAGATACCTACAGATTATTCCACACAATGACCACAGAATATACATTCTACTCACCACCACGTGGAATGTACTCCGAGATTGATCACACCCTTGACCATAAATCAAGCATAAACAAATTCCATCAGTTTGAAATGTTGCCATGCACCTTCTCAGATCACATTAGACTAAAAATAAATATCAACACCAACAAAATTTCCCCAAAGCTCACAAAGACATGGACACTAAACAGCATGATGCCTAACAACTACTAGTCAACCCTAAAATCAATTAAAAGATTCCTGGAAACAAATAAAAATAAAGAAACACCTTACCAAAACCTCTGGGATGCCATGAAAACAATTCTAAGAGGGAAATTTATATCTCTATGAGCACACATCAAGAAAATGGAAACATTACAGTTTAGGAGCCTAAACGTCACCTAACGGGTCTAGAAAGAGAAGACCACCAAAACCCTAACTTTAGCAGAAGACTCCAAATCACCAAAACAAGAGTCCAAATATGGGACATAAGAAGACAAAAATATCGTAGAAAATATTAACAAAACAAAAAACTGGTTCTTTGAAAGAATTAAAAAGATTGATGTACTCCTAGCCAGAATAACCAGGAAAAAAAGAGGAAAAAGCCAATTAAACACAATCAGAAATACAAAGATCAAATCACAACTGACCTTAAAGAAATACAAAAGATTATCAGAGATTACTATGCACTCCTATATGGAAATAAACTTGATAACCTAAATGAAATGAAGGATTTGCTGACATCACTCAACCTCCCCAGGTTCAAACAAGAAGACACTGAGACACCAAATGGACAAATAACAAGCCAGGAAATTGACTCTTTCATGTAAAACTACTTACAAAAACATCCTGGACCAAATGGCTTTCCAGCAGAATTCCAAAAAATGTACAAGAAGAAGATGATACCAATACTATTGAAAGTATTCCAGGCAGTTAGACAAAAGAAGGAAATTGGGGGTATCCAAATAGGGAAAGAAGAAGTCAAATTATTCCTCTTTGCTGAAGATATGGTTCCATGCCTCAAAAATCCAAATCAATCTGTCAAAAACCTGCTTGCACTGATAAATGACTTTGGTATAGTCTCAAGGTATAAAATAAATGTGGAAAAGACAGTTGGATTCTTATACACTAACAACAAGCAAGCAGAGAAACAAATAAAAAGCACGATCCCGTTGACAGTCGCCCCCCAAAATATGAAATACCTTGGCATCTTCCTAACCAGAGAAGTGAAAGCCCTTTACAATGAGAACTACAAAACATCACTCAAAGAAATCCAAGAAGATACGAACAAACAGAAAAATATTCCATGCTCATGGACAGGAAGAATCAACATTGTTAAGATGTCCATGCTATCAAAGGCAATCTATAGATTCAACCCAATATCCATTAAATTACCAACATCATTCTTCTCAGACCTGGAAATGATAATACAGAAATTCATATGGAAACATAAACAACCACGAATAGCCAAAACCATCCTTAACAAAAGAAACAAAGCAGGAGGTATCACACTTCCAGACTTTAAACTTTACTATGTGGCTACAATAATTAAAACAGCCTGGTATTGGTACAAGAATAAACACATAGACCAATGGAACAGGGTAGAGATTCTGGAAGCAAAGTCTCAATTTCTCAACCAATTCATCTTTGACAAAGCCTCCAACAACTACCACTAGGGAGAGGAGAACTTATACAGTAAAAGCGCTGGGAAAACTGACTGATCACATGCAGAAGATATAAAGAGGACCCCTATCTATCACCCTACACAAGAATTTGCTCTAAATGGAACAAAGACCTAAACATAAAACCTCGAGCTATAAGAAACTTAGAAAATGCAGGAGGCACCTTATGAAAATTTGAACTGGCAGCCAATTCCTGATCAAAACCATAAGTACCTTAAGAAATAAGAGAAGTGGGACCTCAACAAACTGTCTAGCTTCTGCAAAGTAAAAGAAACCATCAAGAGGGCAGGGAGACAGCCCACAGAATGGAAAAAAAAATATTTGTCAACTGTATATGTGACAAAAGCGTAACATCTAGGATCTACAAGGAACACAAACACACCAAAAAGAAAAAAAAAAAACAAACAGCCCCACTCACAAGTGGACAAAAGACATGAATAGACACTTCTCAAAAGAAGATATACAGGCAGCCAACAGACTCATGAAAAAGTATTCAGCCTCAGTAATCATCAGAGAAATGCAAATCAAAACCACATTGCAATACCACCTATCCCCAGTAAGAATGGCCATCATTAATAAAACAAACAACAACAGATGCTAGTGAGGATGCAGAGAAAATGGAATACTTCTACACTTCTGATGGGAATACAAACTAGGGCAACCTCTTTTGAAGACAGTGTAGTGATTTCTGAAAGAACTAGAAATTGACCTTCCATATGACCCAGCAATTTCCCTATTGGGAATATAACTGGAGGAACTAAAATTATTCTACAAAAAAGATAACTGCAAATGCATGTTTGTTGCTCCTCTCTTTACTATAGCAAAAACATGGAACCAACCACACTGTCCATCAAAGCTGGGCTGGATTAAAAAAGTCTGGTACACAAACACAACGGAATACTACACAGTCATGAAGAAGGACAAACATGAACGTTGCAGCACCTTGGATGGATTTAGAGTCGATCATACTGAGTGATCTATTACAGAAACAAAGAACAGACTACCATATGTTCTTACTCTGAAGCGGACCTTGAACAATTTTTCTTAATATTATAAGAAAAGGATTGGTCACAGTGGGAAACTGCTGGGGTTGGGGGTGTGGGATTGGCAGTTGAGGGAAACTGCCATGAGTGGAAGGGGCACACCTCATCAATAAGGGTACCAGCATAATGAACATTTGTATACCTAACCCTGAATTGTATCTCACATCTTTAAAAAACAAAAAAAGATATTTTTTTCCTGATTAAGAAGGATTATTTGGATTTTTGCTTGTTTTTCCATTGCTTAATAAAAACATTCATAAAATAGAGCACTTAAAATCAGAATATTAACATTATATATGTCAAACAACATATGCCAAACATTGTATCAATTCATTATTAATAATAGAATCTCTAAGGTGCTTAAAGTATACAAAAATTTGAGAACCAATGTTTCTATAGGCAATGTTCAAATATGATTAATGATTGAATATAAAATTGATTGAAATTTAAAAGATCATAATAACCACTGGAATAATTAGTTTCATTATAAAAAAAAATTTGCGTCTTTACTGAGTGAAATTCTAGGAGTTAACCTCTGGCCCTGCAGTGTTGTAATATAGAATTTATAGAGTAAACAACAAAAAGTCAATCTCAGCACCTTACTGAAAGAACATCCAGTAATTTATTTATTTATTTTTACGTATTGTGAATATTTCTTGTGATTTTTTAAAACATATTTTTAAAGTAGACATTTCTGTCTAATTTACTTTTAAGAGTTTACAAGAATTATATAAAATGAGAAATTATGTGTAAAAAGACTGTAAACTAACTAAAAATGTAGATGTCAGTTTCATGTTTTTTAAAATATAAACATTTACTTTATAAAATAAACCACTTTTTGTTAGTTTTTATGATATGTTTTCTTATAATAAAATTATCACTTAAATTCCAATCAGTGAAGATTGTATAGTAAATTCTACTGTACAGAAATTTAGTGTAGATTTAGTGAACTTTTCTTTGGCAGGTAAGAAATAGTCTCTTTATAGAATTGTAAGTTTTCATGCTAGTAAATTATTAACTATCATATACCGGCTATATGTGTTATTAAATATGCAGTTGGGAAATGCCACAGCATTTTTGCCAACTACTTTAATGCTATGTTCCACAAATGACCGTTTCTAACAGAAAACCCCCCCTAAGCTTTTGCAATTGATCTTATGCTTTCTTATTTGGTGAATTGAAAGGTCAGAGCCTGAAGACAATGCCAACTTTTGATGAAACTAAAAAGGATAAATAAATTTATAAGTAATAGTCTAACTCCTTGTTGACAGAGCACTTCTAAGTCCATATGAGAGACACACAATGTCAGCTCTCTTCAAATATCAAATCCATGTCTGATGTTTCCTGACAAATGAAGGTAATACTTAAAATATTGTAAATTATGAGTTTTTATTTAGAAACATTGTGGATTTTTTTGCAAATCTTCATTTACTTTTATATCCCTGTTTACCATAATACTTTAAGATGCCAAATATAAACAATTGTGAGGTGAATTACGTAAAAGGATAATGTAGATGACATGTTGTCTGGGATGAATCTGTTTGTGAGTTATAAAATTACTGGGCTATGAGGAAAGTTACTGTTTGCATGCATGTATATGTTTTTTTTTTAAAACAAAATGTTTTTCAGATTATTTCAATTGTGGCCATGCTTTATTCTATGTCATGTGTCACCAGAAATTCTAACCAGAATAAACTGGACTATAACTTTTGTGTAAAAAGTGAGCAAAATACATAAATAGACACTTCTCAAAAGAAGCCATATGAGCAGCCAAGAGACATATGAAAAATGTTCAGCCTCACTAATCACCAGAGAAATGCAAATCATAACCACTTTGAGATACCATCTAACTCCAGTAAGAATAGCCATCATTAATACAAGAAAAAACAACAGATACTGGTGAGGATGTGGAGAAAAGGGAATGCTTTTATACTGTTGGTGGGAATGCAAACTAGTTCAACCTCTATAGATGACAGTATGGTGATTCCCAATAGAACTAGAAATCGACCTTCCACACAATCCAACAATCCTCCTTCTGGGAATATACCCAGAACAACTTGCATCACTCTACAACAAAGATACCTGCATACATATGTTTTTTGCAGCACTGTTTACAATAGCAAAAACATGGAGCCAACCATGCTGTCCATCAAAACTGAACTGAGAAAAAATATGTGGTACGTATAAACCATAGAATATTATGCAGCCATAAAGAAGAACACAATTATGGACTTTGCAGCAACTCGGATGGATTTAGAGTCTATAAAACCCAGTGATTTATCACAGAAACAAAGAATTAAGTACCATATGGTCCCATTCATTAGCAGACCCTGAACATTGACCAAAATAGTATAATAAAGAGATTGGCAGTAGCTGGAGACAACTAAGGGAGGGAGGGTGAACATTACATTAGTAAGCATACCTAGGCAAAGTAGTGACCAAAAGTAGGCCAAAATTTTTCCTGCACAATGACTACTTGTATACCTAATCTTGAATTGTACCCCCACATTAAAAAAAATAAAATTAAACACACACACACACACACACACACACACACACACACACACACACACACTGATTTTTTAATTGGTCTAATTGAAAAAAGAATATAAATGATGACCAAACATATAAATGTGTCATGGCAATATTATGTCAAAATTGGTTATGCTTTTTAAAAACTATAGTTATTTAATTATATTTTTACTTATACCAAAAAGTGAAAAAGAAACGATGCTCCATTAGAAAAATATTCATTTTTTAGATTCATCATAGTTTTGTAAAACATATTTACTATTCAGATACCAGGAATAAAATTTTTAACTGAACAAAAATTAACTTCTTACCATAAAAAGACAATATTTAAATGATTGAAACAAACTAATCTATAGGCATTGCCAGAATTAACAACATAATATATATTTAGTTGTTTAAGATGTAAAATTATTTTTCCAGACATAACTAACATGCCTACTTATTCCTTTCTCATGCATTTATTTAAAATCCCACTCAGTAACAAGGCAAATTAATATATTTTGTAATTTTGGAATCAGAGATCAAAGATAGTCACTGTGAAGTGACAGATCAGTGTCACTCTCACCAGCAAGGCAGAGAGTAGAGCCCCAACTGCTGAAAACGGAAACACCTTGAACATTTATGGAAAGGTGAGACACCCTACATGCAGCAAAGTTCTTTTTGAATGCATAGAGACCACAAAGCCACAGTGGACATGGAAATCCGGGTGCCCCATCTTCCTCCATACCACAGGCTAGCACAAGAATTGAAGCACTGTTCAGTGGACAAAAGTGGGTGAGTAAGTCAAATACACTCTGAATTTTTAGGTTGCAGTCTTCTGAAAGGAAATCTATCCTCCCTCCCCTCCTGCTCACTGCAATGATCAGATGTGAATGCCCCTTACTCTCTCACTGAGTGCCATATATTGAACCACAAAAGGGACTCGAGTACAGAGGTAATTGAATAACTTCAGAGTTTTGAATCAAAAGAGGAAATATAGAAAGAGAAGAAAGGAATGTCACAAATGAGGAAAAAGAATCATTAACAAAAACACACAAACACACACAGGAAACCCTTAGAGTCTTAAAGAAACCCTCAGAATTCTAAAGAGACTGTGCCTGAAAAAGCAGCTATCAGAACAGAAACAATGGAAATCCCCCAGAATGACCCACCGCAGATGACAGCTATAGACATTAGTGAATGGATGGAAAAAAGGAGAATAGGAACCAAGAAAAACTAGAAGTGAAACTCACTGAAGTAATACAGAAAGTAAAAGCAGAGGTGGTCAATTTTTTAAAAAAGGCCATTCTGAAATAATGGCAATGAAAAAGAGCACACTAACAAGCATAGGCAATAGGGTCAACCAGGAGGAGAAAAGAATCTCAGAGCTTATAGACCAAAATATGAAATTAACTTAGTCTATCAAGAACATTAGAACAAAAGTTTAAAATTAAAAAGCAAAACCTCTGAGAGATATGGGACTATGTCAAGAAGCCAAATCTATGACTAATTTATATCCTGAAGCAGAAGGAGAAGTGGAAATCACCATCCAACAAGCATTCCATGAGGTCATTCATAAAAACTTTCCACATGTAGTCAGAAAGATGACTATCCAAGCACCAAAGAGTCAAAGAATTCACACAAAGTATCATATAGGATCATCCCCTAGAATCTGCCTTCACAAAGTATGCATGAAAGCACAAATCCTAAAGGTTACAAGACAGAAAGATTAAACTACCTTTTGAGGAAAACCCATCAAAATTGCTCAAGATTATCTGAAGAAAAATAAACTAGAAGGGAGTGGAGTTCAATTATATTTTTTCTTAAAGATATGCAATTCAGTCAAGAATTTCCTGTCTGCCACACTAAGCTTTTTCAGTGATGGAGAACTAAAAGCATTTCCAGACATCTGATGCCTAAGAGAATTGCCTCCAGACCCGCCCTTCAGGAGACACTTAAGAAGCCACTGAACACAGGAAAAAAAAGATTGGTCATATCCATCACAAAAGCACAGGCAAGCACAGAGTTAACATAGCATACAGAGCACACACAGAAATAAAAAATACATACATATATAAATACAAAAGCAAAAAAGAAAACAGTGCAGTCACTAAGAGTCTTGTGACTGGAATAAATGCTCACATTTCAATAATCAATCTGAACACAATGGACTAAATGTGCCTCTGAAAAGACAGAGTGGCAAACTGGGTAAAGAAACATGATCTGACAGTTTGCTGTCTTCAGGAAATGCATCTCACAGCAAAAGACACCACAAGTTCAAAGATGAAGGTTGGAAAGTGATCTTTCAGGCTAATGAAAAACAGAAGAGGGCTGGTGTAGCTATTCTGTTATTAAATAACTCAGTCTTCATCATAAGAGAAAAATTACATGGAAGGACATGACATAATGATAAAAGGATCAACCCAACAACAAGAAATATTCATCCTAAACATATATCCATCCAACACAGGAACACTAGTTTTATAAAACAACACCTAAGAAAACTAAGAGATTACATTGATTCTCAGAAAATCATAGTTGGAGACCTATGTATCCCACCAACAGCTTTAGATTGTTCACCTAAGCAAAAATTCAATAAGGAGTCTGGAATCTCAATTTGACACTTAATCAAATGGTTTTAATGAACAACTACAGAACAGTTAACCCAACATCTATCAAACTTATATTCTACTTGTCAGCACGTGGAACATTCACCAATATTGATCATATTCTCAAAGGTAAACAAAGGTACCAAATCAAGGGTAAACAAATCTCAAAAGATCAAAATAATACCATGCATCCTCTCCAATCACAGTGCAACAAAAATAAATATTGCTACCAACAAAGTCCCCCCAAAACACACGAAGACATGAACCCTTTAAAGCATAGTGCTGAATGACTTCTGGGTCACCACAAAAATCATGACAAAAATAAAAAGATTTCTGTAAACAAATGAAGACAAACACACATCTTATCAGAATCTCTGGTAATCCATGAAAGAAGTGGTAAGAAGAAAATTAATAGCATTGTAGACATACGTCAACTAAACAGAAAGATCACAAATAGACAGTCACACTTTACACCTAAAGCAGCTGGAAAGGCAATAACACCTAAATCCTAACTTCAGAGGAAAAATCAAAATCACCAAGATAAAATCATAGTTGCAGGACATAGAAGACAAAAATATCATAGAAAGGATCAACAAGACCAAAAGCTGCTTCTTTGAAAGGATAAATAAGATTGACAGTTCCCTGGTCAGATAGGTTTAGAAAAGAGAAAAAGCCCAGATAAACATAATTAGAAATGTAAAACATGAAGTCACAACTGACCCCAAGAAAATTCAAAAGGTTATCAGAGATTACTATAAAAATCTGAAATAAACTAGAAAACTTGAAGGAAATAGAGCACTTTATGACACAACACAACCTCCCAACATTGAAATTAGAAGAAATTGAAACTCTAAACAGACAATAACATTCCAAGAAATTGACTCAGTCATAAGAAACCTAAATATTAAAAAAAATCCAGGACTAGATGGCTTCCCAGCTTTATTCAACAAGATATGTGGGGAGAAGCTGATAGTAATGTTATAGAAAGTATTCTAGAGAATTGAGAAAGGTAGAATGCTCCTCAACCCATTTTAAGATGCCAACATCATACTGATACCCAAACCTGGCAAAAACTCAACAAGAAAAGAGAATTACAGGATAATCTCCTTGACAAACAGAGATGCAAAAATTTGAAACAAGATTCTAGCAAATTGGATCCAACAACACACCTCAAGAATCATTTGGCTTTACCATCTACACTTCATTCTTGGAATGCTAGGCTGGTTCAACATTTTCAAGACAATAAAAATAATTCAGCATATCAACAGATGTAAGAACAAGGACCACAAGATTATATCATTCGGTGCAGAAAAAGCATTTGACAAAATCTAGCATCCCTTCTTGATAAGATCAATAAAAGTCGTCTATAACAAACCCAAAGCCAACATTTTGTTCAATGTGCAGAAGTAGGAAGCACTCACCCTAAGAGCAGGCCCAAGAAAGGATGCCCACTTTTACCCCTCCTGTTCAACATAGTGTTGGAAGTCCTAGTCAAAGCATTCAGGCAAGAAAAAGGAAATCAGGTGTACAAAGAGAATACAACATAGTTAAGCTATTCCTCTTTGGAGACAACATGATTCTATACCTTGAAAATACTAAGGAGTCTGTCAAAAGCCTCCTTGTACTGATAGTCAACTTTGGTAAAGTCTTGGAGTACAAATAACCATGCAAAAGACAATTGCATTTGTATACACCAGTAACAATCAGACAGAGTAGCAAATAAAAAGCACAATAGCAAAGAGAAATAATGGAAGGAAGGAAAGAGAGAAAGAAAGAACGAATGAATGAAAGAAAGAAAGAAAAGAAAAGAAAGAAGGAAAGAAAGAAAGAGACCTTGGCATCCACCTAACTAAATATGTGAAAAATCATTACAGTGAGATTGTTCCAAAACTCTGCTTGAGTAAATCAAGAATGACACAAATGGAAAAACATTTCATGCTCTTGAGTTGGGATAACCAATACTGTCAAGATTTCCAACCTACTCAAGGTAATCTATAGATTAAATGCAATACTCATCAGATTACCAGCATCATTTTTCTCAGACCTGGGAACAACAAAATAGAAATTCATATGGAAACAAAAAATAGCATGAATAACCCAAGCAATCCATAGCAAAGGGAACAAAGTGGGAGGTATCACACTTTTAGACTAAACTTTACGATAACTTTGCTACAGCAAACAAAACAGCCTGCTATTAGTACAAGAATAGGCATATAGACCAATGGAACAGGACAGAGATGGCACTAGCAAGGTCTTAGTCTTTCAACCAACTCATCTTTAACAAAATCACCAATAACAACCACTGGGAAAAGGAAACCGTATCTAGCCAATTGTCCTGGGAAAAGTGGCTGACTACATTCAGAAGAATAAAAGGGGACTCCTATCTATCACCATATATTTAAAAAAATCAACTCTAAGTGGATCAAAGACCTAAACATAAACCTCAAACTATAATAATACTAGAAGAAACTGTAGAAAACTCCCTGATGTATATTGGACTACACAAGAAACTCCTGACCAAATCCTTAAAAGTGAATGGCATAAAATTTATGATTTATGATAGAAAAGTGGGACCTCATCAAACTGAAAACTTTTACACATAAAAAAAATCAAGTGAGTAAAGAGACAATGCACAGGATAGGAAAAAATATTTACTAATTATGTATCTGATCATTGCCTAACCTCCAAGATATGCAAGGAACTCAAATGAAGTGAAAGAAACACAATTACAACAAAAACAAGGAACTCTTTTAAAAAGTGGGTAAATGACATGAATAGACAACTTTTCAAAAGAAGACATACAAGCAACCAACAGACACATAAAACAGTGCTTAGCCTCACTAATCATAAGAGAAAGGAAAGTTAAAACAACAATGAAGTACCATCTAACTGTTAAGGATGACTATGATTAATAAGTCAAAAAGCAACAGGTTCTGGCATGGTTGTGGAGAAAAGAGAATGCTTCTACACTGCTGGAGGTAGCGCAAGCTAGTTCAACCTCTGTGAAAAGCAGTGTGCCAATTAAAAATTTACTTTACATATGTTGCAGCAATCTCTTTTCTGGGAATATACTCAGAGGAACATAAACTGTTTTAACAAAAAATATCTGCACACACATGTTTATGGCCTCAACATGCACAATAGCAAAAATATGAAACCAACCCTACTGCCCAATAAAATTGGACAGGATGAAGAAAATATGGTACATCTACATAATGGAGGATTGTGCAGCCATAAAGAAGAACAAAATCATGAATGTTGCAGCAAACGGGAGAGTTGGAGGTAATCATACTTAGTGATCTATTACAGAAACAAAAACTTGGGAGCTCCAGTAAGATGGTGACAGCATAGGTGGGATTGCAAAATTCTCCAAAAGTGAGTTCCCCAAAAGACTCTTACTTTCCTTCCCCCACCCCCCGCCCACCACCAGCTGCACCAGTCTGAAGCCTGGAGACGCTTGGAAACATGCAAGGCCAGGTATTGAGGCCTCTCGGCTGCTACTGCTGTACCATAGGTGGCCCCAGGCCCTTGCCGTGAGACATCCCAGCTCCCCCCACCAGTTACAACATCTCACCCAGCCCCAAGATGCCGGCCACCACCTGTAGAGGCCCTTGGATACTGTGTTGTGGAGATCTGGGTTCCCTTGCTGTCTACACTGATCCACCTGACACTCAGCTGCTGCCAGCTTCCTCCCTGATGGGACACCCAGTCCAGCAGCTCAGTGTTCACTCCTCAAAGTTCCAGATACCCGCCCTGGGTTCTGGGTCCCCACCCAGCCCTATTTCAAACTGCTGTCACCCAGGGAGGCTCTAAGCACCTGCCCCTCAGAGATACCAGCTCCATTCCTGGCTGAAGTGCCTTGTGCAGGGCCCAAAGTCATTGTCACCACACAACTCACACTTTGGAGCTCCTGTCCCCACTCTGGCTGAGGCACCCAGCTTGGGACCCCATGGTTGTGTAAGGGAAGAGTATATCTTAAGGAGGAGCTGATCAGCTGCTCTCAGTGATCAGCTCCAGAAGAGGGAATTCCCAGCTTCCTCCTCCACCCTAGGCCACTAGTGGCACACCAGATCCAGTGTCCAGCTGTGTCATTGATCCCTGGTGCCTGACATGGGAGACACACCACCATAGCCCATCATAGTGGATCACCCATGAACCTGGATGAGTGGAGAAAGGATGGGTGGAGAGAAAGGATCCATGAAAGAGGAGCTGCCCACCTCAGCCATTTTCCAAGCAGAGATTTGCATTGTTGTGCCCACCTACAAGCAACCTCCACCATGGTTTCTAAGGTAACATCACCAAACAAGTGACAAAAGGCCCTTCCCTATGCTGAATCAGATACAGGCAACTCAGCCCTGTTGCAAACCTCACAGGGAGCAAGCCAAGGGAACCAAACCAAGCTGGGAGTAAATCTATCTGCCTGCAATAAAAGCAAAGGGAAGAGGCTAGAGATCAGAGCTGAAGAGACTTTAGACACTCAGGAAAGATTCTAGAGCTAGTCTGGTTTATTTTGATTTTTGATGTTATTGTTTTGACTGTTTGTTTGGCTCACTTTTGTTTGCTTTTTGATTTAGACTGTCTGTTTTTGTTGGGGAAAAACACATCAAAAGGCATGATTTTATTGGGCTGTCTTTGTGTGATTACTGGTATGCTTTAGGGAATTTTGTATGTGTGTCTGTTTTTCAGTCTTTTCTAGACTGGTGTCTCTTTTTCACTCATTAGTTGGTATGTGTGTCTGTTTCCCTCTTACTCTTCTCTTTCCCTAACTCCCTCCTGAACCCCTCTTCTTCATTAATTTCCGTTTTTCTTACTTCCTTTTGTTCCAGGGTGAAAACCTAAACCCTGCTGCACAGACAGATTGTAAGGCAGTGGGAAACGGGTTCCATTGTGCCCATACACCTGTTGGTGGATACTGGGATCTACAGATAGATTCTGAATCACAGCTTCCCCCTGAACTAAACCTCTAAACAGCAAAAAGTACAGCCCCCAACCCACAGTCCAGCCCCAAAAGTGAACAAAGCCAGAGGACCCTCATAAGGAAGAACTGGAGATTGAATAAAAGAAGTAAAAGCAACCCCACCTTCCCTGGAAAACAGAATTAAAGAAAGGGAGGGAAAGGGGGAGAGAGAAAAATCTACACAAATGAAGAAAAACCAAAAGAAGAACATGGGTCTCGTCCAGAAACCTAGGAGGGCAGACACTAAGAAAACTGACATTGGAAAGCAAGTAATGAAGAGCCCCCAGAATGATTGGTCTCAAACTACAAACCTAGATATCAAGGCATTAATGAAGAGATTAAAAAAAATTGAGAAGAGACAAGAAGAAACTAGAAGTGAGTTGATAACTGAGATAAAGGTAGTAAAGAATACTGTGAATGAAATCGATAACAAACCGATAAGCATGGAAAGCAGAATTAGGCAAGCAGAAGAAAGACTCTCAGAGCTTGAGGACCAAAATATAGAACTAACCCAAACTGTCAAAAACAGAAAAAAAGCTAAAAAGACAGAACAAAACCTTCAAGAGATGAGGTATTACTTCAAGAGACCAAACCTAAGAGTAATTGGACTTCCTGAAACAGAAAGAGAGTGACACCACCCTGGAGGAAACATTTAATGAGATTATTGAAGAAAACTTCCCTCATCTCATCAGTGATGCAAAAATGCAAACACAAGAGATTCAGAGAACCCTTGCAAGACAACAAATGGGAAGACCAACTCCCAGACAAATTATAATTCACCTAAACAAAGTAGGTATAAAAGAAAAAAATCCTAAGGAAGCAAGAGGTAAAGGCCAGATCACCTACCATGTGAGACCAATAATAATAGCAGCAGATTTATCTACAGAAACCCTGCAGGCTAGGAGAGCTTAGAGTCCTATCTTCAAAGTTCTAAAAGATAAACAATTTCAACCAAGAATAACCTACTGAGTCAAGAAACGCTTCATCAGTGATGGAGAATTAAAAACTTTCCCTAAGAACTTAGGCTGTAACCAGGCCACATCTATAAGAAACACTTAAGAAAGTACTAAACACAGAAGAAAAGGGAAAAAGAACAACAAAGTTCTTTACAAGTGTACATGAAAAAGAGTAAAACACACACGAACCAACCCCCAAACCAAAAGAAAGACAACAAACAAAGAGGAACAACAACTCAATAAGAACATTATGGTAGGGATCAACTCTCACATTTCAATAATTAGCCTGAATGTGAATGGACTAAATGCACCACTGAAAAGACATAGAATAGCAAAATGGATAAAATATCACGATGTAAAAATTTATTGCCTTCAAGAGACCCATCTCACTAGAAAGGACACTCACAGACTCCAAGTAAGAGGATGGGAAAAAAATTTACATGTGAGTGGAACACAAAAGAAGGAGAAGTCACGATTGTAATTTCAGACAAAATACCATTTAAGGTATCAAAAATTTAAAAAGACACAGCAGGACACTGCATAATGATAAAAGGTTCACTCCATCAAAAAGAAATATCTATCCTAAACATATATGCACCCAATATAGGAGCTCCAACTTTCATAAAGCAGCTTCTATGAAAACTCAAAAAAGATATTGACTCTAACATTATCATAGCTGGAGACTTTAATACCCCACTCACAACCTTAGACACAGCATTAGGACAAAAAAATAAGCAATGAGATTCGGAACCTCAATGTGACTCTAGACCAAATGGACTTCAATGATACCTACAGAACACTCCACCCAATGACCACAGAATATACATTCTACTCATTGCCACATGGAACATACTCTAAGATTGACCACATATTTGACCATAAATCAAGCATAAAAAGATTTCAAAAGTTCAAAATATTGTCATGCACCTTCTCGGACCACAGTGGGATAAAAATAAACATCAACACCAACAAAGTTCCCCCCAAACCCACAAGGACATGGACACTAAATAGCATGATGCTAAACAACTCGTGGGTCAATGATGAAATCAAAACAGAGATTAAAAGATACCTGGAAACAAATGAAAATGAAGAAACATCTTACCAAAATCTCTGGGATGCCATGACAGCTGTAGTAAGAGGGGAATTCATATCTCTACAAACACACATGAAGAAAATGGAAGGATCACAAATTAACAGCCTAACAAATCACCTTAGGAAGCTGGAAAAGCAAGACCACAAAAGTCCTAACTTCAGAAGGGGAATCCAGATAACTAAAATAAAAGCCCAAATCCAGGACATAGAAGACAAAAAGATAATACAAAAAATCAGCGAAACAAAAAGCTGGTTCATTGAAAGGATAAACAAGATTGATGGTCCTCTAGCTAAACTGAACAAGAAAAAAAAAAAAAAAGAGAAAAACCCCAAATAAATACAATCAGACACACAAAAGGTGAAGTCACATCTGAGTCTGAAGAAATACAAAAGAGCATTAGAGACTACTGTGTACCCTTGTATGGAAACAAACATGAAAAGCTTAAGGAAATGGAAGACTTTCTGACATCATACAACCTGCCTAGGTTGAAACAGGAAGAAATAGAGATGCTAAATAGATCAATAACCATCAAGGAAATCGACTATGTAACAAGTAAACTACCCACACACACACAAAAAAAACCTTGTTTATCCAAGCCAGGTAAAGACCCAACAAAGAAAGAGAGCTACAGGTAAATATCTTGGATGAGAATTCTCAACAAGATCCTAGCAAACCGGATTCAACAACACATCTCAAAAATTATCCATCATGACCAAGTAGGTTTCATCCCTGGGATGCAAGGTTGGTTCAACTTTGGCAAGACAATAAATGTAATTAAATACATCAACAGACATCAGAATAAAAACCACATGATTATATCATTAGATGCAGAAAAAGCTTTTGAAAAAATCCAGCACCCCTTCCTGATAAAAACCCTCAAACATTTAGGCATACATGGAACATATCTCAAAATAGTAAAAGCCATCTACATGAAACCCACAGCTATCATACTCCTAAACAGTCACAAATTGGAACCATTTCCCCTGAAAATTGGAACAAGACAAGGATGCCCCATCTCTCCTCTCCTGTTCAATATATTATTGGAAGTCCTGGCTAGAGTAATCAGAAAGAGAAGGTGATCAGTGATATCCAAATAGGAAAAGAAGAAGTCAAGTTATCTCTCTTTGCAGATGACATGATTGTACAACCTGGAAACCCAAGAGAATCTTTCAAAAGCCTCCCAGCACTGAAAAAGGACTTTGGCAAAGTCTCAGGGTATAAAATAAATGTGCAAAAGAAAATTTCATTTCTTTATACCAATAATAAACAGAAACCCAAATAAAAAGCATAATCCCATTCACAATAGCCACAAAAAAATGAAATACCTTGGCATCTTCCTAACCAGAGACATGAAAGACCTTTACAATAAAAACTGCAAAACACTGCTCAAAGAAATCAAAGATGACACAAACAAGTGGAAAAATAACCCATGCTCACTGATTGGAAGAAACAACATTGTGAAGATGTCCATCTTACCTAAGGCAATCTACAGATTTAATGCAATACCCATCAAATTACCAGCAACATTCTTCTCAGAGCTAGAAAAAACAATACACTGATTCTTATGGAAACACAAGTGACCAAGAATTGGAGAACAATCCTCAGCAAAAACAAACAAACAAACAAAAACAAACAAACAAATAAAGCAGGAGGTATCACATTACCTGACTTCAAACTTTACTATAAAGCTACAATCATCAAAACGGCTTGGTATTGGTACAGGAACACTCATATAGACCAATGGAATAGAATTGAGATTCCAGAAGCAAAACCTCAATCTCTCAGCCAACTCATCTTTGACAAAGCCTCCACCACCTACCACTGGGAAGAGGAGAACCTATTCAGTAAATGGTGCTGGGAAAACTGGCACCACATGCAGAAGACAAACAAGAACCCTATCTATCACCATACACAAAAATTAACTCTAAATGGATCAGAGACCTAAATGTAAAACCTCAAGCCATAAGAACCTTAGAAATGCCACACACACCCTTATGGAAATTGGAACTGGCATCCAATTCCTGAACAAATCCTGAAATGCACAGGCCATAAGAGATAAATAGACAAATGGGATCTCATTAAACTGACACGTTTCTGCAAAGCCAAAGAAACCATCAAGAGAGCAGGGAGACAGCCCACAGATTGGGAAAAAGTATTTGCCAACTCCATGTCTGACAAAGGCCTAACATCTTGAATATATGAGGAACTCAAATGTGCTGAAAAGAAAAAAAAAACAATCCCTTTACAAAGTGGGCAAAAGATATGAACCGACACTTCTCAAAAGAAGACATATGACCAGCCAACAGACACATGAAGAAATGTTGAACTTCACTAATCATCAAGGATGCAATCTGGATGGAACTAGAGTTTATAATACTGAGTGATCTCTCACAGAAACAAAGATCTGAGTATCACATGTTCTCACTCATAAGTGGACCTTGAACATCTATCGTAATATTATAAGAAAAGGATTGACAGTGGCAGGAAACTCTGAGGGGGCCAGGGAGTGGAAAGGAGGTGAGATTAACAGTAGTCAATATCTGTCTGAGGATGCAGGGACACCCCTTATCAACAAGAATGCCTGAACTATGCATATTTGTATACCTATCCCTTAACTGTACCCCATAATTTTAAAATAAAAAATGTTTTTTTTAAAAAAGATACAGCCGGGCACGGTGGCTCAGCCTGTAATCCCGCGCCTTTGGGAGGCTGAGGTGAGTGAATTGCCTGAGCCCGCGGGTTCGAGACCCGCCTGGGCAGTGAGACCTCATCTCTACAATAAATCAAAAAATCAGCTGGGCGTGGTGGTGCATGCCTGTAATTCTGGCTACTTGGAAGGCTGAGGCGGAAGGATCGCCGGAGCCCAGCAGGCTGAGGCTGCGGTGGCTGGGAGCGGCCACTGCACTCCAGTCTGGGTGACAGAGTGAGACTCCAACTCAAAAAAAAAAAAAAAAAAAAGATACAAAAACTTAATACCATATATTCTCACTCATTAGTGGGAAATTAATATTCCTCACATTAGCACAAGGGAGGACTTGACAGTCACTGGGCACTGCCAGGGGAGGGAGAGTGGTGAGCATATAACAACACAAAGGGTACCTGGTTCTATATCAGAGGGAGTTAGGGACAGGTATAGACCTGCATGCAGCCTACTTGTGTAGCTAATCCTTTCTTGTACTCCACATCATCATAACAAAATATAATTTAATTGAAAAAATGATTCCAATCAAAGGGTTTAAAACCCCCAATCCAATGGTTTTATGATCTTCTCTGCTTCAAAGTGTGACTGGAGACAAGTGATTCTGAGAAGAAAACTGCTGAGTCACAGAACATACTTTACACTCCCCCAGGTGGATAAGAGGTAAAATATTGTTTTTAAAAAATGATTCACTGAGATAATAAACTTAAAGATGTTCAAAATTTCATAGATTACATGTATAATTTTGATCATTGACTTAAAAAAATAAACTTCATTTATCAATACATCATAGACATTGCTAATGTTGGAACCCCACCCTGAAGGCCTCAGAAGCAGAAGTTTCCATCTGACCTTCTCCTGGCCTCCTTTCAGTCCCATTCTTCCCCAGTCTAGTCATGAATACCAAAATTCCTCTTCCCCAAGCAGGTCATAGAAATTAGAACCACCTTTCCCCAAAGCCAGTCATGAAACCTCAGATTATGAATCTAACTTCCCCTCTGCTTTTCAGTGTTTAAAATTGGCCATGAAGAAATTTTCTGACCTACCTTATTTGAAGTCATAAGACCTCCCCCCATTCCAGAGAGCGTAGTGTCCCACACCCAGAAGGAAAGCATACATGATCAAAGAGACCATAAATAATTTAGACAGATAGACTTTTCGTGATTTCTCAGTCTATTATCATTAGATTATAACCTTTTGGTCTGATCATATTTCTACATAGCTGTCCATATTTTGGTAAACCTAAGCATAAAAATGGAAATTTTCTCCAGTATCTTTGGGTGTTCATTCTGAATGCTCCTGTGCCACATAAAACTATGATCAAATAAATTTGTATGTCTTTTCTAAAAACAACAAAAAAGATATTTTGTGATTTTGTGTAGTGGTATAGATTGTTCCAATGCTTTGACTGAAATGCCTTGTCAATTTAGGTAACAATAAGATGGCCTACAATCTCCATTAGCAACATTGCCACTCAGTGAATTTTCCAATGCCATAGAGACCTCTTAAAATGAGTAACTCATAAGAAAGGTAATGAGACAAAAATTTCCTTAATGTTCTTCCAGAAGCCTTGCTAAAGTGCCCAAACTTCTGTTTTAGCCTGACTCGGATTACAGTTACATCTCTTAATTTTTTCCTTACTTCTTCTCATCATCAGCTGCTGTTCTGAGTCATAGCATCTTATAAGACTTAGTAGACGTTTGTTGGGAGCTGGCCATGGAGGCCCACTGAGCATTAGGGATCAGGGAGGGCCGTGGACCCTGAGACCACTAGGATGCGTTCGGGAGCTGTTGACCCCATTCCCTCCTACCTTTTTCTATTTAACACACTTAGCCAAAAGGAACTCTGCTGACCTAAGCTGAAGGCTCTGTGACTGTGAGAGGCATGGCTAACTCTAGAAACTCATTGTTCCTGTTTCCCATGAACTGTGGATTTGGCTCAGGTATTAGATATAATTCAAATTCAGGTCACATTTGGGAGCCTTCTATACAGTACAAGCTTCTTTATAAGACTTAAAAGTATATTTGTGGAATTAGTTTATACATATGGAGAGCTGTTTTCAGCTTTAGATAGTAGAGATGATTACCTAGAGTTACCAGAAATGGCTCAGCATGAACTTTGAGCTGGGCCACATTCCTAAGGGCCCAGCATGAACTTTGGACTGGGCCACATTCTTGAGGAACTTGTTTGAGCTATAATTAAGAGTTTCTATAGTGTAGGTAGAATTAGCATAGATTAGAAAATAATTAGGATTTAAGTTAGTCATTAGGTGTTATGTGTGCATAAGTTTTAAAAGTTATTGATTATTAGAATATTATGATGTCAGAATTGTTGTACTGCTTTTGAGGAACATTAACCAAGCATAAGGAACAGTGAGATAATTTTGGGATCATCCTTCCTCATGCTTGAGGAAACACCTGGATGCCACTCATTCACCTAGCTTTGTGTTCATGTAAAAGTCTTGTGATTTAATTGGGATTGTCCTTACTCATGCTTGAGGAAATGCCTGGTGGGTAGGGGAAGCCCCTCATCCACCTGGCTTTGTGTTCATGTGAAAGTCTTGTGATTTAACCTGTCAAAGTTTAGGATAAAAGGCTTACAGTTTGCCCCAGTAAATGGCTTCTGCACCAGACAAAGTCCAGTCTCTTTCTTTCTCCCCCCTTTCTTTCTTTCTTTTAATATCTATCCCTCCTAACAGAATTGCTGATGCTTTCTTTCCTACCAGGGACCTCCAATATCAGCAGGAACTGGCCCCCTACAGAAGTTATTCATCTTGACAAAAATCCTGGCCCAAGTCAATTAATCTCTCAAGTCTATGCATCCTCATTCACTTTTATAAAGTATCAGAATTCAGCAATTTCTACTTTCCATTTCTGAAAAATAATTAAATATACATCTTAGGAAGTAGTTGATTGATTTAGTAGAAATCTGTCACTTTGAGAAAATAAGTAATATATAATCACAGTAGAAATACCATTCTGTACGATACTAGAAATGCACTGACACTAGAGCTAAAACAAACAAAAAATTTCTTAATATATTTAGACCCTTAAACTCCTACAAGTGAGATTAGAATTTTCTTATTGAATTGAAATGGTCAAATGCTGTCTTAGTCTGTTTTGTATTGCTGTAAAGGAATCTCTGAGGCTGATGAGCTTATTAAAACAGATTTATTTGGCTCACAATTCTAATGAATGAGAAGTCCAACATTGGGCCCTTGGTGAAAACCTCAGGATCCTACTCATAGTTGAAAGGGAGCTGGACTGTGCAGAGTTCACATAGTGAGAGAAAATAGCAGGGAGATGCCAGACTCTTTTTCACAGTTGGCTCTTAAAGAAACTAAAGAACTCAGTTACTTTCAAGGAAGGAAATTTATTTATTTTTGAGAAACCTGCCCCATTCCCTGGAGACCTCCCATTGGGTCCAACACTGTGGATGAAAGTTCAATCTGAAGGTTGGACAGGACAAGCATGAAAAGCATAACTACCTAGATAATCTAATTGGAAAGGGGTTGAAAAGGCCCATTTGATAAGTTATCAATTCACAAGCAGGCTGACCAAATATTTTTTGTGTCTTAAAGAACTATACATGATATGCTGTATTATTTAATATAAATAAATACCTATTAGAAAAAAAAGAAGATAGGAAAAGGAATTTAAAATGCCCGTTATTCTACTGCTCAATTATAAATACAATATTCTTGTAAATTTTCAGATTTGGTGTCATTAATCAAAGTGTCATTAATCAAAGAAAGTTCCACTAACAATACATCATGGCCACAAAAATTTATATAACTTGTTAGAAATTACCAAAAAAATACTGAATTAAAACAACATAAGTATATTATTTCACAATTATGGAGGCTAAAGTACTAAAATGGGATTTCAGCATGACATTACTCTTGGAGGCTGTGGAGGAAAATCTGTTTCCTTGCATTTCCAATTTCAAGAGAAAGCCTACATTACTTACCAAATGATCTTTTTATCTTCAAAGCAGCAGGTTAGCATTTTCAATTCTCTCTGATCTCCAGCCTCACTGTCTTAAGGAGCATTGTGAATACTTCAGGCCTATCAGATAGTATAATCCAAAATATTTCCCCATTTGAAGATACTTAATTTAATATCTGCAAACATCCTTTCACCATGTAAGGTATCCTATTAACAGGTCTGGAGATTAGGACATTGACATCTTTGTGGCCATTATTTAACTTATAGCATAACTCTATTTTTGACATTGCTCTCATTTTTTGTTCTTATAAATAGCACTGCATTTCACATCTGGATGAATATATTTTTTCTGTTTTCTAGATAACTTTTAAAAATGATTTGTTAGCTGAGCTTGGTGGCTCAGTTTATAATCCCGCCCTTTGGGAGGCAGAGATGAGTGGATTGCCTGAGCCTGCAGGTTTGGGACCCACCTGGACAACTTGGTGAGACCTCATCTCTACAATAAAAATCAAAAAATTAGCCAGGCATGGTAGCACGCACCTGTAGTTCCAGCTACTTGGAAAACTGAGGCAGAAGCATTATTGGAGCCCAGCAGGTCGAGGCTGTGGTGGCCGGGAGCATGCCACTGCACTCCAGTCTGGGCAACAGGGTGAGACTCCAACTCAAAAAAAAAAAATAAGTAAAAATGATTTGTTTTGGTTTTCTATCAGGTTAAGTCTTCAGAAGAATAACTATTCAGTGTAGACTATTAAAACACACTATGGTCTTTAATTCATGTTTTTAGTTTACTTAACTGCACAAATTTACATTTATCCTATCAGATCATGAGCGTGTCAAAAATGGCTTGTAAAGTATAAATGGGCTAACAGACTTTGTTAACTCTTAAGTGAGTTGAGGCTGTGTTAAAACACTGAAAGATTTGTTGATAAGGGTATCACTTCTTTAGGCCAATTCTTCTCCCTTTCGTAGTTTGGTCTATGACCACTCTGACTCACACGGTATAGAACTATTTGTGACTCACAGTGTACCCTCAGTTCACTTACACCTCTGTGCTATTATAGGGGCTGCTATTATAACATGACCTGAAATTTCCTTTTACTCTGTAACTTCCTCAAACTTTTGGTCTGTCTACCTACCAATACCATTAGTAACATAAAACAATTTTGAAAACATTGTCTATTTACAAATAATATTCATATTCTAATCCTAAATGCTGAGTTTGACATATCTGCTTTCTTGTAGATAACGTTTCAGATAAACTAGTATTTTAATTTAGAAGAAGAAAAATTCTAAGTAAATATTAGAAGTATTAGAAATTACTTTTAACCTCCATGGTGATAAAACTTTTCAATTCATCAATAAAATAGCTTTATTGTTGCTACTGTTGCTGTTTTATTAGTCTATTTTTATTTTATAGTAATATATTCACATTAAGTTTCAGCAATAATACAGCAATATTCTGTCTACCCTTCAGTGTGATTTTCCCAGCAGTAGTATCATATGTAACTGTAGTACACTTCATAACAAGGGAATTATCAATGGCAAAACGTAATCATGTTGCAGAGCAACCTGGGTTGTATGAAATGGAATGATTGAATGGAATGAAGAATGATTTCTTCCTGGGTTTGTAAGAACAATTTATGAAGCTATATGGTATAGGCCATTCTGAATTTCTATTTATTTTCAGTAAGATTCCCATAGTTTATAAACTATATTCAGTAGGCAATATTCATTATTCTCTTTTGTCGAAAATTTCTCTATAAGTAATTTGCAGTTGTGAAAAGTAAGTACTACTTTTTTAAAGCCTCACAGGAAATAGAGACCCTTCAGCATAATATTCAATCATTCTTTATTTAAAAAAAGATTTAAAATCATTTTTAAAGTTCAGATTGGAATAATTCTACTGAAACTCTACTTCTAACATCCCATGATTATGTATATAATCACAAGATACAAACATTGCGTTATGGGAGGTTAGCATTATGGGAGGTGAAAAGTCTAATTTAACAGTTCTTACTTAAAACCATGACAACTGTCACTCTTTTTTACAAGAAAAACTGATATTCCTAAAAATATATTTATTTTATTTGTAGCTTTGAAATAGTAATTTTTATTCCTAAGATAGCAAACAATATAATGATTTAAAGAATGCACATTTCTGAATAAGAAGACGTTACTTAATTTGTGTTTATCTGTATAGTCAAATGCTATACTTATTTGGAATTATTAGATTATTTGGATGTGCCAATGATTTCGTAGGGAAATGTAATTTACATTTGAGTATCTAACAGATATATTTGCCACTTCTTTTTAAAATATGCTAAATTCTTCATGGAAAACTTTTAACAAAGAGATGAATTAATTGCTAGATTTTCAGATATTTTACATAAAAGCATGTGAAAAGATAAATCATTGTCATAGGAACAATGATAAGTTATCAAGAAAACCTATTTTATGGCTTAATATTTTTTGAAATAAAAGATCCATTTATTGCTCTTTATAAAAGCAATATATTTTTTCTTAAATCAATTCACTGCTCTAATTTTTTTACAATATATAAATATGTTTAAATAGTAATAGTATGAAAGCACTATCTCTTGGGATTTTTTTTGAGAATATGTATTAACATTATTTTATTTTAAAATATATTTTTAATATAAATTGCATGATTGGCACTGTTGTTTAGAACCTGAAACATAATTAAATATTGACCTCCAAAGCCGGTCTATTATGACTACTTATGCCTATTTGTTATGAAACTTAACAACAACTTAAAGTTCAAACATATATCTCTTTCCTTTGTATCCATTGTTTCTTGCTTTATCAATATACTTCCTTAGCCCAAACAAACAAATAAACACACGTACACATATAGACTTTTTCCTCCTGACAAAAAAGTGAGATATTAGCAAGTGCAAATAATAAGATATAAACAGTAATACTATCAGATTTATTAAACATCCATATTTAGATTAAATATGATGTTTTGATAAATTACAGCTATTAGTAGTTGATTATGGTAAGCTCAATGTTACTTTAAAGTATATGGATTAGATAACAAAAATAAAACAGAATTTATATAGAAGTAGTGTCTAGTCTAATTAGAAAGATAACAGATAAACAAATGGCATAAATAGGGAAGAATTAACTTTTGTGTAAATAAGCAAATAACTTTTAAAAATTAAATATCTTTAACCAACATATAGATATATACATGCAAACATATGCTCACACAGAAGATTCTTTTGAGATAGGATAGTAATAAGCACATTTTAATGATAAAGAATTAAAAGTAGATTCATTAGTTTTTAAATTCTTAGATTAAGAGGAATTTTAAAAAGTAACACAGTACTTATGAAATGCCTGCTATGTTTAATATTCTTCAGAAAAATATACTTCAGAAAAGAACCACTTATTAGAGCTTGTTTACATTGTATATTAAGTATACTTAGAAATAAAAATCCTGGTCACATGAAATGAATAGTATGATATATAATTTTCCTATTGTTAATAGCAGATATAGCTTCCAGACAGAAAATTCATAAGAAAATGATGCATTTTAATAATATTGTAGACCAAATGGATTTAATAGACATATACAGAACATTATATCCAGCAACAGAAAAATATACATCCTTCTCAAGCATGTAAGAAATATTCTTAATGATAGATCTGATGTTAGGTTGCAAAACAAGTCTTAACAAATTAAGAATACAAAAATCATATAAAATAACTTTTTCAATCACAATGAAATAAAAATGGAAATCAATTGCAGCAAGAAGATATGTGGAAACTAAATAACACATACTTGATCAACCATAGAGTCAAAGAGAAAATCTAAACAGAATATTAAAAAATATCTCAATAAGAACAAAAAGGAAAACAAACATGATTTAACAAACAAAAGAGATGAGCAAACACAATAATAAGAGGAAGTTTTACGTGATAAATGACTACATTAAGAAAATAAATATCTCAAGTAATCAACCTGACTTTATAGCTCAAGAAACTAGAAAAAACTCAACCCAAAATTAGCAGAAGGAAGGACACACTAAAGACAGACCTAATTATCAATTAATATGAACTCAATAAAAGTGAATTGACTTTTTGATACCTGTTGAGTGTGTACCCACATAAAATGAAATCTGCACCTTATGGAAATATTTGCACTTACAAGTTTAGTGTAGCATTATTAACAATAATCAAGATATGGAAACAATTTATGTGTCCATGAATGGTCAGATAAAGACATTGTGTTGTACATATATATTTCCTCTGCATTTTTATATTACTGAGTCTATTTACTGCCCCACTCAAAATATTATATGGAAAAATCATCACAAAAACAAAATAATTTTGAAAACTGTTGCTTATTCAGATATTTTGTATATGATAAGTAATAATAATAAAAAATATATATTCAATGCACAGTTTTATAATAGGGTAGGAAAAGAAATAAAGGTGGACATTTAAATAAGCTGCCTGTTGCCAACCTAACCCTGCACTTATGCATATTTTGAATGCATTGTAAATTACTTAATCTAAATAATATGTTTCCAGAGTAAATAATTTCTTTCTTCACTATTGACCAAACTGGAACTGAGGAGCAAATTAAACATTTTGATGCATTTGAAATAACTGGTTTTAAATTGTATGTCAAAGATAAGTGGAATCTACAAAGTAGAAGAGGATATTATCATAATAACAAAGTAGAGAAATTTGAAATTTTTCTTATGCTAAATGTGTAGACAAATTTCAAAATTGATCTCCTATGACCTGTGTTTCTTGGTATTTAAACTTATGTGTAATTCCCTCACTTCATGGTTGGACTATATTTAGGCACTTGCTTCTAGGAAATAAAATGAATTAGCAGTAAAGGGATATTACTTTTGAGAACCAAACTCTGACTTTTTTTTTAATAACCTTGCCAAATTTCTAACTAAGGGAGCTGATGGATTTTTTTTAATTAACTCTCACTGAATAATAAGATTTCCTTTCTAATCTGATTCTGCCATAATGTCACATAAAGAAGAAAAAACAAAGTATTTTATGACATTGTAAAACTGTCTCTTGGGGACTCTTGGACTCTAGTCACCTTTTAAGACATTTACTTATTTTCCCCAAGGTCTGCCACCTGTGAAGATTCAGCTACATATTAAGACACTTGAAACTTTTTTTTGACCCCTTATTTCATCAGGGCCTCTCCTCTACTGATTTCTTAGATAAGAAAGTGTCTCTTGTTGCTAACTACCAATCAGGACATCTTTGAATATACTTATAAACCCCCACTTGGAGATGTCCTACCTTTCTGGGCTGAAAAAAATGTAAATCCCACCTGTATTGATTTATGGTTACCTGTAACTTCTCTCCTCCTAAAATACATATAACCAATCTATCATTCAACCACAGTGGCACACGTTCTCAGGATTTCCTGGGGATGGATGTCACAGTCATTCACAATTGGCTTAGAATAAACTATTGTAAATATTTTACAAAGTTTGACTTTTTTTGTGTGAACACTTTTATGATCAGGATTCAAAGACTGTGGTATTTCTAATACTTAAAGCTTCTCATTATTATTAACCAACCTAGCCTCCTTGCTTGCTTGCTCTGATGAAGCTATCTGCCATGTTTTGAGATAGTTTTTGGATAGAAACTATGTGTCAAGAATCTGAAAGAGATATCCAGTTATAGCTCCTCAGGAACTGAAGCCTTAATCCAACTATACACCAGGGACTAAATCTTCGTAACAATCGTGTGAGTTATCCTGGAAGTAGGTCTTTCCCAGTGGAGACCTCAGATGAAACAGCAACCTGGCCACCCTCCTTATAGCAACCTTGTGAAAAACACAAAGACATAGGTATACATCAATGCTGTGTTCAGTTCCTGACCCTTGGAAACTGTGAGATAATACATGTTATTTTAATCCACTAAATTTGAGGGTAATTTGTATTTGTCGTCCTATAATAGTTAAGTATTACAGTAAGCAATTGGGCATATTATACCAGACGTGCTTTAATTTCTTGAACTCAGAATTGTCTTAAAAGAAAACTACTTTGAAGGAGGCCATTAGTGTTTCCATAGGCAATGCCAGGAAGATTAAATGGGTGCAGAGAAGATGGCTGCAGAGAGATTTCTTCTACTAGTAGTGATTCTACGGGCAAAGAAGATTCACCAGAATTTCAGTACTCAAGGGGCTTAGCTTCACAATATTCTCACCCATTCTGATTCCAAATTTTAGTTCCATTGCCACCCATTCATTGCCCTCACATTAACAACACATACCTTGAAAACTTGTATATTGACTTTGTTTTGTATTCAGCCATTCGTAGGTTGAGAATCGAGATTTAGGTTTCATTAATCTTAACCTTACAGTCACAAGTGATGAGGGTTTTTTGAGCACACACATGGAAACTTTCAGGTTACTTGTACAGTGCTTAAACTAGGAATTCAGATCCCTGAATTCATTCTTTTTTCTCACTTTGTCCAGCAAGATTAGCAGCAAGCAATTCAATCTCATTATATTCATTAATTTAACAGTTATGTTAAAAAGTGTCATATATATGGTCACCCAGATCCTTGATTTTTATAAGTGTTTGATTAAAACTGTTAAATGCAAATATTTTGCATCCTTCTATTGCCAGATTATACCATTAATTATTAGTACTCTCTTTACTACTGGAAATAGAATTATTGATATCTTTAAATCCAACTAAATTGAAGATATAATTCCAGAAACCCAAGAACCAATTCATAAAGTTCCTCCCTAAGATTCATTTTCTTTAGATAGCTGTTCAGTATCAAAATCTATTAATCAGGGTTCCCCAGAGAAACAAAACCAATAGGAAATATATATGTTATGTGCTTATGTGACTATAAAAATCGCAATTCTGAAATCTAAAAGATGGTAGCCCTGAGACCTAGGAGAAACAATGTTCAAATTTGAAGGCAAACTGAAACATAGAACCAGGAAGATCCTATGTTGCAAACAAACTCCAAAAGCAGTCTTTGGGAGAAATTCTTAGAAAAAGGTATTTTGTTTTGTTTTATTGAGGCTTTCAAATAATCGAATGACCCGTATTATGAAGAGCATTCTGCTTTATTCAAATTCCATTGCTCTAAATATTAACCTCATCTTAAAATACTGCTAGAAATATAAAGAATAATGTTTGACCAAATATCTGGAAATCCATGACCCAACAAAGTTCACAATAAATTTAACTACTACAAGTACCTGTAGCAGAGTAGACAACTAAAGATGACATTTTTTGAAGTAAATAATTTATTAAGCACCTAAGATAGGTGGTAAAGAGTAAATCATACTGTGAAATAAAAAAATAATGAATTAAATTATAAAGAACTTTGATATATGATTATATGCTTTAACTACAATATGTTAAGGAGAGATATGCAGTCAATCAAAAAGATAGATTTAGGTACTAATGTTTAGGTTTTCAAAGTTAAGTAAGTCTGTTGAAATTTTGAAAACAAAAGAACAGATATCTAAAATCTAGATAAAAGATATTACACATGTTAATCGCAGTTACAAAAGGAATGTACTGTGGAAAGGGGCTTAAAAAGACATCTACAATGTCAAAAATTAGGTTAAGCATGCTCTCAGTCTTTGCACAGTTAAGCATGTACTCAGCCTTTGCACAGTTAAAAATAGTTCCCTTCCTAGAAACTGGCAATAGCACCTGCTGGCTAGGTTAAACTGTTTAACAGTTTTTTTCGCTTCTGTGAACCCCGCTAGCATTGCTTGAAAAGTACCTAGGAATCCAAGATGTTGCAGTTTGGCCCACATGGAAAGTCTCGATGTGTTTTTGTCCCATTTATGCAAGCCCTTACAGCAAATGGAGGCCCTTGCTGTGGGACTGGCATGTCCAGCAGGCAAGTGGCCACCGGCTGGCTCTTGGTTAATAAACCTCTCCTTTTTTTTATAACTTGTACTTTTGGTGTTGGTGTCTGTGAATTAAGCGTTCGGTCCCTATTTCAGTTGGTGGCTCACCCAGGAGATCCGAGAGCTTAATCCCCAGCCCCAATCACTAGGTGACCTTATGGATCTGCATACTCGCAAACCTCAGTGTTCGTAGGGCCTGGTGAGTCTGTGGACTCACAAATGGCTGATTGTCTCCTCTGGCAGACTCACAACGTCCCCAGAGCCCTCTGAGAAGTGAGTTAAGTTCCTGTTCTATTTGTATGCACTTCCTGCAGGAAAGTTGGATGCAGCACTAATTTCTGGGTCTGAGGTCCCAGTGAGATGTCACTGGGCCCTCCGGTATTGCCCTCAGGCAGTTAGGTCTGTCTGTCCAGTTTGTGTTATTGTCTTTATTTGTTCAGTGTTAGTCACTGTTTTGTCTGTCATTGCTATCAATATTATGGGGTGGCAGTGCTCTAAGCCTGACACCTCTCTGCAACGGGTTTTGTGCTACTTCAAGTATTTCCAAGGAGCAGCACAGCAGTCAGGTTATCAGGTAAACCAAGGAAACCTAACCACCTTTTGTTCCCTCGAATGGTCCACATTTCCTAATTGCAGCTGGCCACCTGAGGGGACCTTCAACCCTGCCATAGTGGGGAAGGTCCGACAGTTCATCTATCGACGCCACCTGGACCAGATCCCATACATCACTGCCTGGTACCTCCTGGTAATGCAAAAGCCATCATGGATGAAGACAGCCTAAAAGAAAGCTAATTCTTCTCATGTTTTAGCCCTACAGGAAACTCCAAAAGCCAAACCTCTGGTCCTTCAGAGCCCCCTAAAGGATGATGAAATTCCCCTGCCCTACTCGACATCTGAGTGGGAGCAGGGGGCCCACAAGGTTCTCAGCCCTTCACTTACCAGGAGTGGGTCCTCGTATCAGTCCCTTTATCCCTCTCTTCCCCATGTGTCTCCTCAGAACCCAACCACCCCCAATCAACCGACTAGGCCTGACTTGTCTTCGGGGAACTCAGAACCACAAACTTCCACACTCCTCCCCCTGAGATAGGCCCCAGGACTAGACATGGGAGGTCCAGGAGGCCAGCCCTTTATGCTTTATGTCCCTTTCTCTACTAGTGATCTTTACAATTGGAAGCACCAAAATCTGGCATTCTCTGAAAAACCTCAAAACCTCATAGGCCTTTTAGAAACTATTTTTTCACCCACCAGCCCACTTGGGATGATTGCCAACAGCTCCTCCAAGCACTTTTTACTGCAGAGGAAAGAGAACGAATCTGTCAGGAGGTAAGGAAATTGGTCCTGGGACCAGATGAGCAGGACCATGTGGACAGTGTCTTCCCCGCTGGGAGGCCTAATTGGAACCTAAACACCAATCACGGTACGGATTGTCTCACCACCTATCACTGGACTCTAATGGGGGGGCCTCTGGGCTATGGCCAGGAGGCCCACAAATTTGTCTAAGGTAATTGAGGTAACTCAGGGCCCACAAGAATCTCCCATGGCTTTTCTGGAATGCCTTATAGAGGCCTATCAGACACATACTCCCGTAGACCCAGAGGCTTCAGAAAATCGGAGGGCTTTAGTTGTAGCCTTTGTCTCCCAGTCAGCCACTGATATAAGAAAGAAATTGCAAAATATTGAAGGATTTGAAGGGAAAAGTTTATCAGAATTAACTGAGGTAGCCCAAAAGGTCTATAATAGCAGGGACTCACTTGAAGACCAACAAACCAAAAAGATGGCGAAAGTAGTAGCAGCAGCTTTACAGGAAATTAAACCCAAGCAGTCAACAGGGAAAAGAGGAACCGGCACTGGGTGAAAAACTCCATTAGCAAAAAAAATCAATGTAAAAAAATTGGGCACTGGGTAAAAGACTGCCCAGACAGGCCAACCCGACCACAAGAGTGTCCTCCGGGGGGAGGGGTGCCCACCGAAATCTACTCCTGTGCTTCAATTACAAACTGACTGATGAAGCCAGGGCTCTATCAGTTCCCACCCGGAGCCGAGGGTGAAACTTATGGTGGGGGGAAGCCTTGTCCACTTCTTAGTGGACATGGGGGCTGAGTATTCAGTCCTCCAAAAGTACAATGACCTGCTTCAGAATAAGCATTCCATGGTTCAGGGGGCAACCGGGACTCAATTATGCTCCTAGACCACCGAAAGAACAATAAGTTTGGGAAAAGAGGAAGTAACTCATTCATTCCTAGTAATGCCAGATTGCCCGTACCTGCTCCTGGGATGTGACCTCTTACACAAGCTTAAGACTTGTGTAGGTTTTGAGGAAACCACAGCCGCAGTAAGCCTAAACCTACCAGGGGCATCAAAAATTCTTGTTAGTGTTCCCCTAAGTGAGGAATACATGTTAACAGAAGGTGGGGCCCTTAATGACTCTTCAAACGCCATACTGCTGGCTCAGCTGCAGACTGAATTTCCCCAAGTCTGGGCCAAATTAAACTCCCCTGGGCTGGCATCCCATCAACTGCCAGTAGTTGTTCATGTTAAAAGTCAGGCAATGCCCATTAGGGTAAAACAGTACCCTATATCCCCAGAGGCCTGAAAAGGCATAGCAATCCATATCCAGTGTCTCCAGGAAGCTGAAATCCTAGTGCTGTGCCACACATCCTGGAACACCCCGCTTCTTTCTGTCAAAAAGGCAGGCACAGGAGACTACCACCCTGTCCAGGACCTCAGGGAGGTCAACAGGTGAGTGGAGGATATCCATCCCTCAGTCCCCAACCCGTACACCCTCCTCAGTGGATTAACTCTGGAGAAGCAGGTATACACTGTCCTGGACCATAAGAATGCCTTCTTCAGCATCCCATTGGCTAAGCAGAGCCAACCCTTGTTTGCCTTTGAATGGACAGATCCTGAAAAAAGGAAAATGGCCAGTCAACCCGGACACGGCTCCCACAAGGATTAAAAATCTCTCCCACACTGTTCAATGAAGCTCTCCACCAAGACCTCCAAGCTTTCTGGCACCAGCACCCTGAAGTGACTCTGCTACAGTATGTAGATGATCTGTTAATCATAGCTACAACAGAAGGTGAGTGCCTGTGTGCCACCAGGCACCTGCTTAAAGAACTTCAGACTCTGGGGATTGGGTATCAGCAAAAAAGACCCAGCTCTGTGTAACTGTAGCCAGATACCTTGAGTATAACCTCGAAGGAGGTAAAAGATCCCTGACTGCCCAGTGCATTCAGGCTATAGCAGGCATCCCAGCCCCAGGAAGCAAAAGTCAGGTCTGGGAATTCTTGGGAGCTGTAGGATACTGCTGACTATGGATCGGTAAGTGTGCTGAACTTGTAAAACTCCTCTATGAAATAACCAAGGAACCAGAGGCTAATTTTAAATGGACACCAGAGGGGGACAAAGCATTCCAAGCCCTTAAAAATGCCCTGGTCTCAGCTCTGGCCCTGGCCTTGCCGGATATTGAAAAACCTCTCCACCTTTATGTGGATGAAAGACTAGGCATTGCCCAGGGGGTTCTAACCCAAAAGCTCTATCCATGGAACAGGCTGGTCACCTACCTGTTAAAAAAACTGGACCTGGTAGCCTTGGGCTGGCTACCCTGCTTGCGGGTTATAGCAGCCATCGCCATGTTAGTAAAGAACTCAAACTAACATTAGGGCGGAATCTGACTGTCACAGTCACACATGCAGTGGAGTCTTTACTCCGAGGGGCCCCTGACAAATGGATGTCAAACACCCGAATAATTCATTATCAAGTGCTGCATTTAGATAAACCGAGCATCAAGTTCCAGCATACCCCCAGCTTAAACCCCACAACTTTACTACTGGAAGAAAGTCCCATGGGGCCGCCGCATTGTTGTTATGAAGCAACTAAGTTCCAGAAGCTGCACTGGGACATAACCAATGTCCCAAGGAAAGTTCCTTGGATGGCAGTAGTTTCATCCAGAATGGGGTAAGGTATGCAGGGGCAGTGGTGGTCACTCTACAGGGAACTATTTGGGCTGAGCCTCTTCTGCAGGGAACATTGACCCAAAAAGCAGAACTGATTGCCCTAACCAAGGCCCTAAAAGCAGGTGAAGGAAAAGTTGTCAACATCTACACTGACAGCAGGTACGCATTTGCAACTGCACACATTCATGGAACAATTTACAGGGAGTGGGGATTGCTCACCACAGAGGGGAAAACTATAAAAAATAAAGTGGAGGTCTTAGACCTCCTGGCAGCTATATTGGCCCCCAAACAAGTCACTGTCATGCATTGCCCCAGCCACAAAAACGGAAACTCAAAAGAGGCAATAGAAAATAGAAAAGCAGATCAAGCAGCCAGAGAAGCAGCTTACCGCAGAACCACCTGCCTGCTGGTGGTGCCTCCTCTGGTTCTATGTGAGCCACCAAAATATGCAGAAGGGGACCTCTTCGCTGCACAAAAATTGCAGACAACCTCAAACCCAGATGAATGGCTTTAACTTTAGAATGGCAGAACCTTCCTCCCTCGAGTCCTGGGACAACAAATCCTAAGGTAGCTCCATGAAGGTACTCATTTGGGAAGGACAAAACTAACCAAACTTGTGAGAAAAGAACTCTATCTCCCTCATCTGTACCAGCTTTCCCAGGAGCTCATTCAAGGCTGTGTGTCATGTCAGCAGACTAATAATGCTAAGGTCAGTGTATCCACCCAAGGGGTCCAAGATAGGGGATTAACCCCTGGGAGACATTGGGAAATAGACTTTACAGAAGTCAAACCTGGGTAATATGGATATAAATACATATTGGTCTTGGTAGACAACTTCTCAGGATGTGTCGAGGCAATTCCTACAAAAACTGAAACTGCTTCTATAACAGTAAACAAACTCTTAAATGACATCATACCTAGATATGGTCTACTTATCTCAATAGGCTCAGTTAATGGACCAGCATTTATTTCTAAACTTACTGAAGATATTGCAAAAACCTTGGGGATAAATTGGAACTTACACTGTGCTTGTTATCCCCAGAGTTCAGGACAGGTAGAAAGAATGAATCTGATGCTTAAAGAGACCTTGACCAAATTAACCCTGGAAACCAGCAAAGGTTGGGTAACACTCCTTCCCTATGTCCTCTTAAGGGCCAGGTGTACCGCCTACATCAAGGATCTAACCCCCTTCGAAATTCTGTTTGGATGACCCCCGCCGTTACTTCCAAAAATTGAACTGGAAAAAGCACTAGAACTGTCTAACCATAATTTTCTTCAATCACTGTAGGCTCTTCAAAGAGTTCAGTAAGTTGTCACTGAGACCGTGTAGGCAGCCTTCTGGAAAACAGTTACGGAACATCCACACCTGTTCCAGCCCAGTGACCTGGTCTGGATAAAATGGCACAAAGCTGAGGCTCTCACCCCAAGGAAAGGGCCCCACATAATAATCCTTACTACTCCTATGGCTGTCAAAGTCAGTGGTGTCCGCCCCTGGATTCATCATTCACAAGTAAAGGCAGCCACCACCACACCCCCAGAAACATGAAAAGTCATCAAACCAGTTACTGGAGAAGATCCTCTAAAGATAAGACTTTTACGGGTCCCAGTATCTTAATCATATTCCTTGCATACTTTCCCCAGTTTGAGGCCTATTGGCCTAACCCGCGTAATCCCTATACTCCAGGGAACTATTCCTGGGAACTGAGAAATACTGTCACTCGGACCGTAATTGCCACCTACAGAGGAAGCAGGCAGCCTGTTTTTATTTTGACCTTTGTAAATTATGTCCAGGTCTAACCCTTGTGAGCACACACACTGATGAATGTGACACCTTAGCTTATGAAAAAGGACTTAAATCGGTTGGTTTTTATGCTTGCCGGGCTTCGGGACCAGCCTGTTGCCACAAAGCAGTACAGTACCACTGTGCTGCATGAGAGTGTGAAACTATTGCTCTTTGGAAAAACTGAGACCCATACATAAGCCTATGCAGGAGAAAGCCTGCTTCCCAATGCAGTCAAATACAAACATACAAGTCACTTAGACTCACTCTAATACTTTGGAACGCCCTCAGCATCTACCAGGTATGGGAAATGAGTAAAACATGGGGGCTCAGAATGTATGCTGAAGGACCTGATCCTGGCATGCTGTTTATTATTCCAAAGGCAGGCCATCCCTCACACCCTAAATCCCATGGGTCCCAACAGCAACTTGATTCTCCAAAAACCTGAACCTTCTGAATATCCCCCAATCCAACCACCCCAGGCTTCTGGTTCTACCTACCCTACAATTTCAGGGGCACATCCTGCTCCCCTACCTGCCACATTGGTGCCCAGAAATGAAAATCATTTCCTCCCTATGTTATCCTGTTTACCAGTTTGCAAATACCACTTGTCCTGAAGTAACAAAAGACCTCTGGCTATGCCTGGACTCTCGACCCCCTTACTACATAGGAATTGCAATGAACTCCTCAATAGGCAACACCAAAAAGCATGTATACATTCTTAACCTCACTACAACTCAGTCCTTAAGACTATGTCCCTGGGAACAGAACTCAGCCCTTACTCTGGGAGGTCTTCAAGGATGTGGATCTTACCTTTATTCTCCCTCTTATAATATAAGTAATTCTCCCTACCAAATGTCATGCAATACTGCCTCTGTAATAAGTATCCCCAATCCAAAAACCTCTAAAGACCTCCACATGGCTGTTGCACCCACCACCTGGTTTACTTAGACATAAGGTATAACACCCTGTATTGCTTTAGAATACTTCAGGGACACCACAGAAATCTGTGTTAGTGCATATACTACCCCAGGTATATATCTATGAAGGAATGGAGGGACGAGAACACCTTGGACTCTCAGGCCTCAGGCGATCCAAGGAGGTCCCCATATTAGTACCCCTCCTCATTAGCCTAGGAATTGCAGGGTCCACAGCAATAAGTACAGCTTCTCTGGTCACTGGGGACCAAAACCTCAAAGAGCTAAGTAAACATGTTGATAAGGACCTAGGACTCCTGGAGTCGAGCATATCCCGCCTAGAGCAGCAAGTTAATTCCTTAGCTGAGGTCGTGCTCCAAAACAGGAGAGGACTTGATCTCCTCTTCATGAAGCAGGGAGGGCTATGCATGGCCCTAGGAGAAATGTGCTGTTTCTATGCAAACCAATCGGGGTCATGTGAGACACTCTTGCCCTGGTAAGAGACAATCTGAAACAAAGAGAGCTGCAAAGACAAGCCTCGAGAAATTGCTATCAGTCTCTCTTCTCTTGGTCCCCCTGGCTCACAACCCTGATCTCGGTAGTGGTGGGGCCTCTCCTTCTGCTCCTAATAGGTATAACAGTAGGGCCTTGGTTATGTTAAAAATAGTGTGTCTTCAGTAAAATTAATGGTCCTCAAAACTCAATATAATCCCCTGTATGAAGAGTCAATAATTTGACTCCAGGAACAACTGAAAGGGGGGATGTGGAAGGGAGCTTAAAAAGACATCTACAATGTTAAAAATTAGATTAAGCATGTACTCAGCCTTTGCACAGTTAAGCATGTACTCAGCCTTTGCACAGTTAAAAAATGTTGCCTTCCTGGAAACTGTTAACTGCACCTGCTGGCTAGGTTAAACTGTTTAACAGCTTTTTTTTGCTTCTGTGAACCCAAGATAAAATAAATAATAAGCTGTTGGAGAAGGGTCTTTAAGCAAAAAACCCAAACTATCAACATCACTGCTTCACTCCCCCCATGCCACCTTATATCTGCACACATATGCATACTCATGTAAACAACTAATCTAATGTAAAGTTGAGAAGCAAAGAAAAAGAAACATAAGTGGGACATAAATACACATGTTGAGAAGAAAAAGATAATTAAATCGAAGTAAAAACTAGATGAGGAGCTTATAACCTAAGAGGAATTATTAGGAAAAACAAAAGAAAACTGTGTTATCTTTAGAAAAAGAAATTTACAAAAATATTTCTACTTTTCCTAAAAAAAAATCATTTAAAAAATCTGAAGGTAGAGAAACAAAGATTCCAATGTATGCTATCAAACAGGAGAAAATGAAAAGAAAGCTAGGGTTGAACTCAGATACAAGATTAATGATAAATAAATGTATGCCTTGTTACATACACTTTTTTTTCCTTTCATCTTTAATTCTTTATTTTAAAATTGTCGTGTACAATTAAGGGTTAGTTATACAAATAGTCATTGTGCAGTTACCCTTGTTGATGAGGTGTGAATCTTCCTCCAGCAGATTCCCATTACAGCCAATCCCACCTCCCCACTCCTCCAAATCCCCGAGGTTTCCCACTACTGTCAATCCTTTTCTTATAGTATTATGATAGTTGTTCAAGGTTTGCTTATGTGTGAGAGCATGTGATACTCAGTTCTTTATTTCTGTGAAAGATCACTCAGTATTATAGACTGTCAGTTCATCCAGGTAGCAGTGGAGTTCATGATATTGTTCTTCTTTTATGGCTGCATAATATTCCATTGTATATATGTACCACATTTTTTCCCCAGTCCTCTTTTGATGGACAGCACAATTGGTTTCATGTTCTTGCTATTGTGAACGATGCTGAAATAAAATAACATGTTCAGGTATCTTTTTTATACAGTAATTTGAGTTCTTCCAGGTATATTCCCAGTAGGGGGATTTCTGGGTCATATGGAAGGTCGATTTTTAGAACTTTTAGGAATTGCCACACCGTTTTCCATAGAGGTCATACTGGCTTACACTCCCACTAACAGTGTAGAAGTTTCCCCTTTTCCCACATCCTCTCCAGCATCTGTTATTTTTTAGTTATTGATGATGGCCATTCTGACTGGAGTCAGGTGGTATCCCAATGTAGTTTTAATGTATCTCTTGGTTATTCATATGTCTTCTTTTGAGAACTGTCTATTCAAATCATTTGCTCACTTTGTAATGGGGCTGTTTTTTTTTTTTCTTTTCAGCACATTTGAGTTCCTTGTAGCTCCAGGATGTTAGGCCTCTGTCACACATAGAGTTAGCAAATATTTTTTTCCCAGTCTGTGGGCCGTCTCCCTGCTCCCTTGATGGTTTCTTTGGCTTTTCAGAAGCTTCTCAGTTTGTTAAGGTCCCATTTGTCTATCTTATCTCTTCTGGCACCAACACTTGGGGTTATGAGCAGAAATTGGTTGCCAGTTCCAATTTCCATAAGAGTGTCTCCTGCATTTTCTAAGGTTCTTATAGTTTGTGGTTTTATGTTTAGGTCTCTGATCCATTTAGAGTTGATTTTTGTGTATGGGGATAGGTAGGTCCTGTTTCAATCTCCTACATGTGATCAGCCAGTTTTCCCAGCATCATTTACTGAATAGGTTCTTGTCTCCCCAGTGGATGGTGGTGGAGGCTTTGTCAGAGATGAGTTGATTGAGAAATTGAGGTTTGCTTCTGGAATTTCAATTCTATTCCATTGGTCTATATGCCTGTTCTTGTACTAGTACCAGTACCAGGCTATTTTGATTATTGTAGCTTTATAATAAAGTTTAAAGTCTGGGAGTATGATACCACCTGCTTTTTTTTGCTGAGAATTGTTTTTGCTATTCGTGTTCTTTTATGTTTCCATATGAATTCCTGTATTGCTGCTTCTAGGTCTGAGAAGAATATTGCTGGTAATTTGATGGGTATTGTGACAAATCTGTAGATTACCTTAGGTAGAATGGACATCTTAACAATATTGATTCTTCCAATCCATGAGCATGGAATATTTTTCCACTTGCTTGTGTCGTCTTTGATTTCTTAGAGAAGTGTTTTGTAGTTTTCATTGTAAACGTCCCTCACATCTCTGGATAGGAAGATGCCAAGGTATTTCTTTTTTTTTTTATGGCTATTGTGAATGGAATTGTGCTTTTTATTTGGGTTTTTGTTTGTTTATTTTTGGTGTATACATAATATATTGTCTTTTACACACTTATTTTATACTCTGAAATTTTGCAAAAGACCTTTATCAGTGTAATCTTTATCCAGATTCTCTTGGATTTTCGAGGTATAGTATGATGTTGTCTGCAAAGAGGGATAATTAGATTTCCTCTTTTCCTATTTGCATACCTCTGATCACCTTCTCTTCTCTGATTGCTCTAGTTAAACCTTCCAAAGTTATGTTGAACAGTAGTGGTGAGAGGGGTCATCCTTGTGTTGTTCCATTTTTCAGGGGAAATGTTTCCAATTTCTGTCTGTTTAGCAGCATGCTGACTGTGGGTTTCTTGTAGATGGCTCTTACTAGTTTGAGGTATGTTCCATCTATGTATAGATGTTCAACAATTTTTATCAAGATGAGGTGCTGGATTTTATCAAAGCTTTTTCTGCATCTAATGATATAATCATGTGGGGTTTTTTTTACATCTGTTGATGTGTTTAATTATGTTTATGGTCTTCTAATGTTGAACCAGCCTTGCATCCCAGGGATGAAGACTACTGGTTTATGATGGATGATTTTTGATGTGCTGTTGAATCTGGTTCACTAGGATCTTGTTGAGAATTTTAGCATCTATGTTCATCAAGGATATTGGCCTGTAGTTTGTTTCTTTGTTGGATCTTTGCCTGGATTGTGTATCAATGTGATGTTAGCTTCATAAAATGATTTGGGGAGGTTCCATTTTTCTCAATCCCCTGGAACACATTCAATAGGATTGATATTAGTTCCTCTTTGTATGTTTTATACAATTCTGCTGGAAAGTCATCAGGTGCAGGGCTTTTTTTCTGTAGGTAGTTTTCTTATGATATAGTCAATTTCCTGGATTGTTATTGGTCTATTTAGGGCCTCAATTTCTTCTTGTTTCAACTTGGGGAAGTTGTGTGATGTCAAAAAGTCTTCTATTTCCTTTAGATTTTCAAGTTTGTTTCTGTACAAGTGTACATAGTAGTTTCTGACAACCTTTTGTATTTCTTCAGGGTCAGTTGTTTTTGATTGTGTTTATTTGGGCTTTTTCTCTCTTTTTCTTGGTCAGTCTAGGTAGGGTAACATCAATCTTGTTTATCCTTTTAAAGACCCAATATTTTGTTTCTTTTCTTTTTCTTTTTTCGTATTATCTTTTTATCTTCTGTGACCTGGATTTTGGCTTTTATTTTGGTGATATGAATCCCCCTTCTGAAGTTAGGACTTTGGTGGTCTTGCTTTTCCAGCTTCCTTAGGTAACTTGTTAGGCTGTTAATTTATGATCTTTCCATTTTCTTCATGTGCATTTGCAGAGATATGAATTTCCCTCTTACTACGGCTTTCATGGCATCCCAGAGGTTTTGGTAAGATGTTTCTTCATTTTCATTTGTTTCCAGGTATCTTTTAATCTGTTTTGATTTCCATGCTGACCTAGGAGTTGTTTAGCATCATGTTGTTTAGTATCTATGTCTTTGTGGGTTTTGGAGGAAATTTGTTGATATTGATATTTATTTTTATTCCACTGTGGTCTGAGAAGGTACATGGCAAAATTTCAATCTTATGAAATTTGTTTATGCTTGATTTACGGTCAAAGATGTGGTTGATCTTAGAATACACTCCATGTGGTGATGAGTAGAATGCATATTCTGTGTTTCTGGGGTAGAGTGCTCTATAGGTACCAAGTAAGACTACTTGATCAATAGTCACATTGAGGTTCCAGATCTCCTGGCTGACTTTTGTCTTGATGATCTGCCTAGGGTTATGTTGGGTATGTTAAAGTCCCCAGTTATGATAGTGTTAGAGTCAATATCTTTTTAAAGATTGCCTATAAGCGGTTTTATGAATGTTGTAGCTCCTATGTTGGGTGCATATATGTTTAGGATGGATAGTTCTTGTTAATGAATTGAAGTTTTTATTATTATATAGAGACCTTCTGTATCTTTTAAAATTTTTGATAGTTTAAAGGGTATTTTGTCTGATATTAAGATTGTAATCCCTGCTTTCTTTTGTGTTCTGTTTGCCTGAAATTTTGCTTCCCATCCTCTTACTTTGAGTCCAAGTTTCCTTTCTGGTGAGATGAGTCTCTTGGAGACAATATATTGTTGCCTCCTGATATTTTATCCATTTTGCCATTCAAGCAGAGACAAGGTCTCTTGTTGTTTTGCTCAGGCTGGAATGCACAGGTATAATCATACTGAAAATAAATTAATTGAAGGTCATGGCTGCTGCTTTTGCTAAGAGGACATCCATGATTCTGGTGTTTTTGTTCAAGATAAAGTGATTTATTGTTTTGTTGATTAACTGGACGAATTCAGGTAGCAATTTTAGTGACCCAGATTCAAGCAATAATTGCTTTCTTTGGTATATCATGTGGTTTCATCAGTATCTTATGTTGTAGAGGAAGGAAAGCCTAGGCAGAGATTCTCACTGCCCCATTCATCTCTGCCCAACCTCCAACTTGGGACCTTAGGTAATTTCATGAAACTGAGAGAGACAGAAACCCCTCCTCCATGCTGGATCGGACACAGACAGGTTGGATCTGAGTGCAGACTTGACAGGCAGCTAGCCAGGTGAGTCAAGATTGATCCACCCTCCTTCCAAAGTAGGCCTGGGGCATCTGACCCAAGTGGTGAGTAACCCTATCTGTCTGCACTGAGAGCAGACGTTTGGGGCTAGAGATCAGAGCTGAAAGGACTTTGGACTTAAAGGAATTACCTCAGGGCATATTTGGTTCCCTTTTTTAATTTTTATTTTTTGCCTGTTTGTTTTGCTCATTTTTGTTTGCTTTTTGTTTTAGTTTTTTTTCTCTTTCTGTTTTTGATAACATTTTCATACTTGCTTAGTTTCTATTATTTTCCTGATTTTTTCTTTTTTTTAGACTTCCTGTTTGTGTATGGGAAGAGTACATCAATAGGGAGGTTCTTGTTGGACTGTGTGTTTGTATGATTATTTGTATATTTTACTGTTTTTTAAATTCTTTTCTGTCTTTTTGTCTCTTTTCATTTGTTAGTTGGTACGTCTGTCTGTTTTTCCTCTTGCTCTTCTCTCTCTCCACCTTCCTCTTGCCCCTCCTCCTTCCTTTTACCATTATTTTCATTTTTCTGACCTTATTTTGCTTCCAGGGAGCAAACCTATAACCCCACAGCATGAACAGATTGTAAGACAGTGGGAAGTGGGATCCAAGGTGTACACCTGTTGGTGGACACTGGCATCTGCAGATAGAGTCTGCTCCCCCCTCAATTAAATCTTAAAAATCTGCAAAAAGTACATCCCCCAACCCACAGTCCAGCTTCAGAATTAAACAAAGCCAGAGGATCCACATAAGGAGGAATAAGAGACTGAGCAAACAGAAGTAAAAGCAACCCCACCATCGCTGAACAACAGAATTAAAGAAGAGGGGGAGAAAAGAAGGGGGAGAAAATCCACACAAATGAAGAAAAACCACAAGAAGAATTTGGATCTCACACAGACCCCTGAGAGGTCAGACACTGAGAAAACAAACTTTGGCAGGCAAACATTGAAGAGCCCCAGAATGACTGATCTCAAACTACAAACCCAGATATCATGACATTAATAGAGGATTAAAAAGAATTGAGAAAAGACAAGAGGAAAATAGGAAGGACTTGATAACTGGGATAATACAAGTAAAAAATACTGTGAATGAAATAAATAACAACGTGATAAGCATGGAAAGCAGAATTAGCCAAGCAGAAGAAAGAATCTCAAAGCTTGAGGACTAAATTATAGAAATAAGCCAAACTATCAAAAACATAGAAAAGAAGCTTAAAAAGACAGAATAAAATCTCCAAGAGATGAGTGATTGTTTTGAAAGCCTGAATCTCAGAGTAATTGGACTTCCTGAGGCAGAAAGGGAGATAGACACCACCCTGGAACAAACAGTTCATGAAATTATTCAAGAAAACTTCCCTCATCTCATCAGTGATGCAAAAATTCAAACATAAGAGATTCAGAGAACCCCTGCATGACAACAAATGAGAAGACCAACTCCTAGACACATAGTAATTTGCCTACACAAAGTAGGTATATGAGAAAAATATCCTAAAATCAGTAAGAAACAAAGATCAGACTATTTACCAGGGAAGGCCAATTAGAATAGCAGGAGATTTATCTACAGAAACACTTCTGGCCAAGCTTTGAGCCCCATCTTCAACGTTATCAAAGATAAACAATTTCAATCAAGAATAACCTACCTAGCCAAGCTAAGCTTCATCAGTGAGGGAGAATTAAAATCTCTCCCAGATTCAATCCCTAACAACTTGCACTGCTTATAGACCAGCTCTATAAGAAACAACTAAGAAAGCAATAAATACAGAAGAAAGGGAAAAAAGAACAACAACGTTCTTCACAAGAGTGTAGGAAAAAGATAGAAAACACACGTAAATAATTCCAAAAATCAAAAGAAAGACAACAAACAAACAGGAACAACAACAACAACTCTGTAAGAACCTCATGATAGGCATAAACTCTCACATTTCAGTAATTAGCCTGAATGTGAATGGACTAAATGCACCACTGAAAAGACATAGAATGGCAAAATGGATAAAATATCATGAGGCAACAATATATTGTCTGCAAGAGACTCATCTCACCAGAAAGGTCACTCACAGACTCAAAGTAAGAGGATAGGAAGTAAAATTTCAGATGAATGAGCACAAATGAAAGTAGAAGTTGTGATCTTAATATTAGACAAAATACCCTTTAAGTTATCAAAAATTTAAAAAATATACAGAAGGTCACTATATAATGATAAAAGGTTCAATCCATCAACAAGAAATATCCATCCTAAACATATATGCATGTATATTTTTGTTTTGTTTTTTGAGTTAGAGTCTCATTCTGTCACCAAGCCTGGTGCAGTGGCACACTCTTGGCCACCCCACATCGACCCAGTGGGTTCTGTCATCCTTCCAAGTAGCCAGAAATCAGGTGTTCACTACCATGCCTGGCTAATTTATTGTAGAGATGAGGTCTCATGAATACATACACATATTTTGAGTATAAATGTATTTTTATGATTAGTTCCAATTTTCCAGTTTAAGAAGTTTTTGTTTTGTTTTGTTTTGCTTAGTTTTAGTTGGAGTCTCACTCTGTCACCCAGGCTGGAGTGCAATGGCCACTCCCAGTCTCTGCAGCCTCGACCTGCTGGGCTCCAGTGATCCTTCTGCCTCTGCCTTCCAAGTAGCTGGAACTACAGGCGTGGGTACCACACCCAGCTAATTTTTTGATTTATTGTAGAGACGAGGTCTTGCCAAGTTGCCCAGGCTGGTCTCGAACTCACGGGCTCAGGCAATCCATTCACCTTGGCCTCTCAAAGCACTGGGATTATAGGCTGAGCCACCGAGCCTGGTCAAGAAGTTTCTTTGAAAAAAAAAGGGGGAGAGAGAAGAGAGGTGAGAAGAATTTGTTGAAAAATGACAATTGGACTATGGGAATAGAATTTATTAAAATAAGGACATATTGGCTGGGCACGGTGGTTTACGCCTATAATCCCAGCACATTGAGAGGCTGAGGTGAGAGGATTGCCTGAGCCTACAGGTTAGAAACCAGCCTAGGCAACTTGGTGAGACCTCATCTATACAATACATAAAATTAACTGGGCATGGTGGCATATGCCTGTAGTTCCAGCGACTTGGAAGGCTGATATGGAAGAAACACCTGAGCCCAGCAGGTCCAGACTGCAGTGGCCATGAGCATCCCACTGCATTCCAACCTGGGTGACACAGTTAGAGATTCCAACTTAAAAAAAAAAGAAAAGATAAAGATTATATCATATAAATGCTTGATTTGATTAGTTTAACTTCTTCTATTTTTTGCCTAACCAATAATCATCTTTTCATAAAATATAGACTCTTTCAGCATGTTAGGTGATAACTTATAGTAAGATCCCAGTAAACTTTTGATGATGAGGATTAGTAACTTTTGATGATGAGGATTATTAACAACTCAGAGCATGCCAAAGTTTGCAGTAAGTGATAGAAAGCACACAGGAGAGACAGAATAGTGCTGAATTCATAAATCTTTAAAGAAGTCAAACAATTTATTGGTAGAGCAACTTGATTCATGTCTTCAATGATATTATTTAGTGCAGATGGCAGGTCTTCATTTCCTTTTCTATTCAAATCACTGTAAGGAAATATTATGAATATCCACATATATTCTACAGGAAGTCATAAAAGGAACATAATCAAAGACAACTGTGTTGATCTTTTAACAAGGGTTTATAGTTACAGTCAGCAGTAGCACATATAGCTAATTGACAAGAAATGGAAATGGGCATGCAATGAAATTGTAAGTTGAAATGTCTTAATTCTTTAAAATGGTTTTATCTGACAACCATTACCACCTAACCCAAAACTAGATAATTGCAGAATCATAAAGTATTTATTAAAAGAGACAAATGCATAGAGTTCTGAAGCCAGAAAACTTTTACTGAATCCCAGACTTAAGGCCATAATAGCCTTGAGATTTTCTGCAAATCATTTTACTTTGTCGACATTACATTTCTAATGATGGCTCTCATGACAAATATTTTAATTTATGAAAATGCTTTGTAAACTACCTACTGTAAACAATCTTTTACAAATTCTCAGGGGTGCATAATTATCACATACTTAATATATCTAAAATTGAGTTGTATCTATAGGTTCTCAATTAAATTTAAAGTAATTTTTCCTAGTTAATATTCATTAAAAATGGACCTTCTGCTTTGCAGAAACTTGTCAGTTTGATGAGGTCCCATTTGTCTATCTTATGTCCTATGGTATGGGCACTTGGGGTTTTGATCAGGAATTGGATTCAATTTCCAATTTCCATAAGGGTGTCTCTTGCCTTTTCTAAGATTTTTATTTTTTTTTCCTGAGTTGGAATTTCACTCTGTTGTTCAGACTGGAGTGCAGTGGCCACTCCCAGCCACCACAGCCTCAACCTGCTGGGCCCCGGTGATCCTTCCGCCTCAGCCTTCCGAGTAGCCAGAACTAAAGGCATGCACTACCATGCCTGGCTGATTTTTTGATTTATTGTAGAGATGAAGTCTCGCTGCCCAGGTGGGTCTCGAACCCGTGGGCTCAGGCAATCCACTCATCTCAGCCTCCCAAAGGCACGGGATTACAGGCTGAGCCACCGAGCCTGGCTCTAAGATTCTTATAATTTGATGTTTTATGTTTAGGTCTTTGATTAATTTATATTTAATTTTTGTGTATGATGATAAGTAGGGCTCCTGTTTCAATCTTCTGCATGTGATCATCCTGTTTTCCCAACATCATTTACTGAATAGGTTCTCCTTTCCCCAGTGGTTGTTGTTGGAGGCTTTGGAAAAGATGAGTTGGTTGCAAAATTGAGGTTTCACTTCTGGAATCTCTATCTGTTCCTTTGGTCTATATGCCTGTTTTTGTACCAATACCAAGCTGTTTTGATTATTGTAGCCTTATAGTAAAATTTGAAGTCTGGAAGTGTGATAACTCTTACTTTGTTACTTTTACTAAGGACTGTTTTGCCTATTCGTGGTCATTTATGTTTCATATGAATTTCTGTATTGTCACTTGTAAGTCTGAGAAGAATGATGTTGGCAATTTAATGGGTATTGAATTGAATCAGTAGATTGCCATTGGCAGTTTGGAAATCCTAACAATGTTCATTCTATCAAGAGAGACAGGAGACAAATCACAGGATGGGGAAAAATATTTACCTACTGTGTATCTGGCAAAGGCCTAGCACCTAGGATCTACAAGGAACTCAACTCACCCAAAGGGGGGAAAAACACAAAACACAGCCCCATTAAAAAGTGGGCAGAAAACATGAGTAGACACTTCTCAAAAGAAGATATATGGGCAGCCAACAGATACATGAAAAAGTGCTCAGCCTCACTAATCACCTGAGAAATACAAATCAAAATCACATTTAGATAACACATAACTCCAGTAGGAATGGCCATCATTAATAAAACAAACAACAACAGATGCTGGCACGGATGCAGAGAAAAAGCAATGCCTCTACACTGCTGGTGGGAATGCAAACTAGTGCAACCTCTTTGTAAGACAGTGTGGTGATTTCCGAAAGAACTAGAAATTGACCTTCCATATGACCCAGCAATCCCCCTATTGGGAATATACCAAGAGGATTTCAAATCATTCTACCAAAAAGATATCTGTGCACTCATGTTGCAGCTCTATTCACAATAGCAAAACATAGAAACAACCATGCTGCCAATCGAAGCTGAACTGGATAAAAAATGTGGTACATATACACAGTGAAATACTATGCTGTCATAAAGAAGGAAAATCATATGGACTTCATAACAACTTGGATGGATTTAGAATCTATCATACTCAGTGATCTGTCACAGAAACAAAGATCAGAGTACCATATGTTCTCGCTCATAAGTGGGCCTTGAACAATTATCATAATACTATAAGAAAGGGATTGGCTATAGTGGGGAGCTGCCGGGGAGGGAGGTGAGATTGGCAATCGAGGGCAACTGCCTGGGGAGGGAGGGGCACACCTCATCAATAAGGGTACCTGTATAATGAACATTTGTATACCTAACACTAGATTGAACCCCACATCTTTAAAATAAAAAAATATAAAATAACATTTTAAAAAATGGACCTTCAATTTAAGTTGTTGAAAAAAAGTGACCATTCATTTATAAATACAAACTAACGTATGTCATTTCCAAAATATGTCTTTTCCCTGGGTAGAGAAGACTTTCCTGACTCTCAGATAGTTGATCTCCTACAGCACCATGGTTTGAATAATGGGTAAATCCTTCCACCCTAGTGACGGTAAAATATAAGCTCTCCATTTGGCTTTTGCTGATGTGGATGAGGGATAAGTCTGTTTTTGTCTGTAACTTGCCTGGGTTAGAGCAATTATTTCTAAAAGTTTCCATATTGCTATGCTACTTCATTCCTTCATCTTTTAATGGGACTTTTTTGTCTACTCCTATTGGCATTTCTCGACCTGCTGGGCTCTGGCGATCCTTCTGCCTCAGCCTTCCAAGTAGCCAGAATTACAGGCATGCGCTACCACGCCTGGCTGATTTTCTGATTTTTTATAGAGATGAGGTCTTGATGCCCAGTCGGGTCTCGAACCCACAGGCTCAGGCAATCCACTCACCCAGCCTCCCAAAGGCGCAGGATTATAGGCTGAGCAACCGAGCCCGGCTAAAATTTTTATTTTAAAAATGAAAACCATTAGGATAAAAAGAAAGATCTCAGTATATAAAGTATATTTAATTCTAAATATTTTCTAGTTCCATAATTTTGTTCTCATGAAGTCTCTTGTCCATAATCAACTTTCATTTTCTTAGCCACGTCCAGATGGCATGTGCACCATGACTGTCATAGTCTTATTGTGTTTATTTCTACCTAGATTATAAATTTCCTCTCATAAATAACTATAGTAGAAACTATGAATTGTTTTACTTTATAGCTGTGGAATATATTTTCTCCTATCTTTGTTTAAATTGCAATTTGATCTCCATAAACTTATCATACAGCTATTAATGTATGTTCAAAATTTTGCTTTCTTACCTAAGCTAACAATTACTCTCAATGAGTGTAAAATCTCTTTGTGCAAAAATATTTGCAAGTTTACTTGTGTCTTTCTCAAAACAACAACAAAAAAACACACTTGTATTTATTTTCACAAAAGTACTTTATTCTAAAATATATGCCTTTAGACCATAATTAAACTTTTTAGTTTTTGGATATTGACATTTGACATACAAGTACAATGTTTTATTTTAATGAAGTGTACATGAATTTTTGTGGTTGTCAATTTTACACACTCAGTGGTTGATAAATCCAGGTATAATATGGTTGATGAAAAGCATAAACATAATATCACTACTTTAACTTTTATATGTTTCCTGCCTTTGCTTTGAATTTTAACAAACCCCAAATACTTTGCACTTCAAGAAATCCTTCTCAAATTTTTTTTTAAAAAATGTTTCAGTTCAAAATAAGTTTCCATTTTCAAAGCTATATTCAACAGTGCTAGTTTTTATTCTGTATCTTAGACACAATTTGTTCAGCAGGCAATTACCTATATGACTTTCAGACCAGTAGGGGGCATCATTATGTTGCACTGAATGAGATCTTGGCCATACGTAATGAATTATTGAACCCTAAGATCACCAACATGAAGCTATAGTGATTGTTTTACATTTCATATCTGGAGCTCAGTACAAAAATCTTAATAGGTGACATGGTATTCTATATGTAAAATCCCAGAGGGTCTTTTTCACTGTGGTTAAATTTGGTGAACAGAATACAACATTACAAGTTATAATGCCACATCAGCCTTAGGTAAAACATTGTGATTTTGTGCTAGCTTTAGCCAAATCTTTTTGTAATTAAGTAATTTATTTAAAGTCAATCACTTATGTAGGTGTTTGAAATTATTTTGTACTTAACATGATAATGCTTCAGGAACTAAGAAGTAGCTATGTTTTATTTGTGAAATAACAGTTACATATTAGCTAAATTTAAAAAATAAGGAAAATAACCTCCTCTGGAATTGGGAAAAACTTAAAACTATGGAGAGAAATCTAATTATATATCATGTTGAAAACTCAAATAAAGATGCTTTTGAAAGAAAGTGTTACATTTAATAATTTTTGTAAAAAAGAGATTGAAATTTGAGTTAACACCAACTTTAAAATGCTGATTTAAATTGCACTTATCGATTTATTGTTATTGATGATTCACTTAAATAATTTTAAGCTATACTTGAAAATTAATGTATTATTTAATTTACTTAAATATTGTGGCATCAGAAATAATGTTTTATTAATGTTTTCAATGCAGAAAATTTAGGCTGTACAAGTATGCAAACCTGCAAAAGACAATTTGCGAGTGATTGGAGTATGGACAATTTTAAAAGTGAAAACATATTGTCAACTTTTAAATTGAACCCGTTAACAAAAAGTATACTATGTTGTTGTATACAATTTAAATAACAATATTTTGCTTTGGTATTTATATTTCATTTTTGAAATAAATGATGTTTATATTATTGGTTGTTGGGCTATTTTTAAGTAAGCCAATTAAAATCTGATTTGTGTTATTACTCTCTAAATTACCTAATATACAAAATATGCTACATAACCAAGGATCTAACATTTTTAAGTAATATAGTTTGCAAGACATGGAATCCCCTCAAAAAACACAATTTGGCAATATGATATAACTGAAACAATTTTTTTTGGCCATTATGTTAAATTATGAATGGTCTAAAATACTTTGTAAGTAGAATTTTTTTTAGTAGTTTAGTAGACAATATATTGTCAAAGCAGAATGCTCATTTACATCGAATTTTTATAATTAGTTTCCTCTGTGGGGTAAAGTAGTTAACTATTCTGTGTCTCTGCTTTGTTTCTGTTATTGTTGTTTAAATACATGACTTCAGAATGATAATAGCTATCTTAAGAGGTTTCTTAGACAATAACATATTATCATTTATGTAAATTAGATTTAGTATAGAAAATTACACTTGATAAATACTCAATAATATTAGTTAATTGTTAACTAGCATTCTTTGTAACAGCACTGTGATCTGCACCGGTATTTATAGACTCCTAGTTACAACCCAGGCTAATGGCTGTCGAGACAATCTTTACTAAAAAGCAATTTTTTTCTACTGTTTTATACATTGCTAGGAGATATGTTAAATAATGTATTAACTTTGGAATGCAATTTGGCAAATGCTTAGAAAGTTAACGACAAACTATAGGACTCAATTCCACTCATAGACATTTGCCAAAGGAAGTAAAAATCAGGCCCATAAAGAAGTTTCATAACATATAAATAGAATAGAAACACTTTTAATCCCTAGAGTAGCTATTATTAAAATAAAACAATATGCTATTGATAAAAATAAATAGCAAATAAAAATTAAATTATAAAAATGTGCATATTAACCAACAGAAAACAGGAAAGAGAGAAGAAGAAGATAAAAGTCAGATGAGGCAAAAAGAAATATATAATAAAATGGTAGGCCTAAATCTTACTATATAAATACTTAGATTAAATGTTAATGCAATAAAAACTGAAAATAAATTGAAAAGTTTTCTCAAACTAGTTATAGCTTAGATGACTCTAAATGGGATAAGGAATGAACAAACTTTAGTACTTTGATGTAATGCAAAGCTAACTGACAATATTAAATAGCAATGTACAGAAATATAAGGCAATCTGAAAACATTACATGGTGGGAAAGAATGCTCAGATAAACAATACAAACAGTATAATGCCATCCTGTAGGGAAAGGACAAAGGTTCCACTCTGATCACCTTTAAGTCATTAGCTACATAAACACTTTCTCAACATTTAATAGCACTAGTCTGTTACATCACTTCTAAAACTTCATATGATTGGCATTATATTATACATACATGTCTGATTTATTTCACTTAATATCTTACTGTGACATTCATTCATATTGTGGCAGTGAGTTACTACTTATTCATGCTCATTGCTGTAGAGTAATCCACTTTATAAATAAATCTAATACATTTATTCATTTTCCTGTTAATAAATTGGGGAAGCTTGCTGTTTAAACCATTATGAGAATTTTTTTTATGAACATTAATAATGTGTGCTTGTGTTTTTTAAACACATGCAATAATTATAATGAAATATATACCGAGGAGTAAAATCATTGTGTCATAAGATACACATATGTTTATTTTTGAAGTTACTGGCAACTTTACAAAGTGCTTTTATCAATTTAAATTTTTCTGCAAAAAATGTTTTCTGGATGCTTCATATTGTTACCAAAACCTGATTTGTACTACTTTACTTTAGCCACTCTCTTTTATATGTAGTTCAATTATATTATAACTTTATTTTGCATTTTCTTGATAACTAATGAACATGATTACTTCATATTTTTATATTGATATATATTAAATCCAACACTATAATATAATATTAATTTACAATATTATAAATGAAAAAAATTATAGTTTTATTGTGCTCAAGTGTGATTTTTGCCATAAATCAAGTGACTGAATATATTGAGCTCTATCATAAATTGTCTATTTAGTTTCATTGATTTAATTTATTATTTCTACACTAATAATATATTGGTTAATGCTAATAGCTTTAAAATGGATTTGAGATGCTCAGCAAGATAGTGACAGGACAAGTCGAACTGTGAAGATCTCCACAAAGGGTGGCTCCTGAGGGCAGTTCCACGCACCGCCAGGACTGTCGCCTACACAGGGTGTGGCTGCTGTAACCAGTACCATACAGCAAACTGCCTCCATTGCACTACAGCCTCCTCAGGGGGTTGCTCCTGTGGCTGTTATTGGGTGCTGAACAGCTGCTGTTGCTGCAGCTCTCGACTCTGGCCCTGAGGAATTCCCAACTCCCTCCTCCACCCCAAGCCACCAAGCTGAAGCACCCAGCTGCCTCCATGCTTCCCAGTGCCTGATGTTGGACACATACCATTATTGCCTGTCATAACTGATCAACTGGTACTCCACATGAGTGGAGAGAGAGGATTGGCAAAAGAGGAGCTGCCCACCACAGCCATTTTCCAGGCAGAGACTTGCATTGCCCCATCCATCTCTGGGCAACATCCACCTTGTTTTCTAAGGTGACCTCACCAAAACAGGAGACAGAAGCCCCTCCCCAATGCTGAATCAGACACAGACAACTCAGTTCTGTGTGGCAGACCTGTCAGGAAGCAAGCCAAGGGAACTGACCCAAGCTATGAGTAACCCTATCTGCCTGCAATGAAAGCAAAGGGGAGGGACTAGAGATCAAAACTGAAGAGACTTTGGACACTCAGGAAAGACCCCAGAGCTAGTCTGGTTTCTTATTTTGATTTTTTATTTTATTGTTTTGACTGTTTGTTTTGTTGGCTTTTTGATTTAGACTGCCTGTTAGTGTTGAGGAAGAACACATCAAAAAGCATGATTTTATTGGACTGTCTTTGTGTGATTACTGGTATGCTTTAGGGAATTTACTTTGTTTGTCTGTTTTTTATGCTTTTCTGGCCTTGTGTCTCTTTTCATTCATTAGTTGGTATCTATGTCTGTTTTTCCTCTTACTCTTCTCTCTCTCCAACTTCCTCTTGATCCCTCGTCTTCCATTATTTTCCTTTTTTCTTACCTCATTTTGTTCCAGGGATCAAGCCTAAACTGCACTGCATGGATTGATTGTAAGGCACTGGGAAGTGGGTTCCAGGGTGCTCATAGACCTGTCGGTGGATACTGGGATCTGCAGATAGATTCTGAACCACAGTTTCCCTCTCAGGTAAATCTCAAAACTGCAAAAAAGTATGGCCCTCATCCCATAGTCCAGCCTCAAAAGTGAGCAAAGCCAGAGGATTCTCATAACTAAGAACAGGTGATTGAACAAAAAGAGGTAAAAGCAACCCTACCTACCATGAAAAACAGAATTAAAGAAGGGGATGGAAAGGGGCAGAGAAAAATCTACACAAATGAAGAAAAATCAAAAGAAGAATATGGGTCTCTCACAGAACTCTGGGAGCTCAGATATTGAGAAAACAGACTTTGAAATGCAAACAATTAAGAGCCCCCAGAATGACTGGTCTCAAACTACAAACCCAGATATCAAGACATTAATAGAGAGATTAAAAAGAATGGAGGAGAGGCAAGTGAAAAATAGAAAGGAGTTGATAACTGAGATAACAGTAGTAAAGAATACTGTGAGTGAAATAAATAACAAACTAAGCATGGAAAACAGAGTTAGCCAAGCAGAAGAAAGAATCTCAGAGCTTGAGGACCAACATATAGAACTAACCCAATGTGTCAAAATCATAGACAAGAAACTTAAAACGACAGAACAAAACCTTCAAGAGATGAATAATTATTTCAAGAGACCGAACCTAAGAGTAATTGGACTTCCTGAGGCAGAAAGGGAGACAGAGATCACACTGGAAAAACATTTCACAAAATTATTCAAGAAAACTTCCCTCATCTCATTAGTGATGTGACAATTCAAACAAGAGATGCAGAGAACACCCGTTGACAACAAATGAGAAGACCAACTCCCAGACACATAATAATTCACCTAAACAAAGTAGGTATAAAGAAAAAGTCCTAAAAGCAGCAAGAGAAAAAGGTCTGATAACCTACCATAGAAGAATTAGAATAGCAGCAGATTCATCTACTGAAACCCTTCAGGCTAGGAGAGCTTGGAGCCCTATCTTCAAATTTCTAAAAGATAAACAATTTCAACCAAGAATAACCTACCTAGCCAAGCTAAGCTTCATCAGTGAGGGAGAATTAAAATCTTTCCCAAGTATTCAATCTTTAATAACTGATGCAGTCACCAGACCACCTCTACATGAAACACTTAAGAAAGTATTAATAACAGAAAAAAAGGAAAAAAGAACAATGATGTTCTTCACAAGAGTACAGGAAAAAAGATTAATAACACACATGAACCAACCCCCAAGCCAAAAGAAAGACAACAAACAAACAGGAGCAACAACTCTATAAGAACCTAATGATAGGGATCAACTCTCACATTTCAATAATTAGCCTGAATGTGAATGAACTAAATGCACCACTGAAAAGACAGAGAATGGCAAAATGGATTAAATATCATAAGGCAACAATATATTGCCTCCTAGAGAGTCATCTCTCTAGAAAGACACTCACAAACTCAAAGTAAGAGGATGGGAAGCAAAAGTGCAGGTGAACAGAACACAAAAGAAAGGAGGAGTCACAATCTTAACCTCAGACAAAATACCCTTTAAGGTATCAAAAATTTAAAAAGATACAGATGTTCACTAGATAACTATAAAAGGTTCAATCCATCAACAAGAAATATCTATCCTAAACATATATGCACGCAACATAGGAGTGACAACTTTCATAAAGCAGCTTCTAGGAAAACTCAAAAAAGATACTGACTCTAACACTATGAGAGTTGGGGACTTTAATACCCTACTCACAATGCTAGACAGATCATCAGGACATAAAAATCAGCAAAGAGATTGGGTGGAGTGTTCTGTAGGTGTCAATAAATCCATTTGGTCAAGAGATCTGACCTACAGAACACTCCATCCAATGACCACAGAATATGCATTCTACTCACCACCACATGGTATATACTCTGCGACTGACCACATCCTTGACCATAAATCAAGAATAAACTAATTTCAAAGATTGAAATTTTGCCGTTCTCCTTCTCAGACTACGGTGGAATAAAAATAAACATCCACAGCCGGGCTCGGTGGCTCAGCCTGTAATCCCGCACCTTTGAGAGGCTGAGGTGAGTGGATTGCCCGAGCCCGCGGGTTCAAGACCCGCCTGGGCAGCAAGACCTCATCTCTACAATAAATCAAAAAATCAGCCGGGCGTGGTAGCGCGCGCCTGTAATTCCGGCTACTCGGAAGGCTGAGGCAGAAGGATCACCGGAGCCCAGCAGGTTGAGGCTGCGGTGGCCGGGAGTGGCCACTGCACTCCAGTCTGGGCGACAGAGTGAGACTCCAACTCAAAAAATAAAAAATAAAAAATAAACATCCACACCAACAAGTTTCCCCCAAAACCCACAAAAACATGGACACTAAACAACATGATGCTAAACAACTCCTGGGTCAATGAGGAAATCAAAACAGAGATTAAAAGATACCTGGAAACAAATGAAAATGAAGAAACATCTTACCAAAATCTCTGGGAAGCCATGCAAGTTGTAGTAAGAGGGGACTTCATATCTCTACAAACACACATGAAGAAAATAGAAGGATCACAAATTAACAGCCCAACAAGTCACCTAAGGAAGCTGGAAAAGCAAGACCACCAAGACCCTAACTTCAGAAGAAGAATCCAGATAACCCAAATAAAAGCCCAAATCAGTAACACAGAAGACAAAAAGATTATACAAAAAATCAGTGAAACAAAAAGCTGGTTGTTTGAAAGGATAAATAAGATCAATGGTCCCCTAGCAAGATTGACCAAGAAAAAGAGAGAAAAAGCCCAAATAAACACAATCAGAAACACAAAAGATGAAGTCACATCTGACCCTGAAGAAATACAAAAGATCATTAGAGACTACTATGTACACTTGTATGGAAACAAACTTGAAAACCCTAAGGAAATGGAGGAATTTCTGACATTACACTACCTGCCTAGGTTGAAACAAGAAATTGAGACCCTAAATAGACTAATAACAATCAAGGAAATTGATATGTCATAAGAAAACTACCTGCAAAAAAAAGTCCTGTATCAGATGGCTTTCCAGCAGAATTCTATAAGACATTTAAGGAGAAACTGATACCAATCCTACTGAAAGTATTCCAGGTGATTGAGAAAGATGGACCTCTCCCAAATAATTTTATGAAGCTAACATCACATTGATACCCAAGCCAGGTAAAGACCCAACAAAGAAAGAGAACTACAGGCCAATATTTTTGATGGACATAGATGTTAAAATTCTCAATGAGATCCTAGCAAACTGGATTCAACAACACATCTCAAAAATTATTCATCATGACCAAGTCGGCTTCATTCCCGGGATACAAGGTGGGTTCAACATTCATAAGACCATAAATGTAATTAAATACATCAACAGATGTCAAAACAAAAAACACATGGTTATATCATTAGATGTAGAAAAAGCTTTTGATAAAATCCAGCACCCCTTCTTGATAAAAACCTTCAAACATCTAGGCATATCTGGAACATATCTCAAAATAATAAAAGCCATCTGTGAGAAACCCACAACCAGCATACTCCTAAATGGAAAAAATTGGAACCATTTCCCCTGAAAACTGGAACAAGACAAGGATGCCGACTCTCACCTTCTGGTTCAATATAGTATTGGAAGTCCTGGCTAGAGCAATCAGAAATGAGAAGGCGATCAGGGGTATCCAAATAGGAAAAGAGGAAGTCAAGTTATCTCTCTTTGCAGATGACATGATTGTATACCTTGAAAACCCAAGAGAATCTGTCAAAAATCTCCTTGCATTGAAAAAGGACTTTGACAAAGTCTCAGTGTATAAAATAAATGTGCAAAAGACAATCACATTTCTTTACACCAATAATAAACAAACAGAAATGCAAATAAAAAGCACAATCCCATTCACAATAGCCACACACACACACACACACACACACACACACACACACACACACACAAATGAATTTCCTTGCTATTTTCCTAACCAGAGACATGAAAGATTTTACAATGAAAACTAGAAAACACTGCTCAAAGAAATCAAAGATGATACCAACAAGTGGAAAAATATCCCATGCTCATGGATTGGAAGAATCAACATTGTTAATATGTCCATATTACCTAAGGCAATCTACAGATTTAATGCAATACCCATCAAATTACCAGCAACACTCTTCTTAGATCTAGAAAAAACAATACAGGAATTCATATGGAATCACAAACCACCAAAAATAGCCAGAACAATCCTCAGCAAAAAACAAAACAAAACAAAACAACAACAACAAAAAAGCAGGAGATAACACACTACCAGAGTTTGAACTTTACTATATACAATAATCAAAACACCCTGGTATTGGTACAAGAACAGGCATATAGACCAATGGAATAGAATTGAGATTACAGAAGCAAAACCTCAATTTCTCTACCAACTCATCTTTGACAAAGCCTCCACCACCCACCACTGGGGAGAGGAGAACCTATTCAGTAAAGGTGCTGGGAAAACTGACTGACCACATGCAGAAGGTTCAAACAGGACCCCTATCTATCTATCTGCAAACATGAAAATTAACTCTAAATGGTTCAGAGACCCAAACGTCAAACCTCAAACCATAAGAATTTTAGAAAATGCAGAACACACCCTTATGGAAGTTGGAACTGGCATCCAATTCCTGAACAAAACCTGAAATGCACAGTCCATAAGAGATATGATAGACAAATGGGACCTCATTAAACCGACAAGCTTCTGCAAAGCCAAAAAAACTATCAAGAGAGCAAGGAGACAGCCCATGGATTGTGAAAAAGTATTTGCCAACTCCATGTCTGACAAAGGTCTAACATCAAGCATCTACAAAGAACTCACATGTACTGAAAAGAAAAAAACAAGCAACCCCATTACAAAGTGGGCACGAGATATGAACAGACACTTCTCAAAAGAAGCCATACAAGTGGCCAACAGATATATGAAAAAATGTTCAGCTTCACTAGTCATCAAGGAGATGCAAATTAAAACTACACTGAGATACCACCTAACTCTTTCAGAATGGCCATTGTCAATAACTCAAAAAATAACATATGCTGGAGAGGATGTGATGAAAAGGGAACACTTCTACACTGTTGGTGGGAGTGCAAACTAGTACAGCCTCTGTGGAAATCAGAGTGGTGACTCCTGAAAACTCTAAAAATTGACCTCCCATATGACCCTGCACTATCCCTACTAGGAATATACCCTGAGGAACTCCAATTACTCTATAAAAAAGATACCTGCACACGTATTTTTATCACAGCATTGTTCACAATAGCAAGATCATGGAATCAACCATGCTGTCCACCAAAGATGGACTGGATTTTAAAAATGTAGTACATATACACAATGGAATATTACACAGCCATAAAAAAGAACAAAATCATGAGTTTCACAGCAACCTGGATGGACTTAGAGACTATAATACGGGGTGATCTCTCACAGAAACAAAGACTTAATATCACATGTTCTCACTCAGAAGTGGACCTTGAACAACTACCATGATACTATAAGAAAAGGATTGACAGTGGTGGGAAACCATGGGGAGGTTGGGGAGGAAGGGAGGTGGGATTAGCGGTAGTCAATATCTGTCTTGGAAAAAGGGCACACCTCATCAACAAGGGTACCTACACAATGAATATTTGTATACCTAACCCTTAACTGTACCCCACAATTTTAAAATAAAAAATTAAGAAATAAAAAATACAGCTGATCTTGAACAACACAGATTTAAAATGCATAGGTCCACTTAAATATGTGGATTTTTAAAATAAATACATTGAAAAAATAATTTGGCAATTTTCAATTAATATATTGAAAAAACAATATGCCAAAACTTGCAGATATATGGTATAGCCTAGAAATAACAAAATTTTAGAAAAGCTAGGTATGTCACAAATCCATAAAACATACGTAGACATTAGTCTATGTGTTAATCCAGTGTTTATGTTAATGGCAAGTCTTCTAATCAACAGTAGGTTATTAGTAGTTGTTTTAGGGGGGGTCAAAATTATATGCAGATTTTGATGACACGAGGGGCTAGCATCCCCAACCTCCAGTTGTTCAAATGTCAGCTATATATAAATCTGATGATCTGGACAAAAGAGAGGCTGCAGGTAGAGGTGTCCAGTGTAGACACACACCCATAAACAGTTGGGTGGCTTATGAGAATGTTGGCTTGCACGTGTAGACATTATTTATTTATTCTTTCAGCATTTATTAAGCATGTGTAATGTGCCAGACCCTGTACTGGAAGCTGGGGAACAAGAATATAAGGGGGGGACAAAACCCAGAATTTATTTATGAAAAATTGTGTTTATTCTTACATGTTTAAAGTTCATTCACCTTCAAAGTACTCTTTGTTTGATGCAATACACCTATCAAAACACTTTTTCCACTGTTCAAAACAGTTTTTGAACTTATCAATTTTGATGCTTTTTAGTGCTTCTGCTGTTTTTTGTTTCATCTCTTCCACCCGGGCAAAATGTTTCTCTTTGAGGATTCTTTTCATCCGGGGAAAGAAAAAAAAAGTCTTTTAGGGTGAGATTGGTGAATAAAGAGGGTGGGGCACAGGAGTCATGCCATTTTTGGTCAAAAACTACTGAATACTCAGTTTGATGTGGGTAGGTGCTCTCTTAAATCACCCATCACGCAATTGGCAAATGTTTTGAAAAAAATCTCCAGAAGGGAAGTGTGATTAACGGTAGTCAATGTCTGTCTGGGGAAAGGTGGGCACACCTCATCAACAAGGGTACCTGCACAATGAATATTTGTATACCGAACATTTAACTGTATTCAACAATATTAAAATAAAAAATACATAAATTAAAAAAAGAAAAAAGAAAAAAAAATCTCCAAAAAAATTAACTGAAGTCAAATGCAGCCTATCACAACAACACTAGCTGATGGGTCCCTACAATACTTACCTAGTGGGTGAAGCCTGTACTACAAAGCGTCCACCCTCCAAAAGATAAGTCTGTTTTTTGGAGGGTCCCTCTCATAGATAAGATGTGGTTCCTAATTCCCAAAGCTTATCATCTCATGGGGAGGCAGATAACACAATATAGGGGTTTGGGGTGCAGTTAGGTAGGGAACACCCAAATAAGACTGGGGGAGCAGTGACTGATAGGGGTCTTTCCCTGGGCAGAAGACCCTGGCACTGAGTCCTGAAGGGTGAGTTACAGTTAATTAGGCAAAGATAATGGGAAAGGGTGAGCAAGACATTCACATGCAGAGAGAAGTGACTGGTAAGAAGGTCATAGGAGTAAAAGCAAAGGGAGTATCAGAGGGCAGGAGAGAAATCCCTTATATTTTCACTGAAGGTGTGTGAACTTTCTCATTTAGAGGGGGTGGCATAGTGAGTCATATTTTCATGTCAGGGGCATATTCTGTTTGTGGTGTGGGGCAGATGGATGATGATAGACTGTAGGGCCTGACTGTGTCCTGTACATGTGTTTATGAGGATGTATACATGTGTGACTGTGTTCCTGTACAGCTGGAGCTGTGCACCAGGTGTGCTGCCCACACGGACTTGTTTTCCACTTCCTCCCTCTGGCCTTGACAGTTAAGTGGGCCCCTGGGGCTGGCTGTCATGTTGCTGACTTATGGGTGAGGAACATGCTGTGGGAGCTGGTCAGGGGCAAGCCAGCAGGTGCTTCTTCCAGGGTCACAGGCACACCCCTCCCACTGGGCTGACAGTAAGGTGAGTGGTGGGCAGCAAGAGAATGCTGCCTTCCCCAGCCTGTCTTCCTGGATCACATGGCCCTATCTGTGCAGAGTGCCCTGGCTTTGTGTGGGTGAGGCTGGGCAAGCCTAGACAATGCCTGTCCCCATGTGTCAGGGCAAGGGAGGAGACAGGATAGAAAGGGTTGCCATGCTCCAGATCTCCCTTTCTGCATCATCCCTCCTTCTGGCACCTACTCTTCAGACCCCAAGACCATAGGTTTTAAACTTAGTTATCTAATAGTATGCTCTAACTGTGCTACCTTGTCTTTTGAAAAGTTGTGACAAGTACAAGCAATCATCTATCACATTTCTTATGTCTCGTAATGTAGATCATCAGGGAACAAAAGGCATTCGGTTTTTAATGTAAGTCCTGGGAACAGTATAGTGAATAGTTACAAACTTAAGTCCAAATATCTGGGTTCAATTCTCTGCACTTATTGGCTATAAAAGTCACTCTCTCTGTGTTTCAATTTTTTCATCCATAAGACACACTTAATCAAAGGATTAAGTGTGCAAAGTGCTTAGAACAATGTCTGATGTATAATGACCATCCACCTATAAACCTTAACTGTTACTATCTGGGTTTGAGTCCTTTGAGGTCTATCCCTAACTCACTTGATGAAAAGTTATGACTCTTTGGGCCTCCAGAGGAACTATCTGCAAAATGAGCAGTTGGCCAACCTTTTTACTCACAGGGCCAACACCTGTCCCCACCATCTGGTTCTTTTTCCCTGACATGTATCTTTAATTTTAAAAGATTTTGCTTGGCAAACTTCATTTGTTAAATAATCTGCCTGATCCTAATCCAGGTGAAGTGAGGTTCAGTGGGAGACCCAAAACTTCACCTATGCCTAAACCACTTATGTATGCAATCCTGACTTGTACACCACAACTTTAAGACAAACAAAAAATAAACAAACAAACAAACTACTTGGATCTGTGAAGACTCTCTAGGGCTTTACAAAATGCAAGGATAGCTCATGGTGCTCTTTCCTGAGAACTTGAATCAGGTAAGACAATTCTCTTTCCATGCCAACTTCAGATACTGTCACATCCTCAGCAAGGAACAAAGGCCTTCAGATATTTCTGGGCCACAGAATAGGTGACCATGTGGATCTGAACTAGAAGGTGCTTCATGTTGGCTTTTGGAGTGTACTGGGTTCCTGGTGCCAATGTCTCTCAGGGTTATTGTTCTGAGCAGCACATACTCCAGTCAAGTTCAGAGGAAGAATTGTCCTGACACCCTGACAAGGTTACACCTTGTGCTTGGAAAATCCCAAAACAAGTTGTAAAGCTGGGAAAAGTCATTTTTATGGTGATTGATTTTTTCGAATTCTATTTGCCAATACTTTCTATATATTAGCTCTTTAAATTTTCAGAATATTCTTCCAAGGCATTTATTATCATCTCCATTGACTAGATGAAACTATAGTCAAACCACCAATGACTGGGGAGAGGAGAACCTATTCAGTAAATGTGGCTGGGAAAACTGACTGACTACATGCAGAAGATTAAAACAAGATCCCTACCTATTACCATACACAAAACATCAACTCTAAATGTTTTACAAGATCTAAATGTAAAACTTTAAGACCCCAAGTGCCCATGCCATAAGAGATAAGATAAACAAATGGGATCTCATCAAACTGACAAGCTTCTGCAAAGTCAAAGAAACCATCAAGAGAGTGGGGAGACAGCCCACAGATGGGCAAAAATATTTGCCAACTGTATGTCTGACAAAGGCCTAACATCTAGGATCTACAAGAAACTCAAATGCCTAAAGGAAAAAAAAAAAAACCGCACAATCCTACTTAAAGGGCAAAAGATATGAATAGACACTTCTCCAAAGAAGACATATGAGCAGCCAACAGATACATGAAAAAATGTTCAGCCTCATTAGTCATCAAAGGAATAAAATGAAAACTACACTGAGATACCACCTAGCTCCAGTCAGGATGGCTATCATCAATAGCTCAAAAAACAACAGATGCTGGAGAAGATGCGTTGAAAAGGGAATACTTCTACACTGTTGATATGGGTGTAAACTAGTACAGCTTCTGTGGGAAACAATGTGGCAATTCCTAAAAGATCTAAGAATTGACCTTCCATACAACCCAGCAATCCTCCTACTGGGAATATACCTGGAAGAACTCAAATCACTCTATAAAAAGGATACCTGCACAGGTATGTTTATCGCAGCATTGTTCACAGTAGCAAGAACATGGAACCAACCGTTCTGCCCATAAAAAGAGGACTGGATAAAAAAATGTGGTACATATACATGATGGACTATTATGCAGCAATAAAGAACAAAAGCATGAACTTCACAGCAACCTGGATGGACTTAGAGTCTATAGTACTGAGTGATCTTTCACAGAAACAAAGAACTGAGTATCACATGTTCTCACTCATAAGCGGACCTTGAACAACTATTGTTATACTATAAGAAAAGGATTGGCAGTAGCAGGAAACTGCTGGAAGGGGGGCGGGTAAGCAGGATTGGCAGTAGTGGGAGTCTGCCTGGGGAAGCGGGGGAGGCACACCTCATTAACAAGGGTACCTGCATAATGAACATTTGTATACTTCATCCTGAATTGTACCCCACATCTTTAAAATAGAAAAATTAAAAGTTAAAAATAAATAAATAAATAAAATAGAAAATATTAATTCTAAAGAGAAAAAAGGGAAAAACAATAAAAAATAAATAAAATGGATTTGAGGTCAGGTTATGTGAGTTATTAAGTTTTGTGCTTTTTTTCTTAGTTCTTTCTTTTTTGAAAAATTATTTTAAAGATGTAGGGTACAATTCAGGGTTAGGTATACAAATGTTCATTATGCAGTTACCCTTGTTGATAAGGTGTGCCCCTCCTCCCCCTGGCAGTTTCCCACAACAGCCAATCTCACTCCCCCTCCCCTGGGAATTTCCCACTATTGCCAATCCCTTTCTTTATAGTATTATGATTATTGTTCAAGGTCCACTTATGAGTGAGAACATGCGAAACTCAGTTTACTGTTTCTGTGATAGATCACTGAGTATGATAGATTCTAAATCCATCCTTCCAATTTTGCTGCAAAGTCCACATATTTGTCCTTCTTTATGGCTGCATAATATTCCATAGTGTATATATACCACAGTTTCGATGGGCAGCACAGTTGGCTTCTTGTTTTGCTATTGTGAATAGTGCTACAATAAATATGTGCATACAGGTATCTTTCTGGTAGAATGATTTGAATTCATCTGGGTATTTCCCAATAGGGGGATTGCTGGGCCATATGAAAGGTCAGTTTCTAGTTCTTCCAGAAATAACCACATGGTTTTCCAAAGAGATTGCACTAGTCTGTATTCCCACTAGCAGTGTAGAAGTTTTCTTTTTCTCCAAATCCTCACCAGCATCTGTTGTTGTTTTATTAATGATGACTATTCTTACTGGGGTTAGGTATATCTCAATGTGGTTTTGATTTGCATTTAGCTGATGATGAGTGAGACTGAGCACTTTTACATGTAACCATTGGTCACTCATATATCTTCTTTCGAGAAGTGTCTATTCATGTCTTTTGCCCACATTTTAATGGGGCTGTTTTCTTTCAGCACATTTGAGTTCCTTGTAGATCCTAGATGTTAGGCCTTTGTCAGATAAACAGGTAGCAAATATTTTTTCCCAGTTTGTGGGCTGTCTTCCCACTCTCTTGATGGTTTCTTTTGCTTTGTGGAAGCTTTTTAGTTAGAAGAGGTCCCAGTTGTCTATCTTATCTCTTATGGCATGGACACTTGGGGTTTTGGTCAGGAATTAGTTGCCAGTTCCAATTTTCATAAGGGTGTCTCCTGCATTTTTGAAGGCTCTTATAGTTTGAAGGAATTACATTTAGGTCTTTGATCCATTTAGAGTTGATTTTTGTGTACCATGATATGTAGGGGTCCTGTTTCAATTTACTGCGTGATCAGCCAGATTTCCCAATACCACTTACTGAATAGGTTCTCCTCTCCCCAGTAGTTGCTGTCAGAGGCTTTGCCAAAGATGAGTTTGTTGAGAAATTGAGGTTTTTGCTTCTAGAATCTCTATCCTGTTCCATTGGTCAGTGTGCCTGTTTTTGTGCCAATACCAGGCTGTTTTGATTATTGTAGCCTTATAGTAAAAGTTGAAGCCTGGAAGTGTGATGCCTCCTGATTTGTTTATTTTGTTAAGGATTGTTTTGGCTGTTCACGGTTGCTTATGTTTTCATATGAATTCTGTATTGTCATTTCCAGGTCTGAGAAGAATGATGGAATTGCTCTGAATCTGAGTATTGCTCTGAATCTGTAGGTTGCCTTTGATAGGATGGACATTTTAACGATGTTGACTCTTCCTATTCATGAACATAGACTCATTCTCTATTTGTTGGTGTCTTCTTGGATGTCTTTGAGCAGTGTTTTGTAGTTCTTATTGTAAAGGTCTTTCACTTCTTTGGTTACAAAGATACCATGTATTTCATTTATTCTGTGGCTGTTGTGAATGGGATTATGCTTTTTATTTGGGTCTTTGCCAGCTTGTTGCTGTGTATAAGAATGCCACTGTTTTATGCACATTTATTTTGTACTCTGAGACTTTGCCAAAGTCCTTTATCGGTGCAAGGAATTTTTTGACAGATTCTCTTGGATTTTTGAGGTATAGGATCACATCATCAGCAAAGAGGGATAACTTAATTTCCTCTTTTCCTATTTGGATACCCCTGATTTCCTTCTCTTGTTTATCTGCTCTAGCTAGGACTTCCAACATAATGTTGAACAAGAGGGGTGAAAAAGGGCAGCCTTGTCTTGTTCTGGTGTTCAGGAGAAGTGTTTCCAGTTTCTGTTTATTTAGCAATATGCTAGCTGTGGGATTATTACAGATGACACTACTATTCTGAGATATATTCCTTATATAACTAGGTGTTTAAGGATTTTTTTTTTTTAATCAAGAAGCGACGCTGGATTTTAACAAACACTTTTTCTGCGTCTATTGATATAATCATGTGTTTCTTGTTTTTACATCTGTTGATGTATTTAATTACATATGATCTTGCAAATATTGAACCAGCCCTGCATCCTCGGGATGAAACCTACTTGGTCAAGGTAGATGATTTTTGAGATGTATTGCTGGATATGATATGCTAGAATCTTGCTGAGTATTTTTGCACCTATGTTCATGAGGGATATTGGCCTGTAGTTCTCTTTTTTGTTGGATCTTTACCTGGTTTGGATATCAGTGTGATGTTAGCTTCATAAAATGTTTTAGGGATAATTCCATCTTTCTCAATTGCCTGGAGTACTTTCAATAGGATTGGTATCAGCTCTTCTTTGTATGTTTTGTAGAAATCTGCCATCTGGTCCATCCAGGGCAATTTTTTATAGGTAGTGTTCTTATGATAGAGTCAATTTCCTGGGTTGTTATTGGTCTATTTAGTATTTCAGTGTCTTTGTGTTTCAATGCTGGGAGGTTATGTTTGTCAGAAAGTCCTCCATTTCATTTGGGTTATCATGTTTGTTTGTTTTTTTCTATACAGGGGTGCATAGTAATCTCTGATAATCTGGATTTTTCAGGGTCAGTGTTGATTTGATCTTTTGTATTTCTCATTATGTTTATTTGGGCTTTTTCTCTCTTTTTCTCAATCATTCTGGCTAAAGGTCCATCAATTTTGTTAATTCTTTCAAAGTACCAGTTTATTTTTTATTTTTATTTTATTTATTTATTTATTTATTTATCTTCTATGTCCTGTATTTGGGCTTTTACTTTGGTTTTCTGAATTCTTCTACTAAAGTTAGGGTTTTGATGATCTTGTCTTTTCAACTCCTTTAGGTGCTTTATTAGGCTGTTAACTTGCGATCTTTCCATTTTCTTGATGTATGTTTGTAGAAATATAAATTCCCCTTTTAGAACTGTTTTCATGATGTTCCAGAGTTTGGATAAGATGTTTCTTCATTTTCATTTGTTTCTAGGAATCTTTTAACTTCTGTTTTGATTTCCATGCTGACCCAGTAGTCATTCAGCACATGCTGTTTAGTATCCATGTCTTTGTGGGTTTGGGGGAAATTTTGTTGGTGCTGATATTTATTTTTATTCCAATGTGGTCTGAGAAGGTGCATGGCAATATTTCAACCTTATAAAATTTGTTTATGCTTGATTTATGGCAGAGGATGTGATTGATTTTGGAGTAAGTTCCATGTGGTGGTGAGAGTGTTTATTCTGTGGTTTTGGGGGGAATATTCTATAGGTATCCATTAAGGTAATTTGGTCAAGAGTCAAGTTGAAGTTCCAGATCACTTTGCTGATTTTTTGCTTCAATGATCTATCTAGAGTTATTAGTGGGATATTTAAGTCCTCGGTTGTAATATTATTGGTGTCAATATCTTTTTTTTTAGTTTGATTAGTAATTGCTTTATAAATGCTAGTTCTTCTGTGTTGGATTCATATATGTTTAGGGTAGATATTTCTTTTCTTTTTCTTTCTTTTTTTTTGAGTTGGAGTCTCACTCTTTCACCCAGGCTGGAGTGCAATGGCATGCTTATGGTCACTGTAGCCTCAACCTGCTGGGCTCAGGTGATCTTCTGCTGCAAACTTCCAAGTAGCTGAAACTACAGGCATGCACCACCATGATCAACTAATTATTTAAAAAATTTATTTTTGAGATGAGGTCTCACCTAGTTGCCCAGACTGGTCTCAAACCCATGGGCTCAAGCAATCCTTTCACCTCAGCCTTCCAAAGTGCTGGAATTGTAGGCATGAGCCACCACACCTGGCCTTAGGATGGATATTGCTTGTTGATAGATTGAACCTTTTATCATTATGCAGTGTCCTTTCATATCTTTTTAAATTTTTGGTAGCTTCAAGGTTGCTTTGTCTGATATTACGATCACTACACCTGCCTTCTTTTGTGACCCATTTGCCTGGAAACTGATTTTCCATCCACTATCTTTGAGTCTGTGTGCATCCCTTGTGGTGAGATGAGTTTCCTGAATGCAGTAAATAATTGGGTCATTTTTTAAATCCAGTTTGCCCTTCTGTGTCTTTTCAGTGGTGCATTTAGTCCATTCACATTCATTCAGGCTGATTATTGAAATATGATTGTTTATCCCTATCATGAGGTTCTTATAAAGTTTTTTCTTTATTTGTTTTCTTTTAGTTTTGGGGTTGATGTATGTGTATTTTCAAGTTTGCTGTTGTCACGTATTTTCTGTCGTTTCTGTGTTCTGCTGTTCTCTTGGGAAATGTGTGGTCATTCTTTCCTTTTTTTCTCTATTCTGTGTTTAATACCTTTTTTAGGTATCTCCTGTAGAGCTGGACTGGAAGCTGATTAATCTCTTAGGGATTAGGATGTCTGCAAGGATTTTAATTCTCTATTGCTGATGAAGCTGAATTTGGCTAGGTAGGAAATTCTTGGTTGAAATTATTTAGCTTTGAGAACATTGAATATTGGACTCCAGTCCCTTCTAACTTGTAACATTTCTGCTGATAGGTCTGCTGCTATTTTGATCAGTTTTCCCCAGTAAGTAGTCTGACCTTTTTCTTTTGTTGTCTTTAGTTTTTTTAAAAAATCTTTTATACCTACTTCATGTAGGCAAATTGCTATGTGTCTGGTGGTTGGTCTTCTCTTTTGATGTCTTGTGGGGGTTCTTTGTATCTCTTGTGTTTGGCTGGTCACATCTCTGGTGAGATGGAGAAAGTTTTCTTGGATAACCTCCTGTAATGCTTGCTTTAGGGTATTCTCCATTTCCTTTTCTTCTTCTGGAATTTCAATCAAGCATAGCTTCAGTCTCTAGATAAAATCACACATCTCTTGTAGGCTTTGTTCTTCCTTTCTGAGTTTTCTTTCTATGTTTTTTACAGATCATGTTCTGATCTTCAAGTTATGTAATTCTTTCTTCTGCTAGATTAATTCAGCTTTCTATGTTTGTCATCTTGTTATTTATTTCCTGGATGAAAATTTTTATGACCAATATCTCTGTTACAAGTTATTTCAGTGATGCATCTTTTCTTTCTTGTGTTTTATTCACTCTTTCCATCCATTCTCTAATCCCTGTCATATTCTGGGGACAGTCTTTGATGACTTCCATTGTTTTGGCTCTGAGGTCTAATTTTTCTGGTGTTTCCTCTTTGCTATATTGGAAATTACCTGTTATCTTCTGTTGGTTATCCTATTTGTGACAGAGCTCTTTCTTTTTAGGTCCACTATTCAGTGGCAGCTGGAGAGACTTTTACTTCTGGTATTTATTTAGCCCTCTATTCTTCCCTGATCCAGGCTCTGTATTTGCTCTATTATGAATCAGGAATGTGGGTGGGAAGCTTTGCTGTCTCTTGTAGTTTTGAGAGTCAAATAAGGTAGAAGATGGGGAGCTAGAATTCGGAAATTACTTGCAAATCACAATGTTAATTGATTGTTGTATGGTTTCCTTGTGAACCACTTCCCATACTCTATATGACAGTGCAGTGGGCATATGCATGTAACCACTGAGTCCAAGATACAGTAGCAGTAATGAGAAAGAGAAGAGTAGAATGATATAAGATGGACAAAATTTTTAAAAAAATAAAAAAAAAACACAGAATAATGAAAGTAGAAACCAAAACAAAAAAAATTCACACACACACACACACACACACACACACACACACACACCCCATAACAAACTGGAATAACAACAAAGCAAAGCAAAATGACAAGCAACAGGAAGAATAGAACAGGAAAACCAAACACATATACACATGCCCAGCACATAATGAATGGAGAAGAAAAAGAGAAAGAAATAATAAAAAAAGAAAAATGGTAGGATTTCAGTTTGAACCCTCACATATGTTCACACACACATTAAACTAAAAAAGAGAAGAACAAAACAGCAAAAACAAACCAACCAAAAAAAACCCCTGAAAGACAAACACTCAATCATTCACATATACACATAAACAGGAAACAAAAAAACAAAAGAAGAGGAAAAAAAAAGGGAGGGATACAGATCAGTCCCTCATGTGCACATTCATGCACAAAGAAAAAATATTTAAAAAATAGTAAAACTAGCAGACAAAAAATTTAAAATTTTTTTAAAACCTGCCCTCTTATGGTAAGTTCTGTAATTGTTCCTCTCATCTGTTTCTCCTCTGTCTCCTGCAGAGTCTCAACTTCATTCACTTTCTCGCCAGGTGATCCTGCAGGTGGGAGATGCAGGATCATCTCTTCCCCAGGTATTGGCAGAGGTGCCCCAGCCAGGCCTATCTTGGAGTGAAGTCCTTCTATTGTGGCTGGCATCCAGGCTCCACCTGGATTCGACCTTACCCTCTCAGTCATGCCCCAGTCATGAGGGTCTGATGTTCAGAGGATTTCTGGGGAGGAGGGGGTTTGAGCCAGCCCTGAACTCACCACTGATCTCTTTGGAGGGCTTCTTCATTCTTTTCTGAACACACCCTTTGTCCTGCACTTGAATCAGGCTAGGGTTGGGGTGCCTTAGACTTAGCACTTGTCCTGCCCCTCTGTAGTTTGCGCTTCCAGGATTTTCTTTCTGGATCATAATTAACCCCTGAGTAGTTGATTTGCCAGTCACAGAGATCAGGTCTGTTGCACCGTGATGAGCAAGCCAGAGTACTTTCCTGCCCCATTTTCCAGTTGGTGGCAGGATGCTTCTTTTGTGTTTTCCAGTGGGTATCTTCTCAGTGTCCAGCCAGGTTCTACAGTGGCGAGGCTGAGCCTGGAACTGGCAGTCTCTCCTATAGTAGTGAAGAAGAGCCTGGAGCTGGTAGTCTTTCCCTGCAACTTTTTCCCAGGAAGATTTTTATCAGTTAAAATATAAATGGTGCTCAGCTTCTGTGACCTGGAAAATGCTAGGGACCAAGCAAAGCAGCTACAGCACCAACTTCTTCACCAGGAGTGCCGTGGCCATTTGCTCCTGAGCCCTCACTCAGTCAGCCACCCACATGCCTACTTAATCACCAACACAACCACAAAATTCTTCATACACTCACTCACTGACACTGGGATGGCATTGTCTGACTGGCTCGGCCACCATCTTCCTGTCCCGGATACATAATATTAAGTTGAGTCTGTTATTTCATGATCATATAATATACCTTTACAATTTTGCTCTTTCAAAAATTTACTTAATATTTGTGTATAAATAACATCTTTTAAAATTATTCCTGTATATGTGATGGTTTCCATTCTTATATAATCAACATTATCTTTAAATGTTTATTTATCTAATTTTATTTTAATAGACTTAGAGAGGACAAAAGCCAATTTCTTACATGTAGGTATTGTGTACTGGTGAAATCTGGGCTTTTAGCATACCCATCACCAGAACAGTGAATGATGTACTCAGTAAGTAATGTTTCAGCACTCACCTCTCTCAGATCCTCTTACCTTTGTAGTATCGAATGTCTTTTTTACACTCTGTATGTAAAAATGTTTTCCTTTTTAAAATTTTATTTTATTATGGAAATGAGGCTATGAGTGAAGATTAGCTACATAAGTAGGCTGCATGCAGGCAAAACTTGGGCTCCTAATTGACCCTCACTCCCCCTGGCAACGAATCAAGAACCTTTGTGTTGTCACTTGCCCCCAAACCTTCTCCCTCCCTCACTTTTTACTTCCCTCCCTTCCTCCCTTAGCAGTGCTTAGTGACTGTGCATACTGCCCTTGTGCTAATGTGGCAGCCAACAGATACATGAAAAAATGCTCAGCCTCACTGGTCATCACAAATTGCAAATTAAACCTACAATGAAATACCACCTAACTCTGGTAAGGATGGCTATATTTAATGTCAAAAACCAATAGATGCTGGTGTGAGTGTGGAGAAAAGGGAATGCTTCTACATTGTTGGTGGGAATCCATCTAGGTCAACCTCTATGGAATGTAGTGTGGCAATTTCTAAAAGAACTAAAAGTTGACCTTCTATACAATCCAGCAATTCTTCTCCTAGGAATATAACTGGAGAAACCTAAATTACCCTGCAATATAGACACCTGCATACTCATGTTTATTGCTGCATGATTCACAATACCAAAAACACGGAACCAACCCTACTGCCCATCAAAAGTGAACTGGATTTAAAAAATGGTACTTATATATGATGGAGTTTGCATCCATAAAAAATAACAGAATCATTGACTTCAAAGCAAACTGGATGGAGCCGGAGACCATCATATTCAGTGAACTACCATAGGAAAAAAGATCTGAATACCTCATGTTATCACTCATAAGTGAGCCTTGAACACAAGAAAAATATTTTTCTTTAAAATGATAATGCAGTCATCTTTATTTCTTCCTATTCTTAGGAGAAATTTATTTATTATTTCACCAACTAGTATGGGATATGTATAAGTTTTTATAGATAATTTAAATAATATTAATATGTTATTGTTTTTGTTTGTTAATTTTCAATTTTGTTAAATATATTTTTTGAAATCTGTCAAAGTAGTTAAGTTTTTGTCCTCAATTTACTAATATGTTGAATCACAAAGATTAATTTTCCAATGACTGACATACTGTACAATCCAAACTACTTGAATCAAATAGTTAATTTTTCTAGAAATTAGCAGAATCAATTTTGTGTATTTAACACAGGATAGGATTTTTCATCTGTATTCATAATAAGTATTCTGTAATTTATGATTTTTATGATCTTAGTCATATATTTTTGTCATTAAGTTGGATTTCTCTCTTATTAAAAATTAACAACTATAACACAGTTCCATTATATTAACAGTAGGATAAAACTTTAGCTCTTTATAATGTTTAAAGTTATAAAAAATACACAAAAAGCATATGAAGAAACATTCATCATTTTCATTATATATTTGTAAGTTAAGCTGCAATAAGATAGTGCTTCATATTTTCTGTGCTCGGATAGTTAAGTGACCAGATAGAAAAGTTTTTGATAATAATGTTTCAATTACCCGTCCATTTGGGCTGTAAAAATCTTATTTGGTATTTTCTCATGCCCAACTCATGTGGCATGATTTTGAAGCATACCATATTGTTTCTGAAAGGCTTTGACTAATTCTTCAACTTCTAGTGCAGCTCAATGTTATTAATTCATTAAATGATCTGAAGAAAAAACCAAACTTTATACTAAGTCTGTAGTCAGTGCTCAGGATGTGATAATGCCTTCCAAGTGAGCTGTAGACTCTCAACTGTCCTCTATAAACTTCTTTCCTCTTTTGAATTTCTTTACTTTTGGACAAGGTTTTTTCTGAAGCTCTCTCATAACTTTAAACATAGTTTTATTGTTTTGAGAGGCAACTTTGTTCTGCCATGTAATATCCAGTTCCACAAAGTGCTTTCTAGAACATCATCCTTTCACAGTATATATTACATTTTAAAAACTTTTTTTAGTGCTATGGTATAGGAAAGTTGAAAAAAAATCAAGTGCAGAATTTATATTTGAACCTGTGTCATGCAGTAGGTATGACACAATGATCCTGAGACAGTATTTCAAGTTTCATAAAGCTTTTCCACAATGAAAGACAAAGATGTAAGCTAGTTCAGCCTTTATTGAAAAGATATAGCAAACTACAAAACAAATTTTTCATAAAAATACAAGAAAATAATCTTTACTGGGAGATATTTTTCTATGTTTAGTATGAATATATTTAGTCATTTTGTTAACCTATATGTCCTTCTCCTATAACACACATTTTATCTTCCTCCCAGAAAAAAAATTCAGACATAAGGATTTTAATGTCTAACAGATTTTTGCAGTTAGAATAGAGATTCTTTAAGAATTATCTCTTGATTATATTAGTGACAGTCCAAAAATTGACACAAAAAAAGAATGTTAAAACAATTTTGTAAATAACTATTATATGGCTAAAATCCCATGTTTGAGAGACTACTTTTATTTCTTATTTAGGCAAGTATGTGCAAGAAGCAGATGGCATAATCCAATTATTAGCAGTTGGCACAACAGGTAAAAAAGGGGAAAAAAAGGCTATTGAACACTAGGGAGCAATATTCATTCTGGCACATAGGAAATTAACTATAAAGCTCTCGTTAGTTTTAATGAGAATGTGTGGCCAATCTGGGAATTTTCACATTGGTTCAGCACAAAGTTATATAGCACAGGTGTTTAATTGTCAATGGATTTAACATCTGATCTGAATGAATTTTAAAAACCACAGCATAAAAGACTATCACTCACAAAGATAGAAAATTCTGGAAAACAAAAATGTGTTAAATTAGAAATATTTAAGAAGATTTGAAGAGTAACCATAAAACATAGCTCCATTTTATTTAATAATCAATGTTTACTATATGTCTATATCTCCTTACTAGTAATTCATTCAAACATTAACATTTTAAAATGTGAGTTTTAAAAATTTTATGTGATTCAATTTCCAATATTATTATTTTGTATACAAATATCTTCTATAGAATGACTTATTTTCTCATACCCTAGCAGTAACACTTTCTTTATTAATATATTTGAATAGAATGGCTCCAATATATTTCAATGATTGTGAAAGAATTTGGGATTTTTATTTTGTTCAGTGAGGCAGCAATTCATTATCTTGTTATGTAGCCCTCGTAGGAATAAGTAAGCTCAACATTGAGCATAACTAGTTTGTCTTCTGATAATCAAATTTATCTAAACATTTTTTGCTATTTTAGTATAAAATATATACAGAAATCAGCAGTTAACTTGATATTACATCCACACAACGATAGTTACTTTATATAGTTTGCATTTTACAATATACTTGAGAGATAACACATAGCAACTTTACTGTTTCTGAATTTATTGGATATATTCTTATGAGTATTAAAATTATTTGTTTTTAGTAACTAGACTTTATTGTTTGGCTCATTGTCCTCATTTGTCTGGGCAGTTATAATTACATATGCTTTTCAATTTAACAGATAATCTGTTCAGTCAAATTAAATTATACTTATCTGGAAATAAAAAAAAACTGCATTGAAAATGTGTAATTAGCTTTTTGAGGAAAGTTAACCTGTTGATTGAATCAAACGTCTGTTTATCCAAAATAAAAGTTCCTATAACCATACATTGTGCAGGTCAATAATTTCTGTAGCCAGATAAACATTACTTTGAAATACTTACATATTGTCTTTCAGTACAGGTCTTCTTGGAAAGGCTATTTAACTTATCTGAACCTCTGACTTCTAATGTATCATACTGACATAATATGTCTTTTCAGGATAAAAATACACAAAATATAGACTGTATTTGTAACTTAGGAACTCAACAAATATGGGGTTCTTCTGTTTCTCATACTTCAGTAAGCAAGAAAATCATTTGAAAACAGTATATCATTCTAGTTTCACAATGTTGTGTTTCTGATTCAGTAGGTGTGTGTTAGGGTTTTGGAAATGTATATCTAAAAGCTTCCCCATGTGACTATGATGGACATGTCCCCAAATCAGAAAATAAGATATGCTAGCCTAGAAGGGATGCTGTTTATTTTCAGAGAAAAAATTAAAAGCTAACTTTGCATAAATTCTAAAAAGTTCAATAAAACTCATATACTCTGACTTGTCTAGTTAATAAAAGATAATACATTTAAAACCTATCTCCATATGAAATCATTATTTTTTAGGACAAATTATGCATGGCTTTTACTAAAAGACGCTCAGAACAAAAGATGTGTTGCTCTTAAGCATCTTTATTTCAAGTGGTAGTTTTTTAAAAAATGATAAATGAAAACAGTTTTGCACTGATGTTAGAGCCAGCATATTTATTTGTATAGTATCTTCTAAAGATCATATGCTGGAAAAATAAATATTATGGTTCTATGATTTTCACATTAGTTAAGACCAATAATTTGCTTCAAAAAGCATGCATAAAATAACCTATTGCTTTTACTCTTAACACTTTATTTTTATTATTTTTTTAAGTATTATTATTATTATTATTATTATTATTATTTTTGAGTAGGAGTCTCACTCTGTCGCCCAGACTGGAGTGCAGTGGCCACTCCCAGCCACCGCAGCCTCGACCTGCTGGGCTCCTGTGATCCTTCTGCTTCAGCTTTCCAAGTAGCCAGAATTACAGGCATGCGCTACTACGCCCAGCTGATTTTTTGATTTATTGTAGAGATGAGGTCTCGCTGCCCAGGTGGGTCTCGAACCTGCGGGCTAAGGCAATCCACTCACCTCAGCCTCCCAAAGGCGCGGGATTACAGGCTGAACCACCAAGCCCGGCAACACTTTATTTTTAAAATGAAATTATTATTTGCTTCAACCATGTTCTGTATTAGAAATTGCTACATAAAAATTAGGAAAGCACAGATAGCAAAACCAAAAATAGACAAATAGGGTTGCAACTAAAAAAAAAAAAAAAAAAAAAACTTCTGCACAGTCTAGAAAACAAACAACAGAGTGAAGAAACAATCCATGAACTGGGGAACATATTGGCAAACCACACATTTGATAAGTTTAACATACAAATACATAAGGAACTCATACAACTCAGTAGCAAGAAAGCAAATAAACTGATTTTAAAATAAGAATATGATATAAACGGGCATTAAAATAATAAAACGTACAGATAACCAACAAATATAGGAAAAAATATTCATATCACTAATCTTCAGGGAAATGCAAATGCAAACCACCATGAGATGTCACTTTACACCTGTTAGAATGGCTACAATAAGAAAGACAAAAGTGTAAGTGTAGTGTAGGCATACAAAAAAAATAGGTATTGGCAAGGATATGAAGAAAACACTTGGACACTGTTCATGGGGAGGCAAATTAGCACAGTTATTATGGAAAACAGTATGGAGGTTTCTCAAAAAGCTAAAAATAGAATCATTATATGATCCAGCAATCCCACTGCTGGGTATATATCCAAAGGAACTTAAACAGTATGTGAGAAAACCACTCTCTTGTTCTTTGCAGCTTAATTCACAATAGCCAACATATGGAAGCGAGTTAAGTGTTCATCAAGGGACAAATGGACACACAAAATGCATAATATGAGTAAAATGTGACACTACTCCATCTAAAACAAACAAACAAAAAACCCTTGTCAATTTTGTGGGTGAACCTGGGAGACATTACCCTAAGTGAAATAAACTGCATGCAGAAAAATAAATTCTACATTATCTCACTTATATGTGGAATGTAAATATGTCAGCCGTATGGAAGTAGAGATTAGAATGATGGTCACCAGAGGCTGGGGAAAAGAGAAGACTGGGAAAGGGAGTTGATGGTTAATGGGTTTATGTAAGGCAGGACAGAATTAGTTTTATATTTTGAAATTTCTAAAAGATTAGATCTTAAATTTTGTTACCACAAAAAGGTAATATGAATTTGAGGTGATGAATATGTTGCTTGAGTTTATTTAATGATTCCACAATATATCAAAACATTACATTTCACTCCATCAGTGTATACAATTTTTATTTGTAGTTTATAAATAGAATTGGGTCAGTGTTGTGTCTCATACTTGTAATCCCAGCACTTAGGGAGGCGAAGGTAAAAGCTCACTTGAGGTCAGAAGTTCAAGACCAGCCTGGGCAAATAGAGGAATTCTAGCTTTATAAAACAAAAAACAACAAACAAAAACAGTAGCTGAGCAAGGTGGAAGTTGCCTGTAGTTCCAGGCACTCAGGAGGATGAGGAGGGAGGATTATTTCAGTTTAAGAGTTTGAGTATGTAGTTTGCTATGATCACACCACAGTGCTCCAGCCTGGGTGGCAAAGCAAGACATTTCCTCTAAATAAATATATACATACTACACAAACTAATAAATAAATACATAAATACATAAAATTAATACACATTATTAAAACAACATGGTCATGTGTGATTTGAGGTAAATATAGTTTCAGATATTATATACTACATCCAAAACCCATCATAACATAAACCTGAAATAATTTCTGATCTCCTGTTTGCTTGGGTGATTTTGAAATTCTGTTTTTACTCTTAAATTAAGTAGCTATAATATTTAGTTTAGTCATAAAAAGTAATTTAGTTTATCTTGTTTGTATTCTTTTTCATTCCCAAGAAAACAGAGATAGTCTTTTTCTTTTTATTTGGTAAAGAAGTTATCTAAAATTGTTTTTTAGATGATTAAACTAGAAACTGCTTAGCCTATGTTAGCATATGTTGTCTATGAATGGTAGACAAAACACACAGATGTCTGAGAAGATGCTATTAAGTTCTGTGTGGAAGACACTGGTAGAACATTGTCTTTTTAAATTTTCTTCTTCAGTACTTGTACTGCAACTTCTTGTCGCTGCAACTTCTGGTACTACTTCTGGTATTATTATTATTATTATTATTATTATTGTCTGCTAATGCAAAGAACGGGAGATCGACTCAGCTAAATTTGAGTAATCCCAATTTCAGAAAGTACCTACATTTTTAAAGGAGTATATTGGGCAATTGTGTGGCAATTATATTAAGATGAATAATTGCTTTATCTTTTTAAAAAATATAACTCACTTTTCTTGATGATATTGAGCTTTTTTTTTCTTGAGTTGGAGTCTCACTCTCACTCTGTTGCCCAGACTGGAGTGGAGTGGTAGGCTCCCGGCCATCGCAGCCTCAACCTGCTGGGCTCTGGTCATCCTTCCGTCTCAATCTTCCAAGTATCCAGAACTATAGGCCCACGCTACCACGCCCGGCTAATTTTTGCTTTATTGTAGAGATGAGGTCTCTCCAAGTTGCCCAGGTGGGTCTTGAACCCACGGGCTCAGGACATCCACTCACCTTGGCCGTCCAAAGTGCTGGGATTACAGACTGAACTATCAAGCCTGGCTGATACTGAGCTTTTTTGTCCAATTATTTTGTCTGTTGCCTAACAAAGTGCTTAAAATGCAGCAAGCACTAAATAAGTTTTAAATTGTATACATAAAGTGATCATATTTATATATAATTTATGAAGTAACATTTTAAAGACTAGTTAAGTTCCCTTTTATTGCACAATTCTTAGAAAATGGTGGAAAGTAACAAGCATAATTTCTAATTTCTCAGTCTCCTTTAAGAGAACAATGTGCTCTATATATCACCTCTGTTAAATGATCACATTACATCTGTGTTCCGTGGTTGTCACTGAATTTGATTTGTATTATAATATGCATGTATTTCTTTAATCTAGCCCCTTCTTCAAGATTAGAGTTTCTGTTATCATGAAAATCTTTTCAATTCTTCATAAGTCAGTACTACAACTGCAGAATTTTGACAGATGACCCCTAAGTTTAACTAAGGGAGAAAACACCAAGTTATAACCATGGTATTTTATATAGATTTCCATCTTTCCTCCACAAAGTGATACAGTCCTCCTAAAATTTGTAAAATATTCCAAACCAAAATAATATAGTTTATTTTCCTAGGTTAGATCACGTGGAAGCAGACACTGAGATGAGGTTATATCTGAGAGTGATTTATTCAGATGCTCTCAGGAGAAACTGGTAAGAGAATAGGAGAAGCTTAATATTGAAGGGGAAGAAGAAAAGCAAATGTCTCACAAAGTTCCAGCCTTTACCTGAGTCTTGAGAAACTCCGGAATATCAGAATGTGTTCCATCTTGAAGCATAGAAGATAAACTTTCATAATCTGATGTCAGTAATTATATATGAGCAGTCCTTCTAGCTCTGGCATCTCTCTAGGCACTTGATCAAAGTAGTTCTGCTTGTCCAAGGTTACTGTCTGAAAAAGTTTGAAGATGTTAGCCATTAGGAATGGAGTTAACGGATATAGGAGATGAACTTTCAAAACCAATAAAATGAATCTGAAGGAATGTGGTTGGAATATGAACATATTCCACAATAGTCAACCCATTGCATTGCTCAGATTCACTTGTTTTTCAAGTGAAATACATTCCATTTGCTTTCAGTCTCTGCAAAATCGTTTTTAGTTATCAATTTAGGAGAAAACCTGCAAAAGAAGACTTAGTAAAATAAGCTACAGTTCTTGCTACTGGAGTAGTTCCTGAGATTGTGGCAAGTATTCATAATTACTTCACGAGTTATCATTTCTTATGATCCAGGTGGCTTGTTATAGGAAGGGAATGCTCCAAATCTTTATTCCTGATGGAGTTTGAGTTTAAGATTATCAAATCATGCTATGAGAATAAGCATAAAGCACTTAGGGATACCTCAGTGAATTACTTAAGTGTCAACAATATTTCCCACTACCCCCATTAGGTAGCAGCAACTCTAACTCCTCATAACGATCTGTGTAAATCATACTTGCCAGCAGAGTAATGCACTTCATTGTTAGCTGGTATAAATCAAGGGGCTCCATATCAGAATGGAGCTGTAGTTTTAATTTTATTGGCAATCTTAATTTTTTCTCAGAGAAGATAACCTCCTGCATTCATTGTCTGATGGAATAAATGAGTTTATGCCTAACAATATTTGCCCAGGAGTACAAAGCTGAATATTTTAGAATGAAAACAAATATATAGTTGCTTTTTACAAAAATATAATTTGCTATTTTTTCAATTAAAACATAATTTAGCATATGAAGACACAAGACTATATGACTAATGACCAATATAATAAAGAGGAAATAAAAGGAGAAACAGATTACTAAACGTTGGAGTCACAAAAAAATATACTCTTGCCTTAGCATTTTAATAGTTTTCTTCTCTATTACTGGTAATTATGTGACATTTATGTTACTACTATTAGATAGTGAACTCTTTTAGAGTAAAGGCCATTTGTGAATTGTTATTGAATTTCACTCTGCACCTAGAAATATTCCTTACACACAGCAGATGGTCCATAAATTTTTGTTGAATTGAACAGACTGTGAAATGGTTAAGTTATCATTTCACCTTGACCACAGCATGGCTTCCAGAAGCATGCTGGTGATGGTAGGATGGTTATCTGCAGATTCTTAATACTAATTGGTACAAATGCAAAAATGACTACAATGAACTTTCATGTAGTTATTGGAAAGGTGATTTTAAAGTGTTTTTTAAGGTATACACTTTTCAATGTCACATCCAGTTTAATGAATTGGGAATATACCCAGTAAAATTATTTTAAAATTTTACCTTATGAATAAAACTTAGAAATAATAATATTTCAGATCTACTATAAATTATTTCTCCACTTCTTTTTTCCTGACATTGATATCCATGTCTACATCATACTTTTGAATTATACTACAAAGAAAAAAATTCTTAATCATGAAATTAAATGTAATGCAAAATTTGTGAAGCTTCACAAGTCTTTTACATTAGGTCCTGAAATTTCTATGCACCCTAAAAGCAGAAAGAAATTTATCATCAGATCAAAGAAGAAAGTTGATAATGTAAATAATAAATGCTTAAATTTTGTATTGGGAAAAGAAAAGAAAGAGGGGAAAACAACTGAGTATCATGGAAATCTCTCAATAGGGACAGAATCCATTGTTTCAAATGAAGATCAGCCTTGAAACAAGGATGATGACACAAGTAGAAAACAGTGGGTGGGAGATAAAGGAAGAATCTGACATCATAAATAAAAGAGGAAAAACTCTTAATCACAAATAACTTAAAGCAAAAACCAAACATTGCTAAAAGTCAATATTAAGCAAGTAACAACACAAAATTAGATTTAAAATTCAAAATTCTTTGTATTTTCTCCATCCCAAATCTCTCCAAAGTGTTTTATACATTCTAACATATTTCTAGACTTTGTTATACATGTTTCATCTTATCATATTATCTTGAATAAAGTTGGGAAGAACAGATTACAATGAAAACATCATCTATCATTGTCAGAGGAGAGAGTAGGTGAAAGGATGTGAATAGGAAAGGCCACTGTATTATCCTTCCGAAACAAAACAAACACACACACACACACACACACACACACACAGAAACAAACAAAAAAGCCCTATTCAATACATATGGTAGGATATAAACGTCATTTTCATAAGTGAAGGATTATCAAGATATATAATATGCCCCACTATGTATGACATAAAGGCAGAAGATGACAATTCATATATAAATAAATATATGATGATTTATATTAATTTTTGTGGCATAGGTAGAAAGGATATGGCACATGTTTAAGTCTTTTCTAGAATTTCATTCACTTGGTTTGATTTACACAAGAACAAACTGCTTGATACATTGTGTATGAGGCAATGTGGTTATCAGAAAGTCATCCTTTAAAATGTTTAAAATTAAGGACTTCATATAAGTGCATATTTGGGAATGATAAAAATAATTTAAGCTAGTTAATATGTCAGCCATGATTTACAAATAGAAGAAACTAAGAGATATTAAGTATTTAATGCAAGACAATTCTTACTCAATTAGAGCTTATTCTTGGTCATAATAAAGGATAACTTTCTTAATTTACCAAACTCCATCACTATAAAGATAAATGTTTTACATTTTGTGGAAAAATATTTAGACACTTCAGTAATATGCTGATGCCATGAAAAACATGCTACTTCCATTTCTGATCAACAATGAATGAGATAATTAAAAGGAGTTAGAGTATGGTCATTGCAACAATGAAAATAGTAATTTCATTTCCATTGTTTCATTTTATGTAGTAGATCTTTTCTAAGAAATAAGGTCATAAACATCTGATTCACTGATAAAACAATGATTTGTAATTGAAGCATCTAATTGTTAATGAAACTAGCAGCCTCAAGTTTGAATATATGGCCGTATGGTTATGTCAATTAAAATCCCCACAAAAGTATTTTAAATGTCTTAAAATACACAACCAGGGATTTCTGTATGGTTATGGTAACAAGAAAATCACAAATCATTTTGCACTATCTAAATTAGTGTGTTTACTAAAATAATATAATTTGGTTGGGAAAAGCTATGCAAAAAAAGCTTATCTAGTGAAAAAAGAAGTTACCTTAAGCATATATTTCAAATTTTGTGTATTTGGTGATGAGATGATAAATTCACACATTCATAAACTCATGCATCTGGCTATGTTTCTATTTCTGTTATTAGAATTTACCTCCCATGTAAGTAGGTTTGCTTAAATAAGTTGCCTAGTTTTGACTTAAGAAATCTTGAATTAAAAAAGCGACCTAAAACTTACACAAGATAAAAGGTAAGTGTATTTGTATGAACATTAACTTTACTGTGATAGATTTAACATCTTTCCAGATTCTACATTCACTTATAAGAAATGCTGTTAAGAGGAAAACTTTCTCTGCAGTAAACTTCCATAGGAAAGGTGTGTTTAATAGACAGTAGAAAATCTCACAGGATAAATAATATTACTATTTTTCTTCCTGTAAATGTAGCTGAGAATAGGACAAGAATATAAAAAAACTAGGATCAGTTTACTTTGGATACTAACCGTCTCCTAATATGGGCTGAAATTCCTCTTTTTATATAAATTGTTATTTTTTTCTTCCCTAGGTAGTGCTAATATTGGATTTTCAACAGAAAAGGAAAAACTATACTACTATACTTATGCTGGAAATATTTGACAAATTTATGATAGGTATATGATAATTAACTTGAACATAATTTAATCAGTGGAAAACTATAATATATTCTGTGTTTGCCTAGGTTTCATTTCATGTACCAGTGACAACTTTCTAAACACAAGGCAGACTGTCATTACAGGGCAATATGTCCTTTATACAGTAATTAATGAAAACTTATCTTGTCTCCCTAATGCTTTCTTTGCTTAGAAATTACATATTTTGTACATCTCTGTAGATACACACATTCTGTAATAATGAAGACAATACTGGATAGAATACAAAAGAGAAAAAGTCTTAATCATTGTAGTTTAAAAATATATACTACATTTTCATTGACAGTTTTCCCCTCAGTCAGTAGAGATTGATGACTTCCCTGAGTGACAAATATATTTCTTGTATTTTTCCCTGTCATGATGGTTTTGTAAAGTAACATGTAATAAATACAAATAGAAACTTCATCTTACTGAAAGTATGAGCACAAATAGTATTACATTTCAGGCTTTTCTTCCCTTTTCAGAAAACATTAGTGCTTACAGTAAAGTTTACTCTTCGTATAATTTGTTCATGGTGGTTTTAGTCATGAAGAAATGAATAAAAATATCACCACAAAGTAGAACTTTGCATTAGGCAAAGCTATAGATATAAGCAAGAAAAGTGGAAGATAATTAAGAGGATTTGGAGTGTTCTAAGAAAGAAAAGCTCTTTAAAAACAGGAATTTGGAATTAATTCTATTTTAAATCTTTGCTTTAATTGATGAATATTGTAAATAAATGTATTATAATGATTGAAGATTAATAATTACAAAAACAAAAATGGGATAATGTATTAGATATTTTATACCTATACACACATTTTACATATTTTTGTGTTCAGATATTTTTCTTATATGATATATATATATATAACAATATAAATTTTCCCAAATTTGTTTGTATTGCTCTCTTAAAAAGGAATATGTCATAATGAATATACAAGGGGGATCCAAAAAACAGAAATTTATATTTTTTAAAAATTATATTTATTTTTACTTGTTTAAACATCAGTCACCTTCAAAATACTCTTCATCTGATCCAATACACCTAGTGAGACACATTTTCCACTGCTCAAAACGGTTTTCTGAACTCATTAATTTTGATGCCTTTTCACACTTCTACCATTTTTTGTTTTACGTCTGCCACATGGGCAAAACGTTTTCCTTTGAGGACTTTGTTCATTAAGGGAAATAAAAAAAAATTCTCTCAGGGTGATATGGAGTGAATAGGAAGAGTGGCGGATGGGAGTCTTGCCGTTTTGGGTGGCAAACTGCTGAAAACTCAGCACAGTGTGGGCAGGTGCGCTTATAAATCACCCATCATGAAATGGGCAAATGTGTTGAAAAAATCTCAAAACAAACAAACAAACAAACAAACAAACAAAAAGCACTGAAGCCAAACACAGCCTCTCACCACAACACTAGCTGGTACCCTGATGCCAGTGGGTTCCTAGAATGCTTACTTACCCAGCTGGGGAAGCATGTCCCACAAGGGGACCACCCTCCAAAAAACAATTCCAGGTTTTTTGGGGTACCCTCTGTATAATTTTAAAGAAGAAAGAAGTCTGTTCTTATATACTTTATCAATTTTAGGGTGTGAGAGAACTACAGATCACAGCCTGTTAAAAGTGATTCATGATCCACTTTCACATAGAAGCAAGAGGTGGAAAGCTAAGAAGGAAGAACTGATATAAAAAATTAACTAGTGCCACTGGTTGCAAGGTAAAAATTGCCTTATTGGTTTTTAAGCTTTTAGTCTCTTCCACAAACCTCTTTTCCCCTAACCCATAAAATCTTAGAATGAGGAAAATGAAACACACACTTCAGTAATGCTCTAAAAACCTATTAACATTCTTAGGAATAAAGCTGTCCTTCTTGAAATTAAGTTATCTTTAAGTGTATATTTGAACTAAGAAGCACTATATTTGTAATAATAAAAAAGCTGAGGAAACATTTTAATTTTGTTTTATTTAGTTCAAGTTTTTAAGTTTTAACTTCTATGGCTTTACAGTTAAAACTTTGCAATGGAAGAACTATTTTCCTGAGATAAATTATACAAAAATTTATTTTATAGTGATTTAGTTTTTTATTACATATAAATGCACACTATAGTTAAGACTTAAATCATGAAGGACTTTTGAGTCAAGTCTGGGGGGGGACATTTTTTCAAAGTATTTATGAATGATTTTTCAAATGTATGTGAGGTTTTTTTAAAGTAGTTGAGGTAGTTAAAAATAATTTGATTTCTTGCCAGACTTCAAAATTATCTTAAGTGGAGTTAAATTTTCTCAGTATATTAGCTTATTTTATAATACAAAAACATACATTATATCGTTTTTCAAATTCAAGCATATTTTGTATTTATAGCTTCTGTTATGAATCAAATGTGGCCTAACACCCAGTGTGACAGTATTTGAAGTGGGAGTCTTTATGAAAATAATTAGGTTAAATGAAGTCAAAATAGTGAAGACTTGATTCCATAAGATTAGTGACCTTATAGGAAGATACAGGAGAATGCTCTCTCTCTCTCCCTCTCTGTCTCTCTGTCTCTGGCTCTCTCACTTCCTCCTCCTTCCATGCATGAACAAAAATAAGTCCTGTAAGCTATCTCAGATCATTCTAATTTATGTATTTGAAGTGGGAGTCTTTATGAAAATAATTAGGTTAAATGAAGTCAAAATAGTGAAGACTTGATTCCATAAGATTAGTGACCTTATAGGAAGATACAGGAGAATGCTCTCTCTCTCTCCCTCTCTGTCTCTCTGTCTCTGGCTCTCTCACTTCCTCCTCCTTCCATGCATGAACAAAAATAAGTCCTGTAGGCTATCTCAGATCATTCTAATTTATGTGCTTCCACTGAAGAACACTTCTCTGAGTTAGTATTTCTCCCTATACATATATGTATATGTGTATACATATATACATATACATATACATGTATATGCATATGTGCATATGTATATGTTTAAATACATTTATATGCATATACATGTATATTACACATATGTTTATACACAGAGCTATGCATGAATATATATGTGCATATTTGTATACAGTGATATTTGGATGATTATATATCAGTATACATGTATATATACAACTATGTGACTATATTTGTGTGTATGCATACACACATATACACACATGTACATAAATTTTGTTCTGGCACTTCTCTACAATGTAGGGACTTAATTGTCTAAATATCACAGTTGTAACTTGTTTCTATGTCCCATACGGAATAAAGTTGATTACAATACAATTTCCCCAGATTGCTTTAAGACACTGGTATAATATATCATTGGTGTTTGGAAATTATTCAAAACAAAGGTTTTTACCACAATAAAAAATCGTGAGCCACTGGCAGTCTGAGTATGGAGAAGACAGAAAAGTAAACTGAATTATAACTATAGCACAAAGTATCTCATGAATCATAATTTAAGTAGGTAAATATTACAAAAAAAATTTAATGTAATAAGAAATACCAAAAGAGTATTCTGTATCCCCCATGGCTTCTAACAATTGCTTTCATAAGCTGTGACATCAGCGGTCTGAAAATAATAGTACTTTACCCGCTCGCACATCTGCAATAATAAAACACTTAATGTAATGCATTAGTGTTTTGGATTTGAGTGCTGTGAAAATCATCACATGCAATAGATAATAGAGAAAAGTGAAACAGGTCTTTATGTTCCTGACAGCAGTCATGAAAGGTGGTATAAACATTTAAAAATTATTTAAATATCTCCATTTTTGTATGTTTTAAAATAATTTATACTAAAAGAGCTCCACTAATAAATTTTGTTTCCACCACTGTCTCCACTCATATCATTTCTCCTCACCCTCTATATATGGCTTTTTGTTTTTCACTTTTTTAGCTTACAGGATTTTTTCTACCCAATAGAAAGCATAGATACATTAATATATATGTATATTTATGTTCCTATTTTATTGCTATCTTAAACAGACACGCAGTATTTGCAGTTTTGTATCTTGCTGTTCCAATTAAACTTAACTTTGGAGAATCTGCTCTCGGGATCACAATACAAAATCTTCATTGCTTCATATTTAGGTAAACAATATTCTATTGTGTTGTGTTTTAGTTAATCTTCTATTGCTGGTCACTTGGATCATATCCAGTGTTTTTTTTTCTCTTTTTAATGCTTAAGTTAATGTCTGTGTAATTATCATTTACAAAATTATATTTCTATGAATATAGGTGTGCAAATGTGCTTTTATGCCAAAGTTACAGAATGGGGTTGTTAACTGAAAAGTTTCATGCATATTTAAAGCTGGTAGATGTTTCCAGAATCCCCTGCACAGGCATCATATGTATTCCTTTTAGTTACACATGAGAATGTCAGTTTCTTATGTCCCCTCCTCAAAAATCTCATCATCCTATTTTTGACATTATGACAGGTGAAAATAATATTTTAATATAGTTTAAATTTCTATTGTTCTTAATATGTAGTATTGAATATTTTCATGTCCAAACATGTAGCATTTTATTTTTTGTAAGCCCTGTTTTTACTCTCTGTTCATATTGTTGTTTCTAAGGCCTTTAAAAATTTTAGGACTTATATGCCAGTTTTGTTAGTACTTTGTCAGTATTCTGTTCCAATTTGTCATTTTCCTTTGAGCTGCTGCTTGTTTCTCTTTCCACATATTCTTTCCCTCTTTTTCAAATATTTCTTTCTATTTACATATTAGGTATAACTCATTTTCAGGATTTAAAACTAGAGAAATGAATTTCCATGACTGAACATTAATTTGTTTAGTATCTAGTACAAACAAGACAACTTGTATTTCTTGCTCATTTCATTCTATTAGATTTTAAGTTCCAGCCTATTTGTAAACATGCTTCAATTACTTAGAAAAAATAGCTATGAAAATAAAATACACTAAATTAGGATACACATAATTCCACATCCAGATATTGTCTTATTGGGTTAATATTTTTTTCTCTACAAAATATAAAAATATTGAAATCTGATTAATTGACAGAAAAAAAAGCCACACGAATTAATTAAAGCTATTCATTTTTTGCTTATGTTTAAATTTTCAAATCTTCAGCATCTCACTTTTTTCTCATATCATATAAATACAATTTAATGTTATGATTTTAAGGTCTAGAGAATAAATATCAGAAAAGTAATATGTTTGGGAATGCCATCCATATGTGGCTGTATTTGCTATTATGCAAAATATAAATACAATAGTTTAATAGCAGGAAAAATGTTACCATTTATTATTTTAAAATAAAAATATTCTATATAGAGAAATATTTTATGCTAATTTTTCTTGGTTTTGATTTCCATGATTTTAATCCTAAAAATCTGGTAGAGAAACCCATTTTTTTCTCCTAGAAGATAATTTATTTTTCTTGGTTCACTGATAAATTTTGATCCAGTACATTTTGTTTCAAAAATAACTACAAAGATTTTAAAATCTAACATACATTGTTCATTATTTTTGTAATAAGATCTAATTCTAGCTGGATATCATGTATGGATCAAGACTGAGAGCTATCATTCTGAAGATTTCCATTATCGTCTATGCAGCTATCTCATCTCTAGGACTCTGCCCACCAAATTTTTGTTGCCTTGGCCCTTCTCAATTTCTTATACCTAACTTTTCAAAACATGAGAATCACTGGGCTCCAAATGCATTTTTCTTCCTTTGCTGTGGTTTTGAAACACCTTGATGTGACCTCTTGTACACACAGAGTTCATTTGTTTTGCTTTTCTCTTATAAATTCAGATCTATGCTGTCTGTTGTCCGATCTGCTATATAGTTTGTCCTCTAATTTACTTAAGGCAGAATGACAAATATGGCCTCTGTTACTTCATTTGACCAGAATTAGTGATATAGTTCTTTTTTTGGGGGGGGGGGGGTGTTTTGTGCTTTTTTTTTGAGTTGGAATCTCACACTGTCACCCAGACTGGAGTGCAGTGGCCGCTCCCAGCCACCGTAGCCTTGACCTGCTGGGCTCTGGCGATCCTTCCACCTCAGGTTTCCAAGTAGCTGGAACTACAGGCGAGCGCTACCATGCCCAGCTAATTTTTGATTTATTGTAGAGATGAGGGCTCGCCAAGTTGCCCAGGCGGGTCTCGAACCCGTGGGCTCAGGCAATCCACTCACCTCAGCCTCCCAAAGGCGCGGGATTACAGGCTGAGCCACCGAGGCCGGCGTGATATATTTCCAAATGTTTCAATTTGATAGTTCATATGGGTCATTCTCATCAATTTATATAATATATTTTTATTGTTCTAACTCTAGAGGAACTTGAAAATCTATTTTGTTTTTCAAGTACATCTTAACCTACTAATTTAATGTTTCTAGCAAGGCTAGGTAAATTACCTTCACTTGTTAAGGTGTTTTTAAAGTCTTAAGAAAATGTGAATTAGTTTTTAATGCTAAATACTTATGTTAAGATAAAAGTATTATGATGAATGTTCAGGGTCCGTTTATGAGTGAGAACCTGTGGCACTTAGTTCTTTGTTTCTGTGCTTGATTGGCAGTAGTGGTACACCGCCAGTGAAGAGAAGAAGGGGGGTGCATCAAACATCAGTAAGGATACCAGGTGAAGTAGGGACCAAACAAAGTGAAGTGGAGACAAAGGAAGACCCAGATGTCACCTGTACGATGACTACGTATATACCTAATCCTGAATTGTACTGCACATCTTTAAAACACATTTTTTTTAAAGTACACAAATGGGAGGTAGTCATTTTTTTGGTGATAAGCCAACTTCAGGTCCAACAAAGGCTTAACATCTTGGATCTACAAGGAACTCAAGAAAAAAACAACCCCATTACAAAGTGGGCAAAAGATATGAACAGATACTCTCAAAGGAAGACATCTGAGCAGCCAACAGACACATGAAGAAATGTTTGACCTCACTAATCATCAAGGAGATGCAAATCAAAACCACACTGAGATACCACCTAACTCCAGTCATAATGGCAATTATCAATAACAAAAAATAACAGTTGCTGGAGAGGGTGTAGAGAAAAGAGAACACTTATACGCTGTTGGTGGGAGTGCAAACTAATGCAACCTGTGTAAAAAAACAGTGTGGGGATTCCTAAAAGCTCTAAATATCAAATTTTCATATGACCACGCAATCCCCTTAACTGGGAATATACCCTGAAGAACTCAAATCACTCTATGAAAAAGATACTTGCACACGTATGTTTATCACAGCATTGTTCACAATAGCAAGAACTTGGAATCAACCATGCTGTCCATCAAAAGAGGAGTGGATTTAAAAAATGTAGTAAATATACTTGATGGAATACTACGCAGCAACAAAAAAGAACAAAATCATGAATTTCACAGCAACCTGGATGGAACTAGAGTCTATAATGCTGAGTGACCTCTCACAGAAACAAAGATCTGAGTATCACATGTTCTCACTCATATTGTGGACCTTGAACATCTATCATAATACTATAAGAAAAGGATTGACAGTGTTGGAAAAACGGGGTGGGGGGGAGGGGAAAGGAGGTGGGATTAACGGTAGTAAATATCTGTCTGGGGATGGGGAGACACCCCTTATCAACAAGGGTGCCTGAACGAAACACAGTTGTATACCTAACCCTTAACTGTACCCCACAATACCAAAATAAAAAATGTTGATTAAAAAAAACAAAAAAGAGTATGTCACTGAATTCATAATTAGTAATTTTGATAATTTGATATCTGTATAGTCCCAGGTAAGTCACATAATGTCAGTGACTCTAGGCCAGGTTATTGTTTTTCTAAAAACAAGATAGTTGAATGCAATAATTCATGGAAACAATGCTATAGCCACAGTATGTTTTGGAAATTTTGAAAGACCAATTGAATGATATATGGATTATCTCACATGTTTTCCATTTTTCTCTAAAGCTTTCATTTTTAGATGCTAGAAAAGTTCTTAATAATATCCTTAGCCAGGCTCGGTGGCTCAGCCTGTAATCCTGCGCCTTTGGGAGACTGAGGTGAGTGGATTGCCTGAGCCCGTGGGTTCGAGACCTGCCTGGACAACTTGGCGAGACCTCATCTCTACAATAAATAAAAAATCAGCCGGTCGTGGTAGCGCGTGCCTGTAATTCCGACTACTCGGAAGGCTGAAGTGGAAGGATTGCCGGAGCCCAGTGGATTGAGGCTGCGGTGGCCGGGAGCGGCCACTGCACTCCAATCTGGGCGACAGAGTTGGACTCCCACTCAAAAAAAAAAAAAAAAAAAATAATAAAAACGATAATAATATCCCTAATATTTAAATCTACTTTGGGTTTTTTGAAGGAGTGATGGTCAGAGGATCACATTCATATTATAATAAACATTAAGTCACATTTCTTTCTTTCTTTTTTTTTTTTTTGAGTTGGAGTCTCACTCTGTCGCCAAGACTGGAGTGCAGTGGCCGCTCCCAGCCACCGCAGCCTCGACCTGCTGGGCTCCGGCGATCCTTCCACCTCAGCCTTCCAAGTAGCCAGAATTATAGGCATGCGCTACCACGCCCGGCTGATTTTTTTTTTTTTTTGATTTATTGTAGAGATGAGGTCTCGCTGCCCAGGCGGGTCTCGAACCCGCGGGCTCGGGCAATCCACTCACCTCAGCCTCCCAAAGGCGCGGGATTACAGGCTGAGCCACCAAGCCCGGCTTAAGTCACATTTCAAGTTTGCTTTGTATGTCATATCACTTTGAGTTGGAGATGCAGATAGGATAAACAATCACAATAAATGTTACCAATTCATAACTTGGCCTTAGACAAATTATAAATAGTATTGGTAGAGACTTCATGTATATAAAATAGAATGAAAGATATATATGAATGAAATCATGATAGTATGTAAACTAGAAGTTCTCATAAAAGAAATGCAGCTTGTTCTTTGTCATCTTTGTTTAATGGTTGACCAGGAATTGCTAATGGCCAACCAGAAATTGCAAAATATTAATACAGTAGATCTGTTATTCATTAAAACTCTGTAAAAACTGGAACAGATTTAGATTTGAAAATAATTCAATACTTCTCCTATACTAACACGGGAATAAGTATTACATTTGTAATTATTTTAATACTTCAATCACTCTTGAATTCCTTTAAGTGCCATATTTCATAAAATAGATCTGTCTTGCTTGCCTTTTCTGACATTAGTGTCAGGCTCAATAATTACTGCATACTAGAGACTTAATAACTTAAAATATTTGTGGTATCAATAAATATTGTACACTGATTGCCAGTGTTTCTGAATGTGGCTATGTTGCATTTTTATTTAGCACAGCATAGGTTCAGAGGACCACAGAGTTACAGTGGAAATATTAAGGATTTGGAAAAGATAAATAAAATCCTATCCCTAGGCAGAATGGGAAGATTTTTTAGTGTACTTGAAATGAGAAACCATTCAAGTATACACTGGGAAGTAAAAATCTTTTGAAGAAAAATGTAAATATTTAGTTTAGAAACTGATTTTACAATATATGTTACTGAATAATCTTTTAAGAAATATATTTTTATATACAACATTTACATATGGGCACATACAATGAGATTGTCATAACATTTTTATATGATAGCATTAACAGTTTACATAGTCCTTGTTTCTTCTAAACATGGTAGAAATCAAACTTCCTTCATTTTTTTGAAAAAATCTGGCACTTTGGTTATTGCTGAATGCTTTTTGTTTATCTATAATATTATGTTATAACTGAAGAGAGCATTGTTTTTAGGACACTGTAAACTTTGACAAGTAATTTTGACTTGAGGTCATAAACAAAAGAGCTCCTGAACAGAAGAATTCAGTGCAATTAATTTTCTCATTTTTCTCCATCCCTATTTTGCCCAAGTTGATAGTCATATAGGAGTATATGTCTATTAAGAAAAAAATATTCACATAAGACACATAAAATTATATCTAAGTATTTTGGAATAATATGTCTACTTATAAAATTTACCACATTGCTACATTGCTAATTTCCTTAAACTAAATTAAAGGCAACTATTATGATGATCAAAACTTTATTTTGTGGGAGAAGGAAGCAAAATATTTCCAGATAGCACAAAACATTTTGCAAAAGACAACATCCCCTCACCCCAATCACAACAAAAATTAATATAAGAATTATATATTAAAATCTGTATATAACCAGTTCTACTTATACTATTAGAAAAACAGTGATTAGTAGAGAAAGTAATTATTCTTGGTAGTCTGAAAGAAAGAGATCGATACCTGTTTCAGCTTTTAAGCCTATGTTTTTCTTTTTTTTTCTTTTTATTTACATGAGGGACATTGCAGAGAGAAGTTCTTAGAATCACTGCAGATGAGGAATTGTAGGGATTTCTAGTGCTTGTAGGGACACAGAAAAATGAGACAATGGTAGCTTTAGATGACTGCCAGTCCATGTGTGGAGACAGTACACACAATCTTCTTCTCTGAAACATCAGTTATGGTCATACTTAGGACAAAAGAAATGAAAAAAAAAAATGCGAGGGACTTGCTCATGTCCAGGGGTTCTCACTTATTTGAAGAAATTTCCCTTAAGCAGGGACTTTTTATCAGGTGCTGGGCTTTCTCTCAGGTGCAGGGACTTATTTCAAGTGCAGGGCTCTATCTCATTTGATGGGATCTCTGTCAGGTGCAGGAGTTTGGCTTCAGGTGCAGGGACACTTCCTCAGGTGCAAAGTTTTTCTTTTCTTTTTTACTCTTTTCTATATACGTGCAGGTGATCTTCATCAGGGTCAAAGCTCTCCCTCAGGTGCAGGAGGCATCTGTCAGGTATGAGCGACTTGCTGATGTCCAAGGGTTCTCACTCATCTGAAGAATTTTTCCTATATGAAGGGGCTTTCGTCAGGTGCTGGGCTTTCCCTTAAGTGCAGGTACTCTTTCTCAGATGCAGAATTCTCCCTCCGGTTCTGGGTCCTCCCTCGAGTGCAAGGTCTCTTCATCAGGTGCTTTGGCTTTAAGGTGCATGACTCTCCCTCAGTGCAGGGCTTTTTCTTAGGTGCTCTTAATCAGGTGCTGGGCTTTCCCTCAGGTTCAGGGACTTTGTTTCAGGTTGCAGAGCTTGATCTCAGTTGAGGAGTTCTCTGTCAGGTACAGGAACTCACCTGGAACTTAGGAACTTTAGGTGCAGGGATTCTTTCTCAGGTGCAAAAGTGTATTTTAGGCATTGCAGTTCTTTATCGGGTGCAGGGCTCAACTTCAGTTTTAAGCGGTCTTTGTCAAGTGCAATGGCTCTTTACTAGTTGCGGGGCACTTAATGACTTCCGGTGGTTCTCACACATCTCCAGGAATTTTTCTCAGGTTCAGGGCTTGCCCTCAAGTGCAAGACCTCTTCATCAGGTGCTGGGCTGTTCCCTTGCTCTAGGGGCTCTCCTTCAGGTGCAAAGGCTTACCTTCTGGTGCAAGACCGTACTGCGGGTGCAGAGCTCTTGTTTGCGCAGGGCTGTTTCTTAGATGCAGGGACTTTTCCTCATGTACTCGGGCTCTCCTTAAGGAACAGGGTTCTTCTTCAGGTTCTGGGCATTCCCTTAAGTGTAGGTCCTTTCATCATGTTTGAGGATTTTTTCTTGGTTGCAGTAACTCTCCATTATGTGCAGGGCTCTTCCTTGGGGAAGGGGCTCTCGCTCAGGTTCAGGGGCTCTTTTTCACAGCAGGGGCACTCTCAGGTTCAGGGCACTCCCTTAGGTTCAGGGCTCTCCCTCAATTGCAGGTTTTTCTCTCAGGTGCAGGGCTTTCCCGCAGGTTCTGGGGCTTTCTCAAGTGCTGGGCCCTACCTCAGGTGCAGGACTCTCTTCCAGGTTCAGAGGTCTGTCTCAGGTGCAGGTCCCTCTCCATCAGTGCAGGGCTCTACCTCTGGTGCAGGACTCTGTCTCAGGTTCAGGAGTCTGTCTCAGGTGCAGGACACCCTCTATCAGGTGCAGGGCTCTCTCCATCAGGTGCAGGGCTCTACCTTAGGTGCAGGACTCTCTTTCAGGTTTAGGGTTCTGTCTCAGGTTCAGGACTCTCTCCATCGAATGCACGGCTCTCTCCATCAGTTGCAGGACTCTCCCTCAGGTACAGGGCTCTCTTAGGTGCAGAGCTCTCTCAGATTCTGGGGCTCTCCCAGATGCAGGGTTCCCTCAAGTGTTGGGCTCTACCTCAGGTTCAGGACTCTCTTCCTGGTTCAGGTCTCTATGTCAGGTACAGGACTCTCTCAATCAGATGCAGGGCTGTCGACATCAGTTTCAGGACTCTCCCTCAGGTGCAGGACTACCCCTCAGGTACAGGGCTCTCTCTTAGGTACAGAGCTCTCAGATTCTGGGGCTCTCCCAGATGCAGGGCTCCCTCAAGTGTTGGGCTCTACCTCAGGTGCAGGACTTTCATCCTGGTTCAGCTCTCTAGCTCAGGTACAGGACTTTCTCCATCAGATGCAGGGCTCTTTCCATCAGTTTCAGGGCTCTCCCTCAGGTGCAGGAATCTCTCCCAGGTTCAGACCCTGTCTTAGATGCAGGACTCCCTCTATCAGTTGCAGGACTCTCCCTCAGGTGCAGGACTCTCTCCATCAGATGCAGGGCTCTCTGCATCAGTTGCACTGCTCTCCCTCAAGTGCAGGACTCTCTCCCAGGTTCATACTCTGTCTTAGATGCAGAACTCTCTCCACCAGTTGCAGGGTTCTCCCTCAGGTGTAGGGCTCTCCTGCAGGTGAAGGGCTTTCCCAGGTGCAGGGCTCCCTCAAGTGCTGGACCCTACCTCAGGTGCAGGACTCTCTCCATCAGGTTCAGGGTTCTCTCCATCAGTTGCAGAGCTCTCTCTTAGGTGCAGGAACCTCTCCCAGGTTCAGGGTTCTTCATCAGATTCAGCTTCTCCCTCAGGTGCACTCTGCATTCCCTGCCCTCCTTTGTGTGAGTCTTCAAAGAGGCGGGGGAGTGTGGGTAGAATCGCTAGCTTCCTCCCTGCCCTCTGTCAGCAGCCACAGTCATTCAGAGTCTCCCGCTATGGTCGCCATCCTACCACCTGGAGCTACGTGGATGCAAGGCCCAGAGCAGAACGCATGGCTGAGCAGCACAACTGCAAAGTGCTGTGGCCAGTTCCCGCCCAGGTTTCCTGGGTCACCATTCCTGATGTCACAGTCCCCAATGTCACAGTTCGTGATGTCACAGTTCTTGATGTCACTGACCTCTATGTCACATCCTTGATGGCCCAGGGGGAGGCAGCTGGGACTTGGGAGCCCTCCACAGCTCTCCAGGGCGGGACCAGATGACAGAAGCTGACAGACCAGATGGCTGAACATCCAGTCCAGAGGCCTTTTGAGCTTGCCCCACTTCCCAGCTCCAGAAGCCAACCTTAGATATGGAGTTCTTCCTGACTTCTTGCACAACTTCAGGCTGTGGTGTTGAGATTTGGGTGACAAATTGAGATTTGGGTGACAAATTGAGATTTGGGTGACAAGTACTGGTAATGGTGGGGAACTGCTGAATTAACCCCTTCAGCGCCAAGGATGCTGTGGAGCCCCTGTGGGCAGCCATCTTACTGCCCCAGGTACCGAACAACACCACAGACACTGCCTATGTTTTCTAAGACAACAAATATGTCACTGTTGATTCTTTTCTTCTTTCTGACCTGGGTGGGAGTGTTCATAGCCACATAAAGTAGGGGTGGCTCAGTATAATGGCCTGAATGGTAATCAGGGCTCTGGGAATGGAATCATCTCAATACAGAAATCTTGTGTGTGTGACAAGCTTTTTGATCAAATCTGCTGCCAAACTAATTGGATCTCTGTCATACACTTGTTTCTTTAGGTCTTAAATATTTATCCTAGAAAATCATCTTAAATCTAAGGTTTTCTATGTCCTCAAGAGATTGGCAAGGTAGATATTCATAAATATGCTTTCTTTGTCTAACTCTGTTTTGAATAATCCAAGAAACGCAGTAATTTACATAAATATAAAATAGTTTAATTTCTATAATGAAGCATATTCATAGAGTCCAATTTATTTTTGAAGCTTTGATTTTGTTCTATATAATGTCAAAATTATGGGTTTACTTCAGCATTTTTTTATTTGACAAGTATTTTTTTAAAACCCTTTATTCCACAATCAGTCAACAGTTTTCTAGTCAAAACTTTGAAAAGAAAAAAGTTGATATTATTTTTGTGAATTATTAATCTATGTGTAACATCAATTCAAATGTGATTTTAATACATTTTTAGCATGTTTACAGGCATATGGTTACATCGATAATGTCAATTGGCTTGATAATAGTTATTTATACATTCTTAGCCTTAGTCAAAGGTAAAGAGAAAGATTTTTCTGTTTTGGAAGATATGACTATCATTGAATTTCCTTACCCAACATTTCCTAAGGCCATCTCTAATAGCAGGATCCAGTAAGAGACAAACGTGCCCTCTGGAAAGAGCAACAGGGCATGACCAGGAAACTGCATGAATCGTTATCTTGTTGTTTTCTTTGGAATGCTCTCTGACTCTTTCTCCTTAGGATAACTCAATTGAGTTACTTGGGAAGCCCTGAAAATGGGGCCCACAGGAGTCTTCCAAGTCCTAATCCCAAGAAGGCAGCCTGATGAGTGAATCACTTTCCTTTGTTAGTGACATCTTATTTTTCAAAGAACTTGGGAGATTAGTCATGATATTTTTGTTGATATGCTATTTGAGGCAAATTTCACACTGGACATAAAGTGAGAAATTTTTATGGGCACTGATTGAAAATAAAAATAAATATTTTATATGTTCTATTAGCTTATATGTCTTCTAAAATTGTTATTTGTCACTCTGTGTAACATAACTTCCCCCCACCCAGGCTGTTTTCAAGACTTTTTTTTTTTCTCATTCCTGGTTTTAAGCATTTTCATTATAATGTGCTTTGAAACCACCAAAGATAAAATTAAACAGGTAGAAAATAAATGAGAGAATACAAAAAATAAAGTACTTAATGTTGTTGTAGAAGCTTTGGACAAACTCATGAAGACTGATATTTGACTAGTCTTCTAAACATTGAGCAGATAGACGAGTGAGCACATTTTTGAAGCAATGAGTATTATATTCACAAACCATTTTTATATAATGTGATATAATACAATATAATATAATTTGGGATAACATAAAATACTATAGGCCGAGGTGAGAGAATTGCCTGAGTCCAGGAGATCGAGACCAGACTGGGTAAATTGGTGAGACCTGCCTTTACAGTAAACTAAAAAAATAAGCTGGACATGGTAGCGCATGCCTGTAGTTCCAGCTAATTGGAAGGCTGAGATGGAAGAATAGCCTAAGCCCAGCAGATCGAGGCTGCAGTGACTGTGAACCTGCCACTGCACTCCGGTCTGGGCAACAGATTAAGACTCCAACTCGAAAACAAAAAAGTGGTACTTGTAAGTTTGTTATGAAATCTTATTTTGTAATTTTCCCTTTAATGGACATTTTCTGAAATAGAAACCATAATTCTGTCACCATTTTAATTATTGTGCTTTGAAAATAACTCTAATATTTTCCAAAAATATCTTCTAACAATTTTAAGTACAGTATGTTTGGTTTTCCCTTTTCTAACACATTTTTGACCATTTCAAAGAGAACAAAATGAACGGCAGAATGTAAAGTTTAATTCTCAACCTAAAACTCTATTAAGGTTCTGGGTGAAAAAAGTGACTGAGGGGGTATTCCATGCCTACACGGGTAATAAAGAACAACCGGAACATAATCCCTTTAAATTGGTTAGCTTTTCCCTATTCTGTAAAGAGCTAATATTAAATTACAAGACAACACTATAGAAGGTAGCTTTATGTGTTTTAATAAATAGTGAGTAGAGACAAAGTAATATAAAACACTGATAGCAACTATTTCTTCGTTGTTTTTTTTTTTTTTTTTTGAGTGGGAGTCTCACTCTGTCGCCCAGACTGGAGTGCAGTGGCCGCTGCCAGCCACCGCAGCCTCGACTTGCTGAGCTCAGGCGATCCTTCCGCCTCAGCCTTCCGAGTAGCCGGAATTACAGGCATGCGCTACCACGCCGGCTGATTTTTTTATTTATTGTAGAGATGAGGTCTCGCTGCCCAGGTGGGTCTCGAACCCGCGGGCTCAGGCAATCCACTCACCTCAGCCTCCCAAAGGCGCGGGATTACAGGCTGAGCCACCGAGCCCGGCAGTTAGCAACTATTTCTAAGAAGATGTGAAAAGATTGTTAAGGTAATCACATTTGAACAAGAGTTAAAGAAATATTTAAGATAAAAATTGATGTGATCTAATCTGCCATGTAAATTATGTATAATCAGTTAAAGGTGACAAATCTAGGATGGAAAATCTTAGATGATTAAAAACATATACCAGCCGGGCTCGGTGGCTCAGCCTGTAATCCCGCGCCTTTGGGAGGCTGAGGTGAGTGGATTGACTGAGCCCGCGGGTTCAAGACCAGCCTGGGCAGGCGAGACCTCATCTCTACAATAAATCAAAAAAATTAGCCGGGCATGGTAGTGTGCTACTGTACTTCCAACTACTTGGAAGGCTGAGGCGGAAGGATCGCCGGAGCCCAGAATGTCGAGACTGCAGTGGCTGGGAGCGGACACTGCACTCCAGTCTGAGTGACAGTGAGACTCCAACTCAAAACAAACAAACAAACAAACAAAAAACACATATACCAGACAAGTCAGGAGATGCCGTGGGGGTGATGTGTTAAGCCAAAGAATTGATAGAGATCATGTATTGTGAGATGAAGATACTACATGGATGGAGGGCAGGTAATTTTAAGTGGACAAAAATCACCTAACATTTTGGAGAGTAAGTAAAACTGACTTTTATTTTAGAATGGTGAGTTTTTTTTTTCTTTATTTACTTTATTTTATAATATAGAAGTGGGGTACAAGTCAGTATTTAGGTTTGAGGGCTACCACATTTGTGTCTTTGGGCATGAAGGAAGAATGTTTAGCAAGAAACTGAAACTGAGGATTCAGTCATTTAAAATTCTATCATAAATATATAGAAAATAAATTAAATAGCATAGTAATATAGGGAATGAATGCCATAAACAGGATTTTCAGAAAGATAATATAGAATGAGATGAGAAAAAGATGTAAAAGGGACTATGAGAGAACACCAAGATAAGAAGAGCAGGCAGTGGAAACAAAGTCTTCAGAAAAACTTAGAAAAATACGTTCTAAGGGAGGTAGAAGGTAACTGAGAAGATATTCTGTAACAGAAATTAAGATAGGAAAGTAATACAAGTTGAAGATTTAATAATTGCTGAATGTATTTTAGATCAGAAAATATAATTTTTTTTTAAGGCAAGATTCAAATTCAGACTTCATTTGAAGATAATACATGCTTTCAGTTTTAGGTGAAACAAGTGGAATCCAAAAAATGGAATTTATTTATTTAAAAAATTGTGTATTATTTCTTACATGTTTAAACTTCAGCCATTCAAAGAGTCAGCCATTCTTACGTGTTTAAACTTCAGCCATTCAAAGCACCCTCTTTGATGCAATACACCCTCAGGAGATTTTTTTCCACTGTTCAAAATAATTTTTGAACTCATCAATTTTGATGCCTTTTGGTGCTTCTGCCATTTTTTGTTTCACCTACATCGGCAAAATGTTTCCCTTTGAGGACTTTTTCATCAGGAAACCCAAAATAAGTCACTTGGGTGACTCTGGTGAGATGGAGTGAATAGGAAAGGTGGGGCATGAGACTCATGCTACTTTTTGGTCAAAACCTGCTGAGCCCTCAGCATGGTGTGGATAGGTTGTTTGTGTAAATAGCCCATCATGAAGTGGGCAAATGTGTTGAAAGGACCTCCAAGAAAAATTTAATTGAATCCAAACGCAGCCCCCCACAACAACACTAGCTGGTACACTGATGTAGATAGTTTCCTAGAACAATCACCTAGTAGAAGAAGCCTGTGCTACAAGGAGCTCACCTTCCAATAGATAATACTGATTTTTTTGTGTGTGAGGTCCCACCCATATAAGGAAGAAAAGTAAGGATTGTGCTGCCAAGAAATTTGGTGTTTAAAAGAAGAAAATGTCCAAGGGAGGTAAACTAGAAGACAAGGAATTTTAGGAACAACAATTTGGTTTTTTATAAGTATAAAGTAAGTATCAGTTAATATATACAGATTAAATATATAAACAATGAAGTGCTTATTTGAAGAAATAATGTACTGAAAATATAGGAAGACACATTTGTTTATTTCAGTTGCAAAGTAAGAAATTTCAAATTAAACTACTAAACCAAAAAAGAAAATCGCAGTTTCTAATAATGACATATTAGGGTTTTATTCAGGTCAGAGAAGCACAAATGACAGTCAGTATAATGACAACAAGAGTTAGTAATAAACTACAAATAGGAAGAGGGTCCTGAGTAGAAGCATAATGTGAGTTCTACTCATGACTTCTATTCAGTCCACATATCTGTAACAGCTGCACCCCATACTAAGGCATACTACCATACTGGCTGGTACATGATTATATTCACAATTCTCCAATATCCCCCCTTCCTACCCAAAGTTTATCATTTCCCCCAAGAAAACCAAGATCCCTAACAAAGAGACAATAAAGGCTACTTTTCGGTCAAAGCTGGGAATCTGTATCATTTTGAAAGGACACTATACCGTTCTTGTAGATTGTGAATACCTTTCACCATTGTATCAATTCAGGAAGCAAATAATGCAGGAAAAATTATTGATCTGCAAACTGAGTGCATTAACTAGCTCAACAGAGAGTGCAGAAATAAAAATCGAGTGCAGAATAAACTTAAACTCAAGAAAAGAAGCTAGGTTAGCAAAGAATCAGAGACTAGGGGTTCTAAAATATTCTTGCCTATACTCAGTCAATCCTTCACAATTGTTAAAGGAATCTGAGTTCCGTAGGGATTCCATATAGTATCTGGCCAAAAGAAGACTAGACTAGATTCATAGTAACTTCTTAGACATATTAAAGTAATTTTCACCTACTAAACATCTAATGAAATAAAATTAATTATGGTCATTTTTCTTTCCTCCCAGGCACTCTAATAGCACATATAGAGCCTTTGTGTCAGTTATAAAAAGGTGCTCCTTATGGACAGACAGCTCATAAAAGTCACCCAAAAAATATTTAGAAAAAAGTCTCCTATGCTTTGAGTTGACCATTCCACACTAGGTCTACTGGCTTGGTGAGCAGAGTATGGACTGGATCTCAAGCACCACTTGTATCTCTTTAGCCATGTAGTATTTCATTAAGGCATAGTCTATACATCAGGGCAGGTTAGCGCTATTATATTTTCCCAGGTGTTTGCATAGTTTGATGGTTGTTTTGCTGAGTTGATAAATTGGATGGTTATTTGGGGTCAGACTAATCTTGCTTTTTTTTTTTTTCCTGAAAAAGATGCACCAACGATGCCATAAAGTATCTGGAGTGGAATTCACGGCCTTTTTCATTTACCTTCTATTGTTGAGCCTGCACAGTGAATCTTCGTACCTTTGTTCTGTTCTGATATAATCGCTTAAATATGTGAGGTTGAAACCACAGGCTTTACACTTTGTGGAGAAATGCTTCAAAGCTTATTTTAAGGTAAGAAAAAAATCTTCACTGTATTATTTTTTTCCCCGAAAGAAAGTTCTGAGACCATTTTCTTTAAACCTCGTATAAATAGCCTCTATATATTCCAAAACTTAATAATAACACTCACTCTTGTGGACAGTTGTTCAGTGTGTCTGCCCTTTATACCTTAAGCTTTTTCCTCAGAAGATAAGCTAACCTTTTCACACATGTACAATAAAAGGAAAATACATTATTTATTAGTTTGAATTGCCTGAGCTCCCAGCTATCACATTTTTACATTGCAGTTTTTGATATATTACGATTAGAAAAATAATCTTTGATTTCTTTTTCAAATAAGCCCATGAACTGGATTTGGAAATGCATGTGCAGGTCTCTCAAATCCCTTGACAGAGCAATATTTCACTTGGGGAAAGACTCTCCAGTGGTGCTCTATTCCAATGCATCACTAGTACAATGGTGCTTTGATAGTATACTACCTAGTCTCATCTGTCAGTGTAGCACTGGGGAGAGAAGAAAAGTCAGTTTAATTATTTATTATTGCAGTATATCATCACAGTGTCACCAGTTGTACTCAGGAACATGACCCCAGATATGAGATGCTGTACTCTTATTCTCATGAGTAGTATCTTTGAATTCAAGGTGAATAAACCTAGGTTTATTATAGGGATTGTCAAGGAGAAAATGTTATAATTGCACTGTGGAATAAAACATTGCCAAATATATAAATTAGCAAATAGAGATGGTCATTTAAATTTCTTTTACAAAGCTGCTATCTAAAAACAGTTATTCACAAACTGTAACTAATTTTATATCATTTAAGAAAATTTGAACCAAAATTCTTGTTTTAAGAAAAATAATTTGGAACCTGTGCTTATTTTTAAGATAAGGAATTAATTGTGTGTGTGTGTGTGTGTGTGTGTGTGTGTGTGTGTGTGTACCAGTTAATGATGGAGGAGATGAACATTGAATAAAATGATAGGAAGTTCCTCGTCAAAAAGACAAGTCATTTTTTTAAAGTAAGATATTAAACAGTTATTTACTTTGTCCCTATTATATGGCTGATGCTATGGCTAATTCTTGGAATAACTATGAATAATCACTTAATATGAGAGCTATATTATTTTATATGGAAAGAGACATAAGAAAATGCATAGTGAACTGTAAGACAAGCTTGACATCTCGAAGTTGCTCTGGCACTGTCGCCCAGGCCTGTGTTAGTAAAATCCAGACTATTTTTCACAATCAGACCGTGTTGCTCTTTAGTCAAACAAATAATTTCATAAAACATTAATATCACACCACATAATTCTATGATCGCCACTAACCAAGATTAAAATAAGACCATTCCATATTTATTTCCAAACATAGATACAAATGATCACTATCCAAACCACAAAACACCAAACAATCTGCTCTTCTGGCTAAAACGAGAGGCTGCTACTACTTTACCATTTACAACTTTAACTTTTCTTGAGCCAGCCCTCCCTACAGTTATTAGATGTTTAGATACTCAATTCAGTCATACAAGTGCTCTACTTTTTAACAATTCAGTCATACAAGTGCTCTACTTTTTCCTCAATCAAGAGGAAAGCCTCTCCTTTTTAAACCTCCCCAGATTCACCTAATAGAAGCTGAAAGCCTTTAGTAAGTTTTACCTAACAACATTTTACTAAGACATCCCATAGCTCCCAGTGAGTTCTTCATAGCTACAATGAATTAGAAGTTCAATGTGTTCAACTGCAAGTATGTTCTTAGTAATTTTTGGTCAGACAGTACTGACAAATGGAATGTCATCAGTGATGAAATAGAGAGAAAAATTACTCTGGGAGCAAAAAACTGTTAGAAATAAATTTGTGTGTGTGTGTGTGTGTGTGTGTGTGTGTGTGTGTGTGTGTGTGTGTGAGAGAGAGAGAGAGAGAGAGAGAGAGAGAGAGAGAGACAATAACAGAAGTAATGTTAAAGGTTTAAAGATAGGTATGAGAATAAAAATAATATACTTGCCCACCCCATGAAATGCAGCCTGTTCAACAACCTTCACATGAATCTTGCGTATTACTTAAACTCTCCTCAAAGCCATAAATTGCAGGATTAAATGGCAAAAATTACAAATCTCCTTGAATGATCTCCAAATTCCTGAGAAACACAGACTTATTAATAAACATCAGGAAAGTGTCAAGTGAAAAAGGAAGTTTTGGGGCACCTATGCTGAGTCCATTGGTGACAGGGTGCTTTGTAATTTAAGGTCATTAAAACTTGAAAATCACATTCTGTAGGCATATCCATCTATGTTGCTCATCATGAAAATCCACCCATCCCAAGGCCAACCACACCAATGTTTCCAGAGTTGCCAAAGGCTCCAACTCTTAGGCTTTAGAACAAAGGTTTCTTTGATTTAGGGTCAGAAAACTCTGCACCAAGCCGGCATTCTTCATGTTGGTCTTTAATCTTTTTCTCATTATCAACTAAACTGTCTTTTGTCAACCTATCATTTTCTCTCAATTTTTTCTTCCAAAAAAGTTCATCTTGCTCATTTCCTTTTGTATAAAAACTATGTTTTTAGACTAGTTTCTGGTTTTCAGCATGTCTGAAATTCAATAAAATTATCTTTACAGGAGGAAGTTAAAAACAAAAATCAAGGATCAGGTAAAATATTTGTATATAAGAACCAATACCATTCTCCAAATCCCTCAAAATGACATAGACTTTCTTAACATAAATAAAAGCCATAGTTATTAAGCAGAAGAAGTATAAGTGGGCTTGCCATTGAATGATAATTGAAATAAAAATAGCATTACTATTATTATCACCTTTTATACATTTTGTATATTTTAACTCCATGATACAATCTCTGCTAAATGCATTATGTTTATCAACTCTTTTAATCTTTACAACTCTCTGAGTTAGATGTTAAGATTAAGAAATTGGAAAGTAACAAGCTATGAGTATAGTAATGGTTGCAAGACTAATAAACATGCAGAGTTTAAGTGAAAAAAATTCATTTTATGTATTGGCTATTAGCAGAAAGTTTTGTCAGATTGAACTGAAGAAACAACTGAAAAACAGTAAGGAAAATTCAAAGCTTATCCGATGTTTCTTAATACCTACCTTTGTGAGACATTATTGACTCTCAGTTCCTTCAACTATAAAATAGACAAGCCAAATATTTAGCAAAATCCTATCTATAAATTTTGATAATGTTATACTGTTCTAATGAATATAAAAGCTCAATTTACTTACATAATTTTTTTCTAAGTCATTTTATTTCTCAATATTTTCTGCCTTAGTAACACTTGAATTTCATAATGCAATTTTCAATCTCAGAATATGTTGAAAGCACACTTACACATATTTAAGTAATTGTCTGTTCACAGTTATTCTTTATAACTACTTGTACTGGATAGACTTCATATGCAGCTTACTGTGGTTCTTCTTTCTTTTAAAAATATTAAGACAAACGTTAACAAGACTTCAAAAGCAGTGTCCAGACAGTAACTTTTTTCCTTAGAAGACTCATTTTATTGAATCATATTTGCTTGATAGGCTTTTTATATAAGTATATTTATTTATGCCTAAGTCATTTTATCTCCAGGACCAATTCTTCAAATTATAAGACTCTTTAAGTACTTATCTTGTAAAAAACTATTGTATTTTAATCTTTCACTTTAAAGACAGTTTTCACTCTGAAGATAATTTAATTTATTTAAGTAGAGAAAAATCAATTTTTCAAGAAAAAATATTTTGTCTTCCAAAGTAGAAAATGAGAATTTTCAAGAATAGCATGCCTATCCGGGGATTAAATTATTTTAAAATAATTGTGAAGATGATAATGGTGATAACAAGTACATAATATTTCTTTTTTTTCTTCTAAATTATTTGATACGCTTTGTCTTTTGCTAGGAGATAATATGGCAAAAATTTTTCAGCCTGAGGACCACAGGCATATTTGGAAATACTGCAGGAACTCTTGATTCTCTCTAAGATTGCTAAATTGTGGGGGGTTTTTGTAATTTAAAAATTATTAAAAACATATTCTACATAAAATTGACCATAGTACAACTGATTCTTGTTAGTATTTGATAGCCAGTATTTTTATTTTTTTAATTTTATTTATTTTTTTGAGTTGGAGTCTCACTCTGCTGCCCAGACTGGAATGCAGTGGCCGCTCCCGGCCACCGCAGCCTCGACCTGCTGGGCTCCGGCGATTCTTCTGCCTCAGTCTTCCAAGTAGCTGGAACTACAGGCATGCGCTACCACACCCGGCTAATTTTTTTGATTTATTATAGAGATTAGATCTCGCCAAGTTGCCCAGGTGAGTCTCGAACCCGTGGGCTCAGGCAATCCACTCACCTCAGCCTCCCAAAGCACGGGATTACAGGCTGAGACACTGAGCCTGGTGATAGCCAGTATTTTTATATTAACAGTTATAGTTAGGTAAAATAAAAGCCAAATCACTTAGTCCTTTTTGTAATCAAAGACTTAGAAAATGTAAATTAAATAGTACAAAAAAGTAATTTAAATAGTACTCCCCCCAAAAAAAACCAAACAGGAGAACTTGGTTATTATAGCACAGCACTCTCTATTGCAAGCAGCAGAATTCAAAACAAGAGTCTGTATTATAGTCACATTTTGAACAGCTATCTCCATATATTTGAATTACTCTTTTAAATGTGTCTGCCTGCAATATTCTTCTGTGAAGTTTTAATAAGTATGACAGGAGTAATTTTTTCTGTTGTAACTTTTTTTTTAACTTTAAAGATGTGGGATACAATTCAGGGCTAGGTATACAAATGTTCATTGTGTAGGTAAAGTTTGGGCCTCACTTTGGTCCCTACATCACCTGGTTTGAGACTAGGTACCCTTATTGATGAAGTGAGCTCCTCCCAGCTCTCTCCCCTGGCAGCTTCTCACACCTGCTAATCCCTTTCTTACAGTATTATGATAAATGTTTAGAGTCCATTTATGAGAGAGAACATGTGGTACTCAGTTCTTTGTTTCTGTGATAGATCACTGAGTATTTCAGATTCTGACTCTCTCCTAGTTACTATGAAGTTCATAATTTTGTCCTTCGTTATGACTGTGTAATATTCCATTGTGTATATGTACCACATTTTTTAAAATTCAGCCTACTTTCGATGGGCAACTGTCGGGGACCAGCCCCGACGGAGGGAAGGGTTAGGACCGCAACGGATGTTCCAGATGTCGTAAGAAGAGACCACTCAGAGGCGATTTCTTCTGGGAACAGTCTGGCCAAGACTGAAGCCAACTTTATTCAAACTCTTTCCAACTTATATACCATTTTTCATACCCTCCAGCAGTGTAACAATCACTTGCTGGGGGCATACACCTCCTCACAAGATTGTCACAAGACTTTCAAGTTCCATGCACACAATTACAATTTCATGATGCATGACGTGTTGTCCACAATGTAACAGGTACACAAATTAATCAATAGTTTCATAAGATGTTTTCCATAACCCATTCATGTTATACTTTATGTTCTAAACTTCTTAATTAATTCTAAATTCTAATCAATCCAATGAGCTAAACTCTGATTAACATTAAATCCAAAATTAATAACTTCTAATGATTCTTAACAATTAAAACTATCAACTTATTATTACCTTAACTTTATACTAATCTTCTATCCTTACTCAATTTATATTTATCCTATTAACTTACGCCCATATTCTTATTATTGTAACTTTCTAAGTTATAATCAAACACCACATTAAGTATTACTTAACCTTACACCATATCTATGAACTTTATTTTTATTATACTTATAACCTACTGATTTATAATATGCAATCTCCTAAAATCCTATACTAATTACCTAAAAACTTATCCTTAAACTAAAATCTTAACACTACTTCTATGAATTTCTTGTGTCTAAACTTTACTTCCTTATATACTTTATTACCTAACTCTTAACACTATGTATTATTCTAATTGAACTCTTATAAACCTTATAATTAGCCTTAATTAATATCCAAACTATAAACTTACTTCTATATTTTATAAAACTTAATAAATCTGTAATTCTACTTAAAAATCTAAATCTTATTTCTTGTTATGTGAAAGCTACCTGCGTCTGGGAACCCGTCACACTACTTTGGGACAATGAGCTGCACCGTTGCCATGACGATAACCGGGGGGCTGAAAGTTTCAGCACGTGCAGAAACCAAGAACGTTCTGCTTGACCTAAGGCAACATAACAAAACTATAATCACAATTATAATGTTTAACTTTAACCTAAAGGAAAACTTTCTAGCAAGAACAAAAGCTGACTAACCAGTTTACCAGGAAATAACAGCTAAAAAATACCTTTGAGAAGAAAGAAACAGTTTAAGAAAAGAGGGAGAAATGGAAAATGATTTCTGCTGTGAATTTCTTTTAGTCCTAATTGAATTTTATATATCGCTGTATAAACTTTATTATTATGTGTATGCATTGGTCTTTTATTCATACGCCAATATAATAGTTGTAGTGCTCTCCTTATACCAGAGACAATTCTCCAGATAGGTCTCCATAGGCCTATAATGCATGTGGCCATAGATGTTGGCTCCCAACAGGCAACACTGTTGGTTCCATGTTTCTGCTATTGTGAATAGTGCTACAATAAACATGTGTGCACAAGTATCTTTTTTAAAGAATGATTTGAGTTCTTCCAGTTATATTTCCAAAAGGGAGATTGCTGGGGTTATGGGAGGTCGATGTTTAGATCTTTTAGGAATCACCAAACTGTTTTCCTCAGAGGTTGTAATAGTTTACACTCCCAACAACAGTCTACAAGTGTTCTCTTTTTCCCACATCCTCTCTAGCATCTGTTGTTTTTTTGAGTTATTGATGATGACCATCCTGACTGGAGCTAGGCAGTATATCAGTGTCGTTTTAATTTTCATTTATTTGATGATTAGTGAGGCTGATCCTTTTTTCATGTCTGTTGGCTGCTTGCATGTCTTCTTTTGAGAAGAATCTATTCATATCTTTTGCTTGCTTTTTAATAGTACTGATTTTTTTTCTTTTCGACTTGTTTGAGTTCCTTGTAGATCCTAGATGTTAGACCTTTGTCAGATATACAGTTAGCAAATTTTTTTTTTCCAGTTTGTGGACTGTCTCCCCACTCTTTTAGTAATTTCTTTTCCTTTGCAGAGGTTTTTCAGTTTGATGAGGTCCCACTTGACTGTCTTATCTCTTATGGCATGAGTACTTATGGTTTTTGATCAGGAATTGGTTGTTAGTTCCAATTTCCATAAGGGTGTCTCCTGCATTTCCTCAGGTTCTTGTACTTGGAGGTTTTACATTTAACTTTGATCCATTTAAAGTTGGTTTTTGTGTATGGTGATAGATATGGGTCATGTTTTAATCTTCTGCATGTGGTCAGCCAGTTTTCCCAGCACTAATATTTACTAAGTTCTCCGCTCCCCAGTGATTGTTAGTGGAGGTTATGTCATAGATGAGTTATTTGAGAAATTCAGGTTTGCTTCTGGTATCTCTATTCTGTTCAATTGGTCTATATACCATTCTTATACCAATACCAGGCTGTTTTGATTATTGTATCCTTATAATAAAGTTTAAAGTCTGCTTTGTTTCTTTTGCTGAGGATTATTTTAGCTATTTTGGTCATTTATGAGTCCATATGAATTTCTGTATTGTTGTTTCCAGGTCTGAGAAGAATGATGCTGGTAATTTAATGGGTATCGCATTAAATCTGTAGATTGCCTTGGGTAGCATGGACATCTTAACAATGTCGGTTCTTGCAGTCCATGAGCATGGAATATTTTTCCATTTGTTTGTGTCATCTTGATTTCTTTGAGCAATGATTTGTAGTTTTTTTTTTTTTTTCCTAACCAAAGAAATGAAAGACTTTACAATGAAATCTGTTGTAACAATTATTGGTTTTCATGCTGATCCAATTCAGAATTCATTAAACATCAGGGTTAATCTTATATTTAATGAAGTAAGGTGGCATTATAATAACCAAATGACACACCTTTAAAGTGGCAAATGCTCGTTAGTTGGGTGTTATAAAAATATGAAGTAAAATTGAATATTTTAAGAAAACAAAGCTTTAATATTTTTAAGTGTATCTTATCCAACATAGTCTATAAACCAGTCTACTCTAGTAGGTAATATTGAAGTAAAAGAGAAAGAAAACAAATTAATTATAAACTAAGACCTGGCACATCATATTTTTAATTTAAAAACAAAATCAATGATTTATTTCCAGTCCCCAAATATCATCTATCATACCCAATTAAGGCTGTTAATTAGAGTTTTACTACTTTGGTCCTTTTGTTTGTGATTAATTTGTAAACTTGTTCTTAACTTATAATTACGTTAGCAAATAAGCAGGAGTTTAAATATATTTATGTATTTGTATAAGTAAAATAGCACTCCAATAAAATGGAAGTGTGACACATTTTGATTTAAACTTATTTATATATAATTGGATTACATGTCATTCAATTTTTATATTCGAAATTTTTTTTTTTTGGCGTCAAAGTTTCACTGTCGCCCAGGCTGGAGTGCAGTGGTATGCTCTAGGTCACCGCAGACTTGACCTACTGGGCTCAGGTGATCCTTCCACCTCAGCCTTCCAGGTAGCTGGAACCACAGGAATGTGGCATCATGCCCAGATAATTTTTTAAAATTACTGTAGAGACAAGGTCTCACCATGTTCAGACTGATCTCCAATCCCTGAGCTCAGGCAATCCTCTTGCCTCGGCCTCCCAAAGTGCTGGGGTTACATACTTGAGACACTGCTCCCGGCATCATTTGAGAATTTTTATATTTATAACATTTCTTGCAGTTTACACAATACTATCATTAAAGTTTCATTAGTCTCTCAAAATCACCTTGTAGGAAATTCTTTTGCATGTGTGTTTTCACTAAAATTAGTATGTCCTTGATCTAGACAATTTTCCCAGTTCTTTACTGGTAATATGAAATGATACCTGTTACCTACATATGCAGGTTTGTTTTGACAGAATAATCATTTTAAATAATATTAAGCAGGTAAAAAAATACATTAAACAGCACACCTGTAGAAAACATAATATGTTAAGACACATATTGATCCATTTTGCAGATGTGATAAGCTGTCAAATGGAAGACCCTATAAATAAATTTTTGAAAACACACAATGGGAAAAGAAAAATATACTACATTCTCCTTAGGCTGGTTATTCTGTTTTATAGTTTTACCCTTGTGAACTTCCTGAGGTAGTATTGATTTTTATCAGTTAATTGATAAGATAGATGTATAAATAAGAAAAACATTTCTACAGGATTTATTCAATGTACATGCTATTAAACTGATTGTATTTGCTAGAGGAAAACAAAGCTCAGTACTTAAACAAGTCAGCTTCCCTCTAATTTTCATTGAAGGTAGCAACCTTTCTAAATAGATCTGTCTAAAATTTTGGAATTCTAAACTGTATTAGCTTAAAGTACATAAGAATATGAGTATGCTAGAAAACTGAAATGAGTTTATATTTCAAAGAAAGCATTCACTTTTTTATTGATATTGAAATTTCAAATAATTCTAATCTCTACCTTTTATCACAGATAATTTCAATTTGTGGATTCTTTGGTAGCAATGTACATTTTTCATATACCACAATTAGCATTAGGAAGTTCTCCTTTTTGTAAACCAATTTTTAAATGATGCAAACAAATTTATGTCAGTAATTGCATCATTTTAAATGTTCCTAACAGCTCTTGGTTATAAAACAACAAAAATATGCCACGTATGCCAATAAACAGATATATGCACTTTACATTTACAAGTTGCTATAAAAATAAAATGTATGTGTGTATGTGTGTGTATATATATATATGTAGAAGGTTAATTAGAAGAACATTCATATAAAACATCATGATAACATATCAAGTATTTTTAAAATATTAAAATAATTTTAAAACAACAGAATGCATAATAGCAATGTTTAAATAAGAATTTAGTTCTTTGCAGTGAGACTGTTGAAGAAATAATGATTAGGAAAGAGAACTAACAAGTTGAAGTAAAAAAATACTTGATGGAGCCGGGCTCGGTGGCTCAGCCTGTAATCCCACGCCTTTGGGAGGCTGAGGTGAGTGGATTGCCTGAGCCCGCGGGTTCGAGACCCGCCTGGGCAGCGAGACCTCATCTCTACAATAAATCAAAAAATCAGCCGGGCATGGTAGTGCATGCCTGTAATTCTGGCTACTTGGAAGGCTGAGGCGGAAGGATCGCCGGAGCCCAGCAGGTCGAGGCTGCGGTGGCCGGAAGCGGCCACTGCACTCCAGTCTGGGCGACAGAGTGAGACTCCAACTCAAAAAAAAAAAAAACAAACAAAAAAAAAACTTGATGGGATATTGTATAATCATAAAGAAGGACAAAGTAATGAACTTCACAGCAACCTGGATGAACTTAGAGTCTATAATACTGAGTGATGTATCACGGAAACAAAGAACTGAATATCACATGCCTTCACTCATAAGCGAATCTTGAACAATTATCATAATACTATAAGAAAAGAATTGGTAGTAGCGGAAAACTGTCAGGGGGGTGTGGTTGGCAGTAGTGAGAATCTGCCAGGTGAGGGGGAGCACACTTCATCGCAAGGGTACCTGCAAAATGAACATTTGTCTACCTAACACTGAATTGTAACCCACACCTTTAAAAAAAAACTTTTAAAAATATATAATTTTCCAGCTGAAGACTAAGTTGAAACTGACATGAGAACAAGTTAACATCATAAATAATAATTTAAAAGGAATATAACATGAAAATAAGTAAATAAATTTTATTTTAAAACATGATTTAAAAATTCAACAAAACTTTATATGAAAGATAAAGATGATTTAAGATACACAAAAAAAGAAGATAATTTTAAAAATGGAGGTGACCAAATGCTAAAAACTATAATTTAAGAAAGATTCACTGAGGGTAAAGTAGTCTTGAAAGTATGTATTAAAAGATGACACTCTACTTGTCTATGCTAAAGTTAGAAAGTCCAAATGCAGAATGAAGTTAAATCAGTTTTGTTCCAAAACATGTATTAGAGGATGAAAATGGGTGTACTCATCTTAAGAAAAAAATACACTGCACACAAAACTTTTAAGAGAAAAAAAGGAAATAATAAATAGAAGACAGCAAACAATATATAAATGTACACTTGAGAAATATCAATAAAATTCAAACTTGATTGTCTTAAAAGAATAATAAATTCTAGTATGACTGATTAAAAAGAGAAAACATCAATATTACTATAAATAAAATGAAGCATTATTATACATCTGGCAGATATTAAGAAATAAAAAATAATAAGAATTCTATGAACACATTTATGTCAATACATATAGTAGTTCGATAAAATGGAAACATTTTTAAAATTAAAAGCAACTTACTAAAAATAGCAAAATGTAAACTTGCTCTTACTTTTTTAAATTAAAATTATTTTATGATAATGAAAATAATTTAATCTAATATGAAAACTTTCCCACAGAAAAATTATTTTACGTTTGTTCTCATAAATTCTTCCAACATTTAAGGTGATGTTAATACCAATTTTACCCTAAATCTTCCACATAATAGAAATTACAAGTACTTCTCAATGGAATTTATGAAGTCAGTATAATTCAAATAAAATAGTAAGCAAAGCTTGATTTTCCTGATAGAAGGAAAACATCATAACAAAAACTTTCCTAAAACAAATATTGAGACTTTTTAAAAGCTTAATTCCTAGTTCCTTCAGAAATCAACACACTGTCTTCCAAAGAGGTTGTATTAGTCTGCATTCCCACCAGCAGTGTAGTAGTGTTCCATTTTCTCCACATCCTTGCCAGCACCTGTTGTTGTTTGTTTTATTCGTGATGGCCATTCTTACAGGGGTTAGGTGGTATCTCAATGTGCTTTTGATTTGTGTTTCTCTAATGATGAGTGAGGCTGGGCACTTTTTCATGTGTCTGTTGGCCGCCTGTATATCTTCTTTTGAGAAGTGTCTATTCATGTCTTTTGCCCACTTTTTGAAGAGGCTGTTTGTTTTTTTTCCTTTTGGCGCGTTTGAGTTCCTTGTAGATGCTAGATGTTAGGCCTTTGTCCAATATACAGTCGGCAAATATTTTTTTCCCATTCTGTGGGCTGTCTCCCTGCTCTCTTGATGGTTTCTTTGACTTTGCAGACCTTCCATATGACCCAGCAATTCCACTATTGGGAATATACCTGGAGGAACTCAAATCATTCTGCAAAAAAGATACCTGCACACGTATGTTTGTTGCAGTTCTATTCACAGTAGCAAAAACGTGGAACCAACTGTGTTGCCCATCGAAACTGGACTGGCTAAAAAAAAAAGTAGTACATATACACAACGGAATATTATGTAGCCATAAAGAAGAACAAATATATGGACCTTGTAGCAAATTGAATGGATTTGGAGTTGATCATACTCAGTGATTTATCACAAAAATAAAGAAATGAGTTCCATATGGTCTCACTCATAAGGTGACCTTGAACAATTATAATGCTATAAGAAAGTAATTGGCAGTAGCAGAAAGCTGGCAGGGAAAGGGGGGTGGGACTTGCAGTTGGGGAAAATTGCTAGGGGAGGGAGGGGCATACCTCATCAATAAGGGTACCTGCATGATCAAGTTTGTATACCTAACCTGAATTGTACCCTACATCTTTATAATAAATTAATTAATTAAAAGAATAAAAATAAAAGGTTAATTCATTATAACCAAGTTGGTTGATATTAGTTCTGCAGATAATTTTTCATTTAAATTCAATCACTGTAATTCAGTACCTTAACAGAAACATATATACAATGGAATATTATGCAGCCATAAAGAAGGACAAATATATGGACTTCGCAGCAACTCAGATGCATTTATAGTCTATGTACTCAGCGATCTATCACAGAAACAAAGAATAGAGAACCATATTTTCTTACTCAGAAACAAACATTTTTTGACAGAAGTTAAAAAAAATAAAATTCAACATCTCAAGGGATAAGAAGATGCTAGAACTGGTACTTCTTTATAGAGGAATCTCCTGAATAGAACAACTATCTTAAATGAATTAATAGTTTATAATTTTCTACCCACCCCCATAACTTTAGATATGGGTTTTTCTGTCTTTTTTTTTGTTTGATATATATTCTCTAAGGAGACTTTATCTTCAGCTTCTCACTGCCCTAATGAAGTAATGACAGTATTTTCTTAAACAGTTCTGTTTCATAAGAAAAACTGCTATATCTTTGAGATGAAGGAATATGTTGCTTATAATAATGAAAACAGGTAATTGAAAATAGTGTACAGAATGGGGAGATATATGCAAATATATTTAAATATGCATATATATTCTATTTTTGATGCATATGAAGAAAAAGTCCACATAGATAAATTAAAGGTTATGAGATGTCTTTAAATAGCAATCAATAATAAGCTTCTGAACTAAGATTCCATTACAATTCAAAACAATATTCCAATTCAATATCTTTCTTAGCGATTTCATCCTAGTGTTTTGAGATAGGGTTATAATTTATTGAGCATACTGAGATCTATAGAACTATAACGAGATTGACATGAGGAAGTAGTCACTGTTAAACATAAAGTCAGTAGAGGAACTACAGAGAGTAGGAGGAGTAGACACAGGAGTGGAATCTCTCATGGCTACATACTGCCATGTTAGATGTCATAGTCATCTCAAAGTGAAAACCAAGGTAGTAACTCCAGTTTCAGAGAGGAATGAGCAAAACTGGTCATGGGTGGAAAAACATAAAGGAATCTAGTAAACTAGTGATCAACAGAATTTTATAGTTTCAGAGGTCCTCAGTTTGAAAGAAGGATTTGAGGGCAGATAGTTGAAATTTGAATCAAAGGGTAGGAGTGAGAAAGCCTGGCAAGTTCAATGAGATGGGGAGAAAGCCAATATCAGGGTGTTTCATAAAGGGCATTGCTCTCGAACTCAGCAGTATTACTCCAGAACTTCAGAGAACTTACAGAAACTCCAGAACTTACAGAAAGTATGCTAAAATGGTCTATATTTTTCCTGTTATTTGAAACTTGTTTCAAAGGGAATTAATTCTCCCCCATTTCCAGGATATACTTTTATGTGAATGATCTTTTCTAAGGTTTTAGAAAAAGCCCTAGGTCAAAAGAGTAGAAATGCAAATACTACATCATGATGAGCTAGGTAGGACTTTATGAATGAAAATAAGAACTGTTTACTACTGCTGACTTGAAATTGTAGACAGACTCAGAAAATGTTATTTAAATCCCTAAAAACACCTGCTAGGATTAAATTAAAGATTATCTTCAGCTTGAATATCAAAGAATATGGAGGCAGGGGAAATTTAGTTCCAACAAGTAGTTCATTTTTTCATACAACTTATAGTATTGTTTCTAGGAGCAAGCTGAAGTAGTGAACAAGTTCCTGTGTTTGCAGAATTCAAAGTGTCATGCTATAATTAAAGAAAAAAGGGAATGTATATGTGGGGTAGATGGTCACACATTGGCAGGCATTGCCATGGGGGAACTGAAAGTCTACCTGGACCAGCAAGTTCTAAGTTGAAACTTGAAGAATGAGTTGTAATCACATAGGCAGATGCAGTGAAAGAATATATTATGGATAGGGAGAAAACCTTTATTTATTTATTTTTTATTTATTTTTGAGTTGGAGTTCACTCTGTCGCCCAGACTGGAGTGCAGTGGCTGCTCCCGGGCACCGCAGCCTCGGCCCACTGGGCTCCAGTGATCCTTTCGCCTCAGCCTTCCACGTAGCCAGAACTACAGGCGCGTGCTACCATGCCCGGCTCATTTTTTGATTTTATTGTAAAGATGAGGTCTCACTGCCCAGGTGGGTCTCGAACCCGCGGGCTCAGGCAATCCACTCACCTCAGCCTCCCAAAGGCGCGGGATTACAGGCTGAGCCACCGAGCCCGGCCGAGAAAACCTTTATATTCTTACACAGTCAATAATCTTTCTGCTTATATAATTTCAAACTTGATTTGGATTGGGACAAAGATAGAATAAACCCTAGCTTGCAGCAAATGACCAATAAGTGTTAACTTTTAGTTTTATCATCATCAGTATCTTTATCATTAAAATTGGGTGCATTGTTTTTTAGTAGAAATAATGCTAAGATTTCAAAATGTATTTGATAACAAAATATTGCAAGTAAAGGTACAGATAATATTTAACATTATTTTCATAAAAAAATATAATAAAACCACTATGATCTGCAATGAAAAGCACTGTGATCTTTAGGCCTTCATATAGAAATAATTAAATATAGTAAAATGCACTATCAAAGAGTAAGAACATATACACAGATACTATGTCCATAACAATTAGATTGCAATTCTAGTATAACACATTTATTATAAGTTATTGATTTAAAATATAATTTTAAACTATTTCGGAAATATATTTTTTCAGAAATACAATCAGAAGTATATTATATATCCTGCTTGGCTTAAAGAGATTAGCAGTTCTGCTGTAGTCTACGAAGAATACTAATTATGTTCAATGAAACTTTTTCTACAAGATACCTCTAAGGATTACAGAGACTTTGAGAATTTAAACCCATGAGGACCTTTAATCATTGACATTATAAATGTAATAAACTATACATTTAAGTTGCAGATGATAAAAGTAAATGAATTTTAAAATGTTTACCAGACAAGGAATCTATTTGACCTCTTGCTAATTAAATGGGTTGTGAAAAATACATTATATTCCCTTGGTTTGATTTTGCATCTTTCATATTAACCTTACAGTCAATAGGAGCTTCTCTCATAGAAAACAGCACTGTTAATAAGATGTCAGTTAAATCAATACAGTGGAGATTTGAAGGAAAATGATATATGTTCACATTTTGAACTAAAATACATTATTGAGATATAGTCATCAAGTAAAGGAAGGTAGAAAAATATCCAAAACTGTACTGTATGGTGGGAGAATTCTCAGTTTCTTTACTTTAAGACACTAAAATATACAGACAATTTTTGTAATATGTTGTATGACTCATAGTAAATTATTTAAGTTTGCAAATATTTTACCTTTTAATAAATAAGAGCAACTACTATCACTCAAGTGCATAACTTTATTAAACTGTAAAGCAAGCCGGGCTCGGTGGCTCAGCCTGTAATCCCGCGCCTTTGGGAGGCTGAGGTGAGTGGATTGCCTGAGCCCGCGGGTTCGAGACCCGCCTGGGCAGCGAGACCTCACCTCTACAATAAATCAAAAAATTAGCCGGGCGTGGTAGCGCATGCGTGTAATTCCGGCTATTCGGAAGGCTGAGGCGGAAGGATCGCCGGAGCCCGGCAGGTGGAGGCTGCGGTGGCCGGCAGCGGCCACTGCACTCCAGTCTGGGTGACAGAGTGAGACTCCAACTCAAAAAAAAAAAAAAAAAAAAAAAAACTGTAAAGCAAGAATTTGTGTTCTTGGAAAGAAAGACTTATACATAGCCTTCAATACATCAAAACAAAAATAAAGTTGAGATATACAGGGATATTATTATTATTATTATTATTAGCAACTCAGTTACTTTTAGTAAGTTATGCCTACCAAAACAAATTGCAAGATAATTATTCAGTAAATACTATGTAGAGTAAATCACTTTACTTTTTATAGGGAATATTACAGATATAAAAAATGTGTTCTTTTACTTGGGATTGTTTCTAGACTCTTGGAAACATTGCAAACATTTCTAAAAGAAAATGAAAGTTTAAAAATTCATAAAGGAGTAAATATTTGTATAGTCTACAGGATTCACTTGTATAGATGAAAAAAGAAAAATATTACACTCAAACCATGTAGTCTAACCCTAATTAATGGCGACCTATCATCAGGGGGAAAAAAAAGGGAATAACAACAGGAACTTTTGTCATTTTATGTATCCAAACAGTGATGTGCCTGTCTTGAATGAGCAGAATATGACAAGCCTGCAAAAACATTTGATCACAATTTATAGCAGAGAAGTAGTCAAAAGTGCATTAAATATTGGGAGTATTGTTCTTTAATTCTTAGAACAATCATATTACCTAAGGGTCATCATTTCCACTTGTCAGAAAACCAAACATCTCAATGGTTAAATAATAATCCCAGCTTCAATCAATGATTTGCGGTTGTAGTAATCATTTTAACCCAATGTATTTCTGGTTCCAAGGCTTACATTATCATCACTGCAGCTTATTGTTTGTGATTACACCATGAAGTGAAATTTAAGGAATCGGTAGATAATAAGTTGGATCTTCTAGGATCAGACCGAGTTTTAGCTAGTAACACATGTGAATATAACATTTCTACTATCTTTCTTATTAAACATAGTATCTCCAACAGTCTCACAAAATGGCAGGAAGATTGTAATTATCTAATATATAATTTCTAAGTGAATAAGTGAATGGGTAGTATAAGCAGGATTATGAGGGTGGGAGTAAGAAAAAGTGTTCAATCTATATTATATATGTGAAATGCAATTTAACAATAATAGATTATTAATCAGAAACCTTATGTATCATGTCATACAACAGATATTTTATTTATATACATACATTAGAACCTTTAGTAGAGGATTTAGAACAAATTGCAACATGGAATTATTACTCAACATATCAATAATTTCTATCCCTGCACTTGAAATTGATTTAGCCTGAGACTATTATCTTCAGGCAATCCCCAAATCATATAGTAGCATAACTAGGCAGATCATTTCAGCTGTTTTAGTGATCAAGTGCAGACTTAAAAGCCTTTTGCTAAGGGCAAATCTATTGTGCAACAATTTATATCAATTATGTAGAGCAATGGAATGGCTAGAATACTGGTCTTTTCAAAAAAGGATCAAATAGCTACAACATACACAGTAAGGGATTTGATCTATGAGAAAACTAATGAACAACTTTCAAAAAACCCAAGTACATGAAATTTGAGAATATACATGAATCTTAGGAAGTATACATATTTATTTAGGCTAAAAGTGTCCAAACTTAAAATATGTATCCTTCCATTTTAACCAGAGCTGAGTCTGAAACTCTATAACCCAAAAGACAACAAAATTTTAAATGATAAAAGAAGATAGTTTTTTCTCTTGTAGAAAGAAAGAGACGAGAAGTGTAATCTCCTAAACAACTCCACATATCAAGGTTATTCAGATATTTCTTCTAACTGAATCACTTTTCCTGAAAGCCTTGTCCTCACTTGACTTTGTGATTGGTTTATTATATCTGACACCTAACTGTGACCATTTTCCCTTCATCAAGGCACTGGGAAAGATATCAATGAAGGGAACTCTGGCATCCTTAAAAAGCAAAATAATGGATGTCTTATGCCAACTAGGAACAAAGCCAGGAGATGTTACCATTGAAATGGATTTCTTGGTTCTATTGAGATGACTAGGTCATGGAGTTTTAGCAACATTAGCTACAGGAGACAAGATATGGTCACCATAGTAGATAACAGGTTAAAGAGCTAACCCTGTAGTTTGACCCATAGAAATCTTTACGGGTAGTTGATTGTTCATGAATTTCTCTAGGATGAAGTAGATGAAAGGCATCTTAATATCTTTTTGGATATTATTAACAGAAAAGTACTTTTAGCACGGTGGTGTTTCTCCTGTTCTCAGTGAATGATTGGAATAGAATCCTTACATTGGCAATATAATCTTTGCCTTCAGGACTAAAATTAAAGGGGAAGTCAAAGGTGATCCCTAAATTTTTTACTAAATAGTAAAATTGTAAACCAAAAGATATGCTACATCCCAGTGAAATCAGGTTCAATGAGTCTTACTGAATAGCACTTAATTGTTTCATCTAAACAGAATTTAGATGAGTCTTGGAGAATTAGTCACAATGGTGGCATTACTTGCAAAGGCATTTCAAGATGAGGGTCATTTATGTGAGCTAATCAAAACTTAGTATTCATCTATAGTTTTAGCAAATTTTTTCTCTATCTCAAGCAAAGAATGACACACAGTTTCTATACACCAGAGAGACATCAGAAGTTCTCATGTGAGGACCATTAATCATTTCAGAACTTCTTTATAGTTTAATGTCATAGTTTTCAAAGTGAGTTCTATAGATCCCTGAGGATCCAGGAGAGTCTTTCTTGATTTCCCTAAGATTAAAACTATTTTTATAAAAATATTAAGATGCTTGCCACCTTTTTACTCTGTCGACATGGTCACTGATGATAGAAAATAATGTTAGATAACACAACTATAGCTTTAGGAAAAACCAAGACAGTCATACCAATCTGTATTTGTATTAATTGTTCACTAAATGTATTTGTCAGAAAAAAAAATTTCAATGCCACTTAAGAATACTATTAGCCAAATGGTAGAGCATTTTACTTTTATTAAATTGTAACTCTTGCATACATATAGTTTTAATACTTATGGATATTGGAGATATTTTGCAGAAAGCATTTCTGTAACATTCAAAAGTCTTAGGATTGCTTTGAAAAGTATGCAATTATAGTTAGCTAAACTAACAATTTTAAATGGAATATCCCATTTTTTAAAAGGGATATCCTTCTTTTCAAAGGATAACTGAAAGATAACCATAGATAGCTATACTTGACTATTTGGTAGATATTTTCTTGAAAATAAATAAAGATAAAAAGAAAGTGATTAAATGAAAATATTTGTTTCCAATCTTAAAACTTGAGGTATCAAATGAAAGTTGAATTTTAATAGCTTCTATCATTAACTATGAAAATAATAGTTTCCAATTCATAAAGACTGTTTTGATGAACTTTCTATTGAGATTAGCTACTGTGATTTTTGCCTATATATAGTATGGAAAAAATGTCTCAATTTTTGGAATAACTGCATAACTCAATTAAGTAATATTTTTGAAATGACCAAAGCATGATGGTACAAAACTATGCAAGGATAAAATAATTATTTTAGGTGAAAAATAAGCAAATCTATTTTAATGCAACTAAATATAATATTTCATTGGTACCCTACATGTTATACATTGCATCCAACCTATAAGAAGTTATTACTAGTCAATTTTGGTTTAGCATCACAAAATTATTCTTAAGTATCTCAAAATGCTTCTAAAATGTTTCTCTTTTCCTAGCTAAATGATTGTATGAGACTTTATTTTTTTTGAAAACACATCCTAGTTAGGCACAGTGTCATTCATGTCTATTCCCAGCTAGTAGGAAGATTGAGATGGAAGATGACTTGAGCCTTGCAGTTTGAAATAAACTGAACAAGTTAATAAGACCCCGTTTTTAAGACTGAAAGAAAGAAAGAAAAGAAGGAAAGAAAAGCCTCGATAATACAAATGCAAAAAACAAATATTAGAATCCAGCAGCATTATTAAACTAAATATTAAATTGATTTGCAAAATTATGTTATTGTCATGCTTCTTACAAAATTATTTGTTTTAGATATATAATTATGTTCATAAAAATTATGTATGTTAACATGTAAGGAGTTTTCTATTGTAATTTTAAATTAAAATATCAATAAATATTTTTTATATTTTATTGATGCAATTATAAATTTAAGTATATGTCCTATACAAGTAAAAATTATTTGGGGATCCTCAGTAAATTTTCAGAGTGTAAAGGAGTCCTAAGATTAAAATGTTTGAGTGCCTTTCTGGTTCAGGGTATGAGGAACACAGTCATCTTACCATCATATGTATTTAATGCTAACATAAAATAATGCTGTCTTTATGCTACTTTGACAAGGGAAGCAGAAAGTACAGGTATTTTATCTGTGCATGACAGTGAGAGATAAACCCTACTTCTGGCATAAGTTTCTATATTTGTCAAGATAAGGAAGTTGCTAATATAATAACGACAATCACAAGTATAGCACCTTAAAAACAGAAGGCAATTTATTTTTTAATGTAGCAGCTAGAAATACTTAGTTTAAGCTGATGTCCAGTTCTAGCCATAGATTTCAGTGACTGAGGTTATTTTCCTCTGCTTCTTTCAGCTTTCCCTGGGGTGTTGCCCTCCTCTGACTAACTGAAGCTGGGTAACTGCTTTATCTTAGGCCATGAAAAAACAAAAAGGAGATAGTAAGAATTTCATCTTAAACCAGGGATGTAGAATTATTTGTTCCCCTTTTACTCACAGTCTGTTGGTGATAATTCAGTCATATAAATTTACTTAACGACAAGAAGTTTGAAAATTAGTGCCTAGTTAGTGAACTATATACTCAAGTGAAATTCTTTTATGCAATGAAATTCAGGAAGACAATGATCACCTGACAAAAATAGGAGGTTAAAAATTGGCGTGTTATTGTATTTTAGGTTACGGATTACAACAATTTAACAATTTGTGAGATTTTGGATCCATTTACCTAGAATTAAGAATTATATTCTTGGTTTTGAGTTAAGGACCAAATGATTGTGTCACTCAATATTCATATGTTGAAGCCCTAACCTGAAATGTGACAGTATTTTGAAATAGGGCATTAAAGAGTTAATTAATATTAAAAGGGATCATAAAGGTGAGGCCTTAATCCAATAGAATTAGTGATTTTATAAAAAAGAGACACTGGAGTGCTCTCTTCTTACATGCACAAAAGAAAGACCAGTAAGCACCCAGTGAGATGATAACCACTGACTTGACAAAAGAAAAGGTCTCATAATGAAGCTTACCTTGTGGCACTTAGATACTGAATTATCTTCAGATCCTTCAGGTCTATGAGAAATGCATTTCTGTTGTGTAAGCCATCTGGTATATGGTATTTTGTTATGGCAGCCCTACCAGATGTTCTTTGACAAACTGCAGAGGTATAAGATTTTAAAAAACAAATAATATTGTAAAATTATGTTAAAGATTTTCTTTTAAATCAAATGATTGATTTCTTAGCTGCATATAGTTGTTTTAATAACAGCCAATAAATTCTGTGAGCAAAGAATTTTTTTGGATATACTAAGGTAATAAATACAAATAAGTATATAAATTAATGGTGAGCTTTCATTGTATTTATGACATCTATATTTAGATGAGGCTTTCTTTGTCTTCTCATATACTGTTTGGGATGTTTTCCAAACTCACCATTCTTTCAAAGGTACAAGTCCAAGCCAGGCTCGGTGGCTCAGCCTGTAATCCCGCACCTTTGGGAGGCTGAGGTGAGTGGATTACCTGAGCCCGCGGGTTCGAGACCCACCTTGGCAGCGAGACGTCATCTCTACAATAAATAAAAAAATCAGCTGGGTGTGGTAGCGCATGCCTGTAATTCTGGCTACTTGGAAGGCTGAGGTGGAAGGATCACCGGAGCCCAGCAGGTCAAGGCTGCAGTGGCCGGGAGCGGCCACTGCACTCCAGTCTGGGCGACAGAGTGAGACTCCAACTCAAAAAAAAAAACAAAAAACAAAAAACAAAAAACAATTCACAATGCTAGAACAAATGATATTTGATAAGACAGCTAAATGAGCAAAACCCAGTGAACATTAAATATATGTATATTTAACAGATATATAATATACATTCATCATGCTATTATTTATATAATTATAATTATAAATATTAAATTCATTTATTTGTATATAATGATATATTTCTATATTCTTATTTACCATATTTATGAACAATTTGCATTTGTATATTTAAATATTAAATATATTTATATGTAATTTTGTAGTGATAAACATATTTATAATGAAACATAAATATAATATATATTTATATCTCCAAACTTGTATCTTTATATAATTATAACTTATTTACACAATTACATAATTATATATTTTATATTTATATAATATATACGTAAATAAATACATATGTGGAAAAATTGCACTAAGAATCTTAGCAAGAGGAGATTCCCAGATGATGATGATGGAGTTGGTCAAAGTGTGTGTCTCCAGATAAATGAGTGTGCATAGGGGTGAATATGCATGGAAGTGTGTGGTCAAGTGGGTGTTCAAGTGTCTGATTGGGGACATGGGAACAAGCAGTCTGAACTCTCCTGCTGAGGCAGCTGTCATGCATGCGACTCCTTGGATGCCAGTGTGATCTACAACCCAGAGACAGGCACCATTTCTGTGACACTACCTGGAAGAATGCAGCAAAAACAGTTGCTGGTGGTGCCACATGTAATCACAGCCTCCAGCACCAGATTGGACATTGGCAACAAGGCTATGAAGAATATATGCCAGAGGAACTAGTCACCAAGTCCCAGTGGAGGACAAGGCACAGAGAGGTCCCCACCTATACAGGCAGAGACAGACTTCAGCACGTCCACATGAACAATGGAGCCACTCCCTGTGACAGAGGTGTGAATTCAGCATCTCTCTGAGGGTGATCACTGTCAACCCAGAGAGGATACACCAAGTATCAGAGATGATACCCCAGAGAAATAGGCCCACCAAGGAGATCTAGTTGCACCATTGTCCTTATTCAATTGCAGTACTACTCCTGGAACCAGAGACAAAGAGCCCAACACACAGCGTATGGATGGGGTAAACTTTAACACTTACCTAGATCTCTTCCTCCAGTGATTCCTGAGACAAGTGATCAAGATAAGGAGTGACCTGATCGGCACACATGGAGAGGGGTGAACATAGGTGGATCTGTTGGGAATGGTTCTAGCCTTCACCCTGACCAGAAGGTAAGCAGGAAAGCAGATCTAGAGGCTGGATCCGTCTCCACTCTGGTGTGAGTCAAGAGCAGTGGTGCTTGGGTAATGCCAACAAGGAATCTGAAGTTTCAGAAACTGCCATAATAGGGAGGTCAAGAATTACAAAAGTATTTTTTTGTTCTTTTGCGCTCTTTTGTAATTTCTCTTTTCCCCCTGCTCTCCCTATATATGTTGCTGTTTTTGTGTGTATTTTGTTTTGCTTTATTCCTTCTCCTCCCTTTTTTTTCACATAAGGTTATATATGAATGTGAAAATGTCCTCATGTTTTTTTCTTGTTTCGTTTTTCTCTTTTATGTGTGTCCGTTTGTTGGTTGGCTTGTTTTTCCTTCTCTTCATTGTCTTTTGTTATCCCTTCTCTCTTTCTCTGTTCTTTTCCTTTCCCATGTTATTTTGCACCCAGTGGTTATATATATGTACCCATTAAATGGACATACTGTGAGGTGATGGGAAGAGGGTCCCAGGGTTCCCATACCACAATCAATGAGCAATGTGATCTGCAGGCAACTTTTGAACCTTAGCACACCACAATATACCTTATTCAAATTTCAAAAAGCTGCAAAAAAAAAAAAAAGCACAGTTCCCCACCACCAACCCAGCTTCAAAATCAAACAAATGAGAATACTCCTAGATACATAATAAATCTCTTACAAAAAAAGTAGGTCTAAAAAGAAAAACTATAAAGGCAGCAAGAGAGAAAGGTAAGACTATCTACTGGGGAAGACCAATTAGAATGCAGCATTTAGCTGTGCTCAGCCTGTAATCCCATGCCTTTGAGAGGCTGAGGTGAGTGAATTGCCTGAGCCCGCGGGTTCGAGACCCGCCTGGGCAGCGAGACCTCATCTCTACAATAAATAAAAAATCAGCAGGGCGTGGTAGTGCATGCCTGTAATTCCAGCTACTTGGACGGCTGCGGCAGGAGGTTCGCCAGAGCCCAGCAGGTCGAGGTTGCGGTGGCCGGGAGTGGCCACTGCACTCCAGTCTGGGCGACAGAGTGAGAATCCAACTCAAAAAAAAAAAGAATGCAGCATTTATTTAGAAACACTAAAGGCTAGAAGAAACTGGAGTCCAATCTTCAAGTTCTCAAAGATAAACAGTTTTTATTCAGCAAATGGTGCTGGAAATTGGCTGACCACATGCAGAATATTGAAACAGGACCCCTACCTGTCACCATACACAAAATCAACTCTAAATGAATCAAATGCCTAAAAATAAAACCTAAAACTGTAAGAATTTTAGAAAATGCAGTAGATAACCTTACAAAAATTGGAATAGGAAACCAATTCCTATTCAAAACCCCAAATGTCCATGGCATAAGAGATATGATAGAAAAGTGGGATGTCATCAAACAGAAAAGCTTCTGCAAAACAAAGAAACCCTTAAGAAAGCAATGTGTAACAGCTGTTTATCTCACAAAAACCATACATCCAGTTTTTAAGCATGCCAAAAGGAAAACAAACAACCCTATTAAAAAGTGGTCAGAATATATGAATAGAAATTTCCCAAAAGAAGATATGTGAGCAGCCCAAAGATACATTTTAAAATGCTCAGCCTCACTAATCATCAAGGAAATACAAATCAAAACCACACTGGATACCATCTAACTCCTCTTAGGATGGTGATCATCAATAATTCAAAAAAAAAACAGATACTGGACAGGATGCAGGGAAAAGGAACACTTCTACACTGTTGGTGGGAGTGTATATTAGTGTAATCTCTGTGGAAAACTATGTGGTAATTTCTTTAAAAATCTAAAATTCGACCTTCTTTATGACCCAGTAATTCCCCTTCTGGGAACATACCCAGAGGAACTCAAATCATTGTACAAAAGAGATATCAGTGCTTCCATGCTTATTCCATCACTATTTACCATAGCAAAAACATAGAACCAATTGTGCTGCCCGTTGAATATGGACTGGATTTTTTTTAAAATGTGGTACATATATACAATCCAATATTCAGCCATAGAGAAGGACAAAATGATGGACTTTAAAGCAACTTGGATGCATTTAGAGTCTATAATATTCAGTGATCTATCATAGAAACAACTGAGCATCACATGTTCTCACTCATAAGTGGATAATGAACATTTATCAAAATACTGTAAGAAAGGGATTGCCAGTAGCAGGGCACTGACAGGGAGGGAGAAAAGGGGGGCATATAACGTCAATAAGTGTACCTGATCTCAAACCAGACAAAGTGGAGACCAATGAGATGCCCAGACATCACCTGTATGATGATGACTTATACATTCAATCCTGAATTGTACCCCACGTCTTTAAAATTTTTTGAAAAATAGAATATTAGTAAAGAACAATCTGTTAACAGAATAAATAATACTTTCTTATTATGGAAGCAGAAGAGATATTTCCGTTAAACCCTCTCCCACATAACATCAGAATTACATCAACTCACACAAATAATTATCAAAATAGCCTATCCTGTCAATGGAAAAATATGATTGAAATCAGATATTTCATCATTTGGACCAGAATCTGAGGGAAAGAAAAAGATCATTATATGTCCATGTAAGGAGGGGGAAACAAGTAGAAATCAGAAAAAAATAGGAAATGTTGTCATAGAAGAGGAAATCCCTAATTTTTATCTGAAGTGGAACCTGATGGAGTGATAGTTATTCTGGAACCATTAATAAAAAACACATTTGTCATCTTCAAGACTGTGTGAGTGTGTGTGTGTGTGTGTGTGTGTGTGTGTGTGTGTATGCATGCACGTGTGTGTGTTTGTGGGTGTGTATGTGTGTCTAATGGAAATATTTTTCTGATGATTCAGTAAACTTTCCACTTTAGAAGTATCAAGGATGCCTTGATAACTGCATTGAACTGCTGCATGGTTGTGGTGCCTCATCACATAAACACACCACACCTGAGTAGGAGCCAGCTTTTCTGAGATGTGCATCAGCAAAACCTAGACCCTGCGGATTTAGATGTTATATATACTACATGTATACAGTAACCCTACCCCCATTTTTATTTATATATTGCATATACTACATATTGTAAGACTTTACAACAATTCAGTATCTTTTATTTTGATAAAGGAGACAGTGTTAGAAATAGGTAGAGTTACATCACTGTATAGATGAAGGAGCTGTTTCTCAGAAAATAAAGTGAAATTTTTTACCTAATAAAACCCAATTAGCAGCATAATTAGATTTTTGATACCAGTACAATTGATGCACTTAAAAAAATGACTAATTACATAGCTGGATAGCATTTGTAGTACTGAGGAGGAAAAAAACAAATGACTAAACTCTTTTCTGCACTCCAATAATAAATGGGCATCTTCTTTCTAGTGTCAATAGTTGAAGGCTTAACATGGAAACCAGAAAATATAATGATTGAGGAAGTGCAATATTTCACCCAAAACTCAATTCTAATCTGGAATTGATAATGTAATTGGTAGAAAATACGACAGGCATTCAGAAGGAAAAATATTTAAGAGTTAGTGTAGTTAGGAGCAAATTAGCATGTTCAAGTAACCCAAACTGACTAAAACATTATTTGACAAATGTGTTTACAATAGAAATTTTAAATATATTTGAAGTAAGAGCAAAATATGGGCTAAGTCATATTGAAGGGGCCTTCATATTTAGACTGAGTTTTAGAAAGATTTATGAGTTGGCAGGGGAAATTAAATTATATTCATTCAGGCTTCAGCAAGGTAATAAATTTGATATAAATATAATTGTCCATAAAAAGTCTCTGCCAATGTCTGAAGTTTATGCTTTCTGTCTGTTAAATTGAAGGAGATTTGAAATATTTATCAGGAACCAAAATACACCCAATTTAATAGTTGAGATGCTTTCATGTGAAGTACCTATTTCACTTTTTAGAATAATTCTGTTTATTAGCTATCATAAAATTTTTTAATAAATCAAACAAAAAAGAAGTAAATGAAATATAACTATCAAAGCACAAAATTATTTAAATCTGGAATTGAAACTAGTATTCAGATTACTCTATTATTCCAAATAGTTAATTTCTATGGATTTGGTCAATTGGTTTTCAACAAATATACTAATTCAGTCCATGGAAGGAAGATACTTTTTTCATTAAATACTACTGGAACATTTAGATATCTATAGAGATAAATCATTCTCAACATTTAATTCAACGCAATGAATAAATGAAATAAATCATATATATACATCTAAAAGAGAAAACACTAAAAATCTATAGAAAAGTTAAAGGAGGATCATTTTGACTTTGGACTAAAAGTGTTTTTATAGAAAGAAGGAAATGAAGGTAAAAAAGATAATATGTTTGATGTCTCGAAACTTTTAAAACTTTATGCTTTATGAAGGACACAGAGAGCAAAGATAACAAGGCAAGAGAAAATATTCTCTCTGTGTGTTTTTGTGTGTGCTTGTGTACTTATATTCAGAGATTGTTAGAACTTTTACAAATCATTTAGTAAGAAGACATATAAAACACATTAAAAATAAAAAAAGTCAACAATTTAAGATACATTTTCCAGAGAAGATTTATAAATGGTCATTAATATATGAGGAGATATGCAAGATTACACTTCAGTATCAGAAAATAACAAATTAAAACCACAATGAAAAACCACTTGCCAGCCGGGCTCGGTGGCTCAGCCTGTAATCCCGCGCCTTTGGGAGGCTGAAGTGAGTGGATTGCCTGAGCCCGCGGGCTCGAGACCAGCCTGGGCAGGCGAGACCTCATCTCTACAATAAAATCAAAAAATTAGCCGGGCGTGGTAGCCCGCGCCTGTAATTCCGGCTACTCGGAAGGCTGAGGTGGAAGGATCGCCGGAGACCAGCAGGTCGAGGCTGCGGTGACCGGGAGCGGCCTCTGCACTCCAGTCTGGGCGACCGAGTGAGACTCCAACTCAAAAAAAAAACAAAACAAAACAAAACAAAAAGCACTTGCTATCCACTTGAATGTCTAAAGTTAAAAAGACTTAGAATGTTGATGGAGTGTAAAATACTGGTGGTTGGAGACATTCTGCATGGTATAGCCTCTATAAGAAGGGCTAAGAAGCACTTTTCCTATATTTCTGTAATTGCACTCCCAGGGATTTATGAAGGATAAATGAGAATATATATCCACACAAATGCTTGTATTTTCCTAGTTGCTTTTCTGCCTGGTCTTATGAACATTCAATCTGTAAATGCACAGTATATTATATGTTTATAGGAAGTGTATTGCTTAAAAATTCTGCAAAGATTCAAGATGACATCAATGCTAAAAAATGGTTTATTTTTGTGCATATCTCTTAACTCCTGAAATGTGATCTACAATTCTAGCGCCATCGTCTTAATTAATTAATTAATTAGTTTATTTATTTATATTTGTATTTTGATTTTGCTTTCCATTTCATTAACTTTTACTCTTAGCATCATTAATTTATCTATCCTTATTTCTGCTTCAATTTTTAAAATGACAAAAAATTGTATAAATTTATCGTGTTGTGAAATATGTATACATCGTAGAATGGCTAAATCAAATAATTATTTGGTTCTCTGGCTGATTATTATTGGTGTATAAGAATGTGGCTGTCTTTTGCACATTTATTTTGGTTTTTGTTGTTGTTGTTTGTTTGTTTGTTTGTTTGTTATTGAGTCGGAGTCTCACTCTGTCGCCCAGACTGGAGTACAGTGGCCGCTCCCGGCCACCACAGCCTCGACCTGCTGGGCTCCGGCGATCCTTCCGCCTCAGCCTTCCAAGTAGCTGGAACTATAGGCATGCGCTACCACGCCCGCTAATTTTTTTAAATTTATTGTGGATATGAGGTCTCGCGAAGTTGCCCAGGTGGGTATCGAACCCGCGGGCTCAGGCAATCCACTCATCTCAGCCTCCCAAAGGTGTGGGATTACAGGCTGAGCCACTGAGCCAGGCTGCACATTTATTTTGTATGTAGCCTGGACCTTACCAAAGTCCTTTATCAATGCAAGGCTTATGACAGGTTCTTTTGGATTTTTGAGGGATAGGGTCATATTGTCTGTAAAGAGGGATAACTTCCTTCTTTTCCTAATTTGATACCCCTGATTTCCTTCTTTTGTTTTATTGTTCTAGCTAGGACTTTTAACCTATTTTGAACAGGAGAGTGAGAGGGGGCAGCCTTGTCTTATTTCAGTTTTCAGGGAATATGCTTCCAATTTCTGTCCATATAGCAATATCACAGATGGCTTTTACTATTTTGAAGTATGTTCCTTATATACCTGGGTGTTCAAGGATTTTTATCAAGAAGGAATACTGGATTTTATTGAAAGCTTTTTCTGCATTTAATGATATAATCATGTGTTTCTTATTTTTACATCTGCTGATATACTTAATTACATTTATGGTCTTGTGGATGTTGTCCTGCATCCCAAGGATGAAACCTTCTTGGTCATGGTAGATGATTTTTGAGATGTTTTGTTGGATCAGATGTACTAGAATCTTGCTGAATATTTTGCATCTTTGTTCATCAGGGATATTGGTCTATAGTTCTGTTTCCTTGCTGGATATTTGCAATAGCCACACAAAAAAATGAAATACCTCAGCAACTTCCTAGCAAGCAAAGTCAAGACCTTTACAAAGAAAGATACAAAACCTTTCTCAAAGCAATCAAAGATGACACAAACAAATGGAAAAACATTCCATGATCTTGGCTTGGAAAAATAAACATTGTTAAGGTGTCCATTCTGCCAAAGGCAATCTACATATTTAATGCCATATCCATTAACTTACTAACATCATTCTTCTCAGAACTGAAAATGACAATTTATATGGAAACAAACAGCCACAAACAACCAAAACAATCCTTAGTAAAAGAAATAAAATAGGAGATTTCACACTTCCAGACTCTAAACTTAGTATTATAAGTCTACAGTAATCAAATAGCTTGGCATTGCTGCAAAGCATACAGACCAACAAAACAGGATAGAGATTCCATAAGCAAAATCTCAATTTCTCAACCAACTTATCTTTGACAAAGCCTCCAAAAAACAACCAGTGGGGAAAAGAAACCTACTCAGTAAATGTTGCTTGGAAAAACAGCTGACCACGTACAGAAAACAGGACACCTACCTATCACCATACACAAAAATCAACTCCAAATAGATCAAAGACCTAAACACAAAACCTCAAATGTTACGAATCTTGGAAAATGCAAGGGACACTGTTATGGAAATTGGAATATGCAACAAATTCCTGGTCAAAACCCCAAAAGTCTATGCCATAAGAGATAATATGAACAAGTGGGACATCATCAAACTGAAAATCTTCTGTAAAGCAAAATAAACCATCAAGAGAGTGGGGAGACAGCCTACAGAATAGGAAAAGTATTTGCCAGCTACATATCTAGCAAAGATCTTACATCCAATATCTACAGGGAACTCAAATGTGCCATAAGGAAAAAAACAAATACCCCCATTAAAAAAGTGGGCAAAAGACATGAATTAACACTTCTCAAAAGAAGACATATGAGCAACCGACAGACATGAAAAAATGCTCAGCCTCACTAATCATCAGAGAAATAAAAATCAAAACCACATTTAGATACCACTTAAGTCCAGTAAGAATGGCCATCATTAATAAAACTCAAAATAACAAATCCTAGCGAGGATACAGAAAAAAGAGAATGCCTCTACACTGGTGATGGGAATGCAAACTAGTGCAACATCTATGGAAAACAGTGCGGAGATTCCAAAAAAAAAAAAAACCTAAAAATTGATTTTCCATATGACCCAGCAATCCCTCATCTGGGAATACAAAACAGATACCTTCACATGCTTGTTTGTTGCAGAACTATTTACAATAGCAAAAACATGGAACAGATACCTTCACACTCTACAAAACAGACACCTTCACACGCTTGTTTGTTGCAGCACTATTTACAATAGCAAAAACATGGAACAAACTGCTGCCCATCAAAAGTGGATTGGATAAAAAAAAATGGTACGTATACACAAAGGAATATTTTTTTCAGTCATACAGAAAAAAATATGGACTTTGCAACAACTTGGATGGATTTAGAGTCTAAAATACTCATTTATCAGAGAAACAAAGAACTGAGTACTACATGCTCTCACTCATATGCTGACCCTAAAAATTTACCATAATGCCATAAGAAAGGTATTGGCCATAGCCCAAAATTGCCAGGGGTATGGAGGGGGCACATAACATCAATAAGTGTACCTCATCTCAAAACAGGCTAAGTGGGAACTAAAGAGAGATCCAAACTCTACGTGTACAATGCCCACTTGTATACCTAATTCTGTTAATCCCAAATTGTACTCTTACATGTTTAAAATAAAATAAATAAACCAATTAACATATCATCATAAGTATTTTTGTTTTATGAAAATATTTAAAATTGAGTCTCAGCAATTTCCAAGTATACGAAAATTGTTATTGACTATAATCACCATGTTGTACAGCAGATTCCTCGAACAATTTATCCTATATAACTAAAATTTTGTATCCTCAGGCCAACATTTCCCTATCTGCCTCAAGTTCCTGGTATCCACAATTATGCTTGCTGTTTTTATTAGTTCAACTTGTTAAATACTCCACATACAAATGAGATTAGATGACATTTATCTTTATGTGCCTGACTTATATTCCTTAACATATTAACCTTTAGGTTCAACTATTTTGTGACAAATGGCAACATTTTCTTTTTATGGCTAAAGAGTATTGCACTGTGTATATACCATATTTTCTTTATGTATTCATTTGTCAATGGACACCTAGGTTGACACTGTGTCTATCCTGTTGTGAATAATGCTACAATAAATACAAGAGTGCAGGTATTTCTTCAACATACTTAATTTAATTTCCATTGGACATATACTCAGAAGTGGAATTGATGGATTATACGACTGTTGTATTTTTAGGATTTTGAAGAACTTGCATACTGGTTTTCTATAATGGCTGTACTACTTTCCCTTCTCACCAAGAGTATACAAGTGTTCCCTATGCTCTACATCCTCAGCAACTTTCGTTATCTTTAATGTTTTAGAAATAGCATTACAACAGGTGCAATGTGATGTCTCATGTGGTATGATTTTGCATTTATTTGATGATTAGAAATGTTGAGCATTTTCTCTTGGTCATTTGTATGTCTTCATTTTGGAAATGTCTACTCAGGTTCTTTGACAAACTTTTAATTATTTGTTTTCTTGCTGTTGAATTGCTTGAGTTCTTTATATGTTTTGGATATTAATCTCTTATCAGATGTATGATTTGCAAATATTTATTCCATTCTAAAAAGTGTAGGTTGTCTCTTCATTGTTTGTTTTACTGTGCAGAAGATTTTTACTTTGACGTAAACCAAATATTGCATCATTGCTACATGTCCTTTTGAGGTCACATTCAAAAAGAAAAATTGCTGATATCAACGTCATGAAGATTTTTCCCTTGTTTTCTTTTAGTAGTTTTACAGTTTCAGACATTATACAATACATGTCAAATTTCATTAACATTTTTCAAAGAAATTTCTAGAAATTTATAATTTTTATAGAATCGAAAAGACCCTGAATAACCAAAGCAATTGTAAGCAATAAGGAAAAATAAACAGACAACACACTACCTGATTTCAGAGTCTACTACAAATCTGTTGCAGTCACTACAACATGGTACTGGCATAGAACCAGGCATATAGACAAATGAAACAGAATAGAGATCTCAGAAGTAATTTCTCACATTGATTGCTGATCAATTTAGGACAACACCACCAAGAATACACAATGGGGAAAGGACAGTCTCTTTATTTTATTTATTTATGTATGTATGTATGTATGTATGTATGTATGTATGTATGTATGTTTGAGTTGGAGTCTCACTCTGTCGCCCAGACTGGAGTGCAGTGGCCGCTCCTGGCCACCGCAGACTCGACCTACTCGGCTCTGGCAATCATTCCACCTCAGCCTTCCAAGTAGCTGGAACCACAGGCGTGCGCTACCATGCCTGGCTAATTTTTTGATTTATTATGGAGATAAGGTCTCGAACCTGCGGGCTCAGGCAATCCACTCACCTCAGCCTCTCAAGGCACAGAATTACAGGCTGAGCTACCGAGCCCGGCTGACAATCTCTTTATTAAATCATGTTGATACAGCAGGATATTCAAATTCAGAATAAAATCTGTTCTTATCTCACACCACGTACAAAATCAAATCAAAATGGTAGAGACTTAAATATCAGCCCTACTGAACTTAATCTCTTTTCCTAACCCAGGCAGATCAGTGTTCCTCCTGGCATTCCTCTCTTTTTACTGTCGTCCAGATTTGCCTCCAGGAAGGTAGCTGAAAAAAATCATAAGATTCATATCATATGTTTCTCTCCTCTTAACAACTATAGCTCTATGTTCCCTATAAACCAATGTTTTATGAAAATTATTTCATATATTTTTCTAGTACCTTAGCTGTTTATTCAATAAACAATTAAGTAATAAATAAAGAATATTTGCATATTTGAAAAATATGGGATAAAAAATTATATCCATATTTCTGGCTCAAATTACATGGAGAGAAGAGATTTAAAGCCGTTAGCTTACTATCTACATACTTTCTACTGGGAGGATGTCCTGGGGGAAATAAAAGCATATAAACTGTTTCAATTCCCTTGTCAAATGTACCTCTAGGTAAATATTCTAAAGGTTTTCCTTAAGAGGAGAGGTACTTATCTATAACATAATCCTATCAATATATTTCTAGAATTACTTACGGTAAATAAACTAAGAATCCATGGATTTATGTCTCCCTAAAGAATATCAAATAAGCTATGCAAGTCTCTAGTGTTATAAAATGGAGATGTTTCATAGCTTAAATGTACCTCTTGCTCTCTGAGGTAATAACCCTATGGTCTCACTTATGAATTTATTTTTTGAATCCTGAACAGCAAACATATATCCAAATACAGCATAAAAGGAACTGGAAAATCATTCTCAGAGGCTTAGTCCTCTCTGTACTTTATCTGAGCAGAAAGGTGCCTGAATTCTTAAAATTATTAGTAAGTATTTTTAATTTTTGCTAGTTTAACTTGAAAATATAAAATAATTCTTTTAAAGCTTATCGGCTTATGTTATAAAATATTTCAATTTATTTTTATTAATTTTTCTTTAATTGCTTTAAAGGACTTTTTATAATGCCTTATTGAATGGAGATAGTTACAGTTCGCTAGTAAACTGGATAATGGGGCCGGGCTCAGTGGCTCAGCCTGTAATCCCAGCACTTTGGGAGGCCGAGGTGAGTGGATTGCCTGAGCCCGAGAGTTCAAGACCCGCCTGGGCTGCTTGGTGAGACCTCATCTCTACAATAAATTAAAAATTAGCCGGGTGTGGTAGCACACGCCTGTAGTTCCAGCTACCTGGAAGGCTGAGGTGGAAGGATCGCCAGACGCCAGCAGGTCGAGGCTGTGGTGCCAAGGAGCAGCCATTGCACTCCAGTCTGTGTGACAGAGTGAGACTCCAACTCAAAAATAAAAAAAAACAAAACAAACAAAACAAAACAAACTGGATAATGGTAGTCAGAGGGAATGTTTAATGATAGAATGCCATGTTTTTAGCAAAGATGAACAACCAAATTATTTCAATGGGTACTGTGTCAGGGCTCTATCCTGTTAAAAAAATAAAAATTGGTCTCCTTTATCTTTATTAAAATTTCGTAGAGAAAATAAAATCATCTTAAAAGATATACTAGTAATCAAGTATTTTGTGGCACACACACACATCCATATGTATTTCTAAATTTTCAATTCCTTTCCTTTTATAATGAAATAAATGTGAAAGAAAATATTTTTTAAGGAATAAAGGAGCAGAATAGGTATAGAAAGTGAGAGCCATAACAGATTTGCTGACTTAGAGAACACTATGTATTATAATTTGTTGAGACACTTTCTGAAATGGAGCTTTCAGATGTTTTTCAATCATTAGAAAAACAGTCAGTATACTCCAGCAGTTTATCTAGAAACCATTTGAACTTACCAATATAAACACAGAGTTTGAAATACTGCTTTTAAAAAAGTTACCTATGCTTGGATATTGCTTCTTTTACCATAACCTACACACACACACACACACACACACACACACACACACACACACACTGACAATACAAATTGTGATTATTCTTTAAAAAGTGATGTGTATGAGCAATAAAAAACATCTCGTTAAGAAGAATGGTTTTGTAGTATTGTGTAGTGAAGTGGTGTATTGCAAAATTTTAGATATGCATACATTATGAATCATATCTGTATTCCTATACTCAACTGTTATTCTTGTATCTTGGCTTTTTCCCTTTCAAACAGGCAAATGACGGAATCTATCTGCTAAGAATCAAAATTACACATTTCAACTCTGATAAGTAGCCATTATGAAGAGGATGCACAAAAATAACTTAGAATTCCTATAGTGATTAAGAGATAGTAGATATTTTTAAAACATCACTTTATTTTTTCCAGCCTAAACCTTCTCTTTCAGTCAAGTATAAAGTATAGAGAAATAAATATAAGAACACACCTAAACTTCAATAAATACTGACAGTGCACAGTACAGAAATCTACTCCCTAATAGATTTCTGTACTGTGCATTGGATACACAACAAACAAAAGAGAGGATACACAAACAAAAGAGAGATGTGAAAGCATTTGACATTGACTCTATTTTAGAAGGGTTTACACAGCTTACAACAACTTTGTTCTATTATTTATTATTCTACTATACTGTGGTTTTCAAAGGAAAATATGTAACTATTAGAATATTATTTATTTGTTGATTATCTTTTGACTTACTAGAATTTACAATTGACCCTTGAACAACATGGGGATCAGGGACACCAATCTCATGCGCAGTTACAAAACCATGTATAACTTTGGATTCCCCAAAAACTTAACTACTAACTGCCTACTGTAGATCAAATGCCTTCTCAATAACATAAAAATTTGATTAACACATAGTTTTTATGTTATATGTATTATATACTATAATCTTACAATAAGGTAAACTAAAAAAAATATTTAAAACATCCTAAGGAAGGGAAAATATACTATTTATTAAGTGGACATGGATAATCATAAAAGTCTTCATTCACATCATCTTCAAGTCGAATCTGAGGAGAAGGAAGAGGAAGGGTTGGTTTTAACATCTCAGAGGAGGAAAAGACATAGGAAAATCTTCATTAAAAGGTAAAATTGGACCCGTGCAGTTCAAACCTGTGTTGTTCAAGGGTCAGCTATAATTTTATTAGGTCAAGAAATTTGTTCATTGCAGTATTTCTCAAAGATATCTTTTGACATAGGCAACACTTAATGGATGCTAATTATGTAAACACTAATAAAAACAGGAATTTTATAGTTAAGGAAACTGAAACTATAAATATCTAAGAAAAATGAGACGTTACAAGAAATTTAGAGTGTATGGATTTAAATACAAGTATAGTTTTATATGAGGCAGTTGAATCTAAAAATCATTTTATTGGCAATAGTATTAGGTAAAATATCATTTGACAATGAATTACTGAAGTGTAATGAGATACATGGAAGGAAAAATTAAATTAATATCGGGGTTTTGGCCCTAATATCAGAAAATCAGTTAGTAGAAATAGAAGAAAAAAAATTGTTTTAGCATGTCAACTTTTGTAGACAATGTTAGAGGCTTCAAACGAAAATAGCCTGAGACTTATCTGCCCCAGGTGGGAAGTGTCCTGCATCTTCTCCTTCTGTTTAGTTTGTCAGATATTTATTACCAGATTTTTCTTGAGAGACCAAGTAAAGGAAAGGCAGAAACCAGGATGGATGATGTAAGATTTATTTTCTCCCTCTACACATAATAGGAGGTGAGAAACAAACATCATTTCAGGTCCACACTCTTGAAATCCCTATATGAGGAGGTGATAAACTTAAAACTAGCTGTTGGGCTACCATTGCGTTTCAATCAAATATTCTCTAAATTTTACTTTCTTCATATTATACTTTGGATTCTTTAATAAAATATTTGACCACTATCTAAATATTGTAAAATATATTTTAAAATAGTTTTGTTAGGTATAAAATATACACAAAGTAAAAGCCGGCCACAGTGGCTCATGCTTGTAATCCCAACAATTCACGAAGCAAAGGAAAGAGGACTGCCTGAGACCAGGGGTTCAAGACCAGTGTGAACAATCAGATGAGACTTCACCTCTACAATAAATACAAAAATTAGATGGGCATGGTGGTGTATGCCTGTAGTTCCAGATACCTGAAAGACCGAGGAGGAAGGATCACCTGCACCCAGCAGGTCGATGTGGTGGCCGTGCGTTTGCCACTGCACTCTAGCCTGGGCAAAAGAGTGAGGTTTCAACTCAAAAAATAAAAAATACAGATAAATAAAATAAAATATACATAAGGTAAATTAAATTCTTATGTACTTTTAAAGATTGTTTAAAATGTTTTTGAAAGTTTAATTTTTTAATTAATGCTTACTTTTTGGCAGATGTACTTATAAATTAACAATTATATAACCGTTTCACTGTAAATTTTACAGTTAAAATTAAACTAAACACTTAATTATTTAGACTCATAATATTATAGAGTATAAAACATGTTTAGAGGTGTTGATAGTCATCCTGTTCATTTTAGGTATAATAAGATACAATTTATAGCAGTACAATTGAATTGTAACTTCCTTGTTTGGAGGAAGAGCTAACTCTTTTCTTTCAGTGCTTTCATGACCATGATCTACTTCAGAGACTAAGACAGATTTCCTACCAAGTATTTAAAAAGTATTTGTACATACAAGTATTATTGCTTTTATCACTATCTAAATTTATTTTGTTGGGTTGTTTTATTTTTATTGAATTTCTGTTGAAAGATAACTGATATTGTAAGAGCAACCTGTCAATTTTAACTCTATCATTTACAGTTTTGTTCAGCTGCAGTCACAGCAGTCCGATGATTAAACTTCTAGGAAATAGTTTATAATATGACATTTTACTTTTATATATGATTGACAGTATACTACAAATTTTTTATGTAGGAGGGAATTGCCATGTAACTATTTATGTATTGTATCAGAAAATGTTCTTACTATTTGTCACTCTAAATTTTATTCTTGTGGACACCTAAGTCCAGAACAATAATATGACTTGACAGTTGTTAATAACACATCCAGAACTAGAAGACTTCTGAAAATTGCCATTTGAAAGTTAACGGATAACTTTCTTAAAGATTCTTTATCTTCTTTAATTACAGCATTAATTGATGTTTAATCACAACCAAATGTATTCTTTACATAGAAACTCACACACACACACACACACACACACACACACACACACACATATACATATATACACACATCCCCAAAACACAAAGTTACAAAATAATGTTTACCCTAATTATGTGCAGTATATTCTTATTTTCATCTCAATTTTATTCTAGTGTGTCCTTCCATTTTTAATAGTTACTTGCTACACTGATTTCAAAGTTACCAATTTAATGTATTTTGAATTGCATATCATGAGACATTTAATGAGTTGAGAATTAAATTTAATGAGTACTATGATCTGAAGTTGTCTCTCAAAATTCCTGTATTAGAAACTTAATCACCAATGCAAAAGTGTTGGGAAGTGAGACATATTCCTCCTAAGTAGATTCATGCCACTGTCAAAAAGACTTGCAGATGTGGGTTTGCCCTCTTCTACATTTCTGCCATGTGAGGCCAAGGCATTACTCCCTTCCAGATGATGCAGCCTTTACCAGATAATAGAAACTGCTGGAGCCTTGATCCTGGATTTCCTAGCCTCCAGTACTGTGAAAAATGCATTTCTGTATTTATAAATTACTCAGCCTGTGGTATTCCATTATAGAAGCACCAGTGAGCTGTGAGTTCAAATAGTATTTTTTTTAAATCATGAACTGGAGTAAAGCAGGAAAAATAAAAATTGCATGACATATAGTACAGGAGAAAGCTAAATATAGTATAGTGAAAAGTTTTCCATTTCATATTCACAGATAAGTCTAAATAGAAGGAAATATATATTTTGTGTTTGTTGTGGCAAAAAAAGTATGAAATCCATTGCACTAATAGCTAATAGCAGAAACATTGAGAGCTACTTCACTAAATATTTATTTAGCATTATTATGTTAAAATACAGTTTAATATCCTTTGCATGATTCAAATAATAAAAGGAATTTTAAAGCATAATAATATTCTCTCATCGAGCAATTCCATAACAAGTAGTCTCAAAACTCTCATTATTTTTAAATTTAATTTATCACTGATTATTCATTTAAAATTTTAGCAACATGAGCTCTGGCAAGATAATTCCTATCAACATTCAATTTTTTTAGCAATCAATGATACCTGCACTATGTAAATATATTTTGAATTATGTAATACCTATTTCATTATGAATATAATTTATTTCAGATAAATATTGCAACTCAAAAAATTGTTTCTTAAACTAATTTAATAACATTTGACACAATAATTAAATTAAACTGACAGTTCCACTATACTAAAGTATAGTAATACATGATAAGCTATCAATTTACAAGATGGCTAGTATGATGTACTTAAAAGGTAGACATTAATCACAATTCTGTCAAGTGTTTATGTTTTAATAAAGCTAAATGTAAAAAAAGAAGTATTTTGAATAATTGGAACTTAAAACATAATCTTTAAAAATATAAGAAGGCTTTAAAATTGTTAAGAATATTAAATTATATCAGTACAAAATGTATACTAGCTATAATTATGTGTTTGTACTTAGCATTTTTAGTTGTTTTTTGTCTTTTCTTATATACTGTATAATTATATTTGTCAAGTTCATAGTCATTCCATTCTTCAAAACAGAAATTTGACATTGAACAAAGCTATAGTTTCAATACATATTTAAGATAAAGATATAAGACATCTGGGTATAAAAAATATCACTTCTTCAAATGTTCTGCTCATTTTTTCTGCAATAAATTCAACTTGTTTTTTTTTAATTTTTTCCTAAACAGAATAATAAATTGCTGTGTGCTCATGAAAACTCTTTTATTAAGCTAACAAAAGAGCTCAAATGTCATATTTGCCAAAAAACATTGTAAAAAAATAATAGGCTACAACAATAACAATTTGAATGTTTGACTATCCAACATAGTATTCAGAAATAGAAATTCAGATTACTTATAAAGTCTAGTAAATAACTTTCACAGAGTGACATAATTACCTAAGCAAATTTTATATCTCTGGAATTTTTTGTTACAACAGCTCAATATTACAAATTTTATATAACTTTCTATTGTTTTTTAGTGCAGGCTTTGGCAATTTGAAGAAGGTGAGACTGTTGATAAGTTTAGAAAGTAATTTTAAAATATAAATAATGGAAATGTCACTGTTTTCTGAAGAAACAATAAAATGATCATTATTTTTCTTAAATTTTAATAGCAACACACAGTATGGATGTTACTTTTATAGAAACAGAAAGACATAGGGTATCAGAAAGGAAAATATATTTTGCTATTTCTATATACAAGTATGACAAATTTGGAGGTTATTACAATTCAGGTGATTATTTAAACTCTTTGAGAATGCATGAGAAACTGCGGAACAATTTTTTCAACTCTGGCATGGTCTCTAACCTTGGTATATATAAAAAACAAAAAAAACCCAGCTGTCTTTGTAAAGTCATATGTAGACTGGTCTTGCTGTTCTTATGAAAGTAAAATTCATTTAATAGCCAAAGCCTATTTATGATGTTGATGCTTTTTTTTCCTGCAAAATAAAATTAGAATGTAGATTTATCTTGTATCAGCAAAAATAATAGTCATCATGGTTCAAATTTTTTTTTTCTTATTCAAAAACGAGTATGTAGTAAGCTGTCCCTGCTCCTCAGAAAACCAGCATGCATGAATATCAGTCATTTTAAATTACATGTGTCAGCATATGAGTGTGAACAAATAGTTGTGACAGAAAATTTGCACATATTTAATCAAAATTAACAAGAATGAATTTTAATATATAGTCAAAATATGTTTTTAATGTAATGTAATTGTTTGCTACCTGCAAACAATTAAAAATAATCACAAGTTTATAAATTGCATTTAAGTATTCTTCACCAAATTTAGTTTTATTCCTTCTTTTGGTAAAGACAGAGTGATTGTTACATGTGTAATTACTGTAATATTTTTTTAATTTTTGTTATAATTTTCCTTTTTTCTTTGTCCTTCTTCGTATAACAAATATTGAACATATGCAACAGACTAGTAAAATAAACATGTATATACACTCCTCCCCTAAATTCACCCACTTACAATTTTTTCGCCTTGTGGTATGTCTCTTTCTCTCTCTCTCTCTCTCTCTCTCTCACCCTATCTAATTATCTACCTACTTACCTATTTATCTCTACATATTTTGAAAGTCAGATACATTTATATGGAGGCACTTGGCAGACACCCTGATCTTTTACCAGGAAACATTTAAGAAAATCTCTTATGATCTAGCATAGATGGTCAATTGATTGTTTACAAAGGTGCAAAGTACAGAGAAACTGAGTAGAAAAATGATAGCAATTGCAACAAACCAATTGTTTATCCATATAACAAATGTTGTGGAAGATGTGGAGAAATTGGAACTTTTGTACATTGCTGGAGGGATTATAAAATGGTGCAACCACTATAAAAATAAATAACTGTATGATGCTTATGGTCAGCAATTCAGCTTCTGATTCTACATACATTAGAATTGAAAACAAGGTCTTGAAGTGGTATTTGCATCTCCACATTTATTATCACTCTATTCGCAATAGTTTAGAAGAAGTGGAATCAACTCAAATTTCCATCTCAAGATGAATAAAAAATATATAAAATATACATGCACTGCGATATTATATAACATTAAAAATAAAGAAAATTTTTTCACAGCCTACAAATGGATGAACCAAGAAGACATGATGCTACATGATAAAAGTCAGTCACAAAAAAGACAAATACTCTAGTATTACACTTATATGAAATATCTAAAATGATAAAATGAGCAAAAGTCTCATTATGTTCACCAGATAAAATGCAAACTCCTGTGCTACTGTAAATAATCCTCCCACCACAACTTCCTGAGTATGGGGGACTATAGGCACATGCCATTGAGCTAGGCTCATTATGCCGTTTGATAATAGAATCTTTTATTTTGTATTCTGAATATAAATGCATCACACAGTATGCATTTTTTTTAATCCAAATGTTTTAGCTCATCATTTTTGTGGCCTTTTATGAAAGAGCATAGCAATGAGTTAATCTTCTTTGTTGTGTAGCAACCATTTAATACCATTTTTTGAAATAACAGATATTTTCTCTTTTATTTTAGATTGGAAAATATAGTTTATTTAGAAAGTAAACTAGAGAGGGAGTAGAAAGGGCAGATTCACCTCCCCTAGGTAGGGGAGGGGGCCAAAGTTTAGGAATATGGTGGTGGCCATAGCTCAAAGAGCACATGACCACACCAGAGCTTAGTAAAGCAATGGTCAACAGATATTTTCTGTGTGGCACTGTCCAATGGGTTAATCATTAGCTTTGTCTATCTACTGAGCACTTGAAATGTGGTTAGTCCTACTAAAGCATGACTTAAGTTTCAATTTTATTTTGTTTTAATTATTTTAAATTTAAGTATCTACACAGGACTAATGACCATAATATTTGAAAACAGATCTGTCAATTTATATTTTGGCAACTGACTTAGAAAAATTAACAATTTTACTATGGATATGCTTTTATATTAGTTCCCACTCAAGATTAATTATAATTATTGCTGATATTAATATTATTGTGCATATTTCAAATGTGAATATATACTTTCCCTACTAAGTGTATACTAGTTGTAGAATATGTTTTTACTCAGCATCAGTAGATTATTGTAAATGTTTTTCATAGTGTTTTGTCAAGTTTACATGTCCACCAACATGAAGCCCTCGATTGCTCCACATAAGTGTAAATTCTTTGGCCTAAATTGCCTATTTGTTCTATTTTAGTCAGTATGTTGAGTAAAGCATACCATATTTTGTAGTTAAAATATTTTATATGTGTCATTCAGTCATATCTATATTAAAGTCATTACACTTCAAAGTAAATGTATTGTTAGTTATGTATTGTTATATATAACTTTTTATCATTAGTTATGTTTTGTTATTTATATAGTTATGTATGGTTATGTATTGTTAGTTATCTTCTTAAATTGACAGTTATTAATTTCTCATCCTCTTTTAACAATTATTTGAGTAATTCTGCATTTATTGTGTGACTAGATTAATCTCACTTCCCTTTCTTGGGATTAATTCAAAGTTCATTTTGGCATTATACATTTTATAGCTTATTGACTAAATGATATTCTATTTGTATTTTATTCTATCTGAGATTTTTATACTTTAATGCTCAAGGCTTTATACTAAAGCTGAGCTTTCAACACATGGATTTTGAAGGAATGCAATTCAGTACATAGTAGTAGTTAAGCTTCATTTTTAAGGGTCAATACAATTTAAAATATTGATTGATGAAAGAGACCTTCTTGTAAAAGATTGGGATGTGAAGATGAAAACAAATTAAGTAAGTCAATTTTTATTCCAGAAAGTGCCACATAAAATTTGGTTCACTTTTGGTAGATGCTAGTATTAGTATCAATAATATCCATAACAATAGTAACAAGAACAACAATCTACATTTATCAACAGCCTAATTACTTGTGAACAAGAGGGCTTTAACATTTCCCTTACCTAAGGAAATTAGTAAAGATTTAGACAGTCTTCTTAGTGCCCTGACCTCTCTCTTACCCTAGATTTTATAGCATCCAAATGGCCTAACCAATGAGGTTCCTTTCCCCTCTCTTTTCTTAGAACATTTATTGTAGAAAACCTGTAAATTCTTTCTCTGCCCCTTTGAGATACAAATCTTTCAAAATGCCACTTTTAAAACCCCAAACTGTCTGTCTAGAGGATCGGTACATTATACCTTTAAAATGTAAACACCAGGGACTTCTGGCAAGATGGCAACGGGGCAGCATGGTCTGTGAGACCCTCTGTGAAAGAGAACACTCATAAAGACCCTAGCTCTCTCCCAAGGGCTGCAGCTCCCATCTTCAGCAAGCTGCTCTGCACTGGGAAATCAGCTGCCACCGTCACTGCCACCACTACTCAGACATCACAGCAGTCTGAACTACTGATGCAGCTGCGCATGCCGCATGCCGCTGCTGCAGCCATTGCCCACCCATGCCTGAGGCGACCCACGACTTCAGACTGTGAAGCCCCCGCAAGCAGGATCTTCTGAGATTGACACTGACCAGCTGCTGCAACCACTGCCACTGCCATGCCACGCCCCTCACCTGGAGCCAGGCCTGTGGAGCTCCCCCCATGTAAGGAGCGTGGCTGCCGCCAGTTGCGGATACCATCACCAGCTCACTCCCCTCTGGAATGCAGGCTTCAGCAGCTGCAGCCATGAGATAGCACCACCTGCTGGGGATCCAAGGTAACAACATCAACATGGTAATGACAGATGTTCTTCTCCCTTGATAAATAGACAGGTCAGATGTCAGTAAAAGACTGGGCAGGGAGCCCATATCTGAACTGTTCTTCACAGCAGGTCAGGGGGAACTGACCCTAACTGAACAATTCTACCAGCCTGCAAAGACAGCTAGAAATCAGAACTGAAAGGACATTGGAGTTAAAGGAAAAGTCTCAGAGTGTGCTACTGACTTTATCCATTTCCCTTTTTTCCCTCTTTTTTTCCTTTTTTTCTTATTTCTCTGTAAACCCCATCTTTGTATAGAGAAATAGCACACCAATAAGGAGGTTGGTTAGTTTGTACATTAGCATCATTGTATGTTTTAGTTTTTTATATGGTTGTTGGTTAGTTTTCAGTCATGGTTGTTGTTTTTCTTTACATTTGTTTCAGTATTTGTGTCTCTTTTCACTTGCCAGTCGGTACACTCATCTGTTTTCCCTCTCACTCCTCTCTCTCTCCACACTCTCTTCCCCCCACTGCCTGCTCCATTCTCTTCCCTCTGTTAACCTCATTTTGCTTTCTGGGAGTAAACCAATAACCCCACTTCATGGACAGACTACAAGGCAGTGGGAAGTTAGTTTCAGACTATCCATACACCTGTTGATGGATACCGAGATCTGCAGAGATATTTTGAATCACAGCTCCCCCCTTAATTAAACCTCAGAACTGCAAAAAGGACTGCCCTCAAACGACAGTCCAACTCCAGAACTGAACAAAACAAGAAGAAATACATTAGGAAGAATAGAAGATTGAAAAAAAACAGAAGTAAATGCAACCTCTCCAACCCTGAATAACAGAATTAGAGAAGATGGGGAAGTGGAGGGAAGGGAAAAGTAGGGTGGAAAAAATCTGCACAAATGAAGGAAAACCAAAGAAGACTGTAGAGCTCACACAGACCCCTGGAAGGTCAGACACTGGGAAAACAGACTTCAGAACACAAACAATGAAGAGTCCCCAGAATGACTGGTCACAAGCAACAAACCCAGACATCAAGACATCAATAGAGAAAATTTTTAAAAATTGAGGAGAGACAAGAGGAAAACAGGAAGGAGCTGATGACAGAAATAACAGCAGTAAAGAATACTGTGATGGAAATAAATAACAAACTAATAAGCATGGAAAGTAGAATTAGTCAAGCAGAAGAAAGAAACTCAAAACTTGAAGACCAAAATACAGAACTAACCCAAACTGTCAAAAACATAGAATAGAAGCTTAAAAAGACAGAACAAAACCTTCAGGAGATGAATGATTACTTCAAGAAACCCAATCCAAGAGTAATTGGCCTTCCTGAGGCAGAGAGAGTGTCAGAGGTCACACTGGAACAAACATTTCATGAAATAATTCAAGAAAACTTCCCTCATCTCATCTGTGATGCAAAAATGCAAACACAAGAGATTCAGAGAACCCCTGCAAGACATCAAATGAGAAGACCAACTACCAGACACATAATAATTCACCTAAACAAAGTAGGTATAAAAGAGAAAATCCTAAAGGCAGCAGGAGAAAAGGTCACACTACCTACCAGGGAAGTCCAATTACAATAGCAGCAGATTTATCTACAGAAACCCACCAGGCTAGGAGAGCCTTGGAGCCCTATATTCAAAGTTCTAAAAGATAAACAATGTCAACCAAGAATCACCTACTCAGCTAAGCTAAGCTTCATCAGTGAAGGAGAATTGAAATCTTTCCCAGATATCCAATTCCTAAGAACCTACGCTGCCACCAGACCACCTCTACAAGAAACACTTAAGAAAGTACTGAACACAAGAAAAGGAAAAAAGAACAATATTATTCAGAAGAGTACAGGCAAAAGATTAAAAACACACATGAACCAACACCAAAACCAAAAGAAAGACAACAAACAAACAGGAACAACAACTCTGTAGGAACCTTATGACAGGGATCAACTCTCGCATTTCAATAATTAGCCTAAATGTGAATGGACTAAATACACTACTGAAAAGACATAGAATGGCAAAATGGATAAAATATCACCAGGCAACAATCTATTGCCTTCAAGAGACTCACCTCACTAAAAAGGACACTCACAGACTCAAAAATAAGAGAATGGAAAACAAAGTTTCAGGTGAACAGAACAAAAAGAAAGGAGGAGTCATGATCTTAATGTCAGACAAAATACCTTTAAACTATGAAAAATTTAAAAAGATACAGAAGGTCACTACATAATGATAAAAGGTTCAATCCATCAACAAGAAATATTCATCTTAAACCTATATGCACCCAACCTAGGAGCCAACTTTCATAAAGCAGCTTCTCCATAAACTCAAAAAAGATATCAACTCTAACATGATCATAGCTAGGGACTTCAATACCCCACTCGCAACCCTAGACAGATCATCAGGACAAAAAATCAGCAATGAGATCCGAAACCTCAATGTGACTCTTGACAAATGGATTTAATTGATACCTACAGAACTCTCCATCCAACAACCACAGAATATACATTCTACTCATCACTGCATGGAATGTACTCTAAGATTGACCACATACTTGGCCATAAATCAAGCACAAACAAATTTAAATGCACCAACATTTTAACATGCACCTTCTCAGACCACAGTGGAATAAAAATAAACATCAACACCAACAAGGTCCCCCGAAAACCGACAAAGACATGGACACTAAACAGCATGACGCTAAGCAACTGCTGGGTTAATCATGAAATCAAAACAAAGATTAAAAGATATCTGGAAACAAATGAAAATGAAGAAACATCTTACCAAAATCTCTGGGATGCCATGAAATCCATAGTAAGAGGGGAATTCATATTTCTACAAATGCACATGAAGAAAATGGAAGGAACCCAAATTAACAGCCTAACAAGCCATCTAAGGAAGCTGGAAAAGAAAGACCACCAAAACCCTAATTTTAGCAGAAGAATTCAGATCACCAAAATAAAAGCCCAAATCCAGGACATAGAAGAAAAAAAGAGAATACAAAAAATTAATGAAACAAAAAACTGATTCTTCAAAAGGATAGACAAGGTTGTTGGTGCACTAGCTAGACTGACCAAGAAAAAGAGAGAAAAAATCAGAAACACAAAAGATGAAGTCACATCTGACCCTGAAGAAATACAAAAGGTCATTAGATACTACTATGTACACTTGTATGGAAACAAACTTGAAAACCTTAAGGAAATGGAGGACTTTCTGACATCACACAACGTGCCTAGGTTGAAACAAGAAAAAAGTGAGACCCTAAGTAGGCCAAAAACAATCAAGAAAATTGACTACATAATAAGAAAACTACCTACAAAAAAAAAAGCCCTGGACCAGATGACTATCCAGCAGAATTCTACAAGACAATTAAGGAGGAGCTGATACTAATCCTACTGAAGGTATTCCAGGTGATTGAGAAAGGTGGGACTCTCCCCAAATCATTTTATGAAGCTAACATCACACTGATACCAAGCCAGGTAAAGACCCAACAAAGAAAGGGAACTACAGGCCAATATCTTTGATGAACATAGATGCTAAAATTGTCAACAAGGTCCTACAAACTGGATTCAACAACACATCTCAAAAATCATTCATCATGACCAAGTAGGCTTCATCCCTGGGGTGCAAGTCTGGTTCAACATTTCTAAAACCATAAATTTAATTAAATACATCAACAGATGTCAACACAAAAACCACATGATTATATCATTAGATGCAGAAAAAGTTTTTGATAAAATCCAGCACCCCTTCTTGATAAAAACCCTCGAACATCTAGGCATACGTGGAACATACCTCAAAACAGCAAAGCCATCTACGAGAAACCCACAGTCAGCATATTCCTAAATGGACAAAAATTGGAACCATTTCCCCTGGAAACTGGAACAAGTGAAGGATGCCCACTCTCACCCTTTCTGTTCAATATATAGTATTGGAAATCCTGGCTAGAGCAATCAGAGAAGATAAGGCAATCAGAGGTATCCAAATAGGAAAAAAGAAAGTCAAGTTATCTCTCTTTGCAGATGACCTGATCGTGTTCATTGAAAACCCAACAGAATCTGTCAAAGACCTCCTTACACTGATAAAGGACTTTGGCAAAGTTGTAGGGTGTAAAATAAATGTGCAAAAGACAGTCACATTTCTTTACACCAATAATAAACAAACAGAAACGCAAATAAAAAGTACAATTCCATTCACATTAGCCACAAAAAAATGAAATACCTTGGCATCTTCCTAACCAGAAACGTGAAAGACCTTTACAATGAAAACTACAAAACACTGCTCAAAGAAATCAAAGATGACACAAACAAGTGGAAAAATATTCCATGCTCATTGATTGGAAGAATCAACATTGTGAAGATGTCCATCCACCTAAGGTAATCTACAGATTTAATGCAGTACCCATTAAATTACCAGCAACATTCTTCTCAGACCTAGAAAAAAAAATACAGGAATTCATATAAAAACACAAATGACCAAGAATAGCCAGAACAATCCTCAGAAAAAAAAAAAAAAGCAGGTGGTATCACATTACCAGACTTCAAACTTTACTATAAAACTACAATCATCAAAACAGCTTGATAGTGGTACAGGAACAGGCATATAGACCAATGGAATAGAATTGAGATTCCAGAAGCAAAACCTCAATTTCTCAACCAACTCATCTTCGACAAGGCCTCCACCACCTACCACTGGGGAGAGGAGAATCTATGCAGTAAATGGGCTGGGAAAACTGGCTGACCACATGCAGAAGATTGAAACAGGACCCCTATCTATCCCCATACACAAAAATTAACTCTAAATGTATCAGAGACCTAAATGTAAAACCTCAAACCATAAGAACCTTAGAAAATGAAGGACATACCTTCATGGAAATTGGAAGTGGCATTCAATTCCTGAACAAAACCTGAAACCAACAGGCCATAAGAGAGAAAATAAACAAGTGGGACCTTATTAAACTGACAAACTTCTGCAAAGTCAAAGAAACCACCAAGAGAGCAGGGAGACAGCCCACAGATTGGGAAAAAGTATTTGCCAACACCAGGTCTGACCAAGGCCTAACATCTTGGATCTATAAGGAACTCAAATGTGCTGAAAAGAAAAAAACAAACAATTCCATTATAAAATGGGCAAAAGATATGAACAGACACTTCTAAAAGGCAGACATCCAAGCAGCCAACAGACACATGAAGAAATGTTCAACCTCACTAATCATCAAGGAGATGCAAATTAAAACTACACTGAGATACCACCTAACTCCAGGCAGAATGGCAATTATCATAACTCAAAAAATAACAGATGCTGGAGATGTTGTGAAAAGGGAACACTACTACACTGTTGATGGGAGTGTAAACTAGTGCAATGTCTGTGGACAGCAGTGTGTTGATTCCTAAAAGCTCTAAATATCGACCTCCCATATGGTCCTGTAATCCCTCTACTGGTAATATACCCTGAAGAACTCAAATCACTCTATAAAAAAGATACCTACACACAAATGTTTATCGCAGGATTGTTCACAATAGCAAGAACCTGGAACCAACCATGCTGTCCATCAAAAGAGGACTGGTTTAACTAAAATGAGGTACATATACATGATGGAATACTATGCAGCCATAAAAAAGAACAAAATCATGAATTTTCAGCAACCCGGATGGAACTAGAGTCTATAATATTGAGTGATCTCTCACAGAAACAAAGATCTGAGTAGTGCATATTCTCACTCATATAGTGGACCTTGAACATCTTTCATAATACTGTAAGAAAAGGATTGGCAGTGGTGGGAAACTATGGGGGATGTACGGAGGGGAAGGGAGGTGGGACTAACGATAGTCAGTATCTTCTTGGGGGCCGGGAGACATCCCTTATTAACGAGGGTGCCTGAACAATGCACATTTTTATACCTAACCCTTAAGTGTACCCCATAATTTTATAATTAAAAATATGTTTTAAAAAACTTTAAAAAAATAAAATGTAAACACCAAGAAAGCTAGCACCCCTATTTTCCAGTCTCCATGGGAGAGTAAGTGCCTAACTTCGGGGAGTTCCTTGCTTCAAACTTTAAAAACTATCTTCAGTTAAGATAATAAAAGGAGGTTTGTTTTTCCATTGAGTAAAGCCAATTAAAAAACACAGATGGCCTATGATCCTTCCCACTCAGGCTCTTAAGAATATTTCAACATTTGTTTCAATGGAGTTAAGCTCAGACTCCATTCTATCCTCTCTCTCCTATTGCAGTTGATTCTAACAAAACTTTTCTTGCCTATTTAATTTTGTCCAGTGAAAATGTTGTTTTGTCATCTGTCAGTATACTATCTACATATTATAATACTAGGTATTTACATAGTCATTTTAGCAGTCCTAGTAGTAAATCACTTTGCTGGAGTCCAGCTCCAGGAGAGAGTCAGGGCTTGAGATGGGGAATCGGGAAGCGGCGAAAAAGAAAAGACAAAAACGACAGGATCCTTCTTCCTGGGGAGAGTTCAAGACTCTGCCAATTTTTATTTATTTTTCACAAGCTTATATAGGTTTTCCATTCAGCCCTGTACCCACAAATGTATCTTATGCTGCTAACCAAACACCCACGTACATCCTTTTTGCACTCACAATAAGGTTGACTTTTAACAATTTCAACCACAGATGGTGTTTTTCTTAAGTCAAACATTTATGAACATCCTGGTTCTCTTCCTAACTTTTCTATAGCTATTTACTATTATAGGCCTATAATAGTAAATATAAAACTTACCCTATAAAACTAAACCTTAACCCTAAGTCTTATTTAATTTACTTACTACTGTATATTTATTTCTATTAATCTTATTTCTATCCTTATATCCCTATATTTTCTTAACTATCACTTACACTATTATGTATCTCTTATCTTATTAGTTTATCTTATCTTACTATCTTATTATTAATATTCTAAATTCTATCTTCATTGAACTATTTATTTAATCCTAAAATATCTTAACCTATTTTTTATCTCAAACGGTTGTTTTCCACCAAGTCTCAGCTGGGGTCTGTTGTTTATGAGGAAGTGGTTGACTCGTTTTTCTTGGCCTCCTGCTGTTACTGAAAAACATCCTTACACACCCTAAGGGGCACCCTTTTTGCAGCAATCTCACCTCCATTATGCTTATGTATAGTTTTTGCTGTCAAATGCCATCTCCATTTGTGCATCTATTATCTCAATTAAAGAGGGAACGTTCTCAAGCCTATGCACGTAATCCTTCAAAGGTCTGTCAACAGGATCCATGGGGCTTTGCCTCCATCATGGCTGCATTTTACTGGGACCTTGCTCCCAGCTGGCGTTTTTCCTGTTTTCAGGTCCATTTTACCTTACTTTTACTAGTGATTGTGGCTCCTGGCATCAGTTTTTTAATCTTCATTTTCAAAATGGGGTACATAGATATAGACTAATAGAAATTAAGGTGATTTCCCAGTCACCCAAATCACAAAAGACAAAGTCCAAGTTTTTATATCTCAGCAAAATGACTCTACTGACTTAAGCTACCACTCTATGCTGCTTCCTTTATGATCATTAGCTTGTGTTATAAGAGGAGAATTGGCAAGAATAACTGTTCAAAGCTCTCTTTTTGTTCTTTAATTTACCAGCAGCCTTCATCTTTCCCCCCACCCACCTGCAAGTGATAATTTCTTGTGTCTCTTTAGTTGTTTATTTGCCATCATCATAGGACAAAAATCTCTTTTTAGGAGTATAATTCTTATCCAATTCTCAAAACTGGAATTTTCCTATATTTTTAATTTACTGATGTGAAAATGACAACTAAAATCTTTAATTTTATAATGGAGTTATATTATGGTTTTGTGACAGTGTTGTGTATTTAGATTATCATATTTTTTACTTTATTTTATTTTTTTGAGTTGGAGTCTCACTCTGTCTCCCAGACTGGAGTGCAGTGGCCGCTCCCGGCCACCGCAGCCTAGACCTGCTGGGCTCTGGTGATCCTTCCGCCTCAGCCTTCCGAGTAGCCAGAATTACAGGTGCACGCGACCATACTCAGCTAATTTTTTTTGATTTATTGTAGAGATGAGGTCTCGCCTGCCCAGGCGGGTCTTGAACCTGTGGGCTCAGGCAATCCACTCACCTCAGCCTCCCAAAGGCGTGGGATTACAGGCTGAGCCACTGAGCCTGGCTATATTTTTTACTTTAAAAAAGAAAGTTAAAGTGTTGACTAATGTTTAGATCAATTATTGTTTGATATAATTTTACTTAATTGGGCCTTTTTCATGCATAGGAATTTGTAACTGAAATTCACTTGCAAGAAATATATCTTTTATCAGTGAATTTCATGTATATATGTGTGAAAGAAATACCACATTTAAAGAAAATAACAGTTAGGTAATGTATAAGTTTATATCAAATGATAAATTACATGGTTGTGTGTCAAACTAAAATTGGATCACTGAATCTATTCATGGGTAAATTAATTGACATCTAAGAGAGTGATTGGTTCAGTATCATAAGCACAAGTATCTTAGTTAAGTAAACATGATAAATAAATAATGTTAATTTGAATGCCTAATATTCTAAATGAAATAAATGTGATGTAAAACATACATGATGAAATATATTTAGATGTGTGAGATAAACTCTATATATGGGACTCATAGTTAAAATAAAAGTTCTATTTTTTCCTTACAACACAATTTATGCTGAATTACATTTCACAAATTTTGATAATTGTGTGAATTTTTATAAAGGCTTAATGCGCTTAAACACGTTATCATATGGTTCATATTTAAACTAGTTACTATTATTATATCATTTAATGTGATGTTTGCTTCTTAAAGTCAAAGATGAAAATGAATATACAGTATGTTACACATTTTCCATTTCAATGTGATTCACAATCTATGAACACTATTTGTATCTGTGTATTGCTTCATGCATGGATTTGAAGTCAATTCTGATTACTAGGTCTTATGCTTGCCTGCATTTGAGTGGGTAAACTTTATCTCAGTGGCATAATTTGTATTCGGTCCACCCATTGGCATTTACTTTGGATGTTGACTTACCCTCCAAAAGAAATTATCAGTTCAGGAGAAAAATGGAGGCTCAGGCATTGTAAAGCTCCTGCTGCAATACATAAAGCTCCACTACCAGCAAGAAAGCTTCAGCCAAAGCACTTAATTCCTTCTTGATCATTTGACAAATAACAAATTTAAGGCTAGGGACTTAACTTTGAATTGATTTTTGCATCACTGGAACAAATTAAGAAGTTGTTCACAATTTTTAAACTGGATGGGAATGACAATGAAAATGCTGAATAAAAGGGTCTATGTGTCTTATATTCACTAAATATACTATGGTAAAATATTTTGGAAGGAAAAATATTTAACAAAAAGGAAATCTTTAAATTGTGATTGTTTGGTAGTATAAAACTAACAAAAATTAATTTATATAAAGTTGTATCACTTCTTTCTGTGTTTAAAGATTGCCCACCTCACATCTGATAAAGGCCTGACATTCAGAATCCATAAGAAACTCAAATGAATTGACAGAAAATAAACAAATAATCTCATTAAAAAGTGGGCCAAGGACATGAAGAAACCCTTCTCAAAGGAAGGGCTACAAGCAGCCAGCAAATATATGAAAAATATGGTCAACATCACTAATCATCAGAGAACACAAATGAAAACTGCAATGTGATACCATCTCACACCTGTCAGGATGGCTATTATTAATAAGTCAAAAAACAATGCCTGTCTGTGAAGCTATGTTGAAAAAGGAATGCTTATACACTGTTGGTGGGTATGTAAGCTAGTTCAGCCTCTGTGGAAAACAGTTTGTAGATATAAGGAACTGAAAATAGAGCTACCATTTAACCTTGCAATCCCACTTGTGGGAATAAACACAAAGGAACACAAACTGCTCTACCAAAAAAAAAAAAAAAAAACCTGGATTCAGGTGTCTACTGCAGCACTATTTACAATACTGAAAACATGGAACCAACTCAGATCTCCATGAAAGATGGACTTGGTAAAGTAAATGTGGTACATGTATATGAAGGAATACCATTCAGCCATAAAGAAGAATAAAATTGTATCCTTTATAGCCTTAAAGAAGAATGAAAATTATTTCATTTTCAGGAACATGGAAGCAGCTAGAGAGCATCATCATAAGTGAATTATCATAAAAAATACTGCATGTTCTTACTCATAAGTGGGCACTAAACATTTGGCACACACAGGCACAAGGACAGGAACAACAGAGACTAGACATTGCTAAATTAAGGAGGGACAGAGAGAGAGGGATAGAGAATATGTAACCATGGAACCCATTGGATACCATGCCTACTACTTGAAGCAGCGGGGAGGGCCAAATCAGAAGCACAAATGTTGTCTTCACACAATACACTTGTGTAACACAACCTTTCATGTACCCCATGTTTCTAAAATAAAATCATAGTAATAATGAAAACAAAATTTTAAAAAATTGCCCATCTTGAAAATAAGCCTTCTTGATCATAAAAATACAAAGCAAATTCCTTCACTGACATCTGTGCGAATTTCTCAATCGTGTAGGAAAAAACTCCATAGAAGCATTATGTTTTGTATGTTCTCTTTAGTAAAACATATTGTAAACAGAACTGTGTATATAGAGTTTCACCTGCCATTGTATGCTTCCTTTTCATGGCTTTTGCCAATAAATTCTTGTTTGTAGAAGGTGTGTGTGTGTGTGTGTGTGTGTGTGTGTGTGTATGTGTGTGTGTGTGTCTGTGTGTGTTGTAAACTTTGGTGTATGTGAGTGTGCTTATGTTTTTGTCAAAGTATTTCTTTACAAAATTTCAGAAACTGAGCTTGCTCTACAATAGAAGGAAGACACTGGTCTGTTCATTTTCTACTTTTCCTTTGGAGAAAATATCTTGAGGCACTAAATTGACATATCCAGTGTTGTCTGGACTAACTAAATTAACCATGTCTTGTACATCAATCTATTTAAGAATGACTAAATGAATATTTGAGAAAACTATTATCACATTATACAGTCCACAGAGATAAAGCAATGTTATTGGGAGTTGCCTATGAAGGGAATTTGTATTTACCTTATCAAGTATTCTAGGACAAGCATACAGACTTTTTTCCAGGACATTGTAAATGCTTAGACTTTGAGGTATTTTACTACCTAGATAATTGAACTTGTGAGCATTGTGATAAGCACTCAAAATGGTGAAATATCCTATTTACAGAAGTACTCTGAAGTCCTCTAAAATGTTTGGGACCCTGTAATGTAAGTAGTTCTTTTAAATTACTCTGAGTATTTTTTCCCTAGTAATGTTAAAAGAAAAAAAAAGTAAATAAATTAAGTTTAGCAAAACCTAATTAAACAAAGAATGATTCATGAATCAAGTAGCCCCTGAACCCAAAGTAGACTTAGAGACTCAACCAATGCAGCCACTTGGTGGAAAAAGATTTATGGACAGAAAAAGAAAAGTGATCTACAGAAAATGAAAGTTAGGAACAGAAACAGCTGGAGTGGTAACAACTTGTTGATTGCCTTGTCTGAACTCAATTTAAAAAGTCAGCTGCCTTTGATTGGCCAAAACTTGGTGGCAGGCACAAGTAGTTTAGTCTATTTACATACCCAATTAGGTTAGATTACAGTTCTCTATGGGAAAGACTTTAAGCTAAACTTAAGATATGTAAGGAAGCAGTTTTATCTTAGGCTTAATTTAAGAGTAGTACTCTTTCAATTAATCTTGCTAATAATCACTATTATTTTTAGTTTAATTGTCTGTATTTCTGAGAGGAGCATATCCTATTTGAGGCTGGTGTAGGGTCTTCACTAGAAAACAACTATGTTCAGAAATAGCCATCTGAGAAGGTGTAGTATTATTGACAGAAGAGCAAAGACCTGGTCAACAAGTCAAAATAAAGTAGACTTGATCTTGGAGTATAGATCTGACCTAATACATTAGAGAATATGCAATCTCACATAAAGATGTGATAATGCAGAAGAATAAATTTCCACAGTTAAGAATGCCAAAATACCCGTACAATAAAGAACATTTTACAATATTTATAATTTCAAGTTGGTAGTCTGATAGCCTGGGAATACAGACTTTATGAATATACCAAAAGTATTAAACATAGATCTAGAAGCATGGGAAACTCTGGTACCCTCTTCAAAGATTTCTGTAATTGTCAAAGGGCATGTAAGCCCTCCTCAGCTTCTAGGATTCCCTGCCTCATGATGTTTTGTGGCATCAAGTTGACATTATTTTGAATGTCACCCTACTTTGAATTTTCAATAAGCTCAATATCAAAATCTCACCAATTATTTCTTTCTCCTTTTCCTATCTATGATCACCACTGCCCACACTCCAGTTATCATATAAAGTTTCCAATTCTTTTCTCCATGATGAAGCAGAGTTTTCTCCTGTTCTGATACTCACCACTATATAACATCAAAGATCTTGGGATTTTATTTTCTACTCTTCATATTTATAAAGTCATTTTTAAAATACACACACACATAATTTGGCTATAAAATCATTTGCAATACTGAATACATCTAAATGTTAAAATTATAGATTATCTTAATTTTATTCTTTGTGCTTTTTTTATTTCACAGTTTTCCACATTGAAATTATATTATATTGCATTGGAAAAATGATTAAGACAATGCATTACTGAAGGCCTATTTATAGAATAAAATGGGGCTCACTTAAATATGAAAAATATGGCAGAGTTAATTGATTGGTAAATTACCATTTATCCTCATTCATTAATTCTGTGCTATGTCTTTTTTCTCTGAAGTGATATGAATACTGGATAAATCAGGTAGATGTATATTTATGCTAGGGTAACAATTTGCATTTCACATGAAATTATGCTCCAAATTATTGAATCAAAGTGTCATCAAATACATCTTCATCATCATAAAAATAAAGTTGTAATATAAGTAAACTATTTTTATATTAATGTAGGCAAATTAAAACTTCTATAAAGCACAGAAAGTTATGTTAGAAACATGCAAGCCTAAACGATAAAACCCTCTATCTAGAAAGCCTTCTCCTTGACTTTATTTTGCCAAAAGTCTGTTGTAATCTCAATAGATACGGACTAAGTTTTCTAGTGTCTAAAAGCCATAGGCAATTACAAGTCCTAAGATCTTTTTTAAAAAATATGAGCTGTGCTTCTCATCTTTAATGTTATTGATGACATCTTCGTGTTTATTTTCACAAGTAAATTGTTTTAGCCCCAAATTGCCTATAAACACTGAAGGAGAGATTATAGACAAAATATATTTCTCATATCTGTTTTCTGGATGAAATAATGAATGCAATTTATCACAATATGCTTATTTATAATTAACTTTATTTCTTATCCTAGAATAACTGATGTTTTTGAAAGCACAATCTTAGAATGCGATTAATGTTTGAGTGTTGAGTGGTTGAGGACCAAAGAACCCATCTTTAGACTTTGCTTCACGTTTTTTAAAGATGTTAGCTATCCAAAGATAACATTTACATCTGATATATAATAAATTATTTTAAGTAAAATGCAATGCTATGTTATATTATAAATTCTTATGCTAAAGTAATAAATAATATAATTCTGGAAGATAATAACCATGTATATTCAGCAAAGAAAAAATTGTATAAATGTGTGCACTTATAAGAAAGAAAACCTGGGTGGTGATGATTGGGAGCACAAACAAGTGCATTTTATTTTAATCATTTGCATTTCTCAATTTTAAATTTAAAAATATGCTTTCATAGAAGAGTTGTATCTGTATTTAAATCATAGCTTTTCTTCAATAAGTGATTGTGGACAGGACAAGTACTGAGCCAAATATAAAATCTATTTTTCCTATTAATGATCATTTTTATTCTACTTCATGTCATTTTGCTAGTGAATAAGTACTTTACTTAACGACGTGACAGTAGCTTTATTATTGCCCTGATCAAAAGCATTTTATAAGCATTTCTTAATGTTACCAAAGAAATTAATCTGTAGTTTTGTCTAGTTCTCTTGTTCTTCTAAACTTATACTCTTCTTTAACCCCAGAGTACTTACAGAATTTAAAATTACCATGCCCTTTTCTGATATTGCATTAACCGGTCATCCTCCTAAACTTTGAAATGCCTTCACTGTTCAACTCTATTTAATACCATTATACCTATGTTGAAAACCCAATTTCCCTCTCCATGGTTTTGATATCTCTTTTACTCCTCTGAAGTGGAAAATATTTCCCCAAATCTCCTCTAAATTTCTGAAATATGTTTTGCTATCAACCAGATAGCAAACTTCAATTAGCTTTCCTAGTACTAACTCAAGAACATGATTTGATGTGATCTACTAAAATGAAGACTTCTAGAAATCTGGCAGCCTGACTTAAATTGTTACATATCACAAATAGCCTAAGACAGTAATTATGTCATTAGTGTAAGTTAAATGTATGTTGATTGGGAGAATAAATTATTGATAATAATAAAATTCCCAGGTACATTTACATGCTTCTGAAACTACAATGCCAATCTGTCAAGTGCAGCATTTTCTCCATGGCAAAACAATTGAGGTTTAGAAGGAAGTAATAAATGGAATTTGCCTGCATTTAATTTTTAGGTTGCTGGTAAAATAATTATTAATATATTGGCATAACAAAAAAATACACATGTATTCCATAAAAAGATACTGTAAAACTTTAAAATCAGTGAAAAATACTCAGTTTTACTTCCATATAAGGTACCCATAGAGTAAATTTATTTTTGACTTTATTAATAATTATATTTGCCAAATCTAGGTATTTTTTCCCTCAGATGATTTTGTTGAATGTGATGTGAAATAAACCAGCTAGGAAATTAAATCGGCATTCTGTAAGAAAGGTATAGCACATTAGAAATATTGCAAGAGTAAGTCTAAAATCTTGAACTCTAGGGACTCTAAAACTTGTCTCTTATCCTTATTAGATATCATAGATATCATTTATACTGTGATAGGTTTGACCTTCAAAAATCTTTTTAGGATATGTAACATTGTAATAAATTAAATTACTATACATTTGTTGATTGATTTAATGAAATTCACAATCGTATGATATTTCCTTTGATGTAAATTTTATTTATTTTAAAGAAATAAGTAGAAAAATAAAATAGAATCAAAACAACAAAGGAATGTTTGAGGTGGCACCTGTATATTACAAAAGAGAACCAGTTCAACATATGAATTTGTAGGGGATGGAAAAGGAAACATCAGTCCTCTTGATTATGTTTGCCAACTTTTTTTTCTTAAATCTGTTGATGAGAAGGAAATGAAAGTAAGAGTTATCACATTCTGCAGATTGCAGAATGCAATATGCAGACCATAGTTTGAGTAAAAGCATTGTGCTTTTGTCTCTATTTTTTCTTCCTTTTTAAAACATTAGCAGCCGGGTTCGGTGGCTCAGCCTGTAATCCTGCGCCTTGGGAGGCTGAGGTGAGTGGATTGCCTGAGCCTGCGGGTTTGAGACCCGCCTGGGCAACTTAGTGAGACCTCATCTCTACAATAAATCAAAAAAAATAGCCGGGTGTGGTAGCCCGCGCCTGTAGTTCCAGCTACTTGGAAGGCTGAGGCGGAAGGATTGCCAGAGCCCAGCAGGTTGAGGCTGCGGTGGCCGGGAACAGCCACTGCACTCTAGTCTGGGCGACAGAGTGAGACTCCAACTCAAAAAATAAAAATAAAAAAATTAAAACATTAGCTATATGAAAACCAGCTAAAGGTTTTAAGTACAGTGACTCAAATTCTACCTTCTAGCAACAGCCTGCTGATTTCTTGTTTATGTCTTTCTTCACACTATTCTATTCACACATGATATAGCATTTCATATACATGTAAGCATATCACATCATTGTATTTGTTTCAACAGCTGATTGTAGCATCTAAATTGGGAGCTTTATGCAAATGCAATGTAGAATGCATATATATGGAGACATAGTAGTATATATTAATTCTTTTTAAAGAAAAACACCTTTTTTTTTTTTTTTGGAGTTATCACTCCCCCAGGCTGGAGTGAAGTGACATGCTCATGGCCACTGAAGCCTCCACCTGCTGGGTTCAGGTGATCCTTCTGCCTCAGCCTTCCAAATAACTGGAACTACAGGCACATGCCATCACTCCCAGGAAATTTTTTTCTTTATTGTAGAGATGAGGTCTCGCCAGGCTGGTCTCAAACCCGTGGGCTCAGCTATTGCTCTCATCTTGGCCTCCCAAAGTGTTGGGATTATAGTCATGAGCCACTGCACCCAGCCATATCCTTAAAGGGTCAATTTGGCTGCTTACAAAGTTTGAGGAGTATTTGATTCTTTTGACAGACTGTTTAAATATTATGCTATGCAGTCAAAACCTCATTTTTATTTCTGAAAATACTAATTAATTTCAATATGAGAACATCTGAAGTGAGTCCAATAAAAATATACTATCTGCATCTTGTGTGTGTATATTTGTCATGACATTGAGGTATAGGAGAGACAAATTTGGTTATATACCAATAATTATGCTGTATTGTTCATACAACAACAATAAGCCATAGTGGTAAAAATATCCAAAAACCATCATTCTTAATTTTATATGCAAATATATGCATTGGGATCAATAATAATGTATACCAACTCTTTAGTATTTGATCTGATCTCAAAATGAGATTCCTTGGTTAGTGTATAATCATCAAAATTCAGTTTCCAAATTCAAAAGCAAAGATAATCTTCAACATTAAAATATACTGTATAAGCAGGACTCGGTGGCTCAGCCTGTAATCCCGCGCCTTTGGGAGGGAGGCTGAGGTGAGTGGATTGCCTGAGCCCGCGGGTTCGAGACCTGCCTGGGCAGGCGAGACCTCAACTCTAGAATAAATCAAAAAAATCAGCCGGGCATGGTAGCATATGCCTATAATTCTGGCTACTTGGAAGGCTGAGGCGGAAGGATCGCCGGAGCCCAGCAGGTCAAGGCTGCAGTGGCCGGGAGCAGCCACTGCACTCCAGTCTGGGCGACAGAGTGAGACTCCAACTCAAAATAAATAAATAAATAAATAAAAATAAAATACTGTATATAAATTACTTTTTCTTCACTATTAGGAAAAGACTTGGGTTTTTTTGTAAAATAAATTTTATATTGCATATTTAAGGTATGCAACATGTAAAACTGATACCATAGTGAAGCAAATTTGCATAGCCATAATTTCAAAGTTGCCTCTTTTTTTTTTTTTGCCAGAGCAGTTAAAATCTACTCACTTGGCATGAACTCCCATAAACAGTACAATTTCATTACCTTAAAATCTCATGTTGCACATAAGACCTCCAGACTTTTTCATTCTGCGTATCTCCTACTTCGTATCCTCTGACTTACATTTTCTGATTCCTCCCCTTCCACCTTGTGTAACCACTGTTTCCATCCATGTATATATATATTTAGATTCCATATGTGAGTAAAATCATGCAATATTTTACTTTCTGTGTCTGCCATATTTTAATTAGCATAATGTCCTTCAGTATCATCCAATGTTGTGGCAAATGGCTAGATTTTATTCGTTTTTAGGACAGAATAAAATTATTGTCTTATATTTAGGTATATACGTGCAACTGTTCCTTTGTGGACACTTAAGTTGTTTTCATATTTATTGTAAGTAATGCTTTCTTTAGGTATTATACCTAGAAGAGGGATTACTGCGTCATATGGTAGTTCTGTTATTATTATTATTATTATTTTTGAGTCTCACTCTGTAGCCCAGACTGGAGTGCAGTGACCGCTCCTGGCCACCGCAGCCTCGGCCTGCTGGGTTCCAGTGATCCTTCCGCCTCAGCCTTCCAAGTTGCTGGACTACCGGAGTGCGCTACCACGCCAGGCTAATTTTTGATTTATTGTAGAGATGAGGTCCCGCCAAGTTGCCCAGGCGGGTCTCATACCCGCGGATTCTGGCAATCCACTCACCTCAGCCTCCCAAAGCGTGGTATTACAGGCTGAGCCACTGAGCCTGGCTAGTAGTTCTACTTTTATTTTTTTATTTTATTTATTTATTTTTTTTTTTGAGTTGGAGTCTCACTCTCGCCCAGACTGGAGTGCAGTGGCTGCTCCCGGCCACCGCAGCCTCGACCTGCTGGGCTCCGGCGATCCTTCCGCCTCAGCCTTCCTAGTAGCCGGAATTACAGGCATGCGCTACCACGCCGGCTGATTTTTTGATTTATTGTTGAGATGAAGTCTCTCTGCCCAGGCGGGTCTCGAACACGCGGGCTCAGGCAATCCACTCACCTCAGCCTTCCAAAGGCGCGGGATTACAGGCTGAGCCACTGAGCCCGGCTTTCTACTTTTAATTGTTTTAAAAATCTCCACATTATTTTTCATGACAACTGTTAATTTACATTTCTAGTAAGAGTGTGCATTAATCTCTTTTCTCTACACCCCTACTGACATTTGGTAACCTTTTGAAATTTTGATTATAGTCATCCTAACAGGTGTAAAGTAGTATCTCATAGTGATTTTGATTTGCAACTCCCTGATAATAAACGACGTTGAAGTGCCTTTTCGTATACCTGTTAGCAATAATAATGTCTTCTTTGGAAAAATATCTATTCTGGTTTTTTGGCCATTTTTAATTAGGTCATTTGTTTTTCCACTATTAAGTTGTATTGTTATTTATAAATGTTTAATATTAACTCTTTATCAGATTTATGGTTTGCAAATACTTTTTCCCAGTTCATAGGCTGCCATTGTATTTTGTTGATTATTTCCTTTGCTATGAAAAAGATTTTTTTGTTTGATGTAGTCCCATTTATGTATTTTTGCTTCTGTGTCTTATAATATCCAATATATTGTGATCAAGGTCAGTGTCCAGATTTTTCTCTATGTTCTCTTCTAGAAAAACACATAGAGTGTCTTGTCTTACATTTAGGTATTTTATTCATGTTAGTTGATTTTTGTGTATAGTTTAAGAATAAGGCCCAGTTTTATTCTTCAGCATGTGGAAAACAAGTTTTATTGGTCCCATTAATTGAAAAGATTATTCATTTCCCATTATGTTCTTTGGTTTATTTGTTAAAAGTTAGTTGAGTGTATGTACTTGAGTTTTATTTGGAGCTCTCTATTCTGTTCCACTAGTCTATGTATCTACGTATCAGTGTTTTAAGGGAGGGGTCCAGGGCTTAGGAAAACATGGCCTAGGCAGAGCTCAAAGAGCACATGGCTACACCATAGCTTAGCAAGGACAATGGTGGCTGACTTCTTGGAGTCAAATCCTTTTTAAACTTTTTCTTTAATGGGGGAAGTTCGTTAAGGTTGGGTTTTGTATAAAGCTTATGTGGAGAAAAGGGAACCCATCTACAATATTGGTGGAAGGGTAAACTAGTATAAATTTTGTGGAAAACAGTGTAGCAATCCCTAAAAGATCTAAAAATCAACCATCCATATGATCCAGGAATCCCCCTTCTGGGAATATAAACAGAGGAACTCAAAGCATTCTACAAAAGATACCTGTACACGTACATTTACCACAGCATTATTCACAATAGCAAAGACATGCAACCACTGTGTTTCTCACTGAAAGTAGAATGATTTTTAAAAAATGTGGTACAGATACATGATGGAGTATTATCCAGTCATAAAGAAGGCCAAAATTATGGACTTCACAGTAACTTGGATGAGTTTAGAGTCTATAATACTCAGCAATTTATCACAGAAAAAAAAAACCAAGTACCTCATGTTCTCACTCATAAGCAGACCCTGAACATTAGTCATTCTGGTATAAGAAAGGGATTGGCAGTAGCAGGACACTGTCAGTGGGAGGGGGCATATAACGTCACTAACAGTATCTGATCTCAAACCATGTGAAGTGGGGACCAAAGGGAGGTCTAAACTTTACCTGTACGATGACCATTTATCTACCTAATCCTGAATTGTACCCTACATCTTTAAAATAAAATAAAATTGAAAAAATTAGTCCTTTGTATTTTATTTTATTCTTTGGATACTATTATAAATGACATTGGTGTCCTGATTTCTTTCTCAGTTAGATTATTATTTGGTTATGAAAATGCTGCTGATCTTTATATAATAATATTGCATCCTGTAATTTTTGAATTCCTTTATTAAGTTTGGCAGTTGTTTTTAAATGCTTGAGACTTTTTACATATAGAATCATATCATCTGCAAAGAAATAATTTTGCCTTTTTCTTTCTAATTAGGATCACTTTTATTTCTTTTTCTTGTCTGATTGTGGTCTATTACTTCCAGCTAAAAATAGTTCCATGTTGATTGGCGGTATCAAGAATAAGCACCCTTGCCTTCCAGATTTTTGTGGAAAAGCTTTCAGTATTTCCCCTCACCATTTAAAGATGAACTGATACTGATATTTCTTTATTTTTCAGAAAAGTTAAAAGAAATATTTTTGATGAATATCTTTAAGTAGTAAGTAGAATTTTGCTGTGAAATCATCTGGTTCTGGGCTTTCATTGTTGTTGGGAAGTTTTTTAAATTAGTTTTCCAGTCTCTTTATTTGTTATTGTTTTTCAGGTATCCTCTTTTATTTTGATTCATCTAGGCAAGCTGTATTTTTCTATAAATTTATCCATTTTCTGTAGGCTAGCCAATTGTTGGCATGTAATTGTTTAGAATATTCCCTTGCACTCATTTTAATTCCTTAGGTATCATAACTTATGCACATTTACTTTATATCTTATCTGAGTCCTCTTCTTTTTGTTAGTTAGACTAGCTAAAGTTTTGCCAATTTTATTTGAAATAACTCATATTAATTATTTCTATTGTTTTTCTGTTTACTATTTAATTTACTTCTAATTTGCATTATTTTTTCTTCTTTAATTTTGATTTTAGTTTGTTCTTTTTCTAAGTTCTTGATGTATAATGTTATATTATTTATTCGAAATCATTTTTTAATATAGTTATTTATTGCTATACATCTCCCTCATAGAGTTGTTGTGTCTGGATTCCATAAGTTTGGCATGTTGTGCTTTTATTGTTGTTTGAAGATTTTTTAAAAAAATTGTTTTGATTTCTTCTTTGACTCATTATTTATTAGAAACATGTTGTTTAATTTTTACATATTTGTAAATTTACCAAGATTTCTCCTTCTATTGATTTCTAGTTTCATATCATTCTGTCTGAAATTATACTAGAATCTTTCTAAATTGGATAAAACTTGTTTTGTGACCTAATATCTGATCTAAATTGGAGTCTATTTCATGTGCACTAGAAAAAAAAATGTGTATAGTGCTGCTCTTGCATAGAAAGTTTGGTCTAATTCTGTTAAGTTCATTTGGTCAAAAGTGTAATCCAAGTTCAATATTTCCTTTTTATTCATTTATTTTATAATCAGCAGTTCACTCTGTCACCTAGGTTGCATTACAGTGACATGCTTACAGCTTCCATATATTCAACCTGCTGGGCTCATGCGATTCTTCTGCCTCAGCCTTCCAAGTAGCTAGAACTATAGGTGCTGTGACAGCCTGGCTAATTTTTTAGATTTATTGTAGAGACAGGGACTCATCACTTCACCCAGGCAAATCTGGAAACCCTGGTTCAGGCAAATCCTTTCACCTTCCCCTCCTGCTGTGCTGGTTGATCTATCCATTGTTGAAAGTGGGTATTAAAGTCCTCTCTTATTATTATACTGCTATTTATTTATCTCTTAATGTCTACTAAAATTTGTTTTATATTTAGGTGGTGCATATATCCTGGAGTGGAAAAGAAATGTATACATATTTTAAGAGCTGATATCTATGTATTACATTTAGTTGGCTGTAATCAGAAGTGCCTGAACATTGATGGTAACCATTTTGAGGACCTCTTGTAAGACATCAAACATGAGTTGCATTTATCTATAATTTTAATGCATGTTTTTTCCTTTCTTAAAATGTGTATACTTTTTTGGTCACCCTCTATATATTTTCAGTGGTTATGTTCTCTTAATAAATTGACTTGTCATTAAATAATTAAATTATGTTTCTTGCATCAGTTTTTGACTTGAAGTTCATTTTATCAGTTATAGCCACCTCTGCTCCCTTTAAGTTATAATTGCATGGATTATCTTCATTCCATTTTTTTTGTTTGTTTGTTTAAGTTGGAGTCTCACTCTGTCACCCAGACTGGAGTGCAGTGGCCGCTCCCGGCCACTGCAGCCTCGACCTGCTGGGCTCCGGCGATCCTTCCACTTCAGCCTTCTAAGTAACCAGAATTACAGGCATGCACTACCATGCCCGGCTGATTTTTTGATTTATTGTAGAGATGAGGTCTCATTGCCCAAGTGGGTCTCCAACCCACGGGCTCAGGCAATCCACTCACCTCAGCCTCCCAAAGGTGCGGGATTACAGGCTGAGCCACCGAGCCCGGCTGTTATTCCATTTTTTAAGAATACCTTTAGGTTTCTCTTATTGACTACTTTTGTGATTTGATATTTTCTGTAATGCTTAGCTTTGATTTGTCTCTCTTTAGTGTTTCTATATCTGATGTAGTTTTTAGTTTGGTGATTGTGGGGGTTCTGCCCCTGCAAGGATCGGGGCTCCGTGGTAGGTGCAATGGCATCAGCGATTAAACTGGAGGGATAGATAAAAAGAGAAAGAAAGGGGGGAGAAAGAAAGAGACTGGACTCCTGCTCAACTGACCAGAAGCTGTTTATTGAGCATAATCCCAGGGCTTTTATTCCCAAACTCTGCAGAGTTATCATCACCGGAACTTCTGCTGCTGTGGTTACACAAAAGGTGGCATGTGCCTTTCACATGAACAGGTCCAGGTGCACACAGGGCACCCCCCACTCTCAAGCAGATGTATTTTTTTTTTTTTTTTGAGTTGGAGTCTCACTTCGTCGCCCAGACTGGAGTGCAGTGGCCGCTCCTGGCCACCGCAGCCTCGACCTGCTGGGCTCCGGTGATCCTTCCGCCTCAGCTTTCCCAGTAGCTGGAATTACAAGATGCATTTTTTAAACATGAAGAAGAACATGAGAAAGAACAGCCACAAATTGTCTTTTTGTTTCTTATCCAGTTTCTATGTACCCTAAATTGTTTACAGCTACATAACATCATTCAATGCTTACACCTGAAACCAGCATAATTATATATAATGTTTTACTATTCTATACTAATTCAAACTAGTCTCTATAAAACAGTTGCTGCTATGATTACACTCTCCTAGCACCAGCAAACCTAATTCAAACTTCACTGGCCCCCCTGAATCAAACTAAACTAAGCACACTTCTATAACAAAATGGTTACTTAAATTTTCTTAATCTATATAAACTATATGCTAAAACCTATATCTATAAATTTCTAAAATCACATCAAGAGAACCTGTGACATGCACTAAGACTCCTCAACATTACTCAAAGTTAAACTTAAATTGTTTAAAAGCAAAAACCATAAACAGTGGAAAATGGGAACAATAGACTCCCAAAAGTTTAGCTGTGTACGTTCCGGTCTCAGAGTTTTCTGTTAGAGCCAGCAGAAGCCCTTCCTGGTTGCAGTACCAAATGGAAAAGGAGGGAGGGAATAGGGTCAACAGCTCCTGAATGCATCCTAGTGGTCTCGGGGTCCATGGCCCTCCCTGATCCCTAATGCTCAGTGGACCTCCGTGGCTGGCTCCCAACAGGTGATTATCATAAGGCTTACATAAAGCATGCTATAGTTATAATCTACTGTTATAAGCAGATACCTTCTGTCACACACAGAAATTTTGATTTTTATGTCCCCCCACAATTTAAGTTTTTGAAAAGAAAATTTATGTATTTTTTAACAACTTACTGTAACTTCAAATATTTTGAACATTTTGACTTTTACTTTTCATACTGGTAATATTTACACACCATTATTATAGTACTGAGGTATTCTGGATTGAATTATGTATTTAACTCTACCAGTTAGTCTTATATGCTCACATTTATTCTATCATCTTTACTTTGAAAGATGGCAATCATTCTATATACTTTTGCTCTTTCTTTTTTTTGTGAACTCCCTTAAGCATTTATTTTACTTATTTTTTAAAGCCCTAGAAGTAATGAATTTCTTTAGATTTTTTGTTTGTTTGTTTATAAAAAGACTTCATCACTCTTTAATATCTTAATAACTACTTCTCTGGATATACTATTCTTGGCTCACAGTACTTTTGTTTAGCACTTTGAACATATCATGCCATTTTCTCCATGCTGACAAGGTTTCTGCTGGGAAATGCACCAATGATTCAATGAGAAATATATGTGAATGGATATCTCCTACTGCATTTAAAATTCTTTATCTTTGATTTTGACAGTTGATTATGATGTTCCTCAGAGAGTACCCCTTAGAGTTGAATCCATTTAGAAATTTCAAAGTTTCATGGATCTGAATGTCCATATCTTTTCCCTTAATTGTGAAGTTTTCAGCAATTATTTTAGTAAGTAAGCTGTCTGTCCCTTTCTCTGGCTCTTTTTCTTAATTTTATGGCATAAATTTTTTGTTTGTTTAATAGTGTCCTATGAGTCTCATAAAGTCTTTTTCATACTTTTTCATGTCCTGTGAATAATTTCAAAATGCTTATCTCAAATTCACAAGCTCTTCTGCTTTATCTAGTCTGCTGTTGAAGTATTCTGTCATATTATTTACTTATTTACTTATTTATTTATTTAATTTTTTAGCTCCAAGATTTCTATTTGATTTATTTTTATGGTATCTGACTCTTTTAAAAATATTTCATTGGCATCATAAATGGATTTTCTGATTTCATTGAATCTTTTTTTTTTATTCTCTTGTATCTTGCTGAGTTACATTTAAATCATTATTTTCAATGTTCTTTCAGGCAATTTGTAAATTGTATTTTCTTTGGAGTCAGTTACTGAGAAATTGGGGTTCCCTTCAGGATGTCATATTTCCTTTTTTTCATGTTTTATGTATCCTTGAGCATCTATTGGATCAGTCACCTCTACTAAACTTTACTAAGTGGTTTTCATAAACAAAGATATCTACTTGAAGTTGGCCCTGAGGATGCCAGTTGAGCAGGGTGCAGTAGATTTTGTTTTGTGTGACTACAATCAACATTAGCAATGACTGTGGATACATCAGTGATCTAGGTTGAGGATTATGCGAAAGGGACAGTGGCTGCATAGAATATGGGACAGGTCTTTGAGAATACAAGGATAGTTCCTCAGTCACACTAGACAAATTGAAAGTGCTAAACAACACATGTGACTTGTATCTCTCATATTGGGTAGTGTAGATATAGAATTGTCCCATGATCACTGAAAGATACTGTGCAACCTTAACTTAGATCATGTCTAATTTTTCTTCTATTATTAAACTTAATAGACATCTGAAAAAAAATTCTAATTTCCTCTGACCCTTTTTAGTTGTGCTTACCATATCCAGTCATTTCCATTGTCTTCAGATAAGATGGATTTGAGTGCTAGTCAACATTCTAACCATAATGTTGTTCAAATGTTATAATTTGTGAACATTCCAATTCCCAGTTCTTAAAATTGAATATATTATTCAAGTTAGTGCCCAACATCAGAAATTTGAACAGAAATAATGTAGGTAAAGATTATCTATCAATTTCCTGATTCTGGAAACTCTTCTCTTCATAGAGTAACTATCCTTGAATGCAGGGGCTCAAGCCTGTAATCCCAACACTTTGGAAGGCTGAGACAAGAGGATTGCCTGAGCAATGATACGGCCTCAACTCTACAATAAATCAAATAATTAGGCATGGTAGTGTGTGCCTGTAGTTCTGGCTACTTGTTCAGCTGAGGTGGAAGGATCGCCTGAGCCCAGCAGGTCCATGCTGGGATGGCAATGAGCTGTGATAGAAGTAAATTCACCCAATTTTTAAATTCAAACATATATTTAATCACATCTGTTTGACCACATATGCAATGTGCTCACATAAAGTCAAGACTTTATATTACTACTAAATTTCACTGGATATGATTTTGTCAATTTGTTCAGCTTAATTAGGTATTTTGTAACCATAACACATATTTAAAATAATACCATTTCTGGGTTATTTGTAAAAGTCAACATGTAATCAAACTTGTCATGCAAGTTTGTTTTAAAAATTTATGGTAGGCCAGCATTGAGAACAAGCTATTCACTAGTCAAGAATCTCAGATTTTATTCTACATGATAACACTCTTTGACCATGGACATTTAATCACTTATAAGTCAATGTAAATGCTGGTATCTTTCATAATATATTAACTTCCTTAGAATTTTCTGAAATCTTCACATCAAAACATATATTGATTTTTGGTTTTTAGATGTTCAATATGTTCTGTATGTTTAATTAAATAGTTGACTAATGGAATTGATTAGGTATATGTTACCAGCTTAATACAATGGGATTTACAATAATTTCCTTTAAATAAAATTAAAGGTATTTAAGAGCAATGCTGACTAGGTTTAGAAACTATATTTGGAGAAAAGATATGATTCGAATTCTCACAGCTGAATTGTTACCTGCTGATCTCTGCTGATCCTGTTGGCTTCTGAAATTTGATTTTAAGAATTTAACTGCAATTTAAAATGTCTGTACTTTAAAAATATTTATAAATCTATTTGGAAAGATGTTTAAAACCAAAATGATTATAATTACTGGGTGAATAGCAATCCTTTCTAAGGTATTTTTCTTTGTTCTCTGGGTTTGTGTGTGTATGCTAGTATGCGAGTATATGTGTATGTGCATGTTGTGTGTGTGTTTGATAGAAAATTATGTTGGCATATATATTATGATTACAGTACCTAATACTATGCAAAATGAGTATTTAGGGCTCCCCATTTTCACACTTACTGATTTGTGTGTGCAGATTAAGTTCTATACAATTAGGTTATTTGTTTAGGTACTTGTACATACCTAAACATTCCAGATAATGAACAGTTCCACCACCACAAAAATCCCTCATGTCATAATTATTTCACAGTATCTAAAAGCAAATGTACTATCTAATTAGTATAAAGCAAATAAACATAAAATCTTTTAAGTTCACTGCTGCATATAGAAAATATTGAGAATAATCCTTACAATTTGTCTAACAACATGAGTATTTATGATTCATTGTAATGCATACATGTTTTAAATATTTTTTAAAAGGCCAAATATAGTGTTCACATAGCCATAATACCCAGTAAAATATAGGATAAACCAATAATGGTGATATCTGTAACTAATAACACAAAAATTTTTAAACCAGAAACTAAAGTCCATGACTAATTCAAGATTAATTTAATGAGCGCTGGTAACATTGTGTTCGTCTAAACAGCAACTGAATTCTAACAATATATTTGTATACTTTAAAAAGTACAACTTTTCCAAATGATGAGTTCCATTTAAAATGTTGACATTTAAAATCTGTAATTTAGAATCTCTTAGTAAATTCTAGTAATAAAATAATTTTCGTTCATAAAAATTTAGGAAATATTAAAATTTATTATCATAGAGTGGTAATTTCTTGTAAATTAGCATCATAGAATGGGAAGCTTTTGAGATTTTTTACTTTATCCTCTAAATCTTAAAAAATTGCATAGTTCAGTGTTCCTTGTATGCTTTCCTGCATTAGAATTTTCTACTATATGGCAATCATTTCAAAAGTTAAAACTAAACCTACTCCCTTACTTTTTGTCGCCAAGTCTCTGAGACTATAAAGAATATTTAAGTAGAGTCCTGATTCCCCTTGTAGGGATATGTAAAAAAGAAAGATCTTGTAATGATCAAGGTAGAAATATCAATTTTAATGGAAGATAGGTAGAATCAACAAGACAGAGGAAGAGACTACTAAGTTCCTTATGAATCAGGGAGCTATGTTCTGCCTTCTTAAAGTATTTCAGAATCAATCTTACACAGTTCACCTAGAGAAACTGCATTCTTCTTCTCCAAGCCTTTTGAAATATGTATTCCTGGCAAGGAGGAACAGTTCACTCCTGAACTGCTATTTTCCTAGCATTCCTTTGGCACCTCTCTTGTATTGCTCATTCCCTTTCCAGTATACTACGGAATAATACAGTATTTCAAAATACTATATAGCACTGGTCAAAATTCAATTTAATATACATTTTATGATTTCTGCTTATAAAGATGAAATTTTCATGTCTGATGCAAAAGAATAAATGCAGTGATTTACAGCCAAGTAATAAATTTTTAGACATTAATTTATGAGTTTTAGCTAATGTACCACCAAACTTGGTCTCTCATATAATGGCACAAACTCTATATAACCTAAAGACTGATAAAGATTATATAGATGGATGAACATCCACTGTGTATTTGGAAGAAATAGCACAGAAACGTAGACTATAAATCGTCAGATGAAGTTCATGTTATAATCAATAATTTTGCTGTGTACAATATCAATATATACTATATCACCTAAAACATCATAAATTATATATGTATATATCTCCATATTTCTTTACATATATATTTATATATATGGATATCTAAAGTCCGTTCTGTTGCTTTCATCTTTCTGTTCACAAACTTATTGTAAATTATTCTATTTTCATGACTTTAATGTCATTATGTTTATTTAGAATTTCCTACATACTAACCATTACACTTGTTTCCAGTTTTTTCTATAACCTATCTCTTGCACAAAAATAGAAATAATTCCTCTTTATTCTAATTTCCTACAGAAATGTGTTTTTATTTCCCCATGATAATTTTGACTATGTAAAATGTATTCTATTCATTATGTGTCTTAACAGTCCTTACTGTCTCTAAGTTTATAAGGCAATACATTGTCAAATATGGTTTTTACATGTTCTACCTTGTTTATCTTGTTTTGAGAAGTTGTCACTGCATATTTGGGGAAACAAATAGAGAAGGTTGCTTCTCTAAAGTAGTTAAATTACAACATAGTCTTAAGGATGAAATTCCAGAATGAGATGCATAATTTACCTTCTATTTCTGTTTTTTTTTTTTTTTTTTTTTGAGTTGGAGTCTCACTCTGTCACCCAGACTGGAGTGCAGTGGCTGCTCCCGGCCATCGCAGCCTCGACCTGCTGGGCTCCTGCGATACTTCAGCCTCAGCCTTCCAAGTAACTGGAATTACAGGTGTGTGCTACCACACCCAGCTAATTTTTGATTTACTGTAGAGAAGAGGTCTCACCAAGTTGCCAGGCGGGTCTCGAACCCGCAGACTCAGGCAATCCACTCACCTCAGCCTCCCAAGGCGCGGGATTACAGGCTGAGCCACCGAGCCCTGCTTAATTCTGTTTTCACATATGAGAAAAGTTTATGATGATGCTGATATTTATCTAAATTGCATTGTTCAAAATATTTCCTTGGTTTTGAAGACATTAATTTTGCAATGTATATCAATGTGACTTTTTCAGATCACATGTGTGTCTCTAAATATAATCAATTTAAAAAAGATTAATCACATTTATCTTCTGGATTTCTATACAAAATTCACGTTTTTCTGCATCATCTAATATTTCTAAGTAAAATATTTACTTACTGAAGCAAAACTTTGGATAGAATTTTTATTAATTCCTAATATATATATCACTGCAGCATTTATAATAACTATTTAAAAGAAATGTAGGACATGACAAATTTAAAGAAGCGAAGGCTTTTAGCAAATTTCATCAGTGTTAAGACATATGTTAGAAGACTTCACTTACAGTTCAGCATACCAGTTGACTTATTACCAGAAAGTTTCTTCATAGTCTTGAATGGATAAATCACTTGGGCTATCTAATTCTATTCACTCATATATTCATGGGTAGCATCCTCCAAGTTAACACCTGGAGAGGAATATTGACTCTGTATTATTTCACTACACATGCATTTTTAGAATAAACTATTTTATTTTTTAATTATTTGTTTCAAGAATAATGAGTACTCATCACTTACTCTGTGCCAGACCTGCTTCAGATTCTAGGCATATAGTCATTACAAAGAGAGTAGGCTGCACCTAGAGTAGTCCCATCCCATCATGGAATCCTGGAGACAACTTCCTGCTTTCCATCTCTCAGGTAGAATCACAGAGAAGGCAGCCGCTGCAGGTCTCACCTCGCTTCAACCTTGAGAGCTCTGGCTACTGGCCTTGAAGCTTGCCTTCTCAGGCACAGAATGCTTTCCCTCAGGGGGCAGACTAGCCTTCCAAATGAAAACAAGGTACTGGTTATGATGTCACACCTGCAGAAGCGGCTGGCCTTCCAGAAGGTATAATGTCTTTATTGGTCTGCTCCACAACTTGCAGCAGCATGTGCAATCAGTTGTTGACAGCCTGGGAGGACACTCCCAAGGGTGAGGGGAGGTGTGGCTTTCAGTCTTGGCCTCGGCCTCCTGTGACTAGTTTTCTGGTCTCTTCTGAAACTGAAACCTGAGTCTCTGAAGTCATCCCTAGAGAATGTTCAGGTGCAGCAGAGATCCTAACAGTTTGGCTATTTGACAGGTTTCCTTAAGTAGGAGGTGGCTCGGGAAGACTCTACAAATGAGTTTGGTCTATGGTTGAAAGGTATGGCTGCGGAAGTGGTTCCCGTGCCCCTAATGCCAAAGCGGTTTTTATGCTGAGAGTTCCACCCTACTCCAAACTGGGACATGACCAACTTTGAGATGCCACTAGTGGGCCTAAGACTATCTACCTCCTGGTACTTAGCATTTCTTCAATTTCTTACCCAAGCCATGCCTGGGCCATCCCAGGCATAAAGTCAAGGACACTGTAATTATTATGAAAGATGGGAGTTCAAGCCTTCAGAACAGAGTGTATTTAGTTCTTTACTGAAGCTTCTGCCCAGAGAATTCGTCAAAAATCCTAGAGAGAAGAGGCAGGAAAAAATTGGTTTGGATCCATGTCTGGCAAATAACCCTACCATATGCTTCTATGTCGTCGTTAAACTTTTAGCAATGGGTGACCACTATCTCACGAGGCGAAGTGTTATATATCTAGAAATTATGACTCTGGTGGTAATCTTATATTGTGCCTGAAGAGACAGGCTTCCAAGGGTCCTCATTGTGTTAGATATATGTTGTGTTTGTCCTCCTGATATCCAAACCGTCCTGTCTTCTTTGTCTAAAGGCATGACCAGTGATGTCTTCACAAGACCAGATCTTGTTGTGTGATTTAGTGATGCTTAACTAGTTTTGCTTGTTTTAGGTTTTCCAAAGTTTTACATTGGTATTTTGATTGAATGGGTTAATGCTATGAGCTGTTTGAGGAAAGTTAACTTTACAACTTCTGTTTCCCATTCAGAAACATGTCTTTCGATTTATTAGATAATAATATAGTATATTCATGAGTAAATTTTCATAATTTTCTTCACTTGAGTTATATGCAATTTTGTTATTGTATTTTTTTCCATCATATCTTTCTAGATGGCTGTACTACATAAAAAAGTTATTTTTAATTATACCTTTGTGTAACTATTCACCCCATTGAATGTTCTTAATTTTCAATATTTTCTCTGTTTAGTTCTGTTATAATTTGTAGTAGAGTCACACTATCTACAACATAAAAAATAAAAATAGAAAAGTGGCAGAGTTTTTTTCTGCATCATTGAATATGTCTGTCCCAGTGAAAGCAGAACGTGAACAAAAACTTAAAATGTATATACATAAAGAAGAGGGAGAGAGTGCTTTTGGGGGGGATGCAAAAGATAAGGTGACCTAATCTTATTTAAAAGACAAGTGGCATTCTGATTAAATGACATTTTAACTAATTCCCAAATGGGTGTGTCCTAAGTAAAGACATGGTGACTATTTAAGAGAGAAGAAAACTTGGTCAGAATGCCTAATTGCCCAAGAGTATAAAATTTAACAGGTTGTGGCACAGAGGTAGTTAGGGCAGAGGGTGAGAGGAATTAGCAAGACAAATGTGAAATATAAAGGTTAGCCTGGGTGACAAAAGCAAGAAAGGTCTTGTTGACAGATGATGATCGACACCTACTAACATCAGAGCATCTTGTATTCTAAAATGAAGAATTAAGACAATGGGAAATAGTCAAGAATTAATTGAAAACTTATGCCTATTTTATACATGTTAAGACATACATAACCTCACATTTTAGCATCTCTGAAAATAGGATACCCTTTATAAGTGACAGCTTCTTTCAAACACTAATTTTTAATAAGCATCAACTATTTAGCAAAATTCTTATGCATATTTTATGTGATTGAATTTTTAAAATAATCTTTAAAAACTTCGAGGACAGTTTCCAGACTTATAGAAAAAATATGAAGATAGTACACAGGTTTCTCACATACTTCACACTCAATTTCTTCTATTACCAACATTTTACATTAGTATGATACAGATGCTACAATTAATGAGATAATAAGAATCCATTATTATTAATCATATTTAATGTTATTAAGATTTTCTCAGTTATTGCCTTAAGTCTTTTTTCTGTAAAATTCCAGCCAGAATATAGCATTGCATTTAATTTTTATATCGTTTTATTTATTTACTTTAACAGTTTCTTTGACTTTCTTTGTTTTGATGACTTTGACAGTTTTGAAGAGAGTGTACAGTTGTTTTTTAGAATGTCCATCTGTTAGGATTTCTTTGATGTTTTTCTCATGATTAGACTAAAGATTGGGGTTATGTGTTTTACATATCAGTCCTTGATCAGATGTATGCTTTGGAAATATTTTCTCAAGTCTTGGCTTGTCACATAATCCTCTAAACAATGTCTTTAATAGACCATAAGTTTTAATTGTAAAAAGGTCTTTTTTTTCCTTTCATAGGTTTTCTTTATGGTATTATATCTGAAGTAATCATCAAAACCAAGGTCACTTAGAATTCCTCTTATCTTCAAAGAGATTTATTGTTTTGCATTTTACATTAGATCTATGACTCATTTGAGTTAATTTTTTTGTGAAAGATTAGTGTATGTAGTTATTGTATTTTTATTTTTAGTTGATGCATAATAATTATACATATATAAAGTACAGAATGATAGTTATTTCCCTCTAAATATATAAGTGAATAATGATCTAATCAGTATAATTAGCATATCCATAACATTAAATATTTATCATTTCTTTATGCTGTGAACATTCAAATTCTTCTCTTTTAGCTTTCTGAAACTATACATTACTGCATGTGGATGTCCAGTTGTTACAGAACCATTCACTGAAAAGACTATATTTTGCTTTCATTGAATTGACTTTGCTTCTTTACAATAGATCACTTGACTCTATATAATCATGTGTCAAAACATTTTAGTAGATAATAGATCACATGTATAATGATGGTTTTATATATTTATAATAAAGCTGAAAAATATCTATCACCTAGTGATGTTGTGCACACCATAATAATAGCACAAGGCATTATTCACATTTGTGGTGTCTATTGTATAAACAAATCTACTGGGTTGCCAGTTATATAAAAGTATAGCACATAGCCATGCCAACTCCTGTTGTTCTTTAACTTTCTAATGATTGCCATTCTGACTGGTATAAGGTAGATATTTCATTGTGGTTTTAATTTGCATTTCTCTGATGATTAGTGATGTTGAGTATTTTTTTCATATGTCTGTTGACCTCTTGTGTGTCTTCTTTTGAGAATTATCTATGTCCTTCCCACTTTTTAATATGGCTAATTGTATTTTTGTGTGTGTTGAGTTGTTTGAGTTCCTTGTAGCTCATCCATTGTTGTGGGATTGTAAACTAGTTCAACCTTTATGGAAAATAGTCTAGAAATTTCTCAAATAACTAAAAACTGAATTTCTATTTGACCCACTACTAGAGGTCTACCCAAAGAAAAATCAGTATATGAAAAAGATTCCTGTACTTGTGTGTTCATTGTAGCACTATTCACAATAGTAAAATCATGGAACCAACCTAAGTGTCTACCAACAATTTACAGGATAAAGAAAATGTGGTATATATACACCATGCTACATGACCATAAAAAATAATGAAATTATGTCCTTTGCAGCAACATGGATTAAGCTGGAGATTATCATTCTAAGTGAAATGGCTCAGAAACAGAAAACAAAACACTCCATGTTCTCACTTATATGAAAGAATAAACAGTCACAAAGGTAGAAATAATAGACACTGGGGATACCAATAAGGGAGGAGGTGGGGAGGGAAGTTATGGTTCAGAAGCGACCTATGGGACACACTGTTCACTCTCTGGGGAATGGACCACCTAAGACTCAATCTCCACCACTACACAATACATCCATGTAATGAACATGCATATGTACCTCTCTGCATCTAAATTAAATTCAAAAGTAGAGCACATACAATTATATACAATGTATAACACTTGACATGATAATAAACAACTCTGTTACTGGTTGATGTATTTACTATAGTATACTTCTACTTATTAAAACAAATTGCAAGACAGCCTTAGGTAGGTCCTTCTCTTCCTTCCATCCTTGAAGAAGGCATTGTTATTACAAAAGATGACAGTTCCACATGTGTTATTTCTCCTGAAGACCTTCCAGTGGGACAAGGTATGAAGGAGGAAAACAGTGATAGTAATGATACTAAATCTGTTTGAACCTAGACTATTACATGTGCTTTTGTCTTAACTTTCAACAAAATGTTTACAAAGAAAAAATAAAAATAGAAATGTAAAAAATAGAAGAAAGCTATTTGAATACTGATACAAAGAAAGGAAATATTTTGTAACTGTACAATGTGCTTGTGTTTCAAATTGCTATGACAAAAATAGTCAAAAAATAAAAGTTATAAAGTAAAATATTTCAGCAAACTAAGTTTAATCTATTATTGAAGAAAGAAAAATGCTTTTATACCTTTAGTGTAGCCTAAGTGTACAGTGTTTACAAAGTCTACAGTAAAGTAGGGTAATGTCTTAGGTCTTTTAATTCACTCACCACACACTCATTGACTTACCCAGAGCAGCTTCTGGTACTGAAAGTTCCATTCATGTTAAATATGCTATAAAGGCATATCATTTCTAATATCTTGTAACATATGTTACTGTACTTTTTATGTTTAAGTACTCAAATACTTACCATTGTGTTATAGTTGTCTATAGTATTCACTACAATAATATGCTATACAGGTATTTAGTTTAGGAACAATAGACTACTGTATAGCTTAAGTGTGCAGTAGACTACAATATCTAACAGAATTCATGATGTTCACATAACAATCTAATGATGCATTTTTCAGTACTTATGAATCCTTATTACTTACCAACAGGTGATTGTATTTGTATAGGTCTAGTTCTATGACCTTTATTTTGTTTCATTAATATACTTTTTAAAATCTAAATCACGCTATCTTGATTACTGAACCTTTACAATAAGTCTTGAAGGCATATAGTGTCAGTCTTCATACTTTGCTCTTCAATATTGTGTTGACTTTTCTGGGTGTTTTGCCTTTTTTTTTTTTTTTTTTTTATAAACTTTGGCATCAGTTTCTCTTGAGGCTTTCCTTAACCAATGGGTTTTTAGCATGTTGCTTAATCTACAAATCTTTCAAGATTTTCCATGTACCTTCTGATATTGATTTCCAGTTAAGTTCTTTGTGGTCCAAAAGCATGTCTTCTATGACTTCTATTTCTGTAAAAATGCTGAAGTGTATTTTGTGTTCAAGAACGTTATCTATCTTGATGAATGTCCCATATGAGCCTGAGAAGAATATTTATTTTGGCATTGTTGCCTACAAAGTTCTGTCCATGTCAACTAAATTCAGTTGGTTGACTGCGATGTTCAATTATTTCCTTAATGTTTTTCTACGGGTAAGTACCCTTCCTGTGGGTAGATTAAGTTGCTAAAAACCCACCAGTTAGAGTCTAATAAAATAGTTTTCCTTCAGGAAAGGACTTTTTTAGTATTTTGGATTTCTTTCAAAACTACCTTTCCTTTATCCTGCATGAAGCACAAGATGATTTTTCTTTGATCTTCACCATCTCATGATGGTGTGAAGGTCCCACTAACATTGGACCCCAGGGGTTTTAATTTTAAAGTAATCTATGCACATTGCATTTTAGGGGTTTTTACCTGACTCTAGTGGAAAATTCTGCTTCCAATAATCTGTTTGCCTGTATTAATAGTTTTCTTCTGTTTTCAGTGTGGAAATTTGCCCTATGAAGATCTTTGATGGATCAGGAATTTGCTGGTTCTTAGTTTATGCAGCTTTTGTCTTTTTGTGAGGATGCAGTAACAACTTCCAATGTACTGTCAAAATAGAAATGTATTTATTTTTTAAGCTGGCTATATTATAATTCCCATAATAACTGGGGCTCTGCAAGCAAAAAGATCCTAGGGGAATGGCTATTAAATGGATGATCATTGCTGCATTCTTAATTGATCATTTCATTTCTAAGTATCTATTCTGAAACATATACCAACATGCATACACAAACTCTTTTATGCATGAAAATTTATTAAGGAAAATGGACAAGGTTTTCATTAAATCATTTTTATATTGAATAAAAATCTGGAAACTAATCACTTTTATATATTTGTTATATATGTATATAATGTTTGTAAGTGAATATATAGCAAAGAATCCAAAGTAAAACCACATTAAAATTAGTTACTTCTTGATGTCGATCACAAATGGGTTAGGATGAAAGATATTTTCTTTTTTACTCAACGTACTTTTGTAACATTCACATTTTCTTAAATCATGAGGTTAAATCAATTACTGGTATAAAATAAAATTGTTTTCCTAAGATTATAGAAATAGATTTAGGAATATTGTTTACAGCACAAGTTCTTGGAAGATTCTGTTGCCTGGATTTATGAACTCATTCCACCATTTATCAGCTTTACGACTTTGGCAAACAATTCTATATGTCTAAAGATAATAAAAATGATAAAACATGTGATAAAAATTAATATATTGCATATAGATAGCTTAACATGCCATCTGGAACACTAGCTATTGCTTAATGATCATCAATTATTATCACTTAAGTTATTATGACTTGGAAAAACTAAGATAAAAGAGTATGTCTCTTGTCATTGGGATTGATGGTTATTAAAATGCATCACTGAGAAAATTGAAAATATTATTTTTCTTGTAATGCCTTATGAAATTCTCTGCTATCATTTGCTTATGTTGGATTGGGTGTGTTCTTCCTTGACTAAGCCTTCATATTCTAAAATAAAGAGAAAATGATCAGTTAAGAAATATTGCTTATTTTTAAAAAATTATGTTTAATACTTCATACAATTTAAAATGCATAAAACATTATCAAAATGCTAAATGACTTGTATGAGACCATAGAATAGCAATAAATATGCCAGAGAAGAAAAATAACAAACATTAAGACAAATAGAAACCTACATGACAAATAATTCACTCAAATAGAAAGCTTTGAATTAAGTTGCTGAAATGGTCAAAGCTAAAGATCTACTGGGAGAGTAATGGAAAGTGAGTTTTTGTATGTAATTGACACTTAGGTGGGCTTGTGCTCATGCTGCTACTATCATGGGGAGAACATACCTATGAGAGCATATGTGGAATCAAAGTGTCACAACAGAGCAAGGCAAAACACAGGGTGGTTGTTCTGGGGAAGATCCAGAGACACACACGAGCTAAATAAGTAATTATTGCAGAGTACCTGTAAAGTTTTGTGCTGTTTTCTATCCAATAGGTAACTGATATATCAGTCAACAATTTATATTTTTAGAAAAAGTTACTCAAATTAGTAGTACTACTCCAACATCAAGTAAGGATTTTGGCTTAAAAATTAAAGTCTGAAAAAAGAGAATTACATAAGATCCATGGAGCTTAAAATTCTGCTTGTCAAAAATACATTTTTCAAAATCACTTCATTTTTATTTTGTGGTAAAATATACAAACCTCTTCAAGTAATAAGTCTTTAAACAGACAGGAAAAAATAAAAAGTTAAAGATTTCTGTTTATTTTTCTTTGATATTTTTTACATTTTCAGAGGAAGTTAACACTTTGTTTTAGCAAGAATGTAGATAAGTACTCTCATTCTATATTTTGTTCTCATGAAGGCAAGCAAGTCTCATTCTAGGAGGTTGTCTCATTCTAGGAGGCTAAAACTTGGCTAAATAATGATTGCATTAAAAAAATCTAGTTCTAATATATTTCTACGTGCACACACATAAAATTATATACATATGTATATAAATAACTGCATTTGGCACACTTGGATGCAAGTATACATATATACATACATGATTATATATGCACATATATGTAAATTTGTGGCAACTTTAAATTCTTTGCTATCTGTCCCTCCTCAGACAGTTGCACAAATTAAACAGTTCTGATATTTTCTGTATCTATATTCAGAATCGGTCTAAACATTAATTTGCAATATTTGACACAGGATTGGATATATATGAGATATAAGAAAAGGAACAGACTTGTGCTACCTGAAATATATTTATGGGAATCGTGTTTTATAATTTTTGTTAAAAAGTTATTTGTCTAGGTTTCCATAAAGCAAGTTATTTGCCTAAATTTTTGTTAAGAATCTTTTTATATTCTCCATTTTTCTGAAAGTAAAACACGAAAAATATATAATAAATTTTTTATTTATGAAAGCATTTTGATTTACTAGCTATATAATTTGGGGAGAGTTTTGACTATTTGCTGATAAATGAGTCTACATGTCACATCAACATTAATTATATGGGATGAATAACTATTTTATTTATTTTTAAAAGCATAAAATTTTGCATTTAAGTGACTATTTCATAATATAATTGTTCTCAAGGCCCTTTTTACTTTTTGTTGTTTATTGATTAGAAAATTTCATTTAACTAAGTGTCATATCTCATTTTAGAGATTCCAAAAGTGAAATGGTGGAAAAATATTTGAACTATTCTAAAATTAACTCTTCAAAATATTTTTAAATATACATTACAGGATGAAAAAAGTGTAGTTTTAAGTGATCAAAAGACAACAAAATGCACAATACCACAACTAACTTTTAGTAACATGTAATTTATTTTAAAAATACTTGATATTATTGGCATGAACAGGAAAATGTCACTATAAACAAAGAAACAAGCAAAAATGCCATACTGCTTCCATAAGTGGCACTAGAGATGGAAGTACAGCTAAAAGCCAATACTGATATATCTCTGATAAATTTTAAGTAAAAATTATCATTTCTCATCTTTGCTGCTGCAGGAATCTGGAATGGAGATGAAGAGGAAAGCTGTACTTATTCCTCATCAGGGAGCCCAGAAATAACTGGAAAACAATTTATACTTCCCCATGTCAAGGGCTGCAATAAATCACCATGCCTAGTCTAATGACTTCTACCTGGGATACTTGTGGAAGGCACTAAATTTTTCCTGATTCCTCTGCCAAGTTATTTTTATCATACAAACACAATTCTTCATTGGGTCTCATAATAACATAATATAATTGCTTTTTAAAATCTTAAGACCCTATCTAGTCTTTAAATTTCTTTCCTTTTCTTGCTTTTTTTTTTTTTTTTTTGTCCTGTGCCTCTAGGTTCAGCTCATTGGAAAGTTGGGGTGGGAAGATTAATTTAGACTCTAAATTTCTTAAGACTAAAATATAGTTAGCAAATGTTGGAAATTACCTTTCTATCAGGATATATGAAGTCGTTTAATATTATTTCCTTCGCCTAACAACAAATCAGAATGATACAATTAGAGAAAATATAACTGTTTTACAACCATTAGAGAGCTGAGGCCACCAGGCAACGTTATTAGTCTGCTCAGGAATTTATAAATAATACCATTAAGACTGGATGTCTTAAACCGTATATATTTATTTCTTACAGTTCTGGAGCCTGGAAGTCAATGATCACAGTGCCAACAAGGCAGTTTTCATTTTGTGGCATATTTCTTTTGCTTGTAAGTTTTTGCCACCTCACTGTGTACTCACATGACCTCTACTTTGAGTGTGCAAGGGGGTCTGATGTCTCTTATAAGGGCACTTATCTCATCAAATCAGGGCTCCACCATCTTGATCTCGTACAACTCTAATCATCCCAAATATCCTATCTGTAAATAATATCATATTGGGGGTTGGGACTTCAACATGTACACTGTAAGGAAACACAAGCATTTAGTACATACAAGAAGGTAAATTACATTTCTAAGAGTGGTAAGCACCTTTTAAGTCTAACTCTTTACATGTAACTAAAAGTTTTTGAGGAAGAAGTAGCCACCATAAAAACTGGCAAAATAAGACCACCTACATTTCAATAATTTCTTATAGGTTAAATATGACAGTTTATAATATCTAAGAGGCTCAGATATAAAAAAGCTCACTTTTATTCCCAAGAACATTTCAATTGTTTTTATTTAATATTTATGAAAAAAACAAGAGACATGAAATTGCCTCTTCAGTGGTGTTAATGTTCAAATTTCTTACCACTTCCTAGACCTTTTTTATTATATGAAACGGGATCCTTCAACTACTGGTGGAGAGGCAAAAACTCCTGCTTTGTCCCATTAGTTCTGGAAAAGGAAATCGAGGAAAGGACATGAAACTCTAGGTGAGTAATAAAGACTCCCATCTGCTCTGCTTACAAAAATGGTCAATTGCCACCAACAGAAGAGCTGAATCTAAAAGCAGTCTATTCCTGAGATAGAAACAGGAAGTACCTGTACCTTTACCATGAGCTTTGAAGTGAATAGTAAGAGAAAGAATTCTAACCACAAGGAAGGGACAACACACACATGTCAGGTGCAAACAAAAACAAAACAAAACAAAACTCCTCTCCTTCTAGGGGATGGTCAGAAGACCTGGCTGTGCCCAAGGTATTGTTTTTACACAAAACAGAAGTCTACTCCACTGGCAAAGGAAAAGAATCTCTCACTCTTAAGAACACTTACAAATATGGGTCATAGATAGATGGCCATGGTGAGAAAGGTCCAAAATACTGAGAAGGTATCACCCACAAAAAGAAGAGCACAGGGCATGCCTAAAACTGGTGATAGAACAAAGGCTTGAGAAGCTAATTTCCCTACCACAAATTACAAGTAATCAGCACTGCTGTCTATTGCTGGAAAAGAAACAAGATAAATCCCTACTGTGTCAAACAAGCATTCCTGAAAACTGAGCTTGGAACATTGAGAAAATGACTTCATCAGAAATGGTACCACTTTACAGTATAAAGAAGCTGCCAGCAAAAACAATTTAAAAGTTGTTGTGTACTCGAATAACATTCCTAAGAAAAATGCAACATTTCTATAATGTAGTATTCTTTTTTACATATTGCTGCATACCATTTATCAATAGTTTTAGTACACACTTTCATAAAGGTTTTATTTTATTTTTTGGAGTTTGCTTTCTTAAAGAGACTTCTTTTGGGTTTGGAATAGATTAATTATTGAAAGTGATCAGGAAATTGTTCTGTTATATTTTATACTATGGAAGATTTTGTGGAAAATTTATTAAATGCTGGAACAATTCACAATGAAGGCATTTCAGCATGGAGCTTTCTTTGTAGATGTTTTTAAACTATAGATTTAATTAGCTTAATAGATATTCAGGTTATTTATTTGTTCTTCAGTAAGTTCTGGCTACTTTGCTGTTATCAAGAAATTTGTCCATTTATATAAATTATTAAATTTAGTAGGAGAAAACTATTTTTATTAGTTTTGTCACTTCCTTTTAGTGTCTGTAAATTCTCTTGATAGATTTATTTCTGATATTCATAATTTCTGTCCACTCACTATTTTTATAAATCTTTCTGAAAGTTTCATTTTTATTAAATTTCAAGAATATGTTGTATGCTTTTTGAGAATCTCAATAAATTTCTATTTACTGTTATTAATTTCTGCCTATATCGTTATTTTTTTCTCATTCTTACTTTTCCCATATAAGCATCAAATGATAGATTTGTCTAAATATTGTATTAGTAGTATTTCACTAATCTATACATATTGTGCTTTCATTGTGATTCAATTTAAAATAATTTCTAATTTTTGTTGCAATTTTTTGGATTCATTGTTGATTAGAAGCATGCTATATAAATCCAAATAAATAAATATTTGGATATTTTCTTCAGAATGTTTATTTTTTCTTTTGGTATGAACTTCATGTCAATTTGTTCAAGTTCCTTATACATTCTGGATATTAGACCATTGTTGGTTGCATAGTTGCAAACATTTTCTCCCATTCTATAGGTTGTCTCTTTGCACTGTTGATAAATTTTTGTTTTGCAGAAACAGTTTAATTTTATTTCACTTATCAATTTTAGTTTTTGCTACTGTTTTGAAGTCTAGGTTATGAATTAATTCCCTAGGCTAGTGTCTATTTCTTAATCTTACTTCTGGGGCTTGTACAGTTTGAGGTCTCACATTAAAGTAATTAATCCATCATGAGTTAATTTTTATATATGATAAGAGGAAGAGGTCCAGTTTAATTCTATTGCATAAGGCTAGCCAGTTTTTCCGGCACCATTTTTTGAATAAGATGTCCTTCCTCTTATGTTTATTTTTGTCAAAGATCAGTTGGGTGTAAGTAAATGGTTTTATTTCTGGGTTCTCTGTTCTATTCCATTAGCTTGTGTGTCTCTTTTTAGTACCCAGTTTTAACAACCTATCATGAAAGGAAGATAAGAAAGAATAAGAAAACAGTCTTGCATACCCTACACACCCCCTCTCTGTGCCTCTGCAGCAAGAGCAGAAAGATAATCTGTGTAAATGCAGGACGACAGCAAAATAATTGTGGGATTTTGCATTAGAACTACTCAGTGCTGACCTTTCATAGCAGAAGCAACAGGAGACAGGATTCTGCCACTGAACACTGAATAAATATTTAAACCAGGTCCAGTTAGGTCAGAGGGCAATCCTCTGATCTACTGGTAAGAAACTCAGTTCTGGCTAGCTCCACCATAGGCTGATTAATATGGCCTGGAATAAATCTGAAAAGTAGTTAGGTCACTAGGACTGCAGTTCTTGGTTAAGTTCTGCTACTGCATGGAGATTGAAGCCAGTAGACTTGGGTCGCATGTAGCTTAGGCAATGCAGATCAGGGAGAGAGACTTCTTTTGTGAGAAAAAAGCACAGAGATCTTTCTCTTGCAACTTTGGTACCAGCTCATCAACCTTAATATAAAGCATCAGGAAGATTTCAGAAAACCCAATTCCAAGCCCTAACTCCTCCACAGGACAGTAATTACATACCCACCATGGGACAAAAGAACATTCACTGCCCTGAGGAAAATAATCCTGTTCTAGCAGGATTCACCACCTGATGACTGAAGAGGCTTACATTCCTGAATAGACTTTAGTCCTAACCAGATAGTAGTCACAATGGCCCTTGGGTAAGACCCAGTAATATGCTGGCTTCAGACATGATCCAGCATAGTTCCAGTCTGGTGAGCTTCTTCAACTCTAGGCAGCTCAGTATGGAGAAAGAGACTCTTTCTGTTTGGATGAAAGTTAGGGAAGATAAAAAGACACTTTGCCTAGGGAAATCTCCCAACCGTTACCTAAGTAATCAAGGCAGTAGCTATACGAGTCTGCAAGAGTAACAGTGTTACTGGTCTTGGGTCATCCCCTAGTGCATACATAGCTGTTGTGACTGAATACTTAAATCACAATGTTCAATTCCCTTTGGATACCTGGAGGGCCTTATCAAGAAGGATGATACAAAGAAGCCCAGAATGCAATTATTAGCATAAATAACTCTTCCACAACCAGATATTAATAAACTTTCACAAGCAACAAGAACACCCAGGAAAACATGGCCACACAAAGTCAACTAAATAAGGCACCAATGGTCAATCTGAGAGTGATGGAGATATATGATCATTCAGATAGAGAATTTAAAATAGTTGTTTTGAGGAAGCACAACGAACTTTAAGATAACACAGAGTGGAAGGCTGAGACGGAAGGATCGCCGGAGCCCAGCAGGCGAGGCTGCAGTGGCCGGGAGTGGCCACTGCCCTCCAGTCTGGGCGACAGAGTGAGACTCCAACTCAAAAAAAAAAAAAAAAGATAACACAGAGAATGAATTAAGAATCCCATAAGAGAATAAAAATTAAGCTTAGATTCTGGAACTGATTCATCTGACAACCTGAAAAATACGTAAGTCTCTCAACCTCAGAATTGATTAAGAAGAAGAAATAATTAGTGAGCTCATGACAGGCTATATGAAAATACACAGATAATAAAAAAGGAGAAAGCCTGCCTACAAGGTCTAGAAAATTGCCTCAAAAGAGGGAAAAATCTCAATGGCCTTAAAGAGGAGGTAGAGAGAATGAGGACAGAGAAAGAGAGAGAGAGAGCTATCAGGGTAGAAAGTTTCTCAAAGAAACAATAACAAATAACTTTCCAAACTTAAAAATAATATCAATATTTGAGTACAGGAAAGTCATAAAAAACAATGTACGACTACTGCAAGGCATTTAATAATCAAACTTCAAAAGATCATGGGTATCTAAGGATCTTAAAAGAAAAAAGAAAGAAATTCAATTAACATATAAAGGAGTTCCAACACATCTGGCAGCAGAATTCACAGTGGAAACCTTACAGGTTAGAGGAAAGTTATATGACATATTCAAAATATTAAAGGAAAAAAACCTTTCATTTTAGAGCATTATATCCAGTGAAAATATCCTTCAAGCATAACGGGAAATAACATACTTTCCAGAACATACCAAAACCTATGTGATACAGCAAAAACAACCCTAAAAGAGAAATTTATAAACTTAAATCCTATATTAAAATGTGAAACAAAAATCAAATAAATAACCTAATTATGCATCTTAAAGAACTAGAAAAGCAAGGACAAATAAAACCCCCAATTAGTGGAAGAATAGAAATAATAAATATCTGAAAATAAATACGTGGAATTGAAACAACAAAAAATACTAAAGATTAATAAGGAAAGTTAGTTTTCTGACAAGATATACAAAAATTTCAAGCCTTTAGTCAGATTAAGTGTAAAAAGAGAAGACCCAGATAAATAAAAACAGAAATAGAAAGGAAACATTATGACCGAGACAACAGAATTTAAAAAAAATTATAGACTATTATGTACACCTACATATCAATAATTTTAAACACCTAGAATAAATGGATAAGATTGATCCATTAAGAAATACAAAACCAAAATAGATCAATAAAAGTAATGAAATCAAAGCCATAATAAAAAGTTTCCTATCAAAGAAAAGCCCAGGACCTGATGGTTTCACCGCAGAATTCTGCCAAAAGAACTAGTACTGGTCTCATTCAAACACTTACAAAAAAATAAAAAAGAAATTTCATTTCCAAACTTATTCTACGAGGCCAGAATTGCCCTGACATTAATACCGGATAAAGGGACAAAAAAAAAAAAAAAAAAAAAAAAGCCAGGCTCGGTGGCGCAGCCTGTAATCCTGCGCTTTGAGAGGCTGAGGTGAGTGGATTGCCTGAGCCCGCGGGTTAGAGACCCGCCTGGGCAACTTGGCAAGACCTCATCTCTACAATAAATAAAAAAATCAGCTGGGCATGGTAGCACGTGCCTGTAATTCCGGCTACTCGGAAGGCTGAGGCGGAAGGATCGCCGGAGCACAGTGGGTCGAGGCTGCAGTGGCTGGGAGTGCCCACTGCATTCCAGCCTGGGCGACAGAGTGAGACTCCAACTCAAAAAATCAAAAAAAAAAAAAAGAGACAACAAAAAATAAAACTACACCTAATATCTCTGATAAATATGTGTGCAAAAATCTTCAACAAAAGACTAGAAAACTGAATTAAACAACACATTTAAAACATAATTCGCCATGACCAACTGAGATCCAGCCCAGGGATGCAGGGTTGATATGCAAATCAATCATTGCCAGTCATCATATCAACAGAATGAAGAAATTCATAATCAACCCTCTCAAAAAACAGGATATGGAAGAAACATGGCTTAACACAATAAAAGCCATATATAACAGATCAGTGTAATAATGAACAGGGAAAACCAAAAGCTTTTCCTCTAAGATTTCTAGCAAGACAAAGATATTCACTTTCCTTACTGCAAGTCTTAGCTATAACAAATCAACAAGAGACATAAATCAAAGACATCCAAATTGGAATGAAAAAGTCAAATTATCCTTGTTTGCAGTTAATATAGGTTTTATATCCAGAAAAATCTAAAGAATCCACCAAAAAAGTATTGTAACTGATAAATTCTGTGAAGTTGCAGAATACGACATCAACCCACAAAAATCAGTAGTATTTGAATATACCAACAGCAAACAATCTGAAAAATAAATCAAGAAAATAATCCCATTTATAATAGTTACAGACAAAATAAAATACTGAGGAATAAACCCAGAAATAAATCCACACATCTACAGTGAACTTATTTTTCATAATAACAAAAGGACAGTCTCTTCAATAAATGGTGCTGGGAAAGCTGTATATCCATATGTAGAAGACTGAAACTAGACTACTATCTCTTACCATATACAAAAAATCAAATCTAAATGAATTAAATACTTAAATCTAAGACATGAAACCATGTATCTACTTAAAGAAATCATTGGGGAAATTTTTCAGAATATTGGTCTGGGCAAATATGCTTTGAGTAATACCTCAAAAGCACAGAATACCAAAGTAGAAATAGACAAATGGGATCACAACAAACTAAAAAGATTCTGCACAGCAAAGGAAATAATTAGATAAAGGAAGAAACAACCCACAAAAATATTTTTTTAAATTGCAAACTACCTAGTTGACAAGGGTTTTATAACCATAATATAAAAGGAACTCAAACAACTCAATAGGGAAAAATTAAATAATCCAAACAAAAAGGGCAAAATAGGTAAACAGACATTTCTCAAAAGAAATATACAAGCTATCAACAGATATATGTTAAACACAATTTATTACTACAGAAATGTAAATCAAAACTGTAAGATATAATCTCACTTCAGTTAAAATGATTTTTATCCAAAAGACAGTAATAACAAATGCTGGTGAAGATATGGAGAAAGGGGAACCTTTACACACTGTTGGTGACAATGTAACAGTGCACCCTCTATGAAGAAACTTAGTATAACCTATATGGATAACAGTATGAAAGTTTCTCAGGAATGTAGCAAAATTAAATTAAATTAAAAAAATAACTACCACATGATGCACCAATCCAACTGCCATGTATATATCCAAAACAAAGAAATCAGTATGTTAAAGAGATACCTGCACTGCTATGTTTACAGCAGCACTATTCACAATGGCCAAGATTTGGAATCAACCTAAGTGTTTCTCAACAGATGATTGAATAAATAAAATATGGTATATATAGACAATGGAATGTTGTGTAGCCCTTAAAAAGAATGAAATTCTGTTATTTGCAGCAACATGGATGAAAATGTAGGACATTATGTTAAGTTAAATAACCCAGGCACATAAGAATAGGTTCTTACTCATACATGGTAACTATAAAATATTGATCTCATAGAGGTAGAAAGTAGAATAATGGCAACCAGAGTCTGGGAAGAAGCAAAAGGGAAGGGTCACGAGCAGAGGAGAATGAAGCAGAAATGGTTAATGGGTGCAAAGTTGTAGTTAGGTAGAACAAATAAGGTCAAGTATTTGACAGTACAGCAGGGTAAATATAATCAACAATTACTTACTGAATATTTTAAAATAACTAAGATAATGAAATGGAAATGTTCATAACAAAAAGAAATAATAAATGCTTGAGGTAAAGGATACCCAATCACCCTGATATGATTATTACACATTATATGTTTCTATCAGAACATTACAACAAATATTATGTACTCATAATAATTGTTTAAATCATATATATACATATATACATATATGTATACTCTACACATATATATGTATGTATATATACACACACATATATATATGATAGAGTTGTTCCATCACATTCCTGGGGTATTGATCTAGTCGACACCCAAATACTGTCCATCTAGTACTAGTAATAAAGATGGAGATAGGGAAGACATGTGCAAAGCTCCAGACTGCTTTTTCTTTGCCTATTTGCATTGCAGAAAACAGAAAGACAGTTATTAACTATAATATAAAAAGTGCTCTTGCAAACTCACAAGAAAAGGAAAAAAAATAGAAAACTAGAAGGGATGTGGAGACTTCATCTATAGAATAGTAAATCCAAGTATCCAATGAATATGTGAAATAACGTAAAAATACTAGTACTAAGAAATTATAAATTCAAGAAATAATGAGCTATTACTTTGTAAACATCAGGTAGGCATACATTTAAAAAGAAATCTACCAAATTGCTGGTGAAAATATGGGGTAAAATGTGCCATTGTATATTTTGGTGGAACTGTGAATTATTACAGTGTTTCTGCAAAGCAACCTTTCAGCAGCTTTTAAAATTAAAAATACAAAAAGTATAAATGTCAAATGACATAACTGTCTGCAGAGGTAATGTAAAAAGTCTATAAAAACATCTAGACCAGGCATAGATTTAGCAAGATCACAGAATACAATGTTACTATTTAAAAATCAATTGTGTCTCAATATAAATAAAATAATATTGTTTTAAAAGGTAAAACATTTAGATATGAAAAGAAGCAAATATGCACAATCTCTCATCACTACAATATACAAAATACTTTTAAAAGAAATAGAAGAAGACTTAAAGAGGCACAGATATATATGTTATTTGATGGGAAGACAGAATAATACAATCATATTCCTCTCCAAACTAAAGATTTAACACGTCAAATAAAAAGTCTAGCACTTTAATTTATAACACTTAAAACTTGTTTCTAAAGTAATACAAAATACAGAGGACATAAAGTAGCCAAAGCAAGAAGCAAATTTCAAAATGAAAAAAAATGACAGAATCAAAATAATTGATTTCAAGACTACAGTTAACTACTACAATAACCAAAACTGGGTGATAGCTAGATAAATTGTCGATGGATAATAGATAGAGAAACAGATAAATAGATAGAGGCAATTTTCATATAGAAAATTGAATTTCATAAAGATATCAAGGATATTCAAGGGAGAATGAACAGTTTTATGTTTGTTTTAGCAAAAGCATATTGGAAATATAGAAGAAAAAGAAAAGGAAAAATCATACATTTTGCATAAGCTAATTCAAAAAAGATAACAAACCCAAATATAAAGGATAAAACTATAGTCTGAAGAAATGTAGGAATATAATTTTGACCTTGACACAAAAAAGATTTCTTAGATAGAGTACATAAAACATTCATCATTAAGCTTCAACAATACAAAAAAATTTTTTTTTCTCAGGCAGAGTTAAAAAATGAAGACATAAACAATAGTCTAAGAAATATAGCTGTAAAACATATATCTAATAAAAGCCTTGTGCCTCGATTAGGTAAGAACTCAAATAACAATAAAAATGCCCCAAATATTTGAACAGACACTTATCCAAAGAAGAGTAATCAATGTCAAAAAACACATTAAAGTACACCCAAAATGTAACTCAGTTCATATTTAAAACATATGAAATGCCATTTGATTCACATTAAAGTGATTAAATTGAAGAGATTGAAAATATTAATTATAAGCAAGTGTTTTGAACATATAGGGCCCTTGTAAATGTCTTCAGGGAATGCAAAACAGATCATTTGAGAAACACTCTGGTATTGTCATAGTTAAATGAACTTCAAAGAATGTAATTATCCATTTGTTAAGTGTTTATCCCATGAAATGAAAGCACTCAAGAATTGGATGTGAATATTGCAACATAATTGGTAACATCCTCAAGCAGGTAACAATCCTAATGTCTATCAACTAAATGGATGGACAAATTCTGGTAAGCTCATGTTATTAATCTGTATAATACAAACAAACATAGTGGCTACCACTTGTTCTTTGGGGAATTATTAAATAAGGTAACGCATACTAATCTATTTACTAGATTGCTTATACTAGTTTAAACATAAATATTAGCTGTTGCTGTTCATGACAAAAGATGATAGTGATGGTGATTATGATTTGAAATGTATGCACAGAGACAGGGAGAGATATAATTAAAATTAAGAAGGCAACTAGTAAAGATCTAGGCTGTATAAAAATTTTTTTTGAAGGAGGAATTCATCCACTTTTATTATTTATCTAAGTAATTAATTTACATTTATTCTGTATATTAAATATTTAGTACCTTTTGTGTTTTCACTTTTCACTTGAACTCTTAACACGCATCTTTGGGTATCAATGTCTTTGTCTCTTTGGACCAGGTTTTTCAATCACTAGAAAATAATTTTCAGGACATGCTATCTTCCATTTAAGTTGTTTCACATATGGAATTATATATACCAGAATTTATTACTATCACCAGGATTTTTTTTTTTTTTTTTTTTGAGTTGGAGTCTCACTCTGTCGCCCAGACTGGAGTGCAGTGGCCGCTCCTGGCCACCGCAGCCTCGCCTGCTGGGCTCTGGCGATCCTTCCGCCTCAGCCTTCTGAGTAGCCGGAATTACAGGCGCGCACTACCACGCCCGGCTGATTTTTTTTATTTATTGTAGAGATGAGGTCTCGCTGCCCAGTCGGGTCTCGAACCCGCGGTCTCAGGCAATCCACTCACCTCAGCCTCCCAAAGGCACGGGATTACAGGCTGAGCCACCGAGCCCGGCTCTTTTTTTTTTTTTAAGCATATTTTTATTTTAAAATTGTGGGGTACAGTTAAGGGTTAGGCATACAAATATGCATCATTCAGGCACTCTTGTTGATAAGGGGTGTCCCCACATCCCTGAACAGATATGAACTACTGTTAACCCCACCACCCTTCCACTCCCACCCCCACACACCTAGTTTCCCGCCACTGTCAATCCTTTTCTTATAGTATTATGATAGACATTCAAGGTCCACTTATGAGTGAGAACATGTGATACTCAGATCTTTGTCTCTGTGAGAGATCACTCAGTATTATAGACTCTACTTTCATCCAGGTTGCTGTGAAATTCATGATTTTGTTCTTTTTTATGGCTGTGTAGTATTCCATTATGTATATGTACCAAATTTTTAAAATCCAGTCCTCTTTTGATGGACAGCATGGTTGGTTCCAGGTTTTGCTATTGTGAACAATGGTGCAATAAACATACGTGTGCGGGTATCTTTTTCATAGAGTGATTTGAGTTCTTCAGGATATATTCCCAGTAGGGGGATTGTGGGGTCATATGATTGTGAGGTCGATATTTAGAGCTTTTAGGAATTGCCACACTGCTTTCCACAGAGGTTACACTAGTTTACACTCCCACCAACAGTGTAGAAATGCTACTTTCCCACCACATCCTCTCCAGCATCTGTTATTTTTTGAATTATTGATAATGGCCATTCTGACTGGAGTTAGGTGATATCTCAGTGTAGTTTTAACTTGCCTCTTTGATGATTAGTGAGGTTGAACATTTCTTCATGTGTCTGTTGGCCACTTGTATGTCTTCTTTTGAGAAGTGTCTGTTCATATCTTATGCTCACTTTGTAATGGGGTTGTTTGTTTTTTTCTTTTCGGCACACCCGAGCTCCTTATAGATTCAAGATGTTAGGCCTTTGTCAGACATGGGATTGGCAAATACTTTTTCCTAGTCTGTGGGCTGTCTCCCTGCTCTCTTGATGGTGTCATTGGCTTTGTAGAAACTCGTCAGTTTAATGAGGTCCCACTTGTCTATCTTATCTCTTATGGTCCATGCATTTTAAGTTTTGTTCAGGAATTGGCCAGTTCCAAGTTCCCTAAGGGTGTGTCCTGCATTTTCTAAGGTTTTTATGGTTTGAGATTTTACATTTAGGTCGCTGATCCATTTAGAGTTAATTTTGTGTTTGGGGATAGATAGGGATCTTGTTTGAATCTTCTACATGTGGTCAGCCAGTTTTCCCAGCACAATTTACTGAATAGGTTCTCCTCTCCCCAGTGATAGGTGGTAGAGGCTTTGTTGAAGATGAGTTGGTTGAGAAATTGAGGTTTTTCTTCTGGAATCTCAATTCTATACCATTGGTCTGTATGCTTGTTCCTGTACCAACACCACGTTGTTTTGATTATTGTAGCTTTACAGTAAAGTTTGAAGTCTGGTAATGTGATACCTCTTGCTTTTTTTTTTTTATTTTGCTGAGGATTGTTCTGGATATTCTTGGTCATTTGTGTTTCCATATGAATTCCTGTATTGTTTTTTCTAGCTCTGAGAAGAATGTTGCTTTTAATTTGATGGATATTGCATTAAATCTGTAGATTGTCTTAGGTAGGATGGACATCTTCACAATGTTGATTCTTCCAATCCATGAGCAAGGGATATTTTTCCACTTGTTTGTTCTGTCTTTGATTTCTTTGAGCAGTATTTTGTAATTTTCATTTAAAGGTCTTTCACGTCCCTGGTTAGGAAGATGCCAAGTTATTTTATTTCTTTGTGGCTATTGTGAATGGGATTGTGCTTTTTATTTGGGTTTCTGTTTGTTTATTATTAGTATAAAGAAATGTGATTGTCTTTTGCACAATTATTTTATACCTTGTGACTTTACCAAAGTCCTTTATCAGTGCAAGGAGTCTTTTGACAGATTCTCTTGGGCTTTCAAGGTACAGAATCTTGTCGTCTGCAAAGCAAAATAACTTGACTTCATCTTTTCCTATTTGGATGCCCCTGATTGCCTTCTCTTTTCTGTTTGCTCTAGCCAGGACTTCCAATACTATATTGAACAGGAGGGGAGAGAATGGGAATCCTTGTCTTGTTCCAGTTTTCAGGGGAAATGATTCCAATGTTTGTCTGTTTAGGAGTATGCTAGTTGTGGGTTTCTAGTAGGTGACTTCTACTATCTTGAGGTATGTTCTATGTATGCCTAGATGTTCAAGTGTTTTTATCAAGAAGGGGTGCTGGATTTTATCAAAAATTTTTTCTGCATCTAATGATATCATCATGTGGTTTTTGTTCTGACATCTGTTGATGTATTTAATTACATTTATTGTCTTGCAAATGTTGAACCAGACCTGCGTCCCAGGGATGAAGCCTACTTGGTCATGATGGATGATTTTTGAGATGTGTTGTTGAATCTGTTTCTCTAGGATCTTGTTAAGAATTTTAGAATCTGTGTTCATCAAAGATATTGGACTGTAGTTCTCTTTCTTTGTTGGGTTTTGCCAGGCTTGGGTATCAACGTGATTTTAGTTTCATCAAATGATTTGAGGAGGGTTCCATCTTTCTCAATTGCCTAGAATACTTTCAGTAGGATTGGTATCAGCTCCTCCTTAAATGCCTTATAGAATTCTGCTGGAATGCCATCTGGTCCAGGGTTTTTTTTTGTAGGTAGTTTTCTTATTACATAGTCAATTTCCTTGATTGTTATTGGTCTATTTAGGGTCTCGATTTCTCCTTGTTTCAACCTAGGCAGGTTGTGTGATGTCAGAAAGTCTTCTATTTCCTTAAGGTTTTCAAGTTTGTTTCATACAAGTGTATATTGTAGTCTCTAATAATCTTCTGTATTTCTACAGGGCCAGATGTGACTTCATCTTTTGAGTTTCTGATTGTGTTTATTTGGGCTTTTTCTCTCTTTTTCTTGGTCAGTCTAGCTAGGGGACCATCAGTCTTGCTTATCCTTTCAAAGAATCAGCTTTCTGATTCACTGATTTTTTTTATATTATCTTTTTATCTTCTATGTCCCAGATGTGGGCTTTTATTTTGGTGATCTGGATTCTTCTGCTAAAATTAGGGTTTTGGTGGTCTTGCTTTTCCAGCTTCCTTAGGTGACTTATTAGGTTGCTAATTTGTGATCCTTCCATTTTCTTCATATGCATTTGTAGAGATATGAATTCTCCTCTTACTATAGCTTTGATGGCATCTCAGAGATTTTGGTAGGATATTTCTTCATTTTCATTTTCTCCAGGTATCTTTTAATCTCTGTTTTGACTTCATCATTGACTCAGGAGTTGTTTAGCATCATGCCACTTACTTTCCATGTCTTTGTGGGTTGGGGGGAACCTTGTTGGTGTTATGTTTATTTTTATCCCACTGTGGTCCAAGAAGGTGCATGACACAATTTTGATCTTTTGAAATTTGTTTATGCTTGATTTATGGCCAAGTATGTGGTCGGTCTTAGAGTACATTCCATGTGGTGATGAGTAGAATGTATAATCTGTGGTTGTTGGGCGGAGTGTTCTGTAGGTATCGATTAAGTCCATTTTGTCAAGGGTCACTTTGAGGCCCGGATCTCATTGCTGATTTTTTTGTCCTGATGATCTTTCTAGGGTTGTGAGTGGGGTATTAAAGCCCCCAGCTGTGACAGTGTTAGAGTCAATATCTTTTTTGAGTTTTCCTAGAAGCTGCTTTATGAAAGTTGGTGCTCCTATGTTGGGTGCATATATGTTTAGGATAGATATTTCTTGATGGAGTGAACCTTTTTTTCATTATGTAGTGGCCTTCTGTATCTTTCTAAATTTTTGATATCTTAAATGGTATTTTGTCTGAAATTAGGATCGTGACTCTTCCTTTCTTTTGTGTTCCGTTCACCTGAAAATTTGTTTCCCATCCTTTTACTCTGAGTCTGTGAGTGTCCTTTCTAGTGAGATGTGTCTCTTGAAGGCAATATATTGTTACCTGGTGATATTTTATTCATTTTGCCATTCTATGTCTTTTCATTGGTTCATTTAGTCCTTTCACATTCAGGCTAATTATTGAAATGTGAGAGTTGATCCCTATCATAAGGCTCTTATCGAGTTGTTGTTGTTGTTCCTCTTTGTTTGTTGTCTTTCTTTTGGTTTTAGGGTTGATTCGTGTGCATTCTACTTTTTTTCCTGTACTCTTGTGTAGAACGTTGTTGTTCTTTTTTTCCTTTTCTTCTGTGTTTAGTACTTTCTTAAGTGATTCTTGTAGAGGTGGTCCAGTAGCAGCATAAGTTCTTAGGGATTGGATATCTGGAAAAGATTTTAATTCTCCCTCACTGATGAAGCTTACCTTGACTGGGTAGGTGATTCTTGGTTGAAATTGTTTATCTTTTAGAACTTTGAAGGTAGGGCTCCAAGCTCTCCTAGCCCACAGGGTTTCTGTAGATAAATCTGCTGCTATTCTAATTGGTCTTTCATGGTAGGTGATCTTGCCCTTTTCTCTTGCTGCCTTTAGGATTTTTTTCTTTTATACCTACTTCATTTAGGTGAATTACTATGTGTCTGGGAGTTGGTCTTCTCATTTCTTGTCTTGCAGGGGTTCTCTGAATCTCTTGTATTTGAATTTTTGCATCATTGATGAGATAAGGGTAGTTTTCTTCAAAATCTCATGAAATGTTTTTCCCAGGGTAGCCTCTGTCTCTCTTTCTTTTCCAGGAAGTCCAATTACTCTTAGATTTGGTCTCTTGAAATAATTGCTCATCTCTTGAAGGTTTTGTTCTGTCCTTTCAAGCTTCTTTTCTATGTTTCTCACAGTTTGGGTTAGTTCTATATTTTGGTCCTCAAGCTCTTAGATTCTTCTGCTTGGCTAACTCTGCATTCCATGCTTATCAGTTTTTTATTGATTTCATTCACCGTAGTCTTTATTACCTTTATCTCAGTTATCAACTCATTTCTAGTTTCTTCTTGTCTCTCCTCAATTCTTTTTAATCTCTCCGTTAATGTCTTGATATCTAGGGTTGTAGCTTGAGACCAGTCATTCCGGAGGTTCTTCATTGTTTGCATTCCAAAGTCAGTTTTCTTAGTGTCTGCCCTCCTAGGAGTCTGGGAGAGACCCGTGTTGATCTTTTGGTTTTTCTTCATTTGTGAAGATTTTTCTTTCTCCCCCTTTTCCCATCTCTTTCTATTGTTCAGGGAAGGTGGGTTTGCTTTTATTCTTTTGTTCAATCTCCTGTTCTTCCTTATGAGGGTCCTCTGGCTTTGTTCACTTTTGAGGCTGAACTGTTGGTTGGGGGCTGAACTTTTTGCAATTTTGAGGTTTTATTGAGGGGGAAGCTGTGATTCAAAATCTATCTGCAGATCCCAGTATCCACCAAAAGGTATATGGGCACACTGGAACCCATTTCCCACTGCCTTACAATCTGTCCATGCAGCAGGGTTTAGGTTTTCTCCCTGGAACAAAAGGAAGTACAAAAAAGGAAAATAATGGATAAAGGGGGAGATCAAGAGGAATTTAGAGAGAGAGAAGAGTGAGAGGGAAAACAAACATACATACCAACTAACAAGTGAAAAAGAGACACAATGCCAGAAAAGAGTGAGAAACAGACACACAAACAAAATTCCCTAAAGCATACTGGTAATCACATAAAGACAATCTAATAAAATCATGCCTTTTGATACATTTTTCCTCAACACAAAAAGGTAGTCTAAATCAAAAAGCAAACAAAAGTGAGCAAAACAAACAATCAAAACAATTATAAAATCAGAAATCAAAATAAGAAACCAGACTAGCTCTGTAATCTTTCCTGAGTGTCTAAAGTCTCTTCAGCTCTGACCTCTAACCTCTCCCCTTTGCTTTCATTGCAGGCAGATAGATTCATTCCAAGCTTGGGTTGGTTCCCTTGGCTTGCTGTTTGAGAGGTCTACAACAGGCCTTAGTTTCCTGTATCTGATTCAGCGTTGGGGTGGTATTTTGTCTCCTGTTTAGTGATGGCTGAGGTGGGCAGTTCCTCTTTCAAGGATCCTTTCTCTCCACCCGTCCTTTCTCTCCACTTGCCCGGGTCCTTGGGCAATCCACTCTGATGGGCTCTGGTGGAGCATCTCCAGAGTCAGGCACACAGCTGGGCGTTGGATCTGGTGTGCTGCCAGACGCCTGGGTTGGCAGAGGGGAGCTGAGAGTTCCCTCTTCTGGAGCTGAGAATGGCTGATCAGCACCTCCTTAAGCTCCTTAAGATATACTGTTCCCTAACACAACCATGGAGTCCCACACTGGGTGCCTCACACAGAGCAGGAACTGGAGCTCCAAAGGATGGGTGGTGAGTACTGACAGCAGCTTTGGGCCCCACACAGGGCACTTCAGCCAAGAATGGAACTTGTATCTCTGAGGAGCAGGCGCCTAGAGCCTCCCTGGGTCATGGCAGCTTGAAATATGGCTGGGCAGGTTTCCAGAACCCAGAGAGGGGAGTTGGAACTCTGAGGAGCAAGCACCAGGCCACTGGGCTGGGTGTCCAGTCAGGGAGAGAGTTGGCAGTGGCTGAGTGCGGGCTGAATCAGTGTAACTAGCAAGGGAATCCAGATCTCCACAAGGTGATATCCAAGGGCCACTGCCGGGTAAGACATTGTAGCCAGTGAGGGAGCTGGGACTTCCACATGGCTGGGGCCTGGGGTCACCTATAGTGGAGCAGTAGCAGCTGAGAGGCCTCAATAGCTGGCCTTGCATGGGTCTTCAGGTCTCAGAGTGGTGTGGCTGGTGGTGGGCAGGGGGGTGGGGGAAGGAAAGTAAGAGTCTTTTTGGGAACTCACTTTCAGAGAATCCCAGGGTCCCACCTATGCCGTTGCCATCTTACCAGAACTCCCAACTGTATAAAATTAATACCACAAGTACGAAATGTAGAAACCCCTAAATGGAGAAGGATACAACAAATTTTCTAAGAAAAATATTTATGTACAAGGGCAGAACCTCAAAGCACACAGAATTTATTCATTAAAAAATTGTGAATTATTACATGCTTAAATCTCAGTTACCTTCAAAGGACTCTTCATTTGATGCAACACACCTATGAAGATGTTTTTTCCACTGCTCGAACAGTTTTTGAACTCGTCAATTTTGATGCCTTTAGTGCTTTCGTCATTTTTTGTTTCACCTCTTCCACATTGGCAAAACATTTCCTTTTGAACAATTTTTTCATACTGGGAACCACAGACATTTACATGGGGAGATAGCATGAATAGGGATAGTGGGGCATGGAGGTCATGCAATTTATGATCAAAAACTGCTGAATACTCAATGCAATGTAGGCAGGTTCACTGGTAAACCACACATCATTAAATGGGCAAACACACTGAAAAAATTCACTGAAGTCAAACACAGCCTCTCATAACAATGCTAGCTGGTATACAGATGCCAGTGTGTTCCCAGAACACTTACCAGGAGAAGAAAACTTATACTAAAAGAGACCTGCTCACCAATAGATCATTCTAGTATTTGAGGTGTGACTCCTCACATATCTTTCAAAACAAAAAGTTTGCCTTTATTTTCTTCAAAATTGAGAAATTTTAATTGTAAACAAAATGGAAATATTTTCTTGAGAAAACTGTGTTCACAGAATGGCAAAATTTGTTTCAATAAAGAAGATAAGTATTAAAAAAGGCAAGGCAGAATTGAGAAGAGAAACAAAGAAATAAAATAAAATTAATTCAAAATGATATGTGTTCATTTATTTATTATTGTTATAAATCAAAAGTTATTTTATATGAAATTAGATGGTAATATGTGTGCCTATATGTATACACATTTGCATATAATATATGAATGCCATATATAACTTATGTTTTAATATCTTTAATCAGCTTTCAGTAATGCTACCAAGAGTAATACTAAATGTGATAATACGGCTACTCTTTTGCTGTTCCAGCCTGCTGTAAGTATTTGGCTACATTATATCTAAATAAATTCACTTGGATCTAGAAGTCTCTTTTAATCCAATCGTCCCAGTTATATAAATAATGTCAGTCTCCCATCCTCAATCTATTTTCATTAATATAAAATACCTACCAAATAAATATTTATTTTTACTTTCCCCTGAAGTTTGCTTTGTCATCTATGTTGACTTGCAATCCTCTTCATTACCCTTGTTTATTGACTCTTCAACCCAAGTAATTTTTGAAAAGTAACAAAAAGCTGTAATTTAAAATAAAACGTGATGTTAAAGATAGAGTACAAACAAAGACAACTAAAACTGCTCAGGTATTCTCAAGACCTCAGATACACTTTATTAAACATTATTCATCCAACCAGTATCATTTAATAGAAAAAAAATAAAGATATTTTCTGCTATGTCTTTCTAGTGAAAAGGTTAATGCATTTCAAGATTTATTCTCAAAATAGTTATTTTTTCCAAATGAATACATTTTTATCAGACTAAATAATTGCAGTTTTTTGTTTGTTTGGTTTTTAACTATGATTGATATAGATTCAAAGAAATTCAAATTGCACAAATATACAAAGAACAAAGGTTAATGGAGCTTTCAGGGCAAGGCTGCAAAGGCTAAGGGAACACTGCCACGGTATGGGAAAATATCCTTTGTTTTCAGATAAACTGTTTGCCAATATAATTTATGGTTTCCATCATTTAATTTTATAACAATTTTACAATAATTTTACAATTTCATGCATGCAAATAATGTGCTTGCAATAGTATCTCTGCTATAGCACAAATGACTAGAAACTTGACATAAACCTAGATTTGCATATTTAATTTAGCGTGTGGCCTATTTTTTTTTAAATAGCAGGTTTTTCTAACAAAACTAATTTCTTTTATTCTAGGATTTTCTTCAAATTATCTGTCTCTGTCTTTCTGTTTGTCTCATAGGAGCCCTTTCCCTTTAAAAGATTTACATCACATGCGCTCTCTCATTTTTGAGGTCTCTCTTACTCTTAACTGTTGATACTATGTTTTCAGGTAGATTTAATTTTTATGAAACAAATACATTAAATATCTTTAGCAAATGGAGATACAACAAAATGAAAACACCAAATCTCCTACTGGATTACTTGAGTATTCAACTATTTTCCTTCCCAATAGATGTCATTAATTTCAAAAATGGTTTTGTCAATGTCATCATTTGAATTTAATGAAGGACTTGAATGTCATTGAGCAACTCCAGTGTGGCTGATATGCAGCTGGTAGTTCTTCATTTCATTGTAAAAACCTAGGTTCACTGTGATAATCATTTATTTTAGTTGCTCAGTGCTCATTCATCCCAGCCCTTAAATATTTGTAATATTTCTACTGCCCCAGTGATGAATGCCTGTGAATGACCTGGATGAAGAACAAAGTGAGGAATAGATGTTTAGTATAATTGCTAGAAAATTAATTTTTTCCTGAACATTATTTTCTTAGTTCCTGAAGGCATGATGCAAGCAACGTATTTTCATATAAATATGTTTGTCATCTAAAACAGCACAGCAAGTGTATACACACATACACACAATCAGAATGAATGAGATGAATTCAGAAAATAGGACAAAGCTAAATTTCTCTCTCAAACCAGTTTCTTTGATAATGGTATTTAATTGTTTTAGAATAAAATTCATTTAAAATCAAATGAGCACTTTATTTTTATGTCATTTGAAGAATAAATGATGGGTAAATTTGAGACATGCAAGAGATAATTTTTTATCTTTGAAATGAATATTGAAAGTGAAACTAGCTACATTAATCAGAAATGCTAAAAATAGCAGACATTTAAATATTTAGGACTCTAGAAACATTTTCAGGATGATCTATTTTTGTATCTTCTCTTTAGAAAAAAAATGCACATGTTCACAAAAGTGTATATAAAGTATTCATAGGCTCTCAAAAGGTGATTCATGGTTTAATGGTTCTCAGACTCCAGGCTAAAAACCCCAACATTAGAGGTTAAAGGTTCTAAATGACCACTTTTGCTTTTAAAAGCAAGAACTAACTCGTACATTTTTTTTTCAAACACAATGTACTGAATACATATCTGGGCAAACAGATAAATTGTTTACTATATTGAAAATAATACAGCTTATAAAATAATTCCTATGGTACAAAAACCATTTTTTTTTAGTTTGCAACAGGTTTAACACAATTAAAATCAGAAATGAATGACAAGATTATATAAAATTTATAGTTTCATAAAAATTCCATGTAGTTACACCAGAACTGAATAATGGTCAGTGATAAGAAATAAATTTACTGATTTTGATATGCAATCAAAAATGTTCAACATAACTTAGTTTTAATATACTCATCTTTTCTGTTATTTCATATGCTAATATGACTGCAGTGCATATAAAAAACTGAACTAGAAATAGTTTTTCTTTAAAATATTATTTAATTTTATCAGTCTTACTTTTATTATTAATATAGACAATGGGCAAAATTTTGTATAAAATTGCTCTCTTTGGCTGGTCTTTGGAAGATATCAGATAAAAGTCCAAAGCTTTAGAAACAGCAGATTTATTTTCTTGAAGAAAAAATACATAGCCAGAACATGCAATATTCAACTATATTAAAGATTTTAGATATCATTCTAAGAATACACTCTTTCAAAGTATGAGTCTCCAAATGCTCCATTATTATGAATATAAAATATTTTAAGGATTGTTGTCATTAACAACAACAATAATAACAAAAAAAATGGACAAAGATGACTAGGACTAACACTGAGATTATATCTAATAGGCCATGAATAATTTGAAGTATTAATAGATCCTTTAGAGTGAAGAAACTGGTGTTTATATAAGACCAAACAGACCGGGTACGGTGGCTCCAGCCTGTTATCCCAGCACTTTGGAAGGCCGAGGTGAGAGGATAGTCTGAGTCCAGGAGTTCGAGACCAGCCTGGGCAACTTGGTGCTACCTCGTGTCTACAATTAAAAAAAAAAATTAGCCGAGCGTGGTGGCAAGCCTGTAGTCCCAGCTACTTGGAAGATTGAAGCGGAAGGACCGCCTGAGCCCAGTAGGTCGAGGCTGCGGTGGCCATGAGCAGCGTGCCACTGCACTCCATCTGGGTGACAGAGTGAGACTTTAGCTCAAAAAAAAAAGAAAAACAAAATCAAACAAAAGTTGTCCATATTGTCTGTTTAGATCTATTATGTTCCTGCATCAGAGTCATTCTAGCTTTGTACTCTCAGATTGTATCCCCTCATTTTTAGCTGCTAGCTCAATCAATCTCTTTACAGCAGTTCTTCCAGTCAGGATGTTCCAGTCTTTTGTAACTTTCCAATTATCAGCCTTATCTTTTATTTATCTCCCACCTTATTCAGCTTAGGTGCCTTGATCTACTATTGTAGTAACAAAAACTTCTTTGCTCTTTAGTTTTTCCATTTCATTCATCTGGCAAAAGTCATCCTATATGATATGTATCTGCTTTCCCATATTTGAGCACCTAGAAATTGTAACTAGAGAAGTCAGAATTATATTACTATAAGTTATTAATTAACATTGCTAAGATCTTTACAACCATTATGAATTAACTGTATTTCTCTAGTCTATGGGTACTTTTATAATTTCTGAAATCTTCAATGCTCACTCTATTCTCAATTTATTTGCAGATGCTGGGTTTCCTTTGTACTTTAGAGAGTGAATTGAGACCATAATATTTGAATCTTTTCAAAGGAATGATACAGATCTTCAGAACAAGCCTAAATTTTTGCTTTCTTTTTTTCTTGCAGGGAATGTTCTTTACTTTTACATTAGGCTAATTTTTTTTCCTTTGGTTTTCTTTATGCTTTTTCTTTAGGCTTTGCTTTCTTCCAACTTTCCTCTGTTTTACAGATACAGATGTTTACACTTAAATGGATCCTTCTTGCTGAAAAATAAACCAGTATACATTTACTTTTGACTTGTTATTTTGCAAAATTTCATACTATATAGACTTCAAACAATTGTACAATGGATATGTTTCGCATGACTGGTCTGTCAAATCAAGAAAAATTATTTATTATGTTTTTGCTGAACTATTCAGCAGATTTCTCCTGTGAATAAAAATCTATTCTTACATAAGTCTAACAAAATTATCACAGAAAATTTAACATTGATGCAATCTTGTATTTTAAAATATCAATGTGCATTCAATTTTTACAATTATTCTATTAAATTCTCATAGAGTTATTTTCCTGATTTAGAGTTGAGAATCATCCATATAATTTCTGTTATAGTCATCTAGTGTCTTTTAACTCATAGTATTTACATGCAAGTATCCCAGTTGCTGCAATATTTGAAATGGTAAAAATTATTCATAAAATGTAATAAAACTCTTACAATTGATTAAGTATATATTTACTTGTTTAAATAAAAATTGAAAACAAAATTTTAGTGAGAAAAATAGAATACAGATAATATTTATGTGCATTTCAAAAATAAAAAAAATAATAACCAGTACTATTTATTTGTTTGGGAACCCAGTAAATTAGATGATGATTATTTTCATTGACTTGGTTTTAGCTACATCAACGGTAATTCGATTCTTTAAAATATATCTTATATAACTTTTTATTTTTTATTTTTTTTTGAGTTGGAGTCTCACTCTGTCACCCAGACTGGAGTGCAGTGGCTGCTCCCGGCCACCGCAGCCTCGACCTGCTGGGCTCCGGCGATCCTTTCGCCTCAGCCTTCCATGTAGCTGGAACTACAGGCGCATGCTACCACGCCCGGCTAGGTTTTTGAGTTATTGTAGAGATGAGGTCTCCCTGCCCAGGTGGGTCTCTAACCCGCGGGCTCAGGCAATCCACTCACCTCAGCCTCCCAAAGGCACGGGATTACAGGCTGAGTCACCGAGCCCTGCTACCTTATGTAATTATTGAAAATGTTTCTACCTCAAAATTTGAAAGTTGTTAAAAATGACTTTTATTTTATTTCATAATGTTTGAAATACTTCAAAATTTAAAATTAAAAAAGAATAAACTCTAGCACTGTCCATCTTGGGTATTCTAATCAATATGCTATATACCCAGTAGCAGTGTATTTTAAAAGTTTGTGCCATTTTATTAATTTCTGTTATCAGCATTGACACTTTTCCCAGCAGAAAACAAGATGTCTTTTTGTAAACAGTACATAGAAGAGACACATACTTTATCAAATGTAACTTTTCTGTCTTTATTTTTTTATTTATCACCTTAAAACACTGCAACAATAGATATTGACTAATACTGGCATTTATTGTAAATATTTTTAGCATCCTCGATATGATTTATACCATACTAATGACCTTCACTGTTCCTTGGGGTGAGAGACTTGTCATACTGAGACAACTATACTCAATAACATTTTTATAATAAGAAAAATAAATTTAAAAATCTTTACTAGTTAGAATAATAAAGATTTTTTGAACATTGAAGGGAAGACAAACTTACAGGCAGCTCTTCACTAGATACACTTTTAACATAGAAAATACTGCCATTGTATTCATGCTATGATTTCTGTTGTAGTTTGTGTATTTCTTGTGCTAAGAATACATTATCTGAAGTATGCAAAACAGATGTCTGTAAATACTTTTCTTTTCATCTCTCTGTGAAGTTCAATATACAAAAATTCCTTCACCTTTAGATTCAGCAAATCCATTAAACTGCCATTATAACATAGGATAAATTGTTTCATGCATTTAGTTTCTTGCTTGGTAAATTATAAACACTATGAAATACAGGATAATATTAAAATTACTTTAGCACTTTCTGTTATTTATAAACTCTTAAAATACTTCTTGTCTAAAATGTATTCATCTCATTTTAAATATGGAAGACCATATTTGCCATCAGTCCTTTCCTGTGATTCATGTTGCCTTCTACCTCACATGATGTTTTGCTTTGTGACTCCTAGAATCACTTAACATTTCCTGCTCTAAAATATAATCACAATTTCATCTTTTCAATAAGAGAGACATCCTGGAGGTTAGGATCCTTTGTCATTTTATCTATGAGAACATAATTTGGAAATTACTTAGTATATATTTATGGATATTATTTATGAATAAATGAGAAGCCTCAACACAAGATTGCATAGTTTTCTGTAACTGAAATAATACAAATTTACAGAAATAATTATTTCTCTTCAGTTTCACTGCCTTGGGTGTGAGCTATGTTTCTTACTGCTTGTTCTTTGAAAAGTGTATAAATCAAACCCCCCCCCTCCCATTCTTGCCTCACTCTGGTTTTCGGCAGTACACTAAAGGATTAACGGCATGAGCAACTCACTTTTTGTCATCAAGAGCCTTATGTACAATGAACAATATTTGTTCAGATTTTCTGCTTCTCATGTAAAATATATTATTATATTCAGTTAAACTATGCATCAATTTTAAGTGCAGATGCATGAATGGACACAATTTATCAGGGTCATATGTCTAACATCAAAATCATAAGTGGAAAACATTGACATAAAAGATTTTTGTTCCATCAAATATTTATAACAATAGAATTCAGTCATATAGAATAATAATTCAGATCCTGCTTTTCCTTGTTGATTAATACTCAAGTTATTTCCTTCTCTGTTTCTTTTTTGTTTGTTTGTTTGACTTTCTGTTTTTTTGTTTGTTTACTTGTTTGTTTTTAAGAGAAGGGATACAGCTGTCTCCCAGGCTGGAATGCAGTAGCCTGCAACCTCAGAATCCTATGCTCAAGGGTTCCCCTCACCTTAGTCTCCAAATACATTGGGATGACAGGCATGAGCCACCACATCTGAACATTTTGGAAGATCTCCCTGAGTAATTGTAGTGACTCTTCAGACTCCATCAAACTAAATTTTCAGCTTGGATTTCTTCAGCCTTCACATATTCAAGAGAAGGATTTTTGTTCATTTGTTTGTTTTTCTTTTACATCCAGGGAAAAGATTGAGACATTTTTTTTCTCCTTTGTGGAGAAATATTTTTCTGGTTATTGCCTGAGAATGTCATCATTAAGGGTTATTATTTCATGTGCATATAACCTTTGCACAGCCCATTAAAACAGAAACTTTAGGCCACCAGAGGCTGGGTGAACACAGGGATTCCCCCAGCTATGTTTCTCGCACCAATATGGGTTACTGTTCTGACATTTATGAGTTCTGACATTTATGAGTTCTGAAGTTTTCTAATCATTCTTTTTAGCTCAGCTATATTTTTACATGATGCTAAATGTTTTACCCAAAAGCTTGGATGTTTTTTAATCACAAAGGTTTTTCAGTATGTCATGATTTAGCAATCTTTACTGAGATTAACTCTAAAGCCTAATATTAGTGCCTTTGCCACTGACAGATTTTCCTTATGATCATAAAGTCCCCTATCTAGGCTCTTTGTTACATAGCCCTGGAGTCCATGAAAACTTCTGTCTTTCGGTACAATAGAAGAAAGTTTATTACTTCAGCTTCCAGGATTTGTAAGTTAAAGGCACTAGAAATAAAATTATGTGGACAAAATATTTTTTACTCTAATTCTTTGAAAAATTTTACCAAGAAAATCTCAATTGAAAAAAATAAAAAATCTAAAAATAAATTAGCATTGATGTGGGCTGGGATACTATTTAATGCTGATCCACTTGAATAAGGTACTGGTTTTTAAAATTGAAATATATTTTCATAATTTTATCTACAAATTAATTTATCTAAAAATTATATATAAAGATTCAGCACATAAAACGGGCAAAAAATTTATCTGAAGCAAGAGTGTGGTCCTATAAGAGCTTGCATTGTCTCCTCACTAAATCCTAATACCTTATCATTTTAGAAATGTATTCCTAGATTTCATGTGGACATTTGTATTAACCCTGGTCTAATAGTCAACATTGCCTTAGTAACACCTTACATCTGTGTAGCATGTCATTGTTCTTTTGTTTGTAAGCAATCCCATTCAATGACCTGTGTATAATTAAAACGAAAGGAGCTCTGGGAAACCTATAAATATGTTAGAAAGTAGTGCACACACAGATAGCTTAAACCAGTCAATTCTTTGTTTTTTATGTTTACCCTGACCTTCTGATTTACTAAGTAATATCCTAAATAATCACTTGACTCTAATTTTTTTGTTTCTTGGAGAAGTATTTAAAGCACCATAAAACTAATCATAAATTTATTATAACTATTATGGTGGTTATGGTGTAGTAGCATTAATATAATTGTAAAATAATTATCTCATTCAGAATAGAAATGAACATAAATTAATAACATTAATGAGTACAACTAATACAATGACTTTTTCATTGATTAATTACCATTCTCATTGTATTCATTACATAAACTTCAAGTTAATATATACTTACCTAATGAGCATATATAGTGTTGGGAAAGTTATACACATCAATAGAAATTAAGCATGATTGTCAAAATTATTAGCTTTAAAAACATAAACCATTTTCATGATCATACAAGTTAAACTTTCTTGTAAAGTTTATTAGAGACAATGCTATAAAGTGTGTTTGTGGCCATCTCATTAATTTAGCATAACTATATAACAATTTAAGGTTTGGGGTAAAAGCTATGCATATTTATGAGGAGAGCTGAAAACATGTATAGTGGGTACATATATATAAAACACACAACTTATGATCACTTTGGGGTGGGATTTCAGCATAAAACGAGATGGAATTTGGTTCTTACATCAAAAAGGAAACTAAAGCAAATAAAGACAATTCCATCCAGCAAAGCCTTAACAGACTGTCTGAAACTGACTTAAGCTCTGTAGTACCTTATCAGAAGAGAGTGTTTGTAAGGTCATCCTCTGTCCAAGAATAGTTGCAGTAGTCTATGTTGTAAATCAGAACTGATAGCTCCTATCTTTAGGGAGTTTTGTTATTGGAATTTAGAATTTTGCAGTTTGAGCCAGGCCCCAAACCCTTAACCTATAGGTAACTTTGTATCCTTAATCTTTCTTAATTGATAAAGTGGTATATACTTTGGTCTCTCAAATTATACTCCTTTACCCTGGTAAGGTTTATTTGAATTAAGCTTGATACAAACCAAAAATTTTTGAGAATTTAAAATTATTTGAGATAAAGAATAATACATACATTTACATACAGGTATACAAATATAAATACTTGTGTTTGTGGCTGTTTGTGATTGTTGTATGAATGTATCTGTAAGACTACTGTGTTTGTATATGAAATCTCCATGTGCCTTGGGATTTTTTTTTTTTTTTTTGGTCATTGTCTTAAATTGGGCTCCTTAGGCAGCAGAAGTTGAGTAAGAGTTCTGAGTGAAGAATGTTATTGGACAATAGCCTTGGGATCAAAAGTTGTATAGTAGTGAAATAGGTAGGATAGAAGAGAATAAGAGGTGGACATAATGAACTTCATATAAACCTAAGTACATAGAATTCCTGGAGGAAGGAGAGCATGAAAGGTTTTCCCAAATTGTGCCAAGGGAATCTCTGGTCTTTGTGACCACAAAATAACTACACATTGTATGAACATGATATAAAAATGCTTTTGAAACAAACAAAACCTGAGCAAGTTGTTCACCAGCAATCAGGAACTTCAAGAAATAATACACAACAACATTAACAGAAAAGAAAAATGTGACCAATGGAAACCAAGATCTGCAAAAGGAGCAAAGAGGGCCACAAAAGAAAAATATGTAAGTACAAAGTATAATTTTCTTAAACTTTATTATCTTAAAATGATAATGAACACCTCAAAAATACAAGAAATTCTGTCAAAAACCTGAAAAAAAGATAATTCCCTGTTTAATTACTTGCAAAATATTTGTAAAATGCACTATGATGTTTCTAAAATGCAGTCATAAATTGCATAGGAACAAAAATTCATAAATCAATAGTTGACATAAAATGAAATTTTAAAAAAATTACTCAGTTATTCCAAATGAAGATAGATGAAGATAAAGTAAAAGATGAAACTAAACATAGGCAAATAGAAAACAATCATTTAGGTAGTAAACATGAGCCCAAACACATCATTAATTTTACTAACTCTAATATATGTATACCTCCCAATTAAAATATGATTTTAGGCTGGATAAAAATTTGACACATTAATAATAACCATCTTACAGTGTTTAAAAAATAAGAAACGTATATGAATCACATTTTTTTTTTTTTTGAGTTGGAGTCTCACTCTGTAGCCCAGACTGGAGTGCAGTGGCCGCTCCCGGCCATCGCAGCCTCGACCTGCTGGGCTCCGCGATCCTTCCGCCTCAGCCTTCCAAGTAGCTGGAACTACAGGAGCGCGCTACCACGCCCGGCTGATTTTTTGATTTATTGTAGAGATGAGGTCTCGCTGCCCAGGCAGGTCTCGTACCCGCGGGCTCAGGCAATCCACTCACCTCAACCTCCCAAAGGCGCGGGATTACAGGCTGAGCCACCAAGCCCGGCTAATATTTTTATTTTAACAAATTTTTCTCCATAATTGACAAGTTGACAGCAAATAAGGAAGTACATAGAAGTTGAGCAGCACTATCTACTAGCTTGACGTATGTGGAATTTGTACAAAACTACTTTGAATGAAAGTAAAATTTGCATGTATTCTATGTGTTAAAGAATTCTTACTAAGATAGGACATTTACTGCACTAAAATAGGTCTCCATTGATTTAAAATGTTTATAATTATATATAACATGTATTTTAACAACAATAAAAATAAATAGAAATCAATGAGACAGATATCCTAAAATAAGTCCCCGAACACATGAAAGTTTAAGGAAAAGCATACTTACAAAGATCTCTATGATTAGTCAAAATGTGACAAAGGATAATGACAATTGTCTTCAATAGGATATTGTTGAAAAGAAAGCACATCAAAATTTGTGCAATGAATCTGAACAAGGACCTAGACAAAAAATTATATTTTAAATAGTTACATGGACAATAAGAAGGTCAAAATTCAATATTGCAAGCACTCAACTTAAGAAGCCAGAAAAAAGAATAAATTATAAACAAAGTATATGCAGTAGTTGAAATAACAAAGACAAGAACAGAAGAGGAAAATAATTTTTAAAAAATAATAAAACAACAAAAGGTATCAATTGAATCTAAACTGAGTTCTTCTAAATGATCAATAAATTAATAAACTTTCCAGAATGCTCAGGGAAAAAGTCACAGCTTATTAATATTAAGTATGATATAAGAGATATTAATAAATGTCCTCTAGATTAAAAGAGTAAAGAGGATAACCATGAAAAACTTTATACCAATAAATTATATAAGCAAATAGAATAGTTGAAATTTTAAAAATATATAATTGTTACTAAAATTAGTTTTTAAAAATCTAGAAAATAGAAAGACCTATGAACAATTAAATAAATGTTATTCATAATGAAATCCTTTCAATAATGAAAGCTCAAGTCCAGAAATCTTCAGTGGTGAATTCAGTCAAACATTTCAAAAATAAATAATATCAACCATAAACAAACTCTTTTGAACAATACAGAAGAAAAGAACTCTTCCCAGAGTATCTTACCCTGATACTAGGACTAGACAAAGACCTTACACAAGAAAACATACATAACCATAGATCAATATCTCTCATGAACATTAATGCACTAATCCTCTGGCTTACACAGTTTCTAAGTATTAACATTTTTATCTTGGCTTCTCAGTACAGAATGTGTTTTTTTCCACAGACTCTTTTTAGTTGATACACACACACACACACACACACACACACACACACACACACACACACATACACACGGGTTTGCAAAAATTTGGTTATAAATCCAGCAATATATAAAAATCATAATGTATATAGACCAAGTGGAGTTTCTCCCAGGGTGCTAGAGACATTTAACTTTTAAAAGTCTATGCACAGACCAAGATAAAGAAAGACTAGATTTATTGCCACACAATAAACTACTTTAAAAGGATAAGTGATATGAAGTAGCATTTTTTTCTGATGTTAGACAGAAGGCAGTGGACTGTGATTACTGAGAGAAAGTTCATAAAGATGGCAAGCCTTGAGATTGCACCAACTTACTTTTTAGAGTCAGTTTCTAAGCCATATCAATCTGAACTTAATTATCTCACTAATGTGAGAAGATGAATATTTAAATTTGAGACCAACGCAGCTAGAACTGGCAGGGCAGCATAATAAAATAGTAAAACTGTAAAAAGAAAGAACTCTTGAGATCTGAAGAAAGACCCGCATAACTCTTTGACTAAGACTGATCCATAGATGCAGAAACAACCTTTTATTCCTGTATTGCTTATTCAAGCATTATTTAAATAGAAGCGGAAAAATATGTATTTAATTTACATGTTTACAAAATTTGGAATTTTTAGTTCAGACCATATTTTAAAACTAACTTTTTAATTTATTTCTTCACATATGCTTATTGATCATGTGCTAAATCCCAGGCACAAGGAGGACAAAGGATAAGATATTATTTCTGCCCTCAATCTACAGACAAGTAAATAGATAAATACAATACCTTGTTATTCATGTGCTGATAGGATCAAGTCCAATGCAATCAAATGGAGAAGGTTGTTTATTCTGCCATGGGACTGATTTGAAAGGGAGTCATTATTGATAAGCTGGTAATAAAGTTTTCTGAAATCTTAATCTGAAGGTGGGGTAGGATTCTCCAAATGTCAGACAGTACAGAGCAAAGATTTGAAAGTGTGTTCAATCATGTGCTTCTGTGAGGGAGGCTATGTGTGCCAGATTCAGGAGTTTGAAGACTGAAATAAGAGTGAACGGGATAAACAGGAAGGTGTGCAATAAAATGTACAATAATGTGAAGAATGAATTAGAGTCTTTCATCTATAGCATTCCATCCCCGAAAAATGCATATCCATCTCATATGCAAAATGCATTCATCCAATCCCAATTGCTATAGAAGTCTTTTACAGAGATGAAGTAAGGAAGACCAGTCAGCAGCCTGATGAAATAATACAGGCAAAAAACAATATAAGGACTCAACCAAGGCAAGGTCAATAGGGAAGGAACTGAGCTTGAGAAATGTTTAGAATGTCATGTTGATATTCGTTGGTGACTGGCTGAAGAAGAATGGGAGAGACAGAGGAGTAAGGCAGACCTCCTTATGTCACCAGCTGAAACAGTCAACATAGCAGTGGAAACACATGGAATACTGCCAAGTGTTCACTGGGAACATAAAGACAAATAAGTCATTTTCCTTGGACATCCTTCAGGGTTATTTAAAGACAAGATTAATCCTCATGTGTAAACTCATATCCAGCCAAATGTAGGTGAATCTTATAAATTACATATTTTTGATTTAAAAATGAGAGAGAGAAAGAGAAAGATAATTTATTGGTGTTTTTGTTTTTCCCCTTTTGGATCCCAATTTTTTTTTAACCATCAAAGGTTTGTTTTTCATTACTTTCTCCCATGTAAAATTGAACTCTAAATTATTATCCACAGTCAATCAGCCAGGGGGATACAATTATAGAAAATAAGAAAAAAAGTATTTAATTGGCCTTACAGCTCTTTTGTGCTAGCAAATGATTGACTTCTGTTAGGCTTTTGACATTTTTTTTTTTAAATTTTAAAGTTGTGAGGTACAATTCAAGGTTAGGTACATAAATAGTTATTGTAGAGGTAAAGTTTGGCCCTTGCTTTGGTCTCCACTTCACTTGGTTTGAGATGAGGTACCCTTATTGATGAAGTGTGCCCCACCCCTCCCCTGGCAGTTTCTCACTACTGACAATTCCTTTCTTATAGTACTATGCTAATTGTTCAGGGTCCACTTATGAGTGAGAACATGTGGTACTCAGTTCTTTGTTTCTGTGGTAGATCACTGAGTATTATAGACTCTATGTCCATCCAAGTTGTTGCAAAGTTCATAATTTTGTCCTTCTTTATGACAGTGTAATATTCCATCATACATATAAAATAAAATATTTAATTTGATAAAATCTTTCCAATGGTAACCCCAAGATAATCAGTCTGGCTATATTAAAAAAATATGATTTGAAACATATGTTATATTCTGTATAATGATAACTCTATATAATTCTTTATAGAGAATATAAAGTATATTTCTTTACTGTGTCATCTTAGCACAAGCTGTTATATCAGAATACTGCAGGTCTAAATGACACAGTCTCTTTTTCACAGTTCCGGAAGCTGGGGAGTCCATAAAATTCCAACCTTTTCCCCAAAAGATTTCTGTCATTCTCACATGCAAAATAAATCCATTCTATCCCAATAGCCTTAAAAGTCTTAACTCCTTTTAGCATTAACTCTAAGGTCAAAAACTCAAGTTTCATTTAAATATCAACAAATTTAGACATGAGTGAGAATCAACCTGAAACAAAATTTTTCTTTGTCAACCTGTAAGACAACCTCCCAGCCCCTCAATGGTAGGGCAAGCATGGAAATAGAAAAGAAGAAATGACAGGTTCCGAACAAATTTAAAACATAAAAAGACAAACTTCATGAGCTCTTATACTCAAGAATAATCCTCTACAGCTTTATGTTCTGCCCTCCAGACCCACTGGGGTTGATAATGAAGATGGTGGGTAATATTTACAAAGAATGAGAGAAGGCCCATAAACACACACAACAACTTACAAAGCTCCATTACATTCTGTCATTAAACAGAATTTCACCCAACTTAAAATTTCATGTAAACAAAAAGTAAATATGGATAAATGGAAATTGAGGGCTGTAAAGGAGAGAAATAAAAATTCCAATATTTATAAAGCAGTGACAACTGACATATACTATTTCCTCAATCCCTTTAAATAATAGTAACATTTTATCAGTCCCTTTGACATCACAATATTTTAAAATATGCCTTTCTCAAATGCTTAGTTTATTTTTTTAACTACAGGTATGTACATATACACATGTATGGACATGCTCACACATGAACAAGGTGAATCCATTTACCAAAATAAATTCAGTTAAAAAATTCACATGTTAAAATATGTGTTACAATTATGAAAAAATATAATTCCTTATTCTCAGATAACATATATTCAAGAAGACATAAAGTATATGCATAGAATATATGAAAAATGAGACAATATGATATTAGTAGTATCAGAGCACAGGTTGCAAAATCAAAAGCCTGGTGAGTAACAAACATAAGAGCAGCAGAGCAGATGCTTGCTTATTATACATGTATAAATGTGTTTCCTTTCACAAAGAAATATGCTTGCTCCCATGGTTCAAAATGCCTAATGTTTTTGATGTCCACTTAAAGTTCTCATTCTTAATAGCAACATAGTAAATGCATTCATCTACTTTGATGTAGAAAATAAAATGTACAATTTCAATGGTAAACAGTTTCTGATACAATTGAGAATGATTAAGACTATAGCAAACTAGAAAGTCTTGATATTTAAACGCAGCCGTAGTGTTTTCGGATCTTCTAATAAAAAATGAACAATCAGAATTTTAGTATAAAATAGATTGGAAAAGTTATTATTCACACAGTTAATTAAAAATAAATATCTTTGGAAGGCTGAGGCAGAAGAATCGCTGGAACCCAGCAGGTCGAGGCTGCGGTGGCCGGGAGCGACCACTGCACTCCAGTCTGGGCTACAGAATGAGACTAGCTTATATACATATGTCGCCACCAGTTTTGCAAAATCACCATGTGAAGAACCCACAGGTCAAAGTAAATTAACAGACATCTTAAAATGTTTGAGTTTATGATGGACTCAGATACATGTGAAAACTTTGAGCTGTTTTGACTTTTCAGATCATATACCCAAAGTATTAAAACATCATCCCCTCCATAAATTATCTTAATTTCCATCTTTAAATGTAATAACACTTGTGAAGGAAGATCTTAATAATTTTCAGAAGATCTTAATAATTTTCAGTAATACATATTATTTTTAATTTTCAGGTTTAACTCTTTCAATTCAGTGTGTTATTCTTTAAGTATCTAATGTCCTGGGCTAAAGAAGTTTATGCAGCTCTTTTGCATTCATGCTATTTGTAAGCCCCTGCCTGGTGGTAAACTATTGTCTACTGTAACCAGTCTTCTAATTTGTCATATGATATAGACTGACTGCACTGATATCCTTGATTAGTGTCTTCCTATTCACATTCCTATCTATCTGTACAGTCCCATCTTATGTGAATTGATTTACCAATTCAATAGCAGCATACATGAAAAGATCAACCTTGGAAATATGGTTGCCCTATTTTTTTTGTTTGTTTGGTTTTTGGATCCTACCGCCAAAATAAGAACATGCCTACTTGAAGAGTATTAGAGACACAAGGATGAAAGAAAAGAATCATAACTGATGTCATTTCAGGCAAGGCTGACCAGTCTCCAAGCAGATATCCAGCTGATTGAGGATTCATGAACAATGCTAGCCAAGATTAGATAAACATCCAGCAGACTAGCATAAACCCCAAACAACACATATATCTATGAAAAATTGATTCTCATTACTTTAATCACCAAAGTGTAAGAGTAATTTGTTTCATGCAATAGCTAAGCATTTATTGGTATATTCATATATCTATGTTACTTTGGTCATACATACTGCATTTTGTTCTAGCTTTCCCTTATTAAAACCATGAATCTTTTTGACTTATTGACTGTATCTCTTTCAAAAAATTTCCATGCCCTTTAAAGCATCACACTAAAATGTAGCTCTTTTTCAGTCACATGCAAAACCACTAGGAGACTCCTGGCCTCTCTCTGGCCTACTATATTCTACTGAGACACATCTCGCCAAAAAATCCCTTCTACATCTAATCCCAGGGAAGATCTGGATCACGACACTATCCCATACTCTAACTGAGAAAGTCTGTACCACATCACTATTTCATATTCTAACTATTCCGTTCTTTTAAGTGAAGGAGACAAATGTCTTATCTGCTCTCAGAACTCCATCAACAACTTGGGTTTTGAATTTCACTCACTTTTGACATAGGTTCAAGAGGTTTAGGAGTTTTTCTAGAAACCCAGAGAATATACTATATTCTCTCTGACATATCTCCATTACTTTCCTTTACCTAGCTTGGTCACATGAAAATAATATTCATGCCAATTTTTGGCATTATAGAGTTTATGTCTTACATCTTTCAGGTTTTTGCTTTTATATATCAAAAAAATTAAGCTTTTATAATTCAAAAAATCTTTCAGCTTTTTTTCTAGACTATTTTTATTCACAGAATTTCTGTGCAAGAAGGCATAGGGCAATTAGCTGGGTGAAAAAGCTAGAGAATATTTTTATTTACGGTAGTTAGTCTTGGAACTATAACTTTATTAAGTACATAGTTTTCATATAGAGTATATATTTCTATGTGGTAGAAAATAGTGCATATAAGGGGTGGTGATTGAGGACACTCACAAATTATTTCTGAAAACTATCACAATTGTTGATTTTGCTTTATCTTCCACAAGTAATTTTGAAATTCAAAAGCTGTGTATTAACCTACTGTCATTTCAGAAATGACAATCAGGTAGTATGGTATAGGCCTGCAGTGTCTGACTTTCTGCTGCATAGAGATGTCACAGATTAAAAGGAGATTTTTGTTGATTTATTTTAAAATTTTTACACAGGTTAATTTATTAGTTTGGCAATTTAGTAACTAGCCTCATCTTCCTAGCACATTCTTCATCTTAGAAAATCAGTTAAATAACTATAAATAAAACAACCAAAGAAAAATTAGGTGTAATCTATAAAATAGAAAAAGTATTGGATTCTAGTGTCCATTGAAAGTGACATGCAAGAAAATTCAGCCCTGTATTTCAAGTAAAATAAATATTTAAAATCAGTAAACTAATATTTAATTTCTGATAGGATAATGATTTATTTATTTTTGCTAACATAGTCCATTGCTTCCATTTCTCAACTTCTCCAAAAACATAGTTGTCAAAGAAGTTAGTTACGAGAACAACAATTTTTTTTTTTTTGGAGTTGGAGTCTCACTCTGTCGCCCAGGCTGGAGTGCAGTGGACGCTCCCGGCCACCGCAGCCTCGACCAGGTGGGCTCCAGCGATCCTTCCACCTCAGCCTTCCAGGGGCTGGAACTACAGGCGCAAGCTCCCACACCCGTTTAATTTTTTGATTTATTGTAGAGATGAGGTCTCACCTGCCCAGGCGGGTCTCGAACCCACGGGCTCAGGCAGTCCACTCACCTCAGCCTCCCAAAGCACTGGGATAACAGGCTGAGCCACTGAGCCCAGCACAACAACAATTTTAATGACCCAGAAAATCTGAGACCAACCTCGCTGTTGGGTGTGTCAAAGAAAAGTTTGCTTTAATTTTTCTTGTGGTTATTTTCTTTCAGTTGAATGTGTTTTCTTTCTCAGTGTGAAGTTTAGAACTAGCGACAGGTTACACTTAGGTTGAAAGACATCTATTAGCATGAGGACTTGTCAAACAGTCAGAAAAGAGTAGAAACAAGGAAGGTCTTTTTCTTCTCTGAACTAGACTTAATAAATCATCACAAACCGTCAGAAATGATTTGCTCATAAAAAATCAATTTGGGCTGGGCTCGGTGGCTCAGCCTGTAATCCTGCGCCTTTGGGAGGCTGAGGTGAGTGGATTGCCTGAGCCAGCGGGTTCGAGACCCGCCTGTGCAGCAAGACTTCTTCTCTACAATAAATCAAAAAAATCAGCCGGGCGTGGTAGCGCATGCCTGTAATTCCGGCTACTCGGAAGGCGGAGGCAGAAGGATCGCCGGATCCCAGCAGGCCGAGGCTGCGGTGGCTGGAAGCGGCCACTGCACTCCAGTCTGGGCGACAGAGTGAGACTCCAACTCAAAAAAAAAAAAAAAATCAATTTGGATTCAAGCCATTGTGTCCTTAACCTTATGTCCATTCTAGCTCTTATAGAAATCAAATAAATTATTTGGGGCTAAGAAAGACATATGAATTAAAACTCAAGAAAATTATACCGTGAGAGAGACCTCAGTTCCATGTGTTTCATAATGAAACAAAGAAACAGTCTTCTTGATGGTTTCTATTGATTTCCAATTAAAAACCAAACAAGAACAAGAGTCATCATGCCAGTTGAATTGGTTTGAGTTTTCTCTTTATAACAGGAGCAAGAATTTATGTGTTGCCTTTTGCCTGGTATCTTGGAAACTGTCTGATATGTGCCTAGGTAATCAAAATTGTTGGAAAGTTGAACTCAAAATTAAGTTACCATGTTTACTTAATTTTTTCCTGTTGATAATCAGGCTTTCTGAGATTCTAGCTTTAACTATGCTCAAGGACTCTAATCACAGAAAAAGTTTAACCAAATGTGATTTCTAATATTTTGAAAAAAAAGTTAAAACGAAGAATACATTTACAAAGAGTAGATTGCTCTTACAATGTTAATACAATATGTTAATTACACTGAAGTCATTAATCAAATTCTTGTGAAATATAAAGGTATTGATATATTTTCACGCAATTTGGAACTGTAGTAATTGAGAAATGTCCAGTACCTTATACAAGTGCTGGTGAAGGAAGTTTTCATTTCAATTTTATATAAATTCATCAAACTGCACAATTATGATGTATTCACTTTTTTGTACGTAATATGTCAATAAATGGCTAAAAATGCAAGTAGACATCTGACAATAGGAAAAAACACTAAAGTCTCTGTAACAAAAATTATTTTCCTAGTGTCAGTGTTTTCTCAAGAAGCAAAAAGGAGACAATGTGTTAAATCATGTTCGTTAATTAGATTTATTGCATTAATTATATAATTGAACATTAAATTAATTCAGAAGTGCTGCAGTTCTGCTCTGTTCTGCATTTCCTGTGCATATGGCATAAAATGCCCTACAATATGGCACTACACATGTAATGTGACAAGAAAATAGGATGCAAGCAGCATACCCTGTTTTAATTTCTGCCATACAAAAATTTCTTGTACCCAATATTTATCCCAACTAGTCATTTTATATTAACCAATCTTAGACAATTGACAATGGGTGAATTGTGGAAGGGTGAAATGTGTACTTTCCTTGTTTGTTCAGTGGTGCACTCAGTAAATTATACAGTTGCAAATTGGATAACGTTTAATTGTTTTTGATGGTCATGGCTGCATGATTTAATTTGTGTTTTACAAAATACATTTTCAATACCAAAGGTTGAAAATCCTTACCCTCTGGGTTAAACATGATCATAACACACACACACACACACACACACACACACACACAAACACATGATCATAACACACACACACACACACACACACACACACACAAACACACACACACACACACACCAAACGTATGCACACATAAACAAGCATGACACAGGACTGAGTAGCTTATAAAGAAATATAGAGAAAGAGAAAACTCAAGCAAATTCAATAACCCTCAGAGTAATGTAGTCTTTAAAAATTTAGTTTTCAAGACAAAGCTTTTAAGAATAGCTTTTGTTTTGTTTTCATTTCAAAAACTGTATTTCTGACTTCTCTAGAAATGGCAAACTCTCAGGTAAACCAACTACATAATTTGACACAGCAAAGAGATGTTGGATATAAATAAAGTCTACCCCTTTAAAAGAAAAATAGTAAATTTATATATTCTCACCACAAAACGACAAGTAATTTATGTGCTGAGCTTAATTTAATTTTTTACTAATATTCATGACATTTTATGCCTCATAAGTATATATAACTATAATTTGTCAATTTATAATTGAACAAATAATTTTAAAAATAAAAATCATGTGAATTTCAGTTCAAATATTCTTCTATATTTTTATAAGCTTCTCAAGATTGGTGTCTCTTATCTGTTGAATTTATGATTCTAATTTTTTGCTCTTCTTAGAGTAGAAAAATATTTTTATCACCAAATACTAAGAGTAGAATAATAAAATTTGAAGTTTCAGGTCTTAAGGAAAATGAGTGGAATAATATTGCTTTATATCAAATTTTTATTTTAATAATTTACTCAGTTATGAGTTGCATTGACCTTGGAGATGACAACATTTGTGATTCTTGTCCTAGATAAACGTCATATTGTTATTTCTCCAATGAAGTTCTTCAATACCTTTTATGAATTCCTTGTGTACCTCTCAAAGGTGCATATACCTTATAAACCTCCATATTATTAAGAAAATAAATATGTTTAAGAGAAAAAAGTGATAGTAAATAGATACCCTGGGAAAGAATGAAGAAAAGAGGGGTGCATTGAACAAGTCATTACTCAGGTAAAAAAGAAAAAAAAAAACAGAAGCATAGAGAGACACTTGATCAACTTAGCAGTTTCACCTACGTTTGCCTTAATGAAAAAGATTATTTTTCTTATGTGTTGTCCAGAGTAATTCTGAAAAACAATCCTGAGTACAAGAAAAGTAAAATATAAGAAATATTTTTATTACTCTACCAACATGTCAGTTCACTTCTTGCCCATTATTTTTAACTTGGTAAATATAATAAAATATATATTTTTTCAAGAGTTTAACTGTGTCTCATAATTATTACTAAAACCAATTGATCGTGTTTATATTGCTTTGGAAACAGAAATGTCAGATTTGTTTGTTTTGGAGTTCATCATAGACTTTAATGAAAAATAATCTTTGTCTACACGGAATTAGAGGATATTGGGCTCTGGTTAATTATCTTAAGAACCATTTTAAACTAAGTGACATTTAAAATATATGCTATGTTTTAGTAACACAATAGAGCTTAACATAAAATTGTTTTTTCTTGATGTTTAAGCAGAGACAAAGGACAGTGCTTTTTTTTTACTGATGAAAAGTTTGGGTTAAATGAATGTAATACAAATGGGTTAAAATACAGTGTTCTTTGATGGTTGTTTATGTCTTATCCTGCAATCTGCAAACTTTGCTTAGAGTTACTAAGCAGACAGGAATAATACTCCCAGGTCTCATTTAAGTCTTAATACAATCTATCAATTCTTTTTTTTTTTTTTTCTTTTGAGTTGGAGTCTCACTCTGTCGCCCAGACTGGAGTGCAGTGGCCGCTCCCAGCCACAGCAGCCTCGACCTGCTGGGCTCTGGCTATCCTTCCACCTCAGCCTTCCGAGTAGCCGGAATTACAGGCATGCGCTACCACACCCGGCTGATTTTTTTGATTTATTATAGAGATGAGGTCTCGTTGCCCAGGCGGGTCTCGAACCCGCGGGCTCAGGCAATCCACTCACCTCAGCCTCCCAAAGCGCAGGATGACAGGCTAAGCCACCGAGCCTGGCTATCAATTCTTTTACTGGTGATATTTTGGGATCTTTTGTAGCATCTAGAGAAAGAATAAAATCCACTATGACACTGAAATACAAAGAACATTTTTGTTGTTGCTGTTTTTCTTTTATGCACTCTTTCTAGATTCTAGCAAGGGAAAGACAGAATTTTTACTGAGTACAAAGATTACATTCAAAATAAATACTTTTACTTCAACAAAGATAACTATGTAAAGCTTATGGTTTTGGTAACAATATTTACAATTCCAGAGCCTCAAAACAGTAATTTGTTGGTTGTGATTGAAGTGTGACATAAAATATGAGACTGATTGTGCAGCAAATTCAGTTTTAAACTCTATCAGAACAAAGTAACACCAGTTCCTCCAAAAGTCTTTCTATGCTGATTACCTTTATGTAGACCACTTTAAACAAACAGAATTTCATCTGGTACCAATGCTTATGTGTACATGCTTCTTAGGTATTATAAGGCTCTGAGCATGAAACATTTTGTTGATTGAAAAGTTAGGGAGAGAAAGCTAACTCAAGATACATCCAGTTTCTGATTATCCTTGGGATTATACCAATTACAAAAAAGGTATTCATTAAGTATTTTAAATGGACAGTACAGTTTCAAATGGGCATAGTTTATCTTCTCAAATAGTCAAAATATTGGAAAAATATTTAAATAAGTGATTAGAGCCAAAAAACCTGAATTGTACTTTTGACTCTGCATTTAATAGTCACTTCATTTTGGATAAATTACAACATTGTTTTATTTTCCCATAAGAAAGATTTTCCCAGACAAAAAGGATATCACTTGAAGGACCCTAAGAAGTATTGGCATCAGTATATCTTTAAAGCTAACACTTTTCTCAAGAGTCAGTGTGAGGTAATCTGAGTCAAACTCATCTCTGTTGGGGCAGATGTCTCACCAGAAGTTTCTTTAAAGTGAGTGACTTTAGCTTCCTCTATCTCGTCATATGAAACTACGTATTTTTCTCATATGCCTCCTGTAATACACTTCCAGCTTTATTTTTGCTGAGGCTCATTTCCTTCTCCAAGCAGTATTCTCAGACTGGATATAAAATCATCTAAAACTGTCTCTTTTGGTATGATACATATACACAGTTACTCCTCAGGAAACATGCAAACAATCTTTCTCCAACAGATTCTGAAGTGTAGTGATGTTAAATTACAGCTTTTCTTCTATCCCCATCAACAGCTTCAACTGCATCCCTTCTCTTTAGACTTTTTAAGAGTAATTCATAGGCCATTCTTTCCCTTACAATGCAAGGACCAGATTTTAAGAATTCCTAACAGTTTCATTCGAGCATCTTTTAGGCATGTTGTTTTCAGGGTTCTAATCCCAGCATAATTAATATTTTGAACTTGTTTTTTTGTTGTTGTTGTGGGAATGAGGGCTTATCCTATGTCTTGTTGAATGTTGAAGAGTATTTCTAGTATATCTAGTACCTACTACATGTCAGTATCATATACTCCTCCCTGAGACATACTGATCAAAGTGTTTCTAATCACTGCAAAATGCTCCTTTGAGGTAAAAATACCCTTAGCAGATCCACTGTATTAAAAGTTAGGTCACCCTATCCTTCAACCATAGTAGTGAACCTAATACATATGTCTTGCCAAAGAAAATGGTTTTGAATATGTCTCCATTAATATTTTCTCTTAACTAGTTAAGACTTTTATGTATATAAGTTATTTAACAATCATCTAGTCCATTTTTGGACATCTGGCTTATGCAAGTCATAGAAACAACATTAATATTAAAAGTATTTACCAAGGCATGTCTGCCACCAAACAAAATAATCTGTAATCACTTGTGACTTACATGTCTGTACTGAATATTATCTCCATTTACATGTGGCCTATCTTGAAACTCATATTGGTATTTAGTATCCGTTTCATATTGGCATCTGATATATTACTGTAAAACCTTGACTGAAACCACTATTTTAATAATTTATTTCACATATATGTTTCCTAGTGCTAAAGGAAATATGCTTATACTGTGAATATTCTCAACATTATACAAAAAAAATCTTCTGACTGAGGCAATAAGTTTTATAGATAGTGTACAATGGGGTTTGACTTTATTTCACCTTCAAATTTGATTATCCTTGCCTTTAGTTGGAGATTTTAGCTCATTTACATATAATGCTGGATCCATATGGTGTATTTCAATATGTTTTACTTTATTCCCATCTACTCTTTGTTGCCCCTCATTTAAAAATATAATTGCATTCTATTTTAGGTTCGAGAGTACAAGGGCATGTCTGTTGCAAATACATATCGTATAGTGGTAGTGAACACTATACCAAGTAGGTAACTTCTGAACCAACTCCATTTCCACCTCTCTCTTTTTTCTGTTCCCGATGTCTATTATTTTCATCTTTGTAGCCATTTAGCTCCTGCATATAAATGAGGACATGTGGTGTGTGGTTTTCTGTTTATGAGTTAATTCACTTAGCATGATATTCTCCAGCTCCATCCATGTTGCGATAAACGACATGATTTTCATTCTTCTTTAAGCTATACAGTATTCCATGCTGTGCATAAACAAAATTTTCTTTATTCAGTCACTCATTGGTGGCCACTTAGATTGGTTCCATGATTTTGCTATTGTGAATAGTGCTGCTACAAGTATATGGTTATAAGTATCTTTTTTATGTAATGATTTATTTTCTTTTGGGTAGATCCCTAGTAGGAAGATAGCTGGTTCGAATGTTAATTCTGCTATTAGTTCTTTGAGAAGTCTCCATACTGTTTTCCATAGATGTGGAACTATTCTATAATCCCAATAACAGTGTATGAACTCTCTCTTCTTAATCACGCCAGATTCTACTGTTCTTTGACTTTTTAATAATAGTCACTCAGTAGTTTTCTACCTTTGTGTGAGCTACTCACCCAAATGCAATCAAAATAAATTATTGACTTCAAGGATTAATAACACCCTTGTTTTCATTAATGGACTGTAATACACTGGTGAATTTGTTACTATGACAGCAAATGGCAGTCATGTTTAAATCAAATGCACATTATGCTCTTAATTTTTAAGTACTTGATTATACATTATATCACTATTACTACAATACTGTAAATTAGATGATATAGCTGTTATAATCCCTGAAATACACATAAGAAGACTGAAGCAGTTTTTTTTTTTTTTCAGGCAAGTTTCCATGAAGGTTCAATATTATTATCCTAATATCAGTTTGTTTTTGTGTGAGAATGTATCCTTGTGAAGGTGATTATTTTCAAAATTATATTCATAATTAAGTAATGAGTACAATTCTTTCTCTTTGTATATTTAAAAACACCTATGATGTAATAAAAATAGAGACTGAGATAGGTATTTGGGCTAAAAGACAAAGCAATTTTTACTTTTGTTTTTGCAATGTTCTTTGCAATAATGCATTAAATAGATATTATGGTCGGATTTAGTGACTCAGCCTGTAATCGAAGCACTTTGGAAGGCTGAGTCAAGTGGATTGCCTGAGCCCGTGGGTTCGAGACCAGACTGGGCAAGTTGGCGGGACATCATCTCTGCAATAAATAAAAAATAACTTAGCTGGATATGGTAGTGAAAGATTGTAGTTCCAGCTACTTGAAAGGCTGAGGTGGAAGGATTACAGGAGCCCAGATTGACGCGGAGGTGGCCATGAGTATGTCACTGCAGTCCAGCCTGGGATACAGAGTGAGACTCCGATTCAAAAAAAAAAAAAAGACGTTATAGTGTATTACTTTGTTTTCTGCTTTGAAACCTAAAATTGAAATACGTCCTTATATAAATTGATAATTCTACTTCTATATTATTCCCACATGGAATTTAGTGCTGTTATTTTTAATTTCCAACAACCAATAATGTAGAATAATTTTGCACCCCTTCCTCATCTGACTATGTTAAGAATATTTTCTCTTATCTTAAGTTTTTTTTTTCTGTTTTGATCACTATGTTCTATTTTTAATCAGTGCTCAATGTTTTAACAAAGTAAGGTGCAAAATGTTTCTATGAATGGCAAAGTCATAGATATGGGTATAATTGGACATATGGATGCATGAGTTGTTCTTATCTAAGCCTAAAAACTGGTGTAAAAATGGTGCATAGACAGTTTTAATTCTAAGCATCAGGGTCAGGAAAAAGAGACCTGTTACCTGTAATGTAACTTATGAGACAAAATTTTTTTTTCAATTACTTTGCAGATAACCATATCAAGCTCTGTTGTTCAAATCTCAGCTTTAGTATACCATCTCTTTTTTGTTCATTTCAGAGTATAAAATTTTCTATCAATAAACATTACAAGAGTGGAATTTATATTAACCACTCTGCTGTTACAATATCACTAAATTGGATTATTCAGAACATTTACTTAATAATAGAAAGTCCATACATATCCTTTATGGTGGATTGGGAAAAACGCTTGTGCAATGATTTTTGTACTTAACAAAGGAATTTTAAAACGTTTTGCAAATACTAATCCTTGTAACACCTCGATAGATAAAGATTATAAATAATACTTAACTGAGAGAGACTGAGAGATGATATGTGAACTTCTCAAGTTGCCAGTATATAAAGCTAATATAAATATATTTTCTGGGCTCATAACTTATTAGCCTTATTTTAAATAAGAGGCTGCAATGCCATGTGGCAAATTTTAGCCATCAGAATGTGCTTCTGAATTATTTCATTTTATTTTACTTTACATTACTATTTTATTTTAGAGGCAAAATCTCATTCTGCCACCCAAACTGGAATGCAGTGGCATTATCATACCTCACAGCAGCATTATCCTCCTGGGCTCAAGAGGTCTCCCCACTTCAACTTCCCTAATATCTGGGACTACAAGCACGCACCACCACGGCCATCTAGTTTTTGAACAATTTTTATAGAGACAGCGTCTCATTACGTTGCCCAGGCTGGCTTCGAACTCAAGGCCTCAAGGAGACCTCCTGCAACCTCGCAGAGTTAAGTTTACAGGCATGAGCCACACTAGGCCTAATTAAGAATTTTCAACAATAAAACTAAAAAACACATACATTTTACATAAAAGTATCAGGCAGTTATTTTAAAAAACTTTTATATAAAAATAGGTAAGCATCATCCATTATCTAAATATACATTTTAGAGTTTACTTTTAATTATTACAATTATTCATTCTCAACAACCCTGAGGTAAGTTTTTCTCTTCATATAATAGTCAGTTTTATCAAGGATAGGAGATGTTGAATACATCCTAATGATCTCTGTTACTAAGTGCCACAACTGAGATTCAAAACAAGGTTTTCTCACTATAGTATTTGTGCTTTTTCACTTAATCATGCTGCCATTTGGAGAAAAGTTTCTGGGGTACAATTATAAGCTCAAAAACACTTAGAATTAGCAACTGTTTTTGTTAATGCATGGTCTTGTTTCTAATTTGAAACTCAAGGCACACACCCACTAACCTCAATCTTGTTAACTTAAAGTAAATAAGTACAATAATTCATAAGTCTAAATTTGAAATCCTAAAATCTTTCTTCTGAGTTTTATTCCAGAAAAAAATATAATTTAAAACAAAAATTGGTATAGTAACACAGAATTTTTTCATGTTGTTTTGCAAACTCATTTATTTAAGAGCGTACTAGACAGACAGTCAGAAAGACTTTGGGAAATAAAGCTAATGTCACAATACTGGGACTAAAATATTTAATTGTACAATTTTTCAACTTTGATAATTGTATTGAATAAAGTGATGGGGGGAAAAGACAATCAGCTTTTTTTTTCACCACTGACATGTTATGTCTTGGGAAATAGCACACCTAGGAGTAACTTTAAATTTTTTAATCCCTTAGATATTTACAGTATTTTTTAAAAATTTTTCAAGATAACGATTATATAAATAATACTTTACTGAGAGAGACTAAGAGATGATACATGGGCTACTATTCAATGTTATAAATAATACTTTATTGTGAGCGATCAAGAGATGCTCATGGGGTAAAATTCAGTGTTAGATATAGAAATGGACATTGTATAGGCAAAGTTTGGACCTTCCTCTGGTCCCACTTTGTCGGGTTTGAGATCAGACTCCCTTACTGATGTTGTATCCCTATACACACTGGCAGTATCCTGGTACTGCCAATCCCTTCCATATAGCATTATGGTAAATGTTCAGGGTCTGCTTATAAGTGAGAAAATGTGGCACTCAGTACCTTGTTTCTGTGATAGATCACTGAGTATTATAGACTCTAAATCCATCCAAGTTGCTGTGAAATCCATGTTTCTCCTACTTTTGACTGTGTAATATTCCAGTGTGTATATGCACCACATTATTTTATCCAGTTCGGTTTCCCTGGACAGCATGGGTCCAAGTTTTTGCTATTGTGAACAGTACTGAAATAAACATGCATGTGCAGATATCATTTTTTAGAAAGATTTGAGTTCCTTGTGGTATGTTCCCAGTAGGGGGATTGCTAGTCATAGGGAAGGGTCAGTTTCTAGTTCATGTAAAAATCACCAAACTGTTTTTCACAGAGGTTGAAATTGTTTGCATTCCCATGAGCAGTGTAGAAGTGTTCCCTTTTCTCTGCATACTCACCAGCATTTAAAAAATTTTTTGTTAATAATGGTTATCACTGAGATTACGTGGTGTCACAATGTTGTTTTGATTTGCATTTATCTGATAATTAGTGAGGCTGAGCATTTTTTCATAAGTCTGTTGGGTGCCTGAATGTCTTCTTTTGAGAAATGTCTATTCATGTCTTTTGCCCACTTTTTAATGGGGCTGTATGTTTGTTCTTTCATTGTGTTTGAGTTCCTTGTAGATCTTGGATGTTAGGCCTTTGTCAGATATACAGTTAGCAAATATTTTTTCCCATTCTGTGGGCTATCTCCCCACTTTCTTAATAGTTTCCTTTACATTGCAGAAACTTTTCGGGTTGATGAGGTCCCACTTGTCTATTTTAACTTTTATGGTATGGATAACTGGGGTTTTGAACTGGAATTGATTTCATACTCCATTTCCCATAAGGGTATCTACTACATTTCATTAGGTTCTTATAGTTTGAGGTTCTATTTTATGTTTTTAATTCATTTAGAGTTGATTTTTGTGTATGGTGACAGGTAGGGGTCCTGTGACATTCTTCTGCATGTTTTTAGCCAGTTTTCCCAGCACCAATAACTGAACAGGTTTTCTTCTTCCTAGTAGTTGCTGGTGGATAGTTTATTGAAGATGAGCAGGTTGAGAAATTGAGATTTTGCTTCCAGAATCTCTTCCGGTTCCATTGGTCCATATGCTTGTTCTTGTGCCAATATCAGACTATTTTGATTTTGTGGCCTTATAGTAATGTTTAAAGTCTGGAAATGTGATAACTCCCACTTTGTTTCTTTTGCCGAGAAATGTTTTGACTATCCATGGACATTTATGTTTCATATGAATTTCTGTATTGTCATTTCCAGGTCTGAGAATAATTATGTTGGTAATTTAATGGGTCTTGCACTGAATCTGTAGATTGTCTTTGGTAGGAGGGATATTTTAACAATATTGATTCTTCCAATTCATGAGCATGGAATATTTTTCCGTTTGTTTGGGTCTTCTTGGATTTATCTGAACAATGTTTTGTAGTTTTTGTTGTAAAGGTCTCTCTCTTCTCTGGTTAGGAAGATGTCAAGGCATTGCTTTGTGTGTGTGTGTGTGTGTGTGTGTGTGTGTGTGTGTGTGTGTGTGTCTACTGAGAATGGTATTGAGCATTTTATTTGGTTCTCTGCCAGTTTGTTATTAGTGTATAGGAATGTGATTGTCTTTTGTACATTTACTTTGTACCCCCAAGACTTTGCCAAAGTCCTTTTTCAGTGCAAGGATGTTTTTGACAGATTCTCTTACATTTTTGTGGCATAGTATCACATTGCCAGCAAAGAGAGATAACTTACCATCCTTTTTTCCTTTTTGGATAACCCTGATTTCTTTCAATAGTCTGACTGTTCTAACTAAAACTTCCACTACAATGTTGAACAGGAGGGATGACAGTGGGCAGCTTTGTCTTGTTGCAGTTTTCAAGGGAGATGTTTCCAGTTTTTCTCATTTAACAATATGCTGGCTATGGGTTTATCATAGATGGTGCTTACTAGTTGAAGGGATATTCCTTCTATGCCTAGATGTTAGAGGGAGTTTATAAAAAGGTTGCTAATTTTTATCAAAATCTTTTTCTTCATCTAATGATATAATCATGTGGTTGTTTTCACAACTGTTGTTGTATTGAATTACATTTATAGTCTTGTGGATGTTGAACCAGTCTTACATCCTAGGATGAGAATTACTTGCTCATGGTGGACAATTTTTGAGATATGTTGTTGGATCTGATTTGCTAAAATCTTGTTGAGAATTTTTGCATCTATGTTCATCAGGGATATTGGCATGTAGTTCTTTTTGTTGTAACTTTACCCAGTTTGGGTGTCAGTGTGATGTTAGATTTATAAAATGATGTGGGAAGAATTATGGCTTTCTCAATTGCCTGGAATACTTTCAATAAGATTGGTATCAGCTCCTCCTTGTATGTTTTGTAGAATTCTGCTGGAAAATCATCTGGTCTAGGGTGCTTTTTTTAAAGGTAATTTTCTTATGATGGAGTCAATTTTCTGGGTTGTTATTGGTCTATTTAGTGTCTCAATGTCTTCCTTTTTCAATCTTGGGAGGTTGTGTGATGTCAGAAAGTCCTCCATTTATGTTATTGAGTTAGTTTCTGTACAGGTGTACATAGTAATCTCTGGAAATCTTTTGTATTTCTTCAGGGTCAGTTGTGATTTGATCTTTTGCATTTCTGATTGTGTTTATTTTCTCTCTTTTCCTTGTTCATTCTGGCTAGGTGTTCCTGAATCTTGTTTTTCCTTTCAAAGAACCAACTTTTTGTTTCATTGATTTTTTTTCTATGATATTTTTGTCTTCTATTTGTGCTTTTAATTTGGTGATCTGGATTATTCTTCTGAAGTTAGGGTTGTGGTGGTCTTGCCTTTCCAGATCCCTTAGATGATTTGTTAGACTGTTAACTTGTGATATTTCAACTTATTTGATGTGTGGTTTTTGTAGAGATATAAATTTCACTTTTAGAACAGATTTAATGGCATCCTAGAGGTTTAGATAAGATGTTTCTTCATTTTCATTTGTTTCAAGAAATCTTTAAATATCTGCTTTGTTTTCTGTGTAGACCCAGGAGTTGTTCTGCACCTTGCTTTTTATTATCCATGTTTTTGTGGGTTTGGAGGGATTTTTTTTGTGTTGACATTTATTTTTATTCCACTGTGGACTGAGAAGGTGAATGGCAGCATTTCAATCTTATAAAATGTGTTTGTGCTTGATTTATGACTGAGAATGTGATCGATTTTGTAGTACATTCCATGTGGTGATCAGTAGAATGTATATTCTGTGGTTGTTGGGTAAAATGTTCTGTAGGTATCTATTAAGACCATTTAGTCAATCATAAAGTTGAGATTCTGAGTCTCTTTCTTGATTTTTTGCCTTAGTGATCTATCTAGGGTTGTTAGAGGGGTATTTAAGTCCCTAGCTATAAAAGAGTAGGAGTCAATATCTCTTTTTAGTTTACTTAGTAGTTACATTCTAAATGCTGGTGCTCTTATATTGTGTGCATACACTTTTAGGATGTCTATTTTTTACTGATGTATTGAACCTTTTGTCATTATATAGTGTCCTTTTTTATCTTTTGTAATTTTTTAGAGCTTAAATATTGTTTTGCCTGATATTAAAGTCATGATTCTTGCTTTCTTTTGTAATCCATTTACCTGGAAATGTGTTTTCCAACCTCTGACTTTGAGTCTGTGATCCTCCCTTGTGATGAAATGAGTTTCCTTGATGTAGTAAATTATTGAGCCTTATTTCTTAACCACTTTGCCTTTCTGTGTCTTTTTTAGTGGTGCATTTAGTCCATTCACACTCAGGCTGATTATTGAAATGTGAATTTTTATCACCATCATGAGAGTTTTATAATTTTTTTCTTTCTTTGTTTATTTTCTTTTAACTTTGGAGCTGATGTTTGTGTTTCTTTTCAAGTTTGCAATTGTGATATATTATCTATTGGTTCTGTGTTCTGCTGTTCTCTTAGAAAGTGCATGGTCATTCTTTTTTTCTTTGTTTTGTAGAATTTGTCTGAAAGCTGCATAATCTCTTATGAATTCAATGTCTAGGAAGGATTATTTTTATTTTATTTGTTTGTTTTTGAGTTGGAGTCTCACTCTGTCACCCATACTGGAGTGCAGTGGCTGCTCCCAGGCACTGCAGCCTCGACTTGCTGGGCTCCGGCAGTCCTTACGCCTCAGCCTTCCAAGTAGCTGGAACTACAGGCATGTGCTACCATGCCTGGCTAATTTTTTATTTATTGTAGTGATGAGGTATCACCAATTCTCCCAGGTGGGTCTCAAACCTGTGGTTCAGGTAATCCACTCACCTCAGCCTCCCAAAGCATGGGATTACAGGCTGAGTCACCGAGTCTGGCCTAGGAAGGGTTTTTTGTTTTTTTGGTTTATTTTGAGTTGGAGTCTCACTCTGTTGCCCAGACTGGAGTGCAGTGGCCACTCCCAGCCACCGCAGCCTCGACCTGCTGGGCTCCAGCAATTCTTCCACCTCAGCCTTCCAGGTAGCCAGAATTACAGGCATGTGCTACCATTCCAGCTGATTTTTTTGATTTATTGTAGAGATGAGGTCTCACTGCCCAGGCGGGTCTTGAACCTGTGGGCTCAGGTAATCCACTCACCTCAGCCTCCCAAAGCCATGGGATTACAGGCTGAGCCACCAAGCCCGGCATTAGGAAGGAGTTTTAATTCTCCATTGCTGATGAAACTGAACTTGGCTGGGTAAGAAATGGACTGGACTACAGTCCCTTCTAGCTTGTAGCACTTCTGCAGATAGGTCTATTCTTATTCTGATTGGTCTTCCCTGATAGGTGGTCTGACCTTTTTCTCTTGCTGCCTTTAGAATTTTTTCTTTTGTGTCTATTTTGTGCAAGTGAATTACTATGTGTCTATGGGTTGGTCCTCTCATTTGATGATTTGCATTGGTTTTCCGTATTGCTCATGGATGGTCACATCTCTGGTGAGCCAGGGAAAATTTTCATGGATAGCCTCCTGGAATACTTGCTCCAAGGTGTTCTTTGTTTCCATTTTTCTTCTGAACAACCAATCAAGTGTAGGTTTGGCCTCTTGATATAATTGCACACCATTTGGAAGCTTTGCTCTTTCTTTCTTTGTTTTTTTGCAGATTGGGTTAATTGCATGTTCTGGTCTTTTAGTTCTGAGATTCTTTCTTCCCACTTGATTAATTCTGTTTTTTGTGCTAGTTGTTTTGTTATTCATTTCCTGGATGAAGCTTTTTTATGGCCAAAATATTTGTTACAATTTCTTTTAGTCTTGTAACTTGTCTGTCTTGAGTCTTATTCACTCTTTCCATCCATCCCCTATCCCTGTTGTATTCTGAGGCCAGTAATTGGTGACTTCCATTTTTTGGACTCCAAGGTCTGGTTTTTCAGGTGTTTTCTCTTTGGTACACTAGGAATTGTGTATTTTTCCATTGATTTTTCCTTATTTGTGACAGATCTCTTTTCTCTTTAGTTCTGGTATTTAGTGACAGTGGAAGGAGACTTTGCATCTGATGTTGTCTCAGTCCTCTGTTCTTCCCTGATCAGGGATCTGAATTTGTTCTATTATGAAATCTGGCTGAGGGTGGGAAGTTTTGTTGTCTCTTATAGTTTTGATAGTTGAATAAGTTGTAGGGTGAGGAGATAGGGTTGAGAAACAATGTTCATTGACTGGTGTATGGGTTCTCTGAGACCCATGTCCCACCACCACTCTATATGATAATGCTACAGGTACATGTGTGTAACACCTGAATCTAAGATAAAGTAAACACAATGTGGAGAACAGAAACAAGTAGAACAAAATAGGACCAAAAAAGAGACACAGAAAAATGAGCAGAAACCAAAGCAAAAAACAATTCTACACACACACACACACACACACACACACACACACACACACCCAAAACAAACTGGCAAACAATAAAACAAAATAAAAACAAAAACAGGAAACTGAACACACACAAACACATGCGCGCGCGCGCACACACACACACACACACACACACACACACACACTCACACACACACATGCCCAGTCTCAAAATGAAAGGAGAAGAAAAGAAAAGAGGGGAAAAAAGGGAATGCAAACTGAATCCTCACACAGACATTGACACACATTAAATGAGGAAAAGAAAACAGCATTAAAAAGCCTGAAAGATAGCCAGGCTCGGTGGCTCATCCTGTAATCCTGCGCCTTTGGGAGGCTGAGGTGAGTGGATTGCCTGAGCCCGCGGGATCGAGACCCGCCTGGGCAGAGAGACCTCATCTCTACAATAAATAGAAAAAAATCAGCCAGGCGTGGTAGTGCATGCCTGTAATTCCGGCTACTTGGAAGGCTGAGGTGGAAGAACCGCTGGAGCCCAGCAAATCGAGGCTGCCGTGGCCGGAAGTGGCCACTGCACTCCAGTCTGGGTGATAGAATGAGACTCCAACTCAAAAAAAATAAAAATAAATAAATAAATAAATGCATGACAAACTTTGCATTACATATATTTATGTATTTATTGTGGTGAAAGCACAGACAGTAAAATTGACCATCTTAACATTTAAAATGTACCACTTATTGTTACTTTTACAGTGAACATAAGCAACATGGATCTTCACCAAGTCAGACAAGAGGGCTTCTCTAGGAATTAAAGACATGCATGTTTAGCTCAACACCAAATTTTCAAAATGTACTTGATACTTTTGTTTTTGTTGTTGTTTGGCAGGACATATAAATTAGTACGTCAGCTGAAAATGAACTGAATTTCTAATAAGTTTCGTAATACTTTGAGATCTTTATCACTGTGGGAGCATTAACAGAATAAAACTCTTTATATGACTTGTTTTCCTAGGTCACTTCAAACAAAGTTGCTGTTCTAAGCACTGACACCAATCCTGTCCTGACTCAAGAGGCCCTCATTTAAAACCACAGTTGAAGTCTGGCCAGATAGGGATGCTCAACTGCTTGAGTCACCTCTGCCTATTTCACAAGTTCATCTTCACCATAAAATCAGTGAATCTTAGTGAAGAGAAACCATACAAAGCAGATATGTGTATGTATGCTTTGTTTTGAATTGTATTGAAACTTGAAAAATAAGAAAAAAATTATTTCTATATTTGGCTTAATTTTTTTTAATTTTAAAGATATGGAGTAGAATTCAGGGTTAGGTATACAAATGTTCATTATGCAGGTTCCCTTGTTGATGAAGTATGCCCTCTCTCAGCAGTTTCCCACTACTGCCTATACTGCCCCCCTGACAATTTTCCACAACTACCAATCCCTTTCTAATAGTATTATGGAAATTGTTCAAGGTCTGCTTATGAGTAAGAGCATGTGGTACTCAGTTCTTTATTTCTGTGATAAATCACTGAGTAGTATAGATTCTAAGTTCATCCAAGTTGCTGCAAAGTTCATCATTTTGTCCTTCTTTATGACTGCATAATATTCCATTGTGTATATGCACCACATTTTTTTAATTCAATCTTCTTTCAACAGGCAGCACAGTTGGTCCCATGTTTTTGCTGTTGTGAATAATGCTGCAATAAACATGTGTGCGCAGGTCTCTTTTTCATAGTGTGACTTGTGTTCCTCTGGGTATATTCCCAGTAGGGGGATTGCAGGGTCATATGGAAGGTCAATTTCTAGTTCTTTTAGAAATATCCACACTGTTTTCCACAGAGGTCGAAACTGTTTGCATTTCCACCAACAGTGTAGAAGTGTTCCCTTGACTTTTAATGTGTTTATTCACACAGCCTAATTTATTTTAAGACTCCTTTTATAAACAACAGCTCCAATGGGTTGCGGTCCCTCCCTCACTGCATGCAGCAAACTTCTGCTCCTCTCAGAAATAAAAGAAGCTTCTAAAGTCTCATAATGCACTAAAGCCACTTGTAGAACTGATTCTTTAAAACAAAAGGCTGGAGTCCTTCTGTATATTCTCATTCCATTACTTAACGCTGAACTGAAAAATACTATCACTGTATTTTTTTCAAATATTTTTTCTTTAAAAAAGGGATTTACTTAAAAGTAAAATTAACTTTAAAACTTACTTAAAGGTAAATCAAGCATTATGAAACAGTTTATTTACTTATTTAGTTTTCAAATTCTTTATGACCTCTGTTTTCATTTTTTAATAAATATTAATTATTTCTTAATCTGAAAGTTGTGGGAGAGTGGGCTTGGAGGCTCAAGTCTGTAATCCCAGCACTTTGGGAGGCTAAACCTAGAGGACTGCCTGAGCTTAGGGGTTCGAGACCAGCCTGAGCAACATAGTGAGACCTCGTCTCTACAATAAAAAAAAATCAGCAGGGCATGGTAGTGCATACCTGTAGTTCCAGCTACTTGAAAAGCTGAAGCAGAAGGATTGCCTGAACCCAGCAGGTTGAGGCTGCAGTGGCCATGAGTGTGCCACTGCACTGCACTCCAGCCTGGGTGACAGAGTGAAACTCCAACTCAGAAAATAAAAATAAAAGTAAAAATAAAAATAAAATAGAAAGTTGTATGGAACATGCGAGGACTTGCTACGTAAGCAAATTGTATGCAGGTGAGGTTTGGACTTCTCTAGTGAGCCTTCTCTCACCCTGTAGTAGATGTGATACCCAGTAGGTAGTTGTGTTATCTTTTTCCTTCCTCCTTCTCTCCATTAGCAGTACCCAGCATCAGTTGTCATTGCCTTTGTGTACCTGTGTCCAGTGTTTAGGACCCACTTATCAGTGAGAACATGGGGCAGTTTTGTTTGTTTGTTTTCTCTGTGATAGTTCACTTAGAAAGATAGTATCCAATTGCATCCAAGTTGCTGCAAAGGGCGTGATTTTGCTCTTCCTTATGACTGTACAGAATTCCATCATGTATGTGTCAAATTTTCTTTGTACAATCCACTTTTAATGGTCATCTGGGTTGGTTCTATGTTTTAGTTATTGTGAATAGTTCTGCAAGAGACAGACATGTGCAGGGTTTTGTTGTTATTGTTTTTTGTTTTTGGTAGAGTCATTTATAGTCTTTTAGATGTATTCCTAGAAGTTGGATTGCTGGAATGCATGGTAGCTCAATTTTTAGTTATTTGAGAAATCTCCAAACTGCTTTCCACGAAAGTTGAAGTATCTTACATTCCCCACCAACAGTGTAAAAGCATCTTGTTTTCTCCCTAGCCTTGCTAATACCTGTTTTTTTTCTTTTTTTTACTTTCTCTTGATAGCTATCCTGAACATTGTGAGGTGGTATCTCAGTGTAGTTTCGATTTACATTTATCTGATAATTAGTGAAGCTGAGCATTTTTTAAAAATACGTTTGTTGGCTGCTTGAATGTCTTCCTTTGAGAAACATCTGTTCCTGTCCTTTGCCCACATTTTAATGGAGTTGTTATTATTATTACTTTTATTATTATTTCCCAGTCAATTCTTTTGACTTCCTTGTAGAACCTAAATTTTAGATTATTTTCAGATGCATAGCTTGCAGATATTATTTTCTCATTCTGTGTGCTGTTTCATTTCTGTCTTGATGTTTTCCTTTTAGTTTGTTTAATTTTTAGTTTGATAAGGTACTTCCTGTCAACTTTATCTTTTGCTGCATTTGTATTCAAGGACATCACCGTAAAATTCCTTCCCTACTCTAATGTCCAGAAGGGTATTTCTTAATTTTTCTCTAAGATTCTTATAGTTTAAGGTTTCACATTTAAATCCTTGATCCATTTTGAGTTATAAGGTATTCCCATTGTTAATATCAGTTTCTTCATTTTTATTGTTTTTATTTTAAAGATGTGGGGTACAATTCAGAGTTAGGTACACAAGTGGTCATTAGGCAGGTAGAGGTTGGATTCTTCTTCTTAACCAAACTCTTAATGTTACATTTCAGGTTTGTAGTTTTTATTTTATTTTATTTTGTCATTGTTATTAATACTTATATTCTATGAAGACTATAATGCCATTAAGTACCACATATTTGGCTAAAAGTCAAGGTTAAACATACCAAAAATAAATACCAGGAAGGGGCATACCTCATAAACAAGAGTATCTGCAAAATGAACATTTGTATACCTAACCCTGAGTTGTACCCCATATTTTTAAAATAAAGAAAAAATAAAATAAAATGAACAACAATAAATAAATAAAAATTTCATAGAATCTTAGAATCATAAAGAACTTCAATGTCTAATCTAAATCTTTTCTGTCAAATGTTTCCAGAGAACCTGGGACTTTACCAGAAATGTTTTACTAATATCCACAAACATATATTCTATTATTAATTGCACATCCTCTGAAAATGATAAAATAGCCACCACTGTATAAATTAACACACAAATAAAGTTAAATTGACAATTCTAGTAGAACTGAAACATAAAATGTTTATTAAATAATTTGATACTTCAGATTTCTCATTACTGAAATAAACATTTGAACTGGCTATTTTCTAAATAAACTTTTATGATTCTACTTGTTGGCAAATGTTTTCCAAACAAACAAACAAAAAACAAAAAAAGAAAAAGTTGCCAGCTTTAGAGATTCCTGAAACTTCACAAGCCATTTCAAAGCAAAAAAAATTCGATTGTTAAACACTTCAAGAGAAAAAATTACCCTATATGATTTCCTAAAAAATTAACCAATCCTATAATAAAAATTGAAGAAAGAGTAGAAACAACCTCTTTTACTTTTTATTTTATTTTATTTTATTTTTTGAGTTGGAGTCTCACTCTGTCGCCCAGACTGGAGTGCACTGGCCGCTCCCGGCCACCGCAGCCTCGACCTGCTGGGCTCCGGCGATCCTTCCACCTCAGCCTTCCAAGTAGCTGGAACTACAGGCATGTGCTACCACGCCCGGCTGATTTTTTGATTTATTGTAGAGATGAGGTCTCGCTGCCCAGGCGGGTCTCGAACCCGCAGGCTCAGGCAATCCACTCACCTCAGCCTCCCAAAGGCGCGGGATTACAGGCTGAGCCACCGAGCCCGGCTTATTTTATTTTTTTGAAATGGAGTCTCACTCTTGCCCAGGCTGGAGTGCAGTGGCATACTCACAACCACTGCAGTCTCAACCAGCAGGACTTAGGCAAACCTTTTGCCTCAGACTTCCAAGTAGCTGGAACTACAGGTGCACTACACCATGCCTGGCTAGTTTTTGTGATTTATTGTAGAGATAAGGTCTCACTAAGTTGCCTAGGGTTGTCCTGAACCCCTTGGGCTCAGGGAATCTCAGGCCATCCTTTGTCTCAGCCTCTCAAAGTGCTGGTATAATAGGCTGAGTCACTGCGCCTGCCCTTTTTTTATTTTTTTAAACTGTATATATATATATATGTTAAATAACCTGCAACTTGGAAGATCAGCAAGAAGTTCAAGCTCCTTGGTGTTTCAAAGAGGCACATTAATATTAGTTGCAGGTATCATATAATAGCAGAAGGATCTCATATATGGTTTGGTGTATTTCATTTTATTTAATGCTCTGAAATCAGAAAACAATAATGTTTTCATTTTTTTTTTTTTTTTTTTTTTTTTTTTTTTTTGAGTTGGAGTCTCACTCTGTCGCCCAGACTGGAGTGCAGTGGCCGCTTCCGGCCACCGCAGCTTCGCCTGCCGGGCTCCGGCGATCCTTCCGCCTCCGCCTTCCGAGTAGCTGGAATTACAGGCATGCGCTACCACGCCCGGCTGATTTTTTGATTTATTGTAGAGATGAGGTCTCGCTGCCCAGGCGGGTCTCGAACCCGCGGGCTCAGGCAATCCACTCACCTCAGCCTCCCAAAGGCGCGGGATTACAGGCTGAGCCACCGAGCCCGGCTTCATTTTAATTTAGATGTAAATTTTTACTTCTTATGTGAAAACTTCCAAGACTATACCACCAATATAGATATACTTGAACTAAGTATAAATTGCCTGTAACACTGATAGTGAAACCAATCAATTTTACAGGATTTAATCTTATTTAAACGATGTACATTGTTTAAATAATGTACATTGTTTAAATAAGATTAATCAGGATTGCTACATATTAGGAATTTTTCACAGAACTCATAACATCAAGTGTAAAATTTGGAATAATAATCTCTAATTGTTCATTTTAGTCAGATTTCTTCTTTTTTTTTTTTTGAGTTGGCGTCTCACTCTGTCACCCAGACTGGAGTGAAGTGGCCGCTCCCGGCCACCGCAGCCTCGCCTGCTGGGCTCCGGCGATCCTTCCGCCTCAGCCTTCCGAGTAGCCGGAATTACAGGCATGCGCTACCACGCCCGGCTGATTTTTTGATTTATTGTAGAGATGAGGTCTCGCTGCCCAGGCGGGTCTCGAACCCGCGGGCTCAGGCAATCCACTCACCTCAGCCTCCCAAAGGCGCGGGATTACAGGCTGAGCCACCGAGCCCGGCTTCAGATTTCTTCTTAATATATTTGGAGAGATATTGTGAAAATAGGAAGTCTTACTATCTTTTTGGATATATATAGTGTATATGTCCTCACAAAAATTGTGTGTTTTTAAATACAACTTAAAATAGTATACTTTGTTGTATATTCTATATTGTATATTGGTTGCATATATATGCAAATTCTAAAAAAATTGTATTATATTTAATTTTAATTTTTTTTAGTTGAAGTTTCACTCTATCGCCCAGGTTGGAGTGCAGGAACATACTCATGGCCACCCCAACATTGACCTGCTGGGCACCAGCGATCCTTCCACCTCGGCCATATTTTTATTGGGATTTTTTGTTGTTGTTGTTGTTTTATGTGAGCTCTCTCTACATGATGTAAAATTTTCTTTTTCTAGTAGATAACACAAATATTGTTGAGAATTTGAATAGCCGGAAATACAGGCATGTGCTACCAGGCCCAGCTAATTTTTATTTATTTATTGTAGAGATGAGGTCTCACCAAGTTGCCCAGGCTGGTCTCAAACCCAGGGGCTCAGGCAAGGGGGGGCCTCCCAAAGTGCTGGGATTACAGACTGAGCCACTGAGCCTGGCCAAATTATGTATTTTAAAAAATTACATTTTTATGTGTAATTTTTTGTTTCATAGTGATTAACAAGATATTTTATACATTGATTAGCCATTATCCAATTTAATTAATTGCCTGTATTATGTTCTGCAGTCATATTTTTATTGGGATTTTTTTTCTTTTTGTTTTATGTGAGCTCTCTCTACATGATGTAAAATTTTCTTTTTCTAATAGATAACACAAATATTGTTGAGAATTTGAATTTTATTGAGGGCCAACATTTAAAAAATGGTAGTCAGATGTGCCTATCCTTTTCTTTATGGCATGTGAATAACAATTTACTTCATTTTATATACAGTCAATAACTTACAGTTTCAGGTTCTGGGTTTCATCTAAGTCTTAAATTTAAACATAAACATTTCATAATAAATTTAAAGGAAATGCTTTGCCTATCCCATTTACTTTTAAAACATAAATTTAAGCACATTTAAAACTCAACAACTACTTGGTTTTTCAAAAGTGGATAAATAAATTAGGTTTTTATTATATTTTTTAAATCACAATAATGAATTGTTTCCGAGGTCCACTTAGTCTTCTTTCATTTATTAAAGTCATCTTTGGGAACTCCTTGAAAAAACTTTTTTACAAAATATTTGGTCGTTCTCTTTATCTTATGTTTACATTTACTCCAGTAATTTTGAGAGAATAGTTGTCTTAGTCCATTTGTGTTGCCATAAAGGACTGTCTGAGGTTGGGCGATTTATAAAGAAAAGAGTTTTATTTGGCTCTGTTTATCCAGGTTCTGTTGACTGTACAAGAAGCATAGTGCCAGCATCTGCTTTTGGTGAGAACTTCAGAAACTTCCACTCATGGAGGAAGGGGAAGAAGTGCAGGTATCACATGCTAAGAGAAGAGAAAAGAGAGGGAATTATAGTGCCAGATTCTTTTTAGCAATCAGATTGCCAGGTAACTGAGTGAAAACACACTCATTACTAGAAAGATAGCACCAAGCCATTCAGGCAGGATCTGCCCAAATGATTCAGACACCTCTCAGCAAGTCCCAATTCCAACAATTGGGATTTAATTTCAATATGAGATTTGGAGGGGCAAATATTCAAACTATAGAAATAGCTTTAGTAGGTTGACTACTTCTAAAGTGTAATTTTTAGACCTCATATGTAAATTTAAGCCTATTTATCTTGGACAGATTTGTTTCTAACAGGAAGAGAGAGTATCTGTTCATCTGCCTTCATTTTATTAGCTTTTATATTTGAAGATTACCATATTGTTTTTGGAACTATGAAAACAGAAGTCAATATATTGTCACTATGAATTTCAAGAGAAGTTGATTTTTGAAGTTAATAAATCCTGTAAGTAATAGATAATGCATAGAAGTTGTAGATAAAAGTAGTGTGGGCAAGAAAATAGCAATAACAAATCAGGACTTTTCTGTATCTGAAAATAGAAGTAAACCAAAGCATATGTTTCAATACCTATAAAGGACTTATATTATATATGTTTAAAAAGTCCAAAGATATGACAAATTTGTCAAAATAGTTTTACTATGCCTAAATATATCTTAAGTATAAAGTTACAGAAGCAGAGATTGGCCTCATAATTCCTTCAACTTCACGTCTTTTAAGGTGATTTTCTACAAATTTGTTTGTTCATTAATAAATGAGATTCAAAATTAGATATAACTAAAAATATATTTTATGGGAAAAGTCAGATGCTGCCCATCTGAGAACATTTCTAAGCAGAAAAAGATTTCAGTGCATTAAAATTATTTATATGTTTGTGTGTCTTGTATTATATTCTAAAATTCATAATATATATTCAATATACATATTCACTGTGTGTGTGTGTGTGTGTGTGTGTGTGTATATCTCCATTAAGAAGCCCAATTTGTTGTACAAAAATAACACTAAGAATTAGAGGAAAAAGATCTTAGTCTAAAATAAATTATTGTCTTAGTCTAATGCATTTTTTTTTTTTGACCTATTGACCATAAGAAAAGTTTTGTAAATCACCAGCTCTTTGGAAGCTTTGCTAAAAGAGCATACATACACTGTTAAGTTTGCAAAAATATATCCTTACACATAAAAGATATATGGTGAGGGAACAGAGGCAAAATTAATACAATAAAATATCAGTCTGAAAATAGAAAAGCATGTGGAATACACACAGGGAAATTTTATTACTTCCATGGTATACCTTATTTGGTTGCTAAACAGCTATTTTAGCAACATCTTCTGGTCTTTAGATCTCTGCAGGGTAGAAGATAATGTTGTCTTAAACTGGTTCAAGTGATTTTTAAAGTTCAGAATAGAGTTGCTTTAGTAGTCAGCCCAAAATTAAAAAAATAAAGGACTTCTTATCTATTTGAACCCATACACCAATAACAGTAATCCCCGTTTTTTGTTTTTCTAGACATCCTTCTAAGGGTTGTTCTGTATTTTTACTTTCTTGTCATTAAGCCTATAAATTTTATGGATGTGACAAATATTTTAACTTGTAATTTTCCTTGGAGCTATCTCACAATTGAAAGAATTTATGAGTCACTGCTTCAAGTCATTCAGAGACTTAATTCATCGTATGATGGATATACCTTTGATTTCATCCTCTCCTAAAGCTTGACTTTCAATTAGTTTTTATTATTCAAAGCAGTTTTGCTTATCTTTTATTTTTCTTGAAGATGAAAAGCAGTTGTCTTTTTTAGTTTCACATGTCCTTGAATTTGTGGACTTTCTTTATTCTCTTTTTTTACTACTGAAAATCAGAAAAATTATTTCTGAGCTTAGCTCTTTCTGATATTAACTTGACAAACACTGACAACAGCAACTAACTGCCTAGCAATTCCAACACTGAAAACACACGGGAGCAAAGAAAGCAACAACAGACACTGGGGATCTTCGAAACTTGGTAGGGGGAGAAGGGGAAGAGAGGTATGGTTTGAAAGACCATGGGTAACATGTCCACTACCTGGGCAATGGGTTCAATAACAACCTAAAGCTCACCCTCACACAATATAAGTATGCAACAAACCTTGAATAATAATAATAATAATAATAATAATTTTAAAAGAAAAGCAAAAAATTACAAATTTCTGAATATTTGTTTCTTCTTTCTACCTAACCACATGCCTCCCTTGAGGAAAAAAAAAATAAACTTATTGATTATCTACCTGGATAGTGGGAAATACATACAAGAATAATTAGGGAAAAGAGAAATACAAGTTTTATATTTTAAAATAAACTGTACATTTTACATTATTAATTCCTATTCTCAACAATGACATGTGTTGGAAATTGATAGTATTATATTGATTGTAAAGAAGAGAATAATCAAATGTCAAATGGTTAAAATAACTATTCCAAAAATTGAAACACATCCATTGGGCTCCAGTGTCTTGTTATATTCCCTTATGTTTTCTCCAATGATATGACTAGATATTAATGATGTCATAAGTATTATTTAATTGAAACTTAAAATCTTAAAAGTGGTGTTGTTGCTTTTATATGTAACCTCTGACAAATTACCTTGATTTAGGAACATTACAACCTTCAAAAAGTAAAAGTTTTCTCTTTTAGTGCCAGCCTTCCTTGGGAAGTTGAATCCGACTTTTAATTGTACCATAAATAAAGAATATAGTTTGAAACTGGTGGAAACTCCAGAATTCTCTACCGGAAGCTTTTAGAAGTAGTGATCTGATTGGGCTTGACATTTCCCTTTATCATGATTGAGAAATTATCGTTTTTCCTCCTTTAAGATTGATAGGGAAGAGATTAATGGAGATCATAAAGTGATTAAGGCTTTTAACTATGTTCCCCTTTGTCACTATCACTGATGGCAGAATAGTTACTATGTGAATTTTAAAAGCATGTTGGGGAAGGGAGATGATTCATGTAAAATAATTTTTTAACTTGGATTTGCTTCTCTTCTTTCCTTAGAATACTAAAACACTAACATTCCCAATACACAGGACATCCATATGTATTAACGGAGTTAAATAAAAAGTATGTTGCCAGAAAGCAATAACTTTTCTCTAAGTTATACCCTATGTAGTACATTAAGTAAAACCAAAATAATCTAATATCAAAGAAGAAAGACTGGATTTTGCAAAGAATTAAAATAAATTTGTACCATCAAACTTCTGCTTCTAGTTACCCTTGCGACTTACTATAAAAACTGGATAAACAGCATGAACAAACAGCCAGATCCTCCAAAAATAATAAGAAGAAGAGCAATGTGAAGATGCAAAGAACAGCCAAGGCTTCAAGATTTGAGGAAGAAACAAGACGTATGCTTTTGTTCCTTATGGGATATTTATGAAATGACTCCACGGGGCAAAACTCAAAGAGAAAGCAGCACACTCATACTTACAAAAGTCTCACAAACTGGGAAAGTAAAAATTGGAATTCAGAACTTACATGGAATCATAAACTAAAGATCCAAGTATGCTCAGATTCTTGACCCAGAAAAATTGTATGTCGTTTTAAGTCTTCAGTTTGTGATTTATTTAGATATAAGGCAGCTAAGTGAAGTATACCTGATACACTAAGTATAATTTTTCGCTGGATTATCTATAAAAGAAAGATCCCCCCCATGACACAATCTCCTGCTCCCTTCTGTATAGTCCCCTTCTCTTTGAGTGCAGGTGAGATTTGAGACTTACTTGTAGCCAATAGAACATGGGAAAGTTGAACAAAATTACAGAAGCAATTAAGGTCCCAAATCAGCTTATTTTGAGTTAATCAAATGAGAGGTTATACTGGGTGGACTTCATTTAATCAAATGAAGCTTTTACAAAAAGGAATAGTTCTCTATATAAGGTTAGAGACTTACTGCTGACTTTCTGAAATCAGAAGTCATATTGAAGATTCTCACAAAGAAAAGAGCTGCCAAATGCCTCTGGAAATAGTGGTCCTTTAAGACCAGAGAAGGTAGTTCCTAGCTGGCAGCCAGCTAGAGAAAGCCTCAAACACAAGGAAGTAGATTCATCCAACAAATTGAATAAACTTGGAAAAGAAATATTTCCTTATCCAGACTCCAGAGAACACAGTCTGTCCAACACCTTGCAGCTTGAGACTGTGAAAAGAAGTAGCTAGGCATGCTCAGATTCCTGACCCAGGAAAACAGATAACAAATGTATGTTGTTTGAAGTCTTCAGCTTGTGATATTTTTTTTTTTTGCATAGCTATATGGAACTAACAAAACAAGTGTTAACACATAAGTTGTATATGCATGGAGTAAGAATTGAAGAAATCAAGTATACAATCATTGTTAAGAGATCAAAATCTAGACTTCCATTGTACTGGAAAAACAAAAATTATAATTCAGATTTTTCCAAGGAAAGCCTGCGGACATTATCAAGACTTCCACTTGAGAATCTAGAAAGGATATGCCCTACCAGAATGAACTTATAATGAATGGACAAATTACAAATTAATTCAGGAGGTCTATGTATACATTATTTCTTGATAAAATGAAATAAATTTCTATCTGGTATAACATCACACACACACACTGAAACAAAGAGAGAGAAAGAGAGAAAGCACACGCCAGAAAGACAAGAGGATTCAAATAGCAGAAATACATTAAAATGCATTCAAATTGATTGAAAAATTGGAGTTACAAGCTAGCAACTTAAAAATAACTGAAAACTGTTACAAAAATACATTAGACAATAGACTATTTCATCTGACAGCTTAAATTTAAATTTAAAAAATGTAGTTCCAAATGTACATGTATAAAACAGCTTAGACACAACACGAGGAGATTGGTGAACTGGCAAGTAGATGTTAGTAAATGTTCTTATTAAAGGACAGGAAAACATTGACTAGAAAATACACAAGGGAGCTTAAAAGTAACACAGAAAATAGTTTACCATTATAAGAAACATATAACCTGTGACTTAGAGGACAGTTTTAGAGAGAAGAAAAGTAAGCATTATTGGACGAAATACACTTGAAAACAAAATTAAAACTTACTAATGACATCAAACCAAAGAATTAAGGTACTTTATACACTCTAAACACACACACACACACACAAACACACACACACACACACACACACACACACACACACACACACACACACCAAAGTATACAACATACTTAAGCATCAAAGCACAACTGTCATATACCAATAATAAAAAAAAACTTACAAAAGCTACCAAAGAAAAGAAGACAGTGTTTTCTAAAAGGACAATAACAAAAGAGACTAGAGACTTTCAAAGGAACAATAGAAGCCAGATGATAAGAGATTAATATATATGAGTTGCCAAAAAAAATCAATAATGGAAAATTGTATAACATATCCTGCAAAAATGAATGATCTATTATTAATAATTATATAATATATAAATATAATCTATTATTTCTTATTATTCCCCATAATTGCTGTTGTGTTTACTTATAATATAATTCTTTTCTGATTTCTTTTATTAGATTGTTTTGGTATAAAATGTTGACTTCTTGAGGGCAGAATTGTTTTTCAGTGTTTGGGGCATTACTCTTTGGCAAGTCCTTCATATATACATATATATATATATTTTTTTTTTGATAAGTGAACTAGTCACTTGAAACTTGTGTTTTTCTTTTCCATTTTTCATAAGGAAATTTTAAACACAAAGTTATGCTGTGGATATGGGTTTTGGGAGGAATTTTTCTTCCTCTTAGAAGTTTATGTTATGATGACTTTTAAGGTGAATCCTCCTAATTTACAAATAAGTTTAATAATGCCATAGGATGATTGAGTTTAGAAATTTCCTTCTGGTGAGCCATAATTCTCAAACATTGGCATATGTTAAAATAAACTGTGGAAAATATTTAAATTCTTGTGTTCAAATATTAGCAATTTGATTATGACTGAGGTGAGGGTCCAGGAATATAAATAATAAATATACAGACCATATAATCCTGATGGAGTGGTCACTTGATAATATGAGAGAAACTAACCCCACAAGGGCTGGCTCACAACTGCTCAACAATCTCACATATTTTTTGAACTAACAAAAATGTAATGCCTCACAGGATGCTTTTAAAATTGATGAATTTAAATAGTAAAAGACTATTTGTTTTCTACTGCATTTTTTATTCTTCATATCATGACAGCATTAAAATTAAGCAGACTATTTTTAAGAATAATGGATATATTTTTTCTTTGCTTTGCCTATGTTCATGTATAAGTGAAATGTAAGTTCTACATCTAGCTAAACATTTTGTAATTTACTCCCAAGTAGTGATGTTTAGGTCTGGTAATTAAAATGCAGTCACCTATTTTTCAGAGAATACCAGTGATTTGTGCATTCAGTCTAAAGATGTTCTTGTCAAGTCTGTTTTATCTGCATTAGCACAATTCAGACTCTCATCTCATTTTAAGGAGTAGCTTCCCAAATCTTTATGTTTTATTCTGTGGGCTAACTCCCTCTTTATGTGAATCAATAATGGTTGTAATGAATCTTGATGACAAGTCTACTGACTATTCCTCTTGCTTCAACAGATAACTTATTATAAAGGCATATGCAAAATATGTGTTTTCTGGGTTTTTCATTCAAAATGAATTCAATTCACATTAAAATAGGAAAAATACTGGAACATTTTCAAGTAAAAAAAGGAATAGTGGATGAAAAAATGTGTGATAGATGATCTTTTATTCTTTTTAAAATTCCCTACATTTGATTTAATTTTTTTATGTGGTAATCTAGGAGATCTGGAAACTGTCAAAGGCATGACATTAAAAGATAAAAACTATGTTATCTTATTATTTCTCTAAAACCCATTAGTAATGTCTGTGACTCACTTTTTACTGCCTATAGAAATGATAATACTTTCTTCAAATAAAGAGAAAAATAAAACAATTTCTTTCAAAATACACTAAAGACACACATCTAGCAATACCCAGGTATTGGTGAAATGTATTTAAATTGTAGAGGTTATTGCAATTAATATCAACTTGTCTATGTGTTTAGAGAACCTAAAATCATAAGTTTTTTATGCCTTGAGCTAAATTATTCTGCCATGTTATAGAAAGACCACACTATGAAGTTGGAATTCATTTCAGTAAGTATCGCTTGAGGATATAAAGTATATATACATTGTGCTCTGTGCTGAGAGTGAAGGGGTAGGAAACAGACAAAAGAGAAAAAACAAGATATTGTGTCTGCAATTAGAGATTTATTAACTTCAAATAAACAAAAATAATTTTAAAGGAGATAATCAAATTGTCCTTTTTGAGTATTTGTGTAAAGAAAATTGTAATGTAGGCTAGCAATTAATTTATATGCCTCTTTGATTCATTGATCTCTGTAGCACAAAAGTAAAATAGATTCAACAAGAATAAAGGGTGATTTTTTAGATTCGTGATCCAGATGTAATTTGAATTTGGCTCAAGTCAGTAGAGTTGATAAATTACACCAGAGAGAGAGAGAAAGAGAGAGAGAGAGAGATTGAGATTGAAATAGTCACAACTCTCTTAAGGAAAAGGAAAGAGAAAAGCTACTGCCACAGATCACTACTGTCTCACGACCTCCATTCTTACTTTTCTCTTTCTGTTTCAAGCTGTAGATCATGGAGGAAGTCTCTTCTAAATATCCTACCTTACTTTCTATGCTTTGACTAGATTTTTAGATATTATTCTATACTAAAATTGATGCAAGTCATCACTTCACTATTCTCTAAGCCTCTCACAATATAGAAAATATTTTTAATGGTATATATGCACAATTTAGTTTCTGAAAGCTGTTGGTTTCCCATTAATAGTTTTCTAAAAAAATTAACGGAAACTACCAAAATTTGTCATGACATACATATATAAATGAAAGGTCAATTCTGAAGAATGTTCCATGTTCTGTTGAGAAGAATGTGTATTCTAAGGCAGTTGGCTAGAATGGTCTGTAAATGTCTGTTAGGTGCATTTGGTCTAGAAAGTGATGATTCTTTTTTGATTTTCTATCTGGGTAATCTGTCTATTGCTGAAAGTAGGATGTTGAAGTCGCCCACTACTATTGTGTTGTAGTCTATCTCCCCCTTTAGGTAAATTAATATTTGCTTTATATATTGGGTGCTCTGATTTGGGGTACATATATAATTATCACTGTTAAATCTTCTTGCTATATTGAAATATTCAACATTATAGAGTAGCTTTTGATCCCTTTTAATGCTTTTGGCTTAAAGTTATTTGGTATAAGCATAGCTACTTCTGCTTTTCTTTTTGCATTTGCATTGAATATCTTTCCTTATCCTTTTACTTCCCGTCTATATGTGTTCTGATAGGCAAAGTGAATATAAAGCAGCATGATACTAGCATAAAAACAGACACATAGAACAATGGACTAGAATAGAAAACCCAGAAATAAATCTACATTTACAGTGAATTCATTTTTTGCTAAGTTGCCAAGAAGTTACAGTGGGAAATGTAGTCTCTTCGATAAATGGCACTGGGAAAACTAGATATCATATGCAGAAGAATGAAACCAGATATTTGTCTTCAGCGCTATAAAAATCAACTGAAAATAGATTTCTAGAAGAAAACATAGGAGAAATTCTTTATGATGTTACTCTGGACTAAGATGTTTTGGATAAGATCTGAATCTATGAAGCTATCAGAATAAAACATAGGAGGAATGAAAATGTATCAAACCATGTGGGTCAACTTGGTATCTCTAAGATTATAAACACCTCTTAATTTGTATTGTTTATTGCTACTTGACTTCTTTTGGGGTTTCAGTTTTTCTGATCCAGTCCTGACACATATGAGTATAGTAAATACCCTACCCTTAGTGAATGTGGCATTCAGAAACCTGCAGGTTCTTTATAGGCCTAAATAGATTTACTTGTTCTCTAGAAATTTTATTACTGCCAGATCACCCTTAAATCCATGAGAACATGGTAAAAACCTTTTTGTATTTTGACAGGGAGGAATAATAATTAATAGATGCCAGTGAGTTGATTGTAATAAGTAACTACAAAACTTTAGTAGATTAACATAAAAATAACAACTAAGTTATCCTTTTTTAAGGCAAAATTAAACTGTTATATTTGCATATATTTGGACAATCTTTCCTTAAAAGACTTTTTTGCCAGTGATTAAAAGAAGCAGATTTTAATTTAAATAAATATATTTTATTAATGGAAAATGAATATAAATGTATTGGTTTTTGTATATTACATTTATAGAGTTTAATTTTATCTATTATTTCAATGAAACTCTCCGATAATATCAGCATATGTTCAGTAAGATAGATCAAACTTAATCATAGCATGTTGAGCTTGAGCATATTCTCAAGCAGAATATAATATTAAGCTTGATAGAGAAGCAAGATAAACATTGATACTTTGAATATTCTTTGGATGATTAAGTTGCTGATTGGGAAATGTTAACAGGAATGCTAATATAAAAATATGCAAAAGAAATTATTTTCTAAGTCCCCATATTAAATATTTAGGATGATTTTATAATCCTTATATTTATTGCCTTCTTAAAAATTAGGACTTAAATCTTCTTAGGTGTCATAATGTCTTAATACCTACAATGTTCTTTAGTTGAATTTTTTTGTTTGAGAAATGCTAATAAGAATGCTTGTACAGATATAAAATGCACACTTAAGAACAATCATTCTCAATGCTTAACATTATAGCTTTGGAATACTTGTAATCCTTTACATTTTGCTTTATTGAGTAAAACTCAATAATTTTTACACTTTTATGTGACTTCATGGTCAGCAAACATTATTTTGATTGCTTGAACATAAAGTTGTTGTAATGTGGTAGTTTGTATCTTAGCATATACTGCTGGATGTAAATTTCATAAAACAAAGAAACAGTGAAATAATAACATGTGCTGCAAACTATTCTTAAAAAAGCTTTCAGTGATTATTTTTTCATAAATTGCAGCAAAGAATCACAGATTTAAAGAATAGATTTTCGATTTTCTTTCTTGTAAACACAATGAGGTTATTAAAGGAGCATTTGATTTTTAGGTCTCTTCTCTATTTGAAGCTTTTAATTATGACATCTGGCAATGACTGATTTTGTGTATGTATATTAAGACCTTATATCTTTAAGATACTCTGTTCTTACTTGAAAAAATAAAAGCATATAACTTGAGGTATTCAATAGCAAGTCAAAAATTTAAATTGTTAAGTTAAAAGGTCCTAGTTACACTAAAAATCCTAGAACAATACATTTAACTGTACTTAAAATAAGTTGGATAATTTTAGTAATAGTAATTCCCCTAACAGTTTTATAAATCTTTTATTTCATGCACTATATTTTAAAAATTGAATAATAAATTTATTCTTTGAAACTGACATAAATCATGTATGATTTCATTGTAAAAAGAAATGAGCTTCTTGTGTTCACAGTTGTGTCCGCTTCCAGGCCCATATTTTAGAGAAATATACTAAGTGGTACCATGGATAGCTCCTAAGGTAACTGACAATTCATCTTCTGCCCATAAAACAAAGACATCTTTTAGTGCATTTTTCTTAATATTTCATTAGATTGTCAGCTTAAATATTTCTCTTAAGAAAGAATTGCTTTTTTAAATTTTATTTTAATATAGCTGTGGGGTACAAGTCAGGATTAGCTACAGAAGCAAGGTGCGTGCAGGTGAAGTTTGGATCTCTAAGTGACCCTCACTTCCCCTGTTTTAGGACCAGGTACCCTTTGTATGTGCTCCCCCACCTCCTCTCCTGACAGTGTCCATGGACTGCTACTGTGATTAATAATCAGATTCTGCTTATGAGTGAGAACATTTGGTATTATGTTATCTGTTTCCGTGATAGATCACGAAGTATTTTGGTCTCCAGCTCCATTCAATTTGCTGCAGATCTTATTATTTTGTTCTTTTTTATGACTGTGTAATATTTTATTATGCATATGTACCATATTTTCTTTATTCAGTCCACTTTTCATGGGCAGTAGGGTTGATTCCATGTTTTTGCTATTGAATGGTGCAACTATAAACATTTGTGTTGATTTCTTTTGGTAGAATTATACATATTCCTCCTGATATATTTCAGTGAAAGCCATAAAATATAAGATAGACAATCGGGATCTCATCAAATTGAAAAGCTTTTGCACAGCAAAAATAACCATCAATAGAATGAGGCGAAAACACACAGAATGGGAATAAAATATTTGATAATTATGTTTCTGAATAAAGTCTAACATCCAGGATCTACAAGGAACTCACATGAGCTGAAAGGAGAAAAACAAACAATCCTATTAAAAAGTGGACAGGGCTCAGTCTGTAATCTCAGCACTTTGGGAGGCTGAGGTTAGTGGATTGCCTGATATCGTGGATTCAAGACCAGTACGGGCAACTTGGCAAGACCTCATCTCTACAATTACAAAAAAAAAAAGAAAAGAAAACAACAAAAAAAGAAAAGAAAACCACACACCTGTAGTTCTGGCTTCTTGGAAGGCTGAGGTGGAAGGAGTCCTGGAGCCCAGTAGGTAGACATTGGGGTGGGCGTGGGCATGCCACTGCACTCCAACCAGGGTGATGGAGACTCCAATATAAAAGAAAAAAAAAGAAAGAAAGAAAGAAAAAAAAGAAGTGTCAGTTACGCAGTTTATTTTTATTTTTTTGCTCATGCCAACTCTGGCATGTCTCTGTTTCTTTTCTCCTTTCTTTCTCTAATAAATTTGGTTTTAAAAAAAAAAGTGGGCAAAGTACATGAATAGACACTTTTTTTTTCTTTTCTTTTCTTTTTTTTTTTTTGAGTTGGAGTCTCACTCAGTTGCCCAGACTGGAGTGCAGTGGCCACTCCCGGCCACTGCAGCCTGGCCTGCTGGGCTCTGGCAAGCCTTCCGCCTCAGCCTTCCGAGTAGCCGGAATTACAGGCATGTGCTACGATGCCCGGCTAATTTTTTGATTTACTGTAGAGATGAGGTCTTGCTGCCCAGGCGGGTCTCGAACCCGTGGGCTCAGGCAATCCTCTCACCTCAGCCTCCCAAAGGCGTGGGCTTACAGGCTGAGCCACCGAGCCTGGCTGAATAGACACTTTTCAAAAGATGATATACAAAGAGCCAACAGATACATGAAAAAATGTTCAGCCTCACTAATCATCAAAGAAATGCAAATCAAAACCACAATGAGATACCACCTAGCTCCAGTATGGATGGTCCTCATCAATAAATAAATAAAAAAAAACAGACGCTTTTGAGGGTGCAGAGCAAAGAGAATGCTTCTACACTGTTGGTGAGAGTGCACACTAGTTCAACCACTATGAAAAACAGTATGGCAATTCTTCAAAGAACAGACAGAGCTCTTTCTGAAGCACCAATATTCATAGAGTAGGCCTGAGATTTCTTATTAAAAATAATTATTGGTAATTTTTTCACCAGTTCTTTACTTTTTTCCAAGTAATATTTTCAAGTTTTTTATTTCATTTATAATAAAACATACATTTTTAAAGTATGTAGCGTATATAAGGATTCTGGTATCTGGAGTCCTCATTGATCTTTAATTTCCCCGGTTGTCAGTCACGTGTTTCATCATTTTATATCTTATCCTGTTTTCTTGTGGTGTGTGTTTGAGGGGGGTGAGAAGTGTGTGTGTGTTTGTATGAACTGCAAGTACTATATATTTTTATTCTATTTAAAAATTTTAAAACAGAAACTGTAAATTTAAACATTTTAAAATTTTAAAATCTTAAATTTTAAAAATTTAGTCTGTGGATATTATTTAAATTTAAAGAGGCTTTTACATTTCTTGTAGACAGCTGTTGCATCAACAATCTGGAATCATGTGAATTAATTTTAGAGTTTGAATTTCTCTAGAATACCCAACTTATGAATTACTTTCGGTTTATCATTTAATATCAACTAAAAGTACAAGAGATTTGCCAGTGCTCAAAGTTGGTGAGCCATGTACTTTCACATTTAGTTCTTTATGAGAAATTGTCCGTAGTTTTGCACTGTAGTGGAATGCCCTCTGTAGGCAACCAACTCTAAATGTTACATTCACCTCCCTAATTTTGCATCTATGTGTCACAGCCTGGAGATTTTAAACAACCTGGTATACTCATGTTCCTATGTCTGCAAGCAGTTGTGTTTGTGTATATATTTGTACATGCGTACACAAATACTTCATATTTTGTCTTCCTTTTGTAGTTTCTATTGATAGTGAATGTGCTCATTACTGTACAAATATGAAAAGTGAAGCCCAGGGAAGTCGAATAATTTACCCATAATAATACAGATAGTTATCATAGAGAGAAACTAAAACATTTTTCAGACTCTAGGTTCTTGTCTTTATCAGAAGGGAAGCCATTTCATCAATTAATTACTTGTTGTGTATAACAGGTTGCTGTGGCCATGGGGCAAGTACGTACATCACATATCAGAGACAAAAGCATTGATGGTATGAACTACATTATTAGCGTTCAAAAGTAGAGAGAACAAAAGCCTCACTACAATTATTCTGTAACATTATTTGCATGTGATTATTACTGAATCATTTTTTCTGCTTTTTTTTCTTCAAAACACTAGTTTCCCAGATAACTTGGGGATGGTTTATTGTTCAATTTCAATAAATGAATATTGAGATACAACAATCAGTTTAAGAACTTCAATTAAGAACTTCAGTGATATGACATTATATGCATAGGTCCTATAAGATTCTCAATGCTGAAATTTTTAATTAAAAGTGGTTAAAAAACAGCAGAGTAGTTGTGCCAATATATTAGAATATTTTTGATAACTTTTTTCTAACAGGAAGATATCATGTGGAGCAGAGGGAAAAAAACAAAAGAAAATAGCAATAAAGCTTCAGTTGACAGGAATTGAGCAGTTGGGAATTGGTGGTAAGGGAGTAAATGTGAGCTAAACACTGGAACATTGCCATGCATAAAGGTTTTTTTTAAGACATATCCCTTTTATTCTTACAATGGACTATGTGCCACGAGACTTGTTTTCTTACCTCAAACTACCACAGAAAGTCATATGACTTTAGTGAGGTGCTTAATCCTATGGCATGTTAGAGTTTTAATTAGCAAAATGATGACAGTAGACTAGTGGGAATATAAAATATTATCTAATTTTAAATATTATATAATTTGTATATTGGACAAGCGGGACCCATTGGATATTAATCCAAACTAACGATATTATTTTATTTCCATTATCCATTGCCAACTCTTATGTATAATTTTTCTTCTATCTTAGTTGAAATATGAATCTATCCTCATCAGCTTTTAAGATAATTTTTAAGTATTACAATTTTTAAGTTTAGTTTAGATTCTAGAATAAGCTATTTTATTCCAATAATTAAATTTCTAGCCCCTGTAGTTTTACTTTCTTCCTGCTCCTGAGTTGGACCTACTTCAGGCTCACTGCTGCAAAGGGAGAAACGGTGGAACCTACTGGTCGGCTTCTTTTTTATTATTTCCTGCCCAGATTTCTTTTTCTTCCTCCAGTATTTAAGGTGTAATTATTTATTGTTTCTTTCTGGTTATAGGTTAAAGCTGAAAGCTTCTCTCTAATGGCACATAGTGTGCTCTCAGGAGAGCATTCTGCCCCTGCTGATAATCTAGTTGAAAGCTGTCATTAGCTGAGTGTAGTTGAATGTTTATTCAACACCTAAACACTTGTGGAAAGCAGTGTGGTGATTCCTAAAAGCTCTAAAAATCAACCTTCCATATGACCCCGAAATCCCCCTACTGGGAATATACCCTGAAGACCTCAAATCACTCTATAAAAAAGATACCTGCACACATATGTTTATCGCAGCGTTGTTTACAATAGCAAGGACCTGGAAACAACCATGCTGCCCATCAAAAGAGGACCGGATTTTAAAAATGTGGTATATATACTACGGAATACTACGCAGCCAAAAAAAAGAACAAAATCATGAATTTCACAGCAACCTAGATGGAACTAGAGTCTATAATACTGAATGACCTCTCACAGAAACAAAGATTCAAGTATCACATGTTCTCACTCATATAATGGACCTTGAACATCCAATGTAATACTATAAGAAAATGATTGACGGTACTGGGAAACTATGGGGGGGGATGGGATTAACAGTCGCAAATATCTGTCTGGGGATGGGGAAACACCTCTTATCAACAGGGTGCCTGAATGAAACGTAATTGTACACCTAACCCTTAACTGTACCCCACAAAATCATAATAAAAATATTGATTATAAAAAAAAAGCACTCTTGCAAAATGTACACATATAATGCAGCACTCTCAGTGTTGCTCTTTTCTTTGAGTTTACACTCTCATTCGGTCAAGTTGAATAGAATTTTAAATAGATTTACACCTATTCTCTCTTCTGTTACCGTGGGCCATATTCAACATTCATGAACATCATTTGCTCTGATAAATGCTGACGACAGCCTTCAACAAGCAGTGATGTCTCTTTACTGTACTGTCAGAGCAGTAAGTTGGTTACAGTCTTTCAAGTTTTGATTTTGTCGAAATGAGTAAGACATCAATTCAAAGTGTCATCCAAGTTCCAAGATACACATATAAAAACTCTCCTAGTAAGCCTAGTGAAGTCTTTTCTCCAAGTCTTGAGCAATAGAAAAACCCAATCTGATCTCTGTAGGGATGGGCAGTATCTGCAACACACAGACATTGCTTTTTAAAATTTATTTTCTAATTTCTAGTTCACTCAGCCTTTCCGAAGTCTTACATGGCTGAGGTTATGCAAGGCTTGCAAAACAGTTCTCAAATGAATTTTGGCATGTTTTGGTGAAAAGACATCATACTTTTCTTTGGATTGTGAGAGTTGTTGTTGCCTATTATCTTCTGTCTTAAACCAACACTGAGTTAACGACAGTTTTAATTTGCTTTTAAAATCACATATTATTTATTTTATTGCTGTCAGTGTTTATTTCTAGTAAAATGTACCAACGATTGGAGTAATGTTTATTATTGGTTTCCTAAAATTGTTGCTTTGCTATGAATAAGCAGAATGAAAAAAAGTAATTTTAGTAATATAATATATAAATCATTAGAACACGATTTTAAATATCTTTCTCTTGGTTTTTAATGTCTTGTATAATATTAGCATTCTGAAAATATTTGCAATAAAGAAAGCTATATTACTCCAGTTAACTATATTTAATTTGTATTTCCTAAACTATTTTCATTTTTCCTTTTTTAGAGCTATTTCTGGTATCCTGCAGAGTAATGTTGCTTGCTATAGAATAGTATTTAGGGGAAAAAAATAGAATTTTTTTTAACTTTTGTTTGGTTTTACATTTCAGGACTATATACTGAGACAATGCCTTAGTTGAAATACATGGCTTAACAGTGTATTGGTAGATGATATTAATTTAAGTTTGAGCTTTAACTCAAGTTATCCATATATTATTATATAGATTAATTCAAGCCGGGCTCGGTGGTTCAGCCTGTAATCCCGCGCCTTTGGGAGGCTGAGGTGAGTGGATTGCCTGAGCCCGCAGGTTCGAGACCCGCCTGGCCAGCAAGACCCATTTATACAATAAATCAAAAAAAATCAGCTGGGCATGGTAGCGCATGTCTGTAATTCTGGCTACTTGGAAGGCTGAGGCGGAAGGATTGCCGGAGCCCAGCAGGTCGAGGCTGCGGTGGCCGGGAGCGGCCACTGCACTCCAGTCTGGGCAACAGAGTGAGACTTCAACTCAAAAAAAAAAAAAAAAAAGATTAATTCAAGGGAAGATAGTATCTCCAAAACTGCATATTCAAACCTTCCTCCAACTTATGTTGTAAAAGATCAATGCATGAATTTAATATTTCTTCAAGAAATAATTACTGAGTTCCTAGCTGTTGCTTCATAATGAATAAAATACTGGTTGCTAATTTCAAGCTCCTTAAGTATCTTAAAGTTAGTACAGGAAGACTGCTAATTTAAGAACACATGCAATGCTGAACTGTATCATGCATTGTATCTGATAACAATTATAACAAACATTTACTGATAATTACTATGAGACAAATATAGTGCTAAATACATCTCAGCCATTGTCTGATGAATAATAGTGACACTTATGATAACCATAGAATGTGTATATTAGTATATCCTCAATTTACAAGCTAAAAATTGAAGTTCAAAGAGAACAAGTGACTATGCCAATGTTACAAAATGAGAAAGGTATGAAATATACCATGGCTACTATGTTAAGAAATTTCCCAGAAGTAACAAGAATAAGAAGAAAGAAAATATTCTTTGATTTAAATTACACGATAGGTTTGTATGATATAGGATCAAGGCTTTCCATGCAAAAGATGCAGTGTGAATAACAGTATAGAAGAGTGAAATGCCATAATACGCTTGAAGAACTGTACATTTTGGTAGAACTGCTCACAAATTTCACCTAGAAAAAAGGAAGGACAAACAAGACTTTGGAAATCAGCCACAATAAAACAGAATAATCCAGTTTTAAGTAAACTTACTTTTCTGAATGATAAAATACAGTCACTCTGAGAAGGGCCTAACCCCTCTAAAGGGCATTTCTTGGGTAGTTTTGGCTCTCGTATAGATTATGATGCATTACCAATATTTAGAGCTGAGGTGCCAAGGATTCTAGATCTTGCAAAGTGTCCAAACATGTCTGCACAAATAATATATTCAAGTACTACAAAAATGTCAATATTTTTCAAAAATATTCATGTCATAAAAATATTTCTTTATACTAGTCTAAAATTCAACTTTTTAAGGAATGTAACAAAATATATGCTTTTCCTGCAAGAATATGGCTTCAGTATAAATCAAGAGAAATTTGTTTGCTGTGTTGAAATCTTTACTAAAAAAAATTTATTTCTAATTTCAGAAAATCACACAATTAATAGTCGTGCCTCTTGTATTTATTTGCCTACAGAATGTAATGAATTTTAATTGGCATGTGTAATTTATGCTATGGATACAATTTCATATATAGAAACAACCATTCAATAATTTATGTATTTATATTTGACTTGGGAGTCTGTAGTTTCAGCTGGAGTGCTGTGGCATGGTCACATCTCACTGAAGTTTGAACCTCCTGGGGTCAGGCAATCTTTCTGCCTCGGCCTCTTGGGTAGTTGGTGCTACAGGCATGCACTACCATTCAAGAGTAATTGTTTTGATTTTTTTTTTTTTTTTGTATAGACAAGGTCTCACTGTGTTTCGCGGTCTGGTCTTGAACGCCTGGGTTCAAATAAGTCTTGCAGGTGTGAACCACCATGCCAGGCCTTGAATAATTTATTGTATCTTCTAACATAAACATATCTAATGTGCATTACTTAATGACAGTTATTTTTCTTTCATTGACATTATGCTTTTTGCTGATTCTGTCTTGTTATATAAATTTATATTTATGCTATATATGTAATACATAAAACTGCCCAAATTTTATTTCAGAATAAAGAAGATGCTATAAAATAACTATTAGTAAAATAAGATATTGAATGTTATTCAGTGCGGAACCACATGCATGTTTTTAATATTGAGAAATAAATAGCCCATGAATACCTCAATCTTTTTTAAAAAGATGATCTTAAAATAATTTTTAGGGTGATAATGTGCCAAATTAAAAAGGTTTGCTTTATAAATTTTATTGAAATTATTAGATTATGCAATATAATTAAGGCTGATAAGATGTTAGCACTACTGTATGAAGTTTCTAGGAAAAAATTAATTTGAGAAAAGAAATATGAATCACATATGATTTCACTTTTGACTTTTTAATTTTCCCCATTCCTGGCTACAATAAAGACATCAATCATAAAGTTATGTCAGAGATCAAGGACCAACTCCTTAATTTGTAGGCTGCATTACAAATAAAAATATGGAGTTCCTTTTAAAAAATCAGGAAAAAATATGCGAATAAATATAAAACATTTTTTGAACAAGTTTTATTACTTTAAAATTTTGAAGTGGGATAAGAGTAATGAACGAGTAATAATGATAGAAAATAATATAATAAAACAGAAAATAATATTTAATTCATTTGTTTATATCACACAATAAATAATCCTATGTTAAGGTGATATTTGATTGTATGATTCTTTGGGTTCACATTTATGCAAGTTTATTTATTATACCTTCAGAATATACACTTTTAGCCACTTATTTTTGTTGCAGTATAGTTGAAAGGAGTACTAATTGCCCTTGACAAATGCAAGATCTCAAAGGTTTTTGATAATTTTTAATTTTGAGAAGTGCTTTTCCATTAATTCACTTGGCACAGTAACTCTCAAGTGTGTTTTATAAAATGTGAAAACTTTGGGATATGTTTCTGATAATTTATTTCAAAATTAAGTGTTTTAGAACATCTATAGATGATGATGCTAGTGACAAGTAATTTTTCTAAAAATATTTACTATTCAAAGAAAATTAATTTGAGATAAGTTTGAATTTAATTTTAAATGTTAATTTATGCAGTGGCATTTTATTTTTTCTTTGATTTTTCTGAAATTTCGTAGCCAGTTTTACTGCATAGCTTACAAGTTGCTCATTGCTCTACGTGTCTTTGGTCTGAGCACATCTCCTTGCTCATGCATGTGCTTTATTTTCTCATGAACTTCACTTACAAAACACAAGTTGACAGATAAAGTTATTAAGAATTTCAACAGGCATTTAAACAAGAAAAATATTTCCTCTGAGTGCAGGGGTCTTCAGCCCATGAGTTTGACCCTGTGGTTATTTTTTGTTATAAAAAATATATATATTAAGATGCACAAGGTGATGTTTTGTCATATATATATATGGAGTATATATATATATATATATACTCCATATATATGTGTGTATATATATATGGATATGTATACATATATATATATACACACACACACACACACACACACACACATTATGAAATAATTGTGAAATAATTTCTATGGTTAAACTAATAAACACATTCATTTTCTCACAAAGTAATCATGGTGAAGGTGTGATGAGAACACTTAAGATGCAATCTTTGAGTAAATTTTAAGTATACAATGTAATAATATTTACCTCAGTCACAGATATTTTAAGAGCATAATGAGAGAGAGGAGCATGGTAAGAACAGTGCAGTAGAAAGAAAGTAAGACCTGGTGTCCTTGAGAAAAAAACAGAGCCACCATGCAACCCTCCATTCCAATCCTTGACCCCTAATTAGGTTATAAATTTAAAAAACAAAAAAAGAAAGAAGAAAGAGAATGAATAGCCAAATTATTAAGCTACTTATTTTCATATAAAATACATTACTAACAGCTACAGAATAAATTAATTAATTAAAATAATTAATTACTTACACTGGTTATATTGTCTTGTGGCAAGTAATAGAATTTTAAATACAGAATTGGCAGTCAGGAAGAGACTAGGCTATAGAACTTTGATATTAAAATCTCAAGTGCTGGTGAGATTTTGATGCATATGTAAACTATTTTTATTTATTTATTATTTATTATAAAGATGTGGGGTACAATTCAGGGTTAAGTATCTAAACATTGATCAGGCAGGTATCCTTGTTGATGAGGTATGCTCCTCCCTCCCCTAGCAGTTTCCCTCAACTGCCAATCCCACTTCCCTCCCCTGACAGTTTCCTACTACTGCCAGTCACTTTCTTATAGCATTATAATTGTTCAAGATCCATGTATGAGTGAGAACATATGGAACTCTGTTCTTTGTTTCTGTGATAAATCACTGAGTATGATAGATTCCAAATCCATCCAAGTTGCTGCAAAGTCCATATATTTTTCCTTCTTTATGGCTGCATAATAGTCCACTGTGTATATGTACCACATTTTTTTTATCCAGTCCATCTTCAGTAGGCAACATGGTTGGTTCCATGTTTTTGCTATTGTGAATAGAGCTGCAACAAACATATGCGTGCATGTATCATTTTTGTAGAATAATTTGAGTTCCTCGGGGTATATTCCTAATAGGGCAATTGCTGGGTCATATGGTGGGTCAATTTCTAGTTCTTTCAGAAATTGCCACACTGTCTTCCAAAGAGGTTGTACTAGTATGCATTCCCACCAGCAGTGTAGAAGCATTCCTTTTTCTCCACATCTTCGCCAGCATCTGTTGTTTGTGTTATTAATGATGGTCATTCTTACAGGGTTTAGGTGGTGTCTCAATGTGGTTTTAATCTGCATTTCTCCAATGATGAATGAGGCTGAGCACTTTTTCATGTGTCTTTGGCTGCCTGTATATCTTCTTTTGAGAAGTGTCTGTTCATGGAAAAAAACAAACAGCCCCTTTAAAAAGTGGGCATATGGAAACTCTTCAAACACTTCAGACAAACTTTAATACACTGACCATTGAGCCACAGACTATACGCTGATTGAGCTGTACTTTTAGGAGAAAAAAAAAGTAAATCAGAATCACTTTCTTATTTATTTAATTGATTTCATCCAAATGTTCCTTGGACGAAAAAAAACATAATCAGATGAGGACCAATCATTTTGCCAGCAGAGAAGGAAAGAAAAGCACTTTTTAAACACTCAAACTGGAGGAACATTCAAGCTGTGTCATATAATAAAAATTGTGTGATTTCTATTTGTAAACGTTAATGCCTCAAAATATGTTGCCTCTGTAAGTCAAATAGAAATTGTTGTGAACAGTTTTGACGAGACGCCCTTTACAGGAAAAACAAGATTATGATCTCAAGCCTGTCTCTCACACTTCCTATTATGATTTATCTGCCTAAATGGGACATCCCAGGTATAATCAAATAAAAGATTATGCCTCTCTAATTAGATGCTGTCATTTCGAATTCCCTCAAAGGGGATGTTCATTTACTTAAAGTCTAGTGAGGTGTGGAGAGAGAGAGACAGACAGAGAAAGAGAGAGTTACCTAGACACCATCTTTATCTGTGGTTACTAATCAAATGAATTGTCTGGAAGTAAACCAGTGAGTTTACTTTCCTTCTTTTATCATGTTTCTGACAAAAGCGTGTTGCTAAAGAAACACTGAACATTGATAGCAAGAATTTATAAGGCCTTAATTGTCAGGGCAATTTCTGAAACACAGAACCCAGTAAAATAGGAAATGGTCTGGAAAAACTGCACTACCTCTAGGAAAGACATTGCCTTAATGGTTTTCCTCCAATGTGGCCATGGAGAAAAACACAAAATGAGGTTTATCCCAGAGGATAGACCCAGGATTCATAGAGGAGATGGGGAAAAAATTATTCAGAGATCAGAACCAGGAGCAGAGTCACCCAAGGACTGGACTTCTTTGCAAGGAATGGAAGCTTGGCAATTACTGCAGAGCAGGGTTTGATGGTTGCTCTGGAAGTGAAACTACGTACATGTCATGTTTACTCTCTTATTTCAATTAGAAATCCTTAATGCAGCTTTTAAAAATTTTTGATTTTCACCAATATATTTAATATGCATTAGAGAAATAAGATGGTCATGATGATCCACATTAGAATCTCTGGGACAATCTCACAATATATTCTTTAAGAGTGTGCAGTAATTTAAAAAATTTTTTAAGTATTTACCTGTGGAAGATAGATGAGCAGTATGTTATTTCATGGGAAAAATGCATATTCCTTCACAGAGGGAGACAATGGCAAGCATTGTTAATTAAATAATCATTATCAATTTTTTTTTTTTTTTAGTAGTAAAAATTCTCCACCGCAGACTGGCTTGCATCTAGAAAAGGTCAGGAGACACAATTCTTATTAATGAGTCCTAAGTGGGAGTTCCTGTGTGGGATCCAAGTTAAAAAATAAAAAATAAGGAACTGGTCCTATTGACTTGCTCCTGTTGCTTTTTTGTTTTGTTTTGTTTTGTTTTGTTTTGTTTTGTTTTTGGCCTTCAGCCTCCTTCTAACTGAAGCATAAGTTTGAAGGAATTTGCTACACACTAAGAATGACAGACTGGAGAATTGAATGAGCCTGGATCTCTAATGGTATTGTAGTATATTTCTTCTGCACTATTCTATGACTCTAAATAATAAGATGAAAATAAGCTGTTTATTGAATTGAGCCAGTGTTTGTTACCTTTAGAGTTTTTTGCAGCCAGAAACGTATTCTAAGCAATATATTAAGAAATCAACGAGGGTCAGAAAATGTATGATTGGACACAAGGTTTACTTATTTGTCCTAGTCTGCTTTATGATTTACCCACTGTTTGCCAAATGCTGCACTAAGAATTCAAGTAGGATCACTGAGGTTGACTGAAACTTTGCCTTCAAGGGATGTTCAGTCTGAGAATAAGAATTTATGCATAAATGCAGTTCAAAGCAGGCTGGCAAAAGTTTCTATTTGAGATAATATTATATTGAATTCACAGGAATATTTTCATGTCTTACATGAATGTAGTTAAAAAGTTTGTTCAATGTTTGGTCAGGGAATCGGACAAAGTTCAGATAGTATTGAATGTATACAACATAAAGAAGTGTCGAAATGACTGCTTTCCCTGGTACTAGTGAATAAGATTTGTTTAATTTCCTTCAAATATCCATTTGCTACTGAATGCTATATATGTGTAAGTAGTTGGTAATGCTAAAATAAACATCCCTGTCATGACAATCGCCATCTTTTAATTTGCAAATTCTGGTTTAAAAAATTATTGCATATTTTCACATTTCCACTAAAATTCTTATAAATCTTTTCTGTTTATTTGCTTGTTTTGTTTACTTATTTAAACAAAATGCATTTATGAATTACTTTAAGGTATTTTATATTTCACTCCCAAAGAAGATAACACAAGCAAGCTTAGTTTTGTGGTATAGATGTTTTCCTACAACTTTTTGTGTGAGCAAGACCTAAAACTTTTGAAACTTGAATGAGTTTTTAAGTATAGTAGGAGACTTCACTATTGAAAGAAAACCATATTTTAGTGCTTTAATAACATAACAGCTAATATCTACATAGATTGACTCTTATTCTCTATATACTTTTATAAATTCAATTATTTACACATTTAAAAGCAGACTAACTTAACATAACTATACATATAGAAACTTAAATATAGTGTGGTTACATGACAAACAGGATATTGCTAGACACTTAAACACATAGTCTATAGTTAAGGAAATATTTTAAGAACAAGTCTCACAATGAAGCACTGCAGAAGTGCCTACCCATTTTTTTTTTTTTTTAGTGTCAGAAATACTTAAGTAACTGATCTGGGAAATACTTTTAAAAATTAAATAAGAGTATATAAATATTAAAAACAGCACTTTCAAAATTTTTATTAGTTAATATTTCTAAAATTGATACTATTATCTCTGAAAACAAGACAAATGTGTCACATTTTTACAAGAAAACAAGACTAAATAATAGAAATTAAGAAATAGATGAACAGGTCCTTTATGGATATGAATTATTATTCTATTTTAGCTGGAAATAAAATTACATACCTGGTATCTAATGGCAAAGGCCTGGTGGAAAATTTAGCCCATAAGGTTTGCAGTTACTTTTTTGGTTTCTTGCCATTTTAAAAAATATCCACTCAGGTAAAATAAATGTTCCTGAGAATCTCCTCCTTAAATACTAGTCAAGTTACTAAACACTATCATGAGCTGTGCTTTCTGGCTATTGTGGTTAAGTTGTGGAAAAGCAGGATCCACATTTATTGACTCACTTGTTTTCTCTCTAAACTAATCTGTTTATGTTTGCTCTGTGTCCTTTAACTCTCCACCAGGTATAAGGCAATGTCCTAGAGTTTTCAAAAACTAGATAACAATGAAATCTTTTCTTAAAATAGAGACTCAACAGTGAGGGTCTCCACAGTATAGTTTCCTGGTGTACAAGTTTATAGTGGTGCTAAAACAGTATAAGATATCATGAAATTAGAATAATATTTCAGAAAAATTTTATTCACATTTTAATATTATTCTCAAGTAATCTGCATATGAGAGATAAGAACTGCAGGGACCTATTTATATAAAAATAACATGTAATTAAATGGTCTCTTGGTAAGATGAGTCTGTTTATGTTGGATATGTAGTTTTTATTTTGCTGAGTCAGGGCTCAACTCTGCATCCAAAACCGAATTGCTCTGAATAAAATTATGATACTCTGACTCTAGATGTTACTAATAGTGGGATTCCATTTCTACCCTTTCTCCCAAAAGAAATAACTCAGCATCTATTCTAGATACATGCAAAGTATTTACTGTTTTAAAGTAAATACTTGTTTGAAGAAGTTTAAAATAATTTATTTGCCTCAGTAGATGTTTTGTTTCTATCTGAATCTTTACAGTTTATTGATCTATCCTAGTCTTCTTGGATTTTCATATACTGGCAGTGCTTTATGAAAAATATGCATGATTTTGACATGCGAAATGAATATTTAAACACATTTGGCTGGAGAAGGAATTTGCAAATGAGTGATGTTTCCTCCCTGATTCATTATTTCATAATTGCTTTTATACTAAACTAATTCACATAATCCTGACATTCCGTAGGAAAAAAAATATGTTGGGAAAAAAGTAAAGATTATAAATAGTAACATCATACTCACAAAATTCACTGCTCAATTAGAGTCTACACATGTATATTTATCTTTAGCATTTTGCTCTTGAATATGCAATACATTATAGAATATTAATAATTTTACTGCTTCCTCACTTGTGAAGTGCTTGCTAAAACCTGTAAACATTCTGTCTTAAAAATAAAGCATTTCTTCATTCATTTGTGGAATCCTGAGGTGAAGAAAAATTGAAGTCTTGTTCAAGGAATTAGAAAGGATGTACTTAAATACGTATTTTTTTTTTACTAATCTAATCTCAACATCAATGAAAGCAATTTTTAAAAATTATTTGGCTATTCTGGTACCAGATAAGTGGGGTTTGGTGGTTATAATGTGACCATCTGCATTCATACAGATTAACAAACAGAACTAAGAGAGAAGGTCATCTTTGTTAACATGTCTTTACTATTTTATTGAGAAATTCTTCATAAGAAAATGTGACTTTAACAGATAATGTCACTTTTTGCTTCATGAAGTTTCTGAAAATTAATTTATTTAAACAATAGCTTGGTCACCGGAATAAACAGCTTGTTTATCAAACAAAAGTCTACTTTTCAAGATTCCTGCATTGAAAAAGTTATTGTAAGACACTTAAACCACTTATATCTCTATCTAAAAATTTTTATTTTCATCAAAACTGCTTTATATATACAATATAGAATTTGCTTTTATTGTGTAATTGACAGCCAACACAAATGAAGGAAATGACTCATGCTTTGGATACCTCAACTGTGACATAATTAGCAAAGTCAAAGTATAGAGATAAAAATTTTGGATATCTAATTATGTAATATTTTAACAGATTCTGATGATAAGTAACTTAAATTTTCTGAGTAACAAGTATATACTAAATATATAGAAGACATTGAGGAAGCCTATGAAAGTTTATAAACTATATAAACACAATTGTATGTCTCGTATTTTCATTGAGACCAAGAACTATTATCAAAAAGATCTATGAGGCTGGGCTCCGTGGCTCAGCCTGTAATCCAGCACTTTGGGAGGCCGAGGTGAGTGAATTGCTTGAGCCCGCGGGTTTAAGACTCGCCTGGGAAACTTGACGAGACCTCATCTCTACAATAAATCAATAAATTAGTGGGGCATGGTAGTGTGTGCCTGTAGTTCCAGCTACTTGGAAGGCTGAGCAGAAGGATCACTGGAGCCCAGTAGGTCGAGGCAGCAGTGGCTGGGAGCATGCCACTGCCCTCCAGTCTGGGTGACTGAGTGAGACTCCAACTCAAAAAAAAAAAAAAAGATCTATGAATAAATGAAGAAACAAAGGAAGAAAAGGAAAAGAAGGGAAGAAAGGAAAGGAAGTGGAGTGAAGGGGATGGAAAAGAAAGGAAGTAAGGGAAAAATGGAAGTAAGAAAGGAGAGAAAAAGAAAAAAAGAAGTTTTTGAAAAATATTCTGCTTTCAAAAATTCCTGATTTTTAAAATTTGGTTTTTCTGAATTAGTGGGTTCTTGGGAGAGACAGAATCTTGGAAATACTAAAACAGTACTTGCAGGACTAACCAGATAAATTATAGCCCAATGACATTAGTAACTATTTCAATGGCAATTAAATTCACTTCATTAAAACTAAATATGTGTGTGTGTGTATTAACAGTGCCGTAACTGATTTGTACCATCTCAGCAATAATCAAGTGTTAATCTTTTAGAAATTTTATAAGTTGCAATAAAAACTTAGTCACTATTAAATTTATATTATATAAACTTATATTTTAATAAATTATACTGAACAAATAATATGCATAAATGAAATTAGTTATTTTATAATTATTTTATTCTATTTTGCAATTATTTACACTCTAGTGGTGTGCCTGAGTAATGGAACTGCTATGCAATTATATGGTACTACGTGTCCCCACCCAACTCACATTCAGAGACATCACATCAGAAGATTGAATTTAGCAACACTGGGAGTATTTATTTACCATATAGAAATTGGCAAAATCTATAAATGGGTGCTTGATTTATTATTATCTTATTTGTTCAGACTTAAACATGTGATGTGAAAAAATTGTTAATAATACAAATTAAAAGCTGAACTGTTCTGTGTCTGCAGCAATCACGTTTTAAATAGCACACACACACACAAGTATTTATTCCTAATATTGTAAAATTTTATCTGATTCATGAATGAGTCATTCTTGTCATAGGTGGACGAAAAACATGCTGGCATACTTCTTTTTTCTGTTTTGTCTTACTGATTAATATGAATAGAAATACTAGTCAACATTCTTATCAAAAGTAATGCACTCTTTAATTACAATTATAGACTGTCTATGAATATAAAAGTTTGGCAAAAATAACAAGAAATTTTTGTATTAGTCTGCTATATGGAATTCACAATAAAATATACTATGTATGTTATTATTTTTGGTAAATCATGTTACACTTTTTACTAGTGGAATTTATAATAAATACATGTATATGAATATTCTTCCCATTTTAAATGAAAAATAGGACTTTAAAAAGACATTTTACATTAACATTTTCTAATTTTTTTTTGTTTTTTTGAATCAGAGTCTCACTCTATCACCCAGGCTGCAGTGCAGTGGCTTGCTCATAGCCACAAGAGTCTCAACCTCCGGGGCTCAGGCAACCCTTTCACCTCAGCCTTCCAAACAGCTGGAACTATAAGTTTGTGCCACCATGTCTGAGTAATTTTTTAATCTATTGTAAAGATGAGATCTCACCATGTTGCCCAGGCTTGTCTCGACCCCACATGTTTAGGCAATCCTCTCCACACTGCCTCCCAAAGTGCTAGGATTACAGGCATGAGTCACCGTGGCCAGCTAAATTTTCTAAATTCATAATAAACATATTTTCTAAGAGCCAGTTTTTAAACATTTACTACCACAGTATATACAATACTATATTATACTACCACACTATATACAATGATGAACAAGAGACATTCAACTTCTCTTTCTCAGATTTTTGTTAAATGGAAAATTAGCAAGCAATAGCATTATGTGTGATAAATATGGGTGATGTTGAGGGTATCATGAGATCATGTTACATATACAATAAATAACCAACAACTAGGGAATTTTCATAAACAGTTGTGTTTATGCTGAGCCCTGATGGCTGTTAGTCAAACTAAAGTGTAGGGATAAAGAAGAGACAGTTGTTTCAGGATGGGAGAATGTAATTTTTTCATCATAACTTTTATTTATGTGAAAACTCTGTTTCTTTCATTTTTTTCAGTAAGACACAGAAATAAATTATTTAGAAAACATTATGAAGAATATTATCAAATGCATTTAAAATTTTTAGGTCATTTTGAGATTAGAGCTGAATATGGGGTCAGGAGAATGTTGTTCAACATTTAAAATAAAAATAATAAACAAAATTACCAGATGTTATAAAACTTTTTTTAAAATGTTAAATTTATAAACAATAATCTTTATTCCAGCTTGAGGGAGGTAAGTCAGTTTTGTAAGAAATAAATTTTATAGGAAACATTGGAGAAGACTGAAATAAATAACATATCCTGCAAGTATGAGTTTGTATCAGTGTGAATCTAAGAGGGTCTATTTTCTCCTAACTAATCAGGAAATATTGAAAGATAATAAGCCTGAAGGAGAAAATAATATATGTTATCTGTAACAGGCTATTTAAATTGCTTTTATATTTGCCACTTAATTCTTTTTTTTAATTTTTGAAGATATATTTTTGTTTTGTTTTCTTTTGTCTATTAATTTTTTATAAAAAAGTAATTTTGACATATATCAGTTGCCAATACTTTAAATTAAATAGATCTTAAATATTTAGTTTCCAAAGAAAAGCAATTCATTGAGTATTGAAATAAATATACTACCTTGATGCAGCAAAAACTAGAAAAAGAAGCTAAAATGTCATTTAGATTATTTCCACAGTAATTTTAATGATATTTAATTGCAGCTTCTTTTATTTATTTATTTATTTATTTATTAGGGAATACAATGGTTTATAAATATATGTTATTTTTTTTATTTTAGACTAAAACTTAATCTGAATTTTATTTATTATTGTTTTTTCTGTCTATGTAGTTTTGGCTAACAAAGCCAAAATAATACTGTCACTGCCCTATAACTTATTCATCAGTACAAATTATTAAAATCGATAGGTGCTGAGCAGCTATCTATCCAGCATCAAAGAAAGGGTAGGTCAACAAGGAAGCCCCTCCTTAGCCTGCCTGCTTCATTGGGTGGATACAAATATACCATAAAATCAGCAACCATAGACATTCTGAAGAGACTCTTCTACTATCAGACAAAAATGAAACTTTAAAGAATGACATCAGCAGAATGGTGCAATAGACGGTACTTTCATGCCCCAAAGAAATATCGAGAAAATAAGTAGACAGTGTCAGGACCAACTTTATTGTAACTCTTAGAAGTAGTCAACAGATGACAGCAACCAAGAGAATGCTGAAACCCAAAACTGGCAATTTTAAAATGGTAAGAAAGTATAGTGACATTTTTACCTGTCCTTGCCCAGTCCATCATGGCAGCAATATTAAAGGGAGAATCCCTTATTCCCAGGGTGAGATTCTGGTTCATAGTTTAGGAGAGAGGGAGCAGTTCTTATTAGTTGATAGGTGTGTTTGTCTCTTTCAACATGATAGGGGGTACCTAAAGGATGCTACAAGTTGCAAGACTGTTTTACACAATTAAAAACTCAGGTCAAAAAAGCTGTGAGTATTGCATAAAAATGTAACAAGACAAACTAACAATCCATAGACTCCCGGACAAAATATTGCCATCTCAACATACAAAAAAATTCCTAAGACCTGAGAGAAAAAACTGGGGGAGATTTTGGAAATTAGAATGGTGAAGCCAGATGCAGTGGCTCATGCCTGAAATCTCAACATTTTGGAAGGCTGAGGTGGGAAGATTGCTTAACATAAGGACTTAAGAATCTGGAACAACATGATGATATCCCATCTCTTAAAAAAATTAGCTAGGCATGATGGTATGCACCTCTAGTCTCAGTTACTCAGGAGGCTGAGGCTGGAGGATCATTTAAGCTATGATTCTACCACTGGACTTTAGGCTGGACAATAGAGTAAGACCCTGTCTTTAAAAAATAAAAGTAAAAAAACCATCAGATTTCTATATGGGGACTTTAAAACCCCACTCACCTCTAGAGCAAGAAACATTCTCAGGAAAGCCCTGAAAACCCTAAACTTTAACTTTGAAATTTTATATACTGAGACTTTGCCAAAGTTCTTTATCAAGGCAAGGAGGTTATTGACAGATTTCCTTAGGATTTCCAAGTACAGGAGTATCAAAACAGAAATTAATAGATTCTTGGAAAAAAATGAAAACACAGACATATCTTACTAAAATCTTCGGGCTTCATGAAGGCAGTACTAAGAGGGGAATTTATATCTCTACAAACACATATCAAGAAAAGAGAAAGATCACAAATCAACAGCCTAACAAATTATTTAAGGGAGCTGGAAGGTAAGACCACCAAAATCTTAACTTCAGCAGAGAATTCAGATCATCAAGAAAAAGCCCAAATACAGGACCCAGAAGAAAAAAAAATCATAGAAAAAAATCAATGAAACAAAAGACTGGTTTATTGAAAGGTTAAACAAGATTGACGAATCTTAAACCAGATAACCATGAAAAAGAGAATAAAAGTCCAAATAAACACAATCAGAAACACAAAAGATCAAGTTGGATCTGACCCCAACAAAATACAAAAGATTATCAGAGATTATCATGCACACCTTTATGGAACAAATTTGAAAACCTAAACAAAATGGAGGACTTTCTGACATCACACAACCTCCCAAGATTGAAACAAGAAGAAATAGAGACCTTAAGTAGACCAATAACAACCCAGGAATTGACTCCATCATAAGAAAACTACCTAAAAAAATAATCCCTGGACCAGACAACTTTCCAGAGGAATTGCACAAAACATGCAAGGAGAAAATGTAACTGAGCCTGATGAAAGTATCCCAGGCAAACAAGAAAGACAGAGTCCTTCCCCGATCATTTTATGAAACTAACATCACACTGATACCCAAATCAGGCTAAGACCCAACAAAAAGAACTACAAGCCAATATACCTGATGAACATAGATGCAAAAATTCTCAACAAGATTCTAACAATTCAGATCCAACAACACATCTCAAAATATATCCACCATGATCAAGTAAGTTCATCCCCAGGATGCAGGGCTACTTTAACATACGACCATAAATGTAATTAAATACCTCAACAGATGTAAAAACAAGAATCATATGATTATACCATTAGATGCAGAAAAAGCTTTCAGTAAAAACCAGTACCTTTGATAAAAAACCTTGAAAACCTAGGTATAGAGGTAACAGACATCAAAATACTTAAAGTCATTTATGATTAGCCCACAACCAACATATTACTAAAAGACAGAAATTGTTAGCATTTCCTCAGAAAACCAAAACACAATAAGACTGCCAACTCTCACCCATCCTGTTTTATATAGGATTGGAAGTACTAGCTAGAGCAATCAGACAAGAGAAGAAAATCAGGGGCATCCAAAAAGGAAAAGAGGAAACATGAACCCTACCTATCACCAAATACAAAAATAAACTCCAAATTAATCAAAGACCTAAAAATAAAACCTCAAACTATAAGCATCTTAGAAAATGCAGGAGACACCAATACAAAAATTCTAATATGCAACCAATTACTGATTAAAACCCCAGATGAGCATGCCATTAGAGATAGGATAGACAAGTGAAACCACATCACACTAAAAAACTTTTGCAAGGCAATAGATACCATCAAGAGACTGGGGAGATAATCCACAGAATGTGAAAAATAATTTTCCAACTGTATATCTGACAAGGGCCCCAAATCCAGGATCTAAAAGGGACTCAAACTGACTGAAAGAAAAAAAACGAACATCCTCATTAAAAAATGGGCAAAAGACATGAACAGACACTTCTCAAAAGAAGATATATGAGCAGCCAACAGACACATGAAAAAATGCTCAGCCTCACTAATCAGCAGAGAAATGCAAATGAAAACCACATTGAGATACCACCTAACTCCTATAAGAATGGTCATCATTAATAAAAACAAACAAACAAAAAAAAAAAACAGATGCTGATTCCCACTATTGGTGGGGATGCAAACTAATTCAACTTCTGTGGAAAACAATGTGACAATTTCTAAAAGAACTAAAAATTGACCTTCCACACAATCCAGTAATTCCTCATCTGGGAATATACCTGGAGGAAATCAAAGCATTCTTCAAAAATGATACATGCACATGCTTGTTTATTGCAGCACTATTAACAACAGCAAAAACATGGAACCAAAAATGCTGCCCATCAAAACTGAACTGAAAAAAACAAAATATGGTACAGAGAGACAATGGAATATTATGCAGCCAGAGAAGGACAAAATTATGGATTTTTCAGCAACTTAGATGAATTTTGATTTTATCATACTCAGTAATCTATCACAAAAACAAAGATCTGAGTACTACATGTTCTCACTCATAAGTGGACCTTAAACACCTATTATAATACTACAAAAAATGAACTGTGGTACACTGACAGGGGGGAGCAGGCACATAACATCAGTAAGGGTACATGATCCTAATCTAGATGAAGTGAGGTTCAATGGGATGCCCAAAACATCCCCTGTGCCTAAACCACATATGTACCCAATCCTGACTTATGCCCCACAACTTAAAACAACAACAACAAAAACAAACAAATATTGAGATGATTGATTTTCTGTGCAAGGCTGGCTAGCTAAGTGTTGGCATGTCCCAGTAAAATGCCAACCTTCAAAGACTGGAACAAGTGTTTGATTTTTAATTTGCTTTTTTAAATTTTTTTTTTCTTTTAAGATGTGTGGTACAAGTCAGGATTGGATACATAAGTGTTCTGAGTACAGGTGAAGTTTGGATCTCCCATTGGACCTCACTTGGCCTGAATTAAGATTATGTACCCTTATTAATATTGTATTTCCCCCTCTCCCCTAGAAGTGGTTTGCTACTGCTAATCCCTTTCTTGTAGTATTATTATAGGTGTTCAGGGTCCATTTATGAGTGTGAACATATGGCACTCAGTTATTTGCTTCTGTGATAGACCCCTGAGTATGATAGACTCCAAATCAATCCAAGTTGCCACGAAGTCCATAGTTTTGTTCTTTATGGTTATGTAATATTCCATCTTGTATATGTACCATAATTTTTTTTATCCAATCCACCTTCAACAGTATGTTTGGTTTCATGTTTTTACTATTGTGAATTGTGCTGCAATAAACATGAATACTCAGGTTTTTTGTAGAAAGATTTAAGTTCCTCAACATATATTTCTTTTATTTAATAATTAATCAGTATTTTTTATTATGGTTTTGTGGGGTACAGTTAAGGGTTAGGTGTACAATTACATTTCATTCAGGCACCCTGTTGATAAGAGGTGTTTTCCCAGCCCCAGACAGATATTTGCTACTGTTAATCCCATCACCCTCCCCCCCCATAGTTTCCCAGTACCATCAGTCATTTTCTTATAGTATTACATTGGATGTTCAAGGTCCATTATATGAGTGAGAACATGTGATATTCTGATCTTTTTTTCTGTGAGAGGTCACTCAGTATTATAGACACTAGTTCCATCCAGGTTGCTGAGAAATTCATGGTTTTGTTCTTTTTTATGGCTGCGTAGTATTCCATCGTGTATATGTACCACATTTTTTTAATCCAGTTCTCTTTTGATGGGCAGCATGGTTGTTTCCAGGTTCTTGTTATTGTGAACAACGCTGCGATAAACATACGTGTGCAGGTATCTTTTTTATAGAGTGATTTGAGTTCTTCAGGGTATATTCCCAGTAGGGGGATTGCAGGGTCATATGGAAGGTCAATTTTTAGAGCTTTTAGGAATCGCCACACTGCTTACCACAGAGGTTGCACTAGTTTACACCCCACCAACAGTGTAGAAGTGTTCCCTTTTCACCACACCCTCTCCAACAGTTGTTATTTTTTGAGTTGTTGATAATTGCCATTCTGACTTGACTTAGGTGGTATCTCAGTGTGGTTTTGATTTGTATCTCCCTGATGATTAGTGAGGTTGAGCATTTCTTCATGTGTTTGTTGGCTTCTCGAACGTCTTCTTTTGTGAAGTGTCTGTTCATATCTTTTGCCCATTTTATAATGGGGTTGTTTGTTTTCTTCTTTTCAGTACGTTTCAGTTCCTTGTAGATCCAGGACGTTAAGCTTTTGTCAGACCTAGAGTTGGCAAATACTTTTTCCCAGTCTGTAGGCTGTCTCCCTGCTCTCTTGATGGTTTCTTTGGCTTTGCAGAAACTTGTCAGTTTAATAAGGTCCCATTTGTCTATCTTCTCTCTTAAGTCCTGTGGGTTTTGGGTTTTGTACAGGAATTGGATGCCAGTTCCGATTTCCATGAGGGTATGTCCTTCATTCTAAGGTTCTTATGGTTTGAGGTTTTACATTTAGGTCTCTGATCCATTTGGAGTTAACCTTTGTGCATGGGGATAGATAGGGGTCCTGTTTCAATCTTCTGCATGTGGTCAGTCAGTTTTCCCAGCACCATTTACTGAATAGGTTCTCCTCTCCCCATTGGTAGGTGGTGGGGGCTTTGTCAAAGATGAGTTGGTTGAGGAATTGAGGTTTTCCTTTGGAATCTTAATTCTGTTCCATTGATCTATATGCCTGTTCCTGTACCAATACCAAGCTGTTTTGATGATTGTAGCTTTATAGTAAAGTTTGAAGTCTGGTATTGTGATACCACCTGCTTTGTTTTTTTGTTTTTTTTTTTTTGCTGAGGATTGTTCTGGCTATTCTTGGACGTTTGTGTCTCCATATGAATTCCTGTGTTGTTTTTTCTAGGTCTGAGAAGAATGTTGTTGGTAATTTAATGGGTATTGCATTGAATTTGTAGATTGCCTTAGGTAAGATGGACATCTTCACAATGTTGATTCTTCCGATCCATGAGCATGGAATATTTTTCCACTTGTTCATGTCAGCTTTGATTTCTTTGAGCAGTGTTTTGTAATTTTCATTGTAAAGGTCTTTCACGTCTCTGGTTAGGAAGATGCCAAGGTATTTCATTTTTTTTGTGGCTATTGGGAATGGAATTGTGTTTTTTATTTGGGTTTCTGTTTGTTTATTGTTGGTGTAGAGAAATGCAATTGTCTTTTGTACATTTATTTTGTATCCTGAGACTTTGCCAAAGGCCTTTATCAATGTAAGGAGGCCTTTGACAGATTCTCTTGGGTTTTCAAGGTACACCATCATATCATCTGCATAGAGAGATAACTTGACTTCCTCTTTTCCTATTTGAATACCTCTGATTGCCTCCTCTTTTCTGATTGCTTTAGCCAGGACTTCCAATACTATGTTGAACAGGAGGAGAGAGAGTGGGCATCCTTGTCTAGTTCCAGTTTTCAGGGGAATTGGTTCCAATTTTTGTCCATTTAGAAGTATGCTGGCTGTGGGTTTCTCGTAGATGGCTTTTACTATTTTGAGGTATGTTGCCCATATGCCTAGATGTTCAAGGGTTTTTATCCAGAAGGGGTGCTGGATTTTATCAAAAGCTTTTTCTGCATCTAATGATATGATCATGTGGTTTTTGTTTTGACATCTGCTGATGTATTTAATTACATTATGATTTTACGAATGTTGAACCAGCCTTGTATGCCAGGAATGAAGCCTACTTGGCCATGGTGGATAATTTTTTGAGATGTATTGCTGAATCCAGTTTGCTAGGATTTTGTTGAGAATTTTAGCATCTATGTTCATCAAAGATATTGGCCTGTAGTTCTCTTTCTTTTTTGGATCTTTACCTGGCTTGGGTATCAATGTGATGTTGGCTTCATAAAATGATTTGGGGAGAGTTCCATCTTTTTCAATTGCCTGGAATACCTTCAGTAGGATTGGTATCAGCTCCTCCTTGAATGTCTTGTAGAATTCTGCTGGAAAGCCATCTGGACCAGGGCTTTTTTTTTTGTAGGAAGTTTTCCTATTACGTAGTCGATTTTCTTGATTGTTATTGGTCTATTTAGGGTCTCAATTTCTTCTTGTTCCAACCTAGGTAGTCTGTGTGATGTCAGAAAGTCCTCCATTTCCTTATGGTTTTCAAGTTTGTTTCCATACAAGTGTACGTAGTAGTCTCTAATGATCTTTTGTCTTTCTTCAGGGTCAGATGTGACTTCATCTTTTGTGTTTCTGATTATGCTTATTTGGTTTTTTTATCATTTTTTTCTTGGTCAGTCTAGCTAGGGGACCATCAGTCTTGTTTACCCTTTCGAAGAACCAGCTTTTTGTTTCATTGATTTTTTTGTATTATCTTTTTGTCTTCTATGTCCTGGATTTTGGCTTTTATTTTGGTGATCTGGATTCTTCTGCTGAAATTAGGGTTTTTGTGGTCTTGCTTTTCCAGCTTCTTTAGGTGGCTTGTTAGGTTGTGAATTTCTGTTCCTTCCATTTTCTTCATGTGTGTTTGTAGGGATATAAATTACCCTCTTACTACGGCTTTCAGGGCATCCCAGAGATTCTGGTAAGATGTTTCTTCATTTTCATTTGTTTCCAGGTATCTTTTGATCCCTGTTTTGATTTTGTTGTTGACCCAGGAGTTGTTTAGCACCATGTTGCTTAGTGTCCATGTCTTTGTGGGTTTTGGGGGGACTTTGTTGGTGTCAATGTTTATTTTTATTCCACTGTGGTCCGAGAAGGTGTTTGGTAGAATTTTGGTCCTTTTAAATTTGCTTATGCTTGATTTATGGCCGAGTATGTGGTCGATCTTAGAATATGTTCCATGTGCTGATGAGTAGAATGTGTATTCTGTGGTCTTTGGATGGAGTGTTCTGTAGGTTCCTATTTTCCTCTTGTCTCTCCTCAATTTTTTTAATTCTCTCCATTAATGTCTTGATGTCTGGGTTTGTTGCATGTAGCCAGTCATTCTGGGGACTCTTCATTGTTTGTGTTCCAGAATCTGTTTTCTCATTGTCTGATCTCCCAGCGGTCTGTGTAAGACCTATATTCTTCTTTTGGTTTTTCTTCATGTGTGCGGTTTTTCCCCCTCCCTACTTTTTCCTTCCCTCCACATCACCGTCTTCTTTAATTCTGTTATTCAAGGGTAAAGGGATTGGTTTTACTTCTGTTTGTTCAATCTCCTATTCTTTATGCATGTCCTCTTACTTTGTTCAATTCTGAAGTTGTACTGTCGGTTGGAGGTGGTTCTTTTTGCAGTTTTGAGATGTACTTAAGGAGAGAGCTGTGATTCAAAATCTGTCTGCAGGTCCTGTTATTCACTGACAGGCGTGTGGATAATGTGGAACCCACTTCCCACAGCCCTGGAATCTGTCCGTGCAGTGGGGCTGTAGGTTTACTCCCTTGAATCGCCAGCAGGTGGTGCTATCTCATCTGCTCGCCCCAGAGGGGGTGGGGCTGAACAGAAACAAGATGGCTGCCTGCCTCCGAGCAGGCAACAGGAGCCCCACGCCGGGTGGGCAGGACAGTCTCGGATACAGGAGAGGTGGCAGCGATCCCAGCAAATCTTCCCTGAAGCGGTTTGGTGTGGATCTCCTCAGGCCGGGCTGTGATGAGCTACCCGTCCCAGAGGCCGTGGTGGCGGTGGCGGCAACGGGAGCGCCGGTGAGGGGAGGGGCTGTGGCAGCGGCAGGACAGTGCAATGCAGTAAAACTGTCCAGTCGTTGCGATGTTCCAGTGGTGGCGATGGCCGAACTCTGTCTGAAGAGCAGGCTGCAATGCTGGGGTCCCCAGCCCCCCGGGGCGAGTGTCAGAGACCCACTGCAGATCTCCCTTGCAGAGGGCTTCAGACACCGGGTTGCCTGGTCGCCATCTTGCCGCCTAGCAACATATATTTCTAGAAGAGATATTGCTGGGACTTATAGTTTCTAGTTCTTTTAGAAATCATCACACTCTTTTCCATAGAGGTTGAATTAGTTTTCACTCCATCAACAGTACACAAGTATTCTCTTATTTGTCATTTTTGTTTTGTTAGAGTTTGTGTTTGTTGTATTTCTTGTTGTCATTTTCTTGATTTAGTTTCTTTTTTGTTGCTTCTTTATTTTGGTCATTGTGTTAAAGGAAATTTTTGTCTAGACATTAGCTAAACAGGAGCTAATAAAAGAGATACTTCAGTGACTACACATAAAAAGGCATACAGTCTTTACAAAAATGCTTTGTAAAACAAATTAAACTAATGAGCTACTACAGTCTTCAAGAATCAAAACCCAAAAAACTCTGGAAAATAGAGTGAATTTGAATTCCACAGTTACCACATTAACATATTTGAATGTACAGTTTTCAGTAACAACAATAGCAAACCCCATAAGCCTTACAGTGGAACAGAAAGTATGTTACATTCAAAGGGATGAAATAAATTGACAGAAGCTATACCTGAGGAGACCTAAGTATCAAAGTTAACTGACAAAATATTTTTAAGTTTTTAATATATTAAAAAAGTTAAAGGAACACAAGAAAAAATGACTACAAAAAAATCATGAGATCTAGAACAACATTAGCATATAAAAAAGAATGAAGGAAATTGTAAAAAAAATTCTGATGCTAAAAAGTACAGATAAATTAACCTAAATGAGAATTGATTATAAACTAAACCAAAATTTAAAAATTAACACCAGAGTTCATTTGAAACACAGAGAAGAATTAGTGAATTTGAAGGCAAGGCAATTGAAATTATTTTGTCTGATCAGCAAAGAGAATAAAAAAGGATGCAAGTGAATAGAGCCTCAAGGACTTGGGGGACAGCATTAATTGAATACATATTTCTATTATGGAATTTACAGAAGGGAAGAAACAGAATGTGTAGAAAAAATAAATAATGGTAAAAAACTTTATTTTTTATTTTTTTTGAGTTGGAGTCTCACTCTGTCGCCCAGACTGGAGTGCAGTGGACCGCTCCCAGCCACCGCAGCCTCGACCTGCTGGGCTCCGGCGATCCTTCCGCCTCAGCCTTCCGAGTAGCCGGAACTACAGGCATGCGCTACCACACCCAGCTGATTTTTTTTTATTTATTGTAGAGATGAGGTCTCGCTGCCCAGGCGGGTCTCGAACCAGGCAATCCATTCACCTCAGCCTCCCAAAGGCACGGGATTATAGGCTGAGCCACCGAGCCCGGCTGAAAACTTTATTTTTACTTAATAAGTAATGGTTAAAAAAAATGATGAAAGACATGAATCTTCTGATCTCAGATGTTCGTTAAACCTCAAGTAGAATAAATTAGGGCTGCACACTGAGTCACATTATAATCAAACTGTTAAAAGACAAAGGCAACTAGATAATCTTAAACACAGCAAAAGTATAGTGACTTAACATGCACAGGGACCTTCAATAAAATTTACAGCTAATTTCATATTAGGAAACATGGAGGACAGAAAAACAGCAACACATTTAAATTTCTGAAACAAAACAGTCACTCAAGGATTATATATCAGGCAAAATTACCCTTCCAAAATGAAAAAGAAATGTTGTAAACGTAGAATGTTAAATTTAATTTAAGAGATTCACAAAGAAGATTTCTGAACAATATTCTAAAAAAGAAATTTGAAGAGATTTGAGTATTTAAGTAGTGCATGAACAAAAAACAAAAAACAAACAAACAAACAAAATACAAAATAAGGCAGTAATGAAGACAAATGTGGGTAAGAAAAAGGTGGATGAGGCATACCTCATGTTGATATATAACAGATAAATAGCAGAAGTAAGTTTTTCCTTATTTATATTTACCATAAATGCAAATAGATTAGACTCTCCAACAAAAAAAAGAAATTAAAAGGATGGATTATAAGGAATAAAAAATATATAAATAACATATATATTGAGAAAAATATGGGGTAAATTTTCATTTGTGAATTTGGCAGTGAATTCTATTTTTTTTTTCTTTTTGAGTCGGTGTCTCACTCTGTTGCCCAGGCTGGAGGACAGTGGCACGCTCAAGACCACCACAGCCTTGAACTGCTGGGCTCAGGGGATCCTTCTGCTTCTTCTTTTCAAGTAGCTGGAATTGCAGGCATACACTTCCACGCCTGGCTTACTTTTTTTATTTATTTTAGAGATGGGGTCTCACCAAGTTGCCTAGGCTGGTCTAAACCCCCGAGCGCACGCAATCCTCTTGCCTGGTCTCCCAAAGGACTGGAATTACAGACTTGAGTCACCGTGCCTGGCATGTAAATTCTTACATATGACATTAAAAGCATGAGAAACAAAAGTAAAATATATACATTGAGCTTCATCAAAATTGAAAACTTCTGTTGACAATATCAAGAAAGTGGACAATCATTTTTACAAAGGAGGCAAAATACTTGAAATTGATATGTCTTCAAGTTAAGATATTCAAATGGCCAATAAGCACATAAAAATGTTCAGCATTATTAATAATTAGGGAAACAGAAATCAAACAATTTAGATACTATTTCACACTTACTCAAATGGCTGTTTTGTTATTCCAGCCATGATGGTGTGTATCTGTAGTTACAGCTACTTGGAAGGGTGAGGCGGAAGGATCGCTTAAGCCCAGCAGATGGAGGCTGTGGTGGCCGTGGGCATGCCACTGCACTTCAGTCTGGGTGACAAGAGTGAGACTCCAATTAAAAAAACAAACAACAACAAAAAATAACAAGAAAGACTATTTTATAATCAAACAAACAAAAATCTCAGAAAATAGCAAAAACCAGCAAATATGTGGAGAAATTGAATCTGTAGAATATTGTTTATTTTTTATTTTTTTGAGTTGGAGTCTCACTCTGTGGCCCAGACTGGAACTACAGGCGCACTACCCGACTAATTTTTTGATTTATTGTAGAGATGAGGTTTTGACAAGTTGCCCAGGTGGGTCTCGAACCTACAGGCTCAGGCAATTCACTCACCTCAGTCTCCCAAAGCGTGGGATTACAGGCTGAGCCACCACACCTGGCCTACAGAGTTGCTTTTTTTTTTTTTTTTTTGAGTTGGAGTCTCACTCAGTCGCCCAGACTGGAGTGCAACGGCCGCTCCAGGTCACCGCAGCCTCCTGCTGGGCTCCTGGTGATCCTTCCACCTCAGCCTTCCAAGTAGCTGGAACTACAGGCATGTGCTACCACGCCCAGCTAATTTTTGCTTTATTGTAGAGATGAAGTCTCGCCAAGTTGCCCAGGTAGTTCTCGAACCCGCGGGCTCAGACAATCCACTCACCTCAGCCTCCCAAAGGCACGGAATTACAGGCTGAGCCACTGAGCCTGGCAGAATATTGTTTAAAAGATCCTCAAAAACTAATCATACAGTTAACCATATGACCCAGAAATTCCATTCATAGGTATATACTTTATGTAAAATAATTGAAAACATAATCTGCAATAGATATTTGGATAACAGTGCTTATTGGCTATTCACAATATCCAAAATGCAGGAAAAATCCAAGTGTCCATCAACAGGTGAATTGGTAAACAAAATGTAGTATATACATACAACTGCATATCATTCAGACATAAAAAGGAATAATATCTTAATACTTCCTAAAAACATGGATGAAAATTGAAACCATTTTACTAAGTGATGCCAGGCACAAAAGTTAAAAGGATGACTATTGTACCATTCAACTTATATAAAATTTCTAAATGGTCAAGTTCAGAAATCGATTGATTCACCAGTGGCTCAAATGAGAAGAACATAGCATTTTTATATAATAGCTGCATAGTTTCTGTTTAATGTGATGAATTTTTGAAAACTGATAGCTGTAATGACCACGCACTATTGGGAATGTAATTAATGCCACTGATTGTATAAATAAAATAAATGGTTAAAATAGAAAATTTTATGTGATGTATGTTTTACCACAATAGACCATAAACTAAGATTGTTAGCGTGGATAAGGAAATGGTTTTTATAACAAAAAATAAATTAACTGAATAAGATACTGTTATAGAAATTCAGATCCCCCAAAATGTCTGTAGACATTTATGTGCAATATTCAACTACTTATTTGGCCACTCAGCACATTTTCAAAGTCCAGAGATCTGTAAAGTATTTACTTTCAAATCATTTTTCCACAGCCTCAGGTCTTTTGGACAAAGTGATCAGATGATGTGTTGACAAAAACTATGCCAAATGACTGGATCTTTAACAGTGAAGTTCTTTGATGCAGGCAGTGCAATGTGAATTTGCCTCTCAGTAACAAGTACCTTGAAGGCAAGTTGGTGATCTGAATTATCTTCTCCTTACAGCTACATTACACTGATAAAGGAAGAGCAGTGCTCAGAGTTGTTGATGCATCACTGGAAGCACCTAGACAAAATATCAAAGAACTTAAAGGTCCCTGAGGCTGTCATTTGGAATAGTGTTATAGCACTGGGGAGCTGCAAACTTAAAGCAAGTAAAGCAGTGGCTATGGAAGGCATGTAAAATCCTGTTCTTTAAACACTTAGTAATTTTGCAGCTTGTTCATCTTTATGAGGAATCCAGAGGCTGAATAGACAATAGGAATTTTGTTCATATCAGACCAAATACAGACCAAATCCTTGTCAGATACATGATATTAATTAGATTGTAGCTGTAGGGACCATAACTATTATTTGTAATCTTTGAACTGACATGCAATAATCACTGGATAATAGTTTGGCAGAGCTTACAAAAACTTCCTGTTTATTAAAAATATTGCTATAGAACACTAGAATTTATTGCTCCTATGTAGCTGTAAAGCACTGTAAGATGACTGTAGTTTTTAATGATTTGTTTTATGTTTTCAAGTAGCTAGAAGAGAGGATATTGAATGTTCCCAATGCAAAGAAATAAAAGATGTTTTAGATAATGCATGCTAATAACCCTGATCTTATCACTACACATTATACGTATTGAAATGTCATCATGTGCTGCATACTATTATTATGCATCAGTTAAAAATAAATAAAAATTTAAAAAATACTGCTGATGGTTTTACAGATGTGTGAAGACTGGGAGAGAATTACTGGTATTTCTCATGTGGTACATTAATGAAGTGGGATAATGAAATTATCAATAGAAAATACTATTTTTTCATTAAATGATTTACAAATGTTTGTTTTCTTTATCATGCTTATTTGGCTTTTAAGTGTAATGAGCACAAATCAGAAAGCACATAATAAAACTAGCCTAGTTTGCCTGTCTTTTGCCTATTTTTTATTGTAAATATTTTCTTCAGTGTCTTCTTCTGTCTCACAATTGACTTCCATTTGCAGAAAGGGAAAAAGTTTGAATGGTCATCCAGAGAAGTTACACAGCATAGAAAAAAACAAAACTATACAGTTTAATATTATCTGTCAAGAAACACATAAAATCATACAATTCTAAAACATAATCCTTTGATAAAGCCTGTAACAAAAAGAAATGAATAGCACAACAGAAATCCAGTCTTTTATCACTGTCTGGAATAAAAGAAAACTGTACAATTCTTATCTGTTTTAATTACCAAGCTGAGAAGGTAATCTTGTGACTAACAGACCTGCAGTCAGAAGTGTGTGTCAGTTTACTTCAAATGAAGAACCTTATAACAGAATTGTACAACAGAGCTTTTTCAACTAAGCCATATAATCAGCATGTTTTCTTTCTTTTTAAAGACTTGTTTGGAGTTTAAAATGACTTTATGAGCGTTAATAGAGTTAAATTTAGAGAAATTAAAATGTATAATTATGAGAAAATTTTAGAGATATTCTATGACATCTAGCAGTTAATTTTAAGAGGATCATTTCCTAATCAAACGCAACATCAGCTTTCTCAATAGTAAATGCTATCAGAATCAATAAATAAATTCAAGTGGGCATAGACAGGTATAAGCTCCATAATTTTTGCTTGATGCATTTTTGTTCTCTCTCTCTCTCTCTCTCTCCCTGTGTGTGTGTGTGTGTGTGTGTGTGTGTGTAGCTCAGACTGAAAGATTTCTAATCAAATGTATTTTGTTCTCAAATACTGATAACATCATTAGCTCAAAATTTTAGTCAATGTGCAACTTTCTTAGAATGTAGTGAACTGCTATACAAAAAACATTGATAAATTATATAGAAGAAACTTTCATTGCTAGGAAGTTAGTAATACTGTAACTCATGAGTCCCCAATCTTTTTGACATCAGGAAGCAGTTTTGTGAAAGAATTTTTTTCCACAGACCAGGGGGAAAGGGGAAGTGTCAGGATGATTCAAGCACATAACATTTTTTTATTATGCACTTTATTTCTATTATTCCATTGCACTATATAATTAAATAATCATACAGTTCACCATTTAAAAAAAAGAAGCATGGATGGAAGTAGTAAATAAAGTAATAGGTGGGCCATATGTGGACTAAAGTAAATGTTGGATTCAACACTTGAAGTACATCAACTCACTTGTCACTCATTGATAGGAGTAATATGAGTCCGCAAGCAATTGAGGTATTATGGTCTTTGGGCAGTCAAACTGCATTGCTAATCTTATTCTGTATTTGCAGCCACTCCCCAGCATTCGCACAGCCTCAGTTCCACCTTAAATCATCAGGCAGTAGATTCTCATAAGGAGCACACAACCTAGATCTTTTGCATGCACAGTTCACAATCGGGTTTGTGCTCCTTTTAGACTCTAATGCTACCACAGATTTGACAACAGATGGAGCTCAGACAGCAATGTAAGCAATAGGATGTGGCTGTAAATACAGATGAAGCTTTGTTTGCTGACCCACTGCTCATGTCCTGCTGTGTCATTCAGTTTCCAACAGACCACAGAGCAGTACCCATCCGCAGCCCAGGGGTTGGGGATACCTGCTGTAACTGATACAATATATATCATGACCACCCACATAAAAGTGGACAAATTTTTGGTCATGTAGAAATAACATTAATGATTGAGAAGATTAAAACCTGGAGGGAGGAAACAGGAGAGCTGTAGCCATAAGAAAACAAGTCTTATTTTTGGAGGGGGATTTTGTGATATGCCAGATTAAATAGCTATTTAATTTTAAGATAATTCATATTTTCAAATTTCTTATATATATCTCAGAATGATAAAAGAGGCCAACTTTCTTAGTTATATTAAAGTCAATTTAAGGTTATTTTTCCTTTTAACCTTGAGAAACCCAAATGCTATTTTGAGGCAAAGGCCATTTGAACATACTCATACCCCTCAATCATTGATATTAAAGATGATCTGATAGTTTTATATCTCTCATCTGATTTTTTGTCACCTAGCTATTCTCTTTATCATTTTTTGCATGATTTCAACGTTTAAATAGGCCATCAAAAAGAACTCTGGCCATCAATTCCCTTACTTCTTTCTTCTCCATAGTCTATACCTTTCTTCTTCAATCCACTTTAACTATCTCTTCCCCTGAAAAATTCCTTAACCTTTTTTCCCCCGGATAAGACTGACCCACTAATGAAGTAGGTTTTATAAATATGCCATAAAGTTGTTGTGTTTTTTGGTGTGTTTTTGCCATCTCTTTTCTTGTTTCCTGCCTCTTTATTTCTTCTTCAATCTCAAAGGGTAGCTTAGTCTCTTCGTGATCGCTTTTTTCATATTGTTTCACTTCTGTTTTTTTTTTCCCCCTGATTTTTGTTACAGTTAATTCAGTGGTCCATAGCTTCAGCTACTCACTTGCAAGTAACCTCCGATCCCTTGGTCCATTTTCTTTCCATAAATTCCAGATCAATTTAATTATCAGCCTTAATATTTAACTGCCCCTCAAACTCTTGCCACAAATTGTTCAACAAAGCATCTATTTCTTATTTATTTTTACTGTTTTATCTTAAAGATGTGGGGTACAATTCAGGGCTATTTATACAAATGTTGATTATGAAGGTACCCTTGTTGATGAGGTGTGCCCACTCCTTCCTCTCCAAGTTTCCTGCTACTGCCAATCCTTTTCCTATAGTATTATGATAATTGTTCAAGGTCTGCTTATGAGTAAGAACATGTGATACTCAGTTCTTTTTCTCTGTGATAGATCACTCAGTATAGACTCTAAACCATCCAAGTGGTTATGAAGTTTATAATTTTGTCCTTGTTTAGTCAGTGTAATATTCCATTATGTATATGTATCACATTTTTTAAATACAGCCCTTTTTAATACAGCCAGCATGGCTGATCCTAGGTTTTTGTTATTATGAATAATGCTGTAATTAACATACATGTGCAAGTATCTTTTTCAAAGAGTGATTTGAGTTCCTCTGGGTATATTCCCAGCAGTGGGATTGTGGGGTCATATCAAAGGTCGATTTTTCGATCTTTTAGGAATCACCAAGCTGCTTCCCACAAAGGTTGTATTTGTTTACACTCCCGTCAACAATGTAGAAATGTTCCCCATTTGCTGCATCCTCTCCAGCATCTGTTGTTTTTTGAGTTATTAATGATGACCATCCTGACTGGAGTTAGGTGGTATTTCCCTGTAGCTTTAATTAACATTACTTTGATGACTAATGAGACTGAACGTTTTTCATGTATCTGTTGGCTGCTTGTATGCCTTCTTTTGAGAAGTGTCTATTCATAATTTGTCCACTTTGTAATGAGGCCGGTTTTTTTTTTTTTTTTCCCTTTTCGTCACGTTTAAGTTCCTTGTGGATCTTAGATGTTAGGCTTTTGTCAGACATACAGTTGACAAATTTTTTTTCCCCCAGTCTGTGAGCTGTCTCCCTGCTCTCTTGATAGTTTCTTTGGCTTTGCAGAAGCTTATCAGTTTGATGAGGTCTCACTTGCCTATCTTATCTCTTATGGCATGGGCACTTGGGGTTTTGATCAGGAATTGGTTGCCAGTTCCAATTTCCATAAGGATGTCTCCTGCATTTTCTAAGGTTCTTATAGTTTGAGGTTTTACCTTTTGGTCTTTGATCCATTTAGAGCTGATTTTTGTGTCTGGGGATAGGTAGGGGTCTTCTTTTACTTTTCTGCATGTGATTTGCCAGTTTTCTCAGTACCATTTACTGATTAGGTTCTCCTCTCCTTAGTGGTTGGTGGTGGAGACTTGGTCGAAGATGAGCTGATTGAAAAACTGAGGTTTTGCTTCTGGAATCTCTATCCAGTTCCAGTGGTCTATATGACTGTTCTTGTTCCAGTACCAGGCTATTTTTATTATTGTAGCCTTATAATAAACTTTAACATCTGGGAGTGTGATACTTCCCACTTTTGTTGTTGTTGCTCTTGTTGCTGAGGATTGTTTTGCCTATTCATGGTCATTAAGGTGTCCATATGAATTCCTGTATTGTCATTTCCAGCTCTGAGAAGAATGCTGTTGGTAATTTAGTGGGTATTGAGCTAAATCTGTAAATTGCCTTAGGTAGGAGGGACATCTTAACAATGTTGATTCTTTCAGTTCATGAGCATGGAATATTTTTACATTTGTTTGTGCCATCTTTGATTTCTTTGAGCAGTGTTTTGTAGTTGCTAATATAAAGGTCTTTCACATCTCTGGTTAGGAAGATGCCAAGGTATTTAATTTTTTTGTGGCTATCATGAATGGGATTGTGATTTTTATTTGAGTTTCTTGTTGGTGTTGAGAAATGTGACAATCGTTTGCACATTTATTTTATACCCTGAGACTTTACCAAAGTCCTTTATTAGTTCAAGGAGGTTTTTGACAGATTCTCTTGGGTTTTCAAGGTATAGAATCAAGTCGTCTGCAAAGAGGGATAACCTGACTTCCTTTTTTCCTTTTGAATACCCCTAATCTTCTTCTCTTATCTGATTGCTCCAGCAAGGACTTCCAAAATACGTTGCAAAGAAGGGATGAGAGTGGGTATTCTTGTTTTGTTCTGCTTTTCAGGGGAAATGGTACCAATTTCTGTCTCTTTAGCAATATGCTGGCTATGAGTTTCTCTTAGATGGCTCTTGCTATTTTGAAGTATGTTCCATCTATTCCTAGGTGTTTGAGGGTTTTTATCAATAAGGGGTGCTGAATTTTATCATAACTTTTTTCTGTATCTAGTAATATAATTATGGGTTTTTTGTTTTTACATCTGTTGATGCATTTAATTACATTTGCGGTTTTGCAAATGTTGAACCAGCCCTGCATCCCAGGGATGAAGCCTACTTGGTCGTAGTGGATGATTTTTGAGATGTATTGTTGGATCCGGTTTGCTAGGATCTTGTTGAGAATTTCAGCATCTAAAGACATCTATTTCATCTAACTTACTATAAGAGAGGGAATACCCTCAAAGCAGAATTAGTTAATTAAAAAATAGAGTATTTATTTTTACATGTTTAAACTTCAGTCACCTTCTACATTCTCTTCATTTGAAGCAATACACTTATGGAGATGCTCCAAACAGTTTTTGAACTATCCATTTTGATGTCTTTCAGTGGTTGTGACATTTTTTGTTTCACCTCTTCCATATTGGCAAAACATTTTCTTTTGAGGATCTTTTGATGAAACAAAGAGAGTTACTCAGGTAGAGAACCCATGAATAGGGAGGACTGGGTGGAGAGGTCATACTGTTTTTGGTCAAAAACTGCTGAACACTTAGTGCGGTGAGGGCAAGTGTCATTCATAAGTCAGCGATCGTGAAATGGGCAAACACATTGAAAGAATCTCTAAAAAATAAAAATAAAAAATTCACTGAAGCCAAATGCAGCCTCTTAAGACAACAATGCTAGCTGGTACACTGATTCTAATGTGTTCCCAGAACACTTACCTAGTGAGGGAAGCCTGTACTACAAAGGGCCCTCCCTCCAACAACTAATTCCATTTTTGGGGGTTCCCCCCTGTAAAATTGAGAGAGGAGTCCTCACTTCTAAACTAATGCTTCCACCTTTGCTCTGAAGTCAACCACATTTACCTCAGTAAGAACAGCACTTCAAGCCGGGCTCGGTGGCTCAGCCTGTAATCCCGCGCCTTTGGGAGGCTGAGGTGAGTGGATTGCCTGAGCCCGTGGGTTCGAGACCCGCCTGGGCAGCGAGACCTCATCTCTATAATAAATCAAAAAAAAAAATCAGCCGGGTGTGGTAGCGCATGCCTGTAATTCCGGCTACTCGGAAGGCTGAGGAGGAAGGATCGCCGGAGCCCAGCAGGCGAGGCTGCGGTGGCCGGGAGCGGCCACTGCACTCCAGTCTGGGCGACAGAGTGAGACTCCGACTCAAAAAAAAAAAAAAAAAAAAAAAAAAAAAAAAAAAAAGAACAGCACTTCAATTCGAATCCTCTTCTACTGTATCTTCAACTTCTTTCTCTCTGTATTGACTTCCTGTTATAATCATAAAGCCATATTCCAATCTCCTTCCTTCCTTCTATCTCTCAATGCAAAGACATTAAATTTCTCCTCCCTTTCCAGCCAAAAATTTTGAAAGATTTGTTTATTTACTTTGAATTTTACATGTATTACTCAACCCATTATAATCTGCTTTCTCCCCCAACTACTCCAATAAATTGAGTCATACAATGATCCTTAAGAATATAATCTGTATTAACTAAAGAGACTGGTGGCACTCACTTCTTAAGTACATTTATTTTTTAAGATATCAGACTGCTAATACTCACATGTTCATCACTATGGTACTTTTTGTTAGAATCTTTGGCAGGAATAAATGCAAAAATGTTTAAATTTTTTGACCTTGCATACCATTAATTTCTACACTGCGATTAGACAATTCTTTTGCAAATCCAAACTGCTTGCCTCTGCAACGCCATTACTTATTACTTTCTCATTCCTTGATTCTGAGTTAATTCAACGCTGCCCTTTTGACTTATTTCATTATTTTACTGTCTAGAACAAGACTTTATTGCTGGATGCACAGTTATTTCCTGTCCTTGAAATATTATTCTTTGGGTTCGTTACTCCCTATTTGCTAACTTCTATAAGCATTTGAAGTCTCAACTTAAACTTCCTTTTCTGGATACCCTTTGTTGCCATCCCCACCCACTTTAGTTCTTTACCTTAACATTCCCAAGTAGCCTCTAAATATGTTGTTATTTTCCTTCTAAAATATTTATTAAACTCTTGCAATTGTTTGATTATTTCTCTATATCTTATAGGACAGTTTCTATAATTATTCTCTAGTAACTTACAAGATCTTCACCACTTAGGATCTGCATAGAACGAATCAATGAGTGAATGCATAATATGAAATGTTGTACATAATGCCATTGCAATTCATTAGGAGAAAAATAATTGTGGATTCAGCTCATAGGGAATCATAGAATCTCTTGCTAGTTAAATATCTAAGATTTTGTCTCATTTTCTTCTTCCTGCTTCTATTTAAATTTTGCATTGTTTTGTTTCTAAGAGGACCTAAGGATTTGATTATTTATTTCTCTTGTGGAAGTGTCATCAAGTATTTCTCTACTTTAATTATAAGTCAGCTGTAAAGCATGACAACATCATTTTTTAAAACTCTCTGGTATATTTGAACTCTCTGGTATATTTGAACTCTCTGGTATATTTGAATCCTCCAGAATTTGTGCAGACATTTATAGTAGTAATAGCTACAAGAATAAATAAAAATTATATTTAAAAAATCAGAACAGAATTAGAAACTCCTTTAAAATTACTAAAATGTGTTAAGGAAATTTAAAAGAAGTGAGTTTGTTATACCAAATTCAGTCTCTTTTTTCCCATCAATGTCTTTTTTTCTCTTAGAGAATATATTTGCTTTTGAATAATTCATCTACTCAATTCATAAAATGGTTTTACTGGACATAGATGTAACTTACTGTACTATATATTAACTTAACTTATACTGTTTATGATTCTTCTTAAGTTTAATCTTTCTTTGGCCAATGTATCAGAAGAAACTACTAAGACTTTAGTTGATGAGAGGTTTTGTTCCTGGGACTTTTCATTACTTACTAACTTTCTTTTTCAGCATAAACTCTTGAGATACACCTTTGACCCAGGACACCAATAATCAAGGCACTGACCTGATTCTCAAAAGCTTCTGTGACCCAAACAAGGTTAATCATAAAAAATGGAGTGCGATAAGTAATAATATAGATAAATTCTGAGCATCTTAACAGGGTACAGGAGAGGCACCTAATTCAGTATGAGATAAGAAAGGGAACATTCAAGAATTGTTTCTAAATAGAATAGACTAAATTATTAGGCATTATCTAGATTGGAAATAAAAGAGGCCTCTAAGCAGTGAGAAATCCTCAGGTGATAAAGAAAGAGGAATATCAAAAGTATTTGTGTATCCTAGGTGTTGGAATAACCATATTCTAAAATGAACAAGAGAATATAAATACATTACACATTCTATGTATGTATCAAAATATCACATGTACTTCATAAATATGTACTCTGTTATTTATGGCTCTATGAAAAAGAACAGAATAATAATATATGATAAAATATAAACATAACATAAATTTATATTTTAATAATATAATTTGTATTTCAATAATATATATTATTTCAGTAATTAAACATATTAGCTCAATGTATTTCAATAAGATTTTATTTTCATAATACGTATCCAAAATAATATTTTAAAAGGATAAGGATAACTCAAATAATATATTTATATGTAAATAATATATTATTTACCAAAGTATTAATATTTTAATAAAGTAATAATATTTATTTATTATTCGTAGATATTATTTGTTTATTTATTACATTTTATTTATCATTAAAAAAAGAGAAACAATGCTGTAAATACAGGCAGAAACCAAAGGCTTAAAATTTTTAAATCTCAAAATAAGTGTAATTTGTATTTTGCGTGAAAATCACTCATAGGACTTAAACATGATTTGATCAGACATATTTATTCAATCTGAAATATTTAATCTAGTTCAAAAGGTCATTTTTTTCAAAGATATTTGACAATGAATATGTCATCCAGTACACTAAATCAGTAAAATTCACAAAGTCATGAAGTTGTGAACATAAAAGAGACCATGGAAGGTATCTTGGTGTAAATCTTTTTTAATCTTATAATGCTTAGTGGGTGAAACATTGTTCACTCTTTCTTGTTGGGTGTCAGAGCCACAGGTCATGTAAAATTTTTGTGCAACACATTAAGATAGAGTTCCACCATGATATTTTCAAATCGATACAACCTAACAGAGATTATGCTTATCAGACTTTGAAGCACTTTTTTTTTTCACTTTAAAGAACAGTGCATCAGAATCATTATCTTTCAAGCCATGAGACAGTACATAGACTATCTCATGTCACTCCAAGGTCATATTTAACTCAGAAAGAGGCTTCATGTGATCTCTATAAGAAACAAACATTACTAATAATATGACATTATTTGAATCCTTGCAGTCTCCAACATTGACCTTTTTTGCATAAGAGAGAAAATAACTTTTTTCACTGACTTAGAAATGTATTTGTTTCTTTAGATGTTTAAGGTATTTTGGCTGTTCAAATACGAAGGCATGTATCTAGAAGGCTTTTCCTCTCATCACAGTGATATGGGAAAATAAAACACAAAACAAACAAATAAAATAAAGCCGGGAGTGAGGCATGACTGAAACTTAATCCTAGCAAAGCTTCAATCACTTATAAGTATGTAAGACTGTTGTCTGATCTGTAAATAAACTAAGAAATGCTCACAATGACTACACTGAAAATAGAAAATCAATGGGAAATAAACTGAAAAAGTTCTTTGTTAGAGGAGAAGTTAGACATCTATTGAATTCGGTCAAGGAGAGTAAGTGGGTTAGTGAGAATGACATATATATTGAATTTTAAAACAGATCAAGAATTAAAGTTTAGGTTTTCTTAAGGATCACAAGCAATTAAACAAACCCATCAGTTACCTCAATCATATTTATTAAGTGTATGAAATGATGTCTTTTTATATTAATATTTCAAAAAAATGCTTCATATAAATACTTTCTAACTACAAAAATGAATTTGAATTGTGGATCAATTAAAATATTCCACTTTGGATTTTACATAATCTAATCCACCATACCTTTAACTCAAGTTTTGTCTGTCATAATGAAATATGAATTTTAATATATAAAAATGAGTATGTCTTACAACTACGTATAACTGTATTAGGCACATCACTCTTTACTTGATTCAATAGTTCTGGAGTGATTGTTCACCTTTCAAATTAGATTTGTCCTGTCAGTTATACTTAACAAGGACATTTTTATTCTTTCCTTTTATTCAAAAAGATTAGCTCCGTGACTAATTTGTGTATTTTTATAATATTAAAGATGCATATAATAGCTAAAAGTCACCCAAAATATTTTCCATAATTTTTTCAGTAAGAGCTAGTTAAGGGATAAGGTGTACATCCTTTCCAAACTTTATTTCATTATTATGGAAAGGTTTTTAAAGACAAATTAATAAAATATAAAAGCAAAGCCCTAGATATGAGCAAAGTTATTTTCCATAGGCTTTTTTCTCATTATATTGCTACACTTGGATGTTCATAAAATCATAACTATTAACAAAACTATTTCTTACAAATTATTATAATGTATTACATGATCAAGAGCATAAAAATATGAAATATTTTTTATCTTAAATAAAGCTCTTAATTTTATTTTATACATTTAGCTATGCTTTTTATTTTTGCCTTCTTTCCTCATTCTTCATTCTAAAGAGTCAGGATACTTTTTTTCATGAGAAAATATAGTGTGTTTAGAAACTAAATTAGAAAGAATGAGGGAGAGGGGAGATTCACCTTTGCAAAGTAGTAGAGGAGACTAAGACTAGAATACTTCTTTAATAAACATGTCTACATGAAAGCAAAATTTTAAAATCAGTGCATTTTATGGGCCAAGTATGCCAGCTATCTCAATGGCATATACAAGCATATAACTAAATGCTTTACTAACTCAATTTCCTTTAAGTTAAAACTTTTGCAATTTTTGTTCTAGCCTGGGATCTGTACTTGCCATATTACTAACTGGTAGCAGCACAATGATTTTGAAAGATCAACAGATTGTTTTAACTTTCATCCTATATTTTGAACCCTTTAATTTATTCTGGGCTTCAACAACCCTCCCTAACATACTTATACACAATCATATTAGCATGAACAACCACATCACCCTCATCACCACCACATCAGATGACAGTGCTACTGTGTTCTTTCACTCATGGGAGGAATGTGAAGAAACAGAAAGCAGAAAAATTGGCACAAAATTTTAATATTTTATAGCACCTGCATGGCAACGAAAATGATTTTGGAAAAAGCGTATGATAGATGAGCAATGTATCTTATTCTTGAGATCGGAGGAAAGAAAATTATTTTTGGGGGGTGAAGGTGGTTGGGGATGAAAAAAATAAGAGCGAAAACAGGTTAATATGTATTGTTGTCTTCAGAAGAACAAGGGTTTTTTTTACCTGCTTTAAACTTTAAAAAAGGTTTTTTGAACTTGTCAAGCTCAATTAAAGAAGGTGGACAAAACAAGAAGGTAAAACCCATGTACTTAAAAAAAATTAAGAACGGAGAGGTGTTATTTCAGGTTTTCTAGATACAGCTGCAGGACATAAGAAAGGAAACAAATATGTGGAAGACTAGACTGTCAAAAACAACAGAACATCTTACAGGAAAAACAGAATGACTCTTGTTACTCTGATTATTGACATGAATGTGGGTGGAAAAGAATGCAGATCTAAAAAAGATTGTGGAGTGTAATTCACTAGCAACCAGTGTCGACCTATGAGGACAAAACTATCTAGTGGGAATGAGAGTTGCTATCATAGACAGATGATAATGAAGACAAAATCATCCCTCCTTTCCCAACCCATGCAATATAGTTAGAACAGTTCCTAATAGAAAGGAATCACAAATAAATTTATTTTCTTCAGGTAGAACGGAGACAAAGCAGAAATTAAATTGAGTTTAAAAAATACAAAAAAAGAGTTATATCTATGGACATGCAAGTCTTTAGATTGGATAGGGATGCTTACTTTTTTATTCTTCTCTCTCTCTCTCTCTCTCTCTTTTTCTCTCTCTCTTTTTTTTTTTTTTTTTTTGCAAAGTCACTGTTCTTGTCATTTCAGTTACATGCCATCCTCTCTTTGGGGCATTTTCTTCTTCTCCGACACTTGGACAAATTGTTATCTGCTTCCCTCATCCAATGTTACAAGTTCTCTGGCATACATCTGTACTCTTTCTGGCCATATCTGGATTTAACATATCAACTGGACATGCTCTCGATGTCTCTTTTAGAGTAATTCCGTGAATTTAGCCCATCAGAGGAATCAAATGACAACACGTACTCAGAACAATCATTCATGCTACTATCTGGATGTTTACACACACACACACACACACACACACACACACACACACGCACACACAATTACATAGATATTTATGAAGTTATAAAACATTTAGCTTTTTCAGTTAATAAATTATATAATTAAAAATAATGAGCTATTCTATACATGCCCTTCAAATAGCCAATACCTGCTTCTGAGATTTTGTGATTCTTTTATAGCCTCAAACCCTCTAATATATTGACCTTCTATTTTTGCTTCAAATATGCCAGTTTGTTTCTGCTATGGAACCTTTGCACTATTGATTCACCTTGATTGCAGATCTTCAGATGAATATTCTCTTTTTTGCCATTCAAATTTCAGTTTACATATCAGTTTCTTAATCATTTCTCATCATTCTACTGTAACGTTCTGTCATCATTTTCTGTGTAGCATTTATCAATGCACTCTAATTTCTCTTACTCAGGTGTGTTTTCCTTAATGAACTTTCAAACAAATAGCACACAATAAAATGTACACGTATGTTACGTAGTTATTTCTAGAATGTAAGGTCCATAAGGATGAAAATTTCCTCTGCTTTATTTAATTATATAGCCTTAGCAGAGTAAGTGCTCAATAAATATTTCTTGAATGTTAATGAAGTATTTTGTATTTTTCTAGGCATATTATTTATTAGTTTATTCCATACTCAAGAAACTTAAGCTAAGGGTGAGCTCAATGAAAAATGTTGTTTTGCCTGCTTTCTTCACAAATTTATCTTCAGAGCACATACAGTACTTGGCAAACATAGAAACTACTCAAATATGCTTAATTATGTGATTCATTTGTCATGGAAGAAGCAATTATTTCTTAAGTGTTCTTCCAGAATTTATACTTTTCTGACCTCACACAAAACATTAAAATCCTCTAATTAATTATCATGTATCTGATAGTTCTAGTACACTTGGATAAGTCCTTCAAAAATTTATCAATAGATTATAATCAAAGTCATTTGAAAAGTAAAACAAGAAGATAAAAAAGGATGATAATACTTAAAATTGTAGGTGCCTATGGAAATAGTCCTTCTTATACATTGTTGTGAAAATCTAATTTGAAGTATTCACAAAGGTATGTTAATATTTTTAAAATGTGTACACCAAACATTAACATACACTAATCTGTCAAATATAATTTAACACTGTTATTCTAGTCATATAAGTAGACTGCTGTATCAAATTTAGTTTCGCATTTTATATTTCTTAACAAAATTTTTCATTATTAAGTTGTTTATATCGGAAAAATATAGAAACATTCTGAATATTCTAAAATGAATCAATGATGGTATATCAATATAATAAAAAATGTGCAAGGACAAACATGAATACAATAGCTCCACATTTTCTAATATGTTCATATTTGGTTGCTTATAATGTTTATACAAAAAGGGTTTGAAATAAACATAGCATTATTAATTTCATAGAATGTATAATTTGCATAAACTATAATACACAATTTAAATATCAATTCAATTTTTATGTTTAATTTTATCTCTCTAAAACAAAAATCAATTAGTAACTATGTAATTACTGGAAATGCATTGATTTTTATTTTCTTCATTTAAATTATATTACTGCATGGATTACTTAGGTTATATTCATATTCAGTATTGTCTAGATATCAACTTTGCCTAAACTAATGAATTCCAATTAAAATGTAACAGAGATTTTGCAATGATTGTAGGATTCTACAACTTATTCTGGAATTTGCATATGAATGCATGGGACCCAAAAACAGAAAACATATTAACTAGTTCCAAAACATCATAATCAAGACAGTGGGTTACTGGAGTAAGAATAGATATATACATCAAAGAAAACAATTTTAACTTTAAAGGTTACTCCCACACCTATACTCAAATGATTTTTTGCCAAAATTCCAAGAATATTAAATGTGGAAAAGGAAAATCTCACAAATGGAGCTGAAAAATATTGCTACAAGGTGAATGAGTCTTAAGCTTCTGTCATCATATGAAAATATACTTGGAATGGATTGTAGATTCAAACATAAAAATGATAACTAATATATCTATCAAAGAATGGTGATAATATCTGTGTAACATTGGGAGTGGAGAATAATTATGCTAGAAAAAAGCATGAATAACAGAATTATTCATTTTATCAAAATTAAAATCTTTGTAAGCAAAATAATTGGGGAAAAAGGCTCTTCAGAGACTAAAGAAAATATTTTAAATGCATGTTTCTGACTTGTATAAGAATAAATGACAGCACTTACAACTTAATAGTAAGATGACAATAAACCAATAAAATGGTAAAAGATTTAAACAGATAATTCACAAAATTATATAAATTTCCAATGAGCACACAAGAATATTCTTAAAAATTATTCTTCTCAGAAATACAAATTAAAATCAGCATAATATATAGCTATTTACACACTAGAATGGCTAAAATTAAAGATATTGAGATAACCAAATTGTGGTGTGGACATAGACAACCAGAACTCTCATTCATCATTTTAGGAGAAGGAGTTCAAAATGGTGCCGGCATTTTGAAAAACATTGAAATTATTTGCATTGCTTATAAAGTTGTGTGTTTGTGTCATAGTTTTTTTTAACCAAAAAAGTTTTAAAAGTAAACAATTTTTAACACAGAAAAAAGTATAAATAATTATATGAAGAAAGAAAACTTTTGTACATCTGAGCAGTATGTTTTAAATAAATGTTGTGACAAAAGCTTGATAACATAAAACTTGATAAAATGGAAAGTTACAGTAAGTTAACTTATTATTGAAGAAATAATTTTTCAGAAATGTAGTACAGCATAAGTAAACTGTTTAAAAAATCTACAATAGTGTCCAGTAATGTCCTCCACCTTCTTACTCACACAACTCTCACTTACCTACAGCAACTTCTGGTCCTGCGAGCTCCATTCATAGTAAGTGTCCCATACAGGCATATCATTTCAAAATCTTTTATATCATATATTTACTGTACCATTTTTATGTTCAGACATGTTTACATATACATTATGTACCATTGTGTTACAGTTGCATGCAATATTCAGTGCAATTATATGATGTACAGGTTTGTAGTCTAAGAGCAATCGGCTCCACCACATAGCTGAGGTGTGTGGAAGGCTATACCATCCAGGTTTGTGTAAGGACACTCTGGTTTTCCCACAAGGAAGGAATTGCCTTATGATGTTTTTTAGAAAGTATCTCCATTATTAAACAATACAAGAAGATTCCTCGTAGCATAGATTTCTGTAAAAAGCTATAATTTGATTACAGAGGATATCTACTATGACTACTTTATAATTACATAGGAAGTATATGAAAAAAATATCTATTAGTTTCAATATACAAAGTATTTCTGACATTAACATTGTATGTTTTTTTTTGATGTTCTAGTAATCATAAAAGTTTATTTACTTAAGAAAATGTAGGGCCTTTTATAGAATATAAATTATGAAAGAGCTCCTAAGTATTACCAATGCTCATTCTTCCTAATATTTCTATGTCAGAAATGGTACTACAGTTGAGGTCTTAGGTGAGATGAAAGCACAAATTAACACTCTCAGATTGAATTGATTTAAACATTTAGTCACCTATGTCTTATATTACCTTTAAAATACTTGCTTCATCTTTTTGTGATTCAGATAGTCATCTACAAAATGAGAAGTACAACATTCCTCTCATAGAATTATTATAAATCTTTGCAAATGGCTCAACATGGGTCCTGACATATGGTAAATCTTCCAAAAAAGTTTATTTTGGGTAGTTATTTTGTTTTAAAACTTTGACTTTAGAGAGAGTCAATCAGTGTTCCTCTTCCTAACCCAAATCAGGTTTCATGCCTTAAGGATGATCGTTGATATGGCTCAGAAACAGAGTGTCTATGAGCAGAGATTTATGTGTCAAGGCTTAGACTTTGGGGCTTGGCATTTTGGAGTCGTTCTTCTGTGATTAAGAGACTAAGCACCAGAGCAACTGCCTGAGTTTGAATTCCTTCGTTTACTCAGACAACTTAATTATGGTTATGATAGAAGAATAGAGTAAGTCCTGTGAGTTTATAAATTTTTAATAATTTAAAAAATGTTTCATTTTTATACTGTGGGGTTCCAATAACCTGAGCATCACACTATACGAAGACTGGGGTGGAGAAGGGGAGTGTGCCTTCCGTTTGTGAAGCTGGAGAAGAACAGTTGGCAACTCAGAAAATTTCCCAGGAAAATAATTGTTTTACAGAGAACGTGTATATGGAAGTTAAAGGGCTGAAAAGTAATATTCTTAAATCTGTCCATACTGGCATACTTTTTAAACAGTCTTCAAATAACCACATGTATAAAGCCCCTGAGTTAAGTCACAGGTAAAGCTCTTTTTACAGAGACCTAAAAATACAGGGAACCATGCAATTCACCCCCAGCCTTCTTATCTGCTGTCTCTGTGTGTTTCCTGCCTGTATTGTTGTAGTTCATTCTTATTCATGATTTTTTGCTGTCTGGCCTGTGGGAGAGGATTAGAGAAAGTGGAGAGCAAGCTGGTGCTCGTTAAGATATCACCCAGATGTTGTACATGCCACTCCATTCACAGTGATTGAACAGACTTTGGACAGAGGCCACAGCTGACTGCATGGAGGCTGGTAAAGGACGCTTCTGGCTGTGTGGTTGGTTGCTTTTGTAAATTTGAGCTCTTTACTAAAAACGTGTAATGGATTTGGGGGATAATTAGCAGACTGCAATGCTTTTAATAACTTTCTCAGACAGTTATTTCTAAATGAAACATCATCCTAAGATGCCTTAGTAGCAAACAAACTAATTCTGAATTTATGAAAAAACAAATAGGAATAAAGGACTGCTTAAAATATATTTTGTGTGATTTCTGCTTAAAATATATCATCTGTGTGATTTCACCATCCATGAAATAAATATACCTATCAGTAAGCTCATACATTGTCTTCCCTTCCTTGAACAACAAAATGTCAGCACTAACGTGAAATATATTCTTTGCAATTTTTCTGAAGAGTGATTGCCCATTCTTTCTTTACTTTCTAGGAGACGAAACTAATTTTCTCATAAGAAAGCTTATTTCAGTATCATGAAACTTTGTTAGAAAGTGCGTTATTTTTTCAGGCTAATACTATCACTTACTGTTCATCAGTATCAAGCTAACATTTGATTATGCAATTTGATTGAGAATCATTTATACCTTATGCCTCAATTAGGAATTTTGAATTTTGTGGACTGTTTTGAATACAAGTTTTTGAAATGATCCTGAATAGTTAAGTTTTTGGTAAATAGGAAAATTAGTTGGTCCACAGTTTTACTTTATGTTTTTAGTGACTGTAAAGACATTTACTCTTTTTAATAGTTTTATATCGTTGCTTCTGCATAAAGGTTGATACAAACTTATGTTTACATTTGAGAAATTTAGTAAAATTAAACTTAAGCAATAATTACTACACTGAAAGTGAGTGCACAATGTTCTTCCTTAATGAAATCCAACATTTAACATTTTGGACACCAGGGGACTATTTGGATAGTGTGTGCATACGCCAATTTCTATATACGATACCCTGGAGCATTTAACACTGCTTTCAAGTTGCTTAATTTGCAACCACTATGCGGTTCTGCCACTCAATGAGTTCATATTGTATTAAAGGTACTGTGTAAAGCCCTTATGATTGCACAGAATATCAAAGTTGCATAACTAATTTTGAAAAAGAGGAGACTTCCTTTGTAGTCCTCATCTTGAAACATCATGCCCTCTGCTCTCACAACACATCAAACAATATTTTTAATAGAAAAGAATACTCAAAGTCTGTGAAATCTGTCTGATTCATTTAGTATAACTTGCTGTAACCAAAAATAACTTTTCAGTGGAGTTTGTCTTTGTTATTGAATTATGAATTTCACCACCAAAATATTTTAGAAATACTATGATTTGTAATTATAAAGTTTCAAAAAATTCTTAATATAAGTTTGTATTTATTTTACCTTTAGTAATAAGTGTACATTTTGTAACACTTTAAGACAATTGAGATTGTAAAAATACAAGTAAATTTTCTTAATATTTAAAACAAAGGAAAACTTAGAAACCATTGTTATAAAAATGGAACATTTAGAAAATATGTATACAACAAAAGAATTAGGGGAAGGTAAAATTTGGCTAACTATAATATCAAATTATATTTTTTCTTATCTTATAACATGCCCAGTTAAAATGAGAAGCAATATTTTAAAGTTTATTCTTAGAAAAGTAAAACAAAGTGTATAGTAATACCAAGCACATAATAGATACTAAAAAAGAAGAAGAACAGAAAATACTATTTGGTGATGGATTTTTAAAGCACAATTTATATAAATTCACTATGTCTCATAATAGGTCAAGGATATTAAAAGTATTTAAATCTAATATTGACCTTTCAACATTTTGCAGTTGTTGTCCATTATACTTCCTATATTAATTCTATAACAAAACAAAAAGATTTTTGTTTACATTTAGTCAATGTAATTTAAATTTACCTACATGTTTACCATTTAGTTTACTCACCATTCCTATAAATTCTTCCTTATTGGAAAATTGTCTTATCATCAGATAGAATAAAATCATTTATAACAATGATGTATTTCTAGTTTGGGTATTATTTTCTTTCATTCTTTTTAAGATACTCTCTACTATGATTTTAAAAATAATTTCCACTCGTCTTATTGAAAAGTCAATCTAATTTTAAAAATCTTTATCTCTGACTTCTTTTTAAGACTTTTTTTTTGTCTCAAGTGATTTGCGATTTACTATGATATGTCTTGATATAGATCTTTGCACCTAATAGTGCTACTGAGGCATTCAGAGACTGCTGTTTTCATATTTTCTGGTATTATTTTGACATATATATGATGCTGATATTTGTATACCGTTAAAATTATGAAAAAAATTATGCAGCACATATAAATAGTGATGTAATATATATTTCATTCTTTATACTTTGATGAGCTTTATCTAGCTATCTCATTTGTCCCAATTATTTGCTTTCATACTGTGTATTTCATAAGTTGAAGGGAAGGCTGAATAAGAAGGCTGTGCAAGATACAGGAAAGGTTTTAAAAAGAAAAAGGCAGCATTGTATTTTGAATATTTTTTTTTCTCCGTTTTAATTGTTCTCACTCTGGTTCTTAATCTGATAAGCTCTTGCTAACTTCATGAATCATATCTCAACCACATATTTATTATTTGCTATCATCTTGTCTTTCTAGACCATTTTCTGTATTGCCTATCTATTCAAAAGGAAGTCTATTCTATATTTTACAAAACATAATATACTCCTTAATTCTGCATTTACTTCAAATTTTAAATATTGTGTAAATACACATATATATTTAAAGTTCCTGAAAATATTTTTTAATCTTTTATTAATCTTTCCAGACATTTTGACATTGTTTTATATGTAATATTTTATAATATATTAATATACTTGTATTCCAGTTCTAGAAATTCCAATATCTAAAATGCCCATTCAATTTGTTGTTTTTATAACTCCCATTCGCAATGGACTCTTTCTTTAATTTCTCTAATCTTGGCTCCATGATATTTACACTGTATGTAGAGGAATTTGCTGAAATTTTAATCTTCATTTCTCAAGAAATTATTTATAGTTGCTTTCCTCATATCCTTTAGAATCGAGGACAAACTTTATTTTTATTTATATCTGTGCAATTTTAATGCACAAATATTGTAAATATTGGCTTCAATAAAGTGCGAACCTCAGTTTTTTGTTAAGAATTGTTAGGACACACTTATTTTGTCCTCCTTTATAAAATATTTCTTCCTTTCATGGTTAGTTTGTTCATTTAAGGCATTGTCTTTTAGGGAACTCAGATTTGTTTAAGATGTCTCTGCTTCACCCTTCCACAGTGGACTCCTTATTCTCATATACACCTAGTTAAAGTTAAATTATCTGTCATACTACCAGAACCAGAAACAAGCAACTAGCTAGTAATTTAAATAGTCTTAAACCAATCTATTAAGTAAGGTATGTGTCTTTGTTGTAATGGAAATTGGTGCATACTGTTTAAAGAGAATATGTCACATTTCTTCTTTTTTTTACTCTTTTATTTTCATTCAAAATCTGTTATTTGAGATATAAAATCAGGGTTGATTGTCCTTCTCAATACAAACAAATCTGAATAATAAAAATATATTCATATTACCAAAATCTTAACTCAAAAAACGTTCATTTTTGAAAGAATATATTTTTGTAAGTATTAGTTACATTTTGTAGTGATAATTTAAAATTTTTATTTTTACTCTTGTACAATATTTATGGGGTGAAATACCTTTTTAAATGCTAAATTTCGTATGCCAGCTCTGTAACTGGAATAACTATAGAAAATTTAAATATGTTTCCACTCACCTGATTTCAAATCTAAAGAATATAAGAAAAAAAACTTCCTTCAGTTTGGCAATTTTTCAGTCAATTTTTCTCTTTTTAACTCTTTCCTTGACAAGACATTTGCTTTGATGAGTGTGCTGATGTTTTTAAAAAGTGTATTATTATTTAAAACTATGTATACTAGTTGTCAAAACTACAAGACTGTGTTGTTCACGAGATGTCTTTGACAATGGCCACTTTTGATTTAAGCTTACAAGAGAGGTAATGTAGAAATAAAAAACTTTATGACTGTTTCTTACAAAAATGGCTTTCTTCTTTTCTTTTCTTTTCTTTTTTTTTTTTTTTTTTTTTTTTGAGTTGGCGTCTCACTCAGTCGCCCAGACTGGAGTGCATTGGCCGCTCCCGGCCACCGCAGCCTCGCCCTGCTGGGCTCCAGCGATCCTTTGGCCTCAGCCTTCCAAGTAGCCGGAATTACAGGCATGCGCTACCACGCCCGGCTGATTTTTTGATTTTTTGTTGAGATGAGGTCTCGCCAAGTTGCCCAGCCGGGTCTCGAACCCGCGGGCTCAGGCAATCCACTCACCTCAGCCTCCCAAAGGCGCGGGATTACAGGCTGAGCCACCGAGCCCGGATCACAAAAATGGTTTTCAATAAATGCCGGATTATTGCTGAGGTACGTAGCAGTTCTGCTTTGGGCAGCTTACATCTGTGACCAGTTAGCTCACTGTCAAGAGAATTGCGCTAATGAAGCCAGAAAATGGGTTTAAATTCCCAATCGCATCAATTAACTTTTCTTGACTCAAGGTCGCTAATGGCACCCCTGGGGCCAGTCCGTTTGAATTTTCACTTATGGCTAGAAAAAAAAAAAAAAAAAAAAAAGCAAAGCGATTACACAATTCACAGTCCTTCCACTTATAATAATTGGCTTTATCTTTATCACAGCACTAAAATATTGATGATATACCATCTTACAGATGAAATAATGAGATATGAGCAAATATTTTGCCTCACTTTAGGGTTAGAGTTCCAGAATAAAAAATGGTAATAATTCCTAAAACAGACTTTCTTTTTTCTTTTTTTAGGCGAGAAGGCTTATAGAGAGTTTATAAATACTGACCAAATTCACATAATCTGCAAGTTGTTAAGGTTAGAAATTAAGTTCAGTAGTCAGTTTCCTACACTATTAAGATCCTGCACTCAACTAAAATACACTTTCTGGAACAGTTTATGAAGTGTTTTAAGAGATGTACACTATAACTTTGAATACATACATATCAACACAAATTATTTTATTATTGCCAAAGTCTATTGCTCTGTGAAACTAAAAAAAAATGTATTGATAAATTTAACAATGTTTAAATTATTCTTCTTCAAGCATGAAGGATTAGGACAAAAGGGGACAACCTTCATGCTCATACCAGTGTGTTCCATGTATGAATATTAACAAAGACTTATTTTAGCTTTACTTACAGAGTCATCTTTTCACAACCTACCAAGGTATATTGACTTATGGGATAGTGTTAGAGTTCATTAAAGTTTCTGTCAATGAATCCTGTACCTGAGGAACAGTGTCTGAGCTCTAAAGATTAACGGCTATTTGAAAATTCACAAAATGTGAAACTGACAACTCCAATTACTTAGACAATTGGAAAGCAGCAAGGTAACCTAAGTGCCCCACACTACTATTAATTTCTGTGTATTATGTGAAAATGTATTTATTTAGACCACAGAAATCTTGTGATATAGAGTCTGTTTATAACATAATCACATGATGCTTAGGTTAAAAACATGCAAAGCATGTAGCACTTATTATGTAATTACGCTTTAATAGAAAAATACTCTGATTTGTGGCAGGGTTTTATAGTAAAAGTTCATTTTAATGTCTTATCTGAACATCTACATCCATGCAAATCCCTAGCAAACTCTTTTAAAAAAATTAGAGCATGAAAACAAAATCTAACATTGTGATCTAAGATATTACTTGTGAAAACATTAGCTGTGACCAGCCGTACATATTTTAAAAGTATATCGATAAATTTGTATAATACACACACACACACACACACACACACACACACACACACACACACACACACACATATATATTTTTTTAAGTTGTAGTCTCACTCTTGCCCAGGCTGGAGTGCAGCGGCATGCTCATGGCCACCCCAGCGTCAACCTGCTGGGCTCAGGCAATCTTTCCATCTTAATCTTCCAAGTAGTGGGAACTACGGGCGTGTGCTATTACACCCGGTTAATTTTTTTGATTTATTGTAGCAACGAGTTCTTGCCAAGTTACCGGGGCTGGTCTCAAACCTGTGGGCTCAGGCAATCCACTCGCCTGGCCTCCCAAAGTGCTGGGATTACAAGCGGAGCCACCGAGCCCAGCCATGATAAATATTTATAGAACTAAAATATGCAAAACATTTTACAAAATCAAATTAACTATGGGTTTCTGTATTTGTATGGATGATGGAGATTTTTTGTCAAGGACATCCAAGGCCAGTCTTTCTTTAAAAAAAAAAAAAAAGAAATACATGAAAGTGCTATGTTCTGTAGCTAAATTTCTAAATGAAGTTTTCAGATTTACAGCCTATACTTCTGCATTGGGATATATGTCTATTTTTAGAAGATATAAATCATGGAGATAATTAATTTTCCCAAATATCAGAGAAATAAGTTAATATAAGAAAGTCTCCACACTAGGTTAAATTAATTTAAATGCAACATCCATAAATTCAGATAATATATTAACCATTTTAGATACAGTTTAATGTTTCTGATTATCTGTGAGGTAATTCTATTAATAACACTTTACATAAAATTAAATCTCTTCCACAAAGAGTAACAAAGCACAGCAAGAAATTTGGCCATAAATATTTCAATATCATTTTTCTCTGCTAGTTTTCTCCTTCTTGTCTTTGATACAAATTATACATTAACAGTAGAGGCTCCAGTAGATTAGAGTTTCTTGTAAAAGACACTTCATTTATCTTGATGATCATGCTTTCTTTATAATCTATTTGCCCTTGCCCAAATCCTCTCCTGACCCTCACCTTCAATGACAAACTCTACTCCCCAATGTACTTGATGTCATGTCTTCACTATTTACAGCCCTGACTGAGTAATCTCACTCTTTGTACCGCTGATGCAAAGTATTACATGCAATGGATATCATAAATTATATCTTATCATAGAACCGATGCTTTTTGAATTTTCCAGAATAATTTCAGAATTGGCATTTTCTGCCACTGTTGCAGATAAATAGTGCCTCAGCGGTTGCCACCATAGGCAAATTATTTCTGCCTGCACAAGATCTGACAAGAGGTCCTCAATAAATGTTCATCAGAAGGAAGTTTATTGTTATTTGCTTGTGTGCTTGCTTCATTTCTTACCACCTAATCAACTCTTTGCCTTTTTTTCCTACCTCTTAATCAGATTAATTATCATTAGCTCTTTAATCAATATGATGATTATTGCCTTTCTTCAAAGTGCCCTGTGGGGTATCCCACAATACTGAGCAGGATGCTATACACAAAATAATATGATACATTTATATGACGGAAATGATTTATATAGCCAATAGAAAAATTCAATATATTTGTATGTACACATAGAATATCTGCAAGGACACATGCACTAGAGTGTGGGAATTTCAAAACCCACCCTTTTTTTGTTTCATTTGTTTCATACTTCTAAATAATTACTGAATCCAACACTAGGCTTTAGATAATCTCTCAGATTTTTTGTATGTTTGCATTTAGATAATTAATTATCAATTTCAATTAATTTTGCTATTAATTGTTGATTTAAAAAATAAATCCAGGACCTTAAAATTTAACTATATAACACCTTAATTCAGCCTTGACATATTGCTGGATAAAGTGTCCCAAATTATACATTGCATTCTGTCACTTCAGTTGAGCCCCAGGAGTATATTTTGCTCATTTTCATCGTTTCCGATGTAAGCATACTTCCTGTATACAATACCTCACGGTTTAACTAGTAAATCAAATGGAAACTTCTAATTATTTAATTAGTCCATATTTTATTTGTTTTGTCCTAAGGGGAGAATTCATGAAGGGCAGCAAGCTTTTACTACAGAGGGCATTTATCAAGCTAAATAGACAAAGTGTTTTTTCCAAAGTGCTTATTGCTTATTTAGTTGGCGTATATATTCAGATAAAGATAGTTTAAGAGAAAGATGGCACACATTTGATGTAAGGTTCTAGTCAGCTGTTGAAAGATTGAAAGCTAATCCTTACCATGTTGTTGCTGCAATAATAATTGTGTCATATATATGTGTATATATGTATGTATGTATATATGGGGGGGAGAGAGAGAGAGAGAGAGAGAGGAAGAGAGAGAGAGAAAACACACAAAATTACAAAATTTAGGACAAATTCTTTTGCATTGGAAAGGAAAAGAAAAAAGTGATCATCTGGCCCAATAATTTTATTCCTTATGGTTGAGAAAGATGAATCTTTAAAAAAACCTTTTAATATTCTATTCAAGGTAATGCAGCAAGTTGCTAACTCTGAAATAGATTTTTAGTCTTATGAAATAACCCAATAACCCTTCAAGTAACCTATAAGGAAAAGATGATCAAGACTATTACTTGAATAAATTTTCTAAAATTTCAACTATTGGGCAAACATTTATATGACCTTCTAATAAAAGATTTTTAAAAATTATATATATTTTTCCAATTGTAAAGAGATTATAATAATTTAATTTGGAATGAAGTTGGCATTTGACTATTGCTATTTAGTCTGAGTAACCTTAAAGAAGAGTTACAGAAATGAAGACAATCGCTACCCACTAATGAGCTAAATAAAGCTCTTTTCCTAGGTTTAAAATACACTGTCACCTTTCCTAGAAGGAAGAATATATCACATTTTGAAAGTCATTTAGCCAATGCCCAAATTAGATTATTAGTATTGTGTACTGAGGAAATAGGCACCACAGTCTGGTAGAACTTCGTATAATTATGTCACTGCTGCTAATCAACATGAAGCTTTAAGAATGGTACTAAATCTTTCTGAGAATAAGTTTCTTAATCTTTAAAACTCACTAGTTTATTAAAATAATTAATTAAGACTGTATATAATGCCTCTCGCATACTACTTATAATATATTAAGGATTCAATAAATAATAAAGATGCTTATGACTTTTGTTATATTATAGTTCCATTATTATTATTTTTCTGACTTAAATATTTTTAATAAAACATTGGTACTTAAAACATTTAGAAAAACCTTGGTAATTATTAATAATATTTTAAAAATCTATAGATTAAATTCCAAAATAATTTAAAGTATACACATAGAAATCTAATTTTTTAAAAATTGTAGAGAATATTTTTAGATCTATCTCAGATGCATATATAAATAATTAAATTAATATTTAAATGAGAGCCCCTTAGAGCAAATTTTGAATACAGAAAAAAAGGTAATGACAACATGAAAGTCTTAAATTAATTTCATGAGAAGATAGTGGAGAACTGCTAATTTAAGAGACTAAAAATCTTCCAGTATCTTTGAAGACAGAAAATTATAGAAGAAAAAGTATAGAATTAGAAATCAAGTGGACACAGGCTTAATGTGAATGTTAGAATGTGATTTTAACGTATACATATAAATGGCAATTAGAAATGGCAATGGTTAGTGGATCCTGAAACAATCAAATACTATCCTAATCAAGAATTTCTTTCATAATGATGATGAAGAAAATATACAAGCAGATCAAGGACAGGAGATAAGAGGAGGGAAAGGCACTTCTCTTTAATTATTAGAGGGTTTGAACCCAAATGTTAAAAGCCAATGTTGGAAGGAGTTAGACATTTTTACCCTCCAACTTCTTGCCTGGGAAGTGCTTTACAGACTTAAATGACAGCAGACTGTTTTGCTCCAACTATCAATATCCATCACCCGGGATTATGAATCTTTTCACCTTAGTTATAGAAAATATATAATCAAAGATGATACAATTGCAAAGAATATAAAGAAAATGGAAGTCTTTTTTTCTTAATTCCCAGAAGCTGCTGACCCAGGAAAACAATTCAAAAACTTTTTAAGTCAGAAGTAAATTTCATATGCAAATATTTGTGCGCTTAGAATGCTAATATCATTGTTTCATTTTGTTTGTTAGCATTTCATGATATATCAGAGATGTAAAGATTAAACACTACATTTTGTTTTCTTGGAAGAGTTGCTAGGAAAAAAAAGGCCACGCTGAAACCATACATACATACATTCTTTCAACCCCTTTGAATTTTCTGTGCTTAACAATCTTGACCTTATCTAGATCCTCAAATTTGCAGAACATCACTTCTTTCTAGATGTAAATTACCTTGCTCTTGAATCTGAACCAATTTTTTAGCTAAATTAGGAAAGTTGGGAAAGGATAAGAAAAGAAGCTTAAATCCACCCTTGAAAATATCCTAGTTCATCTACTTCCTAGTGACAAGGGCTTAAACAAATATTTTAACTTCATTCATTAAAAACTGAAGAATTTACTTCATTCTCTATGACACTGAGTAGTGGCAAAATTAATAATGTTTGCCATAAGGTCGGGTTCTAATACCTATCTTAACTTTCATTTGACTTATTTTTTTCTTAATATATTCTTTCTACATGTTTCAAATATGAGAACAGATTCTAGAGTGATGGCCAATAAGTAACACTGTCACTCTTTTTAATGTACAGACAAAAGATTTTGAATGCTGTGGATGAATAATGTGGATCAACTCTCTCTCTCTCTAAATATAGATAGAAGTATAGGTAAAGGTATAAATATAAAAGTAGATATAGTGTATGTATGTGTGCATTCTGTTTGTGTGCGGGGGGAGAGTGATTGATTTCAGGTTTGCAAGTGTACTTGCTAAAATGTTTTGTAACGTCAACACAGCATCCTCAAGGTCATTCACAGATGCGTACTCGAGTCATTTGTCAACATGTTCCTGAGTTGAATTTAAGTGAAGCTTTACCTTATTCTTTCATTTGCTATACAGACATGACCAGAGAATGGAGACAGAAGGAGGCAGTGTAGTATAAAGTAAAAAGCTCTGTTTCTGGGGCTAGTGGGTTAAGATTTGAATCCCAACGCTAATACTTAGTGCAGCTCCAGGCAAATCATTTAATGTTTCTGATCCTCCCTTTCTCAAATAAGGAAGACAGAACCTTCTCAATGAGTTGTTTTCAGGATTTAAGATTATAATTTATGCTTATGTTTGTATCTGTGCATATATACACATGTGTATATATGCATATATGAACATAGATGCTTATATACACTTATGTATGTATTATATGTATTATAAGAAGTACAAATGTATCTTACATATTTCATAGAAACTTCAATTTTCTAGATTCCCATTAGGTGCTACAAAATATACATAAAGCTTACATAATTCTGACGATGTGCAGGATATGAATTATTGTACATTTTGGTTAAGGGAAGACTCTGAGTCTCAAAGATGTTGAAAACTTTGACCCAAAACTCTTCCAAATGGTAAGGGAAGAATTTCTATTCACAAAACTACAAATCTCATAATATTTCTAATAAACTTTTGAACTTGTCCAATTCAAAAATTCATGAAGCAACTAACTGGGAAGACCTGGCTTCATACTTAAATATTTGACTATGAATTCACTATTTTTTAAACACAACAAATAGTCAAGAGTTTAGCAGTAACTTTTTTCATATTTGGTCAACACTAATTTTATAGATGACTGCATCTACTCAAAAAGTATTTCCATGTTGTAATTAATACATTATAAATTCTTTTAGCCTGCATGTGTATGCAAATGAGTATATGTATATATATGTGTGTATGTGTTTGTGTGTGTACTTCATTATTGTTCTAAATCTCAATTTCCTAATGCCATATGATGTTAAGCACTTTTTTTTTTTTTTGCTTATTTGCCAGTTGTATATATTCTTTGGTGAGGTGTCTGCTCAGAAGCTCTAATATTTTGCTCATTTTTAATGGAGTTGTTAGTTTTTTATTGGTAACATTTAAGAATTATTTGTGTATTTTGGGTTGTGCTTTATCAGATGTGTCTTTTACATACAAATATTTTCTCCCAGCTGTGACATGAGTCTATGCTAAAGGATTCTATTTAGCAAAGAGTATATAAAACTATAGATATGAAAAGAGGTAAGTGATGTAACAGTCTTCAATGGGGCAGAAGATATCTAGCTCTGTATGTAAGTAGCAGAATGGAAAAAAAAAGGTGAACTGATAATCTTTGAAAACAATGTGGGACTGGAAGGGCAAAAGAAATATAATTTACCAAAATTCATCACTTGAAAAATGTTTCCTCTTGAAAACTGAGTGTAATTTAAGTATAATAATAATTCAAGTTACAAATATAACACTTAGTCAATTGATACCTTGCTCAGCTGGTACACTTTAGATCTGAAACTCAGGTATTTTCTGTACTATATTGAAATGACTTCAATATAAGTAACTATGAATGTGTGTGTGAGTTTATGTACACAAATACAAAATACATGCAGATAAATATATATACATATATATTTATCTTTCAACTTTTTGATGTAGTATTTCTATCACTTTTATTTCAACTTTGTGTTTTAACTTTTAAGAACTTTATATTCAGATGATACTAAACAACATTTCAAAACTCATGTTCCATCATTTAGTTATACTTAATAATAAGCACAATTTTGTCATGGTATATATTAAACTTTAATAGATACATTGTGTTTAAATACTAAAAACAATTAAGATGTGCATAATTTATAGATGTCATAATAAAAATGCATTATTTCAATATAATTTAAAAAGCAAATTTAATTATTGAATTATACATCCATTATCATGCTTCAGTAATTATCTAATAACTAATAGTTCATCATAAATATGTTTACTGCCGGGCTCGGTGGCTCAGCCTGTAATCCCGCGCCTTAGGAGCCTGAGGTGAGTGGATTGCCTGAGCCCATGGGTTCGAGACCCGCCTGGGCAACTTGGTGAGACCTCATCTCTACAACAAATACAAAAATTAGCCGGGTGTGGTAGCACACGCCTGTAGCTCCAGCTACTTGGAAGTCTGAGGTGTAAGGGTCGCCGGAGCCCAGAAGGTTGAGGCTGCAGTGGCCAGGAGCAGCCACTGCACTCCAGTCTGGGTGACAGAGTGAGCCTACAACTCGAAATAAATAAATAAATAAATAAATAAATAAATAAATAAATAAATAAATAAATAATAAATGTGTTTACTTTTGAGATGTAGCCATGCACATTAGTAATTACAATAAATAGAAGAATTCAAGTATGTTTGTTATAGTGAGTAAACTATTATAAAATAAGATGTAGAACTCGCATAACAAAATTCAAGTATAAGTAGTCATTAGGAGGAAATGTTAAAAGGCACGTCCTAGTGATATTAAATTGTAATAAATTTCAGAGAATATTCTTTATTAATCATTAAGCGTTGACTATATAATAACCCAAAGCAATGCATGATACATCTGTTATGTTCTAAGATAGTCCTCAAAAGAAAAGGCGAATTCTACTTCACTAAATAATTATTCCTCAGTAGAGAAGAATAATCCCCAAGAGTAGTGAGAAGTAAGGACTGGACTAGGGGTTGGTTGCTCTGAGATTGATCATTTTCCAATAAAGAAATCAATGGGGTTTAAAATATAAAAGTTAGTAAATCATGGAATTGTATCAAGAATAGGATCAAAGACTAAAACTTATCTATTTTTTTACAAGCACATTCTAAGGGGTATAAATTAGAATTAAAATGTCAAAAAATGAAAGTATTGTTTAAAAGTAATCTTAGCAAATTTTCCATTGCATGTTCTGAAAACAGGGCAAATCTAGTAGGATGTGGCATTCAAATTAAACTCCCATCCAAATACAAAGTTTTGAAAAGTCTTGGGTTCATAATGAAGCCTCCTGATGATATGGCAGGGGATAAATTGCAATATAACTCACACTGTAAATTTTTCTAAAATTATTTTTTTGACAATTCATTTCTGCTGCCCTTCAAATTTTGTCATTCTCCTTCATTTTGGGTGACATTCACATTGGAGCCAGATTAAGATGAGGATGGTTATCTATCGGTCCTTCATAACAATTGAGGTTGAGCTACACGCATGGGCCTTTGTAAAGGCCTCCACTTTTCCCTATCCCAACCATTGTGCAATATCTGAGGTGTGTGTGAAGCTGCAGGCTTCTTTCACCTGTGTGCTTCCCTCCAATGGCACCCAGGGAAGTCATCTCCCCATACCTCCAACCTCTGAACCTCTGACTATTCTTTCTTTTCTTAGGACTTTCCAAATTTGCATCCTCTTACAAATAGTATATATTGTTTCTAGTTAATGTAGAGGTAGCATCAGGTCTTCACAGGATGTCCTGAAGGTATCCTGGAGGGAGATTAGACATTCCTTTCAAAAATTGCACCACACTACTCACTCAGACAATGAGTGATCTCTCTCATCTGCTCTCCTTGCTGGTGGCTGGTGCATAGAAGGAAAAGACACAATCAACGTTCAAAAAGATCACAGTTAAAAATGCAGATAACTAAATGTCAGAAAGCATAGTTGGAAGATGCATTCTGTGTTTATGCACTAAAATCCAAAGGGTATATTTACGTTGACATCTTACTTTAAAACTATTCTTGTATGTCTTCCTGCATATTTCTGGGTAAGATTTTCCTTTGTGGTCATTATAAACAAAACACAGCACAAAATTCTGACAAAGTTATTGGAAGGCAGCATTCTTAGGTGGCACAATGGATGATGAAGCACCTTAAGTAGTAACCAGCATTAAATAAATAGTATTAGGAAACTGCAGGGGCAAGAAAATCAATACAACTTCAGTACAAACAGGTATATTTAAAAGATATGACATTGCGAGTAATGGTGTCACTGTCTTTTTCTGGGACATGACATGTAAACTTCCTAGAGATTATGCACTACTTAATTTTTATCAAAAAAGAACAGGAAGAAATAATTTCTAACCTAAAAATAAAGAAAATATCCCTTAACGCTATGAATAATTCCCATATGCACTGTTTGGAAAATAAACAAATAGGTAACTATTTTTTCTAACCATTATTGTACAGTTTCCTTGACAAATCACTGTACAGCAAATAAATTCATGAATTTTATAATATATTTTAATGAAACTGCTTCTATAGCCAGGCATGAGCAAAAAGCAATATTTATACAGGAACCTGTACACATCAAGGCATATCTTAATTTACTTTATGTAGTTTAAATAGTTTATAATTTCTCCCTTTTATGTTAAATTAATATTTCTCAAAAACATGTCATTTATATTTTTGTCATTTATATATACAAATCGGTATTACTGTTTACATGTTTTCAGTTGGGCCATTTTTCATTTTATTTTAATTTTTAAATTTTTTTTATTTTTTGGAGTTGGAGTCTCACTCTGTCATCCAGACTGGAGTGCAGTGCCCGCTTCCGGCCACCGCAGCCTCGACCTGCTGGGCTCCGGCGATCCTTCCGCCTCAGCCTTCCGAGTAGCCGGAATTACAGGCATGCGCTACCACGCCCGGCTGATTTTTTTTTTTTTTTAATTTACTGTAGCGATGAGGTCTCGCTGCCCAAGCGGGTCTCGAACCCGCGGGCCCAGGCAATCCGCTCACCTCAGCCTCCCAAAGGCGCGGGATTATAGGCTGAGCCGCCGAGCCCGGCCATTTTTCATTTTAAAATAGTCTTATTTCAGTATTATAATTTGAAGGTCAACTTTACTGACAAGAAATGTACATACTCTCAAAAATATGACAAAAGTAAAATACTGTTATTTTGAAACAGTTGCCAAAAAACATCTGAGCCTGAGGTTGACCCTATTGTGTTAACAATTATATGGTGTCAGACAACTGCAAATAACAGACTGGCACCAAATTTTCTCCTTGATTTTTCTCATAAATTTGAAATAGAATTTTTAAAAAGTAAATTTCTCATAATGTAACTCAGTGTTAATAAATGTCACACTGGAATCACTGATATTATGTAATTTGTATGAGATTTAAAAGTAACTTTTATTTATATTTTGGTTTTTAGAAATTGTATATGTTCTATAATCAGAAATTAATGTTTTTTAATTAGAAAAAGAATTAGAAATACTTCCTTCTCAAAATATGTAGAGCATAACTCTACCCTTAAATGTGTGCTATGCTTAGTAACTTCCAAAACGTACGGTATAAAAAGGGAAGAAGATTATTGCTTTCATTGTAGAAACCTGAAACACTACCTCAGCCAAGTGATCAAGGATAACACCACCCGTGAATTTATATTAAAAGTATATGCCCTTCGTGTGATTGGATGAGCAATACTCTCCCTCTTTAGTCTTCCTTCCCCTGAATCCATCATCCTAGTCTAATTATAACAACAACAAAACAACAGACAGATTTCAAATGAAGGACATGCTGCAAAGTGCTTGATCTGTACTTCTCTAAATTGCCAAAGACATCAAAGGTAAGAAAGTCTGAGCAAGTGTCAGAGTCAAGAGGAACCTGGCAGACAGGAGACATTCTTGCTGCTGTCCTGCTCTTTGTGCCCCTCACAACATATCTTCTCTTTAATAAATCTCTCTTTCTCAAAAAAAAAAAAAAAAGTTGAACCTAAGGAGAGGTGACAACTGAATGCAACGTGGCATCCTGGATAAAACTGAAAACCATTCTAATATATAAAGATTATTGTTAAACTCCTTCAAAATTAAAAAAAATTATGACTATAAAATTTAAATGGAAGTAATATTTGGACCTAAAAGCCTAATAGTAAATATAAGTATTGATTAATAACAAATATTTCAAGAGTTCCTCTAAAAATATTCCATAGAAAAAAATTTCAGAACTATAATGTTACTTTAATTTTTGTTATTTTATTTTTTAATTGACAGATAAAATTATATATCTTTGTAATGTACAACATGATGTTTTGAAGTAAATATATGTGGTGGAATGACTAAATCTAGCTAATTATAATATGCATTACCTCACATAGTTATCATTTTTGTACTGTGTTTCTCCCGGCATTTTTTGAGAATACAAAATATTATTATTAACTATAATCACCATGTTATGGAAAAAATGTCTTGAACTTATTTCTTCTATCTAACTGCAATTTTGTATCCTTTGATCAACATCCCCCCCACACACCCAACTACCCACTCCCCACACACACTCAACTACCTCAGCACCTGGTAACCACCATTTTAAAAAGCCACCTAGATTTTTTTCCCCTCTTGGAAGCAAAGTCTCACTCTGTTGCCTAGACTGGAGAACTGCAGCATTATCTCAGTTCACCATAACCTCAACTGCTTGGACTTAGGCAATATTTTCACCTCGCCTCCCAGGTAGCGTAGCACTTGCCACCCATGGCTAATTTTTTAATTTTTTTGTAGAAATAAGGTCTTGCTGTATTTCCTAGGGTGGTCTTGAACTCCTGGGCTCAAATAATCCTTCTGCCTCAGCCTCCTAAAATAGTGGAATTACAGGCATGAGCCACTGTGCCTGGTCACCACCTTGATTTTTAAAGTGTTAATATTTCAGGTTTGATATTCATAATAATGTTTTATATTAAGTAAAGTTGAATACTTATTTTTTTTAATGAGGGCTATCCAATATAAATTGATAGTTTATAATATCTTTCTTTGACAATGATTATAGATAATTTCAACCTGCTGTGTCCAATTTTAACTTTATAGGCTCATTAAAATTTTCTCTTGGTAAATTATTTTTTTCTTCACTCCATACTAATTCATTAGAGATTAACTACCCTGTCAATACTATTCTTTCATAAGTATTTTCACCCTTGTTTTTCTACCACAGTCCTGCATTTAAAGTGCATATAAAATGCCCATTTGAGCAATATTTGCGTTATGAGATCTACTGAAGGTCTTTTTGAAGTGTGAAATCAACTTCCCATTTCAAACTGTAAGTGAACCTAAATGTAATGGTCCATTAAAACAAAAACAAACAAAAACAGTCTAAAGAACACCTGTAAAGCTTTATTTTTTCCACTATTTATAAAAGATATTTACATGGAAAACAATCTAAACTAGGAACTTTTTCTTTTGTAGATAAACCACTACTTTGGAAGCCATATAACCATTGCTGATATTCAACATTAATAATTAAGTTAAAGAATATTCTCACCTAAGGATATAATTGACTTACAGTTGATTAGTGAACGTATCAAAAAGAACAGAGAAAAACAGAGCAACGGGAAAGTTGAATGTACTTAGCTGGAACGCTAAAACATTATAGGAGCAGTTAAGAACCATCTATACAGTAAGGATGAGACAGCATTCTTCATGGTGGTTTGCATAGTATCAGTTTGATTAGGTATCTTTAATCAATTAAAGACCCTATAAGGATATATTTTTCATATTCTACAGACCACACAATTCACAAAAATATAAAAATTTTTATTAATAAAAATTTAGGGAGGTAATAGTAAAATTAACATAGGGCTTTCTTTTTTTTTTTTAAGCAGGATATATTGAGAGGACAGCAAAGCTCCCACAGTGGGAGGGGACCTGAGGAGGTTGCCTGGGTCTTTTGAAACTTAGAGAGTAAGGGCCATGTCCTCAGTGTTTGTATCTTAAGCAAACCGATATTAAAAATATCATCCTCTTCTATAAGTCTATAGTAGAACACATGTTGTTTTTAGGTAAACTGTTGTATAGTCAAGATAAAAATATGGTGGGTAATAGGTGCCTATAACTAACAGAATTGAAACAAAAGCTTGAGAAGAAACTCAGATTCAAGTTAGCCTTTAACAGTGTTCATATCTCAAAATTCGCCGGAGCCCAGCAGGTCGAGGCTGCGGTGGCTGGGAGCGGCCACTGCACTCCAGTCTGGGCGACAGAGTGAGACTCCAACTCAAAGAAAAAAAAAATTGATGGTGTTACCTACTTTCAAACCAAACAGTATTGGGTGAGTTTCAGTCTGAATATAGAAGTCTAAGTGGACACATGGGACTATTTAACAACTGAGGTCAAGAAAGAAACCTAAAAAAAAGTATATATGCCTTTTATAAAAAAATAATAATAATTTTTAGATGATATGTGACTGCAGTTTCAATTGGCACTTTTTATTAAATTCATACTATTTCTTAATATTTACTAACAATAAGAAAGCAATTGAAAAAACTGTGTGATTATTTTGGGGGCATCAATTTGGGGAATCAAGATTGATAACCTACAGAATAAATTACCTGGAGACAATTAAGTCAATACAGGAAAAATAGTCATAACAGCATTGGAGCAGGCAGTCAAACTCTTAATACTGTGCTAAAAATGAAAAGATAAAATAAGCCCAGGAAGAAGTTAGAAAAGTCCGATGCTCTATGCACTGGGTACCTCACGTCTATCTATACTATTCTTCATTTAGAAAATGCATTGTTTGGTTTTCTAGTATTTTACCCACAATCTACTAAAGTCTCAATCTCCAATGTGTCAGAAGACTCAGCAGCAAGTCTTTCAACTTCCAGAACAGTTTTCTTTGGTGTTAGTTTTATCACAGACTTTATTCCTAGTTTAGAGTATTAACAACCAAATATATATTCTTCTGTTGATTAATGCTAAAACAGTATATTCTCTCGAAACATAATAATTTATCTCTTTCCTGAAACTATAATATTTTTTCTCTTTTACTCTGCCTGTTGGATATCTGTTGGTAGCTGTTCTTTTTTATGCAACTTTTTAATCACTTGGGGCTTGGAATAAAGCAGTGAAAAGAAGACACAGTTTCTATCCTCATAAAAATTACTTATTAATGTAAAGATAATGTTTGCTTTGACTTACATGCCACTATCTCCCTTATTCACATAAAACTTTTCAACTCTAATTGAGTTATAATTTTAAGATATTCTAGTCTAGTAATTCATATACAATATCATACCATAATAAACTTATAATTTTCTTTAACAAACCGAGTTAAACAACAAAAATTTATTTCTCACAGTTCTGGAAGCTAGAAGACCAAGGTCAAGGTGCCATCGAGGTTTGTTTCTGGTGAGATCATTCTTCCTGACTTACAGACAGGGACCTTCTGGCTATGTCTTCAATGAAACCTTCTCGGTGTCCACTGAAAGAGATATCTGGCATCTCTTCCTTTTTCATATGAGGACACTAGTACTATTGGAGGATCCCACTCTTATGCCTAATTATCCTAAATTACTTCCCTGTATTTGTCCCTGTCTCCAAATACAGTCTCATGCTGGTGGAGTTTCAACATATGAATTTAGGGGGAATAAAATTTAAACCATAATGCTAGTAATATGCATAAATTATACCATAATGCATATATGATATGCATTCATATATATCAACAATATGTGTCATATATATAACTATTACATATAACATATATAATGTTTGTAGCTGCAATTGAAAATCTCTTTCAAGCCTTATATTTGTTGTATGAAAGAAAGTTTATTCTTTTACATAATGTTTTCTCTTTAATTTGATTGCATGAGTGTACAACTCAAAATAATTTTTTCCTTTCAACCTATACTTGCAGTGACATCAAATATCTTTATGCTTTGTATGAAAAAGGCTCTCTTTTCCATGTTCCTTTCTACATAAAGTTTTTAAATCTCAATTCCATCATAGACAATTAATTTTTATACACATTATTGTTTCTTGCATAAAATGACATCTATATTATTCAATGTTAAAATCACAAATTTTCAGTCATTAGACATTCACCATATTTTTATTGGATATACTTATATACTTTTTTATTCCATTAGAATTTCCTATTTCTTTAGCATTTACTTTGATTTCATCTTCCAACACTTTTTGACTTCTCAAAATTTATCTATATATTGCCTTCTATATATTGTTATTTTGTTAGGATTAAAATATTTTTTTCTCATTTTAAAAATAATTTTATCTACTACTATTTCCCTTTTCTGTGAACTTTGATAAATCATTTTTTTGAGGCAGGTCTTTTTTGCTTGGTTTACTGCATTCCACTTGACATCAGTACCATCCCAGTATAAGTTTTCCTCTACATCATGATGACAAACCAAGGTCTACGTTTCTCAAAATCAGATTTTTCATGGTTTTTAAGAGATTTATTTCATAGATTTCATAGATTTATTTCTATCAGTAATGGTCACCATTGTGAGATCTGGAAATTTAATGAGAAGTTGCCATTATTTCCATAATCATCTTAGGCAGTTGCCATCTCTCATGTAGGTAGATGTAAGGGTTAAGTATTCTTGTTAAGTAATTGCTTAATATATTCTTTGTTATATAATTTGAAAATCTTCTTTCCCACCAACTTAGAAAATAACTTAGAACTTTCTCCTAATTTGTTTAATTTCATGCGCTATTTTTCTCTGATTTAATACCGAAAATATTTCTCCATATCTATTTCTATTTTTTAAATTTACATTTTTTATATATTTTAAAGATGTGGAGTACAATTCAGGATTACATATATAAGTGGTCACCATACAGATGAAGTTTGGGCCTCCCACGGATTGTCACTCCGCCTGGTTTAAATTCAGGTACCCTTATTGATGTTACCTGCCTCCCCCAACCCAGTGTCCTGCTACTACCAATTCCTTTCTTCTTTCTAGTATTATGATAACTGTTCAGGATCCATGTAAAAGTGAGAATGTGTTGTACTCAGTTCTTTGTTTCTGTGATAGATCACTGAGTATGATAAACCCTAAATCAATTTAGGTTGCTGTGAAGTTCATAATTTTGTCCTTATTTATGGCTCCATTCTGTATATGTGCCACTTTTTTTTTTTTTTTTGAGTTGGAGTCTCACTCTGTCACCCAGACTGGAGTGCAGTGGCCGCTTCCGGCCACCGCAACCTCGACCTGCTGGGCTCCAGCGATCCTTCCACCTCAGCCTTCCAAGTAGCCGGAATTACAGGCATGCGCTACCACGCCCGCTGATTTCTTGATTTATTGTAGAGATGAGGTATCGCTGCCCAGGCGGGTCTCGAACCCGCGGGCTCAGGCAATTCACTCACCTCAGCCACCCAAAGGCGCGGGATTACAGGCTGAGTCACCGAGCCCGGCTGCCACTTTTTAAAATACAGTCCACTTTAGATTGGCAGCACAAAGCCTATACCATACAAGATAAGATAGACAAGTGGGACCTCATCAAACTGAAAAGTTTCTGCAAAGCATAAGAAACCATCGAGTGAGTAGGGAGGCAGCGCACAGAATCGGAAAAAACAAAATTGCCTACTGTATATCTCACAAAGGTCTAATATCCAGGATCTAAAAGGAACTCAAATGTGCCAAAAGGAAAAAGAAACAAAGTCTTATTAAAAGTGGCCATATCTATTTATAAAGAAATACAGCATTTTTACTTTCCTTTTATTTGAGAACTTCTACTTATGCTATTCATTATTTTATCCAAAAAGTCCACCAATATTTCCTGAGGGTCTTCTATTTTACCACGTATATATAAAAATAAATTATACTAAAATGATTTTATCTTTGAATATATGACAGTTGAAGACATAACCAGTCATGTTCCCATCAGCAATGAGAACTGGAGGTATGGAGAGTGGAGGGTGACCATGGGATAGGAATGCTCTTTTTAAGGAAAAAAGTATTGTACCGTTGCCATTATTTAGAATCTCTTGTTCATGGTGATGATAAAAGAAAAACTGAATTATAGTTTGTTTTATTGCATGTTTAACTCTTAGTCAAATATAAACTTCCTTATCACCTGCAATCAAGATGAACAGTTCCCACCCCACATTGTTACACCACTGAAGAGAATATATAAAATCAAAATACTTTAGGATTGTATATGTTATTATAATGTTATGAATCATTAATGGAAATAGAATAGAAAAGGAGTGGAAAATTCTGTGAATAGGACCAAGAGCACTTCAGAGATGAAGTGCCATTCCAAAAAGACGTTAAGAAGAGCAAACAGATACCCAGATTGTTCTTGCTCATGAAGAAAACCAGTACATTACAAACCAATCAATTCAGATATTTTCCTCCACGCTTCTATATACTCAGTACACTGAGAAATGCGCAATCATAGTTTTCTTGCCCATTTATGCATGGTTACACGTATGGAGTTTCAAAGGAACTTTTAATAAAAGATAAAACAAACAAATATAAAGCTATAGCATTATTTCTTATCATTCCAAAATTGAAAAAAGCCTTACATTTATATACCTTAGTATATCAGAAGTAATGTAGTTGAATTTACTTGAGCTGGTCTAGTGTTTACCTATTTTTCTATACCTATACCATGCAACTTATATTTTGATATCGTCATTTGGGAATATAGCAGTATTTGTAAAGGACTAAAGGCACCTGAATGATTTATCACTATATTTAAAAATATGCTTTTCAAGGCCGTTTTCTAAGGTGAAAGCGATTGTCAAGGTAAACCAGAGTAATTTTCCACTTAATTTGGCATTTTCTGGCTGACTGGCTCCCAAATTCAAGGCTTTTCCAATTAAATTCAGTTGCATTTATGTCCAAAAGATTTTCGTAGGGGATTGGTTTACCGCTGTGGAGCTAAGTTTTGAAGCTACTTGAACTAAATTACAGATCCAAGTTAACATGAACCCTGAGCACATTGCAGTCCTCTCAAGCTACTTTATTCATTCAATGCCTTCATTCCCAGAAGGGTTGATTAATTCACATCAATGCTTTCACACATAGAAAGCAATAGTCTGAAAAAAAATCTCAATGGTAAGGAGAAACACAGAAACACTTTTTAAAAGTATAGAAAATGGACATATCCAAGAGAAGATAATGAATATCTGTAATTTCTTTTCTGGCTCTATTTTTTAAAATCTGCTTATTTTTTCAAGCTTTTATTCAATTTTAGTTTTGTTTTAATGTCATTAATTTTGGCATTATCCATTTCTGCCGCGATAGACAATATATAGAATATTTTCATCCATTTAGAAAATGATACTTCCTGGAGTGTTACAATTCTCACATCAAATAAAGCATGCCTACTCATGATATTCTGCTTCTGATGTTAAAAGGTACAATAGACTATAAATGGAGTGGGGAATTGTACTGTTTTCCCAAATAAATAATAAGTATTTATGTAAATAATTTTTTTTTGTTACCTCTTGTTTGTTTTGCTTATACTTGCTATGCCACAAAATAAACAGGAGCCTAAGAGACTTTTTGTTTTTAAGTTAATACAGTGAAGATGATTAAATATTGATAAATATGATATATAAGTGTAAAACAAATACAATCCCTAATACAAAGTGTACAAATAATATAGACAGAGAAATCACAAAACAAACAATATAGAAAATGTTTACTATTGGTAAAAGTTTGTGAAATAGCACTTTTATAAACTGCTGACATAAATATAAACTGAGATATACTTTTAAATAATTTTTGCTATATTTCATAAAACTTTTAAATCCATATATTTTTGACCCTGCAATTTTATTTTTAGGAAATAACCTTAAAATACTAATCAGAATTGCACAGAGATTTATTTCATAAAAATTAACACTAAAGCATTATTTATAATATAAAAATATTAAAAGGAACATATTACTATTAAAGGAAGAATTTGCATTTAATCAAATAAATAGTATACAGTAGTTAATAATCTTCAGAAAAATGTTAAAATATTTAATAATGTGAGAAATGTTATGGCATTCTGCCAACTGAAAATAAATATACAGAAATGAATATATTGCATTTGCTTTTATATTCAAGTGTATACACATTTAAACAAACAGAAAACAATAATCAAGTAATAATAATGAGTTTTCAGAACAGTGGGATTGCTGATGATGTTTCTTGGTTTTGCCTAACACTGTGTAACACTAGTGACTTGGGTCAGCTTTTTTTTACACCCATGACATATAACAGCAATCAATCAAGAAAATGACAGTGCCACTATTTTATTTCAGAAAAACAGAATAGGGCAATGAAAAAGATGTTTTAACTTTGGCCTTCCATATAGTATGCCTTTGATTAGGATTTGTTTCAAGTGAGTGGCAATTCTTTGAGAATACTTCTTTTAATTTTTTTTTCTTTTTCCTGTAAATCTTGGAAAACCACCATCTTTCATCTAAATTATCATAGGTGGTAAGTGTAATCTTCACATGAAAATAAGTGGAATATAATGGAGTGTCAAACACTGAAGTATGATTCAGTTTTGTGACGTTCTCTAAGTGATTAAATCTTAAATTAAATGCTATAATAGACTATATATATATAATATTTCTTTATGAGTACCTGATATTAAGAATAGCTAGAAAATTATGAGTAAACAATCATTCAAATCATTCCTGCTACAAACAATAACTGCACTATTTTTTAATTGTTTTTAAATCTCTGCTGCATATTGGAGTGAAGGATGACTAGAAAATAATTCAGGGTATCCCCTGTCAATTTTGGAAAGCTACAAGTGGCTACACAATAATTTTAAGCAAAACAGAAAACCACTCTGCTTTCTCATTACTAAATAAACTAAATATTATCTCCTCCACTATTACTATATAATAAGCTTATTATGAGATTTAAGTGAAATAATTGTTATAATAAGTGTACATATGTGTATTTTGCTACTGTTCCTTTCATTCTATTTTCCTAATATAACTCATTTTTCACTTACTTTTCTTTTTTCATTAGGGCATAACAATTACAAATTGTAATGTGAATAAAAATGACAATATTTTAATTCCTCCTTCTCCAGAAAGATGAGATGGAACTAATTGCGTTTGGAGTTATATTTAAGATAAATCATCCTACTTTATACACTTTACACTATTACAAAGTCCAAAATGAAGGTAGAAAAGCATTTGAAGTATTAAAATGTATGTGAGCCTATCGAGGGGGGTGCTTATTTGTGTGTAATTCCAAGTGTAGTTAGAAAAAGAAGAAATAGCATTCCCCATACACACCATAGAAACATTCAAATAAAAATATACTGAATAAGTATAATTTGCTGTGATATACTTCATAGACAGCAACTGATTTTTTTGTGTGTTTTTTTGTTTTTTTTGAGTTGGAGTCTCACTCTGTCACCCAGACTGGAGTGCAGTGGCCACTCCCAGCCACCGCAGCCTCCACCTGCTGGGCTCCGGTGATCCTTCTGCCTCAGCCTTCCAAGTAGCCAGAACCACAGGCATGCGCTACCACGCCCGGCTGATTTTTTGATTTATTGTAGAGATGAGGCCTCGCTGCCCAGGCAGGTTTCGAACCCACAGGCTCAGGAAATCCACTCACCTCAGCCTCCCAAAGGCGCGGGATTACAGGCTGAGCCAGCAATTGATTTTTTTACTGGTAGATTTGGGTTTAAAATGTTCCTATCCTTTTAACTTTTTTCTAGCAATCACAATACCCTGCTTTACCCTAAAACTGTTTTGTTTATATTCTTTTGAGACTGTGAAGCATCTTTATTATGTAGATTACTGTTCTACACAGTGCTGCAAGCACTGTGAAGTAGAATATAAACTGAGCCAAATGTGAAACTTAAGTATGTATAGTATTCATATTAAAAATGTAGATATGTATGCAAAACATTATTATTACAACATGTAATCTAATTAAAACTTAATGATATATGAAAATTTGTTGTTCTCAGTCTTGAAATTCTGTGTGTAGTCTTAACACATCTCAATTTGGATTTTATATTTTCAACAGTTATGGTGTAGTCCTACCCAAACAATAAAAATGTGTTTAACAGAAAGATATATTATGCTGCTCTAGTTTTTAAAGTAAAATTAATTTTTTTCAAAAAATATAAATTAAAAATGTATCTCCTAAATTCAGCTTGTTACATACCAAGTGCTCAATCACCAAATATATCTATCGGCTACCATGTTTGACAGCGCAGCTATAGAAACTAGGACAGTATGAAACTCACAAAGTCAAAACATAATGAAGTCCACCAGCTTGCAACTTTTTCAAGAAGTTTACTTGAAATGTCCCATTGAGCTGTTGGAAAATTATTAACCGGGCTCCGTGGCTCGTAATCCTGCGCTTTGGGAGGCTGAGGTGTGTGGATTGCCTGAGCCCGCGGGATCGAGATCCGCCTGGGCAACTTGGCGAGCCCTCATCTCTACAATAAATCAAAAATTAGCTGGGCGTGGTAGCGCACTGCACTCCAGTCTGGGCCACGGAGTGAGACTCCAACTCAAAAAAAAAAAAAAGAAAATTTTTATTCAGCATGAAACAGAGCAGTAATATTTTGTTGCAAATTTGATATCTGTTAAATTTCCTGTTTTCATATTTTTCTGATCATGTATTCTAAATGAGAATTGTCTTGAAAGGTAATTTTTTGTTGTTGTTTTCTTATGAAAATGTTTAGATAAAATTTTAAAGTGAAAAATCTGTAGTCCGACCAGGAACACTCAAACAAATTAACTCTCTGTCCTACTTAGCTAATGCAACTATATTCCTACAGTTGAAATCACAATGGAAATAACATTATAAGAAAATGAAGCATAAAAACACAGATTATATGATAATTCTTTTTTGTTACTTTTTTGAGTCGAGTTCTCACTCTGTCTCCGAGGCTGGAGTGCAGTGGCAGAATTCAAGCATACCACAACTTTCAACTCCTGGCTTCAAGAATCCTCCTGCCTTATCCTCCCAAGTAGCTGCAACTATAGGCTTGTAGCACCATGGCTGGCTAATTTTTTAATATTTTTGTAGTGTGGATATCTTGCTATGTTACCCAGGTTGGTCTTCAGGTTACTCAAGTGATCCTCCAGCCTCCCAAAATGCTGGGATTATGGGCATAAGTCACAGTGCCAGATCAGTATGAAGATTTTTAAATTACATGATCCTTTAATGATGACTAACATGAGTCCAGGATACCAAGAATATACCTGATTAGACTCAATAGTAGTATTATCTAGTGTGTTAAAGATCCATTACTAGAAGTACTATCTAAATTTGTCATAGTGTTGAAGTTTCAGTTTTATATTAAATGTCCAGTACATAAGTGGAGACACTACTATTCTGGCTCTTCATCCTAGACAAGACAATATATTATTTAGTTGTATGTTATAAGGTTTAATATAAAGAAAGTGAGTAGGGAACACAGGAAAAAGATCAGACATAAATTCTATTGAATTATTAAGATTGGTTCTTTACAGCATTTATTTTCTAGGTTTTGGTTCAATTCTTATTGTGTCTTTTCTCTGAGAACATATCTGATATATTTTTTTTCTTCCACGATGTTAAAGTTCTAATGCAATTTATTACACTATTTGTAAACAATGCATATATATATATATTTTAAAAATATATATGCTACTGTTATCCATTGAATTGTATCTCTCATAAAATATGCGTTCAAGTCCTAAATCCCCTTTTCTTCAGAATGTGACCTTATTTTGGATAGAGCTATGCAAATATAATTAGATTCTTATCTAAGATAGGGTCATACAGAGGTAAGATGGGTTCTTAAGTACAGTATGACTGATATTTTTATAAGAAAAGAATAGACACTAAGGAAGCCAATCACATGACAATGAAGACAAAGATTGGAGTTATGTTACTGTAAACCAAAGAACATCTGTGGCACCAGAACCCGAAAAGGCAAAGGTGTTTTCTCCCTTAGAGGCTTCAGAGGAAGTATGCCTCGATCTTTACTTCAGCTTTCTAGCCTTTAGAAGCATAAAAAAAACCAAAATTCTGTTATCTTAAGCCACTTAATTTCTAATTGCTGTTCTGCAACCCTGGGAACTTATAGAGGTAGTCAAATTAAAAGTAAACTGTCTCTGGAAATTTTATAATTTAATTTCAAAAGATGCAATTCATTTTATTGCTGCCATTTGGCCTTTATATTAATTTAGTAAGTCTTTTGTGACCACTAAGTATATCAGAAACAAAATAAGCACAAGCAAAAAAAACTTTTATTACCTACCATCCACCTAGTATATTGTGGTAAGAAAAAATCAGGGTGTGTAATCAAATGTAGCCCCAAAATATATTCATGTTTCATATGGAAATATATTTTATCAATATAATTCATAAAACTAGGGTAAGCAGTTTTTTTTATTTCAATACAAAGTATAGACCATAATTAAGTCATATACATCTAAATATAGACCATAATTACATCATATACATCTAAAATGTGACAGGAATTAGTGTATATATCTTCTGTATGATTGGTTTTAAGTTCTAATTGATAAGATCTCAGAATTTTAAAATTAAAAGATTTGGAGTGATCTTGGAAAATAGGGAGAAAACATATAGACAACTCTTTTGGCTCTTATCTCCTTCCCTCCCTCCTCTTTTTCCTCCTCTTTTTTCTTAACCATTAAAATATTAGGCTAGTTAGCTTGATCTAGAACTCAAGTTTCCAGACCCACACACAGACATCTGTACAAAAAAAAATGAAATCAGATATCTGAATCAACCAAGTAAGCACTCAGTTTCAAGGTTTTTATGGAAATTGAATCTAGTATATGTTGTATTGTTATGTAAATACACCATTATTTCATATATATATGTATTGAGACACATCTTAAAATGACCAGGGTCTCCTTTACATGGGGTTTGGTTTCGACTCCACTATGCCTACATTTTCAGGCCCTGTTGAAAGAGAACATTGTGAGAAACATGACACTATAGAAATTGTAGTTTCTCTTCACTCCTTTAAAGTTAGTGGTAAAAGTTGCTTTAATTGTTTGGGTGAGAACTTTTAAGGGTCTGCCAAAAATTCAGTTACATGCTATTACTTCATTAAATGACAACTGAATCTAAATCCTAAGAAAGAAATTTGAATTTTATCATGAGCAAAAGTGTGACTCCATAAGATCAGATAGTTTCTTAAGGAAACCACTCACACCTACTTGTTGGAAAATTCATCCTACTTGTTACCTATGCTAGAAACTACCTTTCTTTTATGTGTGTGTGTGTGTGTGTGTGTGTGTGTGTGTGTATTATACACAGCTTTATTACAGAGATATGGGGTACAAGCCAGGATTAGGCAAATAAGTAATCTATGTTCAGGTGAAGTTTGGGTTTCCAACTGGTACTCACATTTCCTGGTGTAGGACCAGGTACCCTTTATGTTGTTATGTCCCCTCCCCCTGCCACTTCTCCCCTGGCAGTGTCCTGAGACTGCTGATCTTTCCCTTGGGCTATTATGATTAATGTTCAGGTCCCACTTATTTCCTTTAAAATGTGCTTTTAATTTACTTTCAAGGAGCCAGGCATACATATATATATATATATATACACACACACACACACACACACACACACATATATATATATATTTTGTCCCTCCCTCCCCTAGCAGTTTCCTTCAACTGCTAGTCCCATCCCCCCTCCCCTGTCAGTTTTCCACTACTGTCAATTACTTTCTTATAGCATTATAATTGTTCAAGGTCAGCTTACGAGTGAGAACATATGGAACTCAGTTCTTTGTTTCTGTGATAAATCATTGAGTATAATCGACTCCAAATACATCTAAGTTTGCTGCAAAGTCCATATATTTGTCCTTTTTTACGGCTGCATAAGATTCCATTGTGTATATGTACCACATTTTTTTATCCAGTCCAGCTTCGATGGGCAACATGGTTGGTTCCATGTTTTTGCTATTGTGAATAGAGCTGCAACAAACATATGTGTGCAGGTATGTTTTTCATAGAATAATCTGATTTCCTCCGGGCATATTCCCAATAGGGGAATTGCTGGGTCATATGGAAGGTCAATTTCTAGTTCTTTCAGAAATCACCACACTGTCTTCCAAACAGGTTGTACTAGTCTGCATTCCTACCAGCAGTGGAGAAGTGTTCCTTTTTCTCCATATCCTTGCCAGCATCTGTTGTTGTTTGTTTTATTAATGATAGACATTCTTACAAGCGTTAGGTGGTATCTCAGTGTGGTTTTGATTTGCATTTCTCTGATGACTTATATTTTTAAACATGCATATAATGTTTATTTTTATGGTTGATACTTGCATTTAAAATGAATTTAGAATTAATATTTATGTGTATGGGTTGAAGGTATGCTCTTTGGGTTTCCAACTTTAATAGCCTCAGGGGACAACTTTTTGAGAGTAAGTTACTTGAATTTAGCCAACCGTGACATTTTCACTCAAGTCATTCACATTTTGTGCCTTCCTAGAAAAACTGACACAGTTTTTTTTTTTTCAGAATTATTTTTGTCAAAGCTTGTTGGGAAACATTTTCTTCCAGCCATGTGTATGAGTATTTTGACAATACTTTATAAAATTGATATGATGTGATAAAAAGTAGGATATTTCTTTTTGTAATCCCCTAAAGCCTAATAAAGTCCTTTCTTTTCTTATGAGTCTTGTAATTAAAATGAATATGTTGAGCTTGCTTCAAGTGATTTTATTATCCTAGGATAGAAAATAAAAATCAGAAACCCTATATGGAAACTTTTGAAGTCAAGCTAAATTTTTTGAAGGACAGTGCCATAGATATCTTCTATGAGCCTTTTTATGAGTTTGTCTTTCAGATAATCCAATTAGCTGACTTTCTCAGATGTGGGAAAATGACACAATTGAATCTTTTTTCCCAAAACTTCTGTGGATTTATGACAGTCCAGGCAAGTAAATTATACTTTTCCCATTGTCAAGTCTTCTATAAGCCTTCAAAATGTACAGGACTTCTTCTGTTTATAGGACAATTTCATAGTAGTCTATCAGGAGTCTCTTCTAAAGAAACATAATCATGTGCATTCTGGATGTTTTAATGAGGAAGGTTTAAATTTGGTTGATGACTATTTAGTTCAAAGATAAAATAAGGTGATTTTCTGGCTGTGTCTGCTTTGACTCCCCCCCCCTTTCCTGTAGCAACTATGAGAACTAATGGTAGTTGCAGAAGTGTCCATTGATAGAATAATATTTGTTTGAGAATATCTCAAGATTATTTACTCTTCTATATATTTCAGTGCATATTTCCTTATGACAAAGCCCATGATAAATTTTATAAAATAATTGACTATTAAAGGAAGGTTATTAATATGCTTGTTTAAATTTCTGTATGCACTATTTTATAGGGAACATATATCTGCAATGAGCAGAATATTATGTGTAATGAAAGAAAATGTTCCTGCCAGACTCTGTGACTCAGCCTGTAATCCTGCGCCTTTGGGAGGCTTAGGTGAGTGGATTGCCTGAGCCTGTGGGTTCGAGACCCACCTGGGCAGCGAGACCTCATCTCTACAATAAATCAAAAAATCAGCCGGGCGTGGTAGCACATGCCTGTAATTCCGGCTACTCGGAAGGCTGAGGCGGAAGGATCGCCGGAGCCCAGCAGGCGAGGCTGCGGTGGCTGGGAGCGGCCACTGCACTCCAGTCTGGGCGACAGAGTGAGACTCCAACTCAAAAAAAAAAAAAGAAAATGTTCCTAATGCTTTTATCTTGTAGCCTGGGAAGAAAGTACATTAGAATATTACAGAAGTGTTAATGGCCTTTAAAAAATAACTGAGTAAACATGTGTAATTATTCCGCAGAGTAATGCTGATTAATTAAAACATAGAGTCATTCTATTAGCATACACACCTGAAGCTCATTTTCTTCTAAAATAACTGAATTCCTGTAAAAAAGGATCTCTCTTCACCTCATTTCCTTGGGAATTGCCCACTGAATTTCTACTTCAGATTTGCCTATGTTGGTTCTGTGTGTGTGTGCGTGTGTGTGTGTCTCACAGAAAGGACATAGATTGACCATTTTAATGAACTGGCCCAGTGGACTTTATATTCCCATATTTTCTCAAAATATTTATCATCCAGTCATGATAGATTACGGATCATAGTGTTTTTCCAAAGAACCTATGGGCAAACTCATTTTCTCTGCCTAAGCAAGAGGAGTGTTATTGTAAAGGCTTCAATCTGGCATAATCTTGTTTTAAACTTTCATTCAAAGATATTTTAAAGGCTACTTATTTTTTGAAATTATTTTCTGTGCTGAAGATACATTTATTTTCTGAAAATATTTCCAGTTCTCCACACCATCCATTCTTTATTCCAAAATGAATATACTCAGCTCTGTATTAGTCAAAACAACGAAAAGAGCTAAGAAATAGGTAGCATTGGCCACATACCATGGACTACATAAAATAATTTTAAGTTTATCACTGATCCTAGCTTTAGTTTTGATTAAGTTTTGTGTAGCTCTGTGTGTGTGTGGGTGTGTGTGTGTGTACGCACACGCACCCACATGTGTACTTTTTATGCAACATAAATACCTTTTCTTCTTCATTATTTCACAACATGACAGCATTTTTAATTATTTAATACAAATTACTCTCACAATGATTACATTAACCTTTTAGTATTTTAAAAATAAAATATATATTGATTTTTTTAAATGAAGTGAGTTATAATTAAAAATACATAATTTTTCTGCTCAGATAGTATCTGCAGAATCAAATCATTATGAGAATTATTATTGCCCCCCCACACAACAGTGTGTATATGTGTGCATATATTTATATTGTTAATATTCACATTGTGCCTAGAGCCACAAAATGAAAGTTGGAAGTGTCCCTTCCCAAATTCTTACACACAAGTAGTCACTAAATATTTTTATATGAGTGTATAAAGGAAAAAATAAATATATATATGAGTGTTTTCATTGATGATTTTTTAAATTTGAAAGGTTAATTTATAATAGAAGGATTGCCAAGTGGAAGAATACGTACACTTTAAAAAAATTATTTTCTGTGGAGATGTGGGTACAAGTGAGGATTAACTACGTAAGTAGGCTGAACACAGTTGATGTTTGGGCTTCTAATTGACCCTCACTCCCCCTAGTGGTGGATGAGGTACCCTTTATGTTGTCACATGCTGCCCCGCCTCCCCCCTCTCCTGCCTTAGCAGCACCTGAATATGTGCACTTTGAAGGCTGATAGATATTAACAATTTGCAATTCACAGAAATTAATCAGTTTACTCTTCCTCCAAAAGTATATGAGAATGGTCCTGCTCTTCACTTTCAGTAATATTATGTATGAGAAAATATTTTGCAATTTTGAATAGGGGTTAAAATATTTTATTTGATAGTCCATAAATATTTTGTCATTTTTTGTTTATTTGTTTGCTTGTTTTACTTGACTATTTTTAAAAAGAATCTTACTTGGAATATCTTAAGAAGTTCCGTTAACATGTCTTTTGCTCTATGTGTTCCTTATATTAGCAGATCTCAAGAATAATAGCTCACACTTATTGAATGAATACCAATCAGATTTATCATAATCACTTTCTATATATAAATTCATCTAATCCTCATAATACATCTTTAAAGTAAGAATCATTAATTTTTATTTATTTATTTATATTTTTTTTTACAGATGAGAAAACTGTGGCATGGAAACATTAGTGAATTTTTCAAGATCACATGGTACATAAGTAAGTAGTCAGGCCAACATGTCCTGTTTGGGGATGAGATCATTTGCATTATTTTTTAGAGTAGCACAGATAGCAACTTACAAGACTGCCTTTTATGCATGGTAATACAGAAGTATACATTTGGCAGAAAATAGAGTATACTAAGATCATAGACTAAGTTCAGGATGTGTAATAGAATTCCTAGTTTTAATGAAGGAAAGCAACAATTTTTTTTTAACTGTTCAATTTGTAAGTACTTTAGGAGAGGCATCCTATGGGCATCTCTAGATCTGTGGTCTACTAGTGTCCTGGATGAAGTCATGTTCTGTGTAGGGTACAAATTTATCTTCAGCAGCAATATCTTGGACTAAACCAATGTGATTGCTGGAAAACTCCAGGGCCACAGTACTAGTACTCGTACATCTAGTACTTGAGACTGAAATATATTTTCCATGTGGCTATTCACTTGGGTTGTTATGGGTCATGTTTTTTGTAGTTCTTTGGTATTTTAGTGAGGATATAGAATTTGAAGGCAGTATTGGACTTGGGAGTTTGGCAACATATTTTAGGTCAAGAGATTCTGTGAGTGTACATTTAGCAAAGGTAATGTTGGTGTTCAAGAAAGTCTCATAATGTGCTAAAATGCCAGAACCTGAAGAACACAATTAAAACCCTAATTAAGAGTCAACAAATCTGAGAATATGGCCCAAAATTTCATAAAACATGTACAGATTGGGCCATTTATTGGCCAGAGTATTCAGTGACAAGAGAAATGCATATAATTTGGTTAATTGTGTTGACCTTTTGGTCCTGTCCATTATCAGGAAAATCCTGGTTAAGGAATAGAAATAGGTAACATTCTACTGAGTTCCACCATTTATAATAGTGACAATGTGATCTATACAGTCTAAGAGCACCAGATATTGTTCATTAATTTATTCAGATGGTGCTCCCTAGTAGTAAAGAGTGTGGACAATGGGTGACCTCTAACATTGTGGCATCTGATGTGAGACTGAGAATTGGAGATGTCACCTACTCCTGGAGGTGGAATATGCCAGAAGGTCCAGATTTGGCTCAATTCTGTGTCATGGGGGTTCAGTAGCTGTGCTGAACTTGTAGGGTGCTGCTTTCACCATGCAAGCATAATGGCAGTTGTGTATATAGGGTCACAGGCTCAGGGTCTGAGAGCCTCTTTTTCCAAAACAGCCTAGTATGTGGCCAGCAAATTTTATTCTAGTGGTGTATAGTATGAGACTGAGAAGAGCAGGTTTTTATAACAGAAGTTTATGGTCAACTCTTGGTCATTATTAGTAGTCCAGAGACTCCAGGAGGCATGATAGGAGATTGGTAAAGCCTCATCTGTGAAAGAGTCTCTGAGGGCACTAATTAATTATTCACAATAGCAAAAAACATGGAACTAACTCTAATGCCTACTGAAATTAAACTTGATAAAGAAAATGTGGTACATATACATGATGGAGTATTACACAGTCATAAAGAAGAAGAAAATTATGGACTTTGTAGCAAATTAGGTGGAGATGGATACCATGATACTTAGTGATTTATCACAGAAACAAAGAACTGAATATTATATGCTCTCACTCATAAGTGGGCAACTGAACATTAATCAAACTAGCAGAAGGGACAGATTGGCAATTACTGGACACTGCCAGGGAAGAGAGAGAGGCAGAGGGAACATGTAGCAACACAAAGTTTACCTGGTCCTTTACCAGGGGGAATGAGGGCTCATTGGAGGCCCAAACTTCACCTGCATGTATCCTACTTGTGTAGTTAATCTTTAATTGTATCACACATCTCTATAATAAAATAAAATTTAATATAGAAAATAAAACAGTATTTTTTTAGGAAAAGAAATTACTCTTCGATTTTAATTTTGGAAGATTCTAGAGCCTTTTTTTAAGAGAGGGACCATTGGAGAACTAAGGTATAAATTAGCAACATCAATGAGACTAAGTACAAATTGTAAATGAGAGCAATGTTGTCTCCAAACTCAAAAAATAAAAAAATGCAAAAAGTGGTTGACTTTGTATGTCCTTAATAAGTGTGCATAATTTATGTATGTGAGATAAATGCCAAAGTCTGACAAAGGCACCATGAGAAAATTAAACTGCACAAAATAAAAAAGATCTCTTATGTATATAGAAACAAAAATCTTCAACTCAATAGTAGCAAACGTAATCTAGTAATTATATCAAAGAAAGTATACACCATGACCAAGTGAAATTTATCTCAGAGATGTAGAACATTTAAAATCTGGAGACCAGAGTTCTTCCTACAGAGTAAACAAAGATAGGATTTCCTTATCACCCAGAGAGGAATGGGACCAGCAGCATGCCTCATAAGTCTTCAAAGGAGAGATATGCCAGATGTGGCTCAAGCCTATAATTCCAGTTCTTTGGGAAGCTGAGGCTAGAAGATTGCCTGAGTCCGGGGATTCAGGACGAGCCAGGGCAACATGGCAAGACCTTGTCTCTAAAATAAATTTTTTTAAAAAATTAGCCAGGCGTGGTTACATGTGTCTATAGTTCCAGTCACTTGGAAGCCTGAGGAGGAAGGATCGCCTGAGCACAACAGGTTGAGGCTGTGGTGGCCATGAGTGTGCTGCTGCACTCCAGCCTGGGCGACAGAGAGAGACTCTGACTCAAAAAGCAAACAAGCATAAAAACAAAACAAAGGAGAGATAATAACTACAAAGAAGTGAAGAATTCATCAACCTGACTGGAACAAGCTAGATTCTTGCCTGCATCAGCACAGTTCACCAGCAGCAATAGGACACAATAGGGATGGTGAGAGACGGGGATTCAGGAGTTCAGTGCTTCTACTATAGGTTTTGAAGGCCCCCTGAATCATGCAGAACTCCAGTCCCTCACAGGAAACTGCCTTACCCACAGCCATGTTCTGATGAAGCCCCATGTGAAGGTTCCAATGAAAAAGAAAGACTTGAGCAGTGCCATTTGCTGAATGGAGCAGGTTGCCTGAGAACACCTGAGACCCTGAAGTCAGCTGCACATTAACATTCACAAGGCAAATCGCCAACACTAAGGCAGGAGCTCTGTCATAGCAAACTCATTCTTCTTGTAAATTCTTCCATTGCCACTCTGCACAAAATTCTTCTTGCCTACCTGCCCTGGGACTCCCTCCTAATCTCTACTGGGCAGCCAAAAGTACACTGTTGTGGAGTGCTCAAGTTCCTCCGACCAACTCCTGCACTCACTTTGAAGACTCAAAACAGACAGACAGAGAACTTGGATAATTCCCAGAGTTCCACCCTCCACCTAGGTTGACTGAGCACTTCCTTGGAGCAATACATACCAAGAAGAAAGCCTATAGTTACCATCACAGCAGTCCATCTCCCACAGTGCCACATACCAGCCAGAGGTCAACTTTACAGCTAACAATATTAGATATAATACCTCAGTTTTGAGGAAGGCCTGATCTCAAACCCCAGTCAACACCATTTTCCAAGCCACTCCAGTCATTCAGGACACTATGAACCGGTGTAGATACCTAGTGCAGGACTACCACAGCTGGCAACTAAGAAACTCACCACAGTGTGGCTACATACAGCCCAGGGAACCCTACAGTGCCTAAGTCAACCCCCTAACAATCTCAGATAAGAAGAATTAGTCTACCCAAATAAGAAGGAATCCAAAAGACAATTTTGCCAACATGAAAATATAGAGTTCTCCAACATCCTTGAAACCACACCAGCTCTTTAGCAATGAACACTACTCAAAATGAAATCTTTAAAATCCCAAGTATAGAATTCAAAAGATTTATTATAAAATTGGTCAATGAACTTCAGGGAAAAAAAAATTAAAAACAAAAATAAATAAATGTTTAAAAATTCAAGACATGAATGAAAGATTCTCCCAAGAGATAGATATCTTGAAGAAGAAGAAGAAGAAGAAGAAGAAGAAGAAGAAGAAGAAGAAGAAGAAGAAGAAGAAGAAGAAGAAGAAGAAGCTGAAATTCTGGATATGAAAGAAACTTTTAGGAAAATACAAAATGCAGTGGAAAGTTTTAAGAGTAAACTGGAATACACAGAAGAAAGAATCTCAGAACTTGAAGACAAGGCTGTGGAATGAAACTGATCAGACAACAATAAATAAAAAGACTCAAGAGAATGGGACAAAGTCTCCAAGAATTTTAAGATTATATAAAACATTTAAACCTAAGAATCATAGGTGTTTCTGAGGAAGAAGAGAAAACAACAGGTTAGGAAAACTTATTTGTTGGAATAATGGAAAAAAAATTCCTTGGCCTTGCCAGAAACAAAATATTCAGATGCAAGAAGCCCAAAGAACCCCCAAAAAATTCATTGCAAAAATGTCATAGCTGACCAGGCACAGTGGCTCAGCCTGTAATCCCAGCACTTTGGGCAGCCAAGGCGAGATTGCCTGAACCTGCAGGTTCAAGACCAGCCTGGGCAACATGGTGAGACCTTGTCTCTACAATAAATCACAAAAGCTAGCTAGGCATGGTGGTTTGAATCTGTAGTTCTAGCTACTTTGGAGGCTGAGGAAGAAGGATCACCTAAACCCAGCAAGCTGAGGCTGCAGTGGCAGTGAACATGCAATTGCACTCCAGCCTGGGCAACAAGAGTGAGACTCCAAACCTCCCCCCCAAAAAAGTCATCCCCAAAGCATATAATCGTCCAAGTATACAAAGTTAAAGTAGAGTAAATAATTTTAAGAGCAATGAAACAAAAGTATCAAATAACTTACAAAGGTAAACCCTTTAGACCAATAGAACAGGTCTCAGAATATACCCTACAAGTCAGAAGGGACTGTGGTCTCACCTTTAATCTCTTCAAACAGAATAACAGTGAGTCAAAGATTTGTATTCTTCAAAACTAAGTTTCATGAATGAAGGAGAAATACATACTTTTACAAACAAAAACTGAGGGAATCTATCACCACTAGACTGACTACAAGAAACAGTCAAAGGAGTTCTAAACACTGAAACAAAAGGCTAAAATACATCAGTAGAAAATGCTGGAAATCATAAAACTCACTAGCCTGTGGAACACCAACAGAATAGGAAACAATAAATAAAATAATAAATAAATAAATCACCCAGATAATAACCAGTATTGTGCATGGAACAGTATCCTACATATAATTGTTTACTCTGAAGATAAATTGGTCTCAATGACCCACAAAAAACATAGACTGGCCAAATGGAATGAGTGGAAACTAGTTCAGCCTCCATGGAAGACAGTGTGGTGATTGATAAAAGAACTAGAAATTGACCTTCCATATGACCAAGCAATCCCCCTTCAGGGAATATAACCAGAGGAACTCAAATCATTCTATAAAAAAAAGATAATTGCACACAAGTGTTTATTGCAGCACTATTCACAATAGCAAAAACATGGAACCAAATCTACTGCCCATCAAAAATGAACTGGATAAAGAAAATTTGGAACATACATATAATGGAGTATTATGCAGTCATATATAAGAACAAAATCATGGACTTTGCAACAAATTGGATGGATTTAGAGTCTATCATACTCAGTGATTTATCACAGAAACAAAGAACTGAATACCACATATTCTCACTCATAAAGAGTCCCTGAACATTTATCGCAGTGCTACAAGAGAGGGATTAGCAGTGGTGGGACACTGCCAAGGGAGGTGGTACAAAACATCACTAAGGGTACCTCACCTTAAACCAGGGGATGTAAGGACCAGATGGAGTCCCAAACTTTACTTTCACATAGGCTACTTGTGTACATAATTCTAACTTGTACTCCACATCTTTGTTATAAATAAAGTTTAAAAAAGTAATTAATATATAAATATATATTATTAATATTAAGTATTATACTTAAATAATTATGTTTACATTACATGTAATGTTATAAGTAATGCATTATATAAATTAATACATATTATACTAATGCATATACTGTACTAAAATATTAATCATATATACCTATGAAAAGACATGTGCAAGTTGAATAAAGGCAGAAAAAAGAAGATAATTCCATTAAATGAGATGAAAAAAATAATTTCAGTAGCATCTGGATTTATTTTGGACAATAGTGTAAAACTCCACTTTAAGACATTTTAAAGTTTTTGTAGATATTTTAAAGGCGTGATTTGATTTTCCAGAGAACCTGTGAAGAGGAAATGGTTGGTAGTCCTGTTTGTCAAGAAGCGAGAAAGTATCTGCTGATGCTTCAAAGTATATGAGAAATAGTTCATGAACAAGTAATCTAAAATGGAGACAATGTTATGGACTAAATATTGAAGGAAAACATGAGAAAATGCAGTCACAGGGAAGCATAGGTGCTTTCCAGGTGAGCACAAAGAAGAAAGATCAGACAAGGACTTGAAAAGAATCCACTTAATTTACCCACTTACTTTTTTTAAACTGTAATTTCATTATGCAATATAGTAAGCAGTATTGTTTCTGTGGATTGACAAATACATTTGAGTTTAATTTGCCAATTCAATGCATATTTTATGCATTTCCCAGAAACGTTGTAGAGAGCTATTTTATCATCTATAACATCTAATAATCTAACAGAAAACTCTGGCTGGGTTTACCCGAGGGTTTCTCATGTGGCCCAGTGAATTATCCCTCTTTATGCCACTGGAACACTTTTCAGAACCCCTGAATGACTTCATTCATCCCTGCATATTTTCAATATCTGTATTACTCAAATGTTTATTCCTGCCCAGGTCACCTTCTTATTCTTTTTACAATCTGAGATCGAGGATTTCTCATATTTCTTTTAATAAAAGTGGTTTAAAAAGTCTTCATTCAATCTATCTACATACTTTTTAGAATACAAGGAATTGCTGAATAAATTCCTAGTATGTGGCAAAACGTTGTTGAGAATAATTCAGTCAAATCTGATTTCCTAGAAAGAAAAATTGGCGATTGTGCAAAAACTTCTGAGAAGAGGAATCTGGCAATTGGCAGCACCAAAAAAGACCTGAAGAGCAGAATCCTTGCAATGCCTGGACACAGCTTACAGACCCAAGCATCTGCAGACATCCTCTATGGAGAAGGAGGAACAAAGGACAGAAAATCCTTTGTGTCAGCCCTCCTGGGGCTCACTCAGCACAAACTTCATTGTCATATGTGAAGTCCCTCCCAAGAAGTAATCTGTTGAACTTGCATACTTGGCAGAAATTGACTTCCAGGAGCCACAAAACACGGAACTAACTTATGTAAGTTTCTGCATATTAAATTGTGAACAACTTAAAAAACTGTGTGAGCCAATTTACATATTTTAAACATTTAAAGATTTTAAATTATTTAAGTGATTTTGAGACTTTCTATTAGGCAGTAATAAAATCAATGGGAAAACAAGTCCTCAAAAGTAGGAAAGTGTTACTTCTGTATGAGAAATCAAGACCACTGTAATACTTAGCTGGAACTGTCACAAAAAGCAGCAATGTGTGTATTTTATTACACCTGTTTCTGGTTCTAAATAAAAATGTAGAGCAGAAAGAAAAACACATTTGTTTTTGTTTTGTTTTGTTTTATTTTTTGAGTTGGCGTCTCACTCTGTCACCCAGACTGGAGTGCAGTGGCACGCTCCCGGCCACCGCAGCCTCGACCTGCTGGGCTCCAGCGATCCTTCTGCCTCAGCCTTCCAAGTAACTGGAACTACAGGTGCCTGCTACCATGCCCGGCTAATTTTTTGATTTATTGTAGAGATGAGGTCTGGCCAAGTTGTCCAGGCAGGTCTCGAACCCGCGAGCTCAGGCAATCCACTCACCTCAGCCTACCAAAGCGCGGGATTAGAGGCTGAGCCACCGAGCCTGGCTGAAAAACACATTTTTTTTTTTTTTTTTGAGTTGGAGTCTCACTCGGTCGCCCAGACTGGAGTGCAGTGGCCGCTCCCAGCCACCGCAGCCTAGCCTGCTGGGCTCCAGCGATCCTTCCGCCTCAGCCTTCCCAGTAGCAGGAATTACAGGCATGCGCTACCATGCCCGGCTGATGTTTTGATTTATTGTAGAGATGAGGTCTCGCTGCCCAGGTGGGTCTCGAACCCGCGGGCTCAGGCAATCCACTCACCCCAGCCTCCCAAAGGCACGGGATTACAGGCTGAGCCACCGAGCCCGGCTGAAAAACACATTTTAACCAGCCCCTTCTCTCACTTCTTTATCACATTTTTTTTTTTTTTGCTTAACTAGCTCAAGTTTAGAAAAATGTGAGTAATTCATAAGCTCAAATGTTCTCCCCATTTCAATTAATAACTCTAAATTGAACTTGCTCTGATTTGGAAACTAATTATTACTAATAAATGTCTCTTAGACCCTTCACTCTCCCTTTCCTTAATAAACAGATCATCCTCCCTTTATGAGACCTGTATCTTAGGGTCTATGCCATCTTTATCTTAATACATTTTAATGGAAAACGCAAGTTCTAAAATATTTTAAGAGATTTATTATAAGCCAATATAAATGAACATGGTTTGGGGTACACAGTCTCAAGAGGTCCTGAGAAATTTTTACACCCATGGGAACGGGATTACAGTTTGCTTTTAAACATTTTAGGGAGGCAGGAGTTATAGGTAAAGACTGTACTAAAACATATATATTGATTCACAGGTTATAGGTGAATTCAAAGATTCTTTAATTTTCAATTGGTCAAGAGTAAAACTTTTTCTAAAAATTTGCAGTTGGCAGAAAGGAATGGATTTTAAATTAAAATAGGGAAGTCTGTTAACCAGTTTACTGTGTCAGAGTGACCAATGTGTGACTTAACCCTTGTCTATCATGGTCTTTTTTTTTTTTTGAGTTGGAGTCTCACTCTGTCGCCCAGACTGGAATACAGTGGCCGCTCCCGGCCACCGCAGCCTCGACCTGCTGGGCTCTGGCGATCCTTCGCCTCAGCCTTCCAAGTAGATGGAACTACAGGCATGCGCTACCACACCCGGCTAATTTTTTTTATTTATTGTAGAGACGAGGTCTCGCCAAGTTGCCTAGGTGGGTCTCGAACCCGCGGGCTCAGGCAATTCACACATCTCGGCCTCCCAAAACGCGGGATTACAGGCTGAGCCACCAAGCCCGGCTATCAAGGTCTTATATCCTGTTTATAATTTGATACCTTATTGTCATAAGGAATTAGTTTGTTAGTATTATAGTCTGTATTTTAACATTAATGATCAGTTGTGCGTAAACTCTGAAAGAGAAGTATAGTGAAGTGTGTTTGACTTCATTTCCTATATTGGCAAATAATTCAGTTTTTAAGTCTTATCTGTGGTCCCCTTGGCTAAGAGGAGGTCCATTCAGACAGTGGAGGTTCTTAGCACATTATGTTTAGTTTACACAATGACTTTATAAAAATATCCTGAGAATTCTAGAATTATTTACATCAACATTTTTCATTTTTTCAAATTAATTGCTCATGAGTGTTATTCTCTGATCTTTTTTCCTTTGATCATTTGTAAATGTTTATTAGAACTTGTTATGTACCAGGAATTTTGTTAGCGACTTAATAAGCAGTATTTCATTTAACCTCACAACACTCTATGAGGAGATTATATTATTTATTCTACTTTACATATGAGTACTCTAAATTCAAGTGGGGTTCATTCACTTTTCCAAGGTTACGGAGGAGGAAGGTGATAGAACTAGGATTTAAGTCCAATCCAGATGATCAGACATCAGAATTCATTTCAACTCTTTTTTTTTTGAGTTGGAGTCTCACTCTGTCGCCCAGACTGGAGTGCAGTGGCCGCTCCCGGCCACCGCAGCCTCGGCCTGCTGGGCTCCGGTGATCCTTCTGCCTCAGCCTTCCGAGTAGCCGGAATTACAGGCATGCGCCACCACGCCCAGCTGATTTTTTTGATTTATTGTAGAGATGAGGTCTCGCTGCCCAGGCGGGTCTCGAACCCGCGGGCTCAGGCAATTCACTCACCTCAGCCTCCCAAAGGCGCGGGATTACAGGCTGAGCCACCGAGCCCGGCCATTTCAACTCTTTACACCTTTGTCTCTCTCTCCATTTCTTGTCAGGTAATAATGATTTTATTTTATTTTATTTTATTTTATTTTTTTATTTTATTTTATTTTATTTTATTTTATTTTATTTTATTTTATTTGTTTTGCTTTGCTTTGTTTGAGTTGGAGTCTCACTCTGTCGCCCAGACTGGAGTACAGTGGCCGCTCCCCAACCACCACAGCCTCGACCTGCTGGGATCCAGAGATCCTTCCGCCTCAGTCTTCCAAGTATCTGGAACTACAGGTGCGCGCTACCATGCTCAGCTAATTTTTTGATTTATTGTAGAGATGAGGTCTCGCCAAGTTGCCTAGGCAGATCTCGAACCTGCAGGCTCAGGCAATCCACTCACCTCAGCCTCCCAAGGCGCGGGATTACAGGCTGAGCCACCGAGCCTGGCTGGTAATAATGATTTTAAATGTATGATTGCTTTTGACTAACCAAGATGAGTTATATTAACATAATATTAGATTAAAAATTTAACCAGTTTACTTGTTGGTAATAAATAACAGTTGTGTTGGTAAGGCAGAAGGACTGTTTTATATGTAACATAGTCCAGTTTCTAGAGTGTTCACCAGAACAACAGCATGTTCATCATACACAAACATATCAGAAATGTAAATTCTTAGTAATCTTGCCAGCACTACTGAATCAGAAACTCAGGAGAAACATCAATTTGAGTTTTAGTGTGTCCTCCACATTAATTTTAAATTCTAAAATATATTAATTACTGCTGTAGACAATATGTCAGCAAATTTGTGGACATGGGTCAAATTTACCCACCATTTATTGTTTTAAAATTTTATTATTTTTATGTATATGAACATGAAATCTAACACTTTAAAAAGTGAATAATATAATTGTCATAATTATATTAATTATTTAATCACTACAAATAAAAACTTGGTATCATTAGACAATACCACTTGTCTACCACCTCTCATCCTCTGGTTACCTCTAACACATTTTCTGTTCCTATGAATTTTCCTATCTTGATACTTTATATATTTGAAATAACATAATATTTGTCTTTTTGTGTGTGGTTTATTTTACTTAGCGAATGTTTTTAAGGTTAATCATGTTATAATGTTTATCAGGACTTTATTTTTTAATGCCTGGATAATAAACTTTTGAATTTATATATCACACTTGTTCATTCATTCACCTATTAAGGCTTCTAGGCTTTTTTCCATCTTTTGACTGTTGGGAATAATTCTTCAATGTACACTGGTTCACAGTGTCTGTTTAATTTGTTCTTTTTAACTCTTTCAGATACAAACCAAAGAGTGGAATTGCTGGATGGTATGATTATTCTGTTTAGCTTTTTGAGGAATCGCCAAACTGATTTTTCACAATGACTGTACAATTAATATCCTCTCCATCAATGGCAGAGTGTTCCTCTGTTTCTACATTCTGACCAACATGTGTACTTCACTCCTTACTCTCATTTTTTATTTTAATTATACTATAGACATTCTAAGAGTTGTGAAGTAATGAAATAGTCTCTCTTTGGAGTTTTGATTTTTATTTCCTGAATGGCTAATGATGTTAAATATCTTATAATGTACTTTTTGGCCGTGTGTGTGTGTGTGTGTGTGTGTGTGTGTGTGTGTGTGTGTGTGAATAGATATATATAGATATATAGAGACATAATCTTTAAAAAGTATTTGCCTTCTTAAAAACTGTCTTCTTTGTCTTTGAGCTATAGATGTTCTTTTAAAATTATATATTCTGGATATTAAATCTTATCAGATATATGCTTTCAAATATTTTCTCCCATTCTGTAGGATGTCTTTCACTTTCTTCATAATGTCCTTTGATGCACAGAAGCTTTATATTCTGATAAAAAATTAAAATTTTGATGCATATTTTGTTCTTTTAATGACATCTCACAAATCCCTTAGTTGCCGTTTCTTTCCTTTATCATTTTTTCTGCCCCTCATACTAGATAATTTATATTTTCCAATCATCAATTTGCAGAATATGTCTTCTAAATGCTCAAATTTGTTTTGAATTTCTCTATTTAATTTTTTTCAGTTTTATGCTTTATAGCTTGAACATTTTTGTTCCTTTTATAATTTATATTGCTTTTTTTGATTTTTTAAATTTTGTTCACATGTTTTCCTGATTTTCTTTACTTGGTTGTTTATGTTTTATTTTTAGTTCTTTGGGCATATTTAAGATTTTTTAAAGAAATCTTTTTCTTAGAAATCCAATGTCTGAGTTTCCTTGGAGATGGTATTTGTTTATGTATGTTGCTCCATTAAATAAATATTATTTCCTGTTTACCTTTGTATGCCTTGTGGGATTTTTGGTGGTGTTGTTGTTAAAAATGGATGTTTGAATATTATAATGTTATAATTCTGGAAATCAAATCCCCCTCCCCTCAGGATTTGCTTTTTCTTTCTTTCTTTCTTTCTTTTTTTTTCCCCCTTCTAATTATCGAAGGTTAGTAATCTGGTAGTCTAGTGACTTGTCCTTACTATTTTTACAAAGAATGTATTTGTTGTCATGTATTGTCAATGAAATTTCTGTTTCTTAGCATTTGTTAAATTAGTGTTTGATAGAGCTTTCTTTTAACACTGGTAGCAAAACCTACAAAACACCTCTCCCTGTATTTACTGCTGGCCCCTGGGCTAAATGACTTAAACATATAGCCAAGCTTGGGTTGAGATTAAAGATCAGTCACAGGTGAAAGAAAGCTTATGGTCCTTTCTGAGCATGCTTGATGTAATTGGCATGTGTGAGGCTTTCCAAATATTTGCTAACTCATAGATGGTTTTGATTATCCTAGTTTTCCAAAGCAGCCTTCTCTTCAGCTTTTCCTTTCAGGCCTTTGATGGTATTTTGTATATCTCAATTGTCTTTGGACAATTTCCAAAATGTTTTCAGGTAATTTTCACCATTTTTTTCAGCCTGGGCAGGCTGTATTGTAGGTAAAACAGAAAAATGCATCATTCCTTCAGATAACTTCCACACAAGTTAGAATTCAGTAATTTCTGAGTAAGTTTGGCTCTTCTTCCTCTGAAAACAGGGGCTATTGTCTTCCACTGATAGCATGGCTGCTCTTTTTTGGACTGCTCTTCAACTAGGAGTGGATATAAAAAGGAAAGCAAAAATGCCACAAAATTTTCTTATTATTTTTACAATGACTTTTTCTTGGTTCATTGATCATTTTTCTGCTATAAACTTTTGGTCGTTTTTCAGTGTTCTGACGATGTAGGTTCTGACAGTTTGATTGTGTGTGTGTGTGTGTGTGTGTAGAAACAGGAATTTGTAGTTGCCTAATGGAACATCTTGCTGATGTCTGTCACTTCCATCTGCTTTAGTAAACAATTTTTTTTGTAGGAATACAGCCATCCCGATTTACTTACATATACTTTTTGCTACTTTTATGCTATAATAAGATCATAGAGCCAAAAAAGCTGAAATATTTACTATATGGTCCATTACAGACAAGTGTGCTAGTCCTGGCTATAGATTAATAGAGACCATACTTTAAAATGTCAGTAGAGAATCAGCCTTTGTAGCCATTTTGTTTTTATAGTCCATCTTCAAATTTAATAAGATTCTACATTTGTTATTTAGTATTTGGTGTATAATAAAGATTTCTGATCTTTTGCTTGAAATTATACCTCAATTTTATGCTTAAGGAAAAAAAAACTGGAATTCAGAGCATCTCACAAATGCTCTGACTCAGTAGAACTAAGACTCACATGTTTTACTGATTCCAAAGACAATGTGTTGGTCAGCTTGAATATATATTTTTAGTAATATTGACCTGCCTTCACAGCAATGGCACTATACATCAGTTTGGATATAAAGGCATTATTATTTTACCAAGTAGGTTCAGATGAGCTTTGATATTCAATTCTATTATTCTAATTGTCTGTTAGAGCCAAGAGTGAGACTATGATGTTATGGATGTTATTGTTTCTCTTTCAGAGTTCTAAGATGACCAATTTACTTTTGGGTCTTTAACTTGGGCAGCCTAAACCTACAGTTAAATTGAATCATAATATTGAGCTTCTTTTCTTTCAGTAGCACAGATGGGATCAAAGTGTTCGTTTATTAAATCTCTAATGAGACACCATCTGTAGTACAAATGTATTACTTTGGACTATACTGCATCATATCAAAGTACAGAATTCAACAAAATGCATCCAAAACTTTATACTAGTTTGAACACATACAAAAACACAATTTCCTTTATCCCTACCAACTCTGAATTGTGAGAGTTCCAAATATAGCTTTCAGGAGTGGATGAAGATTCTAAGATCATCAGTAGCTTTTATAATGATTTGTATGGCATTATTCTTCAGTTAAAGCCACTAATTTAAATAGTCATCTATTTGCATCGTTATTTAATATAAAGATTTCATTACAAATTGGAGAAAAAAGGGAAAATCTGTAGGAAGAATTAACACTGTAAATATTCCATATCAACTAATTTCTACTATCTCTGAGAAGAAATTTTAATAAAAGCAGCATAACTAATGCAAAGAGTTCTGTATTTACAGTTGTAGTTCTGGATTCTACTCACAACTCTGATAATAATCAGCTTCTTTAGCACATGCATATAATGACCAATGTATTTCAGGCTCTTCAGTGATAAAATTAATGTGTGAGAAGACATTGTCTCTGTTTCAGTACCATATATTCTGTATATAATTGCCTTAGCTTGGAAGGAATTTGTAAATCCATAATTTAAATGAGGCTTACAAGTTTTATGTGACCCGTTGTATGTTCATTCTATACTTAACCTTATTATCAGACTTATTAACCTACATTGTAATCGACTATTTACTTGTCTAAGTTTCCTAGTTAGACACTATTATTCTTGAAGGCAGTGAAGTAGTTTTAAATAATATCTTCCTCAATTGCTTTTACTTAATATATGGCATATAGTAGGCCCTCTACAAATGTCTATATGATATCCATTCTGAAATACACAAAGATCAATGAGTGGATCGACTGACAAACAGGTGGTAGGTAGGTAGGCAGCTAGCTAGCTAGATAGATGATAGAAAAATAGCAGTTAGCGAAAGTTAATGGCTGTGGCTTTTATGACAGAATCAACGTGTTTGCTGTTGTTGATTTTGCTTAAAATTAACTGGCATGATTTATCTCACTGACACTAGCATCAAATCATCTGATATCACTATCCCAGAATATGTTAACAGTGGTTTATGTGATTGCTTCCCACCACTACTTCCCACATCAGTGATCCTTAGTGATCCATTTACTCACCAAATCAAAAGTAATTTCCCCATAGCAAGGCTATTATGAATTTGGAAAACTTGATTATTTCCCAGTAGATGACTTCAAATGTCATTGAGTCTATTTAAAGACAGTTTTATATCACAAACCTTATGTTCAAGTCTTAATGTATCACCAAATGGACCTAATGAGGCAAGCAGACTCAAGCTTCCAAATATAATCATAATCCTATATTACCTCTCAAAATTAGGTTACAGTTCACATATTCTAGCAAAGTATGGTTTGACATTTAATATAAGAGAATGACAGTCATTTTTCTAGTTTGCAATTGCTTTGCTTTCTACCTTTGGGTAGATGACTCTGACAGAAAAGATGCTACATGCCTGCCGGGTTACATCTTCCTCCTTGTGGTGAATTCATACCTTATCCTCTATAGTTCCCTACCCTCAGACTGTTTAAGTATTCCTATTTGCATGTTGTTTCAATCTAATTTTTTTGTCTCCCTCTAAATCTAAGCAGAGATATTTCCTCTACTCTAGTTTTATACATTGTTCCTTTGCAAGTGGGAGAGTGAGAATAAGGATATTAAAGTTTCCATACTATTTTTTTCTCTAGACATGCACTGGTAGTATTTTTTAATCACAAAGTATGATTGCTTCTTCTTAACCCCTGGGGGGGGGGAACCTTGCAAATTAAATTATATAGGCAGTTTCAGGTAACAATGAATATGTAATGTATTGACCTTGACATTGATTTTGTAGATTCAAGTCTCTAAATTATCTTGCTTGTAGTTCCTATTAGATGATGCATATAAAGGGTTCATAAGTCAAAGTCACTCTTAATTTGTACTAGTTCCATCATTTCACATAGAAGGTACTAATGAACAGTGGTGAGTGCATTCTATATACACACCAAACAGAAAGCAAAGCAGTTTCTGTTGTTGTTGTTGTTGTTGTTTAGTTGGAGTCTCACTCTGTCACCCAGGCTGGAGTACAGTTTCACACTCACGGCCACTGCAGCCTTGACCTACTGGGCTCAGATGATCCTTCTGCCTCAGCCTTCCAAGTAGCTGGAACTACAAGCATACGCCACCAAGCCCTGCTAGTTTTGTGATTTATTGTAGATATGAGGTCTCACCATGTTGCCCAGGCTGGTCTCAAACCATGGGCTCAGGTAATTCTCTCATCTTGGCTTTCCAAATTGCTGTGATTATAGGCATGAGCCACTGCGCCCAGCTAACAAGCTGATTTTAAAATGTGATTCTTGAATTTAACTAGACAACTTCTACAGGGGACAAGATAAATATAAAAGTTATTTTCTATAGTTGCTTGTATAGAGATGTATACCAGAGAAATGCTGCTGTCCCTCAAATAGTATCCATAAACAAATACAAATAATATTTGTCAACAAATTTTTTAAATTAAACAAAAGTACTATACTATTGAATGTTTGCTTTGTTTTGTTTTTAATCAGTGAGCATAGATGACTAGTTCATTCAGTTAGTCTTTCAGCAGAGTGTTAATATCTAAGTTATTATACGACCTGATTTTTTCTCAAAGGCTTGTTCCTCCAAAAAAAATCAGTGGTAAAAATATGACAATTTCTGAGGGTAACAGTATTAAATGCATATGGTGGTTCTTCATTTGCAGAAGAAAATGCTTGAAAACAAGGGTAAAAGCTTATAAATCAAGTATAATATATAATCACTCTGTGAAAGAAGGATCCTCTGATGACTTCTGAAAATAAATGTAATACATCAAAATGACTAAAATAAACATGAAATGGCTGAAATAATAAAATGACAGACCAAGATTATTTTTAAAATTTTACACAACTAATGAAGAAAAGAGTAAAAACTAGCATAATTATATTGCAAAATACTCATTACCATAATATCTTATAAAATAAAATATTGATTAACAGTAAAACACAGGAATGTATTTCTTAGATATGTATGTGTAAAAAAGACGAATGCTGTTGACACCTGATGGCATTCTTGAATAAAACACATCTGATGAGCCTGCAAAGTATAATATATATAATTACAAAATGTGAGTGGCTTGAGCTCATGTCTCAGTTTACGTTATTGATGAGTTTAATTTCACATTTGGAGGCAGCCCGTTGCTTGGGGAACTGAAGAACAGATGTAAGTGGGAAGTGTCTCCCTCTCACATTGTTTGAACTGTCACATGTAACGAATGTAGACATTAAGTAGATTGGCATTCTGCCTACTGATGACAGGGCGAAAAATGTCTTAGAGGCAGACAGAAGGGCATATGTCCATAAGCTAAGTGGAACTCCACAGCAGTCATGCAAGTATTGATAAATTTGTTTCGCTTCAGGAAACTTGAACTTCGATTTCAGATACCTAATTCAATGGCAATCAAATCTCTCATTTGAGTATCTAAATCATTTGTGTAGGTCAACATTTAATGAAGTCTGTTATTGTTCCTATTTTATAAATGAAGAAAATAAAATCTAGGTTATTGAAGTAACCAAAATCACAAATTAGTCAGTGATAGAGTTCAAGATTAAAATTCTGTCTGACACCAAATTTGTGCTCTTCAGAAGTGACATTTCTGCATAGTTATTAATCTGAGTAGACAGAGCCCATAATGAATTGTTTATTGACTTCAGGAGATGTTACACAAACAAATTTTGTTCTGTGGTTTCACTTTCTTCCTGTCTACATTAATACAAATCAAAGCAACAAAGTAGTAGACTTATATATAAATAAGAGATTGAATGCGAGAAGAAAAAGTGGGTAGATGGATGGGTAAATTGATGGAATGATAGATAAGAGAAAGATAGACAAAGAGTTGAGACAGAAAGACGGAAAAAGTTAAAAATCAATCAAAGTAACAAAAGTATAATTTGACAAATGGAAGAAAATTTTTTTCTAGGCAGGCATTATGTCATGCAGTCACAATGATCTAAAACATATAAAGATTCAGACTTTTTAAAGAAAGATTTCTAATTCAGGCTGTTTATACCTATTCATTAAATTTATATCTGCAATAGATGGAAAGTATTATTAATGAAGAAATTTCTAACCAATAATAAATTCAATATGGGAGGCTTTATTTTCCTGTGTACAAAGTGAATATTTTCTGATGCACAGAATAGCAGTGATTAAGGACATATTTTGTTAATGGAGTAATACTGAATTCAAACTCTAATGTAAAACTTTAAATCCTTCTGAGCACTAAAAGCAATTTCTTCTGCTTAATTGTCTTTTCAGGAATGTAAGACACCTGGACTTTCTCACTCTAAATATAATTATTTGCATTTATTTTCATTATTTCTGTCAAAGTTATTTAAGTGACTTTTATCTGATTCTTTATGCTATATAGGTGACAATGCTATTTGATTTTCTAATTAAATATTCTGTAAAAGCTGAATAACAACCCCCCAAAAATATACACATGCGTACACACATACTAGCACACAGTGCCCTTTTCATTCAATTAGTAAACTTTTTATTTAAATTCACTTACAACAATACACACAATTACACACACACACACACACATAATTGAATGGTTTTTGTAAATCATTATTCCTAATTCATAATTTCTCTACCTGCACTTGATTTAGTTATGGCTTATTTTTACCTATAACATTTTTATTTTAAGAAGAATAATAAAATAGGTAATTTGGACCAAATAAATAAGATTTTCATCACTTTAAATGATTTTTATTCATTCAGTATATGCACTTGCTGTTTCATTTCTTATTTTTATAATTGAATTGTTAGATTAGTTTGTCTAATTATCCTACCAATCCTTGGAGAAAGGTGGTCACATACTCTATTTCTTATATATAATTATAAAAATCAATAGGTAATATAAAAGTGTTTCAGAATGAATCTATGTCAGTTTCAACTCTTATGTGATGTCACTTTTAACCTTAGTTTATCAAGTAGCCAAGATTGTAGTCGCCAAGAATGCTCCTTAATGAAACAATCACAAATTAAAAAGTAGATAATTAGCTCCTATCTTTCTTTAAAATCACCAGAATCAATAATATATGTCTTCATTATCCAAACTCTCAATCCTCTGCTCCTACTTCACAAATCACTACCCACCACACTATACCCCAACACCTCACAAAAGAAGCTCTATAATCATACCAAGAGTAACTGCAATACTTTCATTTATTAAATCATTGAGTAAAGCCATTTAAGTGAGATTAATGGTTTTGTAAGTATAATATTATCAACAACTGCTGTGAACTGAATGTTTATGTACTCCAGAATTCATATGGTAGAACCCTAATTCCTGATGTGATTATATTTAGAAGTGGAGTCTTAGGGAAGTAATAAAGTCATGAATGAGATTAGTCATCTTTGAAGAAAAGACACCAGAGAGATGGTCTCTTTCATTCTGTCATGTGACTATACAATGAGAAAACAGAATAGCAGTGCATTTGCAAACCAGGAAGCTGGCCCCCATAGGACACTGGATGTGCCGGTGTCTTGATCTTGGTTTTCCCAGTCTCCAGAACTGTGATAAATGAATGGTTATTGGGTAAGTCATCTGGTCTCTGGTAACGTGTTTTAAAAGCTCGGGTTAACTAAAACAGCAATTTCCTCATTAATTTGGAAATGATCTGTATACACTTATTAATCTTTGGTTTTTTAAAATTTACTTATTCTGTTGTCAATCTCAGTTTCCACAAGAGAATGGGGTTGATAACAATACCTTAACCACAAGATGTTGACAAAACTCAAATGGTAAAATAAATCTAAAAGCCCAATGTAATATCAGGTATATAGCGAAGACTAAACACACACTGAATCTTCACTTTGTTTTTCCTTTTATAAAAAAAAACATAATGTGTTTTGATAGAAGTCTTTTAGAAATTGCGGACAGTAATTGATACTTTGCAAGTAATAACATGTAATACTTTTTACAAAGCATGATTTCTGGTTTGATCAGTTTTATTTTACATTTCAAAGTTTTACTTAGTTTTTTGGAATTACTTTCTTCCATAAAATATCTACTATCCTGCAACAAAAACTTTGTTATTTGGAATTAAAAATAAAATGGTCGAATTATATCTAGGCTACTCTAAGTGTTTTGAGTACAAAAGTGTTTGATTGTTAAGCAACTTACTTTAATTATTAAAATGATTGAATCAGATTAACTAATTACATTTTCTAAGAACACTAGACCAGAAGCAAAGAATCAGGAATTTTATATTTAGATCTGCCTTTCATGAGCTCTGGGTTTGGGGGAAATTCCTTTATTCTCTTCATTCATTCTTAATAGTTTAGCATTACTTTTCTAAATATGACTGAGTTTGAATGCAGTATTTGGAGCCTCTTAAGAGTTAGCATTGCTTTTCTAGATATGATTGAGTTTAAATCCAGAGAAAATAATTTTAGAAAAAAAGAAATGAGAAAGCTCTAGGTCCAAAGAGACCTATAACCACCTCAGAGCAAGAGTAGAAAACTTAAAATACCTGCATGGCATGTAAAATGTAAAATGAGGGAAGCAAGCAAGTTGTGGAAAACAATAGTTAAAGCATAACTATAAATGAAAAATGGCACCAATGTCTCAAGTGAGCACATTATGGAATGGTGGGGACTAAGGATAATTAGAGAAGACACCATGCCTTAACATGGCAGAAGCTAATAAGATTCATGAAGAGTTTTATTGTTTATGAAGAATGTGAGTAGATGTCCTGTTTTTCTTAAGATATATCATAAATTAAGATTTTCATGTGAAATGTTTTCTTTTTTTAAGAAAGAAAAGTTTATTTAAAAGTAAGTTAGAGAGAGAAAGAGAAGGAAGAAAGAAGATTCACCTCCCTAAGGTGGGGGAGGGGGCCAAAGTCAGGAAGCATGGCGACAGTCATAGCTCAAAGAGCACATGGCTATACCAGGGTCTAGCAAGGCAAGAGCCATGAAATGTTTTAATTTTTGATATTTTGGTAACTAATTTGATTATTTTTAAAAGTGCTAAATTTTTAGTCAAACAAATGTAGTGTCAACCTAATACCACAAATTTATAATTTGTTAAAGTTCGCATTTCCATCTGATGCTTGAAGAAGTAACTGGTTATATAAGAACAAATGTGTGACCGGGCTCGGTGGCTCAGCCTGTAATCCCGTGCCTTTGGGAGGCTGAGGTGAGTGGATTGCCTGAGCCTGAGGGTTCGAGATCCGCCTAGGCAGCGAGACCTCATCTCTACAATAAATCAAAAAAATCAGCCAGGCATGGTAGCGCATGCCTGTAATTCCAGCTACTTGGAAGGCTGAGGAGGAAGTATCACCAGAGCCCAGCAGGTCGAGGTTGCGGTGACCGGAAGCGGCCACTGCACTCCAGTCTGGGCGACAGAGTGAGAATCCAACTCAAAAAAAAAAAAAAAAAAAAAGTATGAATGGAATAATTATTACTTTCTTCGGCAAGTGCTTCCATATATGCAAAATTTTTACCTTAAAAAAGTTATTGTATATATGTAATTTTCTGATTAAATCTTTGTTAGTTCAATTTCTTAAAGTAATATTGAATATATTTGATTTTTTTTGTGTTTTCATGTCTCACATTACTATCCCACTAAAATATCTATCTTTTCTTTCGTTATTTCATTCATATAATTAGATTTTCTTCACCAGCTAGAGAGATTTCCTTTGATGAAATGTAATAATTCTATAGTCTCAGAATTAAAAATCTAGACCATAGTATAGAAATATTGTATATATTATATTATGCCCCACTGTGGAATGTAAATCATCTTTAAATTTTTGAGCAGATATGATTATTTAGAATAAGTCTTGAATTCATCATGTTAAGATTTTTAAAAAATTTTCTGAGAGCTTTATTTATTAAAAAGTAAATAAGCCGGGCTCGGTGGCTCAGCCTGTAATCCCGCGCCTTTGGGAGGCTGAGGTGAGTGGATTGCCTGAGCCCGTGGGTTCGAGACCCGCCTGGGCAGCGAGACCTCATCTCTACAATAAATCAAAAAATCAGCCGGGCATAGTGGCGCGCGCCTGTAATTCCGGCTACACGGAAGGCTGAGGCGGAAGGATCGCCGGAGCCCAGCGGGTCGAGGCTGCGGTGGCCGGGAGCGGCCACTGCACTCCAATCTGGGCAACAGAGTGAGACTCCAACTCAAAAAAAAAAAAAAAAAAAGTAAATAAACCACAATAATTATTATAAACATACTATCAGCATTTTAAAAGGCATGCTCCGGTTTTCTTATTTTTCAGAAGCTCATTCTGAACCACATTTCCACTCTTTTCTCCTGAATAGAATGATCCTATTTTAAAGTAGTATTAATTATTTATTATATTCTTGACTCTATCTGCAATAAGTTGTTCAACAAATGTCTCGATGGATTGAGTGTTCTTCACTTCAGCTCCTTATATTCATTCAAGGCCATTGGTACCTCACAACATTTTTCTGAGATTACATTCTAGCCACCTTCTTTATTGTCTATTCTATTAATAAGACAGTTGCTGAAATCTGGAGTTTCATATTCTATTTCATGACTTGTTATTTGGCAATATCTTGAACTATCTGCTTTGAAATTTAATAAACAGATGATGTAATTCATGAACTATTGAGTGATGGATACCATTTTCTCTTAGGAAATTTCCATCTGCAGTTGCCAAGCACAGTACAGCTTAGTGTCGTGCTAATAGCTTCTCTTCTAAGGATGCAGCTAATTACATTCATTCCCAAGTTAATTTAAACAGGTTACTTAATCTTAAGTTAGCACTCTTATTTTGTAAAGTAGTTATAATAAAACTACTTACTATACAAGATTGACAACCGTCTTCAAAGATCGTATGTAATATAGTATCTAGAATGCTTAATAAAGTGTCTGACATATAATAAATACATACGCCATACATGCTGGTCCTTGCTCTCATTGTTATTTTCACCATCAACTTTCTACATCACCCTTGAAACCTGGCTCAGCCCCTGTAGAACTATAATACATGACCCTTGTCCCAGACTAGCAACTGAATCTTTTACACTTACATGATTTCTACATTCTTAGTCTTAGAAATACAGGAGAGGAAATGTCACGATAATAATGAAATGATCTGGAAGCACACTGCTCTTATTTTAGTGTGAATGTAGAACTTGATAGAATCCAGCATTTTCTAAAGTATTAAATTTGTAAACTCTCAAAATTTGTATTGCAAATATTTATTCAGATACAGTCAAACTTTTCATTATGCTTTATTTAAATAAAAATTGCTATTTATATAAATTCAATCTTATTAAATATTACCTGAACTAAAAAAAACATAAACAATGAGAAAATGGGTTACAAACAAATTAAAAGTGAGACATTTCAAGTAAGAGAAATGATTTGCATTTTTGGCAGATGATAATTGATATGAATAGACAGAACAACATTGTTCTATTGAAGAGTTCTCTCACGTTGCAGTTCTCTTCCTCTTTTTCTCTCATGATTGTGTTTCCTCAAAAATACAAATATAAGACTCTAAAATCTGTGGACCTCTATTTTATTTAGTAAATAAAAATTCTCTGGATTTTGAATGTTAGCATCAATATAAGACTGCTGAAAACTGTTTTTTCTCTCATTTTTTATATCAGAGAACTGTGAACCATAAATGAGTCCTCAGCAGGCCACCTTTGGGGCCATTTGATGTACTGCATTGATAACATTATTTTTACTTATAAGCACTGTTATTATCATGCTCTGTACAGCAAGTGTTGAACGTAGAGACAGGTCTACAGTGACCTGATCAGTCCCACTCTGAGCTTGACAGTCTTCATACACAAATTCCAAAAGAAAAAACAGATAATATTTTATTTCACACCCTTAGTACCTTACACCTTCTATGGCTGGCAATATAAGTGAAAGACTAAGCTTCAGTTAATGGACTTTTTTATTTCAAAGTGTACAACCATCTTTCCTCCACATTAAACACTAAGCAGCTAGTGTTTTCTAAGTGTTTATGTTCAGATTTTCGTCTATCATGAGGGAGAAAGCTCAGGTATGTGCACATTGGAACTTGTCATTAAATAATTATGTATGAATAGAAAAGTGATGTGTATGCTTTGATCAGGAAAGCATTTAATTTGGAACCAATGGCAACAGAAGTGTGTGAGGTGGGACTGGACCCTGCCCTCAATAATTCAAATGTCATTCAACACCATCTAGCAGTGCTTTATCTTGACTCTTGTCACTTTTTAGGAAATTATAGATTACAGCATGCAATTAGTTAGAGAAGTGTTTGTGACATTAGCTGCATTTAACAATATCAACTTTATGCACAGTAGTTGGTAAACATCTTTTTGGAAGTGTGGCTTTATTAGAACTGTTAAGAAGGTGAAAAGGATGACTGCAGCATCCATAATAAAAGTTGCAGGGTTTCTGAATGTGGTCAGGGATTAATGCGTAATCACAAATACCAGTTTTCTCATCTAATTTTGGCAGCTAAAGGTGTCATTTATAATTCTGTTACTTCATTCTCATTTGAAATAAATGCATTCTAAATAAAGAAAACAGAAAATATATCATGCTCAATGAGAAGGATTCTGAGTAAAAGCTAAGCAGCTCACATTAGCCATTTTTTCCCTCTTGAGCTCCTTTTCTTTTCTTTTTTTCATTTCTTATTCTTTCTTCCCACACTCCTTTTTTTAATTTAAATTCCGAGTGTAAATACATACATCATTTTTTTTCACCTTTAAATTTTTTATTTTAAAATTCTGGGGTACAATTCAGGGTTAAGTATACAAATATTCATTGTGCAGGTACCTTTGTTGATGAGGTGTGCCCCCCTTCCCCAGGAAGATTCCCACTACTGCCAATCCCACCTTCCCATCTCCCCATACCCCGCAGTTTCTAGCTACTGTCAATCATTTTCTTATACTATTACGATAGTCGTTCAAGGTCCACTTATGAGTGAGAACATGTGATACTCAGTTCTTTGTTTCTGTGAAAGATCACTCAGTATTATGGATGCTAAGTCAATTCAGGTTGCTGTGAAGTTCATGATTTTGTTCTTCTTTATGGCTGTGTAATATTCCACTGTGTATATGTGCCACATTTTTTAACCAGTCCTCTTTTGATGGGCAGCACGATTGGTTCCATATTCTTGGTATTGTGAACAATGCTGCAATAAACATACATGTGCAGATATCTTTATTATAGAGTGATTTGAGTTCTTCCAGGTATATTCCCAGTAGGGGATTATGGGACCAAATGGAAGGTCTGTTTTTAGAAATTATAGAAATCACCAAACTGTTTTCCACAGAGGCTGTACTAGTGTACGCTCCCACCAACAGTGTAGAAGTGTTCCCTTTTTGCTACATCCTCTCCAGTATCTGTAATTTTTTGAGTTATTGATGATGGCCATTCTGACTGGAATTAGGTGGTATTTCAATGTAGTTTTAATTTGCATTTCATTGACGACTACTGAGGCTGAACATTTTTTCATGTATCTGTTGGCTTCTCACATGTCTTCTTTTGAGAACTGTCTATTCATATCTTTTGCTCACTTTGTAATGGGGCTGTATTTTTTTTATTTATTTATTTTCAGCACATTTGAGTTCCTTATAGATCCTAGATATTAGGCCTTTGTCAGACAGAGAGTTGGCAAATATTTCTTCCCAGTCTGTGGACTGTTTTCCTGCTCTCTTGATGGTTTCTTTGACTTAGCAGAAGCTTGTCAGTTTGATAAGGTCCCACTTGTCTATCTTATCTCTTATGGCATGAACAATTGGGATTTTGATCAGGAATTGGTTGCCAGTTCCAATTTCCTTAAGAGCATCTCCTGCATTTTCTAAGGTTTTTATAGTTTGAGGTTTTACATGTAGGCCTCTGATCCATTTAGAGTTCATTTTTGTGTATGGGGATAGGTAGGGATCCTGTTTCAATCTTCTGAATGTGGTCAGTCAGTTTTCCCAGCACCATTTACTGAAGAGGTTCTCCTTTCCTCAGTGTTTGGTGGTGGAGGCTTTGTTGAAGGTGAGTTGGTTGAGAAATTGAGGTTTTGCTTCTGGAATCTCAATTCTATTCCATTGGTCTATATGCCTGTTCTTGTACCAATAGCAGGCTATTTTGATTACTGTAGCTTCTCTGGTCATGAGACAGAGAAAATAGCTGCGGTTAACATGTCCTCACTGGCCATGGGGCTCCTCTCTGGCTCTCTCCAAACCTCTCTCTCCACTGATCAGATCCAGGGCTCCAACTGATCCACTATAACAGATGATGGTGTGGGCCAGGCACCAGGTGATGAGAATCAGCTCTATTCAGCACGTTCTTCTCAGGAGTATCCCCATGAACAACAGCAGACGATCTTGTGCACATGCGCTCCCCATACATCATTTTATTTCTTTCTTTCTTTCTTTTTTTTTTTTTTTTTTGAGTTGGAGTCTCACTCTGTCACCCAGACAGGAGTGCAGTTGCCGCTCCCGGCCACCGCAGCCTCGACCTGCTGGGCTCCGGTGATCCTTCCGTCTCAGCCTTCCAAGCAACTGGAATTACAGACATGCGCTACCACGCCCGGCTGATTTTTTTTTGATTTATTGTAGAGATGAGGTCTCGCTGCCCAGGCGGGTCTCGAACCCGCGAGCTCAGGCAATCCACTCACCTCAGCCTCCCAAAGGCGCGGGATTACAGGCTGAGCCACCGAGCCCGGCTCCCATACATCATTTTAAATTTGACTCCTACTTTTGTTTATCATTGTGCAGGGAAGAATGGGAAAATCATTAAGTGGAGATAAAGGCTAACAGTTTTATAAAAAAGTGAAAATATTGCCAATCTTTCTTATTTTCTTTACTTTGTTTCTCACATCCTCCAATACTAAAAGAATCAGTTGGAACTTTTTGGATAGAGTTTGACTGAAACAACTTATGATGTGTAGGAGGGTACAGGAGTGTATCAAGAATAAGTAAGAGAAGTTTGAAGGCAGCATAATCAGAGGAAGGTTTTTATACATGGTGCAAAGAAGAGAAAACAATTCAAAAGGGAAACATTAATGATGATTTTAAGGGATTAAATTAGTCCAAAATTAGAAGAATGATTTACAAATCTAGAGGTGATGAAAAATAGCAACAGATGACAACAAATTTTGCATGATGAGACACATCACATATTTTAGGACTAAAGACATCAAACATGAGGAAACCAAAGGTTATTTTTATTAGTACTGGCTACGTGTTTTGAGAATGAGAGAACAGATTTAAGGTAGTAAGCATGCCTTAACAGTATTGAAAATAAAATAAGAATAGACTTTCATTTGTTTAGTCATTTGTGGATTTATTCATTCTTTAAATGACTACATATATTGATGTCTCAGAATTCTGAAACCACATGGACTTAATTATATTATATAGAAGCTTAATATTATAATGAAATCAAAATGCATTTTGCTGAGGGGAGAAGGCTCTTAAAAGTCTTCTCTCCATTTTTTTTTTGTCTTTATCGATAGTCACACTGAAGTCTTCACATTTTTCTGAAAAGTTAACCAACCTCTCTCAGTTTTCCTAGTTAAGTGTTTTTATATTGGTAGCACACCTTCTGTCACACTCTATATTTTTCTTATCTCAAGTAGAAAAAATATTACCCGTTTGCTCAGGACTGTAGTCTCTATAGGAGAAAAGCAGAAGGCAATTATTATGAATCTTCTGTTATATAAATTTTAGTCAATCTGGATTTTAATTGTAGGATCACCCAGCCAAGTATTTAGAAACTTAAGAGAGTAAACCGCATATGTTTCAATTAGCTGGTTATTAGCTGGAAAATTTTAGATACTTTTTATTTCCTTTCCAAGATTTTTTCATCTTTAGTACTGACCTAGTAACACTGTAAACTTTATAGACTTGTTGTAATGATTGATTATGTCAAATAGAATTTATATTGCTGTATCTGGGTCATTGTTAGTGAGTATTCAATAAGAATTAAATATTATAGTTCATATTATTAATATGATACTGGGCAATTAAAGAGCATTTAAAAATTATTATTAATATTAGTAAGTGTGAAATGGCTTGCAGAATCCAGAATTTTATTTTCTAAATAATGTTTTATTTATAATCATAATATAATTTTTATGAAAGACTATATATACTTATATTTGCTCTTTTTTTACAGATGTAACTATACTATTATATTTTTTACAAAAAAATATACAAATATGTAGTTTTTTAATATAAGATAAAATAAGAAACATAAAAATTATAATTCTTCCTAAAGGATCATCTTCCAGGGAAACAGAGGTGCACAAATTCTTCCTTGGAAGTCATAGGCAATAAAAGTGGAAAATAAAATTTCCTAAAAACCAAATAGTTGTTCCTATATTCCTGCTTCTTCTATAAGTGACTTTGACTGTATCTTATATATTCAAGTGACAGTAAAAGATAAAAAATCAATTGTTATTATGGACAACCATTTATGAATTAAATAATAACTAAAATTTTCTTATATGCATCTAGTTTTTTCCAACATTTTGCCACTTAATCAAAATGGCAAGTTACATTAGTTTTCATTATCTTTATAGAACATTAGAACTGTAAACATTTGGCTGAAGGAGAATACTGATAGCAAATAAATCTTGTACAAATATATATTGAGCAATTTTACATAGCCCTAAAATCCTTGACTTTGGATAAAGCAGAACTCCCCCAAAAGTAATAAGGATACACTTACATAAATGATTTGAGAAATTTTGCTTCAAACCTCTTATCAGGTATTAATTTTGAAAAGTATTCTCTGACCTCACAGAATGGGTTAAATGCCTTCCATGTTTTAAACACTATAATAAGAATTACTTTTTTGTATGAACTATTTTTTCACTTATCTTTCTTCTAAGTTGGCTACAATTTTCATTAAGTGTGAATAATTTCCTTTTTCATTCCCTAATACCTGGTGTAGTACTTTTCTCTTGAAGGGTGTTGGTAGACAATCCTCTGAGGATCTTTCATATTTCTTCACAAGTTCTGCTCTGAATTATTTTTTAAGACTTTTTGTGTAATGAACAACATTGTAAGAAAGAGATTGTGTCCATCTTTTGCACAGACAAATTTGTTTTCTTTCTGGTAATAAATATATTTTCTCCTTCCAAGACAAATCTGAGCAGATCTGCTTATAGGCCTTATAAAATATTTGGGCTTCCTCAGCTTGCAGTATCTAGGCTCTAATGAATATCCCATGTATGAATACCATTGACCCAGGCCCCTCTTGTTTGTTCCTGTAGGACTTTGGGGATAAAAGGAACTGATAAGAATGTGCAACTCATACCCTTTTCTGTGTCTTGAGTAATAAATAATGTCCTGTGTCCATGTATCTTTTCACAGCATCTAAAACATTATGGCAAGCTAACTCAACAGCTTGCAAGTATAAAAATCTTATAAAATCTCAGATTCTAAAATCTCAGATTCTTCACTGTTTCTGGTAGTAAGTAGCCAATAAATATTTGTGTATAAATGTTTACATATATATATTTATGAACACACATGCACATGAATTATCCATTTATATCGTACTGAAAATTTTTCAAAATTCCCACTTTCTTAGAATGTTCTATTTCTGACCTCTTTATGTGTTTATATAAATCAGTCTATATATAGGAAAGGCATGGTGACATTTTGTTGGTGTATTATTTACAAGTAACATCAAATATTTTCTAAGGCTGGATTGATACATTTAAAAAAAGGAATAATTTTTGCTTTGGGAGTATAGTCACTTTACCCACCAGTACACTCATTAAATGTTTGACGTGAAATTGACTATTTTAGAGATAATTGTAAAACACCGTATGTAAGTGCATAAACCATGAAAATGAGGTCGTAGGGAAATTTTTTATAAACTGTCAAACCATAAGGGAAAAGATAGATTAGTTTATGCAACAGTACCTAAAATAAAAATCATGTCTTCCAGCAACCTGCAAAGACATGGAGCACAATAATAAGCCAGTGAGACCACATTGCAGCTATTGTTCTTTCTGCCAAAAGGCCTAGTGATTTGCAGAGTGTGAATTAATGGGTAATAAAGAACAATAAGTCTAAGATATAGGAAATCACAATTCCTCTTTTAATTCTGAGATTGATTCTCATTACTATCATAGATGACAGATAGTCTCTGTGGCTATTTGCCACATCTCAAAAGTAGAGTAATTCTGTGAAACTCAGTCTAATAGATTATTTTATTAATTATTATTGGAAAGTACTTACAGACGTTAATGAATAACAACACATTTTCTAAAGGCAATTGTAATTTCATTTAAGAGATTTGCTATTATCATCCACATATAAATGTTGTCAATATCATCCACATAAAGGTATACTAAGTTACTTTTTATTAGAAATCAGTTAGTAACCATTGTATATTAAGTTTATGGTTAACATTTTAAAATGCCTTTCAGTTTATAGCAGAATATGAAAGGCATAAATATCTTCTTGCAAGGACATTCTTATTTAGATAGAGAAATAAAACCAGGGAAAATAAATGAAAATATACCACACATAATAATTAAATGCATATCAAATAATGGTGAGAATAGCTGAGTTTAAATAGCTCTATGTCAGATACTGATAAAATGAGAAAGACTTTTTTGGAGGAAAAAAATGCTTTAAAGAATCTAACAAGAGTAGATGTACAGGTTGGCACAGAGAAAAAAGAAAATTTAAAATGAAATCGAGGTCATTTGCAAAAGTAGAATGATAATAATAAAGCAGTATTTTTTGGAATGCTGAGGTTTTGGTAAGTTGGCAGCAGCTCAGTGACCACTTCAAGAAATAAGGTTAATGGAATGAATGGAATGTAGCTGCTCAGGGTGACTGGACAGAACTGTGTGTGACCTAAAGAGGAGGTACTGTAGGTTCATGGCCGGTGAGTGACATGAAGAAGAAATTTTTCTGATATAATAGTTGCTAACATTTATAGAATGCTTAAATTGTAGTGACATATATCTAATATAATTCTCATATAAAGCACATAAGACAGACACTATTATCATTTTCATTTTAGGGAAGAAAAAACTTAGGCAGAGAGCATTTTAGTAGCTACTCAAAGATTGTCCGTTTTTGAATTAGGGCTATGCTTATACTGTATTGTTTCTCAGGACATTTATTATAAATGTTAGTATATTTCTGTAAAAGTTTAGGCTGTGTATAATTACAATGAATGCAAGTGAATAGTTAAAAGCAAAAAAGGCATTTTCAATGGATGACCAAACTTATGGAAAATAAAAGAAAGAAAAAAAAAATTACCACAAGAGAGCAAAAAAGCAGAGCACATACTACTCGTGATGCTTCCAGGAAAAAAGTAAATCTCATCAAGTACTTTCATCCAAGAAGAGAGTAACATTAACCTCTTTCTTCATGTATATATTTTCCCAGACTTCTGGAGATTATAAATGGCTCATAAATTTGGCTTCTTCTTAGACTCACCCAGAACCTTTAAAATTCCAATGTTCAGGTCACCAAATTAGAATTTATGAAGGTACATTTGAAGAAGAAAAGCCCCCCCAAAACACAAACATAAATGCAAAAGGTCAACTCACAACTGACCCCAGAGAAATCCAAAGGATTATCAGAGATTACTATGCACACCTTTATGAAAACAAGCTCAATAACCTAAATGAAATGGAGGACTTTCTGACATCACACAATATCCCCAGGTTGAAACAAGAAGACAATGAAATACTAAATAGACCAATAACAACCCAGGAAATTGACTCTCTCTTATGAAAACTACCTACAGAAAATAAAGCCCCCCCAGCCGGGCTCGGTGGCTCAGCCTGTAATCCCACGCCTTTGGGAGGCTGAGGTGAGTGGATTGCCTGAGCCTGCGGGTTCAAGACCCGCCTGGACAGGCGAGACCTCATCTCTACAATAAATGAAAAAATCAGCCGGGTGTGGTAGCGCATGCCTATAATTCTGGCTACTTGGAAAGCTGAGGCGGAAGGATCACCGGAGCCCAGCAGGTCAAGGCTGTGGTGGCTGGGAGCGGCCACTGCACTCCAGTCTAGGCAACAGAGTGAGACTCCAACTCAAAAAAATAATAATAATAAAATAAAATAAAACCCTGGACCGGATGGCTTTCCAGCAGAATTCTACAAAATATACAAGGAGGAGCTGATACCAATCCTATTGAAAGTATTCCAGGCAATTGAGAAAGATAGCATTCTCCCCAATTCATTTTATGAAACTAACATCACACTGATACCCAAACTGGGTAAAGATCCAACCTAAAAAGAGAACTACAGGTCAATATCCCTTATGAACATAGTTGCAAAAATCCTCAACAAGATTATAGCAAATTGGACCCAAAAACACATATCAAAAATCATTCACCATGACCAAGTAGCTTTCCTCCCCAAGTTGCAGGGCTGGTTGAACATTCACAAGACCATAAATGTAATTATATACATGAATAGATATAAAAAGAAAAGAACCACATTATTATATCATTAGATGTAGAAAAAGCTTTTGATAAATTCCAGCATCCCTTCTTGATAAAAAACCCGCAAGCACTTAGGTATAGAAGGAAAATACCTCAAAATACTAAGTACCATCTATGATAAACCCACAGCTAACTTATTGCTAAATGAACAGAAACTGGAAACATTTCCCCTGAAAACTAGAAGAAGACAAGATTGCCCACTCTCACACTTCTTGTTCAACATTGTGTTAGAAGTCATAGCTTGGGCAATTAGACAACAGAAGGAAATCGGGGTATCCAAATAGGAAAAGAGGAAGTCGAGTTATCCCTCTTTGCTAATGATATGATCCTATACCTTGACAATCCAAGAGAATCTGTCAAAAACCTGCTTGCACTGATAAAGGACTTTGGCAATGTCTTGGAGTACAAAATAAATATGCAAAAGACAGTTGCATTTGTAAACACCAACAACAAGCAGGCGGAGACCCACATAAAAATCACAATTCTATTCACAATAGCCACACAAAAAATGAAATACCTTGGCATCTTCCTAACCAGAGAAGTGAAAGACCTTTACAATGAGAACTAAAAAACACTGCTGAAAGAAACTCAAGAAGACACAAACAAATGGAAAAATGTTCCATGTTCATGGATAGGAAGAATCTCCATCCTACCAAAGGCAATCTACAGATTAAACGCAATACGCATTAAGTTACCAACATCGTTCTTCTCAGACCTGGAAATGGCAATACAGAAATTCATATGGAAACATAAGCAACCATGAATAGCCAAAACAATTCTTAGCAACAGAAACAAAGCAGGAGATATCATGCTTCCAGACTTCAAACTTTACTGTAAGGCTACAGTAATTAAAACAGCCTGGTATTGGAACAAGAACAGGCATATAGACGAATGGAACAGGATGGAGATTCTGGTAGTGAAGCCTCAATTTCTCAACCAACTCACCTTTGACAAAGCCTCCAACCACAACCACTGGGAAAAGGAAAACCTATTCAGTAAATGGGACTGGGAAAGCTGACTGATCACATACAAAAGACTGAAACAGGACCCCAATCTATTCAACATTCACAAAAATTAACTCTAAATGGATCAAAGGCCTAAAAGTAAAACCTCAACTATAATAATCTTAGAAAACACGGGAGACACCCTTATAGAAATTGGAACTGGCAACCAATTCCTGATCAGAACCCTAAATGCTCATACCTTAAGAAGTAAGATAGACAAGTGGGACCTCATCAAACTAATGAACTTCTGCAAAGTGAAAGAAACTATCAAGCAAGCAGGGAGACAGCTCATAGAATGGGAAAAAATATTTGCCAACTGTATATCTGACAAAGGCCTAACATCTAGGGTCTACAAGGAACTCAAATGTGCCAAAAGGGAAAAAACAAACAGCCCCATTAAAAAGTGGGCAAAAGATACGAATAGACACTTCTCAAAAGAAGAGATATGGGCAGCCAACAGACGATGAAAAATGCAAATTAAAACCACATTGAGATACCACCTAACCCCAGCAAGAATGGCCATCATTAATAAAACAAACAACAGTTATTGGTGAAGATGTGGAGAAAAAGGAACAGCTCTACACTGCTGGTGGGAATGAAAATTAATGCATCCTCTTTGGAAGACAGTGTGGCAGTTTCGGAAAGAAATAGAAATTGACCTTCCAAATGACCCAGCAATTTCCCTATTGGGAATATGCCCTAAGGAACTCAAATCATTCGACAAAAGAGATACCAGCACACACATGTTTGTTGCGGCACTATTCACAATAGCAAAAATGTGAAACCAACCATGTTGCCCATCAAAGCTGGACTGGATAAATAATGTGGTAAATATACACAATGTAATACTTTGCAAAAATAAAGAAGGACAAACATATGAACTTCATAGCAAGCTAAGTGGATTTAGAGTCAATCATACTCAGTGATCTATCACAGAAACAAAGAACAGAGTACCATATTTTCTCACTCATAAGTGGAACTTAAACAATTATAATACTATAAGAAAGGGATTGGTAGTAGTGGACAGCTTTCAGGGAGGGGGGGTGTGATCGGCAGTTGAGGGAAACGCTAGGGAACAGAGGGGCATATGTCATCAAGAAGGGTATCTGCATAATCAATGTTTGTATACCTAACCCTGAATTGTACCCCACATCTTTATAATTAAAAAAATTAACAAATTTAAAAAAACAGAATCTGGAAGCGTTGACTGCACTGTCATGATCATTGCAGTAAATTTTGGAAGCAATTTAAATGTTCATAAATAGAAGAATGGATAAAGAAAATATGGTAAATAAATACAATATTTTCAGGTTTTGAAAAAAAGAAAATTTTTCCATTTGCAACAATGTGAATGAATCTGAAGAATATTAATCTAAGTAAAATACACAAGTCACACAAGAACAAATTCTGCATTTTTTTTTAATTGCAAGCATGTGGAGTACAATTCAAGATTAGATATACAAATGGTCATTGTATAGGTCACTTTGGTCCCCAACTTGCTTGGTTTGAGATCAAGTACCATTATTGATGAAGTGTGCCCTACCATCCCTCTCCTAGCTTTTTCCCACTCCTGCCAATCTCTTTTTTATAGTATTATGATAATTATTCAGGGTATTCTTATGAGTGAGAATATGTGATACTCAGTTATATTTTTGTGTGGTATATCACTCAGTATTATAGACTCTAAATCCATCCAGGCTGCAGTAAAATTCATAATTTTGTCCTTATTTATGGCTGTGTAATATTCCATCATGTATTTTTTTTAATCCAGTCCACTTTTAATGGGTAGCATGATTGGTTCCATGTTTTTGATATTGTGAATAATGTTGCAGTAAACATACATGTGCAGGTATCTTTTTCATAGAGTGATTTGAATTCCTCTGGGTATAATCTCAAATGGGAGATTGCTGGGTCATATGGAAAGTCAATTTTTAGATCTCTTAGGAATTGCCACACTGTTTTCCACAGAGGTGGTACTAGTTTTTACTCTCACCAGCAGTGTAGAAGTGTTTCTTTTTCCCCACATTCTCTCCAACATCTGTTGTTTTTGAGTTATTGATGATGACCAGCATACCGGAATTTTAGTTTGCATTTCTTTGATGATTAGTGAGGCTGAGCATTTTTTTCATGGATCTGTTAACTGCTCATATGTCTTCTCTTGAGAAGTGTCCATTGAGAAGTGTCTATTAATGTCTTTTGCCCACTTTTTAATATGGCTGTTTCTTTTTTTTTCTTTTTTCTCATGTTTGACCTTCTCGTGGATCCTAGATGTTAGGCCTTTGTCAGATATACAGTTGGCAATTTTTTTTTCTCATTCTGTGTGTTGTCTCTCTGCTTTCTTGATTTTTTTTTTTTTTTTTGGCTTTGCAGAAACTTTTCAGTTTTATGAGGTCCAATTGTCAATCTTATCTCTTATGGCATGGGAATTTGGGGGTTTGATCAGGAATTGGTTTCCAATCCCAATTTCCATAAGAGTATCTCCTCCATTATCTAAAGTTCTTATAGTTTGAGACTTTATATTTAGATCTTTGATCCATTTAGAGTTGATTTTTGTGTATGGCTATAAGTAGGGATCTTGTGTCATCTTCTGCATGTGGTCAGCTAGTTTTTCCAGCACTTTTACTGAATAAGTTCTCTTCCTAGTGGTTGTTGGTGAAGGCTTTAGACAAGATGGGTTGGTTGAGAAATTGCAGTTTTGCTTCCTATATATCTACCCTGATCAACTGGTCTATATGCCTGTTCTTGTATCAATACTAGGCTGTTTTGATTATTGTAGCCTTGTAATAAAGTTAAAATTCTGGACCCAGACTTAGTGGCTCAGTCTGTAATTCCAGCACTTTGGGAGACCGAGGTGAGTGGATTGTCTGAGCCTGCAGATTTGAGACCAACCTGGGCTTCTTGGGGAGACCTCGTCTCTACAATAAATAAAAAAGTAACCAGACATGGTAGCGCATACCTGTACTTCCAGCTACTTGGAAGACATAGGCGGAAGGATCTCAGAAGCCCAACAGGTCAATGCTGGTGTGACTGTGTGTATGCCACTGCACTCCAGCCTGGGTGATAGAGTGAGACTCCAACTCCAAAAAAAAAAAGTCTGGAAGTGTGATACCTTCCACTTTGTTTATTTGCTGAGAATTATTTTGGCTATCCGTGGTCATTTATGTTTCTATACAAATTTCTGTATTGTCATTTTTACATCTGAGAATTATGTTGGTTATTTAATGGCTATTATGTTAAATCTATAGATTGCTTTGGGTAGAATGGACAGCTTAAGCAAGTTGATGCTTCCAATCCATAAGCAAGGAATATTTTTTCATTTTTTTGTATGTCTTTCATTTCTTTGAACAATGTTTTGTAGTTTTTATTGTTTTTATTGTAAAGGACTTTCACTTCTCTGCTTAGGAAGATGCCAAAGTATTTCTTTTTCTTTCTTTCTTTCTTTCTTTCTTTCTTTCTTTCTTTCTTTCTTTCTTTTTGCTTTTATGAATGGGATTTTGTTTTTTATTTGGTTCTCTGCCTGTTTGTTGTTGTTGTATAGGGATGTGACTGTCTTTTGCATGCTTATTTTGTATCCTGAGATTTTGCCAAAGTTCTTTATCTGTGCAAGTTGTTGTTTTTTTTTTTTTTGACAGATTCTTTTGGATTTTCAAGGTATGGAATCATATATATCATCAGCAAAGAGAGATAACTGAACTTCCTCTTTTCTTGAATACCCCTGATTTTATTCACTTATCTGAGTGTTCTAGATAAGACCCCAAAACTATGTTGAATGGGAGGGGTGAAAGTAGGCAGCCTTGTCATGTTCTGGTTTTCAGGGGAAATGCTTTCAATTTCTCTTCATTTAGCAATATGTTGGCTGTGAGTTTATCATAGATGGTTCTTATGAGGTGTCTGAATTTGTCAAGTTCATAGAAAAAATTAGAATGGTGGTTGCTAAGAGATTGAGGAATGGGAGAAATAGGAGTTGCCGTTCAAAAAGTGTTAAGTTTCAGCTGTGTAAGTTGAATGTTGAATGCATTCTAGAAAGTATCTGTACAATCTTGTACCTATACTTAAGACTACTGTATTGTGTACTTGAAACTTTATTAAGAGGATAGATCTCACTTGTGTTATTATTGCAATAAAAATAAATAAGGAACAATCTCATAGAGTGAGATAACAGATTTGAAATATATATATTTATTTATTATTTTATTTTAAGTATGTGGGGTACAATTCAGGATTAGGTATGCAAGTGGTCATTGTACAGGTAAAGTTTTGGTCTCCCTTTGGTCCCCACTTTGCCTTATTTTGAGATTAGGTAACTTTATTAATGTTTTGTTCCCCTGCCATGCCCACCCCAGTAATGAAATTCATAGATATATTAAAATATTTCTATGGAGAATAATAAATCCTATACACTGATATGCAAAATATAAACCACCCAATTAAAAAGTGGACAAAATACTTGAACATTCAATTCATAAAATAAGATGACTGAATGGATAATAGAGTTAAGAAAATACTTCAACCACGGTCATCAAAAAAAAATTAAAATTAAATCCTCAATGAGATATCAGTACATATCTAGGACAGCTGCTAAAATTTAAATGGTTGAATACAGTGAGGTTGAGGAGGGAGACTATCTTGAGACCAGGAGTTGAAGATCATTTTGGGCAACATAACATGACCCTGTCTCTTAAAAAATTGTTTTAAAATCACCAGGCCTTGCCTGTGGTTCCAGCTCTTTAGGAGGCTGAGGTAAAAGGATGGCTTGAGTACCAGGAGTTTAAGGTTACAGTGGGCCACCGCACTCCAGCTTAGGCAACAGATTGAGACCCTGTCTCTTTAAAAAATGGCTAAATGTAGGGAAGTTGAACTGGATATAAAGCAAGGAAACTGTCATTCATTTATGGCGGGGGTATAAATTGAACAGCTACATTATATAGAAGATTGTCAATTCCTTGCAAAGTTAAACTGCACACATACATACTCAATGACTCTGTAATTCAATGTTCAGTTATATGTCAAAAAATGAGTGTGTGCATTCACACAATAAAGACAGTTATAAGACTATAGAATCTTTTCTCTCAGTAGGCAAAAACTAGATGGAACATCTATCAAGAGGAGAATATATAAACAAATTATGGTACTGTTTTATAAATTAATAATACACAGCAATAAAAAATAAAGTACTAATACATACAACATGGATAAGTCTCAAAAACATGTTGTTGAGTAAAATAGGCCAGACACAATAGCCTAAAAACTATATGGCTCCCAACAAATTAAGTCTAGCAAGAGGCAAAAGAAAAATATGATTATGGTCATTACAATATTCTTAGTCCAGTGGTTGTTATTGACTGGAATGGAGCACAAGAAAATTTTCTAATTTCATGTCACATCTGCTGTGGAACTGTCCTTTATCTTGATATTGTGGTATGAACATGTGTTTATAAATGTGTAACGTTAACTTAGAGGTACACTTAAAATTTGCTCATTTTGCAAAATGTAATCTAGTCTCAATGTACTTTCAATGTTTTTATTAAAGATATAATTAATTAATTTCATACTAAAATTTAATAAATTATGAGTGATATAATGTACAGTTGTGTATTTTTGTACATTAAGATTAAATATTCCATTTAAAACTTATTATAAATTTATAATTTACTAAATGATTCATAACTGAGTAATATTATCATAAAAATTCTACAATTCAAGTAGTATTGTCTTCATTTTAAATTTAAGCAGTACAGTAACTTTACATATCTTGCCTAAAGCCACACTTATTAAATGACATAATTGGAACTCTAACCCAGGACTGTTTCTCTGCAATATATTAACTATTCATTAACTTGATAATTTTGAAATGTCTTTTAAAATATTTATTTTTTTAATTAGTATATTCAATTAATATATTGAAGATTATATGGCTCATTTAACACTAGCTGGATTTAAGTCATAGTTCTGCTTTTTGATAGTAATATGATTCATGTAATCTTGGCCACTCACCTTCTTCATGGTAAAAAGGAAATGATAGTATCTCTCAAGACTTTTGAAAGGTTTAAACAAAATTAAAGCTTCAATCAAAAATACACAGAAGTGACCTATCACAGAAGCATAGAACTGAATACCACATGTTCTCACTCATAAGTAGACCTTGAACAATTGTCATAATACTATAAGAAATGGATTGGCAGTAGTTGGAAACTGCCAGGGAAGGGGAGGATGCACCTCATCAACAAGAGAACCTGTATAATGACCATTCATATATCTAATCCTGAATTGAGAGGCACAGTTAAAAGTAAAGGTTGTGTAAATTACCCCACATCTTTATAATAATGATAAAAAAGTAAAGATCTAAGAAAGAGAAATTTTTTAAAAAATATACAGAGGTTTCTCAAATTTGTGGAGTTTCTCAATTCTTCCTTTGCATCTTCATTCTTATTGTCACCTGATCCTCCCCAAAGCTGCTGCTTCCCATACAGTCCTTTAAATGCAGATACTTTCTAACCCTCAGTTCTCCAATCACTGCCACTAAAAATGGAATAAATGTCTTCTATCGCTCTTCCTTGTCACTTCCAGCACATTTTTACTTTCTCCTCAAAATACTCCAGATTGGAATCTCGTATTATTTGGTTCTATCAATCATTCTCCCAATTTGAGATTATTTTTCCACATTCTCTGAATTCTTTACATTCTGATTTATTGTCATTCTTTGTAACTCTATCACTATTATAATTTTTGTGTTCATCAAATTGCCTATTTTCTTAGACATTTGACCGACTTATTTCCAATACTCTTGGTATCTTTAGTACTTCAGCTACTTCATCTCATGATTTCAGGTTCAAATCATGTTATTACTAATAACTACACACTTTTCCAGGCTAACTTTTAATGTTCTTTGAACATTAACTTCTATCTCTTCAGGTCACTCCATTCACTACCACAACTCCAACAGTACTGTGACTCATAATGGACCTACAATCTTATATAATATACAATCTTTACACCATGCTCAATTCAATTTTCACTATACATCTCTCATTGCTCAACAACTTTACCTTCAAAAATCCCGCAATCCCCCTACTGGGAATATATCATGAAGAACACAAATCACTCTATAAAAAAGATACCTGCACACGCATGTTTATCGCAGCATTGTTCACAATAGCAAGAACCTGGAAATAGCCATGCTGCCCGTCAAAAGAGGACTGGATTAAAAAATGTGGTACATATACACGATGGAATACTATGCAGCCATAAAAAAGAACAAAATCATGAATTTCGCAGCAACCTGGATGGAACTAGAGTCTATAATACTGAGTGACCTCTCACAGAAACAAAGATCCGAGTATCACATGTTCTCATTCATATAATGGACCTTAAACATCCAATGCAATACTATGCGAAAATGATTGACAGTACTGGGAAACTATGGTGGGGGGAGGGAGATGGGATTAACAGTAGCAAATATCTGTCTGGGAATGGGGAAACACCCCATATCAACAGGGTGCCTGAATGAAACGCAATTGTATACCTAACCCTTAACTGTACCCACAACTTCATAATAAAAAATAAATAAATAATTTTTAAAAATCCAAACAAATTATACAATTGTTCTTGATCCATGCCAAGTCAACGTCATATCTCACACTGAATTTTTAAATATCTCCTTTCCTGCTCCTGCATTAGTTCTCACCTTCAGTTTATTCTTAATATCTATGCAAGACAATAATATAACATACTCAAGATTACGCCACTCATCTATTCATCTACCTTGAATAACATATCATCCCACTCTGAGTAAGAAGCAGAGTCATTAATGTAATAGCTCAGTCCAAGATCAAGACAGTGACAGGTATCACATCCGGTAAAGGTTTATTTTCTAGTTCATAGACAGCCATAGTCTCCTTAAATTTCTCCCATAGTGGAAGAGTAAACCAATATGCCTCAGATATCTTTTATAAGGGCACTAATCTGATTTATGAAGGCTCTGGTCTCATGACCTTATTACCTCCCAAAGACTCCCTCTTTTAATAGTATCACATTGTTAATTAGGTTTCAATATATGCATTTTAGGATATTACAAATATTCAGAACACAGCACTTTCACATCAGATGCTTTGTATGTAATCTTGCTGACTGAAACTACCAGTCTCCAGGTTCCTACATGAGTTGTTTACTTACCTACTCGAAGTCTTTCACTCAAATGCCAACTTCTCCATCATGCCTTCCTTGATTTCTACTTAAAATTACATTTTCTTTCTGATGTTCTTTATTTGCTTGGACTGCTTTACTTAGCTCCATAGTGCTTATCATTACCTATCCTATAATATTATTTAATTATTTAAATTTACTATGCTTTCTATATCCACAATGTCTACCACAGAATGGGGAGCATGGAAGAAACTCAATAGAAATGAAAGAATGTTAGTCTTGTTGCCTTTTAAATGTACCTTATTTTGTTTTCTACATTTTCTATCTCCAATCCTTTGGGGTGTACTCACAGAAAGTAGCAACACTTAGGTAAGAATTTTAACCTTTGGATTAATGTTAAAATTTTGAGATAGTTTTGCTTTTCTGTTGCCCTTAGCAAAACTACATTATTGCCACTGTCAGTTATGATGCACTGATATAATTTCAGAGACTTAAATTTTTCTAGAAAGAAAAAAAAATAGTGTTTTAGGACTAAGATGAAACCAGCTTCTGCATCCTGGTTTGTATTTTATTTTGGGTCCCTTTTTCTATTTTTATTTTTTTCTTCCCTTCTTTCTTACATTTTGTCACTGACTAGAGAAGATCATGTATGAACAAGGTAATATGTGAACTCATGCTTATAAATCTTAATATTAGCACAATGGAATTAATTAGTATAATGTAAAAGGACATATTAGTATAATATTTTACTTTGCTGCATATATTTGGTTTGTATATTATGCATGAACATACACTATATATGCTATGCATTATACTATATTATCCTTTCTCTGTTGTGGACAGTTACAATGTTTTAAATTTTTGATAAAAGCAAAAATAATCCTGCACTTGCTATCATTAATATTTCCTGGTACATATCTATGATCATATTTTGGGATAAAAGCTTAGAAATTTTTTTAGATAAAACAGTATACAAATTTAAGATATGCATATATTTTTCTGCATTATTATGGTTTAAGAGCATCCCTGTTTTTATCACCTCTAACAACATAGCAAGATGACTGGGGAAAAAATACCAAATAACCAAACAGTATATTTTATAAGATTAATTAGTAACTCCTTTCTTATAACAATAAAACTTACTTTGAATTGTGAAATACTCATTAGTTTTGTATGAAAAGATTTTTGTGTTATAAGTTTTCTTAAACCATTGCATACATATACTTTATACCAAAACCAAAGACAATCAGCAGCACACTGACTTCTGTATTAATACTATGTTAAATTGGAGTTACAAGCCTTTATCTTGAAGAAAGTTGTTTAATATACCAAACATTAGCTACTTGAAAGGCTGAGGTGGAAGGATCTTCTAAGTCCAGCAGGTTGAGGCTGCAGTGGCTATGAGCGTGCCACTGCACTCCAACCTGGGCGACAGAGTGAGAGTCCAATTCAAAAACTAAAAATAAAAATAATATATTAAATATGCCAACATTCCATAGTTAATGGAAACTGTCTCTGCTCTGCCCTTTTGGAAGTCAGTAACAGCATTTCTCATCAATTTTACCTTACACGCATCTCAAACCATTTTAAAATGAATTTTAAAATATTAGAATAGAAAAATATGGGAGTCAATCCCTCCACCAAAACTGCCATTAAACTGGAAAAATAAGAGTTAACTTTTTTACAACTCTAGACCCTAATGAGACACAAAACATCTACAACTAGAGTGTTTGACAAAGAAGAGGCTGCTAGTATTGAGTAAGAAAGACCTTGCATGTACAGGTCAAATTCTTATTCACAAAAGTCAAAAAGTGTAAACAACATAGTTTGCATGTATAAACAAAATGTGAGATGTCCATACAAGGAAATATTATACATCCCTAAAAAGAGAACTGAGTTCTGATGCATACTACAACATGGATAAGCCTTGAAAGAATTATGCTAAATAAAGTAAGCCAGACAAAAAAAGGACAAATTGTTAGTGATTCCACTTATATAATATATCTTGAAAAGTCAAATTTGTATAGAGAAAATGCAGATTGTAAATTTCTAGGGAGTGGGAAAAAGAGGATAAACAATTACTGCTTAATGGCTACATAGTTTCTGTTTGAGATGATACAAAAGTTATTAAAACAGTGGTGATTATACATCATTATGAATGTACTCAATGTTACTAAATTGTAAACTTAAAATAATTAAATATTAAATGTTATTCTTTATATTTACATTGGGTGATAATGATTTATCAATATAGGCTCATTGATTGCAACAATTGTACCACTCTGGTGGGGAATATTGGCTATGGAGGAAGTTATGTATGTGGAAACAGGGCCTATATAGTAAATCTCTGTACTTTCCTATCAATTTAGTGATCAATTAAAATCTTCTCTAAAAATTGAAATCCTAAAAAAAAAAAAAAAAAAGAAAACGAATTAAGTATTTTCTCTGGAATAATAAACTCTGCTTGAATAATTAGAATGCTAAGAGCTATAATTAAAGGAAGTATTCACTCATTGTGAATTCAGCAGTTTAAAAATGTATTATTACATACAACACCATGGAGGGAGGAATTGGAAGTCTCCAAATTGATTGGGTCAGAAATTGAGGGATATTATCAGTGACTGAGGTTTGATCTGTTTTTATGCTCTATCTTAATCAGCAGTGACTTCATACTAAAACTGGCTTTACTCGTGGATGTGACCTGACTGACAGCAGTAGCTTGAGCAACATCCTTGTTCATAGTGAGTGGAAGAGAGAAAAGCAATGCTTTCCTATAAACGCTGAATAAGGTCATTCACCTGGATTTCCTTAACTTTGTGCTTTCTTGAAGAAATCACTATCGAGGTGCTTGCTAGCAAAGGGTAACTATGATCAATGACTTCCTAAATATCAAAGAAAGAGTTAGTTTGGGAAAGTTGTTCCTTTCTACCACATTCTTAGTCATTTAAGCTAAATTTAATTTAACAATATATTGGAATATTTTTGGTGGAAGTTTAAAATTGTGTCAAGGAATAGCCTTCACAGAAATAATTTAATAAAGTTTATGGAGCAGAGATCAAGAAAATTATCTTTAAAATTGAGCAAGCTGGAACTCAGTTTTGCAAGCAGGTTTACTGAATACTTGACTGTAAACTTCATTCTCAACTTTAGGATGTTTTACAATATCAAATTTCTTGACAAAAATACATTTCTGAGATTCATATAGTTAGCCTTTAGTCAATAAGTGACATTTCAAATAGAGAATGTTTCAACAATTTCAAATCTTTCCTGCAATGTAATACTGGAGGAAATTAACTGGGCAAACATAATTAACATTCATGGGTTATTAATTACTTCTGCAGGGAGTGTGTGCTCATTTTAAATGGCTTGAATAAAACATAAATTTCCTTAATTTTGTAATATAAATGGAGTAGGTGGTAATATTTAAGTGATTTTTGCTTCAGATCTTAAACCTTAAAACAGTTTCCTGAAATTAGTTTTTGTACTATCTCTTCACTGTGTTCAAGCCTTCATTAATCAACTCAGTGGCTGGCTTACACAACACCCATTTATTTCTCATAGTTCTTGATGTTGAAAAGACCAACATCAAGTGCTAGCAGATTTGTTTCCTGGAGAGGGCCCTCTTCCTGACTTGCAGACAGCTGCCTTCTCACTGTGTCCTCACATGGCAGAAAGAGAAAGGAAGCGAGATTTATGTACTCTCTCTTCTTATAAGAACATTAATTCTATTATTGAGGGTCCTATCCTCATGAACTTATCTAAACCTAATTACTTCCAAAGGTCCCACTTCCAACAACTGTCCCATTGGGGGTTAGAGTTTTAACATGAAATTTGAAGGATCATAAATATTCAGTCCATATCAAAGCAGCATATATTTTAAAAGGCCTTGAACAGAAGGGACTGGGGATGGTGTTCAGTGATGCCACCTCTAGGCAAGCCTGTATGATATATAATGTAAAACATTATTGCAACAATATAATAATATTAATGTTAAGTATAATCATATCTGATAGTAAACTGGATGCTTATCATAATCAAGCGATATGCATTTAAAAACATATATTTAAAATGTTCTTTGTTTAGTAAAATAATGGAGTCATTTATTAGTTTTCCTAGAGCTGCCAGAATAACATTCTTTCTTTCCCAGTTGTAGAGGTCAGAAGACCAAAATCAAGGTGCTGGTATGACCACACTTCTTTCAAAGATTCTAGGGGAGAATCTTTTATTGCCTGTTCTAGCTACTGGTGTCTCTTGGTACTCCTCGGCTTATATAACCATCTCTCTAACTGCTGCCTCTGTCTTCATTTGATCTTCTTGCTTGTGTCTGTGTTTTGAATATCTTTGACCCAAAACTAAATTCAGAGTGATTTCATCCTGAGATCTTTAACTTGATTTTATCTGTAAAGGTTTTATTTCCAAATAATATGGCATTTACAGGTACTGTGGTGCTTGAACTTAAACCTAGTTTTGGGTGGATAATATTCAACCCATTATATTACATAATAACCATAGGCTAATTGCTTGTTATAGTTCAATCTAGTTTGGAATATTTTCATGTTTCCAAGTAAGAGAAGTATTTGTTCCCATTTCATTTCATTTTGGCATCAGTACAAGGATGAAATTCAGAGACATATAGATGCGGGGTACCAGATCCTATCACACTTAAGAAGCTGCCATACTAAGTTCATAAACAATGTGGAGTATCTGTTTAGTTGAGAATACTGGTGCCAACAAGTTTATGTACCTCACAACAGCATTAGTTATGATTCTAGTGATTTTCCTCACCAGTAGATGTTAAAAAATAAAACCAGTTAAGGAAAAATTGGATGGAATGAAAACTTATATACCTTTGGGTAAATAATTCTGTTAGCAAATTTGGTTATTTTTTTCCATTGTATAAAGTCTCAGTAGTGCTCTTTTTATAAATATATTGAGGGGTTGGCTAAATTTTATCAAAGCTGCAATTAAATACAAATGTGAATGGTATAAAATATTACAGACAACAATCGGAATACTATGCTATTCCAATTTGACAATCGCTCTCATGTGCTATAAATATTTACTTCAACTGAGTGAAATAGCTAACAAAATCAAATTTTGAAAACCCAAGTCCCTGAATAAGTTTAAAATGGTATTATTATTTGCAAGATATTATGTATGAATTCAGCTGACTACTGAAAGCTTATTTTTCAATAACAGAAATATATGCATTATCCAAAAAAGATATTCCAGTATTTTCAAGAAACAAAATACTGAATCAAATTATCTGTCTTTTAATGGTTGTTTATTTTGGTTATAAAGTTCCATGTAATTGTTTAAAATTGATTACTTACAGCTTATTTAAAAATTTAATATGTAATTTTTTTATTTTTAACGTATTCTTTTTATGTATGCTTTGATAAATAATACTTTCATTTACAGCAGACAACTAAAGAATAAATGTTTCTTCTATAAATTATTAATGCATTTAAATGATAATTAAAGGCTACTGTTCAAGGTGTTGGAGTGAACAATACAGCAAATAGCATTTTCAGTTGAATAGCTGCAAAGTTGAAGCTGAAAAACTAAATAATGTATAAAAGTAGGGTAAAATAGATGCTAGCAGAGCAAAGAGTTTCCCACCAAATGGCCCTCTAATAATTGGTTCTTTTAGGCCTTTGTGCTGCTATTGGATTTAATTTTCAAACAAGACATTTATATCTGCAATGATCCTTTCCTCTTCCATATCCTGAGACCAGAATCTCCTATAAAAGGACATTTGCAGCAAGTATTTTTAGCTGAGTTGGGGATCGGGGGGTCGAGATTCAGAGGAGAGGTCCTTATGATTACCTCTTGTCAAGACAATTTAACTTGATTTGCAACTTGTGTTAGTAAAGAATTTTGCTATATAAAAACAATGTCAACAATGTCTGAATTAACCAATGTAAGACAAAATATGCATTTTTGAATCAGTAAACAGCAAGCACTAAATATGGAAATACTTAGGTTGGTTGAAAACTCATGTAATATTAGAATTTTATTAATAAGGCCAAGGAAACTGACCAAATCCCTGTACCAAAGTTAATTTGACTCTCACAGAGAAATTGAAATCCACAGGCTGATATGACTCATCCTTTCCACTACAACAGCTTTCATAAATGCCTTCCACAGCCCACAGAAAGAACAAAGAATGTGATTCATCAAGCCCACACCATGAGTCTATACTGCAGAAACCTTTGTTCAACAGAGCATTTGGTATCTACTGAAGATTGTCTAATGCTCAGAAAAAATATCATATAAATTAATATTTTAAAATTAGTTTTGAAATTCTTAAATTTTGTCCTTCAGAGAATTCTAAGTAATATATCAATAGTAAGGTAATATTTGCTAAAAATATGAGCATTAAAATGGTATCTATTGTAATATATAGACAACTATTCTATTGCATTTTAACTTAGAAACTTTTTAAATTCTTCATAATTCTTCAAATTAATCTTTCTCAAATTACATTAATTTTGCCCAAATTGGATCGGGATAATAGTCAGACAAGTAATAGCTTTCAATAGAAAAAAGTAAAATAAAACAGGAATTTTATTTTGATTTTTTGAAAGAAAATAATAGTAAAAACATACACTGTGATGTAATTTGCAGTTAATTAAAAATCATATGAATTGCTTCTATTTCCTATTAAAACATCCCATGCCATGTACTTTTATTAACTTTAATTTAAAATATTATATTGTAATTGTGCCTGTCAATCTTAGTAAAATTTTAATACATTTCCAATAATTCATATATCCCTATATTCCATATACATTATATACATATATATATATACATTTATGTTAAATTACATTTTAATTTAACTTGTTTGTCCAGACTTATTACTTAGCAGGTAGAGTCAAAATTTACCAAATTGGTAAACACTGGCCTCTGTTTTTAGCTTTTGCTATCAGCAGAGACAATGTTAATATTGAGTCTGAACAGCACAGGCGTGTGCATTGTTTGTTTCATATGGCTGAATCTCTGTTTTAAGAAAGATTCACATTTAAAAATTTCTAATTTTCTTAATTAAAAGGAAAACTAGATATTTCCTTTTCCAAATTTATTTTAAGATAAGAAAGTCATATTTTTCTTAATTGCATCCTTGCTAGCCTGTGCTAGCTGCCTGAACTTAGACAAAATCTTTAGCCTTTCTCTCTTTCATTTTCTTTTTTTATTATTTTTATTTGTTTTCTACTTTTAATTTTTATTTTATAATTGTGGGGTACAATTCAGGGTTAGTTCCACAAATATTCATTGTGCAGGAACCTTTATTGATGAGGTGAGCCCCTTTCCCCAGGCAGATATCGACTACTGTCAATCCCACCTCCTTCCTGCCCCTTCTCCCCCAACAGTTTCCCGCTACTGTCAATCCTCTTCTTATAGTAATACAGTAATTGTTCAAGGTCCACTTATGAGTGAGAACATGAGATACTCAGCACTTTGTTTCTGTGACAGATCACTTTGTATTATAAACTCCAATTCCATGCAGGTTGCTGCAAAGTTCATGATTTTGTTCTTCTTTATGGCTGCATAGTATTCCATTGTGTATATGTACTACATTTTTTTTACCCAGTCATCTTTTGATGGGCAGCATGGTGGGTTCCATGTCCTTGTTATTGTGAACAATGATGCGATAAACATATGTATGCAGGTATCTTTTTCATAGAGTGACCTGAGTTCCTCTGGGTATATTCCCAGTAGGGGGATTGTGGGGTCACATAGAAGGTTGATTTTTAGAATTTTTAGGAAAAGTCACACTGATTTCCACAGAGGCTGTACTAGTTTACACTCCCACCAACAGTGTAGAAGTGTTCCCTTTTTGCCACATCCTCTCCAGCACCTGTTATTTTTTGAGTTATTGATGATGGCCATTCTGACTGGAGTTAGGTGGTATCTCAGTGTAGTTTTAATTTGCATTTCCTTTATGATTAGTGAGGCTGAACATTTTTTCATGTATCTGTTGGCTGCTCATATGTCTTCTTTTGTGAAGTGTCTATTCATATCTTTAGCCTACTTTGTAATGGGGCTGTTTGCTTTTTTCTTTTCAGCACATTTGAGTTCCTTGTAAATCCTTGATGTTAGGCCTTTATCGGACATGGAGTTGGCAAAAATTTTTTTCCTAGTCTGTGGGCTGTCTCCCTGTCTCTTGATGGTTTCTTTAACTTTTCAGAAGCTTGTCAGTTTAATGAGGTTCCACTTGTCTATCTTATCTCTTATGGCCTGGGCACTTTGGGTTTTGATCAGAAATTGGTTGCCAGTTCCAATTTCCATAAGGGTGTCTCCTGTATTTTCTAAGGTTCTTACAGCTAGAGGTTTTACATTTAGATTTGTGGCCCATTTAGAGTTAATTTTTGTGTATAGGGATAGGTAGGGGTCCTGTTTCAATCTTCTGCATGTGGCCAGCCAGTTTTCCCAACACCATTAACTGAACAGGTTCCCCTCTCCCCAGCAGTGGGTGGTGGAGGCTTTGTCGAGGATGAGTTGGTAGAGAAATTGAGGTTTTGCTTCTGAAATCTCAATTCTATTCCATTGGTTATATGCCTGTTCTTGTACCAATACCAGGGTGTTTTGATTATTATAGCTTTATAATAAAGTTTGAAGTCTAGGAGTGTGATACTTCCTGCTTTTTTGTTGTTGTTTTTGACAATGATTTTGGCATTCTTGGTTGTTTATGTTTCCAGATGAATTCCTGTATTGTTTTTTTTAATGTCTGAGAAGAATGTTACTGTTAATTTGATGGATATTGCTTTGAATCTGTAAATTGCCTTAGGTAAAATGGACATCTTAACAATGTTGATGCTTCCAGTCCATGAGCATGGAATATTTTTCCACTTGTTTGCGTCATCTTTGATTTCTTTGAGTAATGTTTTGTAGTTTTCCTTGTAAAGGTCTTTTATGTCTTAGGTTAGGAAGATGCCAAGGTATTTTTTTGTGTGTGTGTGGCTACTGTGAATGGAATTATGCTTTTTGGGGGGTTCCTGTTTGTTTATCACTGGTGTATAAAAATTTGATTGTCTTTTGTACATTTATTTTATACCCTGAGACTTTGCCAAAGTCCTTTATCAATGCAAGTGGCAGATTATCTTGGGTTTGCAAGGTATACAATCATGTCATCTGTAAAGAGAGATAACGTGACTTCCTCTTTTCCTGTTTGGGTACCCCTGGTCAGCTTCTCTTCTCTAATAGCTCTAGCTAGGGCTTCAAAAACTATGTTGAACAGGAGGAATGAGAGTGGGCATCCTTTTCTTGTTCCAGTTTTCCAGGGAAATGGTTCCAATTTTTATCTGTTTAGGAGGATGCAGGTTGTGGTTTCTCGTAGGTGGCGTTTACTATTTTGAGGTATGTTCCACCTATGCCTAGATGTTCAAGGGTTTTTATAAAGAAGAGGTGCTGGATTTTATCAAAAAGCCTTTTCTGCATCTAATGATATAATCATGTGGTTTTGTTTTTATGTCTGCTGATGTATTTAATTACATTTATGGTCTTCTGAATGCTGAAACAGCCTTGCATACCAGGGATGAAGTCTACTTGGTCATGATAGATGATTTTAGAGATGTGTTTTTGAATCCAGTTTGCTAGCATCTTGTTGAAAATTTAGCATGTATGTTCACCAAAGTTGTTGGCCTGTAGTTCTCTTTATTCATTGTGCCTTTACATGGTTTGGGTATCAATGTGATGTTAGCTTCACAAAATGATTTGGGGAGAATTCCATCTTTCTAAGTTGCCTGGAATACATTCCATAGGGTTGGTTTCAGTTCCTATTTGTATGTTTTGTAGGACTATGCTAGAAAACCATCTTGTCCAGGTTTTTTTTTTTTTTTGGTAGGAAGTTTTCTTGTGGCATAATCAATTTCCTTGATTGTTATTGATCTATTCAGGGTCAGTTTCTTCTTGTCTCAACCGAGGGAGGTTGTGTGATATCAGAAAGTTCTCCATTTCCTTTAGGTTTTCAAGGTTGTTTCCATAAAAGTGTACATAGTAGTCTCTGATAATCTTTTATATTTCTTCAGGATCAGTCTGACTTCATCTTTTGTGTTTCTGATTGAGTTTATTTGGTCTTCTTCTCTCTTTTTCTTGGTCAGTCTGGCTAGGGAACCATCAATCTCGTTTATCCTTTCAAAGAACCAGCTTTTTGTTTCATTGATTTTTTGTTGTTGTTGTTTTGTTTTTTGTATTTTTTGTTTGTTTTCTATGTCCTGGATTTGGGCTTTTATTTTGGTGATCTGGATTCTTCTGAAGTTAGGGTTTTTGTTGTCTTGCTTTTCCAACTTCCTTAGGTGACATGTTAGGCTGTTAACTTGTGATCCTTCCATTTTCTTCATTTGTATTCGCAAAGATATGAATTCCCCTCTTACTACTAATTTCATGACATTCCAGAGGTTTTGGTAAGATGTTTCTTCATTGTCATTTGTTTCCAGGTAACTTTTAATCACTATTCTGATTTCATTGTTGACCCAGGATGCTTAGCATCATACGATTTAGTGTCCATGTCTTTGTGGGTTTGGGAGAAATGTGGAGCACCTCCGCCCTAACATGGCGCCTGAAGCAGCCAGACCACAAGACAAAACAAGCCCTAATAAGGCAACTAAAGGATATCAGCATGCAATCCTCTCTTACGGGCCGTGCCGTGTTACCTTAATTGATTGGCAGAGATACTAGATTTAAGGTCACGAATAGGAGAAAGAAAAGAAGAACGATGTAGTAACCTGGGACTAAAGCAGCTTGCAGAAGAATCGTGTGAGAGTCGTTATTGAAAGCGACAAGTGGTGGCACGTACGGGGACTCGAAGAAGCCGAAATCCTTGGATTCAGAACTGCAGCTGCTCAGGGCAGTCGACTGGTATGTAGATCCCACAAGGGAGGGAAAAAACTAGAAAGGTCCTCGGCAAAGAGGCGATTTGGGAAGGTCCTCGATAAAGAGGCGATTTGGGAAGGTCCTCAGCAAAGAGGCGATTTGGGAAGGTCCTCGGTAAAGAGGCGATTTAAGAAGGTCCTCGGTAAAGAGGCGATTTGGGAAGGTCCTCGGCAAAGAGGCGATTTGGAAAGGTCCTCGGTAAAGAGGCGATTTAAGAAGGTCCTCGGCAAAGAGGCGATCTAAAAGGGCCCTCGGTGTAGAGGTGATCCCCTTTTTGCTAACATGGGCACTACTTCCTCTCACCCGTTTTTTCAGGCTCTTAAAACTCTCCTAAGAACAAAAGGACTAAAATTAAGGGATAAAACCTTGACTGATTTTATCACACAGGTAGACGAGGTTGCACCGTGGTTTGCCGTTTCGGGGAATCTCACAGTGGGTAGTTGGGACAAAGTGGGGCAGGATATTGACCGCACCCGAGAGCTAGGAGAGGTGGCAGGTGGGGTCCAGCCCCTTTGGAGACTGGTTCGTGCCTGTTTGGAAGATCAAAAGTGCGTGCAAACAGTCGAGCAAGGCCAAGCAGCACTTGACCAAATAAAAGAGGAACGATCAACTTCCTCAAGAGGGAACAGCGAGGCAGCCTCTGACTCAGAACTGGAGTCAGATGAGGAACTTAGAGATCTCGTGACTCGAGTTGAAAAGTTAGAACTCAGTCGGGGCCGCGCCCAAGATAAGGGCAGATCCTCTGTCCCTGGGTCGGTAGGAGTTCCTCCCTCGTATAATCCTTCTGCGCCTCCCGGAAAAGGAGGCGCTTCTTTCAACAATGAAGTGTGGAGGGAGGTCCACGCCAGCGGCACATTGCAAACTTCTCCGGTGTTCGTGGATAATGCAGGGAACCGGTACCATGAGCCATTAGATTTCAAAACAGTAAAAAACCTCGCAGAGGCCGTACGAACGTACGGGCTCACTGCTGCCTTCACGACAGCAATGGTGGAGGCACTAGACCGGTTCGCCATGACCCCTGGAGACTGGCAGAGATTAGTGAAGGCTTGCATGAACCCGGGACAATATTTAGATTGGAAGGCCTATTACATAGAATTGGCTAATGAGCAGGCAGCAAGAAACCGGGCGGCGGGTAATGGGGCTTGGGACGTTGATATGCTGTTGGGGCAGGGCTGTTTTGCTAACCAACAGATAGGATACACCCAGGTTGTGTATGATCAAATTAATCACATGGCAATGCGAGCCTGGAAGGCATTGCCTAGCCGATTCAGAGCCATTCTTTGTTCAGCATATCTGTGCACACACTGGCCTACCAGGACCCCTCAGTGAGGGTAATGCCCAGGCTGACAACCTTACGCGACTTCAACAGGCTTTCTTTGTAACCCCTGCCCAAAAGGCACAAGATTTTCATGCCCAGTTTCATGTTAACTCAAAAACACTACAGACCCGTTTCCAAATACCACGTCATGTGGCCAGAGATATTGTAAAATCTTGCGAATCATGTGTTACTTTCAACCACCCCCCTTCATGGGGGGTGAATCCAAAAGGCCTTCTCCCCTCACGGGTTTGGCAAATGGACGTCATTCATGTGGCAGAGTTCGGTAACCTCAAGTATGTCCATGTTTCCATAGATACCTGTTCCGGAATTTTTTTTGCCTCGGCCATGGCTGGAGAAAAGGCACATCATGTTATCTCTCATTGCTTGGAGGCGTGGGCCGCCTGGGGCATGCCTCAGCAAATCAAAACAGATAATGGCCCCACCTACACCTCCCGAACATTTCAACGGTTCTGTGCACAAATGAACGTGGACCTGCGCCATGGGCTCCCTTATAATCCCCAAGGTCAAGGGATAGTCGAGAGGGCTCATCGCACACTAAAAGAACTACTTCAAAAACAAAAAGGGGGAATAGGCATGGGTTACAAACCTAAGCAAAGACTGTCATTAGCATTATTAACTTTAAATTTTCTTCAGCTGGACAACGAGAACAATTCTGCTGCGGACCGCCATCTAGGCGCAGTACCGCATAAAAGGGGCTATGTTAAATGGAAAGATGTTATCACGGGACAATGGAGAGGTCCCGATCCAGTATTAACGTGGGCGAGAGGATCTGTGTGTGTTTTTCCACAGGACAGCCCAGACCCGGTGTGGGTGCCTGAGCAACTAACACGCACTACAAAGACCCCCGAGGAACGAACCCCGATTGCTGATGATGAGTCCGACGACGTGGCTTCTGCTGGGAACGCTGATGCTGAACTTCCCCATAAGTCGTGCTGAGCAACAATGGGGAATTTTAACAGTATTTCCTAGACACTTATTCGGCACGTACTTTCCCCAGATTTTTAACTGGCACCAGCCCCTGATTTCTATTACACTCTTGCTGGGGCCCTAAAGCTCTCTCTCCTTTTAGACAGAGGAGAGACTTCGGCATTACAGCCACCATCATTGCAGCAATTGCAATGGCGGCCGCTGCAGCTGCTACAGCTGCTGTTGCCATGTGTACCACAGTACAGACCACCACCACTTTAAACACCTTGTCTTCCACTGTTGCTGCCAAAGTAATATTAACAGTCACTTGTGTGGCGGCATTATGATCTTAGATCAAAGAGTTGACGTGGTACAAGAACAAGTAGACATTCTCTGGCGCATGGTGCAAATAGGGTGTGAATGGCACACTATTGCTTTATGCGTAACTGGCATCCCATACCACAATATGACCATTGCTGCTAACCTCTCTCGAAAGCTTTCCCTCCATCTTTTAGGTAATTGGTCCCAAGAGTTTTGACAACCTGACGGAGGCTCTACGTCGTGAAATCATCAGCGCCATCAGAGTAGATCCAGTAGTCGCTCAAAACCTTGGCCTCCCGGATCGCCCAGGTGGCATACCACCTTAAAGAGTGGGCGGGAATGGGTTCAATGGCCTTTTTGTTATTCTCTTGTTGTGTCCTGTGCCTCTATTGTCTCTGCCATATGCATCAACGCAATGCACGTGACCGTGCGCTACTAGCGCAGGCCTTTGCTGCCATGGAGGTGGATCAATCCCCTCAGGTCTGGGTTGCCGCATTAGGGCAATAAGAACAGGGCAGGATGTGAGAATAGTACTGCACATGGGGGCCCAGGAGGAGTTATCCCGTAGAGGGCATGTCCAGCTGCATATGGGTTGACACCGCCTCTCCCATCCCCAGAAAATCGGTGTCGGACAGGTGGGCAGTCGGTCTGGCGATTACACGCGCGAGATAGACTGCCTTACATGGTCCTTGTTATATGGGGGCTGTGACCACTACCCTCTCCTGCCAAAATAAATAAAAAAGGGGGAGCTGTGGAGCGCCTCCGCCCTAACATGGCGCCCGAAGCAGCCAGACCACAAGACAAAACAAGCCCTAATAAGGCAACTAAAGGATATCAGCATGCAATCCTCTCTTACGGGCCGTGCCGTGTTACCTTAATTGATTGGCAGAGATACTAGATTTAAGGTCACGAATAGGAGAAAGAAAAGAAGAACGATGTAGTAACCTGGGATTAAAGCAGCTTGCAGAAGAATCGTGTGAGAGTCGTTATTGAAAGCGACAGAGAAACTTTGATTGGTATTGATATTTATTTTTATTCCTCTGTGGTCTGAAGGTGCATGGCAAAATTTCAATGTTATGAAGTTTGTTTATGTTTGATTTATGGTCAATGATGTGGTCAATCTTGGAATACGTTCCATGTGGTGATGAGTAGAATGTACAGTCTGTGGTCATTGGGTGGAGTGTTCTGTAGGTATCAATTAAGTCTATTTGGTCAAGAGTCTCATTGAGGTTCTAGATCTCCTTACTGATTTTTTTGTCTTGATGATTTGTCAAGGGTTGTGAGTGGGGTAAAGTTCCCAGCTATGATAGTGTTAGAGTTGATCACTTCTTTACATTTACCTGGAAGTTGCTTTATAAATGTTGGGGCTCCTGTGCTGGGTGCGTATATTTAGGATGGGTATTTCTTATTGATGGATTGAACCTTTTATCATTATTTAGTGACCTACTTCATCTTTTCAAATTTTGGATAGCTTAAAGGGTATTTTATCTGAGATTAAGATTGTAACTCCAGTTTTCTTTTGTGTTCCATTTGCCTGAAATTTTGCTTCCCATCCTCTTATTTTGAGTCTGTGAGTGTACTTTCTGGTGAGTTGAGTCTCTTGGAAACAATATACTGTTGCCTCATGATATTTTATCCATTTTGCCATTCTATGTCTTTTCAGTGGTGCAATTAGTCCATTCATATTCAGGCTAATTATTGAAATGTTAGGATTTATCCCTGTCATGAGGTTCTATAGAGGTGCTGTTGTTCCAGTTTGTTTGTTGTGTTTCTTTTAATTTTTTGGTTGATTCATCTTTTCCTGTACTCTTGGGAAGAATGTTGCTGTTCTTTTTTCCTTTTCTTCTGTGTGTAATACTTTCTTAAGTGTTTCTTGTAGAGGTGGTCTGGAGCCAGCATAAGTTCTTTGGGATTGGATGTCTGGGAAAGATTTTAATTCTCCCTCACTGACAAAGCTTAGTTTGGCAGGGTAGGTTGTTCTTGGTTAAAATAGCTTCTCTTTGAGAACTTTGAATAATGGGATCCAAGCTCTCCTAGCCTGAAGGCTTTCTGTAGATAAATCTGCTGCTATTCTAATTGGTCTTCCCTGGTAGGTAGTCTGACTTTTTTCTCTTGCTGCTTTTAGGATTTTTTTCTTTTATACTTACTTTGTTCAGGCAAATTATTATGTGTTTGGAGTTAGTCTTCTCATTTGTTGTCTTGCAGGGGTTCTCTGAATCTCTTGTGTTTGAATTTTTGCATCACTGATGAGATGAGGGAAGTTTTCTTGAATAATATCATGGAATGTTTGTTCTAGGGTGGTCTCTGTCTCTCTGCCTCAGGAAGTCCAATTACTCTTAGGTTTGGTCTCTTGAAGTAATCACTCATCTCTTGAAGCTTTTGCTCTGTCTTTTTAAGCTTTTTTCTATGTTTTTGACACCGTGGTTTAGTTCCATATTTTGGTCTTCCATCTCTGAGATTCTTTCTTCTGCTTGGCTAATTCTGCTTTCCATGCTTATTAGTTTGTTATTTTTTTCAATCACAGTATTCTTTCCTGCTGTTATCTCAGTTATCAATTCCTATTTTCCTCTTGTCTCTCCTCAATTTTTTTTATTCCCTCTATTAATGTCTTGATGTCTGGGTTTGCAGTATGTGACCAGTCATTCTGGGGGCTCTTCATTGTTTGCATTCTGAAGTCTGTTTTCTAAGTGTCTGTTCTCCCAGGGGTCTGTGTGAGACCTAAATTCTTCTTTTGTTTTTTCTTCATTTGTGTAGATTTTCCTCCACGGTTTTTCTTTTTTTCCCTCTCTTCTGTAAATCTATTGATCAAGGGTGGTGAGGTTGCTTTTACTTCTGTTTGCTCAATCTCCTATTCTTCCTTGTGCAAATCCTCTGGCTTTGTTCAATTCTGAAGCTGGACTGTAGGTTGTGGGCTATACTTTTTGCAGTTTTGAGATTTAATTGATGTGGGAACTGTGATTCAAAAATCTATCTGCAGATTCCAGTAACCACCGACAGGTGTATAGATACCCTGGAACTTGCTTCCCACTGCCGTGCAATCTGTCCATGCAGTGGGAGTATAGGTTTGCTCCCTGAAAGCAAAATGAGGTATGAAAAAGAAAAGAAATAAAAGGGAAGTATAGAGGAAGGTGGAGAGAGAGGAGTATGAGGGAACACAGACAAAGGTATCTGCTAACAAATAAAAATAGACACAAAGACAGATAAGAGTGAGGAAAGAAAACAAAAACAAAAACAAACAAACACCACCACCAACAACAACTAGAACATTCAATCATATAGACACACAAGCTAACCAACCTCCTTATGATGTAGTATTCCCCTACACAAACATGAGGTCTTAGATCCCAAGTTGAAGGCTGGGCAGAGCTAGGTGGAGCTGGGCAGGGCAAGGCAGGTCTCAACCTGGTCTCAGGTCTCCAGCTGATCTCTGGTTCTACTGCAGCCTGGTCCAGCTGGGGGAGGTGGAGTGTGAGACACCCGGGCACTGAAGGTCAGGTGATACAGTGTGGCTTGGGTCTCTTCTTTCTTTGTTTTTAGATCCCAAGCTGGAGGTTGGGCAAAGCTGGGCAGAGCTGCTGGGGCAATGCAAGTCTCTGCCTGGTCTCGGAGCTCCAGCTGTTCTCTTCTCTGGTCCTGCTGTGGCTGTGGGTGAGTCAGGGGAGGCAGAGTACGAGAAGGCAGGTCAGCATAGTGCAGGGTGACTGGGGGCAGGGTGGTGCAGCCAGCATGGTAGCCTGGAGCTGCATGGGGTGGGAGCCAAGGACCTCCCTGGGTGATGTCAGCTTTTGGTGGGGTGGGTTGGGGTGGTGCAGCCAGCATGGTAGCCTGGAGCTGCATGGGGTGGGAGCCAAGGACCTCCCTGGGTGATGTCAGCTTTTGGTGGGGTGGGTTGGGGTGGTGCAGCCAGCATGGTAGCCTGGAGCTGCATGGGGTGGGAGCCAAGGACCTCCCTGGGTGATGTCAGCTTTTGGTGGGGTGGGTTGGGGTGGTGCAGCCAGCATGGTAGCCTGGAGCTGCATGGGGTGGGAGCCAAGGACCTCCCTGGGTGATGTCAGCTTTTCGTGGGGTGGGTTGGGGTGGCGCAGCCAGTGAGGTAGCCCACAGCTCCACAGGGCAGCAGCTGAGCATCTCCCTGGGCATCCGTGGGTTGGGGCCAGGTGGGATGGTGCAGCCAGTTAGGGAGTCCAGAGCTCCATGGGGTGGAAGCCAAGGGCCTCCCTAAGTGATATTGGCTTGGGGTGGTGCAGCAGGTGAGGGAGCCCAGAGCTCCATGGGGCAGGAGCCAAGGGTCTCCATGGGTGGCAGTGGCAGCTTGGGGCAGGGCAGTGCAGCTGGAGCAGAAACCGGGAGCTCCATGGGGCAGGAGCTGAGGGCCTCCACCAGTGCCAGTGGCTTGGGGCAGGGTGGGATGGTGCAGCTGACAAGGGGACCTGGAGTTTCACGGGGCAGGAGTCGAGGACCTTTGTGGGTGGCGATGGCTTGGGACTGAGTGGGTCCGTGCAGCCAGGGAGGGATCCTGGAGCACCCCTCTCTCATTTTCAATATCTGTGAATTACAAATAATGAATATAGTATATTCCTCAGAGGTTATTATATGCATTCAGTAAAATAATCCTCAAAAAGTGCTGAGTGCTTTTTCTGGGGCATAATCCGCAGTAAATATTAGTAACTATTATTATACTCATTTACTATATCATATAATGCCCTTTTTCTTATGATCTTAGGATAATTTCTACTAATCTTAGAACCATATATAGGTATGTCTCTCCATAGAAATGTGTCTCTTTTGGGTCTGTGGATCACATGATAATCAACTTTACTAGCTAGTAGAAATCTGATAGCCAGTTTTAGGATTTTCTCATTAATGTAGTTTTATTATTCAAGACAAACTTTGCTATTTAGCAGTAACAAGCAATTCCCACATTTTAGTGATTTAACACAGGCAGAAAAGTGTATTTTTGTTTACAAAGTCTATAGCAAGTTGAGAACACCCACTAGGGAAGATTATTTCATAAGTTTCAGTATTCTCTGTGGCTTAAATTTTGTGGCATCGTTAATAATAAATATTCTCTGATCATTCTGTCAAGGTAAGATGAAGAATAATAACCCAGTTCACCTGGAAGCAACACATACCCTCTCCAGGTAGGTTACTGACTTTTTGACCCAAGTCAGTCCTTTTTCTTCATTTTTCTCTTCTGATGGACAAAGGCTATTCTTCTGTATGGATGGCTGCTGCAGAGAACTGACTCTTGGTAATGATAATAAAGTCTATAACAATGCTGAAATGTTCATATTTCTTATTTTATTGTTTATCTATATACTTATTCTTCTTCTTATCCCTCTTACTTAATTAACAACATCATGTTTCTTCTATAGTTTATCCTACATCTTTTCAGAAAAAAGTGGGATGAAAATTAGTTCATTGTTAATGCAGCGACTTTGATCTTTTCACCAATACAACCATAGAACCTGCAGCAATTATTCACAAATAATAAATGCTAAATTTACTAACGAAAAAATATTAGATAAACTATTGATTCATGAATACAAATTACTTCTACTGACCTAATCATGTAATAGGATTTGTACTGGTCTTACTAGATATTGCATATTTTTGGTTTTTTCATATAGTTTGTTTCCTTCGTAACTAACACTGTGAGCTATGAAACTATCAATGTTTAAAGATTTTGTTCGTTGCCATGGATTTATTTAAATCAATCCTTTAACCTTCACAAAGATCAAATACAGTCATACTAATCTTAACATATTAGGTAAAGTAGCCTCAATTTTTAAGAAGAAAGAAATTAATTATAGTATGAACAAATGAAGAATTATGATTGAATCTCCAATAAAGATGTTCTATTTTTGGAGATACTACTATTTTGAGCTAGAAAACCAACCCACAGCATGAATATATAGCACTACCAGACAATTTTAAAAAGTTTGGTTTGTGAGTTGAGCCTATCTGATTAGTTTATTGATTGAGTGAACAAAGTATTTAAACAAAATTAAAATATTGTAACTATGTTGGTTTTAATCATTGTAAGCTCTGATGAAATTTGCTTTCTGTTTGGGTTGTGGCTTGAAAGGTACACATTATCTAATATGATTGAAAATTGTTGGTGTATAAAAATATTAAAGCAGAAAACGGACTCATATAAATGTATATATTTGAACTGTTAAGATTTAATTGCAAATATGTAGATAATGCAAATATATCTTAAGAAACAAATTTTTCTTTCAGTAAGTTATCTGTTTTACATTCTGAGACTACTTGCAGATGAAATACTTGTCAAAGAGGGGATCTAAGTTAATTTAAATAAAATATTAAATAAAATCACATTCACTTTGTCAAGCTTCATAGCGTAACTTACATGTCATAAGTCACACTCTGACAGACAGCCACAAGAGGGACCAGAATAGTAAAACAAAATGTTGTATTTGATCTTTTCTGCCTTTGAGTTATTAATAATTAGTTGAATTACAGAATGCCTTGAAAAACTCACATCAGGGTTGGAAACTCATTGCAGAAACTCTTATTTTCTTTCTCATATTAATGCTAATAATATTTGACATTTCATATATGAAAGTGTTGAAGTTCTTTTTGAGTTCTTATGCCAGTGGTTAATAACATGCCTTTCACCTAGAAAAAAATCACATTTTTATCTTTCTCTAAATTGACATTATTAATGTTACTTTATTTTTGGTAATTTTTTATGCCGGAGTCCAGCTCCAGCTGGGTTCCAGATCTCCTGAAAGAGGAATGGCATCGGCATTGAAGGAAATACTTCAGACAACTGACTCTGTTGTGAGCAGGACAGATGCCGTTTATTGCCAGTTTATAGTGAGCTATTCACCTAGAAAAAAAATCACATTTTTATCCTTCTCTAAGTTGACATTATTAATGTTACTTTATTTTTGGTAATTTTTTATGCCAGAGTCCAGCTCCAGCTGGGTTCAGGATCTCCTGAAAGAGGAATGGCATCGGCGTTGAAGGAAATACTTTGGACAACTGACTCTGTTGTGAGCAGGACAGATGCCGTTTATTGCCAGTTTATAGTGAGCTATATACCCTTTTTATAGGGAAAAACTTTTACAAAAAATTCTTAAGGTGTGATATAATCAGTAACTAATCAATAATTTTTTCTAAGTCAAAAAGCAGAGCAGGTAATTCAAGCATAATGTTTTCCAGGAAATCACTGTGCATTTCTTCATGCACAGATGCCTTCTAGAGAGCACCACTTTCTTGTGATCTTCAAGGCATGTAGTCCACAATACTTAATCTAACTGTTATCTTCTAAAGCCCCTTGAATGTTCTATGATGATTACCAGGTCTCAAGAAACCCACAACTTTCAGTTAATGAATCATGAAATAAATCGAAAAAATCTTGTTATACCAAGCATATTATGTTTCTCAGTCTACAAAGTATATTCTAATTATTTCTGTAATACAATACTTGTCTAACTACCTTACTTTGTATAAATCCTTAAGCTACAAAAACAAATCTATAATTCACTTTAAGGTGATTGTAAAAATCTGAAACCTATTAGCTATAGTTAATATTTCACGTTACATATTCATATTATCAAATTTATGCTACACTGCTATAATAACTGAATCTTATATTATTAATCCTATAAGTGCTAAATAGCAAGAAGTGACATAACATTAAAATGGCCATTGAGCCGGGCTCGGTGGCTCAGCCTGTAATCCTGCGCCTTTGGGAGGCTGAGGTGAGTGGATTGCCTGAGCCCGCGGGTTCGAGACCCACCTGGGCAGCGATACCTCATCTCTACAATAAATCAAAAAATCAGCCAGGCATGGTAGCGCATGCCTGTAATTCCAGCTACTTGGAGGGCTGAGGCGGAAGGATCACCAGAGCCCAGCAGGTTGAGGTTGCGGTGGCCGGAAGCGGCCACTGCACTCCAGTCTGGGCGACAGAGTGAGAATCCAACTCAATAAATAAATAAATAAATAAATAAATAAATAAATAAATAAATAAATAATTTTAAAAATGGCCACTGAAGTGTGCATGGAATTCCACATTTAAAACTCAGATAAACACAATTGTGAATAAGCATTCTCCTCTACAAGCCACAATGCAAATTGTAATTAGCTGAGGTAAAACAACATCTCTGAATTTATCTTAGTTAATCGCCACTCAAAAGGAACAAAATCTATAAAACAATTACCTACCCACACATGATTTTTAAAACCTTTTACTTATAATTCTTTGGCAAGTTTCTTAACAAACATCAAAAGGAGCACTTCTTGTTCTTTCAGTGATTTACCCAACCATAGTGTTAAATCATGGGCTAACATGGCCTAGCACTAGGAAGTCAGGGATGTGGCAATTTAGGGGGAAGCAAAGGCAATTCTTCTCGTAAGTTATTCTCTGGTTCCTATGTATGGACAATGAATGACATGAATGGAGTATTGTTTTTCACTTTCAGATTGTGCAGAATTCTCTGGCTGCATCAACAACAAAATTAGAAGAAAGAAGGGTTTCAGCTGCCCAGGCTCGCTTTGCGGCCCCGGTCTTCATCCTCCTGGACTTTGTCAGCAGGCAGGCCTCCATGGCTGGCTCCCAACATCCTTAGACATTTTAAGGCTTGTAATAAAGTATTCACAGATTGCTGAGATATATTATTTTTCAGTCAAATCTCATAAATGTCAAGTGAATTATTGAAAAAATCTTGTAAGTTATATTAAGTTGTTCTCTAAAAATAGCATAAACACGTCTAGTAAATTAATTCTTTGTTTACAGTATTTTAAATTTTACATTAAATATATTTAACTAGTTTTAACACTTTTAGATAATTTTCAAAGCATCCACTATTATAACTGGATTTGTTAATTAATTCAATAAATATATATTGGGAAGCTACTATGTGCCAGGTACTAGGTTAGGCACAGGTGAGATGGAATGGTGAGCAAAGTCATGTTCTTCCTGTTCTCCAGTAGTATATTGCCTGACTAATAATGTGAAAGTAGAGTAATAAAGTATTAGAGGAACAAAAGAAAAAGCCTCATTTGCTTGTCTGTAGGCTGGTCGAGGAGTATTTCTACTAAAGGTGATACTTGACCTTCAATCGAAAGTATGATTTGGCATTAAGTAGGTGATTGAGGGGATGAGGTTTTTTTTTTTTTTTTTTTTTTTTTTTTTAAGCAACAAAGACATGTAGGTAAGGTCTTTGTGATAAGAACACAGTGTATGTTCAAAACTAAAAGAAGGTTTGCATATCTGGACTGTAGTGGAAGGAGGAGAGGCTGGCAGGGGAAACTTTATCTTTTAACCTTTTCTTTCCAAAGGTAGCCATCTTTCTTGGAAAATTCCTTCTCTGAGTACTTTAGTTCTGAAAGTCCAAAAATCATGGCAACCTTCTACCACCACAAGGGTGGGCACATAAATTGAAAACAAGTCAGCTATTCTAATATGTAAGAAAGCTTGAAAATCATCACTCCCATCTTCACAACTATCAACAACTCTTTTTAGATCCATCAGAAGTTTGAATTCACAGAGAAAATTCTACCCGCCCCCACTCTAAAATCAAAGGATGAAAAAATGAAAAGATTAGAGCTTAATGGAGAGAAACCCAGGAACAGAAACCACCACAGAAAGCAGCAGTAGAGAAGAGAACTTTAAAATGTAATGGACCTGCCAGGTTAGCCTGTAATCCTGCGCTTTGAGAGGCTGAGGTGACTGGATTGCCTGAGCCCGCGGCTTCGAGACCCGCCAGGGCAACTTGGCGAGACCTCATCTCTACAATAAATAAAAAATTAGCCAGGCATGGTAGTGTGCGCCTGTGATTCCAGCTACTTGGAAGACTGAGGTGGAAGGGTGGCCAGAGCCCAGCAGGTTGAGGCTGCAGTGGCCGGGAGCAGCCAGTGCACTCCAGTCTGGGTGACAGAGTGAGACTCCAACTAAAAAAAAAAAAATGTAATTGATCAATTGCTGAAAGCTCACTGTGGAAAAACTTGAGAATTAGCTTGAACAAAGTTATGATACTAGTTACAATAATGCTAGAGTAGTTATATTAATTTCAGACAAAGTAAATTTCAAAGAGAAGAAAATCACCAGGGCTACAAAAGTGTAATACATAGTAATGAAGGGTTTATTTTTCAAGAAAACAAACCAATCTTTAATGTGCCTGTATATAACAGACTATCAAAGTACATGAGGTGAAAACAAATAAAACTGAAAGAACAAACACATGAATCTACTATCATAACTGGAGACTATAATACCCCTCTATCAGTAAAAGACAGATGTCTAGCAGGCAGAAAATCACTAAGAACATAATAAACTGATCAGCACCAAAATGAGTCCCTTCTGGTATCTTCTTCTGAAACTTCATTCTTGAGCATAGACATCAAGAATAGAGTGATGTCCAAAATATATACAAGAACAAATAAGTCAAAATCTCGGCATAGTATCCAGGCATTTATTTTTGCCCTGGATTATTTCATTGTGAAGCTAATGTTGGAAGTGAAATGCTCAGTGATTATCATTGAGTTAATTTTTCCTGAGATATCTTGAGTTATCCTGGTTCTTGACATTGTTTTGTTAATTATTTTCTTTGGTTTTGTGAATTAACTTTCAAGAAATACCCTTTCCTTTTTAAGTTAGATCATTTCATGTTGATCATAATTTGTACATTTTAATAAAAGTTGCTATCTAGATATTGGTCAAATAATGTAAAATTTGAATAGACAAAATGAATAAGTTCACAATCTATTGAACACCATACAATAGATCTATAAGGACTATAGTTATATTGGCTATAGTTAATAACAATATTTTCTATGCTTAAAAATCGCTGTGAGTAGGTTTTAAGTATTCTGCATTGTATTTCCTTTCTGACGTGTGCATCTTTTGTTTTATTTCATAGCAAATCTGTCATTTCAACCACATCTGAGACCATCACATTTTTCTTGATTCTAGGAACCATTTTATTATGTGTTTGTACCATATCAGTAGTAACACTTGAATTGCTATCATAGAGATATACTCTTTTATATTTCAATTCCCAATGGCCCAGAATCCTCAGAATCCAGGTCCATTCATACTCTCCTAGATTCCTATTTCCTTTGTGGTATAATCCCTTTCCTCTCTTATTGGGATGTAAGGACATTAAAAGCCACTTCCTCAGAAAAGCAGCTAAGTCACCTTATGAAAATCCTACTACTGTTAATTTTTTTCAATTCCATATTTTAATTGGAGTTCTTAGTAAATGAATATTTACTATAATTATAGTAATTCTATGGCTGAATTTAGGTCTGGCACATTATTGTCATTTTTCCTGTGTCCCTTGTTTTTTCTTCCTTTTTCTTCCTTTCTTGCCTTCTTTTGGAAGGTTTAAATATTTTTTTAGAACTCCATTTTAATTTATCCCTGGAGATGCATCACTTTCCCAGCTCACTGATGCATAGTCACCAAAAAGAAAAAAAAAAAAAAGCCGGGCTCGGTGGCTCAGCCTGTAATCCCGCGCCTTTGGGAGGCTGAGGTGAGTGGATTGCCTGAGCCCGCGGGTTCGAGACCCGCCTGGGCAGCGAGACCTCATCTCTACAATAAATCAAAAAATCAGCCGGGCGTGGTAGTGCATGCCTGTAATTCCAGCTACTCGGAAGGCTGAGGCGGAAGGATCGCCGGAGCCCAGCGGGTCGAGGCTGCGGTGGCCGGGAGCGGCCACTGCACTCCAGTCTGGGCGACAGAGTGAGACTCCAACTCAAAAAAAAAAAAAAAAAAAAAAAAAAAAGAGCTTGCCTGAACCTTGGTATCAAGACTTTTTATTGAAAATCTGATTTTCCATACACTTTAATTTCCCCTTCTGCTAAAGTGCCTTATTTATTTTGTACTGCTGGTCTTTTGGCAATGCAGTCTTTTAATTTTCTTTTATCTAAATAAATGAAAATGTTGTTTCAACTCTTTTTTTTTTTTTTTTTTTTGAGTTGGAGTCTCACTCTGTCGCCCAGACTGTGGAGTGCAGTGGCCGCTCACGGCCACCGCAGCCTCGACCTGCTGGGCTCCAGCGATCCTTCCGCCTCAGCCTTCCAAGTAGCTGGAATTACAGGCACGCGCTACCACGCCCGGCTAATTTTTTGGTTTATTGTAGACATGAGGTCTCACTACCCAGGCGGGTCTTGAACCCGCGGGCTCGGGCAATCCACTCACCTCAGCCTCCAAAAGGCACGGGATTACAGGCTGAGCCACCGAGCCCGGCTGTTTCAATTCTTGAAAAACATTTTCTTTGAAAGTAGAATGCTGGGTTGATAAGCTATTTATTTATTTTTAGTGCTTTAAAACTGTTGTCTGGCTATCATAGTATTGGGTGAGAATTCCAAGGTCATTTGGGTTGTCATTTTCCTGTATTTTTTTTTTTAAAATGTATATGTTTTACCCAGAAAAGAAAAAACAATAGCCTCATCCACATGCTGAAATAAATAATCCTGATATAGTTTACAAGCATAACCATCATGATAATTTCACAAATATGTAGAAGATTTTAAAAATCTAAGAAAGTAGTTTGTGCCTATATAAATTCAGAAAACAATATCTATAGTATATGTTTTTCTTTAAAAGTACTTTCATAGAAGTTGTTAGACAGTTAAAACTTAAATAACACTTTGATTATTAAAAATAAAATATTCCAGGGCAACCTTCTTCCAAGTCCCCTCCTGCTTGGGAGCATTTTTGTCTTCTTAATAAATTCCTGCTTTCTTACCCCCTCAAATATATATATATAATATTCTTTAAAAGTATGTATATGTAGAATAAATGTGGCACAATAATGATTTTGT